>OY293830.1:20330701-22730701 GCA_958507055.1 Crioceris asparagi | reverse complement strand
TTTTTTGCAATTAATTTAGTTGGAATCATTCCCTGATTCAAGGTTAATTTGAAAGTTCTAGGACACAGGGTTGCACTGAAGTGAATTTTTGATTTCAGAAAATTTAAATCAGAGAGAACTTGATTTTTTCAAATAGCATGGTAATAAACAAATTAGATTGATAGATGTGGATTTTGATTCTCTCTCGATTTTATCAATACGTATTGCCACTTATGTTTGATAGTTTTGGAGATATTTCAATTTTTCAATATGGCGCGGTAGTTTGGCGTTAAAACATGTGAAAACCAAATGAATTAATGGTAGACTTCGTTTTTATTTTCGGAAAATGCTACAGGAATTCTTTATTAGCTTCAGAAGTTAATCAAGAGAAAGTTTCAGACAGAACATATTCTTAAGAAAGAAGGTTTTGGAGAATATTAGGAAGATTTCTTATAACGGGAACTGTGAAATACATTTAACACTTCTTTTCGAAACTAAACAATAACAATAAGCATAACATTAAAATAATATTGAAATATAAAAATTAAAGCAATACATCAAAAATAACAAGTGAATCGTTTACAGCAGTTCAAAATGACCACCTGCGTTCTGCACACAAAGAGGAATTCGTTAACAAAAAGGACGTTGCACTCGCGCTAACATATTCGGTGTAATTTGTCCAAAAACTTGAATTATGCGAAACTGCATGTCCTCACGAGTCTTAGGCGGTATTTTATATGCCTCACTTTTCACATAATCCCACAAGAAAAAGTCTAAATGGTTTAATTAAGGGGATCTTGGCGGCCAAGCTATCCGTCCTCGTCTTCCTATCCATCGTTGATTTTCGCACAATGATACTGAAATGGGCAGCTACTCCATCCAGTTGCACCACAGATTTTGTCGGATTAGTAGGCGGATATCCTCCAACAATTCAATATTATTTGGGTACCAATAATACCTCCCATACATTTAAAGACCACCTAACCTAACCTAACTTTTATCTCTGAGTAAAGGTGTAGATTCATGACGGAGTAGTAATAAAAATGTGACCATTTGCTACCAAATTATTATGGAATGTCGATTCATCCGTCCATAAATCAAAATTATAAATATCAGGTTCCTTTTCAAATTTATTTGTCAACAACTGGCAAAATTTCATCCTTGCCTCATAATCGGTTGGCAGTAATTCCTGATGTAATAATTGCACTTTATGTGTCGGCTATCTTTGAAAATAATTCAAAAGTGTAGTCGACTTGATTGTGAACAATTTTTATCAAACCAATTTTGCTCTATCACTAATAGATCAGCCACAATACACCAATTAACGCCAGCTGCCCCACCCTGTATATGGGATGTTACAAAATTTGTTAGAGGTCGCAATTTTAGAGGTATCAAGTTCAAATTTGCTACAAAAATCAATCGCCTAAATATCTCGGCCGAGTTCGTTATTGGGCATTATCGGGTGACCACTCAAACATTTAAAAAAATTATCAAAAAGGGCCTTAGTGTAAATATCACCAAAAATAATTTTGAGTTATAGATACAATCACTACCTACAACTTTTGTTCGAAGCATTTTTTCATAAAATGACCAGAAAAAAATAAAAATTGATATCATGAAAACTCAATATAAATTTGATGTAATTGTACATTTTCTGGAGATCTTAGTATAGACCCTGATTAAAAAAATATATATTCAAATAATTGATAAGAAACAGGCGAGAAAAAGAAACAGCCTTGAAGCGGAATGTGAACCCTATTTGCTTTATATTCTACAGCCAAAACAACAACCTCTAACCACAAGTCTATGAAACATGCGGTTATAAAAGGGAATTTGCCTGTAATGTCATGTAAGCCAATGAAAAGGCTGTTCAAATTTCAATTCAATGAATTTTGAGAAATTTACCTTTCCGGTGGCTACATGCCGTCGGGATTTTTTTCATGTTTTCATGACATCAACATGTCAGCGCATAATAGGTACTTTGCCCTACAACGTCCGTGTACGATGCTTAGTCGGTTCTGCACATTTCAGAAGCATTCAACGGTTTTCCTAAACATTGTTTTTTAACGTAGTTGTATCTCATCATACAAACTCCTTAGTTTATATAAATTTTATTTGAAATTACCGTGAAGGCTAGTGACGAAGCTTTGATATCAATATGAGAAATATCTTTGTTCCCGCCGTGGAAGTTTCTAGACCTAGTGTATTTGACCGTGGTCTCCATCTTGATTTTTCATGTTCTTAAAGAATTATGTTTATTCGAAATAATATCAGGGGACCGAGCTTTGCTCGGGTAAAATAGGATTTAAGATGGGTTTATAAGAGTTACTAAGGATATTTAAACTTATTAAAAAATGTGCATATTTCTGGCCAAAATGTATCGGTAAATACTGCTTTTATTGTTCACATATTATTCGTAAGTTATAGATTTCGAAATAAATATGAATGTGTAATATGAATGATAAATATACCAAAACTCAACTGTACCACCAATCGACTTCTTAACCCACAAATACTATACATACTGAAACTTTTATATGCGGAGCCATTCTTGAAATAGCTAGTGTGGACCTCGAGGGTCACACCTATTAAATATGAAAGTATCGTAGAAAACTCATTTTTGCTAACTTTTACCAAATCTGCAAACCCTTCCTTGAAATAGCTAATGTGTACGTTAAGGGACGCAATATATTAGATATGTACAAATTTTCATTGAAAATTTCCGATTAAATTATTAGAAACTCATATTAACTTTAACGTATCACATACTTGTCTATATTTTGTAAATAAACACTTATTTCTGCCATAATTTATTCAACATTATTGTACAGGGTTGACCAAAAAGCCGATCATCAAGCTGTATCTCAGGAATTATTTATCATACAACTTTGAAAAAAAGTGCCAATCCCCGTCGTGCATTTCCTGTAACGTGGACTGCCAGCTGTCTCTCCATATTTTATATTTTGGGCGGTCGCCTTCCTGCCCGTTTCTCGTCGAGTGCTATAATTGCATTATCATACCATTGTCTTCTTCTTTGCCTTTCTCATCTTACAATGTCACGTATGTCAAATTGCTTTCTGATGTCTACACGGTTCCTTCTGGTTTTGTTAGTTATCATTCTCAGCATCTCAGAGCGACTAAGCATTGTATGTTTTTGGTTTTATTAGTATCTTCCCTTATTTCTATTCCATGTTTCATTGAATGTCTTCTACATTCTTTATAGATTTTAATCTTGCTGTCCATTCGCATATATTGATTAGTTTACGACAATCTCTCTCAGGCATCCAGCGGTTACTGCGGCTTTGTTTACTTGACTTCTCAGGCCCTTCATTGGTTCCCGGCTGCTGGATATATCCATGCAGTAATATATATATATATATATATATATATATATATATATATATATATATATATATATATATATATATATATATATATATATATATACATATATATATATATTGATTTTGTATTCTTGACTGGTTTTATAATAACTAAAAAGATGTTCTTGGGGATGCAGTCATATATTAAATAAAATTCTTTGATTGAAGAAGAGAATAAACATTCTCGAAAGCTCGGCTTCAATCAAAGACTTTTATTTATATATTTTCTATATTTCTACAGTTCCCCACCTGACACTCATATTTAGTTGTTAATCTGATGATTTTACACATATATAGTCTTCATATTAGTGTCGTCCTCCATATTGTATATATATATATATATGTAAATTCCAAAACAGACGATGAAAATTATTTTTTTATTTGAGTTTGTCATGGCAAGCAATGTGATAATGCAATAGTTTGTACCGTATTTTAAAATGTTTTTTGTTGTGCAATGTTTATTTTAAAGTGTTTTTATACCACCATTATTTTCACAATCTCACCTAAGTATATGTATGTCTTCTAAACTGATTTTAGTTTCATTAACTTCTCTACATCATCTACAATCATCTACCATTTGAAATCAAATCCATAAGATCTTTTCCTGAATTTCGAAAGGTTTTGAAATCATACTTACTGGAGAGAGCCTTTTATGCAGTAAGCGAATTTTTTGTTAAAAATTGTTAATACTTAATATTAAGCTTCTTACACCCACTGGTTTAGTGAATATTATTTGATGTTTGATATCCTAAGGGTCTTTTGTAATGTAAAATCATCTGTCACACAAAATTAAATCTATAACGGCTTATCCCAGATTCAATTAAATACCTACTACCTAGGATAATGCCTTTTATGCAGTTAACGACTTCTTTCACTAAGGCACGTTTCTGCTCAGCTCACGCACTGGTTTATTGTTTGTACAAAATTTGTTTTTGTTTTGTGATTTAGTTAGTGTTTACCTTCTGACTGAATTTACAGCTGTATGTTAACTTACTTTCTAACCGAATATACAGCTGTAGGTTTCATTCTGATACTTACTATCTTATATTTTTATATTTTTGTTTTATATTATATAAATTTATTTAATTTTAATTTAATTTTTAGTTTTGCCTTTGTTTTGTTTTGTAGTGTTTGATTTTGATATTTTTATTTTGCTTTGTCTACAAAATTTATATTTTTTCGACAATAAAGCATTTCTCTCTCTCTCTCTCTCTCTCTCTCTCTGTATTTTTATAGTTTCCCTGAAGATGGTTAAAATTGATTAAATAACTGAAAGCTTGGATTACTTACATCGATGAAATATTATTTACAGTCAATAATTACGATCCACATATCCAATTTACAATTAAAACCGAAGATGAGAATAATTCAGTAACTTTTTTGGATACCAGACTGTTCCGTTCTCCTGATAACACCTTGTTAGTAGACACGTACAGGAAGACATGCAGTTCAGGTCGCTATTCGCACTTCTTGTCATACTACAGGTATAATATGAAAATAAACCTATTAGTACAAATGAAGAACCGTGTTATTAGAATTGCAGATCCATCATTTCATAACAAAAAACTACGTGTTCTAGCTGAACTGTTTATAGATAATGGCTATCCAGCACATTTGGTCAACAAGTTAGTATTTAGCACACCATTCAATTTACATAATGAGCTGGATAATAACGTACTGGCTCAAACGGTGAACATTAGTGCAGTAAATAATAACGCAACTGAATCGTCATTAAATAATAATGCTAATGTTAATTACACATATGTCAGTTTACCTTACATTAAAGAACACACACCTAAACCTACAAATATCCTTAAAATGATTTAGAACATCAAAATCGCCTATAGAAATGACTTTCAAATAGATTCCTTGTACAGCAAAATGAAGGATAGGACACCACTGTTGTCTCAGTCAAGTGTGGTTTACAGCATACCGTGCGCCGAATGTAATAAAAAATACATAGGTGAAACATCGAATATGCTATCTACCCGAATAACATCGCACAGGAGTGACTCTAGACTACACCCTGAGAAATGTACACTGGCCGATCATGTCTCCACAAACATGCCATGAACTATGATGCAGTCAGGGTATTATACCAGGAACAGAACTCAAGAAAAAGACTTTTTTTAGACATGGCAGAAACCTTCAAATCTGAAAACTGTGTTAACACAAGAAAAGACATTCAAAATCTGAGCGCACTTTTTTTTATTAATGAATGCTTGTGAACAAACACACAGACCAATGATAGATTACTAAACTCCTCGATTCGTTTTGACTGGTGAATATTTTGTTGAATAATCTACTTCATATATTTCACACAATTTTCTATGTAAAGCAATTAGAACAACCATTTCTACAGTTCCACACCTTACACTCATATTTAGTTGTTAACCTGCTGATTTTACACATATATAGTCATATTAGTGTCGTCCTCCATATTATATATATATATATATATATATATATATATATATATATATATATATATATATATATATATATATATATGTTATATGCTAACCACATCTTGTATAATATTGATTATACTTTGATTAATTTGCGTCACATACTAATTTTAATTGTTACTTATCTAAAATAATCTTCTACGTTCTTCTCTCAGACGCTCATATCAAGTTTCCTATTGTTTTAATGTTTCTCCTTGAAACCTGCAAATTCATCAAAGACGCAATATTTGGTACTTTATTACTAGAGAAACTTCTAGAACCTTTATTTGTAAAATCATCAAAAAGGCACCTGCACTTGTTTACCATAAAGGTTCTGAAACGTAATTAGTGACGTCATAACACAGAAGGTATAAATATTGGATCCTTCTCCACTTCAATCACTTTTGAAGTCACCTTTTAAGTCAGATTGTTATTTTCAAAATTAAATATTGTAAAGTCAAACTGAACTACAAGTTGCGAAACAAGTTTAAATAAATAAAGTTTTAAAAAAAGTTTTAATTGTTACAAATCCCGTAACAAAAATTGGCGCAGTCAGTAGGATTCCCAAACGTTGGCAGCAGAATCAACAGTGGTTTCCTAACCTTTATGGGAGAAGCAAGCCCCAAAGAATAAAGAAGAAACAAGAAGTCTCCAACTCAAGAAGACGGTCTCTTCGGCAGTAGGGAGCGAAGATCGATCATCATCTAGCTGTAGTCAACACGTACGAAGTAGGATTTCATCTAGAAAAGACGGTCTCTTCGGCAGCAGGATTGAGAGTCGAGAATCACCCAACTGTAGTCGACACGTACGAAGTAGGATTTCATCTTCTCGAGTCCTGAAGACAACCCACAACTTACCAAACGAAAGAAAAGGAAAACGTAAGCAGAGAATCACACTTTCATTACATTTTTATATTGATTCTATTCTCATTTGAAACAAAGAAAACAAAGTTCTATTGTCTTTCGTTAAATATTATCTACCATTAATATTAATTTACACTAACTAAGAAATACATTCAGAATGGCAGAAACAACTGAAGCAAATACAACACAATCTCAGATAGAACCATATAGGCTGTCTGAAATTTTTTCACTAATTCCCGAATATGATGGAAATCAAATTTTTCTAACTACTTTCATAAATTCATGCGACATAGCAACCCGTATGGCAGTAGGTGATCAGAAAATTTTTCTAGTATTACATATAAAAAATAAATTGAAAGGAGTTGCAGCAGAATTAGTTAATTCTCGCAATCCAGAATCATGGAACGAAATTAAAAATCTATTAGAAACACATTTTGGCGACTCCCGTGATCTAAATTCGCTTATACAAGATTTGCAACGAATAAGACAGATGCCGAATGAATCACCATTAACATTCGTATCAAGATTACAAACCTTGAACTCTAAATTATACGCAGCTATAAATAAACAACGCATGAATCCTGATGAGAAAAATGCACAGACGAGATTAATAGAAAATATGTGTCTTAACACATTGTTGACAGGTCTTGAACCTCGCATTGGTCAGATAATACGTGCCAGTAACCCTAACGATATAGTTTCTGCAATCGGCCGCATTAAACGAGAAATGCAATTACATTATTTTGAGACACAGAAATTCAAACAGAATAATAAAAATACTCGAGTCAAATTATGCAATTTTTGTAAAAAGTCAGGGCATACAGTTAACGAATGTAGGCAAAGGCAACAACAGAACATTCGATACTCACATAATAATGATCCAAGACAACAATTCCAAAACCCACAAAGATTCAATCCGCAGCAAAGTTTCAATAATTCAAATCAGTTTTATCCAAACAGAAATTTTAGTCAACAAAGTCAACCGAATTCCCAAGTATCGAAACCTTCAAATCCAAATAATTCTAGCAATGCTCCAATCCCCCATCCCAATCTTCAAAAAAAGAAATTTGAAAGTCCAAATCCAATTTTTCGTCCGAATAATCAAAGAGCACATCATTTTAATTGTGACAACTATTATCCAGATAAATATTATTATAACGATAACTCCCAAGCTGATCAATTCGATTACACTTATTCCGAATCACAAGATGTCAATCAATATAATCAATATTCCAATCCCAACGAATATGATTATCAAGATGATCAGTATAACTTCAGTCCACAAAATGAATATCAAAATCAAAATTTTCACGAATCCCAGATTCAAGATGCTCCACCACCTTTAGAAGAAATTTCCCAAAAGACATCATTAAAAAACCAAACCCACCATATAAACACAGTGAAGCAAGAGAAATTAGAACAAACTTTCGTATAGAAACACCTCTGTGTACTATTAGTTCACAGGGACTTTATTATATAGAAGATTTGTCTAATAAATTCAAAATTCTAATAGATTCAGGTGCAGGAATATCAGTTTTCAAAAGAAAAACTTGCGAAAATTACCATAATCGATCTAAAGAAAATATTACTATACAAGGAATAACAGAACATAGAATTCCGATTAATGAATCAGTTATGATACCTTTTGGAAAATCAGACGATCCGCACAAAATTTATATTTATGATCTTAATATTGAATTTGATGGATTATTAGGATTAGATTTCCTAGAACATTATCAGTGTGTTATAGACATAACCAACAGAAAATTGATTACAAAATATAGAGTCATACCTTTATATAAAGTAGAAAATTCAATAATAACTGAAGATTTAACTGACAATTCGAAAATTCAAAACCCTCATTCTAATATTATAAATATAGAACCACGTACAGAGCAAGTATTCAAATTAACTTCCAATTTACGAAATACGGATGCTATTTTATTATCCCAAGTGAAAGAAAAAGTTCGTTTACCAAATGCACTTGTGAAGATTAATGAGAAAGGAGAATTCCTTACAACTATAGTAAATACTAATGCAATATCGAAAACAGTAGATTTTTCAGATTTATCATTAGAGTCTATTCAAAATTACGAAATGAATCATATATCTCAAATAAATACTCAAAATTATAATAGAGAAGAAAATATCAGAAATCAACTCAGACTTGAACATTTAAATTTAGAAGAAAAAGAAATGATAACCCAGATATGCTTAGATTTCTCGGATATATTTTACTTAGATGGCGATATTTTATCATTTACTAATGAAGTTAAACATAAAATTAATGTTTCTGATTCAAAGCCAGTTGTCTCCAAATCATACAGATATCCACATATCCATAAAGAAGAGGTCAAATCTCAAATTTCTAAAATGCTTGAACAAGGAATAATTCAAAATTCAATTAGTCCATATTCTTCTCCAGTATGGGTAGTTCCAAAGAAAATAGACGCATCTGGAAAACAGAAATGGCGTATCGTAATCGACTATCGAAAATTAAATGAGGTTACTATTGATGATAAATATCCTTTACCTAATATTTCGGATTTACTTGATCAACTCGGTAAGTGTCAATACTTTTCAACACTCGATTTAGCTTCTGGATTTCATCAAATAGAGATAGACAAACCTGATATTCAAAAAACCGCATTCACAGTAGAAAATGGTCATTACGAATTTATTCGAATGCCATTTGGTTTGAAAAACGCGCCCGCTACAATTCAAAGAGTTATGGACAACGTCTTATTAGGATTGCAAAATGAAAGATGCCTCGTATATATGGATGACATCATAGTTTATTCCCCAACAATTCATGAACATATTTCTAGACTGAAAGAAGTTTTTACCAGACTTAGAAGTGCGAATTTAACATTACAACCAGAGAAGTGTGAATTTCTTCGAAAGGAAGTTGCCTATTTAGGACACGCCATAACTAAAGAAGGAGTTCAACCCAATCCACAGAAAATTGATGCAATTAATAATTTTCCAGAACCTAAAAATGAAAAAGACATTAAATCATTCTTAGGATTGACCGGATATTATCGACGATTTATTTCAAATTACGCTAAAATTTCAAAACCTTTAACAAAGTTACTTCAGAAAGATATTCCCTTTAATTTCAATCAAGATTGTAGAGATTCTTTTGAAACCTTAAAGAAATTTCTAATAACATCACCAATATTAATTTATCCCGATTTTGAAAAAACTTTCATTTTAACAACTGATGCAAGTAATTTTGCTATTGGTGCTGTACTATCGCAAGGTCAACTGAATAGCGATCTACCTATCGCGTACGCATCAAGAACGTTGTGTCCAGCAGAAACCCGATATAGTACAATTGAACGTGAACTTCTAGCAATCGTATGGGCAGTAAAATATTTTAGGCCTTATTTATATGGAAGAAAATTCAAATTAATAACAGATCATCGTCCGCTTACATGGTTATTCTCGATTAAAGATCCAGGTAGCAGATTAGCACGTTGGCGTTTAAAATTAGAGGAATATGATTACGAGATATTATACAAACCAGGCAAAATTAACAAAAATGCGGATGCATTATCAAGAATCAAAATTAATTATTTCAAGGAATGCTCTAAGTTAAGTTCAAAAATATTAACATCTAATAAATCTGACAGTGAAACAGATACTGCAGAAGAAGAAGAAATAACAGTAGATGAAATATCAGTAGAGTTCGGAAATTTTTGCAAACTTTACAAGACAACCTCTCTCATAGATTATTCGAGTTGAATACTCTAATGAACAACTATTAGATAGATTTAATAAAGACATAATAACAATAATGTGGCAAAATCATACAAATAATTTACATGATGAAATTCTTAAAGATATATACGAAGAAGATTTAGATTTCAATTTCAACAAAATTAATATTGTTCATAGTTGTAAAGTTAAGAGAAGAACTTATTATATTATATGTATACCTTTCAATCCAGATGAAGTAAATGAAAGATTATTCTATTCCATTTATAAATATAAAAGAGAAATCGACCCAAATAAAGTCTATGCAGTTGAAAATAACTTAAATCTTCCAATTCTAGAAATATTATGTTACATCTTTTCTGATGAAACTAATATTAAATTCAAAATTTGTCAAAACGTAGTTCAAACTCCAGAGAAAGAGGATATACCAATAATACTCGATCAATACCGCAATGGAAAGAAGAATTTACATCGTGGCATTAATGAAACTATCAGGCGAATTAAGGAAAAATATAATTGGTTAGGTCTGACTAAAGATATTGAAAAATTTATAAAATCTTGTGAGACATGCAAAAAAACTAAGATTTGTAGAAAAAATCTATCATCACCTTTAGTTATTACAGAATCTCCAAGAACACCATTTGAGAGAATAAATTTAGATATTGTAGAGATTCCAACAAAAAATTATGTCCTAGTAATTCGTGATGAACTAACAAAGTTCACACAAGCATATGCAATTGAGAATAAAACAGCAAAAAATATAGTTAACACCTTGTTATTATTTTTCCAACACTACGGAACACCGATTAGAATTCATTGCGACTCTGGAAAAGAATTCAATAATGTACTTTTAAAAGATCTTTGTAAATTATATGATATCAAAATCTCTTATTCAAGTATAGGGCATCCACAATCAAATGGATCGGTAGAACGTTTCAATGCTACTCTTCTTGAAATCATTCGAGCACACTTAAGCGATAACCCAAATGAACACCCTCTTAACTGCTTACCTTATGCAGTCATTTGCTATAATAATTCACAAAATAAGAGTCATGGATTTACACCTTATGAATTAATTTTTGGTCATACAGCAGGCAGACCTCCAGAAACTTTATATAATGAAAAAGAAATAATCTCAAAATATATACGAGATCTAAATAATCGAATTAAGTATTTTTATCAAATTGCCCGTCAGAGAACCCAAGATTCCAAAGAAAAATCAAAATTTAGATATGATCAGAAGATTCCAGAAAAACGTTATGAATTTAACATCGGAGATAGAGTATACATTAAGGAATCTCAAATCAGCGATAAATTAAAAAATAAATTTAATGGTCCTTATCAAATAATTGAAATTTTACAAAATGCAGCTGTGGTGTTAAATGAACAAACAGGAATGAAAAGTAAATTTAATTTTGATAGAATGATACCACATACTGAGCTATAAATTTCTTTTCAGGTATAGTTCGCAAATAATGAACAACTTGAAGAAGAAATCGTTAATATTAATTTTAGTTATTCTAAGTAATTATATCTTATGTCAATATTCAATTGACCCAATACCAAATACACTAGGAATATATTTTAATGAGGAATCATACCTTCAAATATCAAATTCTAAATGGACACTCATTGTTTACCATGATATATTACCAATTAAAAATTCTATTCTTCAGAATAATAGAATTATACAAAGTTTAGAAGATCTTGTAGAAAAACCTACAAATAGGATGAAAACTTTTTATACAACAGTTAAAACGCATACAAGTTTACTGAAACAATCTATGACAGATGTTGAGCAGAAATTCAATGAAGTTACAATTGATACAGAAAATTATAATAACTTTAGATTTAAAAGAGGTTTACTCAACGGTGTAGGCACAGTATGGAAATTTATAACCGGCAACTTAGATGCCAGTGATGGAGAATATTATTCAAATTGTATCAATAAATTAATGCATGATGATCATGAGTTAGAGAATTTGATGAAAAATCAAATATCAGTAACAACATCAGTAATAAAGAATTTTAATAATACAATTCATAAACTTCAAATAGACGAATCAACATTTAATAATGACATTCAAAATATTGAAAAATCAATTTATGATATAACAGATAACTTATCATTTTATAAATCTCAACTAGATATACTTGAGATATGTGAAAAACTTTCTGAAAGTTTATTATTTCTAGAAAACAGTTTGAATGACATTCTGAATGGAATTACTTTTGCAAGATTACAAGTTTTACACTCTTCTATAATAAAACCAAGAGATCTCAAGAATTCATTATTGCAAATCTCTAATTCACTCAAAAATGTTAATTTACCCCCACCAGTGGAACTTAAAAATATTCCCAAGTATTTTGAAATTATAGAACTTCATGCTTTTCAAGATAACTCAAGAATCATGTATATTCTCAAAATTCCCTTAGTTGATCCAGAAATATATAAAGTATATAGAATCTACCCTTTACCAACTAAAGACAATCGAACTGGACTTCATCATGTTATTTCAACAAGTCAAAAATATGTTGCTAAAGATGATGATTCTATGTTTTACGTTACCTTATCTAGTTTAGATAAATGTAAAGATCTTGGCTTCAGATTCAAATTATGCTTTGATATGTTGCCTTTACCGATTGACAGTAATTCTATCTGTGAAGCTCAATTTCTCAAACAACAGACCGAAATTCCAAAAATTTGTGAAGTGTCGCTACTTTTTGCTAAAGATTATAATGTAAAAGAAATATCCACAAATGTATGGATTATCATCGTTTCTGATCCATTATTTATAACTATAACTTGTAATAATCAAGAACCAGTTACTAGAGTAATTAATGGAAACTCTATACTAAAATTGAAACCAAATTGTAATGCATTTATTGGAAGTACTAGAATAAGATCGAAATATATTATCGAATCTTACAAAAATATTACCTATAAAATCAATCCTGTAATAATACCATATGAATGTTGTAAAGATTTACCAGAAAAAAGGTTTTTACCAAAATTAAAACCTTTGAAACTCAACACATTAGATACTGAAGATCTAAACATCGCTCAACAGAAATTGAATGAATATTCCGAAAATTTAGACAAAATTATAAATGAACCTTTTATAACAAAGAACATCTCATGGTTTACTTATATAGTAATAGTATTAATAATTGCATTCATTATGCTCTATATATTTTGTAAATGTAAACGAAGAAGACCAACAGGAATGAGCATCGCAGTAGCACCTCATGATCCACCACAACCACCAGATAAAAACGTTGGTCGATGGAAATCCTTTCTACCCAGAAGACGACCCAGTGTTCATCCAGAATATGAAGAATACGAATTAAATTAAAACACTATGTTTAAAATATTGTCCTATTGTATTGCAAATTTATAATATTTTAATCAATTTAATTTTTATATTTTTATCATTTAAAAGTTTTCGCATAGCAAAAACTTTTTTTGTAAAAGGGGAGTTGTTATATGCTAACCACATCTTGTATAATATTGATTATACTTTGATTAATTTGCGTCACATACTAATTTTAATTGTTACTTATCTAAAATAATCTTCTACGTTCTTCTCTCAGACGCTCATATCAAGTTTCCTATTGTTTTAATGTTTCTCCTTGAAACCTGCAAATTCATCAAAGACGCAATATTTGGTACTTTATTACTAGAGAAACTTCTAGAACCTTTATTTGTAAAATCATCAAAAAGGCACCTGCACTTGTTTACCATAAAGGTTCTGAAACGTAATTAGTGACGTCATAACACAGAAGGTATAAATATTGGATCCTTCTCCACTTCAATCACTTTTGAAGTCACCTTTTAAGTCAGATTGTTATTTTCAAAATTAAATATTGTAAAGTCAAACTGAACTACAAGTTGTGAAACAAGTTTAAATAAATAAAGTTTTAAAAAAAGTTTTAATTGTTACAAATCCCGTAACATATATGTAAATTCCAAAACAGACGATGAAAATTATTTTTTTATTTGAGTTTGTCATGGCCAGCAATGTGATAGTGCAATAGTTTGTACCGCATTTTAAAATGTTTTTAGTTGTGCAATGTTTATTTTAAAGTGTTTTTATACCACCATTATTTCCACAATCTCACACAAGTGTATGTATGTCTTCTAAACTGATTTTTAGTTTCATTAACTTCTCTATATTTTTATAGTTTCCCTGAAGATGGTTGCAATTGATCAAATAACCAATGAATTACTTACAAGAGTTTTCTTTAATTTTTTTGCTGCGTCCCCACTACTAACATATTAAATCTACTTTTCAGCAACGATCTTCCTTTAGTATATATATATATATATATATATATATATATATATATATATATATATATATATATATATATATATATATATATATATATATATATATCGGCACAGTGCGTGGGTTTGTTTCTTCCTAACACACGTGGTTTTGCATTTGCTGAATGGCCTCGAGGAGTGTTATTCTGGCAAGGCCCTCCTCCAAGATGGCTGTATAACTCTTCGCGCTTTGTGCAACCTTAATGTCCCACCATCTTTCAAACGAAGGGGTGGCAAGCACAACAACGCCTCTAGCGCAGCAGATGGTGTGGTCCTCATGGCACCAGTGACTGCGATGCAGACAGATATCTGTAGTCTCGCAAGTCTGTCCTTCTCAATTTTTAATTTGGTGTGTCGCCACCAAACTATTGAACCGTAGCATATCATGGGCATTATCACCACTGTGTACAACCATAGGGTCACCTTTGGCGATAGGCCCCAGCTTTTACCTACAACTCTTCGACATTGCCATAGGGCTGCACTGGCTTTGTCCCGCTTGCTGCCCAGATATTTTCCCCAGGTCAGTTTTCTGTCGATAACCACCCCTAGGTATTTCACCTCGTTGGATAGCTTAAGCTGGGTTTCATTTAGTGTAGGCATTTTATGTCGCCCACCTTTCGTTTTCTGGTGAAGAGCATAGCCTCTACTTTGTGGGGATTCACAGAAAGAGACATTGCCCTGCACCACTTTTCTAGGATGCGGAGTGCCCTTTGCATCAGTTCGCATACCACTCCAATGTGCTTCCCTGTCAGCAGTACGACTATATCATCCGCATATCCTATGGTGTACAGGCCCTCGTCGTTTTGGATCGTTAGAAGGTCGTCTACTACTACGTTCCATAGCAAGAGGGAGAGTACCCCTCCCTGAGGACAGCCCTTCGTAACACTCCCTGAGACAGTTGCACCTGCGACACTAATTTCAACTATTCTGCTCTCGAGTACATTTCCTATCCACCTGCGCAAACCTGGCGCTACGGTTCTGTCCCAAAGAGCTTTGTTGACTGCTTCGAAGGTAGTTCGATCGAACACACCCTCGATGTCTATGAAGACTCCTAGGGAGTTTTCGCCATTGTCCAGGGCTCTCTCTATCCTGCTCACCAGGGCATGTATTAATAGGTTACTAATTTATTAATTCTAAACACTTGTTATTGATACGAACTTACCATCACCTAGATTATGACAGATATTTTTATCTAGCAAAATGAAAGATGTGAAGATTTCTACTGTGAAATATATTATACTCCATTTGAGGAAGGTGTAGAGTAATAAATTATGACAATGAAGGGATCTCTATAGTATTGTGGCACTTATATGGCAGAATACAATAGAGATCCCTTCATTATCATATTTTATTACTCTACACATTTCTCAAATGGAGTATAGAATATGAATGACTGTAGTCAACAGTAGATAATGGTAATATAATTACTGTGCCTACCAACGATGACATCTACTAATCGATGAGCTAAAACTCCATTCTGCATTGGATTACATCATCGTTGATAGGTGCAATATGATTGAATACAATTCAAAACCTATCTGGCAAACCTCTAACCCTTTTGGTTCTATTTCATATGGAACACATTACAGTTGAGTCAAGTGTATGATCGCCGATTTCGTTCTTGTTAGAAACTCATCAAATACACACACACGTAATAAATGAAACTCTGGGAGCAATAAGAATCCATAAAAAAGTGTTTTGGAAAGCTTGCTTATATTTCTTTGCTTATCCACATCATTTTATTCATCAATATTATGTATTCCTTCATATCCCTCGGCGTCCCTTGCGTGGCCTTAACACCAAAAAGTAAGAATCCTAGGGGCGTCGTGGGCACTATTTCCCGATTCGTCCAGATTGTAGGCTTTAGTAGAAGAGAAGCAGCAATTGGAGTAAGTCTTGTACAATAAGTAGGGGCTCTGGCCTTCGTCCTGCCCAGTTTGAGGGCCTGTGTTCCCCATTCAACTTTAACCCAATCTTGCACTGAATATGGCTCCCGCAGATCTCGATAACAGATTATGAACCGATCGGGGCTGATATTGCTGTGTCAAAGGACCAACATATAGTGCCTTATAACAGTCCAATACTATCTTGGATTTGGCAGTGTAGTTATTAAGAGCTTGGATTTAACGGTGTTGTTTTGAAGAGCTTGAACTGGTTTCTTGGTATCGGAGCATATGTATATTTTCCTGTCTCTGCATGACCAAGACCCATGTGGACGCAATGCAATATTGCCATCAGCTCATCTTGGCCGAGAGCGAAGATAGTTCCTTTGCTTTTTGATAGAAAATAGCAGGAAGCAGTTTTTGAGGACGAGATACAGTTTGGTGAGATTTTCATATTCAATGGGTGTGACCCTTGAGGTCGATACTAGCTCTATCAAATATGGCTCAGCAGATTTCAATAAAAATTAGTAGCAGAGGGTTCCTGGTGTAGAGAAATCGATTGATGATACTGTCATACTTTATGAGTGCTACCCTCGAGCTCCACAGTAGCTATCTCGGGAATAACTTCGCAAATTCCAATAAGAATTTTTTGTAGCAAGGGCATTTCGGAATTCGAAAAATTGATTCGTTATTCTCACATCTTTTATGAGTTGACACTCTCGAAGCCCACAAAGGAATTTCGGAAATAGTTTCGCAAATATCGATAACAATTTGCAGCAGAGGGCTTGTAGAGGTCGAAAAATCGATTGGTAATCTTCACATAAATTCGTTTTTTGATTTCGTTGGTTGTAACCTTTTTGACAACTCATTAATATCATAAAATTCGTGGAACATAGAAAAGTCCGAGTAAAAATTATTATCCGCTAATGCCGGGTTCTGGCAAACAATAATCTTCTCGGATCTTGCCTGCCATATTTAAAGTTAAACTAAGTGATAATGGCAAATACGTGTTAAAAATATGTTCACCGTTACTACGGTTTTTGTTAATGTTTTTTCGTTGTTGCTGCCGCTTAATATGCTCTGAAATGTTAACCCTATGTTTTGTACATTGGATCAGAAATGGCGGCTTCCTCGAACGTTGGTACGGTCCCAATGTATATCATGATCAATAGCCCCGAAGCTCTGCAGGTTGACTGAAACGGCTGAATCACTCCTGGAATTGTTTTCAGGCCCAAAAATGTTGTTGGTCCTCGCATTTTGTGTGTAATAATCTTAAGTAGTAGCATTCCTTGTTATTTGGATGCACAGTATAAACCCTGCCGAGCGCACAGTCTTTCTTTATTCCGGGTTGCCCTGGCACATCCACACCTCGTTTCTTAGAGAAAATTAATTATTTTTTCAAACATAATAAGATACCATCTCCGAATATAACAATTTCCTAGTGAAACTATCTACTTAAATGAATGACTGGAAAAAACCTTTCATGCACTGGGAAAAATTGTATGCCCCAAAGTACTGATGTATCGTCCTGATTCATAACTCGTAATTTCATCGTTCTTATCTACAACTGTAAATGTAGCTGGATCACTGCATTTATATACTTACATACATATTTCATGGAATTGCAATATTATACATTTATGTGAGCCTTGAAAGTACGAGATAAGCGAATATAGGGAACGACCCAAGAATTATCCACATATATATGTACTCTTTATATTAACAATGAAGCCTTCATCGTGAGTAGAACAGTAGAGTGCCTTCTATATTGAGGGTAGCCATCTTCACGAGTTTGAGAATCTATTGTTAAAGAACGGCGGTATGGTTCGGTACAAAAGCTGCTAACCATACTGGGGGAATTTTTATTTAATATACCACATACATTCTTTACTATCTCGTAGAGATCAGTATCGTTTTCGGGATCAGGAATTTGACACTTATTATGTTATCGATTTCGCTTGGAAGGATTCGGTTTTCCTACCAGATTAATACATGTACATGTGCAATCCCCTCTTTTGTCATTCCACTGTAAACATACGGCAGCAAACGTGGCCAAAAAATATTTGACTTCATCAAAAGTTTCTTGACATTCAAATGAAACACTCTATTTTTTAGGTCATGATGGTGATATGAATATTGATCTTCCTATAAATTTTCAGTTATTTCAGACTATTTAGGGTTACATGTGAAGGTGATAAATGAAGCAGGCCTCCCGTAATGACGAACATATGTCAAGGCATCCTTTATATGTTTCATGCAAGTAACGCGGTCCTCCAGTAAGAAAAGGATTACTATTTTTACAAGGTCCGAAATTTGAGCACCACCAGCGTTGATTGGATCCTTTAAATTAATGTAATTTTTGATTTTTAATTTCGTTTGATCATTTCGACTTTACAATACATTTCTTGGTTGAATTGATTAAATAGCTTACCAAAATGAAGAAGCAAATTCCCTTGATTGTCTCGTTCCATAAAAAGAAATGAATAAAAGTGCGCCACTGAAAAGGTTTTATTAAAAGGAGCACATATATTAGGACCTCGTTGCGAGATATTTATTGAATATCCATCGTCACCACGACAGAACATAAGCTCGATCAGTTCCAGCTATTCGTGTTAATTTGTCGTCCTTGCTACACAGTATTAGGTACCTATATCTCTGCTCTCGAACTCCTGTCCAACAATGACAATAGCGACCTCATTTACCGCAGGCGCATTATATCGATTTGGATGGTCATTTAAACGATTTTTTTTAGAATGAAATCAGATCTGGAAATCTGTTTTCCTAGGTACCGTATTTAAAACAGATTCAACTTGTCTAACATAGATGTTAACCTCATGAAGCATTTTCTGTAGGTAATTCAAGGACTAATTTGGGTTTAATATTGTAATTTTTGCATCTTACGTCTTTCTCCTTTTCATTACCGCCAACAAAATATTTTTGAATAAATGCAGGCTGTTGGCAGCAAGCAAAAAAAACTACGAACACCTATACGGTGATAAACCTACTTTAAAAGTAGGCACAAAATTGCCCTCTTTTAACTCCTTACTTCCAAAAGATGTCATCTGAAAGCAACTGTTGTATTTTCTAATTGCATTGAGGAAATGCTCTGAATTGTCATGTTGATCTTTTTAAAGATTATATAACGGTTCAAGGTATGGTTTTATTTGTGGTAACTTAAGTTTTCCACTGTTGCAAAACATACCTATGCTTTCATCGTTTAAATTTTTCGTGTTACACCATTTGCAAATAATACCATTTTTCTAAACTAAATTTTTTATCGCAATAATAATTTATATTTGTTTCAAGGGTAAGACCTGAATAACTTTTTAGTTTTCAAGTGTTTTGTTGTTTTTGGCGATAATTCATAGTCGATATCCTGTTAACCTCTGTTTTTTTATTTTCATAGAAGTTCCAATGGCTGCTTTATGTACTATATTTTTTGCTGCATACTTTGCCAGTGCTCTTCGATTTACTTCTGTATTCTTTTGTATATACCTTGATACTACTCCCCTATTTACTTGTGGATTCATTTGACTATATATTTTTACAGCTGTCCGATGAATACAAGGATTTGACTTGGTGACTTGGTATTTTCCTATATATATATATATATATATATATATATATATATATATATATATATATATAATATACAATTGAGACCACGACACAAGGATAAAAGCAGACAACCAAACGGTTAAATCACAGTTTTCGATCAGAATCGAATTAGGATTATAAGCTTATGAAGATGCCCAATGAGATTTGGGCAAAACGTCAAGCAATTTTTCCAAAAAGGAACGAACAACGTATGTATTCCCGAATAAAACCAGCAACATATATATATATATATATATATATATATATATATATATATATATATATATATATATATATATATATATATATATATATATATATATATATATATAAATAAAAATATGTTCTTGGGGATGCAGTCATATATTCAATAAAATTTTTTGAATATATGACTGCATCCCCAAGAACATCTTTTTATTTATTATAAAACCAGTCAAGAATACAAAATCAATATATATATATATATATATATATATATATATATATATATATATATATATATATATATATATATATATATATATATATATATATATATGTTACTACACCTTTTTAAACAATGTTATGTTTAATTATGATAAAATTAAATGAATAATTAATTTGAGAGGTGGTTTTATCCCCCTGGAAGGTGAGTTTTGAGATATCACTTCTTATCAAACATCTTCGCCATTCAATCAACCTGCATGCCAAATTTAATTTTTCTTAAGTCAAGCGGTTTGAGCCGAATGGTTATGAATCCTCGACCCTATATTTTATATATATATATATATATATATATATATATATATATATATATATATATATATATATATATATGTTACTACACCTTTTTAAACAATGTTATGTTTAATTATGATAAAATTAAATGAATAATTAATTTGAGAGGTGGTTTTATCCCCCTGGAAGGTGAGTTTTGAGATATCACTTCTTATCAAACATCTTCGCCATTCAATCAACCTGCATGCCAAATTTAATTTTTCTTAAGTCAAGCGGTTTGAGCCGAATGGTTATGAATCCTCGACCCTATATTTTGAAACACAATTTTGAAGAAATCTGAAAATATTTGAAAAAATTAAATGAAATAGATGTGTCCAAGCGTTTCTCCGAAAAAGTAATAGTTCTTGAAACATTTTTTTTTTTAATTTAAGGGGTGGTTATATCCCCCTGAATTTAAGCTTTTACGTCAAGTGGTTTGAGCAGGATCGTGAAATGACCCGATTTTTTGAAACCCAGTGTTTACTAATAAAATAAAATACAGGTTTTCAAGTGTTTTACCGAAACACCAACCGTTTTTGAAATATCGGTTTTTATTTATGGGACGGTTTTATCATCCTAGAATTCGAGTTCTGAGAAATCCATTCTTATTCTCTATGTCATATAATCAACCTGAAATTCAATTTATTTACGTCAAGTGGTTTGAGCCGGATCGTGATTAATTAGTGAACCGATATTTTGAAACACCGTGTATAAATTTTATATGATATGTAAGAAAATTGAATGAAATAGGCATTTTCAAGCGTTTTTCCGAAAAAGTGATCTTTCTTGAAACAAAGAAAATTGTTTAATTTAAGGGGCGGTTTAATCCCCCTGGAATTTGAGTTTTGAGAAATCCCTTCTTATCGAACCTCTACACCCTACAGTCAACATGCATGCCAACTTTAAGCTTTCTTCGGCCATCGGCGCCATCATGTTGAATCCAACATCTCTTCTAAATCCTTTTGAAAAAATTGAAGGTAATGGTCGCTTGTTAAAGTTTTCTTAAAAATAAACGGTCCAATAACTGTTAAGCCCATAACAACACACCAAACGTTAAACCCGAACTTCTTTCTTTCTTGCATCCATAAATGTTCATTATGGCGATCAAACATGCCACAATTAGTAAATCTCATTTCGATAATATTTTGAAAGGAAAATCTTGATCGTACTGGGACATATTCCTAAACCACTTACAAAATTCCAGACGTCGCTCAGGATCCTCAGGATGAAGAGTTTGGGGCACTGATAACTTGTGTGAGTGGAATTTATATTTCTTTAGCACCTTCACCACAGTGCTCTGCGAATTATCAGCTTTACATGTACCTCCGCAGATTCATTTATTTTAACATTGCTTAAATATTTTGGCTTGGTAAAACTACCATAGGTTCCCAATATATCATACAGACTTGAAAGTTAGCAATGATGACTGACGACGGTCAAAATGTCTGTTAGAATAATCCTCAGCACATCTTACAGCATTCTTATTACATCATATGTCGCTACAATATGGCGTTTTTCTAAATTGGTAAACGCCATTTTAGCACAAAAACTGTTTGAGATAAATAAAGTGTCAAAATAATACGTATTATTATTTGTTCCTACGGTAACTAAAATAACAAAGACTTATTTTATTTGAATTTTTCAATAGATAACTAGACTAACCACCTTGAGGTAATACGTGAATTAGAAAAAAATACAAAAATGCCTATAAAAACTTTATCTCTAAAAATAATCCTATCATATGCTATATCACTAGAATCGCAATAAAATTATTTATTCAACAAGGATAAAGTTTAATATGGTTCCCATTTAAAAAACACAAGTTTATGTCATATGTCAAAAATGACAGGTGTAACAAAAAAAAGTTCTAAGATCATTTTATTTAGAATAACATTTCTCAAAACTTTTGTATTTAATATTTTTTTCTAATGTTAGTATTTGCAGAGCTAGGGACGTTTTAAGAAATCACCAAAAATCAGTTTTTTGAATTTTCTGTTGATAGCTGTCAAATTTTATAAAACTAAAATTGGTTTTGAGTATAGCCTACAAAACTGCAATTTTTGCCAATTTAAACTTTTTCGTTTTTGCCATAATACCCGAGATCCCTGTACTAAACATAAAAAAACTCACCCTGTATGTAGCAGCATTAAAATTGGAAAATTTTCGAAAAAGCTACGGTTTTCGAGGTACAGCACTGGTCTGAAATATGTGTATTTCCACCGCGATGATTTAAGATTTCTGGATAATAGCAAGTATAAGAATGAATATACATGGGTAATAGGATAAGTACTATCTCCTTTGGTATTAGTGAACTTTCAACGATTATCATGACTAACGTTACACTCAATACTGTGAAATAAATATTTTTTACCAAAACTTGGACCCACTTTATTAGTTGGTGTACTGAAAAATATAGAATAATATGAATTCTATTGGTGCTGGTATTTTTGTAAGTTGGTGCCAAAAGTCTTTTATCTAACTACAATCGCACAACTACAGTAGTTTCGAATGGCAACATCCGAAAGATTTTTGAAAAAAAAATCAAAAAAAAAAATATTTAAATGCGGTTCTTACATCTCTCCAGCGCTAATTTTCCCAAGGAAAAGAATGAATGAAGACTTGTTTCGCGATGCACCGACTGATAAACTACCATTAGTGTCCGGATCTGGCTGATCTAACACAGATTTGCTCATGAACTGGATTAAGCATTTTTGTCACCACGCAAATCCTGCAAAGGACACGCCAGTTCTTCTAATTTTCGATAACCACTCGGCTCACAGAAGCCTTGATCTTGTTAATTACTGTAGATATAATAATATCTATCTTCTGTCACTACCGCCCCATAGTAGCCATAAGCTTCAGCCACTGGACAAGTGTTATTTTGGACCTCTAAAAACTGCATTTAGTCAAGCAGCAGACAACTGACTCGTATCCAATCCAGGTAAGACCATTACCCAAAAGCAGATTGCTGATCTGTTTAAAACGGCCTACTACAAGGTGTCAAGGTGCAGATGATGCTGGTGAAAATGATAATTCGTCAGGGTTACCTTAAGAACCTGCACAATTTCCTACATCTTCGTCAGCTTCAGAGCAGATGTCTTTTGAAAATACTCTAGGAATTTCAAAGAACACTGAGAAATCCCTCCACGGAGCCAGCATGGATGCCGTGCTTTTGGAGCTAGATTTTGATGCAAATAGTGGCTAACCACTGCAAGATGTTTCTCTTCCGAATCCTTCCCAGGAAGATGTTAACTCTTCTCAGATCTATTATATTCCATTGGATAAATCGACAGTAGTAGGTTTTAAGGAACCTACACCGAGTGCATCTCACAATATCATCAAACCTGTTGTTCCTGCTACTACCATAGCCTAAAATCCAGACAAACCAAAGAAGACGCCGCAGCCAGAAATCAGACTGGATTCAAGTATGCAATATGTCAGAAGCGGTGGCACGAAAACTGTACGTCTTAGGAGAGTGGAGAATTTGGATGCTACAGTTGCCAAAAATCTTTAAAATAATGTGCGCACTCTTATAAACAGATTTGAGTACTCTTGTAAGTAGTGGAGCACAAGAGTACGCATGTGCAGTTCTTTACAGAATGTATATTTTCTACTTTTTGAGTTGCAATTTGTTATGTTTTTCAGAGTTTTATGTATATAGTAGTATAAATATTTAATTTTGTCTTCGTGTGTTTATTTTTCGCTAAAATCTTCATTTTTTTTAATATGCGGATCTGTTTACTAAGTGCGTACTCTCATACGCCTTTACCCTAACTGATGTCGAGTTAAGAATATTCAAACTCGTACATGCCGTATTTCGTGATTTGAATTATCGATCTTTTGGGAAGTTCGTAGTGTGTACATCGAGGGGCACACTCATACTGTTGCTCAATAATAAAACGGTCAAGAGTGAGTTAAAATTAGGTGAAAAGTACTCTCAATTTATTAGTTCTAGTTTCTATCATCGAAAGGTTGCAGGAACTGTCCCATTTGCAGTTTTTTTAAAATAGGTTCCGTCTTGGCCGCGTAAACTGCCCTCTCTCAGCTAGTGTCAATAAGGTTCTCACTAAATGTTCTTGATCCTCCAAGTATTTGTTATCCACGATGATGACTATGTTGTCGGCGTATCCAATCACCAGGCATCCTCACCTGGTACGTTCAAAAAGTAGAGCATCTACCACTGGGCACCATACCTGGGGAGAGATAACTCCGCCCTGTGAGCACCCTGAGTCAACTGTTTCTCTGGTGGATGTGAAGCAACCATGATCAGGGGAGGAACTTAGTACTTCGTCAACGATCTAGTAATCACGCCTCTTGAGTATTATTTGCAGTCCTGATACATTTTATAGTTGAAGCTAGTAAAATGCCCATCTAAGGGGAGACCATCGAAATGACTTCCTACATTTGGTCAATTCGCTGGCTTCATACTTGGGTTCAGAAGCTAGACAGAATCCCTCGTCGTCCCCAATCTCTAGAAGTGTACCTCCAGCAAGTATGCGAGCTCCTTTGCGTCCGATTGAGAAAATTCCTGATTCGGGCTCCATAGTTATTCGAAAACGGCCTTAGGATTTCTTGACACAAACCTGTACAGCCTCGTTTTTTCAGATCTTTTACCAACATTTTGGCCCAGCATGTCTACTTGGCCTGTCTTACCGCCTTCCTGCATTCATCTCTAGCTTTGGCATAGAGAGATAGATATTTAGATAGATTGTATATATTGTATTACTCAGTTTTCGGTCCAGCCGTTGTGTTCTGGTATCATTAATTAGGCCTTTGACATTCTTCCTCATACTTTCCAGTTTGAGAGACGGTTTATGTTGGTGCTGCCCCACACATCTGCGATGAGCTCCTAACCTCCAAGTTCTCATCTCAACTCCAAGTAGGTTCGCTGGGAAAATGATCAGTTTTCCGATGTTCGGTAAATTCATCAAATCCATTGTAGATAGGCTTGGCCTTGGGAGCTAAGCATGCCCTTGTTCTGGTGGCAATGGGGTCCCTGTAACAAACAAATCCTCCCAAGCAATTTACAGCATCTTTCCTGGGTTTCTGGGTTAGTGCAATGCTTGTGTGTATCGTTCTCATTCTCTCTTGCAATACAGCAAAAGGTGCAAGTTAATATGGGTGATAATCATGAGCTGCGACGCCAGATTAACAATGTCTCTTCCCTGTCTTTACGTCAATCATCCAACCCTTTGAAGGCCCTAGTCTGGTATTCGATCCGCCTCAGTACATCATCGGCAATCCCGAGTGGATCAACCGGCTTAGCTCTTTGTAAAGCATGCATCTGAACTGGAGTATAGGGACTCGCTAACAGTGCCTATCCCCGTAGTTTTGGGCCTTTTGAGCATTCCAAATTCGTTGAGAGTGGAGTATCCTTGGTGGTCCTTTGCCACTTCGCATTACAATTGTATTCGGTAGCACATATGATTTTAATTAGCCCAATATTCAACACAACTTCTTTGTTATTCCATTGTGAATCACACATAATGAAATATCCACATCCAACTTCATTAAAATTCTTCATACACAAAATCCAATCTGTTGCCATACTAATCGAGTACATATATATATATATATATATTACTATGTCGTGATCATCGAAATATAACTTGGGCATGCGACAAATAAAAACCGGCGAGTGCTCTTCCTTCAGGCACAAATATTCAGGCATCCTTTAAAGTCTGTAAAACAAATATGAAACAATATATATTGATGTGCGCCAACAGAGAGATATATTAATATTTGAAAGTATGAGATATGATTTGACCACCCGCGGGTTCGTTTAACGATGCCAAGGCACGTATATGCATGCACATGTATATATATATATATATATATATAATAGAGAAATGTAAGCGGCTCTCATTTGAATTTTTAGTGCAATTTTTTTCCACAGTTGTATTATATTCTTGTCGAATGAAACTGAATAAAAGTACTGGAAATAAAAAGGATATGAGCATAGTTGAATACGTTATCTGCTCTCTGATTGGAGGAATCTGATTTTCTTTTACAGACATTCATTTTAGGAAGTTTTTTATGAAAACCCCGAAGTTTGTCAAAATTTATGCAAGATTCAATGTTGTTTTGTTTTTGAAGTTTGTATGTAGGTACGTAGATAAATAATATTTGTTTATTGCATGTCAAAAAACTAAAATTTATTCTGAGAATACTATTAATTGAAAAAAGTTTTTCCAAGAAGCGCAATGTTTCAAAACTTACCAATTGATTCAATATTCAGCGAAACAGTGTTAATAAATATTTATACACTGTATGCTCAAAATTGGTAATGGATATAGCGGTGCCAAGGGGGCAGAGCGGCCGGTTACTGTTTTTACATACTTTCTAGAATGTTTTTTTACTCGACAAGCAACACATCAGTGCGTTCACTATGTGGGATTTTTTAAGATAATTTGTTTGAAAAGTGTAATGCCTCCAAATGATCAATCCCAAATACTAAAACTATATATAATCATATAATCATAGTCTTGAGTATAGCTTTCTCATTTGTTCAACCTTTTGTTAAGTCATTGCTAGAGCAACATTCTACAAAGAATAAGTTTGTTTATTCGCAACCAAATGGGCTTAAGCAGCCATTTGGCAGTTTGCCTAGACATTTGGCCGAATGTTAGCATCAATTGGCTGAATAATCCGCCATTCAATGAAATAGCTAGGTACATCCGTTCCCAACTTAAACTATTCGTATGATTATGTTCTGACTAGAAGCACCACCATATTGGGTTTCAATGAAATTCAATATATCAACTAATCTAACCTAACATCAAAGCTACAAATACGACTTCCACGGTTTTTATTATTTACTGAATCAGTTTCCTACGAAACAGACAACCAGAATATTTGAAATGGATTATGTTCTCCACATAAATAAAATTTTGTGTCTATTAAGAATCGGTATAACTATTTGTTATCGATAGATTTGAAGAAAAAAATTATTCAAAATGCTTCGAATGAAGTCCGCAGTCAATAAAATCATCTATGATAGATATATTCATATTTCTAGATATTTCATTATAGAAAAGACAGCAGTAATCTGAAAATATTTAATGTCAATAGACAGAATTATAAGAATTCATTCATTTTGTAAGAATTGTCAGATCGACTCTTGCTGTTATTTATCATTTTTGACCGACGAACCCCGAAAGGAGGTATTCAATTCGACTGTCTGCTTTATTTTTTTATATTGGTTCCTGCGCGCCTTTTATATAGTAAACGAGCTCCGATTTTCATGATTTTGGACTCATTTGAAAGGGAGGCTTGAGAAATGGTCCCATATTCATAAAAACGCAAATGCGAAATCTCCTTCTCTCCGAAAACCGCCCCCGAAGGGGTGGTGTGGGCGAATTTTCTCGAAAATCCAAAATCTGAGTTGGTATAATTAAAGATAGGACAAGATCCGGAAACGTTTAAATTGAACATTTTTTCAAAAGTGTTACGGTTTTCGAGATAGACGCATGTTAAATATGTATTTTTGCTATGTAGAGAGGACAATTTCTTTCGAAAATTGAAATTTTTTCGATATTACATGAAAGATATAATTATTTGTAGCAACATTTATAATGAACATTTTTTCCTTAGAGTTACGGTTTTAGAGTTAAATTGTTGTTAAAATGGTAACATATAAAATACTCAAGGGTATTTCCGCAGCGATACGTTGAGATCTCAATAATAATAACAACTACAAGCAAAGAATATACATGGGTAATAGGATAAGTAGTATCTTCATTGGTATTAGGGAACGATCAACGATTTTGGTGACTAATGTTAGGTAAACTCAAAAGTGTGAAATAAATATTTTTTACAAAAAATTGGACCGACGTTACTAGTTGATGCACTGAAAAGTATAAAATAATATTAATTCTATTGGTGAAGGTACTTGTGAAGTTGGTGCCAAAGGTTATCAATCTAACTGCAACTGCACAACTTCAAAAGTAACAGCACCAATAGAATTAATATTATTTTATACTTTTCAGTGCATCAACTAATAACGTCGGTCCAATTTTTTGTAAAAAATATTTATTAGCCTGCCATGACAATCATCAAGATCATGATAAAAAGTTCGATATATTCGAAAATAAAATTTCATTTGTATTTTAAACCAAATACTTGGAAATGTTTAGGCACTTCAGTCTTGAGCAAAACGTTTTATACAGCATCCATTGTAAGTTTGGTGTCCATCATGTACCTAACCTTGGCACAGCCAGACAAATCCACACAGATACCTAGGGCTCAAAATCATTCTTTTGAATTCATAGGTTCGGATAGTAATACAAAGGTAAAGATACATAATATGAAAGAAACTTGAAAAAATCAAGGAGACGTGGCCATCAAGAAAATGTCATTGAGAAATTTCTTGTTTTATAGGTAAAAGACATCAGAATCATGAGGCATTAAAAAATATGAATTTTAGAGTCCGCTGGCTAAAGGTTGTTTATTTATTTCGGCTACTCTGTTAGTGTGTATGTGTTAAAGGAATAAGTAGGTGTAGTTCTTCTCACAATAAATGGTATTGTCTTTATAACTGCACTGAAACTATCGTGTGTATTCCCATTATGCACACAATCCACAAGCAAGCTAAAGGATCGGACTCTATATATTTAAGTCAGTATATACTATAGGTAGGTAATTTAATTAAAATTAAAATTATTGAGATATTTAGGAAACAAGTAATCTTACACACATTGTATGTTTATATAATATATTTAATGACATGAATACCTACGTGTTAATTATTTGGTAAAAAAAATATATTTAAATAATATCTATACTGCTATATTATGATACGACCCTGACCGACAGTTTATTGCATGTTTATGACCGACCTCTGGCAAAACGTCCCAGGTAAAAAAACATAGCCAACCTCATATTCCGAAAAGAACTATAACCACGAATTTATTATGATCTTTATTATCTGAGGAAATTGACAGCAACAATATATCATCCATACTGTCAGAAAGACTTACAGTTAGGTATCTTATAGTTAAAATAATGTCTTGGAACTTTTCTTCTATTTTGGTAAGAAAAGTTTTTGGGAGATGCATTCAATGAATATGTTTATTTTGATAGCAGAAGTCAATGAAACCTGCAAGTCGTGGGTATGATAGAGATCGTCTATCAAATGTGTGATAGAAATCCACACAAGTTTTCTTGAAGAGCGTCATTATGCAGCAGAAAGAATAGCTAAAACTGCCTGCCCACGACGCAATCAAACAGCATGTAACTTTTAAATCGAACCAGTCTTCGGACACATAAATCAAGCCTTGACCGCTGCTATATTAGCATTACAAATTTATTGTTTTACCGGATTTCGAAGCCATAAATTGATTTTAATTGCTTCTATTCAAACAAATGGCCAGGCGCGTATATGCAAACCATTTTTATGACTCCTGTAAATCTTCCCGACTCGAGGGTATGCCGACCTGAACTCGCTGCTCAAACACTGCAATGTGAACATATCAACAGATAAATTTGCATTAATTTAAATGTTTTTGCACATCAGGATTGACTTGTACACCTTTTACCATCTATCAAACTCTAATTCAACGGATGAGATTATACATCATTTGCAACATATTATAGAATATGAATACATAATTTAAATATTAATATACCTATAATGTTAATAATTCCTTATAGGTATAGTTTTTTATGATAATGAATAAAATTTAAAATATGTGTAGATTTATGCAACCAGAGTCATGGTTCGATGATGGTCAATGTAATCGGAAACGACTAATAAAAATAATAAACTTAGTTTATAGCTTCTATGAAATATTAAAAACATTAATGGGCAACTAGTGGACTTTTTCCAACAAATGCTATCTATTGACAGACATGTGACAGCTGTGTTTGGTTATCACTTTGAACTGTATAAATATAAAATCACCTACAAAAAAAAACCGCCACCTAAATTTTCTTAATAATTTCAATGTGGCATAACTTTTTTATTTTCGACTTTCTGCAATGATTTGTCGCTGGGCGATTCATTAAAATTATGCTGCAGTTTGTTCTGATGTATTTTTGGTTGCTTAAATGTTTATATATCAGGGTAAGTCAAAATTATGCTTTTGGTCGTAAGTTTAAAACATCCTGTGATAAAACACACCAGATAAACTTGTTTAAACAAGATTTACGATATAGCTGGATGTATTCTAGCATTTTATTTTTTCAATCATCTAGTTATCTTGTTTCTTTAATGATTTTCTCGTTTTTTATTGAAACATTGCATTTTTTAATGTCGATAAGAATAATCAGCTTAAAATAATCACGTTCGACTAAGTATCTGCTTTTATTTGGTTTGTTCGCGCGTTGTATATAGTAAACGTACTCCGATTTTGATGATTTTTAATTCATTTGAAATAGGAGACTTCGTGAAAACTCAAATCCAAAATCTCCTTAACTCCAAAAAGCGCCCCGAAGGGGGTGACGGGGGAAATTTTCTGGAAAATCGAAAATTTGAGTTGCCAGAATTAAAGAGAGGACAATATCTGGAAACGTTTGAATTGAACATTTTTTCAAATGAGTTATGGTTTTCAAGTAACATTCATGTTAAATTCTCACATATGGGTATTTTCGCTATGTGAAGGGGGCTATTTATTTGGAAAACAGAAAATCTCTGTGTACCACATGAAAGACAATAATATTTGTAGCAACATTTATAATGAACATTTTTTCTTTAGAGTTACGGTTTTCGAGTTACAGCGGTGGATAAATGGTTAAATCTATGCTTATGCGTATTTCCAAACACTCATTACATCTTATTTTTCGGCATTCTTGAATAAAGTAGTTATGACTACGAACTGTATCATTGAAAATGATGATAATATCGCCACGGAATTAAATGCTGCACTGGGGACGATGGGCGAAAGTGCGAAAGTGGTAAACTTGTGAAGATACTGTTCGACATTTCAGTTGCAAATTGTTCTCCAAACTCTACCATCAAGAAATTCGGATTGTATTCATATTACTTATATTGGCGGTAGATGACTCTATGAGACGTTGCAACAAAATCTGAAAAATGTCCTTTCCTCGATATCTTCATTAAACCGGAATATTCTCGACAACTCAGTCAAAACAGAAGGAGTTTTCGATTACGATGGTCTGTCAAAATTTTTGGAGCAACGCAAGCTGCCGAAGTTTGTATGGATTTGCGAAGACGGATCCAGGGTCACTAGAAAAATCGAATATGACTCCAGGAGGTCTATTCTGTACACTAATCGTTAATCGACATAATCTAACGATAACAGTTGAAGATCGAAATGTCATTCACATAGATGTTAACTTTATTTATCCATATACTGGGTGATGTTATATTATTACAGATAGTAGAGGCAACATTATTTGGTTACGTTACAATAGTGAGAAAAATCAAATGTAGGTTATGTTGGATAAAAGAAGAAGGTATGGAAAATAGGCCGACATTTGGAAAGAAGCTTTTTTAATTTCAATCAATCGAATTACTGTATAATGATAGCATTCACATTATTGCTTCAAGAATGAGAGTTGCCAATAATTAAGTTTGGCAATACCTCAGTTTAGGTATCTACACAAACACAAGTGTATTGTTTGAGCGAACAATCATATTGAAAATAGCTCTAACAGTGTTTGATTTCACTCTGTGAATTTTGCTGTGAGGGAGAAGAGCTTTGCTCAATTATCATACCACAAACTCGAAATCTATCTATTATACCTATCATAGAATTAACTTTACGTTTTACACAAACTAATGATTCACCATCAGAGAGAAAACAGACGAATATTATATAATGATCATGAATAACATCGAAGGCAAATCCAAAATATGTAGGTACTTACGGTAGGTAATCTCAATATAAACAACAGAGATTCATAAAGAATTTCACCATCTCATCTACTTTCTTCATTCTTTGCATGTTTATTCGATGATCGATTAATTTAAAGATGAAATGGTTGTTTACAATCAATTCTTATTTATCAGGAAAACATTTTTAATGTGATTCAACCCAGCCCCAAGTACCCACCTATCTTAATCGGTTTTCTAGATTTATTCTGAATATGCATATCTTAAAACAGGTCGAGATATTCAGTTCAAAATATATTTCTTCTATTTTTTAAACTTGCATTGATAGGGTGAGAAGTCGCGAAATATTCCTTATTATTTCATGCTTTGGATTTGTTCATATATTTATAAACTGACCCAACGGCCGTTATAGACCGATGGGAATCATATGGCACGAGAAACAATTATTAGTCATCCATTCTTTTGTCTCAGCCAATAATATCTCGAGATATACGGTTGAGATATGAACTAATACATTTTCGCGAGACTAATTTATGTAAGAAAGATCATTGCGAATTATAAACTTGGAGGGTTAATTTCTGTTCGTAAGTTTTGTGATAGTTTTCTGGTGATTTAAATTTCAATGATGGATACTGTTGCCGAAATGTAAGTAATATTATGTTATTGGTAAATTATGATCCGCATTTCTGAAGCAGTAAAGTAAATTTAAGTTTTTCTACGCAATTTTTTTAGGAGACAAAATAGATGCAACCGAGATAATAAAGAACAACTTACTTCTTTGGTAGCATTTATGTGTAGCCACCCGAAATTGGCTTCTGGGGCGCAACTTGGCTATGATGGTGTAGCCACAAATAAAGCAATTTGGCAAGAGCTGACCAATACTCTAAATCAGTTGGGACACCCTAAAATTGCAGAGAGGTGGCAAACTGTGAGTATCAAATACACTCATATGAACTAATAGAAATAAGTTGTGAATAGTGACAAAAGTTCTTATCAGAAAAAATTGTCCTGATATCTTTATACATATACAGGGATGGAAAATTATTTCTGGATCTGACATCATAAGTTTTACCAAATAGATCACCCTATATATTTTTGTATTTTCAGATAGTTATTTTCACATTTTAGATGATATAATAAGTTTTGGAGGAAGTCCAACTTTTGGTTTTGTAATAGTTGTCAATTAATTCTCATTAAAACAAAATGAGCACTCTAACATTGAGGAAAATGAAAAAATATATAAAATTATCTTAACTGTTGCAAATCAAAATAAACACCATTTTTGTAAGAGAAGATTTTAATATAACGTAAAACGATAAAGATGGTTCCACAAATTTGTTCAACTGTGTACATAGCCATTTTATATAATAATTTCATATAATAACATTCTTCTAATTTACAGACTTATAATTTTAATAATTCCAATCTTTATCCAAGGCATACTAGAAATGTTGAATACATATTTTGCTAACCAAGCTTATCTTCCTAGTCATGAGTACTAAATGTCTAAAAGACATCAAAAATAAATCTATTAAATTCATTGTAAAGGAAATATTTTAAGAGCTAATACAATAGCAATATCCTAATCTCATCATAATTTCCCAGTCATTATTGGAGCTGAATTTCTTGTAGACATGGAGAGACATGAAATCCAAAGCTCTTGGTAAGGCTGCTCAGATCCGTTGTGCAAGAAGTAGAACGGGAGGCCTTCCGAATAATGAGACTGCAGTTAACGAGCAGGATAAACAAATTTGTAGCCTTTTTGGATCAAATTATTGGGAGGGTTCCTCATGTGCTGACCTTTATCCTGAAGAAATAGTGAGTTATTTCAGAGTTATATACATACGTACTTAAGTTTAAATTTTATATCGCTTCACCTCTGTGACATTGCATTTCTCCGTACAAATTAAATTTCATTTCTTTTCTCTTTTCTACATAAATAATAACAATTTAAACGTTCATTATAATTTATAGTTCTAGACATTTTCTCACTTTTCTGGTTCAATAATTACATTTTTTTTAAATCTTTTCTGGTAAACTAGTTGATATTTACCTTATTTCGTAGGAATTCATAGAAAGGCTGGAACAGGGGGATGAGGGAGTCTTTAGAGAAGAGCCAGTCTGTACTCGGGTGGCTGAAGCTCTGAATGTTCCCAAATTCCCAAAGATCCATGAATTGGTCTTCATGCATCTCAAAAGGATCATGACTCGCTCTCCACGCACTCCGTTCCGTTCTTCTCTCCAAACGCCGTGCACGATGTTCCAAATTCATCACATCCAGTGCCAAGTAGCCCAAACCAGCATTGAAAATTATGAATTGATCCTAAAGTAATAGACAATTTATTAAAAACAAGTACGATGTGTGCTGAACTTATGTTAAGCTCTTATAAAAATTAAAATGTAATAGAATTAAAAATCTCACCAACCTTGCTTTCTTTAGCAAAGTATTTAGAAAAGTTATATTATTATGAGACATGATGATTTTATATTCTTTGCTGTATCTCTATTTAGATATTCTCAAAAATACTATACCAATTTCAACAATGAATAAAACTGAACTTACTTGAAGGCTAAATCTAACAAAAAAGTAATCAACACACTGAACTGAAATCTACTTACTTATTCGAACAACAGTAGGGACCCACTTATAGTAAGTATATCGTATATCTAGTTATGAACCTAGAATAAAATATAATCAATGTTTTACAAGTAAATATATATATATTGTATGTATATATAAAAAAATACTTACTCAGTGGTAGAAACAAATTGTTGTAGATACTTGAATTCACTCCTCACTTACTTATGTTTTAATAACCTAGAACATAATAATTCCCAAAACTGTAAAACGTACACACCAAAATGAAAATAACTTGCAGTTTGCAGTACTTACGGACCTATACTGCAATAATTAATAATCATTACACTAATGGTTTCTTCTACACCATTTCCACTTTTATTTGAGAAAGAATACTGTTTATTTAAAAAAAATATCAATTGTATTTCAGAGAAGTCAAATTTATTTAAGAGAGCACCAATTAGTTGAAAAAAGTCAGTTTTATTTGAGTAGTCAAAATATTAATTTAAGAGTTCAATTGTATTCAAGAAATGGTAAAATGTAATTGAGAAGATATAACAAGATAATGAAAAACACAAAAGCACATGCATAACACAATCTTAACATTAGAAATGATGATTACACTGAACCTTTAGACCTTTTTACCAACTTGCTAATTCAATTAGGATACTTTTCTCAAATGCAATTAGCAACTTCTTAAATTCAAATGATACATTCTGAAATAGAATTACATTCGTATTGATATTATAAAATAATTTCTCAAATACAACTGACTATTCTCCACTACGTTTGTTGTATTCTCAGAATGCAATTAAAACATTATTGAATTAAAGTGGAAATGGTGTATATTATGAAATTATTATTCTGTAACTTACCTATAGGATAGTATCCGCTATGTTACTTTCTGAGAACTTGCAGAAAGATTAATTTGAAAGTATATAATTGATGAAAGTAACACAAGGATCCAATCCGATAACTACTTACCCATGACAAAATAATCGGAATTCAGATTGCAATTTAACTAATACTATATGCGAAAACTATTACTGCCTAGAATATTGGGTATAGGATCAATTCTCAAATAGATGAGACACAAATACGAATACCAATATATTTTTACTTCCTTTTGCCGATTGAAGTAACCTAAAAATAGAATAATTTCTCTTAAGACGTAAAATTCAAAGAAGGATATGATACTTACCTGTAAAATTCTCACTTAAGAAAACTCACAACCATAGAGTCTTTATTATATTTCTGTGTTGACAACTCACAACAATTTATAACAAAGCACAAGAGGTTATAGGTTATAGTTGAACATAAACAAACACATACATACACAACACACGTCGTACGGCGAGACGGCAAGACCACGTGACATCATCGACTGTCAAATGTTATCGTTCACAAGGATCTTCACTTATCGCACTCAAGAGACCGCCCGATAACTTTTTGAACAGAACACCAAAAGGTGACGACATAGAACAATCATTTTTGGTTGCGGGCTGGCATCAAATGAAATATCGCCATGTATAAGTATATCTATATATATAATTATAGCGATAAGCAGCTATCGATTAACGATTAGTGTACAGAATAGACCTCCAGGGCCAAAAAAAATCATTGGATTTACTTTGCCATTGGTTGATGGACTGCCAAAAACGGATGCCTTTCTGGCCACATCAGCAAAGGCAATACATGAAACATTCGATCGGGGGATAAAGGCGAATTACGCTTATGTAATTATGGCACAACGCTTAGCGCAGGCAGATGATCTTGCAATATTTGGCACTGACAATAGGCTTACCTTTAATGACGTTACACAACGATGGCACAGTATCAGCAAAGAAGCTGAGAAACGGGGAATTACTGTATTAGGATTTTCTTCCGATAGCGACACACGCCTGTTGAAAGCCATGCGGCAATGTGCAATGCTTCCTTTATTGAGCACGAGATATTCTCAGTGGAAATGGTACCAGTCTGGGAGCAATTTAAGTAATTTTTGTTCCCCCTTTTACGTTCAAGATACGGTTCACATAGCGATAAAGTTAAGGACGAGACTGTTGAATAATAACGTTGATTTACGAATGGGCAATTATACTGCAAGTGCTGATCACCTGCAACTATTAATGTTAGTCGTTTCTAAAGGAATGCATTTCATCACAAAAACGGATTTAAAGGCTGAAGACAAAATGAACTTTTGTGCTGCAGAAAAACTGGGCTCGCCAGAAGTAATTCGACTATTGGCGGAAGTACCTGAAAGTGAAGCTACTGGCGCCTACCTTAACCTTATGCAATTGGCCATTTCATCCTTTTCAGACTCACATATGAGCATAAAATGTCGTCTCTATAATATTTGGTATGTTGAGTTTTTTACAGGAATTTGAAGAAAATGGATTACTAACCATTCAAATTGCAAACTTGAAGACAATTTTATCACAACAAATTGTTATATTTGTCTGTAGTTGAATGCTCACGCACTTGTAAACATAATTTGTCACATTCGATACAATTCCGCTATAACTAATGATATGTTTCGTACTTATCTATTCAGTAGCCAGCCTTGTGAGATAATATTTAGAACCACAAGGTCTATGATATCTACATAACATAGTATATGATTTGAGAGATGTTTTTACTTTTCCAAGGGAAGTAAAGAAGAGTTCTTCATCCAGCGTCAATGCGGATATGATGGACGATTTTGAAAATGTCTGTAAACAATTTTCGAACAAATTCATAAAATGTTCAGTTGAAGCTTTACGAGATGCAATTGAAAGTACCCGAAAACTGGGAATGATTGTGGAAGAGGGAGCTTGGAATATGGTTACGGTACCGATGACAATCAAAATGAATGAAGAAACAATCATAGAAGGCGAAGATGAAATTGCTGTTGATGAAAATGTTGCGATGTGTTGTGAAGAAGAAAACCCTGACAAAATTTCGAAACTCCTGAGGATGGATCAAGATGAGCAATCAAATGGTGAATCTGCAGATCGAAATAGCGAATAAATTGCAACTTTGGGATTTTCTGATGAGTTGGAATTCAAAAAGTTGTACTAAAATTTGTGAAATATATTGCAACTTGATGATGTATGTAGTAGGACCTTAATTTTCCGCTGTTTGTTGATAATATCTTACGTTTACCTATGAGAATGTCTATTATCTTACCTAGCAGATAGGTAGGTATTTATCTACATATAAGTATTGTTTGTTGAGTTTAATTTGTTACTTATCTATAATTATAAATAAAAAATTAAGTACAATGAGCGTGCATCTTTTTGTAGATTGTAGGATTTGTTGGGAAATATTTAGGATTTACGGGATTTATTTGCAATTTATGAGAGTTATGAAGGATTTATAGAAATTATGAAAGATTTATGGGATTTATTAATGAATACTGGAAATATTGATAAATTAAAGAGATTATTTCCACTAAAAGGATTTAATATGTATTATTTTTTGGCAGCGGTTTACCCCTCGAAAAAAGATAACGAGATGATTCAAAAACAAAATGCTAGCAATACATCCAGCTTTATCGTAAATCATGTTTAAACATGGTTCTCTGGCGTGTTTCCACAGGATGCTTAAAGCTACTAAAAAAAAGGACATCATTTTGACTTACCCTGGTATATAAATATTTAAGCAACCAAAATTACATCAGAACAAACTGCAGCGTAATTTTTATTTTGTATCATGGGTTATCAGTACTTATCATTGTCACTGTCACTATCCGTTACCTTGTTTCAGGTTTAAATAATAAATAATTATGAAATTGAGGTGAAATTTAAAATGAAAAGACCGAGAACGTATTAATATTTTTTGAATTGTTCAGTATAAATGCTTTATGTAATTTTCACACTTCACAATAAGTTTTTGGTACTCAACTTATTTAACCAGTAAAAAATATTTCATAGATATGTTCTGGTATAAGTTCCTTGCTCTTAGAACAATAAGATATTTCTCTTTGCAATCATTTCTGTAAAAGCATTGAGTGAATTTCGGGTTGCGCTGAAAATTTAAAAAATATTTAACAAAAAATAATTTGACATTCATTCATTCATTCAGTATTATAGTTTTTTTGAATAATATAGGTAATCTTTAGAATCACTTTCTACAGAAATTTAATTCTTTGTAAACGAATAAGAAAGTATAATATCTTCTTTGTTCTTAAACAATGACATTCTCTTCTTCTATATAAAATATCCCCTAGAATAACTAACGCATGAAATATTTCAAACTTTCAAAACTTAGAAATGCTGGGACCACCTTTTTTTCAAGCTCCTTAGCATATCTCTGTTCTAACAGAAACTTGAGAGAAACCTTTTGATTGAAAATATCCACGTAATGTAAACGCTGAAGGATGCTATGTTACCATCTCTTGAAGTTAAAAAGGAAAATGGTACAAGGAAACCCACCTTCCAATAGCGCTTACCCTAGGAAAATCAAAACAGCAGCAAACAGGTTTGGCCGTTCAATATATAAATAGAAAAAAGATGGACCGACGTTATTAGTTAGTGCACTGAAAAATACATATTATATTAATTCTATTGGTGCTGTTACTTTTGAAGTCGAGTTGAGTCGGATACATGAGCTTCTAATACAAATGTTGTGAGAAAGTGATATTATTGTTATTGTAAGTATTTCATCAAAATCTGACTTGATTAAAATAATACGAAGTTTACACTTTTTATATTCCATTTTATCGTGAGAAAATGAGGCCACCAAAATTTTAGAAGTATGCAAATTTTAAATAAAAACAAAGTTTTTGGAAATGAAATTGAAAAAAATCTGGTGTGTCCACTCACACGACTTTCCTACCGCTCGCAGGCAAATTCCAGGGAATGAAATATTTTACACTAATACAATACTTTCCTTACAAAGCGACGATAATAGCGGTAGTGAAGTAAAAATCATCTGGTCAAGTCGTGCTAACACAATTTTTTTCAGCATGTCAAAACAAACAACAATGGGCATGTAACATTTTTCGCACGATGAAACGTTTAGCCAGAATCTGAAAAAACATGTAGAAAATACGGAATTTCATGCAAGCATAACTTTTTTTGTGCTTTTTCTCAGAGATGGCGCTATATGTGGGTGGTAAAGGGCTTTCAGAAGAATACTTTAGGCAAGTTTAATCAAAATCCTTAGAGCCGTTTTCGCGCTGTAGTCTTGAGCAAATCACGTTTTTTGGCTATAGCTCATCACCCAGTGTATACAGGATTCTCATTCAGTGCCACCGTTGAGTGATATTGGTACCAAACAAAATAAAAAAGAAAGCAACAAAATACACCGATCCGTTCCCGAGATAATGCTGTCACAGACAGACAGACGAACAGACAGACTTACCAATGGCTGAAAATATGTTTATTAGACTCACTCTGAAACGTCAACATTTGTAAAAATCTCGATACCGAAAATTTCACATGATTACAATATTTCCTTATACAGCTACCTACTATAGTAGCGTAGGAAAGTAAAAATAAATATTTATTGTAGACCGCCAAATGCACCAAATTGAAAACCATTGATTTCTTTCAGAATTGTTATCTTCAATTTGTTTTTAAATATTCAATTAAGTACTTTTATTTCCCAGCCAGGGGCATGACAAATGAATAAGAATAAAAAAACAAATATGTTGGTCCTACCGTCAGTTATCATCGATTATCATCAAGATTAAACCCAAAAATTCTATTTGAAATTGGTCCGAATTTTTCATCTTTAATTTATAATTGTCTCAATTTTTGTAACAGAATGAAGAAGATAGGTATACAATTCATCTGTATGTTGTATGTTTGCTTTATTATGTATGTACAAGCGTTTTGCATAGTAAACGTGCACCGATTATGAGAACTCTTTTTTTTCTTGAATATAGGAGTACTGAGAGTTGGTCAAACCAAAATCGTTAGAGACGTTAATATTTTCCCGAAAATCATTTTTTCTTTAATGATATTTCGAAAAAAAAAACAATTTTCGAAATATTTTCTCATCTCCACCCAATTCGAGGGATGTTTCCAGAGGAAAGGGGATGATGAATTTTCAGTGCAGTTAGTATGCGACCATCTCTAAAATTAATCAAAATACCGGCTACTATGGGAAACGCACGAACAGATAGATGTAAGAAAGCAAACAATCCAATTGTATACCTTCCCTGTTTGGAAGCCATTCAGAAAATAGTTACACCGAGTCAGACTTGCTCAAGTAATGCAATTAGCATTTCATTTTTATCTTTTGTAGGTATAGATTACGGTAGACGATAAGATTATTTCTTTGTTACAACTGGAAAAATGGTTTGTTATCAGTTCTAGATTCTAAGCTTTTAGCGTTTTGCTAGAATGGAATTTCATATCAAGAGTTATGTTTTATAGGTCCCTTTTAATTAGGCGTAAGATTTGTGATTATAGTAGTCCCACTTCTATAATATTGTATAGTATAATTAGATATAGGAGTAGGAAGCTTCTCCTTTTACTCTTTTTTGTGCCCTCTCTTTAGTTGATCCTCCGAACAAGATAATTCTTCCACGGTCTGTCTTACAAGCTTTGAAAGACTACAATATTAGAAGAATCGTAATGTTTAACCCGGTGCTAGACGTTGTGGGGGATTTCACTTGGGTAATTCACCTCGGTAGTAGTAAGTTTTGTCATCACTTGTCACTTTGACAATCTAAACTGTCACCGACTGTACTGAAATTTTTGTCAAACTGACAATACTGTGAGAAAATGTACTTCAAAAAGGTTCGAGAATAAATCTTCTAGTTCTAGAATTATTTAGGTAATAAAATATGTATGTGATAATTTATTTAATAGTTTAAATTGATCTAATCGATTACTCTGTTTAGTGTTAGTTTAGTTTAACAACACATTATACACCTGTTTTCTGGATAGTTCCAGCAAATCATTTCCAAAATAAAATCTGACTTGAGAAACTGCATCAACAAAATCAATACCCATCGGGAATATATCTACGCCTGCTGTGGCAACTGAACTGGACTCTGTTCTGTTGGGTATCGATTATTTACGATCAAGTTACACACAGTGAAGAAAAAGAAAAAATCTATTGAGCATATTTCGATGCACACACAAGAGTAAAAGAAGGGCCCCACCGCCTGATAACTCACAACCGGATTCATGTTCACTACAGAATCGCATGTAAGTAGGCAGTTTACCAGTTAATAAATAGCGGCATGCCGCGCTGCTCGAAGAATCACCGCTGCCGCCACGATACATTTTCTTCGGACGTCAATAGCTCAACTACCGGATCGACCAATTAAGTTCTTCGAAATTGACGTGAACGTGAACGAGAGAAATAACAAAATGATTGAAATATTATTCCAAGCGCACACAAGGAAACTTCCTTTATATTATAATGGGTGTCTAGAGAAAGTAATTCCAAAATTCTACCACATATTCCTGAGATCAATATTCTCATGGAATTTTGCTGAAATCGGACATAGTATGATAATGTTAAATAGAGCAAATAAGCCCTTATCAAAATTATGCAGATTATCTGAACTTTTCTTTGTTCAATAATTTTGTATTAACATTTCATGCCTATGGATCAAAATACGGAATTTAAGGTAAAAATATTTTGATTGAGCATTTTATTTACAATAATAAGGTATTCTTGATAACCTTCGATAACTCTTATGGTTTTTCTACAATTTGGACTTGAAATATTTTTTGTCAAATACAGAAAAAACAAAAAAAAAAAAACAGAAAAATGAATTAAGTTAAACATCATATTAGTATAATATAGCATTAGTTTGGAAGCTACAATGCCTCATAAATATACAGACTTTGCGTCGTAGGTTGAAAATGGGTCATACTGCGAACTGCGAATCATTTATTTGCATACAGTGTTTATATGATAAGAGAAACTAACCAATTACATTTTGAACAACTTTTCTGGTCACCCCAACGCAAAAAATGCCTGTTTTCTTAGAAAAATATGCTTACTTATTTTTTATAAAAACTACAACAAATTCTCAAGTTGAATTATGCTAAAGTTGGGTGAAAAATCGAGTCTTGACTTAGTTATGTCAACATACCAAGTTACAGCCAAGTTTGCTTAAATCAACTTACTTGGACCACAGGAATATTAGGTGAAATTTAATGGAAGTCTTATATTTGTTATGGGGCAGCATTTTCAAGAAACCTCTTAGAGACACCCTGTATATAGCTCTGGTGAAGGCTACTGCTAAGCAATCAAACCAATTTGGAATGTGCCTGAGGAAAATGTAGAAATAAGTAATTAGAGTTATTTGTGGACAGAATTGAATTTAAGATAACATGTAGACATTTGAAATTTATGCGTTATAGCCTGAAGAGTTCAACTTTCTAATGTTAGAATTCCTGATTCTTACTCTAGATAGCATTATTTCTTACGCGGTAATAGTAGGTATATAGTAAAAACATGGATCCGACCAAAAATATGTTTTTTTCTGCATGTGATAAGTTATTGTGATGAGATCAATTTGAGAAAAGTATGATTTTGACGTTTGTGTGGATTTATGAATGGACGGCATTTGGCATAGAGAGATGCATACACTCATGGGCATGAACCAATAGAATTAATATAATTTTGTATTTTTCAGTGCACCAAATAAATTCGATACAATTTTTTGTAAAAAATATTTATTTCACACTTTTGAGTGGAACATTAGTCATGAAAATTGTTAAACATGCTCTAATAGCAAAGAAGATAGTACTTATCCTATTACTCATGTATAGGCAACTTTTACTTGTTATTTATTATTCGGAGATCTCAAAATATCGCGGTGCAGATATACATATTTCAAACTTTACTGCTATAACTCGAAAAACTCTTAAACAAAAAATCAATTTAAACTTTTCCGGATATGGTCCCATTTTTAATTCTTCCGTCTCAGATTCTCGATTTTCCAGGAAAATTGCCTCCTTCACCTCCCTTCAGTTGCAGTTTTTGTAGGGGAAATTTCGGATTTGAGTTTTTCCAAATAGAAGACCATTTCTCGGTCAAAATTTGACTGCAGAATGAAGGCATGAACAAAATATATTTTAGACAGTCTTCCAAAAGAAGGAGGTATACACTTCGACTGTTTGATTGTTTGTTATGGCTATTCGTGCGTTTGGCATAGTAACTGTGCTGCAAATTCGATGATTCATTTTTAATAGTTAATCTTAGATTCGTTCATTTAGGAAAGGTGGATCTGCAATGATTTATCAGAACTGTCATGTTCAATACTGATCCAATAGAGAATGGCCCTGTCCAAAGTAGTAATTATTAGTAACCGCTTGGTAATCAGAAAATTCACTATTAATCATTATATAATAGTGTAGTAACCTTGATAATCTTTTGATTCTGCTATTACGCTATGATATTATGGACTGCATTTACTACATAATCTTTTTCAGTATAAAGAGGTAATTGTAATGTTACCCAGATCCATGCCACTGTGACCGTACTCAGGTCCTAAATACCTAATCATCATAGAAAATACCACAATGGAGGTCACTAATCATAGTGGCTTCCAAAGCAAAAAATCACCAATAGAACAATTAAAATCCTATTCTTCAAGATTGAATCAATCAAAACCAAATTATCCAAATAGGAAACAAGCCATTCTACTCAAGTCTATCCCAAATGCTAAAGTAGAGGTCTATCTTTCAGCAATAGCGCGAATAATAAACCCCAACAAAATACTAGCAATATCTAGGATCACAAACAAATGAGTGTGCATCTAATTCATGAACGAACAGAACGATTTTTTAGCGGTAAACAATGGTACCACATCCATCCAATCCTACAATTCCAAAACCTCAAACAGCAACGCTTTCTCAGCCGACACAAATTTCATATCAACCAAAACCCTCTCAACACCTTTCAACCTTATAAATCGTCGGGAGTAGATGGCATATTCCCAATACTCCTACCGACGGAATGGAGGAGATCCTTCCCCATCTCCTGAAGACTACAAGAGGCTGCATAGCACGGGGCTTTATACCTAGCATATGGCAAAGAGCCAAAGTAATCTTCATACCGAAAATAGGGAAGAAAAATGGGACTGATCCCCGATCTTTCCGACCTATCTGTTTAACATCGTTTCTACTGAAAACGATGGAGAAAGTATTGGATAACTACATAAGAACAGAGATTCTGAAGGACAAACCACTTCATAAATGTCAGCATGCATACAGGGCGGGGCATTCAACAGAAACCGCGCTGTATCAGCTAACTGAGGTCATTCTGAGTTCTCTGAACAATAAAGAAATCGCAATGTGTGCCTTCCTGGACATATCTGGGGCTTTTGACAACACCACACATGTGTCAATCAGGGAGGCACTCACACGGCGAGGAGTGAACAAGACCATTATCAAATGGATGTATGAGATGTTGAAGACGAGAATAGCTGAGGCCCAAGTAGGTGATCACACCACCTCTGTTAAAGCTACTCGTGGAACACCTCAAGGAGGAGTAATATCTCCCCTCCTATGGAGATTAGTAGTAGACGAGTTACTCCACAAACTCACGGAGCTTGGCTTCACATGTATAGGCTATGCCGACAGTCCTAATAGTCCGAGGAAAATTCGCGAACACCCTATGCGAATTATTGCAGGAGGGCCTCAGAACTATTGAGTAATGGTGCTTGTCAGTGGAGCTTAGCATAAACCCATCCAAGACCACAATTATTCCATTTACTAGGATAAGGAAACTTCCAGCTATGAAACCTCTCACTTTGAGTGGAGACATAATAAACTGGAAGGCTGAAGTCAAATATCTGGGATTAACACTAGATAGCAAGCTTCTGTGGAACAAGCATATTGAGACTACTGTTAGCAAAGCAATAAAGGCCTTAATGGCGTGCAGAAATCTGACTGGTAAGACTTGAGGATGTAACCCAAAAATACTGCGATGGATGTACGTCATGATTGTAAGACCGATAATATCATATGGGTCAATAGCCTGGCATGACAAGGCATGTCAGAGCAATACGAGGAAAACCCTCGATAGAATACAAAGACTAGCCTGTGTCTGTATCACTGGAGCCATGAGAACTTGCCCGACCAGGGCACTAGAGATCATCACAGATCTCACACCTCTCCATCTAGTGATAGATAGATTGGCCCATGAGGCCATTCTAAGACTATCTAGGGAAGGTTCAGACATTGTGGGAATCTGAGAGCTTGGTCCTCTCTGTCCAAACACATCCCATCAGCAAACCTTCCCAGTGATGTAATGACAAAGAAAATTAGCATCGAGAGAACTTTCACCACTGTGCTAAGTAGCAGAGAAGATTGGGACAGGGGGCTCACAACCCAAGCTCTCAAAAAGAATACCATTAAATGGTACACTGATGGTTCTAAGACCACGACGGGGACAGGCGCTGGAGTGTTTGGGAATCGCACCAAATGCTCACTTGCGCTAGGCCGCTGCACAAGCGTCTTTCAAGCAGAATTGCTTGCAATTGAGAGATGCTTGGAGGTGAACCTTGAAAGAAACTACCAGAAATGTGACATTGCAATACATTCTGATAGTCATGCTGCAATTAAAGCACTGAACTCTCATACCATTGACTCTAAAATGGTATGGTAGTGCCGAAGGAAGCTCAATGAGCTAGGCAAGAACAACAGGGTCTACTTAGTCTGGGTTCCCGGCCACTCGGGAATCAAAGGCAACGAGGAGGCCAACACACCTACCAGGAAAGGAGCACAAACTCCATTTACTGGCCCAGAACCCTTCTGTGGCACAGATAAAAGCACCTACAAGAAGGAGTTTCTGGAGAAGGAAAAAACAGTAAGAGAAACACTCTTGCGGGATACCCCTGGATTGGATCATTCCAAAAAGTTTCTTAGAAACTTTGATACTGCAAGATCCAAAAGGTATTTGGATCTCAGCAAGAACAAGCTACACCTACACACTGGATTTCTTACAGGACACTGTCGCCTCAAGAAGCATCTAATGAGATTAGGTCTAGCAGAGGATTACGAGTGCAGATTCTGCGGGGAAGAGGAGGAAACTCCGGATCACCTGGTGACGGAATGCCTCGCCATTGCTAGCCAACGCAAACAGTGCCTTGGACTAGCAACCTGTAGTAGTGAGGAAGTATCCTCCTTGAAGCCAACCCAGATACTGGAGTTCATTAGAACTCTGGAACTGGAAGGCGAGTTGTAGACCGCGTATAGGCGAGTGCAACTCAGGTAGGGGGCACAATAGACCTTAGGGTCGCAGTGCAATGTAACCCCCTCTTAAATCTAAATCTAAATCTAACCCTCTCAACATGCACACCTATACAATCAAACAGAAACCTCTAATCCTCCTCAAACCACAACAATATCTCTATCAGAAACAAACAGCAAGACACCTGAACCAACCGGAAAATTCTGAAATTAACACCACAACCAAAAATTTTAATTATACCTACTGAAACACCACAAAACAGTTCCAAAAGAAATGCCTCTGAAATTACCACTCCACCACCTACCTCATTGATAAACATTTCGTGAAGCCAAACGCGCTAAAAGAGTGAAAACAACCTCAGAAGAGAATTTACATATAAATGAAGAGCATACAAAATGCTTAACCATCTTCTTTGAAGAAAATCCGAATAACTGTTGCATAACACGAGACGAATTCATAGATTTCTTTGAAAATGCATATGGCTCACCAGATCACCTTTGCGTAGCCAAAATCTATACAGTCAACATCAGAACATTAACGAGCTAGAAATAATAGCGATTAATATAAATGGACCAACAAAAATTATTATTTGTAATATTTACATCCCTCCTTGAACTGAATCAAGTCATATGGGGATCACTTATGTTCTTGATCTAATCCCACAACATCGTATCAACCGGGAAGATTTCAATGCCCATAACTATATATGGGGATCGGAAAAGATATCAACCATAGGACGCACATTAGAACGCATCTGAGACCAACTTGAATATTCTGAACGATGGTCGAGACACTAGATTTAATACCTCTACAGGTGGAGGCTCAGCTATCGGCTTATCTATATGCGATCCAGTCCTACAACCCTCAGTATCTTGGGACGTGATACCATACCTACACGGAAGCGACCACTACCCAATCCAAATAACAAACACCGACCAACTGAACCTAGACAAATCATGCAAAAAGAAGTGGCGTCTGGAAAACGTAAGCTGGAAGCTATTCTTGTCCCTTATATCATCTTCCATAAACCAGATGACTCCCACCTATGACAATAATTTCAATATAAACCATATTTACATGATTTTGTTCGGCTGATCACAGAAGCTGAACATAAATCCATAGGCAAGACAAGACTCCAAAAATTAGAATTCCTGTCCCATGGTGGAACTCAGAATGCAAAAACGCAATCAAACGATCAAAAAAAGCATTTAACAAATTCAAGAAAGACAAGACAATCGAAAATCAGCTGGAATTAAAAAAACTAAGAGCCTGTACGAGATACATCTTAAAAAGGAGTAAAAGGGCGTCTTGGAAAAAATTTGTAACAACTCTAAGTAGTTCGACTCCAACACCCAATATATGGAAAATGATAACCAGAATAACCGGTTAAAACAATAATCAGACTATAAAGTAACTCCTACAAAATCATACCTCTTATAGCACACCATATAAAATTGCCACTATGCTAGCTGACACATATCAGAGTAACTCCAGCGATAAGACACTCCTCCTCAACAGACACCCCGGACATCAATCCAAAATGATCCCGAAGTGAACCTTGAGATTGACATTAACTCCTAACTACCTAAATCTTAACATTACAATGGATGAACTAGAAGAATCGCTGGGTCTTATGGAAAATGCCCGCCCAAGTCCTGATAACATCCCCGTTATATTCCTCAAGAGCCTCCCTATAGAAGGTAAAGAATATCTCCTAAGTATTTATAACATTATCTGGAAAAAACAGTTAAGATAAATGGAATACCACAATAAGAGTAATTGAGTATCGAGCAATAGCATTCAACTCGACAAAACCTTCAATACTAAAACAGCTAGACACTATTCACAACTAAGAATAGCTCTGGGAGCACACTGTACAAGCCCTATTGAGAGCCTTTATTGCGAATCTGAGGAGCTACTAACAAAATCCAGAAGAGAGTCTATAAGCCTCACATATTCCTCGAAGATATCTCGCGTTCCAGTTTGAAGAAACACATTCGTTGATAGATTTGAATCAATCTTTACCTCAAAGAAGAGATTGGACCCACCTTTCTATATTCGAGTTAGACAATATCTAAGTGACCTCGGTATGACAATGCCGAGTACCTATACGAAGGAAGTAAATAACAAGACACAAACCCATCCTACTCTAAAATACAATTCCTACAGAAGCTGGAATTATACAGAAATTACGCAAATATTTACACATATACATGAAAAGTAGAAACAGGAGTTGGAGCTGCCTTTGTAACTGAGAGCCAGCAATATTCGTACAAACTCTCCAACCATACCTCAATATTCTCTGAGGAGCTCTTCACTATATTACAACTCCCCAATCACTTCAACCACAACAACTACAGTGCAAGTCAAGCACAACTCATCAAACCATTAGTACAGAAATGGAAATATCTACCACCCACGAAAGGATATCAGGTTATAAGTACAAGACTTAGAATTGGACACACTCGGATCACTCACGACTACCTCTTCAAGAAAGAACCGACCCCTGTGTGCAATGTGTGTGATGTGATGAGATCACCATCTACTAGTGGAGTGCCCCATATACAATCAAGAAAAAGAACAACCCAACATACCCTAAATACTGAAGAAAATTCTAAATGGATCATACGACATTGTATGTCCTACTCGTACGTACACAACTATACGTATGAAACCATTCAGAGAAAAGCCCCACTCGCACGTACACAACATCACAAAACCTCCTAACCCATATACAGATACAAAGTTACACAAAAGTTCACCCAGAAATCAAAAACACCCATAGGTGGGGAACCCTCCACCAAAGAGTCCCACCCGTACATTCGCCATTTTAGCGTCCTGTTGATTATTTGCGTTGAAGAATAATTCGGTTTCACTGGAGTCGCTGAATAGATCTGACATAAAAATTTCCACTATATCACTACAGGTGTCATCAGGCACCGTTTCAATCACCAACATTTCAACAATTTGTTTTTTAATCACTTTATTTAGCGTGATAATCAGGAGCTCACAGTCTTGTAAACTTATCGCATCCGCAATTTTTCTCTTGTCTGTAGAGCTCAGATATATATATATATATATATATATATATATATATATATATATATATATAATAATGGAGATGCTCTACACCTTTGTGCTTTTATTTAGTTGGACACAACCACCACTAGAAGCGGATTACGTGATTTCAAGCTTGTTAGCTTTCATCAGCGCCACATAAGTGGAAGCTGTATCCAACTAAACAAAAGCAACTGGAAGATAGTCGGAATTTACCAGTCCTGATCTACCAGTGGGACACACTTCGCGCCACCTAGGTATCGAGAGCCTAATTACGTTTAACGTAAGGATATATGCAATTGAAGATTTCTATATTTCATAAATGAAAGAGTATATAATATATAATAATGGAGATGCTCTACACCTTTGTGCTTTTATTTAGTTGGACACAACCACCACTAGAAGCGGATCACGTGATTTCAAGCTTGTTAGCTTTCATCAGCGCCACATAAGTGGAAGCTATATCCAACTAAACAAAAGCAACTGGAAGATAGTCGGAATTTACCAGACCTGATCTACCAGTGGGTCACACTTCGCGCCACCTAGGTATCGAGAGCCTAATTACGTTTAACGTAAGGATATATGCAATTGAAGATTTCTATATTTCATAAATGAAATATCATCAGCGCCACTTATGTGGCGCTGAAAGCTAACAAGCTTGAAATCACGTGATCCGCTTCTAGTGGTGGTTGTGTCCAACTAAATAAAAGCACAAAGGTGTAGAGCATCTCCATTATTATATATTATATACTCTTTCATTTATGAAATATAGAAATCTTCAATTGCATATATCCTTACGTTAAACGTAATTAGGCTCTCGATACCTAGGTGGCGCGAAGTGTGTCCCACTGGTAGATCAGGTCTGGTAAATTCCGACTATCTTCCAGTTGCTTTTGTTTAGTTGGATACAGCTTCCACTTGTGTGGCGCTGATGAAAGCTAACAAGCTTGAAATCACGTGATCCGCTTCTAGTGGTGGTTGTGTCCAACTAAATAAAAGCACAAAGGTGTAGAGCATCTCCATTATTATATATTATATACTCTTTCATTTATGAAATATAGAAATCTTCAATTGCATATATCCTTACGTTAAACGTAATTAGGCTCTCGATACCTAGGTGGCGCGAAGTGTGTCCCACTGGTAGATCAGGTCTGGTAAATTCCGACTATCTTCCAGTTGCTTTTGTTTAGTTGGATACAGCTTCCACTTATGTGGCGCTGATGAAAGCTAACAAGCTTGAAATCACGTGATCCGCTTCTAGTGGTGGTTGTGTCCAACTAAATAAAAGCACAAAGGTGTAGAGCATCTCCATTATTATATATTATATACTCTTTCATTTATGAAATATAGAAATCTTCAATTGCATATATCCTTACGTTAAACGTAATTAGGCTCTCGATACCTAGGTGGCGCGAAGTGTGTCCCACTGGTAGATCAGGTCTGGTAAATTCCGACTATCTTCCAGTTACTTTTGTTTAGTTGGATACAGCTTCCACTTATGTGGCGCTGATGAAAGCTAACAAGCTTGAAATCAAGTGATCCGCTTCTAGTGGTGGTTGTGTCCAACTAAATAAAAGCACAAAGGTGTAGAGCATCTCCATTATTATATATTATATACTCTTTCATTTATGAAATATAGAAATCTTCAATTATATATATATATATATATATATATATATATATATATATATATATATATATATATATATAGGTATATAGAAATCTCATCAACGAGCGCATGAGCGCATTGATACGTGATCTGTACGAAGAGTGAATTCCTGGCCATACAGGTTTTTGTGGAAATAAAATAATAAAAAAGCTTTTGACAACAGCAAGCAATTCGCGTCTGGAGGTGCAGTAATTGCGCTCTGCCTTACTCAACACACGACTGAAGTAGGCCACGACCTTCTGCTGACCGTCTTCTTCCTGCGACAGAATACCTCCAATACCGACATTGCTGGCATCAGTGTCCACATAAAATCGGCGACCTGATTGTGGGTAGGTCAGTATGGGTGCCGTACACAAGGATTCCTTCAACTTCTGAAGAGCCTCTTCGCAATCTGGCTTCACAACGTTGCATTGGATGCTCTCCACTTCGATCTGCAGCTGCTCCGTTTTTGCCTTGGCTTGTCTCGGCGGCGTTCGTTCTATCGTTAACCTCTTCCATTTTGCAGGTCAGGGCGTCCATACTGTTGTTCCATAGGTTCTTCTGCTCTGTCAACTGATCATGAAGGCGATCGATCTGTTCTCGCACCTCTCCCAGATGTTTGGCTTGCTCCACTTTCAATCGTTCTTCCATACCCTGCAGGATACGCTCCTCTAATCCCAGGGTTTGCTCAGCTACCTTGACTTTGATGCTGCTAAACTGCGCGGCTTGTTGTTTCGCCTGCTCTGTTTGTTGTTTCATCAATTCGACAAGGGTTGCCGTAATGGATTCCATGTCGGCCTTCCTTGTGGACATCTTCTGTTCTTGTTATTTGACTAGAAATCTCACTTCTGACACCAATTGAACTAAATTGCAGTTCGGGTCCTTTTGAGCTTTGTCAAAATAACAAGAAAACACAACTTGCCGGTTTCAGAATTTTATTTTCCCAAAATAAAATTATTCTGGTACGCCACTGGCAATATAATTTGATAGTAAATTTATTGATTCCATGTGCAGGTTGGTCTGGTTGCAGATGTCGTCTTCTTCTTCTTCGATGATTCAGCTGGTAATAATTTGATTTCGAATCTCACTCATTTTTGTTTTACGAGGTCTCTAGGAGAAATGAACTGCCCGTCGTATGAGATTTGCAGTTTATATAAGGAATTAGATTGATCCATCCTTTTTCCACTTATTTGAAGTGCATTTAACTATTCCTCACACTCCGTAACACATGGGTATCATCTGGACAGATCATTGGCATTCCATGTTCATTCCAAGTGAAATTCCTTATCTTGCTTTTTGTTTTTTGTTATAAATAGAGAAATTTTCGTTTTTCCTAATAAACTATTCAATAGTATTGAATGGAACCCTTAATTTTCAGCACAATATAATATAAAACTTCTATAATAACTGCTCTACTTAAAAAATACCAGCACCAGAAAAATAAAAAATATTTTGAATTTCTTAGTACTGGATGGCCCATTAATAAAGGAGGTGGGCTTATCTCAGGATCCGTTAATCGGACGACCCTGAGGAAAAAATATAGGTAAATCGGCCAAAAGGAAAAACTGGAAATTACTCCAAGTTAACCAACATTGAAAATATTTTTTTTGTAAACTTTTGAAAATAAGACATCTTTTTATATCAAAGTTTTTTTTCTATCGTGTCAAACAAAGGGTGGGGGGACGGTCAAATGTTGGTTTAAAAAAACTGAATAATTTTTTTTCGCTGTGACCTATTTTGAATAACAATCTTTCATTTGAAAGCGCTTTTAGGGCGCTTCTACTGAAATAATAACATTCTGAGTTTAATTGCTTTTCGAGTCGGTAGATGGCGCTTTATGACAAAGTCGCAGATTCTAATGAATGTATTGTATTTTAATTTTTCATTAGGAAAAAAGAGCGTAAAAATTACAGTTACTGGTGAAACCCGCAACTCGATATAATTATTCCTTATAGACTTATTTAAAAATATATTTAAACCTTCATTTTTAAGTAAAAAAATTAGAGAACATTTTAAATATTAGTTATTTTTATTGAAGTTACCTATATTTTAAATACACTACTTTAACAATACCAAAAATTTGTATTACCTATGTCGCTCTAGATAGGGTAATATAAGTTTAGTGTAATTAAATGAGAATTAAACACAAATAACTGTAACAACAACCTAATACTTTATACAAGAAAATTATAATAAGTAGGACACTCGGTAGGCCTTGACATAATAGAAACAAAGAAGCGAAAATAAAATGTATGTTTCTTTACAATAACAAAAACTTTGACATATCATTTTCCTTAGTAAGTTATTTTAATATTTTTCAATCGACAAATAAAAAAATATTACGGACGCCTTAAGTGTTCACAGTGTCGTCGGTCCTGGGCAATACAGAGCTGTAACCTGCTGTAGGTAGTTATATGTTTTTAACTATTCTTATTTAATTACACTAAACTTAAATTACCCATCTAGAGCGACTAGAAAGTTCTGGTTATTGTTAAAATAGGTTATATAAAATACTGGTAATTTTAATAAAAACTACTGATACTCAAATTGTTCTCTAATTTCGTTACGTAAAATGAAGTTTTAAAAAGGTATATTTTCAAATAAGTCTATTAGAAATAATCATATCGAGTTCCGGTTTTCACCAGTAACTAATTTTGCACGCTCTTCCTTTCTGATGAAAAATAAAATACCATTGCATTTATAATTTTCGAGAAATTCATTAGAATCTGCGAGTTTGTCATAAAGTGCCATCTACCGACTCGGAAAATAATTAAACTCAAAATGTTATTATTATTATAAAAAAAATTATCCTGTTTTTTCAAACCAACATTTGCCCCTCCCCCCCAGGAAATATTTTCCAGCTTTCTCTTGTGGCCCATTTATACTTTAATATATTTTTCAGGGTCGTCCGATTAATAGATCCTGTGATATATCCGTCGTCCTTTATTAATGGACCACCTTGTACACAAGTATCTAGTTTTTGTTAACCACTATAAGCCTTATTCATAAACAACTTTAAGTTCGATACTACCTTAGTTTGCTAGTTGGTAACGATAATATCGTTGGTGATAGTATTAGCATTATACTAAGCTAGTGCCGAATTTGAAGTTGTTTATGAATACAGTTGTATGTTTTTTGGGAGAAGTTATTTATTTTTTCTGAACGAAGATGTATTCTTTTGAAGCTATAATTATTACTTTTTGTTTGAAAATCTCTCAGACGTATCAGTGAATCAGATTTCAAATTATACACATTACGCTCGGACTTTCTGTTCAACAACGAGACCGGCGCTCTTATTTTTTTGACAATCTGGATTAATTAGTATTTCTGTTTGTGCGCTTCGCACTTTAATTTGAAAAGTTTCTGGGTAGGAAAAAAAGAGAGAGAAAGACTAATTTTCCCCGCGACTCACATTCCAACCATGTTCAATTATTGATATTACCTGTTTTAAGCCGAATACCAATAAAAAGCTCCGCGTTTTTCCAGATACTACTATATATGTGTCTGTGTTGTTGGCTTTTTGTTCATTTGCATATCCAAGTGAATGTTAAATTCAGATTTAATGGCACAGGCCTAGTCGGACGTAATGAATTCATTCCGCTGATGGAAGTTTATGAGAATTTTTTTTTTTAAAATATCAACAACAAATATCTCGACCATTTGAAATTGATATTGGTAGCTTGAAAGAGAATTTGTTTATCAATTTCGGTAAAAAAATCATGTACTGTTTTTATGATGTGGCAATGTGACATTCTTTGTTGATCCGAGTAAATCTAACATAAGTATAAATATTTTTTACAAAAAATTGGAACAACGTTCTTAGCTGCACTGAAAAATACAAAATAATATTAATTCCATTGCTGCTGTTACTTTTGACCATGTGCAGTTGCAGTTTGATAAATTTTGGCACCAAATTCACAAGTACCAGCACCAATTAAATTAATATTATTTTGTATTTTTCAGCGCACCAACCTGTAATGTCGGCCAATTTTTTGTAAACAAATATTTATTTCAGACTTTCGAGTGTAACATCAATCACGAAAATTGTTGACCGTTCACTAATACCAAAGAAGATAGTACTTTTAAAATTACGCACGTATATTCTTTGCTTATACATTTAGAGAACTCAAAACATCGCGGCGGACATACGCAAAGGATTTTAGATTGTACATTTTACCACGTTGTAACTCGATAACTGTTATGTTACTACAAATAGTCTGGTCTTTCAATCTTCAATTTCTTTCTTGCAATTCAGTTATTTCTGGTCGCCTGAATTATTCTACAAAATACTCATTTTCGACGGTAGCGCCCTCGTCACTTGGTTAATGAAGCTCATTCGGTTTTCGCCTCAAATTTACTATACGATGTACACTTCTATGTAGTATCTATCTTCTTTGACAAGGTATAAGGAATAATCAAGTCCTATTGAGAGTCCCTTTTGACGTGACAGGGTCATACAATGTTCTTATTCTATGGGTGGCATTTCGAAAAATTCGAAATATAAATTATCTTTCTGTCATCGCCTTTTTCTTTGTAATGGTAAATTTAACAGCATGTATAAATTAGGTGACGAAAGAGAATATTAATTCAAAAATATTTAGGTAAGTTCCGCGCCTATACGAAAAACGATGAAGAACATAAATTATAAATAAAAGAGATAACGCCTGAAGGACATATCAGAGAGGACTTTTCTAGAATAGAATAGGAATAGAATAGGATACTGGGTGTTCTACTACCTACTAGAGAAAATAAGTCTTATTTCGAGGTCCAGGGTGTTTTATTTAGACAATTTCAAGACGAGTCTTCGTACTTGCTTGACGTGCTTCTCATTTTATCTGCTATAAAAAGCAATTTTAATTTGAATTTAAATCTTTAAAAGTGATCATAATTAAGTGTGATTATCTAATTTGCACTCAAAATCTTGTGTGAACTGAAAGTCAAAAATCTGGCCTTTCGCTGGGGTGAATTTCGGCTGGTATGCCTAGCATTTCTTCCATTCAATTTGAAGAATTAGTAAAGCAATACAAAATAGTTTAAAGTGGCATAGCCGGAAAAATATTCTTGAAGATCTAGGAAAACAATTATCCATGCCTGAAATTGAAATGCGCTCAAAAACAAGTAAGTTTTTGAAAAGTTTTTCTACTAAATCTGGAATTGAGGCTATACTAGGCCTTCATGTTATGCTTCCTCAAAAACTCAATTTTTTTATTGAGTTTTATGCTGGTATCATTGTATAATCAACATAAGAGGGACTGATTTAGGCTGAACAGACGTTTAAACAATGTTGCCTGTCGAAAAGTTATAAAAAATAGAACTGGATGCGATGAATGTGTTAGATAACCGGGTACCTTACTGTGAACATGAGGGTTTTAATATAGTGTTTTAAATATGGACATTTTTCTATTGAGTTGTTCTATACCTACTATTTATTAATTATATCTTATCCCAAAAAACATTCCCAATGTAAAACTTTTGGAGGTGAGAGCTGTATTCTGCAAAATTCAACAAAAAAAACTCAAATCTTTCGCATATGCTCAGTAAGAGCTGAATCACACCGATACAATTTTTGGTATATGTTTTGTATAAGAATTCTGCTTTAATGGTAAATTTTCATCAAGTGATTCTATCGCTTCTCACCCCCCCAATATTCCTTCCATGAAATTACAACTTGACGTATTATATTCCTAACCCACATTTACAGTAAATCTGGACTCGAGCAATTCCTTTTCTTCACAAGCCTGCATTTATGATTCGTAATATTAACGCATTTTGATCGTCATCGTCAATTGTAAAAGTACCACCACCTTCCTCCTCTTGCCCCTGGTCAAGAGTAAAAATACAAACATAAAAATCAATTGCATAACGTTGACACATAAGTTGTTTATTTTTTTTTTCAAGTCATAATAAGTTTTATAAGATACTCCACTCCTTTCTAAGTCTCCTTTATATGGTGTTAGGTTAGGTTAGGTAATTATTTCCATTAGGTTCATGTATATCGTATCGTAGGTACTTGTGCATGTTTGGCGTGTGTAAAAATATTGTAAATCACTAACAAATCTAATTTTTTCTCCCATAAGAAGCTTTATTACATGACAATATAGATAAATATACGCATGTACTCGCAAAAACGAATAAATGTTTATGTACATACAATATTCATTCTGTTTCATTTCATCTTCTTTTCTAAGTCTGAATATAGTGCATTCATTTCAAGTATATATGTGCAAGATAGTGACAATTTTATCATTAAAAGCCCGCAGGTGAGTGACTGGAAATGCTCGAGTCCAGATTTACTGTAAATATGGGTTATGAATATAATAGTCAAGTTGTAATTTGATGGAAGGAATTTTGGGGGCGGTGAGGAACGATAGAATCACTTGATGAAAATGTACCATTAAAGCAGAATTCTTATAGAAAAAAACATACCTAAAATTGTATCGGTGTGGTTCAGCTCTTACTGACCATATGCGAAACATTTGTGTTTTTTTTTGTTGAGTTTCGCAGAATATAGCTCTCACCTCCAAAAGTTTTACATTGGGAATGTTTTTTGGGAATATCGATTTTTTTTGAAATCGATTTTCTATCACGGACTTTAATTTTCTATAATAATGTTATTTTTAAATATATGTTGGTATACGAATATCCTAATACTAAAAAAAGCAAACACAACCGAATTGTATACCTCCTCCGTCTGGCGAAATCGTTCAAAGACATCAAAAACACTATGAGCAAAACATTGTTATCAGAATTGCACTTTTGAGTAACGTATGGCTTGAATAATAATACGAAGGTGATGATTTAATTATGAATTATGAACAATGAAAAAAGTTATATAGGGTGGTCCGAATTATAATGGAGAAACTTTAACAGCGTATTCAGCAGATAAAAATAAAACACTTGTTTTTTGTTTTACCAGTGGCATAAGTGAGACCATTTTAATTATTTTAGATAATTAAAAAAGTTGTACGCCAATAGTTAATCGCAATTTCGTTAATAAATTTCGATATATTGTTCAATTCTAAACAGAAATGGTCTCTTTAGTTTTTTCGCTAAAACAGACCGTTCTCGAGAAAAAATATTTTTGTTTGCATATGCACCTAATATCAGAGGTTTGCAAATTAAATTGAGATAATTCGCGCTATTTCAATTCGTTTTTATTTACATCACATTTGCAAACCAAGATATTAAGTGCACATACAAACAAAAAAAAGACTAAAGAGACCATTTTTGTTTAGAATTGATCAAAATTTCTAAATTTGTTATCGAAATTTCGATAAACCATTGGCGTACATTTTTTATTATTTAAAATAATTAAAATGGTCTCACGAATGCCACTTGTAAAACAAAAACAAGTGTTTATCATGCTGCAAATTTGTTTCTATGTGGCAATAATACCTCCTAAGTTTGAAAGCAAAATCTAGAAGATTTCTTTAAAAATAAGAGAAAACAATTTTTTTTCTGTTTCTTTTTTACCCATCTTCAGTTGCATCATCCTTCTTTGGCATCTGAGCCTCTGAGCAATAGATTTAACTGCATATTCACCATCAAATTTTCTGGAACATCTCTTGCACAGTATAACATTCTGCAATTTTATCAAGTGAATTATTGTGTACATACTTGATGAACTCATTCATCGCTTTCAAATTTCAGGATACCCATTGAGTTTTTTCAGATTATTAGCGTTATCTTTCAATGCATATAGTACTGCACCCCAGCCTTTGAATCTCTATTCTAAACTTCCATTTAGAATACTCATCACCCTTGAAAATGGGCACATCATTTTTGTGATCACCAGGCATGACTTCAAGTTCAAAATTCAGCTACACAATATCCTTTACAAACGACCTCTGCTACCATCTTGTGTTTATCAGAAAAACGAACCACCATAAAATTGCTTTATTAACTCACTCACAAAATAATCTGACATCTCCTGTTTTAGAACAAAACTCCACGCCCATTCGATACAGTATAAAAAACTACTACAAGAGATATTCTAATTATCTCTAACAGAGGCACTATATTTATTATTTATTATAAAACAAATCTCAACGAAACAATGCCAAAATACTTTGTTCCGCAAGCTACCACTCTCACCTCTGCAAACTAAAGTTTGCATTGATATTCAGGCAGATATCTTGGCGCATATTTGAAATTGAAGGTCATGCTATGGCAAATAGATTTGCTAGTCAACACTTAAATTACTACTTAATGTATTTTCAATTTGTACATATTCCAGCCTTAGTGAGAATACGAATAAAATATGTTATGTACTTTAACCTCAATTTATCCCATATAGTGACTCCGGTTCTATTTCAGATTCAAAGGCATTTTCAATCAGTAATAATTCTCAGACGAGTCTCTTCATGGACCAAAAATAAATCAATTTTGGTAGCTCATTCATATTTATTGTGCCATAACTCCTTAACCTAAATGTGACAGCAAATGACAGAATGTAAAAATTTCTGTGTCCAACACACATCTAGCTAAGAAAGCGCTGCAACATCTTTGACAGATTTTCCTGTCCTGTCAAAAATGTTGCAGCGCTATCTTAGCTAGATGTGTGTTGGACACTGGGATTTGTGAACGCAAACGCAAAATAGTGTTCATGGATCACTAACACCCAATAAGCTCCATGAACAGCATCGGTAGTGTTTGCATTGATAGTGCAGATAGCGAATCCCTGAACACAGCCTATGTTTGTCATTTGTAGTGTCAGTTGGGAGAGTATACAGCGCTCTACTACTGCTAGAACTACCTTATTGTTGCCATTTAGTTGGAGTATACGTTTGACAAATATTATTAATGCGTTAAAAATGTACCACTTTCGAATAAGAACGAACTTGTTTGCATGTTCTTTAAATAATAAATGATTTTACAAACATGTTCATTATTATATTGTTAGTTTCACTTAGGTATTTATGCGACATTTATATCAGTTATGTAGAGTCTTGAAAAAAATAAATTTTGAAATCCGTCTATTTGGTTTTACATATATTGATAATATAAATATTACAGCCTTTTACGAGTTGAAAACATTTTCAAATGATTACTTGTCATTGTAGGATTTATTGTATACAATATCTCATTAATCTCAAGCCATATTTTTTAATTAATCCGGAAAAATCATTACGTGACCTTGAAAATCCAACAAACTACAGTTTGCGTTGATAGACGTACTCTTTCACATATTTTTCAAACCTGATAATTCTTCTGTAGTAACCTTGTACTAAGAAAATAAAACTTAAAAAATAATCTTCATGCATGTGACCGGAAATGAATTTAAATGTTGTTTCAATGCTATATAATAATTTATGAAGAGAAGTTACTTTGCGAATAAATAATAAAAATATCACTTGATATGTGAAATTTAGAACACTACACAATTTCAAATGAACACATATCAGACCTTGCAAGATCGTTACCAAAATGAGATCTTGCTTTCTCAAATTTTATTTAATGCTCAGATCTTCATCCTATCAAGGTAAGCTCTGCATCATTTCAAGGCAAGGCCTAATTCCCCTCCAACAATTTATCGCAATTACGAAACATAACGTGGTATAATAGCCAAAGTGCGATTACTTCTGCTCACGGAATGTTCGCTGCAGATAATTTATTTTCCTACTTTCCCAACATTTGTGAAAAATGTAGGAAAGTTCCAGATGTTTTTTGTTCTATCTCAACGCAGACTCGAATCGCTTCCGTGAAATAAATTTTCTAATTCAGATGACTTGAAACTTCAAAACATTAGAGCTTTGCTAAGATTTATTACTCTTTTTAGTATTTTTTGACAACGACAATACTTCTGAGACTAATATTTTTGCTGTATGCTCGTATATTATATTAAAACGGTTGGTCTTTATCTCACTTCTTTAATCAAAAGTAAGTACTATTACTGAAAATAAATTTCAGCTGCTGGTTTAACTAATCTGTGAATTATTTTCGACATGAAGTCACATATTAAAGTAAATAAAAAAATAAATATTTGATGTACCAGGTGTCCGAAGGAACTTCACTGCGCGTCAAAATTAACGCACCACTAAAAACAGACCATAATTTCAAAGAGATTTTTCTCGCGAACAGCTGATCCGATTTGATGTTTTTTTTAATTGTTGGTTGACGCAATATTGATTTTGTTCAGGGTTTATCTTTTATACTGATGTTAATGTTACTATCTTTATAATTTTTATCGCTGTTCTTGTTTCCGTGTTGTTTCATTTTCAAGATTCCGTATTTATTGTTCAAAAGCTTTCATAATAAACCGGTTCCCTTGAAAAGTTCATTGATGCTCACGTTTATAGCTGTTGCAGCCCATGGAGGGCTACAAGTTTAAGGGGGAAAACATCCTCGTTTTTTGCATCCTGTAGATGCTCAAACCGATATTTCAAGAAAAATCTCGAAAACGGCAACGTAGCCGAAGAGTCAACCTACGATTTAAAAAAATCAATCAGAGAAAGTAAGCTCCCTGCAACCCACCTCGACCTCCACTTACATCTTTTTTTAACCAAACGGAGGAGGTATACAATTCGACTGTGTGCTTTTTGAGGTTATACGTGCAAATGTATGTGGATTTTTAAATGTAATTTAGTTAAATTGCTGAGAATTGTGATGAGCCCTTGTCACAGCACTATACGACTCTGTTGGAATAAATATTTTTTACAAAAATTGATCGACTTTATTATTTGATGCACTGAAAATAGAAAATAATGTTAATTAATTATTTCATTCCCATTGAAAAAAAAATACATTCAACATGTCCTTCCCCTCAAAAATTTCTCCCAAAGGGGTGGAGGAGGTATTTTCTCGAAAATTTAAAAATTGGGATAACAAAATTAAAGAAAATACTATATTCGGCAACAGATTGGGCATTCATCATAAAAAGTAGGTTTCCGAGTTACAGCAGTGGTAAAGTCTTGAAATATGTGTGTCTCAGTTATATGGTGGAGGCAGTTTTTTTCGAAAATTCAAAATAAGAAATGGCCAAATTCAAATTGGAAATTAAACAAAAAAAAATCTTTGCGAGAATGAGTATAAGCAACGTTATTATTATGTTCTTTGGTGAACGTTGATTGATATTAACCGACTTTATTAGTTGTTGTACGTTGTACCTACTAAATAATATTAATTCTTTGGGTTCTGGTACCCCCTCAAAAGTTTTTTTATGATATTAACTCTTTTCAGTGACGTACAACAACAGCTATATATCATTATTTAAAATTTTGAAAAAGTGACTATCTGAATATGCAAAAATATATGGGGTTCTCCATTAAAAAAAACACCGAAAACTAATGCAATATCTCTAAAATTAGCGTAGCTGTTGAAAATCAAGCTACGGCACTGCCTATTGGTATTTTTTAATATTAGTAACTTATAGTTTACTCAAAAAACAGATGGAGTCACACATTTTCCAATCTGTGTATAGTGACAAGTTGGCAATTACTGGCATACTTTATTGTTTTTATATACATGTATTATGGACCCCAGTTTTTCTGTAAAGTAGAATTCAACTAATGTATTTCAACATCTAACTTTAGGATTGTACAAGGGATCTGAGTTGCTACTTGTACAAAAAATTATCATAGAACCGATATGGAATGTCATCTACTCTACCACTTACTTGTAACTCTGTGAATAAGATTTGTAATGATATTGATATATTTAATTTATGTTTAGAGGAATTTAAGAGGAAGATAAAACTAAAAATATTATACAGAGATGTTTCAGTTTGATTAACTTTTGTTTTCTTTGTTTCTCCACGTTTTGTTTTATAATTGTTGTAAATCTTTAAAATGGCTGGTGCGTCAATACAGTATTTATTTATTTATTTATAGCGATTTTTTTATCTACTTATACACTATGCTTAAAATAGCATACATCGAGGCAGGGTCTCAAGCGCGGGTGGAGTTGTGCCGGCGGGAGTTTGATACACAAGCACAGCTTATAGGTAAGCTGTGACACAAGTATGGGTCGTTTCTCGCCTTATATGAGCACATCATTGGATGGTATTTTGGAGATGGTCTATAGATAATTCAATTCCATCATTTTATTTTTAATCATCATTGAAAATTAAGGGGGAATGGCGACATCATACCAAAGATATTATTTTCTAGCAACGCAAACGATAATCTAACAATTGTTCAACATTACTCACTATCGTATACTGCTAAAGCGTCTCATCGCTGAACAATTATTAATGTGAAAAAATAAACGTATATATACATACTGCGACAAACCGGTAGAGAAGTAGAGAAAAAGAATAAGAAAAGAAGAAAAAGAAATAATTTACAGCAGCAGCGTAAATGTATTCAGACCCCAGGCCATCGTTCCGCACGCAGCACGATAATGGTATATCTTTCTCTCTCATCTTTTCATGCCCATCAATCAAGACTATTATTTTATCTGCGACACCACTAGAAAACGTTTTTGCATATAAAATATATGGAATTATAATTGCCGTAGTTGCAGCGATGAAAATGCTTATCTCATTTCTTATGATTTCAAATCTTGAAATGTACAAATGACACCGTTCCAAGATCATATCACTTTGTTGAGAAGGATAGAAGCAAAAAATGATTAGGTTCAGCTTGATATCAAATCTGTTGAAAGGGAATGTATATGGCTATCAATGGTAGATGTGAAGCACAATTAAAAAAGCAATGAATGACGTAAATATTCGTACCTGCATGTCCCTAGATAAATATCGAAAACTCTACAATCATGTTATTTTGTTCTATGGATTGTTTTATAACAAAAGTTGTATCAGTAGTCCTATTTCTAAATTCTTAATTATTTATTTAAAATATCGATAGTAGTACTTACATAATGTGCGCTAAGCAAAATAAAAACGTTGGACGTATTTTCTAGCAAACTTGTTTTTCCAATGTTTATCAAGAGGAAATTTCTTACGTAATAAATATTCAAAAAAAATTGTACCGACGTCGTTGGTGCCCTGAAAAATACAAAATAATACTAATTATATTGGTGCTGTTACTTTTGAAGTTTTGCAGTTGCTGTTAGATTAATAACTTTTGACATCGCGGCATCTTCGAGCATTTATTTTTCAGAATTTCTATCAAAAATTGTCATATTGTCTGATTAGCAGTCAATTAAAAATAGAGTAAAAAGTCGGTCCTTTTTACTCTATTAGACGTTTATAATGGGTTTCTAGTAGGGTCGAGCTTTCTAGTATAATTTGAAACGTAAGCGTTTCAACTTTATTGAACGTTTTTTCGAGTTCCGCGTTATAACAAGCTTATAAACCCCCAATATGTTTAATGTATAATACCGGCTATATAATGTAGGACTAGGACGCGATAATTTTTTGTATTCACACTCTTGCTATCTCTAGTTTAAAAAATGCAGTCGGTCTTGTAATTTTCCTCTGTTTGTCCTGTGTATTTGGCAACCATTTCTGGCTATAGACTGTTGTCTAGTCCACTTTCTGTTTTGAATCATCGTCCTACTTATCGTAGAACCCAATTAATTGGAATCTGTTACACTATTGCCATGCCTGGGCATGTGGCCAGGTTAGCCGAAGACAGGTAGACACATAGAATAATAGTTTGGAGGACGAGACAAACTAAACGAAGTATAGGACGTCCACAAAAAGGTAAAAGACGCATACCTTACATAAAAAAATCAAACATAGGTACACAATAATTGAATTGTATATTCTGCTATTTCTCAATCAGGCTCTTTAGAACTTGGAGGTGATCATTAGGTCCGAACCCTGATCTAATACCAGCTTATTATCTCGGTTGATAAGCATCCAGTTTGGCATTTAACCTCGTGGTAATTATTTTGGAGAAAAGCTTGTGTATTTGGGAAGGAAGGTTGATGGGGCGATAGTTTTCTAATTTCGTGTCTCTCTAATGTCTCCTTTTTTGTGAATAACAGTAAGAATAGCATTGCTCCATTTGCTTGGTATTATCCATTTAATAAGGCCTTCATTAATTAGCAGCATTAGGGCTCTTAGTAGCTTATCTGCGCTACATTTGATGGCTTTTATAGTTATGTCATCTTTACCGGGTGCTTTATATCTCTTCATTTCAGAAAGAGCTGTTGTAATTTCACTTAGGGTAATTTTCAGTATTGTAGATGCTGGTCTCTGGGCATGTTGGTCTGTGTATATTTCTTTATAAAAGATTTCCACTAATCTAAGTATCCCCTCTTTATTTTTGATAGTCTCACCTTGGTTGTTTTTTAGCATGCATATATTTCTCTTACCGGGACAGGATTTACGTTTTTGGACTCTTAAACTGCCATTGTCTTCGATCACATTTTTATCAACTCAGTGTTGGATTTTCTAATGTCGTCTCATGTAGATTTGATATGGCTTTGCTTAAGGATTTCAGTTCTGGGAGATTCGCATCATACTTGTCCTTCATTTCTCTTCTTTCTTTCATAAGCAATTTTCTGTGTGTGCTTAATTTTTCATGTTTTTTTTCTTGGACAGACAGTGTGCTTCCCTGCCATTTTCCCTTCGTCCAATACATTCGTGTTTAATAACTTAACATCAATTTTGCTCTCTGGTATGTTCAATAATTTTTCCAATACCTCTTCTATTTTCTGTTGGCATGACTGTATGTGTCCAGGAGAAGTCCATCTATTTGTAGGTTTCGCTTTGGTAATCATCTTCTATTTCTCCTTTCTAACGTTTAATTTTACGTTGGCACGTATCATTCTGTGGTCACTTCCAGTTAAAACCTTCTTAAGAACTGTTGAACAATGAACAATGTCGTTTTTGTTAGAAATTATAAAGTCTCTCTAATTTTTCCTTCCGCTTATCCATGTCCACTTTCATTCTATTTTTTTTTCAAAAAAGGTATTCACGAGGAAGAGTTGATGTTCCTGTAAATAATTTACCAACATGTCCCCTCTTTTGTTCTGTACACCATAACCATAGTCACCTAATGGTCCTTCGAATTCATCTCTTTTCTTTCCCAAATTTGCATTGAAATCTCCCAACAATATTGTATAGTGTGTTGGTTTGTATTGTGTGGCTTAACTGAAAATATCGTAGAAGGTCTCTACGTCAGCATCGTCGAAGCTTAATGCTGGGGCATATGCCTGGATGATTTTTAAATGGTATCGGTTGTTTATTTTCATTAAAATTAATATCACTCATGGAGATATACTTTTGATTTCGAGTATGTATCTAACCAACCCATACCGTCTTCAGATGCCGTATCTTGAAACCTTTGGTGGAAGAGGTGACCACTTTTTAGGATTATCTGATTATCCCCCTTTCTTCTAACTTCGCTGAGACCTACGATGTTACATTTTATTTGGTCTAACTATTTTTCCAAAGCATTTTATCATATGATAGTAAAGTTCTTATATTATAAGTTGCATTATCTATATGTCGCCTACAATGGTAGCCTAATCTAACCGGGGATTTTTAGCACCTTCTGCTATTGTCCTTCATTGGCCGCTACCTTGGTTAGGAATAGTTGAGCCGCCGGAGACTGAGAGCCGTTGATGATCCGTGCATTTCATCTTATAGAGTTAATGCCCATAATTCACCATGCTGGCCGGACGGGTTGGCGAATGTTTTATATCAGCCGCTCCTAATATGGAGAAAAGACGCTGTTTGCAGCCATCCCATCTGGATCAGACGCTGCGTAGGACTCTTTTCATCTCTACCAGTAGCTATGCTACCGCCGACATTGCTCCCTGGATATAAGGTTACTGAGCCCTCTCACCAAGTGATTCCCTAGAGAGTGCTTAACGGAGGTCTGTTGGTCAGTAAGCGATAGTCACTGGCCAATAGGTAGACATAAAAAGTATTTGAATCGATAATTTATTGTACCTCAAGAGATTTTTAAAATAAGGTAGGTCACATTTTAGGTATTTCCAGATCCAAAAAACATCCATACAAACGGCCGAATTGTTTCCATTTACTTCGTCAGTTAAAATAGCAATGCATAATGTAAGGATGATAAAGATCCTAAAACTGATACCAAGAGATGATTATAAGCTATAGAAGACTCTTGGCAGCACATTATTCTTATGATTTTTATTGTTTTATTCATTTTATTGCATCACCTAATGAAGTCGGTATTAGTTTTTTTTGTCTATTTTACAATTCTGAGTTATCATGTTAAATAATTCACACGCCTCCTGGGCCTTGTGGAAACATATTTCTTCTTCTTCTTCTAAAATATATTAATTTTATCACACATGAAAAAAAACTAATAACTATTTAGAAAAACTTAGAAGTGTATACTGCTATTTTTCATTTTTTTTCTATTATTAATCCCAATAATACAAAACAATTTATTATTTTATTGGTAATTCCATTTCCTACAAGAAAAATATTTTTGTATGTATTGTTGTTATAAGTAACTAAGAAAGAAGAAGAAAGAAGTAATTTGTGTAGAACAATATAATTGGAATCGAAGCTACGACTCCGCGTATATGAATGCGGCACCTGTTCCAATCAACCATAATGGTCATAGATTGTAAGTTGTAGGTGAATGAAATGGGAAGGCAATTACTTCAGATCTATATCGTTTATGTTCATATACAACAACTATATTGTAGATTTTTTTTTAAATATATTCTGCTGCTTCTGAAATGACAGAAATATTTTTTCTACCTTCTCAGAGTCCTAGCCTCATAATCCTAAGATTTATCGAGTACATATGTTTCTAGAAACCATTTGTTTGTTCTACAAGGTTTAACAAAGAAATATTCAATTTTAGATTTTTCTAGCATTCGGATTGTTGAGCTTTATAAAACTCTGAAGTTTGAATATAGGACCATTGATTAATCTTCCAATTTTAAATGAAAAAAGAATGATCAAAATCGGTGCACGTTTATTGTGCAAACAGAGGTTACATACATAAAAACAATGTACAATGAAATTGTTACCTCCACTTTTGGGAAGAGTGTCCAAAATAATATTAAACCGTAGGCACACATTTTGAGATAATTCCTTGTATTAAGAAATATAAAGTTTTATAGCCAGGGTTGCCTTAAAATTGTGGGTAGATAATAATTTGTCATCGATCAAATTATATAACATTAGTTCTGTTTTGATTTGTCTTCACTGAAACTTAAGACTATGCTTATTTCATGGACTTCTAAATTTAAATCTGATAACTCCCGTTTTGATTATCAGTAATTAGCTTCATTTATATTGTATCGAGAACTTCAATAACTGGGTTTTGATGAGAATTATTTACAAATATTTTTATCAACAACTACGTTAGAAGGGCACTTATTGATGTCCATACAATTGACACCTCCTATGCATCCCTTGGAATTTACCTTACGTAACTATTTGAAAAATTATTTCAAGTTTTTGGAGTTTCTTCTAAACATTTCTTCTACCACGATCACGTCGTCCAATTACACTAGACAGGTCTGCGTTGTCAATCCTCTTCAAACGAATTGAAATAACTTTCAAATGTGGCAGCTGCATTGCAAAAACCAAGGCCTATCACAGTAAATTACCAAAGACCCCGACGGTCTTTTTTCGATAGCAGGATCCATCTCTATTTGTCAGTAAACTTCTATTCGGGGTAACGCAAAATTACGTCTCTTGGTTACTGAATGTAGAAGCCGACAAGCGACACAGAATCTTGTATACCCAAGTACTACTGAAAATGTCCATGGACTAATCGATGGCTCAATAACTCCTTGCTCTCGTATAACTTTTATGATCTTCTCGGCTTTATCTCGTTTGGCCAATGGATGTTGCCTCGGCTGTTGTCTTATTGGCTGTGTGTTCCCTTTCCACATTTATCTAATAAGTTATTATGCTCTTTCTACCTTTTCTTACACTTCCATCGTGGATATGTTCTGAAGTTCTAAATTATATTCCCAAATCATAACTCAGCCATATAAATTATTATACTATGATCATTACTAAATTTCTGTTATAATATCACAATATATCGTTTCCTGTCCGAACCGTTCACAAAAGTTCAACGACACCACGTGTCAGCACTTTCCAAATCTCTTTTATTACTTGTAACTATGTATGACATCCTGTAAGTATCATGTTAAATATAATAATTGCTGATTTATAACGATACACACTTGAATCGGTAACCATTTAGCTATTGACAATCGTTGTAATAGTTAGGTTCCTTTGCGACAAAATAAATTGTTTTTAAAAAGTGTTCTTCGTTTTGATAATCTTAATTGGGGGCTCAACCGGGATCCCTCAACGCTGTCTATTGTAATAACAATCGATAATCAATAACAGTGGTCGTTTTAAAACGTTTGAAAGGGATCCGAACATCAATAAATCGAATCCAGAAGTTGGGTCATCATCATTGAAGAATCGAAGCCAAAGACGTTCATCGGCACCCGCTCTGGTAAGAAATCGAAGAGGAACAACTTTAGACCCTTGTTTCGTTTTGGGTCCGAGACCATATCAACATTCTAAGAGCAGTGTTGCAGCCACATCGAGTGACCGCCACCATCCCGCTAGCCAGCTCACAACTACAAAGGTCCACCGAGGAATTTGCAGTTCCGCTGACCAGTCCAAAGGAAGAGAAAACCAGAAGATTCCATCTAGAACATCAATCTATCGAAGAAATATGTTTTTGTCACCACTACTGCTGCCCTTGTTCATAACGTTCCTGCCACATCAAGGTTACATAATAAGTTTAAGGCATAAGTTCATATGAAATTATTTTTTTAAATGGTCCCTGAAATCTCCCCCTTAAATATTATCATTCAATTAGAAAGAACAATATTAATCCTTGATGAGGGTCAGTCTTACAACTATTATACTCTTTTTTTAAGTTTTTTAGACTGTGATGCGCTCTACCCCTTTTTTCATATTTATTTTAAATGATATTGATTAAATTGAATAGGTAATTTATCATTGATCTCTCTCCAATCAATGGGATTTATCTTCCTTTTTCTCGCTTTTATCCAGTTCTTTTTCAAATACGTGATCGAAGCTATGTTGAATACAAGAGTCTTGCTCAAAAAATACTATTATTATTAGATTTACTTTTCCTCTGTAGATGAGTATGAAAAAAACACAAGTCTGAAGGGACAAATAAAAGATTACCTGCTTCAGTTGAACTGTCAGACAATTAAGTTAAAAGGATTCAAATACACCAATTAAATTAAAATTTACGTAAGTTACAGAATATTTAGAGAAGCTTTGCATACATATGCAGTAATTCCACATGTTCTAAGGTATCCAATGTGATGTAACCCTTTTATTTCAATATGATAGCTAGGATTACTTTAAAGATTTTACAATCCCATAGCTCAGTGCAGACGGGAGGGTTCAAATTATCGATTATATTGTATTAATCTATTTAATTGTTGGATATTGGTACACCGTTTTCGGATAAAACTTAATGTTACGTATGTTCTTAACTATGAAAGAATGATCATATACATTTCTATAATCTGGGTTAATTTAATAGTGAAGTGAATGTCCTTACTTATGACTCAAAAAAAAAGAATGGTGGTATACGTCTACCAGTTCCTGTTGAGGATATGAAGGGTAACAAGTACTATGTCTATGCTTATCTATGTATTTCTTATCTGGTCCACCTTCCAGGTCAGCATCCGTCAGGTAAACCGTTGCCAGCCGCTTCTACGGTTTGAATAGGACTTAAGGAACAGATTGATGTGATCCTACCAGCTTAGCGGTGTTGGGGATGAATATGACCAACTCCACAGGTGAGAAGGGTAAAGATAAAGAGGCCTATGAAGAAATAACCGGTTCAGGAATGTAAGAAGTAGTACGGTGTAAGAAAGGGGCACTGTATCTAGGCGTGTTATAAATTCCACACATACCTGTGATGGTGGATGGCCTCGGTCTGGATGAAAATGATCTTCCCACGGGTTCCGTGAGGGTGAAAGGTCGAAGAAAAGGATTTTCCACAAGAAGTGTGTAGCCGGCTTCCACCACAAACTACGTTTCCTTCGCCAATGTATCGACTTTCACAATTTAGATAATATATCCGCAGAAATTGCGCTACGTTCTCTTCCAACCACGTGGACCAGAGAATCTATTCTATCTGAGGTTAAGATTTTAAATGCCTTCAGTCTCGTTTCTCACACGGAACTGTTGGTACCTGGGGGGGATCGATTGTCTCAAGACACGGAAGGGGAATGAGAAGGCCATCATGAATGATACTGGAGATGGAAGCAAATAATAGAGAAGTGTTCTTTCTCTTGAGAAGAAGAAGAATATGGAGCTGTGAAATAATTGGATATCTTCATAGAGGTCGCTGACTGGAAGGTAAGATCAGGGTGTTTTGCTGAATTTATTGAACTAATTATTTCCCTTTGTTCTAGGAGGCCCCTATTTCTTGGGTCTGAAGAACTTGATGTGAGATATATTCATATCGTGTGCTTATTTACAGTGCTTAAAATAAATATTATGTTCCTATCTAAGTCTTATTTCGAGCTTAACATTAAATAAATTAATACCTATATAAAAAACAAAATGCGGTAAACAAAAGGAATATGAACGGTAACAACTCCCCCCTTACCAAAAAAAAAGTTTTTATTCTACCAAGAAAAACTTTCCTTGCGATCTACTTCCTTCCACCTCAATTTTGATCTTCCTCGTCCGTTAAGACATCAGGAGGATGCGCTTTCAAATCTTTTGCATGCCAAATTCCGACCTTAGTATCATTTTGGGTCTTAAGCTCATAGGACCATGGCGAGAGTACTTTTGAGATAACGAAGGGTCCAGAATATCTGTGAGCCAGCTTAGCTGTAAACTTCTTCGATGCATCAGACATAACGTAATTGCGCTTCCAAACATTCTGCCCCTCTGAGAATGTATCACGTCTCCTGCGTAAATTATATTGTTTGCTACTCTTCCCATAAGCTTTGCCCAGTCGTTGAGACACATCATGGAATACCCTTTCTAGAGCTCTAGACTTGTTTTCCGCATCAAATCCTTGAGTTGTTTGAGGTCTATGTTGATTACCTTTGTATTGGATTTCACGTCCAAAGTTGATGAAATTTGGGGTAAGTCCCGTTGACTCGTGCTTTGCTGATCTGATCGCCGATGCAACTTTGGGCAGATATCGGTCCCACAAGCGATGGTTGTCCGCTACGTATGCGGAAAGCATTGTCTTTATGACCCTATGGGTTCTCTCTACTGGGTTACTCTGAGGATGGTAGTTGGGAGTATAACGAATCTTTACTCCATACTCCTCTAACTTGGACTTGAAAACTGCGCTAGTGAACTGTTTGCCATTATCTGTGATTATACTTCTAGGAGCACCGAACAGTAAGATCACCTGATCCTCAAAAATCGAAGAAATTATCTTTCCAGTTGCTTTGCGTAGGGGAAAGAGAAGTGTAAATTTACTGAAACAGTCACAAACCGAAAATATAAAGGAGTAACCGGCCGTCGTTCGAGGTAGTGGACCTACAAGATCTATGCTCAATAACTGCCATGGTCGATCCAGTGTTGGAGTGAGGCTGAGCATTTGGCCAGCAGGCTTTTGCTGTTCTGACTTAGTCTGCAGACAGACTTTACAATGACGGATATATCTAGCTACATCTGACTTCATCTGGGGCCAATAGTACGTATTGGAGATGCGTCCAAACGTCTTGAGTATTCCTAGATGTCCACAGGTAGGCGGATCATGGTGAGTTTGGATTATCTCGGATCTTTTTTCTTTGGGTACCACCATGAGCCATCCGTCCCGCTCCTCCAATTCAGGATAAGTAACTTTACCCAGTTTTAACAACTTCCCATGCTCGATTCTCCAGAGTGGAAATTTTTCAGGCTCCTTTTGAATCCTTTCGACCATCTTATTGTACCACCTATCGCGGACTGGTCCTGTATCGACCACACTCATAACTGGCACCGAACGAGAAAGCGTATCGGCCACCACATGATCTTTTCCCTTGCGGTGTACAATATCAAAGTCATATTGCTGGATACGAACCGCCCATCTTGCAATCCTCCCGACGGGATCTTTGATACTGTACAACCATTTAAGCGAATAGTGGTCCGTAACCACGGTAAACCGAGTACCTTCGATATAGGGTCTCAACTTCTCGATCGCAAAAAGAACCGCGAGGCATTCCTTTTCTGTGGTGCTATATTTGCGTTCATTTCGGTTAAGGGAGCGGCTCAAGTAACAAATGACTTTTTCAGTCCCTTCTTGTACCTGTGACAGGATTGCACCCAAGCCATAGTCAGAGGCATCGCACTGTATAGTAAACGGTTTATCAAAGTCAGGGCAGGTTAAAATTGGGGCGGAGACTAGATGAGTTTTGATAGTACCCAGGGCTTCTTGACATTTTTCGTCCCAGTGAAACTTTCTATCTTTGCGTAGCAGGTCGGTCATTGGGGCAATCACTGTGGAGAAATCCTTAACAAATCTTCGATACCAGGATGCTAAACCCACAATACGTCTTACTTCCGAAACTGTTTTTGGTGCCGGAATGTTCACAATAGCCTCTACTTTTTCGGGATCCACCATCAGGCCCGATGCATTAACGACGTATCCCAAGTACTTTAGCTCGGACTTGCAAAAATTACACTTGTCTTCATTCAAAGTCAATCCTGCTTTGGTGATACGTCGGATTACTTCCGTCAAAACCTCTAGGTGCTTAGAAAAGGTAGGAGTACAGATTATTATGTCGTCCAAATAGACGAAAACAAATTGTTCCAGATCCACACCTACAACTCTATCTATGAAGCGCTGCCACGTTGCTGGAGCGTTATGAAGACCAAATGGCATCCTTTTAAATTGATACAGACCTCGAGTTGGTACAACGAATGCAGTTAATGGGCGAGACTCCTTTGCGACTGGTATCTGCCAGTATGCCGATTTAATGTCTAATGTAGTGAGGTATCTCGCGTCTCGTAACTTATCCAACGTGGAACTTATGAACGGAAGTGGATATGCGTCCGGTAAACTCACTTCGTTCAGCTTCTTATAGTTTACACAGAACCTATAAGTACCATCAGACTTTTTTACTAAGACAATTGGCGATGCCCATGGAGAGTCTGAGGGTTCAATTATATCATCTCGGAGCATTTTTTCCAGTTCGACATTAACATGCTTCTGGAGCGCCGGAGAAAGAGGATAATGCCGTTGCTTTATGGGTGGAGAGGTGGTTCGTATGACATGTTCGACTACTGTCGTAAGACCCAACCCAGTGACATTGTTTTTGAAAGTTTGCTTTATTAGGTCTGTCAACTGCTGTCGCTCCGAATCGGAGAGATTATCAATGGCCTGGATGGAGTTGACATGTACCTGTGAGATTGCATTATCTGGGGTAAATTCCCACTGACCTGAATACAAGTCAGGTATAATTCTCATCTCTTTCCAAAAATCTACGCCTAGGATTAAATAATGAGGCAGATTGGGTACAATCAAAATCGTAAATAGGCCGACTCGGTTTTGGAGTTGTATAGAAACAATAGTAGTTCCGATAACACTGCATGTGTCACCATTAGCTACTGTACAAAACTTTAAGGGTGAGTCCTTTAGAGGGCACGAATGTTTTAATAGATTCCATCCGGGACCACCTATTATGGTCTGAGAACATCCTGAATCCAACAAACCCATAAATTCGTGTCCATAAATTTTCACCCTCAAGTAAGGTCGACAATCATTCTTCGCATGTGCCAGAACATAATCAAGGATAGCAGTAGTCACGTCCAACTTGGCCGAATCTTTGGAAAGAGGTGTCTCCTGTCGACCTACAGGGGATCTCTCTGGCCGTTTTTTGAGCAGGAGGTACACTCTTTCACGGTAGTATTTGGCTTCCCACATTTGAAACAAAATAATCGGCGTTTTTTTTGACATTTTCGGAAACGATGACCGGCTTCCTGACAATTCCAACATATGTTGGTTGAAGGATGGGCCATAGTTTTGTCAGCTGTGCGATCTGTCTGGATAGGATGTGATAGAGTTGCCTGGATAGTTGATACTGCAACTGCAGTCGATCCCACCTTACGGTATGCTAATTCTGGTTCGAGCAGCTGTTTGAAATTTGCTGGGGGTGGACAGAAATTCTGAATCCTCGATGATGTATCTTCGATAGCACGCCCCAACCTCGACAAATCTGCTAGTGTTGTAACATGAAGAAGTGCCAGTTGAGATTGAATATGTGGTAACATATTCCTTCTAATCATTTTTACCCTATTATCCTCTGAGGGTTTATTGCCGCCTAGTCGGTTGAACAGGTTCTCCATCGTAGCAATATAACTGATCACCTTCTCCTTCGCACCCTGCGTTCTCTTCCGAATTTCTTCCCATAGATCATACTCGTAATCGTATGGTAGAAAGTCATCTCGCAGCTTCCCAACAAGTTGATCCCATGAAGAAAAGGTGTGAGTCCTCCACCAGAGTAAAGCTCCCTTAGTGAACAATTCAGATGCCGACCGTAAAAGTTGATCTGGACTAACGCCTCTGGAGATTCGCAACTCTTCAACCCGTTCTAGGAAAGTTGTAACACTGGATTCCCCGTCAAAGGATAGTTTCCATCTGGACACGTCGTAGTAGTAAGGATCATGAATTCGAGGTGCTGACTGAATAGGCGATACTTGCAAATTTCTCAATCTAGTTTCAAGATCTGGTGTAGAATTCATAGTGGCTAGTCTCTCTTGTCCAGTGTAATAACCTCTCGCATCCACTGGTAGTCTGGTCTGCCCCCTGCGTTCTGAAAACCTAACAGATGGGTGACTCCCCGACAGGTGATAGTTGTTAAATCCATTTGGGCCTCCTGACAAATCATGAACATCATTTTGCGAGATTTGCATCCTCGTTTGAAGAGTAGAAGTTGTCGTGGTTGAGTTTCTTAGTACCGCAGGTCGCCTTTGGGCTCCACTTATCATCGGATTCTCCAAACTCTGCCTTACAACCGTAACTCCTTCCAGATCCTGAATACTGGGTAATTGATCATTTTGACAAGGGCTGCGTGAGGTTGCCAAGTGTCTTTGCTCTATCTCACCTCCACCATTTTGATCTGATCCAACAAGTCCTGATGTCGATGCGTACACAACTTCAGGTATTAGTGGAATCGGTTCATCCATAAGAGAACGTCCAACATTTTCCCTGTCGAGTAGGTCAGCTTTCTCTTCGACCTTTCCCTTCTCTTCCAGGTGTAGATTATCGTGTAGTGTCCCCAATATATCTACCAATTCCATACAACGGCAAAATAAAGCATTTCTAAGGTATTCTTGAGCTTCATCTCCTTGAGGAATTCTGCGTAGTCTACCATAAACATGCGTAAGACGAGTAGAAATCCTTCTGTAATCATTGTCTCTGACTATTCTCTCAAAGGAATTGATTTCATCACTTAAGTCTGTCAGCTTATGATTACATATGTCTAGTTCTTCATCAGCTCGGAGATTCTCTGTCACTCCGGTAAATTGCGTGCCCTTATTTTCGCATCGGAGTGCTCCTCGCAAAGTAGTCCTGTTTTCTACTACGGTACGACGTATCGGCAAGCCTCTTACTAATAATTCATAAGAAATTTCATCACCCAGTAGGCGATTCACTTCCATCTCGAATTAAAGCAAGAATAAATACTAAATTTATCAACAAGCAAAAAGAATCCCAAAATTCAACCGTAATAATATAAGAAATTATAACAAACCCCCCCTTTTTCTCAAAAGGAAAGTCTAGGAGAGAAACCCTATAAAAAATAAAAAAGTGAACTCCAAAATAAAATTCAAACTATTCTTCAGAAATGCGGTAGGTATCAAAATTACTATTGCAAAAACAGTAAACAAAACTATTACACAAGAAAAAAACAAAATATCCTATGCTCCTTCCTCTCAAATATATAGATTATTTAGTGATTGCAACATGGATAAATTTTTGTATCAAATCAAAGACATATCTACAGATAAGAATTAAGTAAATTATTTAAAATATGTGCGTGAAGCGAATATTTTTCACTTTCTCGAGAAACTAGCTTCAAAAGGAAATAAAAAGTTATGGGAACCAATTCCAATATGATATGAAAATTTCGATATTAATTATTCTCTACCACCATACTTCTTCACAAAATTCTAATAAAAATGACAATAAAATACCAACTTAACTAAGATTTAATTAAAAAAATTCCAGTACAACAATATCCAACCACGTTTTTGAACACGTTGGGCGCCATTTTGTAACCCTTTTATTTCAATATGATAGCTAGGATTACTTTAAAGATTTTACAATCCCATAGCTCAGTGCAGACGGGAGGGTTCAAATTATCGATTATATTGTATTAATCTATTTAATTGTTGGATATTGGTACACCGTTTTCGGATAAAACTTAATGTTACGTATGTTCTTAACTATGAAAGAATGATCATATACATTTCTATAATCTGGGTTAATTTAATAGTGAAGTGAATGTCCTTACTTATGACTCAAAAAAAAAGAATGGTGGTATACGTCTACCAGTTCCTGTTGAGGATATGAAGGGTAACAAGTACTATGTCTATGCTTATCTATGTATTTCTTATCTGGTCCACCTTCCAGGTCAGCATCCGTCAGGTAAACCGTTGCCAGCCGCTTCTACGGTTTGAATAGGACTTAAGGAACAGATTGATGTGATCCTACCAGCTTAGCGGTGTTGGGGATGAATATGACCAACTCCACAGGTGAGAAGGGTAAAGATAAAGAGGCCTATGAAGAAATAACCGGTTCAGGAATGTAAGAAGTAGTACGGTGTAAGAAAGGGGCACTGTATCTAGGCGTGTTATAAATTCCACACATACCTGTGATGGTGGATGGCCTCGGTCTGGATGAAAATGATCTTCCCACGGGTTCCGTGAGGGTGAAAGGTCGAAGAAAAGGATTTTCCACAAGAAGTGTGTAGCCGGCTTCCACCACAAACTACGTTTCCTTCGCCAATGTATCGACTTTCACAATTTAGATAATATATCCGCAGAAATTGCGCTACGTTCTCTTCCAACCACGTGGACCAGAGAATCTATTCTATCTGAGGTTAAGATTTTAAATGCCTTCAGTCTCGTTTCTCACACGGAACTGTTGGTACCTGGGGGGGATCGATTGTCTCAAGACACGGAAGGGGAATGAGAAGGCCATCATGAATGATACTGGAGATGGAAGCAAATAATAGAGAAGTGTTCTTTCTCTTGAGAAGAAGAAGAATATGGAGCTGTGAAATAATTGGATATCTTCATAGAGGTCGCTGACTGGAAGGTAAGATCAGGGTGTTTTGCTGAATTTATTGAACTAATTATTTCCCTTTGTTCTAGGAGGCCCCTATTTCTTGGGTCTGAAGAACTTGATGTGAGATATATTCATATCGTGTGCTTATTTACAGTGCTTAAAATAAATATTATGTTCCTATCTAAGTCTTATTTCGAGCTTAACATTAAATAAATTAATACCTATATAAAAAACAAAATGCGGTAAACAAAAGGAATATGAACGGTAACAGTGAAGTTCAAAAATATTTCTATGGACATACAGGCATATAACTACTTATTATGATCATTACACTAGTTTAGGCTTCGGTATTTCTGCTTCAAAAAGAGACATGTTTCAGTGCAATTTCAGATGCGTCAAGTAAAGACATGCGTACATGGCACACTTTCGAATGATTTTTTTCAATATGGTAGACACAAAGAAAATAATTTATGTTCACAAACCATTTATTTTATTGATATGTTGAAGATCTAAGGAACTAAGTATCTATGTTCGTTTTGGCAGAATGTCACAAAATAAGATAAAAATAGAGTAAATTATGGAAATAGTTAAATTTACATATTTAAGATTTGTTGTTGTTCTGACATGGAATCTTTTTCGTGCTTCGCTACTGGGGCTATTATACCTGCTATGGTATAATATCAATTGATGACATCAGACTACACTTGATCGAATCTACAAATACAAGACAAGTGAAAAAATGATGTTGTGTATTTCAATCAATTTTCTTACTCACTGGAATATGTTCACTCATAATTTAAATGGAATCTTTTTTAAAAACAAGTAATTTTCATTATTTTCTTTTCCTGCATATACCATAACTAATGAAACGACAAATAAGTTTCTTATACATACCTACATATATCTATTTTTGCAAACAATCATTAGTCAACAGGAAACAATTATTATCTGTAAAACAAATTTAAAAATAATTTCTCTTTGGTAGTCTTCGGGCAATCCGAGTATATATATATTTCCATTACCACTTTTTACCAGAAATGATTAATGATAGCAGGTAAGCAAGCCTAACTAACACAGATGTTAAGTGGAGTCTGTCGCTCGTTAACTAAATATGAAGGCCCTATCTGAAAAGATAAAAACACCATTAAGAAATGCATTTATTTCCCTTATTAATTGCAGCATTGGCCTTCTACTCAGTGACAGCGCCACTGCGATATGGCGACGTTGGACATCTTTACCGGTTCATGCTACATAATAATTTTTATTAAAGAGTTTTATACGAGGGATGATGCTAGTCAAAAGAATATACGCAACTTCACGAGCATGAAATTGATCAAAAATATCAGATAGAAATTCGCTGTGGTTCTGTGACTGATTATCCGTAGGCCAGAACTTGTGATTAACATCATTCCAATTAATGCTTAGTGAGTATCAACCTCACATATATTATGATTATTGAATACAATGCACTATAAGCTATAATACATATAGTAAACTCGTAGGTAACACTACCTACCACTGGACAAGTTTTCATATCGATGAATGCTTGGTGTGAATACCTAGATGGCGTAACATTTCTCATTTTGTCCTGTGAAGCGATTATAAAGTCACATAATCATAAACAGCCTTAATAAATAGAAAAGAAGTAAACGATAGATATAGATAACGAAAAAGTATTACTTACTTATTACTATTTGTTTTTCTGATATTTATTTGAAAATTTCAATACATAATCATTTTCTTCAATTTCGCTATACAAATATTTAAATTGCGACATAATAATATTCTTAAAGAGTTTTGTATACCAGAGATATGTCGATGTTCCATTTATAATTATTTAAGAGTTCAATCTTAACCACATAAAAAAGCAAAACTAGCAAACTAACAATCTAATATCGATCTACTTCTCTACTATTTCCTAATATGCTTTCATTTTGAAAACTATTTCAATTGAAGCAATAAATATAAACACATTTATAATCTGCTTTATTTTACGATAGCACAGATTTAAGTACAGAATATTTTCTGTTGTTATTGGTACTATTGAACAGCTTTTACTAGCAACTCCCTACATCGCCCGCACTGTATTTACTGTACAGTACCTAAGTAATTCTATTGGTACTGTTAATTTAGAAGTTGTGCAATTGTAGTTATAGAGAAGACTTTTGATAGCAACCAACCAAAGTACCAGCACCAATAGAAGTAATATTATTTTGTACTTATCCATACATCAATTAAGAAAGTCGGTTCTATTTTTGTAAAATAAAATTATCTCACAGTTCTTAGTGTATCATTAGTAATAATAATAATAATAATAATAAATGGGCTTTTATTCAAATGGTATTTTACAAAGAATACAATACATAAATCAGACTATTCAGTCAGAGATTTAGCTTATAAAGCTACTCTTACATCTAACACTGAACCGCTGCTAGCTTCATCCTCTATGTACATAGGGCAAGGAATATCATATGAAATTAATAATATAGTGATTGATACAATAGAAACAACATTATTAAAATCAATATAAATAGTTAAAATGGTAATATATATAAAATAAATTTTATATTGTCATATGTAGGGTAAGATAATAAATAAAATTATATAAAAACCCAATATTAAAAAACATGTAGACATATAAGAAAATAAGCGGATTAGATGACAAGAACAATTACATTTCTAGACTTCGATCTAACATAACAAAAATATACAAGCAAATATAAATGTCATTGAAATTCCTACAATAAACACTTAATACGCTTTTTTAAACCATATGGGTTCAATGCTTTGAGCTCATCAGACAGCTTGTTGTATATATGGGCTGCCCTATAACTAAAGCATCTCGAGAACAAGACAGTTGATTGCTTAGGTATGTTATACAGGTTCCGATACCTCGTGTTTCTGTGATGCACTTGGTTTCTAGGCAACAGTTACTCAAACAGAAAAGATGGTTTACGTAGGCAAATAATTTTGTGCACAAACATAGAAAAGCTTAACTCTATTCTGTTTGTGATGCTTAACCACTTCGACTCCAACATAGCGCCCGAGATGTGATCAAATCTTTTTAAGGAACAAACAAACCTGCAACAGGAGTTCTGCACCCTCTGCAGTCGCCGGTTCTCCGTAAGATTGAGAAATGGGCCATAGGCAAACAAACAATTATTAAAATTGGACAATTCCAAAGACTCACATAAAAAAAAGCTTTTCCCACAACACAGCTTACTTGGTCAGAAAATTTTAGTCTATCAACTATTAACAGACCTAACGATTTTACTATCTTTTTCAGTGGTATACGTCGTTAATTTTAATATGAATATCTGGAATTTTTTGGCTACCAATGAAAATACCATTAATTTTTGTGGGTTAAGGTTTAGATTGTGCTTCTTTGAAAGACTATGAATATTATCCAGCTCCCTATTCAATATATTGAACTGAATTGCACTTCGGGATCCTTTCGGCTTTGTCAAAATAACAAAAAAACACAACTTTCCGGTTTCAGAATTTTATTTTCCCAAAATGAATTTGTTTTGGTACGCCACTGGCAATATAATTTGATAGCAAATTTATTGATTCCACGTGCAGGCTGGTCTGGTTGCAGATGTCGTCTTCTTCTTCTTTGATGATTCAGCTGGTAATAATTTGATTTCGAATCTCACTGATTTTGGTTTTACGAGGTCTCTAGGAGAAATGAACTGCTCGTCGTGTGAAATTTGCAGTACTTATTTGAAGTGCATAAAGCTATTCCTCACACTCCGTAACACATGGGTTTCATCTGGACGGATCATTGGCATTCCGTTCTCATTCCAAGTGAAATTCTTTCTCTTGCTTTTTGTTGTTTATTTTAAATAGAGGAATTTTCGTTTTTCCTAATTAACTATTCAACGTTATTGAATAGAACCCTTAATTTTCAGTACACTGCCTCCTCCTTAAGTTTCGTTCGTCCCGAACAAAATCCTGACTCATGCATGATCCGGTGGAGTAACTTCTTCTTCACCGTTGGTCCCCCGATATGGAGCGAGTCGATCTAGATGTACCACTTTCATCTTTTCCCGTGGCTTTCGTTAAACGACATAGTTGAGTGGCGCCTGTATAGTGTAAGGACCTTCCCAATCGGATTGCAGTTTGAGAGCACCCTCGGAATTGGCGCGTCGATCGTACCGTGTTTTCATGCGGTCGCTGGCCATACGGATAAGTTTTCTGGTTTGTTCATGAACTTCTCGTAGTCGTTCTTGCAGCCGACTGGTGAACTCACCCGTGGCTTCCATTGATGGAAAGAGCCTTCGAAAGAGCAAATCGCAGGGTAACCTCAACTCTCTCCCGAACATCATGCAAGCTGGGGTCTCTTTAGTAACATCGTGCACCGCGGCAGGATATGCCATTAGGGCATATATAGGGGTAGGGAACGTATCGGTCCCATTCACGTTGGTTATCAGACGTGAACTTCTTCAGAAAGCTGACGAGAGTATGGTTGAACTTCTCGACCATGCCATCGGACTGCGAATGCAAGGGTGTTGTTCGGATCTTCCTTATGCCGAGTATCACGTAGACTCCTTGAAACAAGTTGGTCTGAATGTAATTCCATGGGAATGCCGAAACGGCATAGCGTGTCAATCAGAGCCTCTGTCACCGTGGCAGCCTCTTGATTGGGTAGAGCATATGCCTCCGGCAATTTCGTAAACTAGTCCATTATAATCAATATGTACCGGTTTCCATCATCAGTCATAGGAAACGGCCCTGCTATGTCGATGGCTACCCTCTCAAACGGTGCGCCTACAGTGTATTGTTGAAGTCACCCTCGGGTGCGTCTATGCGATCCGCGGGCGCTGGCACACGCATCGCACATTCTTCCACGTCTGCTCGACATCGTACCCAATAAAACCGAGCTCGCGTTTTCTCCAATGTCTTGTTAACACCAAAATGTCCTCCAGCTATCCCATCGTGAGTCTCTTGAAGTACACAAGCCATCTGACTCTGGGAATTACTATTAGCGAGGTGGTTGTTTCCCCATCTGGATGCTCCCATTGGTATCACAGCACATCGTCTTCCAGTTTCAGGCTGTCCCAAAGACTCCAATATGCCTTGGTGATGGAACCAAATTCAGCTACTCCATGCCAGTTTGGGCGTTGGTTTGACTGTGTTTTCCATCTCATTATTGGCGCCAAGTCTGGATCAGCATGTTGATGACGACTGATAGCCTCGTTTGACCATTCATCATCCACCGGTACTAGCGCCACCGGTCTCGTAGGAACGTCTTCCAGTGTTTCTACCCCCTTGCATTGTTTACACGCAGGCCTGCAGGGTCTCCTTGATAGTGCGTCCTCATTTCCGTGCGTCTTACCACTGCGATGCTCAATCGAGAAGTTGTATTCTTGCAACTGCTCCAGCCATCGGGCTACCTGTTCTTCCGCTTCTCGAAATCTCATCAACCAGCGCAGTGATGCGTGATCTGTACGAAGAGTGAATTCCTGGCCATACAGGTATTTGTGGAAATGTCTAAGGCTTTTGACAACAGCAAGTAATTCGCGTCTCGTGGTGCAGTAATTGCGCTCTGCCTTACTCAACACACGACTGAAGTAGGCCACGACCTTCTGCTGACCGTCTTCTTCCTGCGACAGAATACCTCCAATACCGACATTGCTGGCATCTGTGTCCACATAAAATCGGCGACCTGGTTGTGGGTAGGTCAGTATAAGTGCCGTACACAAGGATTCCTTCAACTTCTAAAGAGCCTCTTCGCAATCTGGCTTCCACTCGAATGGTTGGTCTTTTTCTGTCAGCCGATGTAATGGCTTAGCCAGGTTGCTGAAGTCCTTGACGAATCGGCGGTAATAGGTACATAACCCCAGAAAGCTGCGAACCTCTGAGACATTCCTTGGACGAGGCTATTCTTGAACCGCTGCTAGCTTGGCTGGGTCTGGTCGGACTCCTTGTGGAGATACTACGTGATCAAGGTATCGGACTTCATTACGGAAGAGTTCGCATTTACCGGGATCAGCTTCAACTTGGCTCCTCTCAAACGTTGAAGTACTCCTTCCAGATTACGCAGGTGTCGGCCAAATATTTTACCCATGACTATCACATCATCTAATTAAACCAGACAGGTCTGCCAAGACAATCCTGTTAGAACTGTATCCATCAATCGCTCAAAGGTGGCAGGAGCGTTACGCAACCCAAACGGCATAACATTGAATTGCCAGAGTCCGTAAGGAGTCATGAAGGCAGTTTTGTCTTTATCTTAATCTTGGATGCCAACTTGCCAGTAACCACTGCGAAGATCCAAGGTAGAGAACCATTCAGTACCTGCCAGTGTGTCGATGGTGTCGTCGATCCGACGCAGAGGATAAGAATCCTTTCTTGTAACGTCGTTGAGGCGGCGATAGTCAACGCAGAATCTGGTGGAGCCGTCTTTCTTTCGCACCAGAACTATCGGCGACGCCCAGGGGCTGATGGATGGTTCTATAACGTTCCGCTCCTGCATATCAGCTAGCAGTCGCTGAACCTCTTCCTGATGGGCGAGCGGTAGCCGTCGGGCTGCCTGTCTGATCGGAGCGGCATCTCCAGTGAATATCGAATGCTGCACCAGATTATTATGACCCAGATCATCGTCATGCAAGCAGAAAACGTCCTGATACTTTCGAAGCAGTGCCTCAGCTTGTTGTTGCTCACCACCGGACAGGATTCTGGAGTCGAATATCAACTTCTTTAAAGTTGAGAGTAACCTACTCTTATTGGTGCCTCGTTCTTTGTCCAATTGCATCACATGTTTTACTGGATGGCACGTTCCTAATTTCGTCCCAGATTTCAGGATCACCTCCTGGTCACTCATATTCATGATTCTGACTGGAATTCGACCATCTTGTACTACGTTCAAGGTGCGTCCCACCAGTAGCTGACCATTCTGCTGTTGGGGTTCTACCACGCCCACAAACTGTCTACCAGTATCACCAGTGATAGCAGCCATTAACACCTTTTCTCTTCGTGCCGGAACCCTGGTGTCCTCTTCAATGGAAACTCGGAGAACGGCAGCTGAATTATACCCATCGTCTAAGAGGATCTCTTCACTCTTGGTCTTCAACCTACGCCCTTTTGAATCTATCAAGATGTCAAATGTCGCTAGAAAATCCAGCCCTATGATAGCGTCGTCCCTGATGGTAGCTATCAAGATCACAATTTGATATTCTCTAGAACTCAATCGAACTCTGACCTCACGTTGTCCCAGGATTGGCAAGCGTTCCCCTTAGGCCGTTTGCATCACACAGACCCTGTCGAATGGTTCCCAGCCTCCTTTGATGATATCGGGTCGGACGATGCTTCGTACTGCTCCAGTGTCTATTAAGAGGGAGCAACTGATACCCTCAATTTCTCCATCAACCGTCAAGCTTTGTCCTTGGGTCCTGACTTTACTAACGATGACGGCAGCTGATTGATTCTTTTTCAGTCGCTCGGTCTCATTAAGACTGCACTGGCCTTTCCCATGTCCAAACCTTCGGCACCTACGAGATCTCGACAATCATGTTCCATCGGTTGTAGGCGAAGTCCTACATCGCCAAGGGCAACAGGCCATGAGATGTCCCTGTTTACCGCATCTCCAGCATCTTGGCACTGATGGTCCTTCCTCCTCCATGTTGCCAACCTCTCTGTCTCTCACAGTTGGCTTGGCCACCCTATTAGCAGCTTTCAGTACAAGTGCATGGATTAGGGCCTCACTAATCATCTTCGGTGGCTGCATCCGTACGCCCTGCTGGATGTCACCATCGTTGATAGCATCAATGAATGCTGACACTCCAAGGCGTGCCCGTACTTCACTAGTGACTCCCTCCGGATAAGCCAAATGCGCCAACCTTTCAACATCCGCTGCCAACTCCTGTAACGATTCATTGGAGCGTTGACTTCGATGTTTCAATTGGGCGTTGAAGATGACGGCCTGATATCTCTCTCCAAATCGCAGTTCCATGGCCTCAACCATGCTGGAAACTCCATGATTGGCCATCGGGAAACGATCTCAGAACCTCCATAGCACCTCCGCGGAGTGCCAATACCAGTGCCGTCGCCTTCTCCATTGGGCTCAAATGATTCGCGTTAGCGGCTGCCTCGAACTGCCTCAGATAGGTTGTCCAAGAGGCTTGGATTTTACTTTCAGCTCTAGAATGTCCTGAGCAGGTGCGGTTTTCTAAGAAGTTGAGCCGCTCCACAACATTTTCGGTACTGTCTTCATATAGCCTCTACATGCTCTCCACCTTGATCTGCAGCTGCTCCGTTTTTGCCTTGGCCTCTTCAGCTGTTGTCACGGTGGCTTCGTCCTATCGTTAACCTCTTCTATTTTGCAGGTCAACTGATCATGAGGGCGATCGACATGTTCTCGCATCTCTCCCAACTGTTTGGCTTGCTCCACTTTCAACCGTTCTTCCATACCCTGCAGGATACGCTCCTCTAATCCTTGTGTTTTGGCTTGGTCTGCTAACTTGGCTTCGATGCTGCTAGCCTGCTTGTTGTTTCGCTTGCTCTGTTTGTTGTCTCATCATTCGGAAAGGGTTGCCATAATGGATTCCATATCGGCCTTCCTTGTGGACATCTTCTGTTCATGTTATTTGACTAGATATCCCACTTCTGACACCAATTGTCAAAATAACAAGAAAACACAACTTTCCGGTTTCAAAATTTTATATTTCCAAAATAAAATTGTTTTGGTACGCCACTGGCAATATAATTTGATAGCAAATTTATTGATTCCACGTGCAGGCTGGTCTGGTTGCACATGTCGTCTTCTTCTTCTTCGATGATTCAGCTGGTAATAATTTGATTTCGAATCTCAATGATTTTTGTTTTATGAGGTCTCTAGGAGAAATGAACTGCTCGTCGTGTGAAATTTGCAATTTATGTAGGAAACTAGATTAATCCATCCTTTTTCCACTTATTTGAAGTGCATTTAGCTATTCTTCACACTCCGTAACACATAGGTTTCATCTGGACGGATCATTGGCATTCCGTTCTCATTCCAAGTGAAATTCCTTCTCTTGCTTTCTGTTGTTTGTTGTAAATAGAGGAATATTCGTTTTTCCTAATTAACTATTCAACGTTATTGAATAGAACACTTAATTTTCAGTACAATATATTCCCATACATGGTGTTCTTTTGGGTAGAAGCTATAAGAAATTTGGATATCATCATCTGCTTGGTGTGAGAATTTATCGTTTTTAAAATGCCTGCCATGTAGGTACTAAACTACATCGGTCCTAAAATAGATCCCTGAGGTACACCTGGAGCTATCGAACGTGAAGATGACATATTACTTCCCAATGCTACGTACTGGGATCGTCCGTCAAATAGGATGCCAAAAGTTCCACCGCACCTCCCCCAAATCTATAATATTCAAGCTTATCACACATAAGATGATGATTTATATTGTCGAAGGCCTTAGAATAGTCGAGTAATGCCAGCGCCAATACCTTCTTCTTCTTTAAGTGCCGTACTCGTATTCGAGTGTTGGAAGCTTCTCTGCCTTGAAAGTGTTACCACAGACATGGGGACCTACAATATAACGTGGATTCTGAACCACCTATGTGTCTCAAGATAAATCTCAAGGTAGACTATTCCAGAGAGCTGTACTAGAGAAATATACTCTCAATGGTTTCCCGTTGCCTTGCGAAAGAAGGAGAATGCAATGCGAAAGTCAGTGATTTGAACGCGCGCCCCCATCAACAGGCCAAACCGTTCCCAACGTATTGTGCTGATTAATTTCGATGATCGACGTCGTTCACGGTTAGCCCGCAGCTACACGCTCTTCGCCAATACCTTACCCAGATCTCTATTTCCCCCTATCTCATCCAAGACTCCCGAGAGTGACGTTGTAGTGCTATATTTTTTTATAAATCCCGACTGCGTATCTGGAATGACGTTAAGAACAAATGGTTAATCTGTGCGTGAATTATCTTGGACAACACAGGAAGTAGACTTATGGGATGCGAATCACTATAGGACACAGGGCTTACTATTTTAGGAATGGGCTGCAACAAAGACGTTTTCCAGGCATTTGGAAAGTAACTGCATTCGATGCAAACATTGACAATATGTGCAATGTACGGAAACACAAATGCAGCACAGTACCTAAGCATTACAGGTAAAATACCATCACATCCAAAAGCATTAGATTTAGTGCTTCTAAAACCGGCGATAACCTCATCCATAGTTGATAGTCGGAAGTCCAATTTACGATGGAAAAACGGCTTATAGTCCCTGTACATCTGAATCATTTCGTCACATTCCTTTTCATTAAAAACAGATGAAAAATATTCATTAATATTTTAACATTATTAAGATGAACAAAAATGCCAGTATGCTTGATGTTCTTTAAGTGTTTTCCAAGATTTTCTTGCGTTTCCTTCACAAGCCACATCATCTGTAAATGCCTTTTTTCTTCTGCGTATTAAGCTTAAGGTTGAGTTGCGGAGCATTCTATACTGATCCCAATCCCCCTTAGATCTAGTTTCTTTGTATCTGGCCAACACACTGTCCCGAGCCCTGATCAAAACCCGAACTTCCTCAGTAAGCCAATGCGCTTTAGGTTTTGTTACTCTTACTTTTCGCTAAGGCGCATGTTCATCGAATATACCAGTAACAAATTCGTTGAATGTTTTTATTTTCTGTTCTATTGAATTAATATAATAGATATTACTAAACGGTATATTAAGAAGTTCTTGATAAAATACTTCATGATTGAACCTTTTAAAATCACGGTATCTAACTAAACGTGGCTTAGGCTTGGCCACCTTGATGTCAAGTTTACAAACGATTAGCTTGTGATCCGGGGTACCGCTCGACCCTCTTATCTTATAGGTTCATTAATTATCTGAAAGAAATCATTGGGCAGCAGGATTTTCAGGTTTCAACTTGTCGATATTTATATCACTCAAGAAAATGACATAATCAACCGAGGGTAGTACGACAGATAAAATACCGTCGAAAAGTTCTAGACCTGATTTTAAGTTACATGAGGATGGTCTATAGAAAACAGAGACTGTAAAAGTCCTACCACATACCTTAAATTTTACCCAAAGTTGCTCGATATCACCTTGCTCACATTTACTCTCAATGGTTTTTGCCTTTAATATGGTACTTATATATAGGGTGATTCATTAAGAATGTGCAATCTCTGAACTGGAGACACTACACACCAAAATATGGCGATTGAGCTTAACATGTCTTAAACAAATGTTGCAGGTTTACGAGATACAGGGTATTTAAAGTTGTAATTTTAATTAAATCCCAATAAAATTTTCAATGTACGAACTGTCTACACGAAGGTCGTACGAGGTGGTTCCACACAGCCTAATCTAGTTTCATACGAACAACGAAACTGTCAATTTTGATGGGATTAGTCCACACGAATAATACTTATATTAATACATAGGTATTATTCATGTAGAGTAATCCCATCAACATTGACAGTTTGTAATCAAAGCAATATGGCTATCATGACATTGATTATAAATCTCCCTTTATAGAGCCAATATTACCAGATAATTTTCACCAGCAATCAGATGCCAGAAAATGCTTATATGACACCAACGTTAGACAAAGATCTGAAGCCGACTCTGATGATAGCATATCAGATGAGTAGCCATAAGGCCAAAAGTTAATCGATCAAGTTAAAGAAGCGATAGCTATTGTGAAGGCCGCCTCTACTTTAAAGACTCCAGCGGCACCATAGAGATCAGCGCAGAGAGCCAATGCCGACAGAAACCAGACATCAAAAGAGAAATATTTACCAGGAGTAATGAGAATTATCGTAAGGTAACTGGAAATGCTGGTAGTCTGAAACAATTTGTTGAACAATGGAGAGAGTTAACAGATGATAGGTATACTCTACACTGTGTTGTAGTCTATAATATTTCCATTTGACATCGTTTCTTTTCAATACTCCGATCATCCGGAACCTAAATGGTCTCCTAAGTAGTTGTAATACAAAAATTAATTTAAAAGCAGGGTATAGAACTTTGCACGGAATATGAAGGTCAATTCGTCTCATCATATTTCCTTGTCCAAAATCAGACGGGTCGGATACTTTCATAATCAATCTTAGAAACTTAAGGAGTTTATTGAGACAACTCACTTTAAGATGGAGGATCTAAGATAAGCAAAAAATAAAAAAAAAATCTTGATAAAGATGCCTCCATCGCAAGTATTGACGTAGAAGCTGCTTATCCAGTAAACCAGTAAACAAAGCTAAGCTTAGGCTTATATTTAAGGTTCACTTGAGTTCACTTGCCCACCATTCAGGCTATCTGTTAGTTCATATATTTTTACAAAATTATGAAACCGTTTGTTAATATGATCAGATCTCATGGTTTGTTATCAGTCATCTACTTGGATGATATCTTGTGTATCGGGAAATATTTAGAGTCATGTAAAACAAATATAGAATATACGATCAGGTTTCTAGAATTCGCAAAGATATCTGGTGGAACCAACACCTATGGGTACCTAGAAGGTCTGACAGTATTGTTAAATTTTTTTAAACGAATTATGACATGTTATATTTATCTTACATGATTATGTATATCTCCAATGGTATTAAATGATATCTCCCTGTCGCAGTACATAATAGTATGACGTGTATACATCATTGTGAAACGAAAGAGATGGAAAGGTTTCTGATCGTGTACATTACTTGAGCATGCCTTAATATAAGAATTCTCAGGTAATGTCACTCTTAAAGAATACAGAAAAACATAAAAACTATAAAATAAGGACCATTGCGCATGTAATATAAACCTTAGTAGCGTGTTGTCCAGGAATAGAATGTGGTAAAGAATTTTAAAAAAACTCGAAAGATCAAAATGGTTGGCATTATTAGTGAATAATAATGACTTTGATGAATCTATGAAACTGAACAAGTCCACTTTTGAAGCTATCCTTTGGTGGAAAAGTAACGTCTTAGAAGCAAGCAGTAGGATAAAGATGCAAAATTACAGTTTACTTATCAGTTCTAATGTCTCTAGAACTGGTTGGGGTACCGAGTCACAGGGTAATGTGTCACACGGATCTGGAGTCAAAAAGATAAAAAATTACATATACCATCTAGAGCTTCTCACAGCCTTTTCGCCCTTAAATGTTTTGCTTCATAGGCCCACGATTGCGAAATATTACTTCGTATTAATAATACGACAGCAATAGCGTATATTTCCAAGGCTGGAGGCAATAAATATTCGTATCTTAGCGAGCTGGCAAGACATATCTGGTAATGGCTTGAGAATATGAATATTTGGGTAGCTTCTTATATCCCATCAAAATTAGATGTAGAAGCTGATCAACCTTCCAGACAAGTGAACATGAATAAATTTAGGGAATTGTAGCAATCTGCTTTTCAAAAGATTTCAACTGAATATGGCCCCTTTTCAATCGATCTGTCTTACTTCTCGGATGAGCAGAAAATGTTCAAGATATTGCTCCCACTTTCCAGACCCAGAATCAGAACTGGCAGATGCTTTTACTTTTTCGTGGAAGAGTGAAAGGTTTTAGCATTCCCACCTTTTGCCCTAATATTACCAACCTATTACCAAGTTATTAATGACGAAGCATCGGGGGTCTGAATCGTACCACTTTGGCCTGCTCAACCGTGGTATCCTCTGTTTACCTCTAGACACCGCTGACTCTTAAGCCATCAACTAATTTATTACAATCTCCTTTCAGATATCACAACCACCCACTAACCCTCAAACTGCCTCTAGTGATCGGCAAATTATGAGGCAGACTTTCCACAGAAAAGGATTCTCTGATGATGCAGCGGAAATAATGTAGTCTCAAATTTTCGATTATCTAAGAAAAACCCACCCCCTTTGGAAGAAGTTATTGGGGGGAAAGACATGTTGATTGTCGATTTCATGGGGCCAACAACTCTCAATAATCATCTTTTAAATTAAATATGAAAGGCGATAAAAGACATAAAAAATTCCTCCGTTTGTGAAGTAGGTCAATTATATGTTTGCCTACCACGCGTTCTGGGTATTCCATTTCGAATAGTGACCGAATAAAATACCCAGAATACGATGTGGGTATTTAAATATGTCCACGTTGCGTTCTAGGTAACAAAAACCGGGCAGAGTCCGAATTTCCTTTTTTAATTATCAAATAAATGATATACATCCATATAGTATATTCAAATAAGTTCAAAATTAAACTACAAAAAGAGGTAGGTACCTACATGTGAAAGAATAATAAAAAATCCACTGTAAATAATATGTAGTTATAATATTTGCATCAATTGCAAGAACTTAAGTAACAAGACACTTGTGTGAGCTATTTTTATTTATTCATTTATTTAACCAGTATAAAGATTACATTTATTGAACCACAGAAGGAAATATTTCCCTGTACATGGATTGGTGACTCAAGCTAAGAAACTAAAAACTAAATAAAGAATTCTTAAAAATGAAAGAAAATTAAAACTAATAATAGTTAAAAGAAACAATCCACAAATGCCTATGGTATTTATACTTTCATTATAATGATTGTTTCAACCAGTTCTCTTTTAATCATTTTCTCACTCAAAGATAAACTTTTAATTCATTAGGAAGTAAATTATATGATTTTATAGCATCAATGAAGCTACTTTTATTACTGATCTCTTTTTTGGGTAAAATAATACTTTTTATTTCTACTTCTACTAGAAGAAGTATTTTTATTTATAATATTGAGTATTTTATTCTGTAATGCTTGAAGAATATTACTGTTATTGCTATAAGCTCCCCAGGCTATGATTCCATAGCTGATGATGCTATGAAATAAGGCATAGTAGATTATTCTGAAAGTTTGTGTTGTCATAGTTGATTTTAATTTATAAACAAGACATTTCTTTTAATAACTGATTCAGTATGTTTATTCCACCTAAGGTTATAATCAAAAATGGCACCCAGATATTTATATTCTCTATCAACATTAATTTGTTGTAAATTTACACAATTAATAACTACCTAGTAGTTTTAGGAAATCCTTTCAATTTAACATATATTTTCTTCCCTTTCTTTGTGAGTACCTTTTCAGTGAGATAGATGTCGGAATTTGAAGTTTTCCGCAAAATTATTCTTCGTAGAAATCTCCACTAATTGGCGAACATATCTTCCAAAATATAGGTGGCTGTATTGGTAAAATTAACTTTGACAATTTTAGATAGCTCAGTAGTCCAATTTAGAGTGTATTCTTTTCCATGCTTACATTTACTATGAGGTACAATGTCCCGAACTTCATGACATAACAATCTTCAAATAACACTACGATCTATTGAGAATTCGCTTTTCCTTGGAATTTCTTGACTTGAGATGAATAGACGTGTATCATTGTAGGGTCTTGTGATATTGGTTATATCCCTCTGTATGTACCATTCAAACTAAAGTATTTGAATACTTTCTCTTGCAATGTTATGATTTCACGTTCCGCTATAGATGCTTTCTTAACACTTTACTTTCTGTATTGATTGATGTACATAATCATTAGATTTTGAAATTTACTATGGTAAAACTCTGCCCTGATCACTTTGTAAATTTCTCGGACAATGTCTTGCAAGTGCCAAAATATCTGCAAATGTTTTGGTTATTTCGCTGCATAATGGTATTTTTTATCGCATGTTTCAACATGTTTCTTAATTCTAAAATGTATGTGTCCAAACCCGATATACTATTTTCCAATTTGAAACATCTTCCGTGTAAATACTTTTGACGAAGCCATCAGTTTGTTTGATGCCAAATATTATTCTTGCGTTATTCGATCCAATTGATACGAATTGTTTATTGAGTATCTGCATCAGATTGTGTTCTCTATTATTTTTCATAAGCGTTTTGATTTCAAAATATAATATTTCAATGGAATCGTTCATTTGTTCTGTAGATTGATAATGTCTATAGTTCAATGAATCTATTTCGTTTTCTTAATTCTGTACTCCATTCCTAATCTCAACTATAGCTTTTTCAAGAGCTGTTACTATGCCATCATCATAGTCTTTGTTTGGAGCACCATTTTTCAGAGAGGTCTTTTAAACATAACATAAATATAAATTTCCAAAATCAATATTACCGTCAGGAGCATGTACCAAATTATTTCCACGGGATGCTTTCTTTTTATAATTGAAGTACTTCTGAATAGTCATCTTTGAAATGTTTAATTTTTATTTTTTTGATACCTATTATAATGTAATGTTATCAACTGACTGTGACCCGTGATCGACACGGCTTTATATATCTGAATCTTGACACGATATTCATCGAGATTATTCTATGATTATCTAGACGTACATATATCTGTCAACTTTCGACGGCCATTTTAACCCTGACCAGAACAGCCAGATAATAATGTTCTAGGTGCTTGTCAAACAGGCAATACTGTGAAAAACCATATCTTACATGTAGTTTCTGGAAGTTCGAGAATAAATCTACTAGCTCTAGAACAAATTCATGAATTATAGATGAAACAACTTTAGTAAACAAGCTAGTAGAAATAAATTGAGACTATACGAATAATAAACGCAAGTACATGACTACCTATCCACGTTACAGTATAATATTAGCTTCCTTCAATTCATCGATGATGGCTACAATTTCATTAGCAAGGAAAGTATTTCCAGCATTCTTAGATTCCATTCGGGTCATGCCATCAAATGTATCTGATAGGATCAGTATTGTTATTCATCATCATGGGTTCGGAAATAATTTATTTCTTCTCTTGACCTTGGTTGCCAAAATATATAATTTTTTATGGACATGTGTATGAGAATTATTGTAATTTTCAGGGTCATCGTAGAATATTAGTTCATATAATCTAGGTATGCCATTCACTATTTTCCAGCATTTTTGATATAAACATTACGAAGATCAAAATAAATTTCTAAGTCACCATTTTGTGTTATTATCCGTGTATTTGAGATCATAATACAATTTGTCTATTTTCTCATCATTAGCCCAATATTCTGCCAAGTATTTAAGACTCATTTCAGGTTACTGCTCCATATATTCATTAATTAATTCAATGATGGACCGATTGAGTCCTGAGAAAAAAAATCCCACTCCTCGAGTATATCATTATCACTCGTGCTGACAATACCTTGAAGTCTACAAAATGAATAATATTCTTAAATTTTCTGCGGTAGATCGTAAGAGATGTCGTCAAAAACGAAGATGCTTTGAAAAACTATGAGCCGTACTGAGGACCATCATCATGGCTTGAATAAATCATCTGCAACATCAGCTCTGCCTGCAGCAAGAATGGCAATTAAAAAACCTGGAGGCCGAAAGAAAATACGAAGCCCCATGACAATTTCATTTCTGGCTTAAGGAAAGAGTGGGGGATTCCTAACACTCATTCCAATATTTGTATGTTGAGGGAATGGGTTTGTGGCTTCTGTCTTGTAAACTAAGAAGTTAAATTATGTTGCGTCGCGCAAGTGAGAATTGAGCTATTAGAAAGCAAGCAGACTTTTGGAACTCATGAAGGGATTGCATCGAGCGCCTTCCCATGTAACGGGTAGAGGAATGCCTCCCAGATATGGGTGGTACCGAGGAAATTAAATACTAGGGGCAGACCAAAATCCGCACACAGCGTCTTACTTAAAATAGGCGGCTGCAAACGGCGTCTGACTGAATCAGCAGCCGACATTAAAACTCATCAATACGTCTGGCCAGCGTAGTGTTTTACGGCTAGAAAAACCCTAAGTGATATGTCGAAGTTTCAAAATGTATTACCTCAGGCGAGTAGAAATAACTCAGCATTTCGCACTGGGATACCATTCTGCACTATGAATTCTGGGGAGGGCAAAAATTCAATACAAGTATTGTCTAGTCAAGGAAAAAAACAGAAAAATAACATGGTATATTGCTACATCTAATACAAGAACTCTGGGAGATGAAGAAAAGCTAATAGTATTTGAAGAGGAAATAAGCAAAATAAAATAAAATGGACCATAATAAGAGAATTGCATAATATTGAGAAGCGGCCAAAAACTATTTTATAAAGGCAATAAAGAACAGAAACTAGCTGGGGTCGGAATACTAATCAATAGAACCGAAGTCGCTAAAATATCTCCCAATATCATGATGTGCCAAAGAGGATCATCACAAGAGACATGAAAATAAGCAAAAGGTATAAATGAAAAATAAGTGTACACTCCTACAACAGACCACGAAGAAGAAATGGAAACATTCTAAGAATACATTAACGAAGCGTTGAAAAAAAAAGACACAATACCCAATAATTAAAGGAGACTCCAACGCGAAAGTAGGAATACAAGAAAACACAAACGAAAAAGATTACGTCCGTTCGGACTAGGAATAAGAAATAACGAAGGTGATATGATGGTAAATTATATTAGCGAAAGAAATCTGTATCTAAAGTATTATAAAAACCCACAAGAACGGAGATGGAGCTGGCAAAGTCCAGGCAGAACTGTTAAAAATGAGATTGACTTCATCATTTGTTATGATAAAAACAAAGTCCTAGATACTTTATTGATAAACACAATAAAAAAGGTAGCGTCCACACGATGCGGAGAGCGAAAATAAGAATTAATACACAAAAAAAAAGAAGGAAACTGGTAAGATCTGAAAACAAAAGAATAGAGGGTGAAGAAATAAAACAGCAAACAATGAAATATGTGGAGATCGTACTGGAACATATGCAGGTGGAACGATATTCGGACATAGAAACCAGGAGAGGTTTAAGTCTTTGGGAATAGAAGACCTAGACTTCCTAGTAAGGGGTATCCTCGACAAACTGGACCTCAATAGAAAGGGCTCTCCTGTGGCGAGGGGATACCTAGACTGTAGTCGGTCTGGACCAATATAGTTCCTGAAAGGAAGGCGCGATGGAACTCTTCGGTGAATGCATTCGCCGGGGAGGATCAACAGGCAAGTAATTCCCAGGAGCGACCAAGAATAACCCCCCGTCCTTGTCTGTGCTGCGGCAAGGGTACCGGGTACTTAGTGGCACCCCTGTGTTTGTGCCGTGCAGGGTGATCCGTGTCGTGGGATGACGGGATCCTGGTGGCTGAGCCGGCTCCGGGACTCGCTTCGGGAGACCGGTAACACTCCTCTTTGGCCCTGATTTCCACTAGACGGACGGTCAAGACTAACCCACCTTGATCAATCGGCTGTGCTGTCCTGTCAGAGGGCCGGCTGGGTGAGTCCAAAGGGAGCATGGACCGTGCGACGGGGGAATGGGGCGCGGGTACTGCTCACGATCGCTCCTACAGTCCGCGCGGGTCTGGAACCGAGGGCTATATCTCTCGGGTAGCCCTGGCGTGGATACAACGTCCCCAGTGCAGGCTCCGTGGTGGGTGGGGAGCCCGAGGGATGGATAAAAACAAGGATCCATGGACACTGTAAAAACCTTGGAGCAGCAAGGTGGGGCTGCGGGTGATCTGGCCAAACCAGTGGTACCGAAAGACACTCCGAAGAAGAAGAAGAAGCTCTCTGCTAAGTAGGGCGCAGCCACTGAGAACACGAGTGGGGGTGAAAAATGCTGGCTCAAAGCGGTGCGGTGACCAGCAAGTGCCAACGCTCGCCAGGAAGCTCCCACTTTCAAACGCTTTGGTTTCGCAGCGGGAGCGCTGAGAATCACCTGCACCGACGAAGTTGCACGCGACCTCTTGGTAAAGGCTGTCGAAGCCATGAAACCTCTGTAAGAGGGAGCAAGGCTGACCGTACTCCCAGCAAATGAACTGCCTGAGCTAACCAAGGCGACTCTTTGGATCCCCAGCCCTCCTGTTGAGACTGTAGTTCCGAGGGGGCACCTGGCTGGTCAAAACCCACGCCTTAGCCGAAAAAGCAGGCAAATTATTTTACCTGCTTGGTTAGGTCACCTGCAAAAAAATTAGCATCGAGAGAAAAAATTAGCATCGAGAGAACTTTCACCACGGTGCTAAGTAGCAGAGAAGATTGGGACAGGGGGCTCACAACCCAAGCTCTCAAAAAGAATACCATCAAATGGTACACTGATGGTTCTAAGACCACAACGGGGACAGGCGCTGGAGTGTTTGGGAATCGCACCAAATGCTCATTTGCGCTAGGCCGCTGCCCAAGCGTCTTTCAAGCAGAATTGCTTGCAATTGAGAGATGCGTGGAGGTGAACCTTGAAAGAAACTATCAGAAATGTGACATTGCAATACATTCTGATAGTCAAGCTGCAATTAAAGCACTGAACTCTCATACCATTGACTCTAAAATGGTATGGGAGTGCCGAAGGAAGCTCAATGAGCTAGGTAAGAACAACAGGATTTACTTAGTCTGGGTTCCCGGCCACTCGGGAATCAAAGGCAACGAGGAGGCCAACACACTTGCCAGGAAAGGAGCACAAACTCCATTTACTGGCCCAGAACCCTTCTGTGGCACAGATAAAAGCACCTACAAGAAGGAGTTTCTGGAGAAGGAAAAAACCGTAAGAGAAACACTCTTGCGGGATACCCCTGGATTGGATCATTCCAAAAAGTTTCTAAAAAACTTTGATACTGCAAGATCCAAAAGGTATTTGGATCTCAGCAAGAACAAGCTACACCTACTCACTGGATTTCTTACAGGACACTGTTGCCTCAAGAAGCATCTAATGAGATTAGGTCTAGCAGAGGATGACGAGTGCAGATTCTGCGGGGAAGAGGAGGAAACTCCGGATCACCTGGTGACGGAATGCCTCGCCATTGCTAGCCAACGCAAACAGTGCCTTGGACTAGCAACCTGCAGTAGTGAGGAAGTATCCTCCTTGAAGCCAACCCAGATACTGGAGTTCATTAGAACTCTGGAACTGGAAGGCGAGTTGTAGACCGCGTATAGGCGAGTGCAACTCAGGTGGGGGGCACAATAGACCTTATGGTCGCAGTGCAATGTAACCCCCTCTTAAATCTAAATCTAAATCTAGGTCACCTGCAAGGTCACCAAGTTGAAAGAGGGATATAAGAGTGCCTCTCAGGGAGCGCCCATGCAAATGGATGCACGGAGTCAGGTGAAATCGTCGAACCACCAGCACAATCCTGATGGCCAAAACCACTCCTCCCAGCTCTCTCTGTCAGATAATCTATAAATTGACCCTGATTTCTATTCGAAAAATCTCGGTGAATTGTGTGGGTAGTAGTTTTTTTCGTATTAACTGCTATGTAATCAATATTCAGAAACTGTGAATAAAGATCCGATAAACACAAATCGACAACAGACACCTCAAATTTCTTATCGAGACTTACTACAAAATTATCAATACAGATACTAGACTTCAACGATACTCCAGTTGACACCGTCACAGTTGTATAGGTTAGATTAAAAGTCGATAATAGGACCTCAAATAAAAACTGTGAGATACTGGGAACTAAAAAATTTAAGTTAAAGTCACCTCCTACAACAAAATTATAGAATGGATTGAAATAAATTTGTACAAAAACTGTTCAAAATCCCCATTGGGCGGTCTCTATTTAACAAAGACTTTTATCTTCATAACATCTATAACTAGACAAGTACACTTAAATATACCTTCAACACAAAATTTACTTACATCACAGAAGCTACCGTTAGACGTAAACTTATTATTTCTTAAAATTGCCACTCCTTCATTATTTTTAGTAGAACGTGAAAAATGTGTGCATAGTCTATATTTCTCTATAAAGAGCTCTTCTAATTGAGTACCACTAAGTCAATGTTCAGTAATCAACAAAAAATCACAAGGTTTGTCCTGCAAAGATACCTACAGATAGTTGAAGCGTCTTATTAGACAAACATTGTTTATTTTGCTGGCAGAATAAAACTGGTCTACAAGATGCATTCTTTTTTGTATTATTACTTATAAGCGTAAGAGCAGGATCATTAGAAATTTTATTTTAATTTCTTCCATTCCACACTTGGACAACCTTGGGTATAAAAAAGAATTGCTCTGAGGTTACCACCTATATCATCAGTATTTATACAAGCTTGATTACCAATATTTTCATTAACTTCTCTGATATTTCTCTTCCCACTAAAATTGGAATTGGATTCCTCCACAACACCCTTGCGACAAACGCTATTCGAATTGTCATCGCAAAATTCTATACCTGACTTCATACAAAAATTACTTTCATGTCTGTCTACTGACATATCTAATATGGTATAATCACAGAAATAACAAAAAAGAAATAAGGAGAACAAAAGTCAAAGATACAGTGGTAAGAATATCTACATTAAAGTGGAACTGGCCCGACTTACTGGAAGAATGACAGACAACAGATGGACGCGGATGGTGATGGAATGGAGGCCATGGGAGAACATTTTTGGAGCAGGGAAAGACCGCAGACAAGGTGGTTAGATGACATAAAGAGATTGGCTGAGCATGACTGGATAAGGAAAGCCTGCAACAGAGAAGACTGATAGAAGTTAAGGGATACGTTCATTCAACGATGGGTGGAGTAAGCAGCTGAAGATGAAAAAGAAGGAACTTATGAAAGCGGAAAACTTTGGGACACGATGCGCTGCTTCGCGTCGCCAAGTGAGAATCAGCCTCAAGGACTGGCTATACCTCTCAAGTCAACAAATCCAAACTTAAAGGATATTCTCAATAGATCGTATAGTCATTTGAAGTTTGCTGAGAAACGAAAATTAAAAGATGGGACATTTTGCGTCTGAGTTAATTTAAGTAAGTCTTTAAAAAAGGATTCAGTCCAATTTGGTCTACTAAGCTATTTATAATTATCAAAGATATTGTAAAAAATACCCACAGCTATTGTACCTAAAGGTATACAGAAAGAAAGTGAAAAAGTATTTGTTGATTGTGACTACAATGCAAGATTTAACAGTGAGTTCACAGCACTTGAGTTTAAAATATTTTGAAGCAAAGTCGACGATGGTAAAAATACTGACATGTTTACCAATTATGAGAAGGTTCATCAGACTGTTAAATTGATTAAGTTTCGGTCGGCTATATCCTCCCTTAAGCTTTGAAAATAACATTTGATAGAATAGAAAATACCATTTGCCAGCTTATAGAAAGAGTGGGGGAATCCTACCACTAAGGCTGCTATTAGCAGGCCATTGAGCTATAGATGTATTGCCTGGAGGAGCGGGTACCAACACAAATAGATAAAAAATGACAAGGAAAAAGTTAAGAATATATATATATATATATATATATATATATATATATATATATATATATATATATATATATATTTTCAACGCCTTTTATTCGTAATACTTTTCCTACTACCTGCCCAGGCCGTGTTTGTGCAGTGGTGAATTTGGATTCCTTTATCCATCCTGTTGCAGTTTTTGCTATACCTGCTATACTGTTTATTTTTAATATTACTGGAGCATAAGAGATAGAGGATATTGAAAAGTAGCTTCGAAAACATTTTTCTCCATTCTAACAAGTTATGATGAAGCGTGAAGGTCTTTTCTATCTCAAGCCAAATAATAATACTTTGATAGGTGGATTTTGAAACAACAATCATGCAATTGATTTCACTTAAAACAATAATTTGGCAAACATATTGAGATTTTCACCAATAATTTTGGAAAAGAATGTACCTACATTATGTGTTGGATCAACCTGTGAATATTATAAAAGTACGACTCTCTAATACAATATACAAATTCGCTATAGGCAGATCATAGTTATCCCAATATCAACAAAATCGAGAATATGTTCGATCAAAACTTTCAATCAGTCAACTTCCGAAACGAAAAAATCATAATTCGAGTGGAACTGAGAAAATTATGATATAAAGTGTTTATAGAATCCACGCATCTGCATGTATTCCATGAGTCGTCTCCAAGAAGACCTCGAAACATATTCATCAACTTAGTGAGAAGAATATCAAATTTCTCAAGTATGAATCTATAGAAAAGGTAGAGTGGATAACTTACTACCCATACCCGTCGTTTCACAACAATAATTTCATAGAAATCAAGAACAATAATCTGATGCTTTTAATACACTGTATGAAAGCCTTCTACATAGTAAGAAAATTTAAAATTGTTAGGACAAAAGACATTGGAAAGTATATTTCTTGAGCAATGCTGGGGCCATCATATTCCAATCCATCAGTTACGACCAAAACGGTAATGAATTGGAGTCTTCCGTGAAGTTGGAATTGTTAGTATTCAAAAGATTAATTGTATTACAGTATTGAGTATTCCAAACACTTGACCATCACAAGTTGCAGTTATCCTTATAATATTAAATCAATAATCACATACTTTGACCTTCAATATGCTCATTCCTTTGAAGTACTTTTTGAATATTTTCAAAGATTACGAGTGTATCTCCTATGGTAATAATCCTATTCAATTGGTACGTGCTGGTGTATCAATTGTTTTAAAATTGATGAACCTGCTAATTCAACCGTATTCACAGAAGTTAAATTAGAAATTGAAAATTTTGAACTCAAAGTAGAGAGAGTACATCCTAGCAATCAAATTATATAGCAGCTTTTGAAAGCAATTAAAGTTGACACCCCTATCTTGATTTTATTCAGAAGATAGGAAATACATATGTTACCTGCTTCCACATCAGGCGCCACAAATGAATGATTTCATACCATGACATTGTCTGCTTTCAAACGAATCACGTAAATATTTCCAACATCACACTCAACGTATAAAAATATCCGAAAGAAAAGATGTATTTCTCCTTTGATAAAGAAACCTTTACACAAGCCTACTCCAATGAAGCCCAATTTGTTGTGGAAATGAATTTCTACCTAAACTTCGTAAATATTCAAGGCTTCAATGTGGAACAATAATTCCACATAAAAAAGATTTTCATATGGATTGGGCATCGATGTAGTAATAATTTGCTACTTCCGCAGAAGCCATTTGTATATCTTAGCAAACAAGATAGTGTTTGACTAGGAGAAAAACATTCAATGACTGAAATATTCTTCAGGCTTTGTAGCATATGAATTATTGGATGATATTCTTGAAAAAATCTTTTTGAAATGGACATCATTTATAGTCGAAGACATCAGGGTATATCTTCGGATTACAAACGAAAATCTTTCTATACGTATGCTGCAGTTGTAAATTTGGATGATTTTGCCAAATTATGGGAGTCTGCCCCAAGTTTTTGATAACAACAATGAGACATAACATATGCAACATAAAGCTTCCATTGCTGTCTCATGTAATTGCAGTCTTAAGGCGCGTCCCCACTACGCCGATATATGCCAATTGTTAAGGCCAAATGGCAAAGTCATTTGCCGCTACCATACGCAATTCACTGCGTCCATATTGGAAATGGCATTCAGTCGCAAAATGTATACCGACGAGGACTTGCTTGTTGCTGCTGCTACTGCTACAGAGTCGACGATTTTGGGTACGACCGAGTCTTGCTAGAGGTAGAGCTCGATATGGAGGAAGTTAACTGATGAAGGATTTAATTTCGGACGATGTGGACGAGTTAAATCTCGAATACAGATCTGGAGGTGGTTTCCGAATGACGAGCAGTGATTTCGAGATTCTTCTCATTTTACTGGACCGCTTATCAACAAGATGGACACTAGATTCAGAAACGCTATTCCAGCTCTTGCGATAACACTGCGATTTCTAGCAACCGAAGATTCGTACCATTCTTTGATATACACGTTCAACATTTCAAAACAAGCTTTTTCGAGTACCATTCCAAATGTTTGTGATGCTTTGGTCGACGTGTTGCAAAATCTTATTCAGGTAAGAAATACAACTACCAATTAGCAACATTGTGATTTTTTATATTCTTATATCATGATTATTATAGTCGTACAAAGCGAATTCAAAGTTCCATCGGTATAGTATCCAGAGAATCGCTGTCAGCATTTCCTGTATCACAGGAATCTGTGAACGAAGCAGGGCTTCTCGCAGAATATTGAGGGTGATAACCCAGCTAGTACTTCTTGAGAAGTTGAAGAAGTACCAAGAACAGGTGTGGACACAGAAACACCAATGGTGGGCTGATGTGAGTACATGTATGATGCAGGGAATGGCTGTGAAGAAGTGGTAAGCGGGTAGTCGCATGTCCCTATCTCGGCATCAAACAAAACAGTGCTAATTATTTGTTTCACAACTCTCCTAGCATGATGTAATGAGAGGTCACGTATCTGCATCCCTATTTGCTCTCCAGACAAGATGTATTGGTCTCTTGTCGAATGCCCTGCATATATATTTCAAGATAGCAAGAGCTTCTTCTGTTGCAGTAAGCTTGCGTTTTTTGCTCACTACGTGTTATGATTGGTAAACTCGTTTGTTTCCTCCGGGAGCAAATGTTGATTGGGTTGAGGCTTCCAACACCTCCGGTGTTTCGTTCGCTTGGTAATCCTCTTGGTAGGTAGGGCTTCGTCTGGCTGCTGAGAGGACAAGTTCTACAATGGTCCTAAAAAAAAATTTAAAATAGCGTCAATTCGGAATAGTAGCTGAATAGTATCTGTCTTTTGTTTCAGGCTCCCAAAATTGAATCCGAATGGAGAATGGTAGCTAAAGAGTACAACGACAAATTGAATTTTCCAAATTGTGTCGGCGCCTTTGACGGAAAGCATATAGCTTTGCAAGCACCGATTGACAGTGGAATCGAGTACTTTAATTACAAGGGATTCCTTATTATCGTTCTATTTGCTGTTGTAGATGCGAACAATTTTACATATGCGAATGTCAGTTGTCAAGGTAGAATATCGGACGGGGCTGTTTTTATTGAAACGAAATTCAGAGTCTAGAAGACACTATGAACCTTCCCACCTCGTGCAAACTTCCTGGACGGAATAATGCTGTGCCGTACGTTGCTGGGGCACTAGATAAGGGTTCGATGAGAAGAATTTTTAATTACCGCTTAAGCAGAACAGGTATAGTTTCTGAGAACACTTTCGGGATAACATCTTTTATTTTTCGCTTACTTAGTGTCTAATCAACATGTCATTGAACTTATTTCTAATTATTAAATTTATTTGTACATATCAACCAAATTGCCAAGTTCATTAACCAGGACGCGGTTGTTGCTTACTATGCAGAAGTAGCAACGCGCGATACTTCAATTTCTGCGATTTGTACGTTTTTGTAGGTCGTTGACCAATTTAGCATAGCTTATTTGACTGTTGATATATGTTCTATTTTTTATAATAAAACACAGAATTCGCTTGAACGTCGAGCCGTTAACATCATTATTACTACACCCAGTGTCAGTGAATATCTCAACCCTGCTTCTGACTTGGAGCAACGAAACTTCCTGTTTCCAACAATTAGATCTACAGTCCATCTGCCAAACATCCTGTTTGCAACAATCCATCCCGAACACTAGAAAACCAATTTTGTTGGAACCGGAAACGGCTACAAAAGTTGAACTGAGCATACTTTACGGAAGGAAATCTTAATATTTTTCATCCGAAATTGAATTGTTTTATATGAAATCTGATTTGCTGACCTTCCGCATGTGGCTAATTTTGATAAAATGGGTTGAACCAACGCAATGTTATGTTTTCTTCATAAAAAAATTCTCACTCTCCCTTCTTATTTGAAAGATTAGAAGAAAAGTACACAGAGTTTAAGGGTTATTTTAGTTTACTTATTGTAAACCATATTGAGCATACTTTTGCAAAAAAGTTTTCCATTTTCTCTTCAAAGATTGTGCCCTCTAGCAGTAAAGGTAGAGACTCAAAAGTAATTTCCAGTGATTTCTGTTGCTGTTTTTAACAATGAAATTCTTGTACGATGAGCAATTCCTGAGAAAAGCCCGGCGGATGGGCTCATTCGTCTACCCGATAAAGGAAATTTTTTCTTCTCTGTATTTATATGTCTGGTACAATTAGAAATAAATGGATAAATAAAAGAGCCCAATTTTCACTACGAATAGGTACATTGAAACAAACTAACCAGAAGTTGAACAATTTTTGTTGATACCAAAGTAATTAGAAGCTAGACGTGGATACTGGAAAGGAAAGAACGTTTGTGTGTACGTACCATCAAGGGGCGAAAAGTGGATTACACATCTATTGAAAGCTATTTGAAGTGAGATGCACGTGTGAAGTTAGCAACAACTTTAGCCGTCACGTACTGCGTGTATTTCAGAACTTTGCGTTGCTTTCTAACTTCGTTTTCTGACGGTGGCGGCGGCAGCGTTGGCATTGGGAATTGTGGAAGGAAAACAAGACCCAGAGGCGTTTCAAATAAGATATATTGAGGCACACACACATATTCCCGCCAAGTTGCTTTCGTATTGATTAGAAAATGGTCTCTTGGACTACTATTTGATGCAATTCCAATTCAGAGTGCATCTTTAGTTTACGAGAAAGACAAAATTATTGCTCTGGCTGAATTTCAGAGAAAATAAACTAGTGTACGACAAAAGTTTGAATTGAAAGGACAGAAGGAACGTTAGAATAGCACCAATTTATAAGTGAACAATATAAATTTGTACTTTTGGCATCCCGTGAACGCCAAGGAGGTGATCGAGCGGCGGTTCCAATTTTCAAGTATGATTTGGAGCATGCAGATGTTTAATCCTCAGAAAGCCAAAATTAAACTTGCTCAACTCAGTAGTGACTTACCAGGTCAAATGCGCTTTAGATATCATAATTTTTCTGTCGTGACACTGTTATTTTCGAAATATTTAATTTTAAATAATGATTTTATTGAGATTCAATTCAATAAAGCTTCACTTTTTAGGAAATATAAGGTACCTACAGGGCCATATAATAATTTTTCAGCATTTTTTTAATTGCGGCCACGTTGAATTCGTTTGGTCTTTCGTAATGCTCCATTTTAGAGATTCATTAAATGTTTTGTATGCCACAAATATTCTACACCATTAAAAAAATTTTGTCTTTTACCGTCTTTGTGCTGTTCTTCAAAAGTACTCTAGATTCTTGCAACAAGATATAAAGAGATATCTTTTTACTTGTGTCAATGTTTCCAAAAGAGCTTAGTCTGAAATCTAAGAAAATGGTTCTGTAATGGCCGATTTCATAATAAAATCTGTAATGAGGGATTAACTAAATCTCCAATTTGCTTAACAGACGATTTAATGGCGCATTAAAAATAATGCGTTTCATAATCGCTTTCCTAACAGCAATTAACTAATCACTCGTTTTTGTTTAGTGAGTATGTTGGTTAACCTGCAAATGTTACGTTGAAACTACAAATTTACATTCTTTCTGTCAACTGTCAAATATAAATTCAAATTCGAAATTGATAATAAATACTGAAAAAGATGGATAAGAAAAGATGTAGAAGTACAAACTTTTCTAGAGAAGAAGAACTTCTTTTATTGGATGAAATTGATAAGTTCAAAAATATTATTGAAAATAAATTAACAGACAAAATACATGTAGCTGAAAAGGTTTGATTATATGGGTAATTGAAACAATACGTTTTTAAGATTACACATTTTAGAATAAAGCTTGGACAAAAATAATGAATAGCTTGAATAGCATAAATACCAAAGCAAGATCACAGGATCAATTAAAAAATAAATTTGAGAACCTGAAGACGAAAGCAAAAAAAATATCAGCAGAAAAAAGGTACATGCAAAGGAGTGGAGGTGGTCCACCAGCTATTAATGGGGATGATCCAATACTGGACGCTGTCTTAAGAATCATAAATGTAAAGACCCTAGTCGGGTTGGAAAATCCAATGGATTCAGATGCCGTAATTGAAGTTAGCAGATATCTAAATCCATTATCTTATTTTATATTTTGTTTCATTTTAGAATAAAGAGAATAATCCAGTAGCATCATGTTCAATGGAAATTGATGAGGATTTTATGTCCCCTGATTGTGAGTATCAAGTAGTAGCTGGGGAGTCAGCGTATTCACTCGTTCATGAAGCTTCTCAGGTAATAAAAAGTGTTTATTCACGAAAAATACATTGCAATGTGGCTACATAATACAAACAAATCATAAGCTATGATGATGATGATGATGATGATTACTTTAGGATCAAATAGTGGAAATTGTAGCAGTGCAACAGACTTTTGAGGACTCAGAAAAAGTATGTATCGAAATTGACTTATTTTATTTATTTCAATATCTTATTTTCAAATAGAAATGGGACAAATGTACCCCAAAACGATTAAAAACGCCCGTATCGAAGAAATTGAGGGCAAAAAATAATAATGCTATAAATAGCGCCTCTAAAGAAGATATTATTATTATTATTATTAAAAAGAAAATTAAATACTTAGATGAAGATACGAAGAAATCTATATTAGAACAGGAAGATATAAGAAAAAGAATAGATAGGGACACAGAAGTTCATAGGAGGCAGCTAGTTCTGATGGATTTAGATACTCAGATAAAAAGAAAGACTTGTTGAAATAAATTTTATATTTAATAATAAAACACAATAAATTGAACATCTACATATTTTATAGTGCTTATAATCTTGCAAAATGATTTTCAATTATATTACGTCTTGCGATACTTGCTAATAGCTCTACCGCTCCTTCAATATGGTCAATATTCTCTAGTTCTACTGGATCCAGCCACTCGTCTAGAATATCTTCATTCTGTTGAAGAGCCATATTATGCAAAACAGCAGTTGCTACGATATCTATGAGTGTCGGTTTCGAGTTTCAGAGCTAAGCCCTTCTGTAAAATTGGAAAGCGACATTTCCAGACTCCATATTGCCTCTCCTCCACATTACTTGTTCTTATGATGGATTCATTATATAAATTATCTCTTTCTGTTACTACGTTTTGCAACTTAGTCATTAGTAAAGGTTTTAGTTGGTAATCACTATCTCCGACAAGCAAATATCGTCCGAAATTTCGTGTTTCAAAAAATTTTTACGAGTTCTGAATATCTCAGCATCGTTTCCTCCTGGTGATGAAATTTTTATTAGTGTGCAATCTATTGCTACTATAACCCTAGGAAATCTTGCTATATTATAAAAATTTCTAGCAGTTCTTTCCATTTCTTCTCGAGTTTCATCCATTTGTATATAGGTTGGCGCTAAGGATGCAATTGCCTGTGAAACCTTTGAAATTATTCGTGAAGCGGATGGCGTAGATATTCCACTAAAGTCTGAAACTGATCTTTGCATGCTTCCAGTAGCATAAAACCTTAGAGTCAGTAAAAGTTGGATAATAGGTTGAATACTTCCACCTTTGCAAACATTTTGAAGAGATGGAAAATTATGCTGTATTTCCAAGCAAGACATATAAATTATTACTTACCTACTCGACCTAGTTCTCAATTGAGGTTAAATTTGCTGCAACAGAAAGTTGAAAGTGTTTTTTTAAACGAAATCTTTCAAAAAATCTATTTCATCTTATATTTCGAAGTAATTTCTTCTCTTTTTGTATTGTTTCGGACGTCTCACATATTCATCTTCTGATGAAGAGCTACTTGTATCTAAAAAAAAGTTCATAGCTGCTCTTCATTTATATTGAAACTATGACTAAAGATTCTATCTCAAAACTTTAAATCTCCATTAAACATTTATAGATCTGATATAGACGCATTAAAGTTAAAGTTAGATTAACACTAATGGTCTGTTAAAAATATTTATGAAACGCGTTTTCAGTTTTAATTTAGGATTAAGTTTTAAATGGAGATTATATTTGATTATAAAATCGGCCCTAAGTTCTAAAGCATCCAATACAACCTCTTGAAGTTTTGTCGAGATGGTAGATTTTTTTTTATTATCAAACCCAGAAGCGTTTTACATTATATGTATTGAAGCATACACACACTAACTTGCTTTCGTATTGATAAAAAAATGGTATCAAGTATTGGCAATTCCAATTCAGAGTACGTCTCTAGTTTACGAAAAAGAGAAAATTATCACTTTGTCTAGATTTCAAAGAATGTAAAGCATTCTGAGATAAAAGTTTGAATTAGAAAGATAAAATGCACATAACAGTATCCTTTTTATCATTGAATAATATAAATATTCACTTTTGGCATCACATGAACACATGAACGCTCTAACGGCGTTTCCAGTTTTGAAGTATGATAAGGAGTAAGTATGTGGATTTCTGATTCTCATAAGGTTAAAATTGCAATGTGCGTTCTAATAACAGTTTGTAATGAATCCATTCAGAACAAACCTTATAGACGTATTACGGAAGCACAGTGGTGTGTCTGTGCCAAAATTATCTCAAAGTCTATCTACTATCATGTAAATAAGAACACGCGTTGATCATGCAGCGATGGCGTGTCAAACAGTCCTATGATGTTGGCAACCGAATTTACAGAAATTAAATATTTTATCGGAGTTCCTGATAGATATGATATAGTTCTAGAGTACCTACTATTCAAATAATTATATCGAATTACTTGAATTACTTGGCATAGTTTTAGAGTATTTTGAAAAAAAAAAATATTTCTTCTGTGACGGGAAAAAAGTTTGGCATTTTATCTCTGTTAACAGGTGACAATGTATATTCTTCCCCCACGGGAAAGAGTGCGGACTTTTTTCCGGGTAGAAGATATATATACACATAAATATAAATCAAATCACAGAATTAAATTGACAAATATTTAATTACTTGCAACGCATGTCTAATTGTCGCCTACCACTTTAAATTTCACTTCGATAATTTTCTACCTTGAATATATTGTAATATTTTTTCAATATTAAGTCGTATTTTTTGTTGTAATAATTGACGTTTTCATACTTGAAAAATTTATAATTAGCAGATGGCAACAAAGCAGTGCTCTGATCACGGACGTTACGCCGCTATTAATTTTACTCTACCAAGTTTTGCTTGGCGCGATTATTAGATAGATTTTGAGTTTCCTTGCAGCTCATCATGAATGGATAAATGAGAAAGGAACACTTCGAACAGAACTGTTTTGATTTTTTTAGTTCTACAAATTTTCTTTAATATTGGAAGAAGAAAAATTCAAATTCAAGTTTTATCCTATGAATTACTAATTTTACAGAAAAAATCTATTGACATTTCCTGTAGAACTCTGTAGAGTTCTGGCGAGAACTGCAAACAGAACTATTTTGAGATTTCTTAGTTTTCCATTATTTATTTTCGAATATCTTAGGAATTATTAAATTTAGGGAAAAAAATATTAAACGTTTCGAAAAAACTCTTAGAAATCTAGTGATAACTTCAAACGGCACTGTTAGACTTTTTTTTTATTTCCTTGGATAATGGAATTTTAGTTTGTTTTAAATATCTTACAAAATACTAATTTTACAGAAAAATTGTATTGGGATTTTCGATAGAAATCTTAGATTTCTAGCGGAAGCTTCAAGCAGAACTTGATATTTTTTTATTTTCCAACAATTTAGTTATTTTCGGATATCCTTCGACTATATCTATTTCCTCTCTTTTGGGAGCTTCCTCCTTAAGGATCCAGAGAGTTTTTTCGGGGTTGGATGTTCATCCCCATACGATTTTCAGCGCACTTGTTAACTGCTGATTCCTCGGCAGACCTTGACGCTGACGTAGAAGAGTTACCATCCGCTATGGACTTCTCTTCAATATTTTGGTTGATGGTATCCATTTGTTTCACCATCGGATTGATGTTAATGTTAATGGGATCTGAGTCGGATGAGACCAGTTCTTTCCCTGTGGTAGTTTTTTGTTAATTTTTTCTCATATTATTCCCACGAGTATGGGAGAAAGGGTGTGTCGAGCTCTGTGGTGCTCTCCCACCGCCACGCATCCACGGCACGGGTCGCATAACACACTTGATTAGAAAATTTTATTTAAAAAAAGGATATTTATAAGAAATAAGCAAGAAAAATAAAAAATAAAAGTTCGGCCACGCGGATTCGAACCGAACTCCCGTGTGTATCACCCAGCTACCCAAGCCGATGAGCCATTCTGTAATTGATAAAGTGATTATCAATCGCAGATCTTTGAAGTAAATTAAACATTTATGAATTTATTTGTTAAAGAAAGCGATAGTTTACTCCAGATACATAGATAATTAAACGATACACAATTTTATATATTGTATTTGTATATTGTTAACGTAATCCGATTTTGATGATTTCTGCTTCATTTGAAAGAGGATACTTGAGAAATTGTTCCATAAGCATAAAAACTCAAATCCTTCCCTCAGAAAACCGCCCCGAAAGGGTTAGAGGGGCTCGAAAATCGAAAATCCGAGGCAGCAGAATTTAACAAAAGAGAATGTGCGGAAACATTTAAATTGGACAATCTTTCAAAAGAGCTTCGGTTTTCGAGTTTCAGCAATGTTAAAATTTCAAATATGTGTATTTTCGCTATGCGGAAGGGACAATTTCTTTGGAATATTGAAAATCTGAAAATGCCAAACTAAACATTTACATCGAACATTTTTTCCATCGTGTTAAGTCTGAAATATGTGTACATAAGTATTTCCGCCGCGATGTTTTGAGATCACCAAATAATACTCGTAACAAGTACCTACAAGAAAATAATATACCTGCATCGGTTCTTCTTGGGTATAGTGAACTTCAACGATTATCGGGAATAATGTTACACTCAAATGTGTGACATAATTAATAATATTTTTTACATCTTTATTTGTTGGTGCACTAAAAAATTACATTATAAAATGCAAAATAAAAAAAATATGTAATTCCACAAGGGGTCTGGGTACCACGCTAATTTGTTAGCGAATGTACATTTGAACGTAATCTTAGCAGAGGTTGGAGGTTATTTTCTTAATTGCGGCTACCCTTCTTCTGGTCTATTTGGCCACAGATTACACACACATTTTCTTTGATATCACCCCAAAAATAAATCTAGACATATCAAAGCCGGTGATCTGGGTGGTCAAGAGGGACCCCATAAAGGTAACACCTACTTGAAATTGTAAAGGAGCCCCATTTACGTGCACCTACAATTTCCTTTTTCGTTTATAAAGCAATATTTTAAAGAAGTGTACACAACTAATGTCGAATATCACCGAGAATATATTTATAGGTGCCCTAGAGGTTTTGTTCGCCCGAAGTAGGAAAAATATGCGGGTTTCTCGGCACATAATATTGGAAATTATGTCTATTCATTATTATTGTGAGTGATAGGTTCATTCAGTCAGTGAAACAAATTTATTCACCAAATTCATTCCTCCAAGATCCAGAGTTCTCATTCGAAAATCAGTCGATGTTGAAAATCGAGCTTGTACAAATATTGATGAATTTGGACCGGATCCCCGATATCAAAAAGTTATCAGATCCGCAGTTATATACCGAGGCGTTAGTCGTGATGTGTTTTTTCTACATTCTTCCTCATTGTTACTTCTCTCAATAAGGGAAGTATTGCATTCACGTAAAAAGCGACCTCGAGATTTTTGCTGATATTTACGTTTTGGGATTCCTAGATTACGAAAATCATGGTATCTCAAGTCCGTCGGTCTGTCTGTCTGTAATCTGTTGGCGGTGTAGCTCAATAACGGCTTGACCTAGGACAACGAATTTTGGTATGCATATTGAAGGACTACCGGCGACGCAATGTAAGGATTTTCGTTAATCATATATACAAGGTGTGCAAAATATTAAGTGTCAATATAAGAACGGTAGAAGCGACGAGGTTGTTTCCATCTCGAAGCGGGGTGGTTTGTCGAGGGAAGTAAAGGCTTTTACCATTTTTTTTCTAACTGAGGACATTTAGTAATTTCCATTTCGGAAACATGAAGAACAACACAGAAAAAGAATCAACCCAATATCGTCAGTTATTATTGAAGGTATACAGGGTCCCGAAAACTATGAGTTTAATATTTTGCAATCTTCATCTATAACGTAAGGCCCATCTGGTGACATTATTTTGGATTATACAGAGTGTCGCAAAAATTGTGTGAGAACGTGTTGATGTATTTTGTAAATTACATGCTATATATCTTCTTTTGCTTATTTTGTTACATCTAATGATTACGCACATGCAAGGTCTATATATAAACAGAATTATAGACCATGACCCACACAGTCCAAAAATTTTATTGAAATCGGCTCAGTGAATATTTAAAAAAAAAAAACTAAAAAAATGGATCTCTACCACTAGTTTCAAAATAGTTATTTATAGTACTAGTGTGTTATGTTGAAAATAAGTCACGCAAGAAAATTTATACCACAAATCCGTCAGGCCAAGTGGTATAAATTCTCAAGTTCCTTAAGAAAAATAACACACGAGTGGCATTCAGTATTTTATTCAACAAGTGGAAGAAATCGTTTTTATGAGATATTAATTAATAAGCTTTGTGATCAAATCAAAGCTACTTGCGCCTCAGTACCCTATAAATGTCAGAATGACTTGACAGTGACTTTTAATTGCAATATCACTGTGAAGTCTGCTTGTAATAGTAAGAAATAAATAGAATTCTAATATGAGCTTGAGTTATTTGATAGTTTACTTGTCTAAAATGACATTAATAATGACAGTCATAACTGTGATGTGTTGGAAAAATGTATTAACAAATAAATTATACCTCGTTGATAACTTCATACACGGTACTTATTGCAAAAAGGTCTATGAGAGTCTTCAAGTGAGATAGATTAACATTATTATTCACAGAGTTCTCAAAGTTTCTTGGCAACATTTACAAATTTCAAAGAACTTATGTTATTTTTATGTCATTCTATGCGGAATTAAGAAACAATCAATTCCCTAATTACCTACTTTTATCAATAATTTCAGTCTTCATTTTGAAAAATGAAGACTTAGGTGGTTTCGTATTTAGTGACAATTTTTTTTTTGTTTTCGAAGATAGGCCTGGCGTTACAGATGGGGATTTCAAAATATCAAACTCATAACTTAACTAATAAATAAGCAGTAGAAGATGGGAGCTGTGCTGCAGAACCAGTGAATAAAACAATTTTTTTTTTACCTTTGTTCTGCTAGCTTCATCTGAATTATGTAAAATTAAGTTGTCAATCTAGATAATATTTAGTAAAATTTTAATTTTGCTGTTATTCATCAATAAATCATGCATCTCACTTTCAAAATTTAATAAATCTCTAGAATGGTCGATAAGCAATATTCGAAAATTCTAAAGGTTCAAAACAGACCTTTCAAGGTTTAATTGATATGTTGGATTTAATGTAGATACTTATAATTGGACGTAACAATTCTTCGATTGCCAAGAATAATCTCTTTACATACATATATTTTTATCTACCGTTTTGGCACAAATAGCTGTCAAAAGGGCTAATATGTCGATTTTTGATTGTTCACAGCTCCTAAACAAACAATTGAAAGTTGACAAATGATACACCATTGTACTTTTTATTTTATGAAGAATATAAAAATTTAAAAATATTTAGGGTGATTCATTTAAAAAAACGCAACTTTGTGCTGTTCTGGTTTTTGGGGACACCTTTTTTATAGTCCCAACTAATTTTAAGCTGTAGGGCTTGTGTTCCCCTATCACTTTCATATTTACATATTTGTTAAATAGTTAAAAATAGAGAAGTTATTCTACTTTGACGCACTAATTGGTCACCCGGTATATAACTATTATTTTATTTTCATTACACGTGATTATTTAAATTTCTTCTAGTGTGTTATGTATTCCTTTGTTTTTTCCAGAGTAAATGGTAAACCGAAGTTGTTATAACACACATCGCTATTATATACTATACTGAATTCAATCTGTTGTCTTGATTCCAGTCAAGATTTATTATTATCAGAAGGACTTTGTTGTCATTTTAATACACACTTTCTTTAATATTCATATCAGCCTTATACTACCAAAGATATTCAGATAGGCCACAAAGCACACATGTACCAACGTATTGCATTTAATATCTATTAACCGCTAGAATTAAGCTTGTATGCAAAATAATATCTCCCTTTTTCCAATTGTTTTTTGATAACTAAGGCTTAATCTAGAATGATAAACAGAAATGTCCTTAAATACTATATTTTTATCTATCGACATCCGTTTAGTGGTACCTACGTCCGGAAAGGCAATAATTTTAAAAATAAGTCTCAGATGTATTTCAACAAAATTAAAATATCAAAGGTCCCTTTGACTCATGTAATTTTCTAAACATGACAGAAAAGTATTTCCTTAGATTGTGTTCAAGCCAACAAAGCAAAAAATTCACCCTTTATTTTCCAGCTTACTGAACAGACTTAAAATATTATTAAACTCCATGCAAATTTATTTAGTAGCTCATCTTTTGTTAATATCTTGAAACTGGGAAGAAGAGCGAATTAAGAGAACAAAGAAAATCACAAGATGCTGTACAGATCATGATGAGATAACTTTTTGACGAAAATTAGATCGGTGTCATTACATGCTTTTCTGATGAGAGTTAAGTTCACGCCTTAGTGATCCAGCCTTACAAATCTATTTTCTTGATGAAATTTCAGATGATTTCGAATACATTTCTGGCAGTGAAGACTTGTTTTAGAGGAAACGTAATATTTTAACTTTCTAAATAAGTGTAGGTACAAAAATTAGGTGGTTAGAAGATAATGTTCTTTTATCGTTAGATATTTAAATTTGTAATGTTGAATATATGAGATTGGTTTAATAATTACCTATTGTAATGGAAACGGTGACGATTAGACGACATAATATTTTTTATGATAGTAAATGCCAGAAATTCACGAACATTCTTTTGAGGAAAATTTACCATAAATATAATAAAAAAACGTATCAGACCTTGTTATCGAAAACATCATAGTTTCTATATAGGTATATCGAGTGAGCAAAATTGAATGAAATTCACGAACCTGAACTAATGTAATGTAATAAACATAAAAAATCATAAAATATTTTTGTACAACTAACAACAATATTATTAGTTGTTATACTGAAAAAAACAATTCGATTGATGCTAACAATTTGAAGTTGGGCAATTATAGGTACGAAGATAGAAGCATTACCAAATTAAAAAACTACCAGTACCAATAGAATAGAGAAAAAACTGCCCCATAAGCTCTTTTTGGACGAATTTCTTGGGGAGAATTATATATTGGCTGTTGAAACAATTCATTAAGGGATCTCTTGTAGCATGCCTCTTTCCACAAAAGAAGATTCTTCACCTGTTATTTGTTCGACCACCAAATATGAATTATCTCACGGAGGCATCTGTTACTGAAGAGCTGGAGGCGGTAAGTAATAGACTTATCTCCTCTCCACGTTTCACAAGCGAATTTGACAGCTTTCATCACAAGAAAAATTGATACGCACCTCCTTGAATTTCCCGAAGATTACCTTCAGACCTACAGCTCCAAATTCTTCATCAGTGCCTTTAGCATGAACTTCATATCTAAGTATCGCAGGGAAAGAAATCAGATGTCGTTGGCGAAGTCAATATCCTCGTTGCGGTAAGTCTCTCTCACGGGGTACCTGGTTTCTTTCCCCCAGTAACTCTCTTTAATACGTAAGCACCCTTGTTTTACACTCGAGTTGATAGTAAAGGAGCTATAGACTTTTCCCTGATAGAGCACTTGTCACTGATAGCCCTTGAACTAGATGTCTGATTAAGAGAGGTACCCAACTGTATCTCCGAAACTTTATATCCTAAAACTTAGGGACAAAAAAATAATTTTTCTATAAAAATTTACCAGTAATAGTACCATAAAATTCAATTATTTGTAATTCACAGAACATTTCCCATAAGTTTGCTCCATTCTATCTTGATGAATAATGGGTAGGGATGAATGGAATAGCCAACTCAATAAAAACTTTGTAACTTTAGTACTGCTTTATGGATTTTGATAAATTTTATATTGTCTAAAAGGGCCATCCATTGTTCAATAATATATTTAAATTTTGTTTCATGTAATTGAATGTAAATTAATTTAATTAATTTAATTAAAGTTGTTAAGACAAGAGCGAAGAATTTGTCGTCATATCAAAATATGTAGTAGGTTATATCATGATTCGAGTCTGAGTAAAATAATTTTTCGATTTATGGAGTATATTAGTCGTATTTTGAAAAAAGTAAAACTTAACATTCAATCATATAAGAATGAAGAGTGAATTCATCGTTAATTTATGAGAAATACATTCATCTTTCGTTTTAATTCAAAGTGAAACAGTCATAAAAATATCACGATGAATCAATTAACAATAATAACACGTAAAATATGGGGGTAGAAAAGCCTAACTTATGATATGATGAAGTAACAATAGGTGCTCAAAGTACTACTCGAAATGTTTTCCATCTTTTTCGATGCAGACAGTTACTTTCTGACTGGTAGATAAGACTGCAGCTTCTATTTCAGCCCTGGGAATACTGTAAATAGCGTTATGTATTAGTTGAATTAGAACTTGTCTACTTGCAGGTCTTAAATGAAAAACTAAATCTTTCATTCTTCCCCACAAATAGATATCTAGAATCTACATCCACTTATAATTTTGGTTTAAATGTCGTATTACTTCCTGTTGAATTCATGTACTTTGGAGTATTGCTAAAGGAACATCTATTATTATAGCTAATTCATATCTTAGGAATTTAAAGTAACGCTTTCATTAGAAACAAAACGGCCTATAACTTTGTCAGCTAAAATCCCACATCACAGGTTAACTGACCATCGACCTTGATTAAAATCTTTTTGCATCCAATGTGGATTATGTTCAGACCAAGTAGTGCAAATTATGTTCGTTTACAGATCCTTTACAGAAAAATAAATGTTATTTCCGTATTGCTTCCTTGTCGTGTAGTAACTCTTGTGTTCAACAGATCCAGTTTGTTTTAAACGTTCAGCCAATTTTTTTTTTGATCTAATATGTAATGCTTTTTTCTGTTTAACGTTCCCGAGGTGAAATTGGAAGGTTGATCCATATGATAGAATACCAGATAAACCTTAGAAGTGTATTAGAGGTAGTGTTAATGAACAGTAGCACGTATAGCAATATTTAGCTGAAATATTTAGCTCTTTTGGTTTCAGAAAGAGTTTTTTTTTAGAGCAACAAATATTCCTGGAATCACCGATCTTTTTTGATTTTCATTAAAAAAGTAATAACCGAGCTTTCAAATTAAATCTTAGAGTTCTTCAGATTTCTATGTAATCCACGATTCTCCATACTCTTCTCAGTAGGCATACAGAATTTTATCCAGATAGGATAATTAGTTTAACAGAAATAATGGGACTACGATATCACTATGTAGCAAGCCCCCTTAAAATTGCATAAATTCACTAGACGTATTTTAATTTTATTTTTGAATGGTCAAAGATGTATGATATTTGGACGACTATTAGATAATGATTAATTATTTTTTATCAAGTAGGTATATAAATAGTTACACTCAAACCAATTTTTTGTATCTTCGCTTAGAAGATCAATACTAACATGCGGTTTGAACTATTTCGAGCACTTTCTCTTATGCAAATTTATTCTCTCTAAGTTGTATGATATTTAGTTTTGGGTATCTCTCTTAATCAGACACCCGATACATAGTTTTTATTATATTTGGGAGCTTTGAGGCTGTTTCATAAAATTCCAGTACTTTTGAAAGCATCCTTAACGGAAATCAACCTGTTTTTTTTAAGTTGTCCTTCAACAGAAGACCTTACTTGGCACTGGTAGCAGGCTAATTTCACTCCAGTTGTTACAAGCAGTGACGTTGCCCTCTTAGGGATCTCCTTTTTCCATTCAAGAAGGATCTCTTGATAAGTGAAAGGAGTATTTCTGTAGAAGTTTGCAGGTATGCATTCAGTAGCTGTAGTGGTTTGTTATCCACTCCTGGCACTTTTCCACTTTTCATCGCCAGTAATGCTTCCATGATTTCAGCCTTCTAAGGCAATCCAGGTTAATTTAATTAAATATTTGCATTCGTCTTTCCTATATGTAATTTTTCACAATGAGCTGTCTCCATGATGTTTAAGCAAGATTTGAGAAACATACATTCTGTTTACAATAGGGACTAGGGGCATTTCTTAGACAACTTTTTGAATTTAATATAAATTGTAAGTTCAATCAAGGCATCAAGGTAGAAGGGAATAGTTATGCTTGTAAAAATTGTACCCATCGTATATTATCAAATTCATTCGATAAACATTCGTATAACGTTAAGTTCATTTTGTGCTAACGTGAAATAACGTGAGATAACGTAATCCCGAAAGACCCAATCCAACGACAAAGTAAAAAATAGAGAACTGCGCATACGTACCTGTCAATTTCTAGTGCAGGTGATGATTTGTCGTCGCACTTCCACTCTCTAATATTAACTCACCCATTGTTGTCCATATAATATCAAATGGATATTCATACCGCGGGCTCTAAATTAGATAGAAATGAATACCCTACCAAAAAATATTAAGAACATTATTGCTGTTCCTATGAGCTATGAAAAGATAGCTATCTTTCTGAATAAAATATATACGCTCTATAATACTATCTATAATAACAAGAGAACCAAAAAACTCTTAATGGAATCTAAAGTACTTATAGATTGAAAATTCGCTCAAGCAAGTCGATATAGAATTATTTGCTTTGACTCTGCCTGCATCTATATCCTCATCGCTCTCTCTCTCTCTCTCTCTCTGCCAATAAGTGAAAACTCCGGCATTTGGGATACACATAATGCTGTGCAATCTTCAATACGTTTCGTACTTTACAGATGTCATTATAGAGCCATTTGGAATTACCTTTGTAGAAAGAAGGAACTGAGTAGACTAGTAGGTAGTAGTATTAGTACATAGTGGCAATTGTAGCTGGTACGTTGTGCAGCAAAATGAACGTGTTCGGAATGCTTTCCAACCAATAATTTATTATTGAGAAGTGCTCTCGTTGGAAAAGATGAACAGAAATTGAGCATTGATTATAGTTTTATTCAAAGTGGTGAGGGTGTTAATTTTAAGAATATTTAAATATAATAATGACAATATTTATTAATAAATATTTTTTACAAAAAATTGGACAGACTTTATCAGATATTGCACTGAAAAATACAAAATAATATTAATTCTATTGGTGATCGTTCTTTTGGTGTTGTGTTTTGTTTTTTAAACGTTTGCAGATATGGTCCCCTTTCTAATTTTCAAATCTCAAATTTTCGATTTTCGGAAAAATTTGCCAACCACATAGCTGAAACACATATTTCAGACTGTAGCGCGGAAACGTATGATTATTTTTAAATGTCCAATTTAAACAATTCCATATATGGAATTTTCATTAATTCTGTCGTCTCTGGTTTTCAATTTTCGAGAAAAATTGCCACTCCACCCCCTTTGGGGGCGGTTTTGTAGGCAAGGAGATTTTGGATTTGATTTTTCTCAATATGGGACTATTTCTCGACACTCCTCTTTCAAATGAAACAAAAATCGTCTAAATCGGAGTACGTTTACTATGCGAAACGCGCGAACGGTCATTTTTTCAACCTTAAAATAAGGTAATATAGGACATGTTATTTTTATAAAGAAATAAAGGAAATAACCAAAAATTAAAAAGAGATAAAGCCATGAACAATCAAAAATATAAATTATACTTAGTTAAATACGAGTTTGCAATCATTTGAATATATTGGAGTACCTACTACTTAAAAAGTTAGCATTATTTTTAAATAAATGACTATAAAGTGCTTATTTTTTTCATTTTGATATAAAAAGGTAACATGTTATAAAATGTTATACTTAGATAATTTATGCATCGTTGGTTAATATTTTTATAGCTTCTAGTAATTTGAAGCTTAAGCGGGATTTTGTTCCTGGTTTCATCTGTGCAATTCACATATTTCTTAAGATTACCAGTTTTACCTATAAAGGTACAGAAATACATGGATCTAATATTGAGTCTATTGAAATTATATAATAATCTAGTTGGATAACGCTTCGTTCTTTTTTTTAAGAATGTTTCTTTGAACTGCATTCAGCTGCTCCCTACATGATCAAATGTTGCCGGAGTAATACCTATTTCACGAAGAGTGTAAAGCGATGTTCTCATTATAGATGTCTGTCTATAAATATATAAAAATATAATTATTTTGAGGTTGGTTGAGGGACTCCAATTATAATATCTAGAGGAGGTAGGTAGACCGAATTTTGATTATTTGATTTATTTTATCAGATAAATAAGACCGAAATAGCTCTAATACGATTCTCCTGATGCCCTTATTTTGGAATATATTTCAAAGTGCATCATCAGGTACCATGGCCCTTTCCAAATCTAAGTGGTCTGCCATACAGTTATTGCCACTATCTTGACTATATGTACAAACCTACTTTAAAATTTTCTTCCATATACCTACAAAGCAGCACTAATTTAGTGAATCATGTTACCTGATATATTAAATTCTGACAGCCATATTCAACATCCTCTTTTAATTAAAGGCGCTCTTATCGTTAAAAAGTACTTTTAAATATTCTCGTATTCACGGTATTTGTACCTCTTCTAACTAAACTCAATTTTAAGATACATATCATATGGCAACGCTGCTTTATGAAAAGAAGAAGGTGCTAAACAATTAAAATTATACATTTGAGTTTATTAAATCATTTTTGACTGAATCTAGGGTTCAGATGATTCATCGTTCCAACATAAATGTTTTTTGTTAGGTAGATGTCTGCTGTTTTCAAACTTCTTCGGTGAATTGGTCTTCTCTAAGATGTCTCCACTCATAGCCTTTGTAATTCCTTTTTTCTATGTTTTCCTGGGCCTCCCTCTCTTTCTTCTGCCCGATGGTATCCATTCTAATGTTTTTTTTTGGCAATCTTGTATCAGGCATTCTCTGGACGTGTCAATACCATATTAATTGTTCCCTTTCGATCTCTGTTGTTAGTGATTCTTCTATACTCATTCGGCGTTTTATTTCTTCATTTCGGATTCTGTCTCGACGAGATATTCCTAAAGATCTTCTGAATACATCCACGTCTGACACTTCTCGGCTCCATACAGAAGATTACTCTTCATGAGTGTATCATGAATCATAAATTTTTGTTGTTTCCCCATTTCTTGAGACCAAATAATTCCATGGAGGCAAACATTTGTTCTTCGTGTTTGTGGGATTCTCTTTTTTATTACATTTTCCCTTCTCTCCGTAGAATCCAAATTAAAGCCAAAGTAAGCATTACAGCATGTAATAATATCGGCACTTTCTAGCTGGATATTTGACATATCAGTTCCGATCGGGAGGTATTTCGTTTTTTCTACGTTGATTTCCAAGCCTCATCTTCTATATTCCTCCTGCAGGTTTCTAGCCATATACTTGAATCTTACTTGTCATTGGAAATGAAAACCTGTCATCTGCAAATTGTAACGTATATAGATATATATCTCTTAGGTCTATTCTAATACCCTTACATTTAATTTTCCAAAAATTTTGGGCTTTTGCAATATAGATTTCAAATAGGGTAGCCGAAACGCAGCAGCCCGGACGTAGGCCTTTGTTAAAAAAGAATTTTGTGACGGTTTATTACCTACTTTGATTTGATATGTTGATCCATCATACAGATTTCTTAATGCTTTAATAAATGTTTGATTGAATGATTCTTCCGTACAATCGGCTTATTGTACTGGTAATCGATATGCCTCTATAGTTTGTGCATTTAAATACTGATTTATACACCACGTGAGAGCTTCAAAGACTATTTCCGATCCATTCTTAATTATTTCGGCTGGAATTCCCTCCGGTCCTAAGGATCGTCCATTTTTCGTTGTCTTATTGCCTGTTTTATTTCTTCGGTATTAACCACAATATGTTCCCCCTCAACCACCACGTCTGATGGGGAAATTCTGTTGTATTCGTGTTTATTTTGTATTAATAAGCCTTCGTAGTATTTTTTTCATTTTTCCATCCTTATTAATTCTATGTTCGTGTTCTTCTTTTCTGTAGCTTTTAATTGATCCATAAATTTTCATGTTTCTGTACAGGCTGTTCAAAATAAGATTCACTACCCCCATATCTCAGAAACTATGAGAGATACGAGAAAAAATATTGAGATAGAATATTTGTGAATTTCATTGATTTTTTTATTTTGATTGCTGCCATATTCACAGAGTGTTTCATATAACTGATACAGGTAACAAATCTCTTATTTTAAATGGAACACCCTAAATATTTTATGATTTTTGGATTCTTCGTAAAATTTTAGGTTAACTTTTTGTAATAAACCCTATAAGTGACATTTATGGTTTTTGGGATTTTATCATTTTTGTGAAACATATGACAGTATGAATAATGCATTCATACCGTTAATTCTTTAATTCACTATCATAAATCTAATAAGCAGAGGTGAAAATTTGTAACCAAACTGGAAATATACAGGGTGAGTACGAAAGCGATGAAAACTAAAAATAAGGGTACCCTCTGTTAACTTCCCTATAACTAAGAACAAGAGTTTCTGAGATATAAGCCAAAATTTAAACTTCTGTAAAACATGATGTTCATAGTCGTTAACGAAGGGGTTGCTATGGAAAAAATGACATCTTTATTGTTTAATTAAATATCTGACTGTCAGTTGGGTGTGCTCTTGTAGAACCTGACCAGTGTTTCTGATCAAGGAAGGTTTGTTTTGTTTGAATATTTTATTATTAGCAATAGAAATATTGCCCTAACAATTCGAGACTATCGACGATACCTCCATTAAAGAATAATTCCAGACAAATAAATTTCTCAGTGAATTGAACAAGGCCTAAGAAATCACAGTTTTGACAGAAGAAACGTTTTTTCCATAGCAACCGCTACGTTAACGAATATGAACATCATGTTTTACAGAATTTTAAATTTTGGCGTATATCTCAGAAAGTACCCTTATTTTTAGACGTAAATTACAGTGCAGAAGAAAAAAAAATGGGGTTTGCATTTAAAAAATCGGAGTTGATAATATTCAATACAAAATTTACCTCTGCTTGTTATTTATGATTGTGACTCTTCAATTTATGTTACGAATTACTACTAATGATGCATTATTCATACACCTTCAACTGTCATTTTTTCACAAAAATGATAAAATCTCAAAACTATAAATACTAGGTATATGGTTTGTTGCACAAAGTTAACCTAAAATTTTACGAAGAATCCAGAAATTAAAAAATATATTGGGTAATTCCATTTAAAATAAGAGAGTTGTTACTTGTAGCAGACGTATGAAACATCCTGTGAATATGGCAGTAATAAAAATAAAAAATTCAAAGAAATTCACAAATATTTTATCTCATAACTTTTTTTCGTATCTCTCAGTTTCTGAGATAGGAGTCTTATTCTGGACAGCCTGTACATCTTCTTCCTACGATATACGTAATGATTTCTTGGCACTTTTTGTCCCACATATTTCTTTTGGCTATTGTTAATAATTGTCTTGTTATCCTTTTGATCTCTTTATATACTTCTTTATCTATTTGTTGTTTAGTGTTTAGCCATTTCAAATAGGCTTTTTTATCATCTATCAAGTATCTCAGATATGGAGGCTAACCATACAAAAATTCTCTTGACACGTCCCTTTGGCGTAATATGGTGAACAAACCAGCACTTTAATTTACACTGAATTACTTTGCACATCATGTATTATGTGTTTTGGATGTTACCGAATCAAATTTATCACTGAGTAGACAGCCTCATTGAATATCCAATATCTGATGTGGTCTGGAATGGTCCATGCTGTCACGAAATGTCCATTATTTCTATAATTATTAACGATCTCCCAAATTTCTTGATTTTTCTGCCATTCCGATTGAAAATAAGCCATTTGGAATAGGCTACATGTACAAATGCAAAGCAGTTAGCACAATTCTAGAATATTGTTCTGTCAAAGATCCCTTTCAAATATTATCATAAAAGTGCTATTTGAGTACTAAAAGCGGATCTTGAATACATTTTTTATAACATCGCTTTTAAATGAATTTTAAAAGAGCTCTTTCTATCTAAAACAGGATGTTAAATAAAGCTGCGAGTATTTACAACTTGTGTGTTGGAAGGTTTCACTCAGAACAATTATATCAAAATAGATAGATCAAAAATTTCCAGTGCAAGAAGAGTTCACACTTCGAATGTTTATGTAACGCGTTGGCGATATAGAGCGATGGAGACCGGAGTAAGGTGGAGACCGGTAGTACGGTGCAGACCAGCAGATTGGTGTAGTTGGGTCCTTAGTTAGGGGACCACCAACAACATAAATAAATAACGCTTGGTTCAAATACGGTTATAAATAGTATAAATAATAAATATAGATTGTATATAGTAGTCGACAGAGTAGTGTAAGATATCTAAATAGTATGTGATATTTTAGTGTAGATAAATAAACTTGAAGACAAAATAATTCCTAGTCATTTTTAAATGCCCGTTACACTGGTGTCAGGTAGTAAGGCGTATTGAACAGCAAAGGTGATAGTAACTGGGAATATTGACTATCGTGCTGAACTGTGCGACTGCAGATTTCGCGAGGAATTGTGTCCGGCTTGTTAGAACATTCCGGTTTGATGTGCGGCGGCAGCTGTCTAAAGTATTTCCATGGAAAATGTGTTGGGCTATTTAAGCAGATGTTGAGTAACTTCCGCTTCCCTGGTGCACTATGGATTTGCCCTGACTGCCGATCCTCAGCTGATCCTGGCAACTCGTCTACCGTAATTCCATCTGAAGAAGATCAGGAGGACCCAGGAACCGAAAATTCTTCATTAACGTTGAAATTACTTCAGAACATAGAATCCGAGATGCAAGCTATGAAGAAACAACACGAAGAGGTCATAACGGCCGTTCAGTTTTGCAGTGATCGCATTTCGGACTTCGGAATAATTATCAAGCAGATAAACACCAGAATGGACAGTATGGAAAAAATATGTATGGAAAACGTTTCCCTGAAAAAAGAGGTTCAATATTGAGTGGCAGAGTAGAAGCTCTAGAGCAACGAGCTCGGTCTAAAAATTTGGAAATCCAAGGCGTTCCGGAAAAAGACGGTGAGAATTTACTAAACATTGTCAATAACATTGGGAAAAATATCCAGTGTCCGATAACTCACTCTGACATCGACCACATTTTTGCAGCTAACACACGTTTACCAAACAAAATTAAACCCATTATTATACAGCTTGCACACAAAAAGAAAAAAGATGACATTCTAGCAGCCATGAAAACAAAGCGAGCGCAACTTCGTTCGTCCGGTAACTCAGCCCCTGGACTAATGATAAATAACATTTCCAATCAGCTGTTTATCAATGAGCATTTAACTAATTTGAAATAGGTCTAGGTACGAGAAGGACACATTCTTTTCAGAAAAGATGACAATTGCCGGACTATTAGGATTTACGATAGAGACGACATAAACAAAATAATGTAGTTTTGGATTACGGTAAACTCTACAAAATCTAACTCTAGTAAACTGAACCTGTGCGTTGTTTATATTCCTCCAGGCCCCAATTTCTCCAAATTACTAACATTGCGTCAAGCTTGCTGACATTACTAATAATAACGCCAGTGACACCTTTGTTATTTGTGGAGACTAAATCTTCCGAAAATCACATGGTATCCCGACAATGTGAACAAAAATTGTACTCCTTTGAATTTTACTGATGTGAACTCTAATCTTTTCGTTGACTCAATATGCTATTGTGGCCTGTCTCAATTTAGTTCTTATGTGAACTTGGCTAATAATACCTTAGATCTATTTAAATAATAATTTTGCAATTAATAACCTTACTCGTTCCCTTACGCCTCTTGTCCCTGAAGATGAGAGACACAACAAAATAGAATTCGATGTAAAACTACTTACTACTCTTACCTGTTTCACTCAACTGTATATGTCAAGAGAAGCCTTCATTTAAATTTAATAAAGCCGACTTTGTCTCATTCCGCAGGGAATTCGTGGCATTTGATTGGAACAGCGAATTTTTGCACTTGAACACTGAGGATATTGTTTATAAAATGTATTCTATCATAAATATAATCATAACAAAATATGTACCGAAAAATGCTAAACATAAGTTCGTATTTCCCCATTGGTTTAGTGCACATACTATAAAGACTGTTAGAGAAAAAAAGATATCATAAAAGATGGTAAATTTACCAAAATAACCTTGATTATTTAACTTTTAAGCTTCTGAGAGGCAGATCGAATTTTTTGATTGATTCTAACTACAACACCTATATAAATCAAATAGAAACCAGAATAACTTCCGATCGTAAGTAAATCTGGCAATTTCTAAAGTCAAAAAAAGGAGGTCACTCCACAATCAACGCTATAAAGAATCCAGACAAGGAACTTTTAACAGACGGGCAGAAGATTTGCGATGTTTTTTCAGAGTTTTTTGCTTCTTCTTTCAACCCGGCAATTGGAATGAATAGATCAGACACTAATAGAACAACCAATAGCACTTCATTCAGTTCATCCCTCAAAAAATCATTCTGAGCAAGATACTGGATCTTCCTCAACAAGCACCTGGCGTGGACCATATCCCTACCTGTTTTTTTTAAGACAAATGCGCTCAAGAAATGTATCTTATCCTATTTATATTATTCAATAAATCTATCAATGAAGGATATTTTCCAAAGATATGGAAAACTGCACTCGTAGTTCCAATCTTCAAAAGTGGTAATAAATACATTTTTGAAAACTATCGACCTATATCAACACTCTGTTTAATCTCCAAACTCTTTGAGTTAATCATTTCTGATTATCTTTACTTCGATGTCGGGTCTTCATTAATTTAATGAGCAGCATGGATTTGTGAAGCATCGCTCCATTGAAAGTAACCTATTTATATATACTGAATATCTCCTGATGACTATGCCAGGTTGACACCATCATGAGCATAAAGTTAGCTAAGCACCTGTCACGAATCGACTCGAGAGTAGGTGGATAATTTGCCCCTAATTAGTCGTAAATTAGTTGTGAAAATATCGATTTTGTCGTTTTTTTGATTTTTTGTTTTTTTTTTCGGATGCTTTGCTAACTTGATATAAAGGTAGCAAAGTACGCCTCCAAAAATAACTTTAAAGCGATCGTAGAAGAATGGGAATGGGATCAGTTTTTGCCGCTAATTAGTCGTTAATTAGTTGTGAAGAAATTAATTTCCTAAATTATTATTTTTTATATTTTTTTTATGCCTTGCTAACTTTATACAAAGTTATCAAAGCATGCCTCCAAAAATTACTTTAGAGTGTTCGTAGAAGAATGGTAATGTGATAAGTTTTTGCTGCTAACTAGTGCTAATTAGTTTTAAAGAAATTAATGTTCCAAATTATTTTTTTGTTTATTTTGTTGGGTGCTTTGCTAACTTGATATAAAGTTATATGGATACTTAATCGGAAAATAAAGTATCTAGCGATATTATTTAATGAAATAATACAATAGCAGTTCTACTTTTAAGTAAAATAGTCTTGAAAGGTTTTTGCAGGATCCGAGAAATAACTATTATGATTTTGTTTGTATAGATATTATAGGTTCAAACATATTTCTCACAATCATTCATTGTAAAACATTAAACATATAACCTAAAGCTAGCCTAGTTGAGTTGCGAAGTGAAGTCTTGGCAAATAGTCTATTGAAAGAAACTCTTACAATAGCCATGTCGAAGCCAGAAGTTAGAATAGAAAGAAAAGAAATATATTCGAATCCGCAACTAACTTTTCTAATACTATCGGTTCATTAAATCTAAAAGTTTCCACAAGAAACGAGGAAAACAATATATCTATATATACATATATATAGATAGACTTTACACTTTACTGGACGTAATGTGATATAAGTGTTTGCCGTTGCAAGCTGTAAAAATAAGATAAAATCGAAATGGGCCATCTGTTAATAGTTTTCGATTTTACAATGAGTTATCAGAAAATCAAATAATATAGTACAAAATAAAACGTTCTTGAAAGGAAACTTTATTATCTGTTTATTCTTTCTTGAGAGAAATTACTCTTAGCGAGCTCTAGACTTGCTTCTTGCATATACAGTGTGACTGATTCTTGTGAGTAATATGGAAGCAAGCAGCAACAAAACTCTCAAGATAGCTAAAGGTGCACATTTCAATAATATCTTCTAACATTCAAGATGCGCCAAAACCGAGGGAGTAAAACAGTTATTTCACTTCAGTGATACCGGCCCATGCCTCAAAGTTTTTCAAATTAAATACAAATCTTATTTTAGGGTTTTGATTATTTTGCCATATTATTTAATTCTTTCAAAATATTTTTTGAGAAACACCATCCAATTCAAGAGGAAATAAGATTATATATTAAACAGATACTTGAACAATTCTATGAAGGCATTACATCCATATCGTTTAATTTTCGAAATCAGTTAAGAGCTATTGATTTTCATATTCCTAAATAAAACTTCATCTTTTTTAAATAGACTGTGTATCATTATGTTACCTTATAAATTATTTCTTATTGTTCCATTACTCAAACAACTATTGTTTTTTAATATAAAACTTTCTTTTGTTCAAAAAGCTGGTCAGTCTTAATTAGTAGGCCATGGTTTCTAAAAAACAATTTAATAACAAAAACTGTAACATCTAAATTAATAAAACATAGCAACTATATTGTCTAAGTTAGTGTCTGCGAAAGAACAAGTTGTACAGACCTCATATCTTGACAACTTAAGATTCTTTATTATAAATTGGGATATTCCAAGTACGTAGCCCGAATCCTTTTGCCATGATAGAATTACTGTACCTATGCAATGCTCAACTCTACTTTTGAAACATATTGAATGATGGGGCTTCATAAACATAAAGATTCAAAAATGTCGATGAGGTTCAACCTTCATAGTAAAGCAATCTTAATAAATGGCACATAATCCTTGAAGAAAAAAATGCAAGAACGAGAGCCGTATAGAATTCAGTGCACTACAACTTTTATCAAGACCTTTTCTGAAGACAGTATGAAACAAAGCTAAAAAAAATTTTTGGTAGTGATCATGCTTGATAGCGGTGAAAATTATGTTTTTAAAGATATTGATATGTACAATATTATCAAGTTTTATTTCGTTCCCATTTTTAACCTACCTACACATCATTTTTTTCTTAAAAAACATTAAATATCAACATAATCTGAGTTTCATATCCATCCAATTCAATTTCCCAAAACTTTTTATCAATTGATAATTCGTGAGAATAATTTTGATTGAAAATGGCGAACGCGCCGCGATAATTGAATTACATTTGGTGCTTAAAGTAGGTATAACTATACATTTGGCAAGTAGCTCTAATACTGTGGTTGGCTAGAAAGTCTGGAAACACTTGATTTCATGCTTAACTATACCGTAAATTGAAAAATATTACGACTGTAATATATTAGCTCTTTACAGTGACGTACTTTGACTTTCAACAGCTACAATAATGCTCGCCATATGACATTATCGGTATTTTTTGAATGGAATATTTTTACATTTTTATATAGTCACTTGCACAACAGTTTAAATGATATATGGTTTGGTGGTTTTGCAAGTTGTGGTTTTTTAAATAATAAATAAATTAATAACATCAAATGAGTATTTATCTATACCTTTATAAAAATATTACAAAGATTGAGACCATAGCTATTCACCAGGCTATGATGCTTTGCTTGGAAAATAAACTTACAGGCATCATTATTCTAACAGTTTCAGTTAACGCCATAACAAAAATCACCTATAACACGCTTGATTATAACTCGGATTATCTATAATATCGGAGCGACCGACCTTCGCTCGTGTAACACTGGATTAAAGTTGGGTCTATAAGAGTTACTGAGTTAAAAAATGTGCATATTTTTAGTTAAAAAAAGATAAAAGATAAATTTCGAAGTAAACATGAATGTGTGGTGTGAATGTGAATGATACCAGAACTTGACTGAGTCCAAATCGACTTCTCGGTCCCCGAACTCTATACTGAAAGTTATATCGCAATCTGCGGAGCCATTCTCGAAAGAGCTAGTGTGGACCTCGAGGGTCACATCCATTAAAAAATGATAGTATCGCCAATTGATTTCTCGACTCCGAAGACCCCTTTCTCGCGATTTCTCAGAAAAGCCACTTATATAAATAGTCTTAAAAATTTAAACCTCATCTATATACCATTGACTTATTTAACTTATAATGATATAATTGTCCGAGTATATATTATTATTTTATAGCCTTCAATTTTACTATTTAAAAAAAACAATAAACAACATAAACAACACCACCAGCATTGTGGTTCCACCCAGGGCTCCACAGTCTTTGATGTGTCTTAACCTAATGCAGGATCTTTCTCCATTAGTCTATATCTAACGCTAGTAACATGGCTAAATATTAGAGAAATGCTTACTTAGTTTCTACTAAGTCACTTACAGTCTTAACAAAAGAATCGACGTCACGATGTCCGATCAAGTTTAAATTCTGTAAAGTTTGTTTTTAAGTTATCAAATAAATATGTTTAGAAAGGGAAATTTTAGTACGAAAAACATAACTGGTGCAGTCATTCGTATAGTTTCTCCTCATCTAACAATTCATGAAAACAGCTGTTAGTTTTTCCGCCAAAATATCGGAAAAAGTTTTTCTGAGGTTAATGAGTGAACACCGGAACGAGAACTTACAGCAGTTCAGAAGTAAAGCTGAAAACCCAAACCCAGCAGCAACAACAACTTCACCAACAAGCGAAATACCCAAATACCCAAAGTGTCACGACATTCCGTTTATCCCAATATATATGTTTTTCCTTGCTATATTTTAGTATTACATTCAAAACAGTTATAATTATTAGGATAAATAAAATATAGAGATTTTTATGACAGAAAACAAAAACGATAGTGTCATAGAATCAGTTGAAGAAACTAATAATCTTTACCGTCATTGAACTTGAGTTATATACATTTGGATATTCCTAAGTAATACCTACTTGGATAACTCAATCAACAATTCTAGTCAAATAAATATGTCTACGAAAATACTCATTTCACAGCCAAAAATTATGGCGATGTCATACCTAAATATAATATAGAAAAATTTATAAACAAACTAGCTGACCCACCCACGCGTTGCTGTGGCTTAGTAATTATTATAATAAATTGAATCAATTTTGTACTAAATTCTTTTGTTACAATCAAATTAATATTTTCTAACAAAAATAAAAATCTTTCATGTGGGATTGAAAAAAAAACGTTTCGCCAAAATTTGAAAGTAATACTTAGGTAAAGTATCGAAATCTTGAAATTAAGCACAAACCAACATATACTTTTTACATATAAGACATATAAAAATTAATTGTTATAAATGAGGTAGACATCATTGACATCGAACTATTTTACTATTAAATTATTAAAACTAAAAATTATCTAAGTTCTGCTTTGTATACAACATTTCTGGTTAACCTGTCTTTTGCTAACACGAAGAGATTTGATGGTTTTCCTATACGTGAACAGGCAACATCTAGCTGTCCATGTGAGAAACATGCGTTTTCCAAATCCAAACCGCAAATAGACATTGTTTGGCCTTGAGATTTAATTATGGTCATAGCAAAAGCTAAAAAAATCGGAAATTGAAGCCTTTTAAACGGTATTGGAGATTCTGACGCTATCAGAGGAATACGTGGCAACAGGACGATATCTCCTTTAAATTTTCCCCTAAAAATTGTTGCTTAGAAAATATTTTGGTGATTTTTCTGATGAGTAAACGTGTACCGTTACCTAATGAAGGTGGGTTTAAATTACGTACATTAATAATTGGTGAGCCAATTTTCAATTGAATAATGTGTTGCGGCATTCCTGATATATCCAGAGAGTTTAAAAATTCAATGGGAAAGTTTACGGCTCCGTTTTCATCAAAAACTGTGTCGATTAATTTAGAAGACATCAAATCACCGGGCAACAACTGTTGCCTAAATAGCACGATTGCAGAGCCAATTGTGATCTAAATAATTATTCAATATATCGGAAAAGACACTCAATTAGTTCATTTCTGGTTTCAACAGCAGTGCAGAAATTATCTAGTAATTTTATGTATTGTGTATTTTGATGCAACTCAATTTCACCATTTCCAATATCCAGCAATTACTTAGAAAATACTTGTGCTGACGGATCATTTTGCAATTGTACTCGCATATTCATATTCAATAGAAGTGTCTCGACACTTCTCCATAAAAACGATTGTTTTAAACATGCGTTAATCTCATCGGCAAAGGTAGAGTGAGGAATAACTGGTAATGTCTGCCGAAAGTCACCAGACAAGTAGTAAGTTTATTGTTGCCTTTCAAATCTTGCATCGTCCTATGAAATGCTTCAAGTGAATGTTTATGTGCCATAGTACACTCATCCCAAATTATAATTGCACTCTTTTGCAACACTGTAGCCATTCCGCTTTTTTTAATGTTATACATTGCGTTTGGTTTGTTATGAATGTCTAATGGCAACTTCAATGCTGAATGTGCTGTTCGTCCACCATCTAACAAAGTTGCAGAATGCCTGACGATGCAATTGCCAAAGCAATTGTCTGTTGGGATCGTATCTTCGCAAGAATTAATGATATTAAAAATTTCTCACAGGTTCCACCTGGTGCGTCTTAGAGAAAAAAAAAAACCTTGTTCAGTATCAACCGTCAGCATTATCCGATTATAATATTAATATTTGACAAGTCCTTTAAAATTTACAAAATTTACCAGAACTACATATAAATTATGTATCTTTACCACAAGTAGATCTAACTAATAAGCTGATAAACTTAATGAAAAATGATAATATTAAAATAGCTAAAGAAAATACGCTCACTATTATTTAATTATTCAGAAAACTAAAAGATAAGATTCCATTAGATAAACAAAAAGAGTTCCTTTACCAAATATCTTGTAGCTCATCTAGTTAAGTGTACATAGGTAAAACTTCTCAACAACTTAAAAAACGAATTATTCACCACAAAAGTAATTTTAAGAACCCCAACAAAAAATGTGCATTAGCCGAGCATTGTCGTCAAACATCACATTTAGCTAACTATGATAATCCTAAAATTCTAGAAATTAAACCTAATCTTCAAGAAAGATCATTCCTAGAGATGTTCCATATATCAAAAAATAATGACACTATGAATCATAGAACAGATATCAATAATATAAGTAATATTCATTCTTATTTAATAAATTTAAAAATTAACATCATCATCCGTTCATCTGATTCTTATTAGATAGGAGATAAACTGCATTAAAAAATATTTTGTATCACATAACACAGAATATCCATATCACATAAATATACACCTACATACATATTATATTTATACAATCTCCCAGTATTAGTATAATTGAAACAAATGAAACTTTAAATTGATAATAACTGACTAAAATTTACAGAGTTCAAATATATATATGTACATCCTGATGTTATTCCAGATATATATATATATATATATATATATATATATATATATATATATATATATATATATAAATAAATTTTGTATTCTTGACTGGTTTTATAATAAATAAAAAGATGTTCTTGGGGATGCAGTCATATATTCAATAAAAACTGGAAAGATTTCATAGCCATCAATTATTTTGTAATTGATGGCTATGAAATCTTTCCAGTTTTTGGTTAATTTATTCTCAATTCACGATTTTTGCCCTGAAGAAGAGAATAAACATTCTCGAAAGCTCGGCTTTAATCAAAGAATTTTATTGAATATATGACTGCATCCCCAAGAACATCTTTATATATATATATATATATATATATATATATATATATATATATATATATATATATATATAGAGTCTCATTTTTGAGTTTAGATTCATTCAAGTCATTAGTTTAGTTTTATTTTATCTTTTATATTTTTACAAGTTCATAATATTTTCAGTGTATAATTATTATTGTGTTTGAAATTAATAAATGTTTGTAAAAAAAGTATATATATATATATATATATATATATATATATATATATATATATATATATATATATATATATATATATATATATTCTATAGGACTATTTTTAAATAATTCTGTGTTAAATTGTCCCTCGGTTACCAGTATTTTACCCAAAAAAGTTTTACTGGGACGAAGGAACAGATATGCGAATTGAACTTGTTTATAATTCCATAAGGCAAAATGTTTTTTTAGAAATCTGTCGTTCCATGCATTTTGCCAACAATACTTTTCCAGTTATAAACGCTAATATTTGGAAACTGAGGCCCCTCATGGACCAAGTGAAAAATGATTGTCTAAAGTTATTTGAACCTGAAGAACATCTGTGCTATTATGACAGTATGGTAAAATACTACGGAAGGTATGGGTGTAAACAGTTTATCCGGGGTAAACCGATTTGTTTTGGTAATAAGATGTGGTGCCTCAATACACCCTCAGGCTATATTGTGAATATTGTAAATTTCAAGATGTACCAGGGTAATAACCCATGCCGATCTGAAGAATATGAAAAATTATTTGGAATATCGGCGCTCCTTTCGTGACTATATTAGACGAACTGTTCCTAATAAAAGGTTTTTATTCCTATAAACTATATTTCGACAATTTATTTACTGGAGTGACTTTTGTGAAAGTTTCTACGAGATAAACGATATCAAGCTACTGGAACAGTCAGAGGTATAAGACTTCCCAAAAGTTGTCCCGTCACTAATAAAAGAAACCATGGCTAAGAAATCACGGGTCGTCCATAATACATTAAAGATAAAAGTAATGTTATTATAATTGTTAGATTAATGGACAACAAGATAGTTACGGTGGCTTCGACTTATTTCGGAGTAGAACCGAATTATTCTCCGAAAACTTTTTCTCAATTGCGAAATTTAAAAAAAAATCTCTAGGAAGATTTGAAGTGAAAATTTTATACCTGTTTTTTAAACCAATCAGATGCTTTGATTTTAACAGGTTGCTATGACAGCAAATTGAATTTTACGAAACAAAATTCGATCGCAAAATTAATAAGTGATAATTACCATAGCTTGACAGCTGTCACGTGCAGATGCAAGTATAACATGCGTAAATTATATTTGACAAATATTTATTTATAAAATGACAAAAGTTGTATTTACTTTCTTGGTATAAAGTTTTCGTACCGGATGTACCGCGACCTTGAATTATTCTTCGTAATTTTTTTCTCAGTTGGGAATTTTTTAAAGATAATTTCCCGAGGCCCGAGCCGAAAAAAACATTGGAAAATATTCAAACTCTAGGGAGATTAAAAGTGAAAATTTCACTATAAAAACTATTATGAACCAATCAGATCATAATGGACTGAACAATATACACTCACCGACATAAAATTCGGGAAAATCAAAAATTAGATTAAATTTTATGTATAATAACTTTTTCTTCCATAGTGTGATTCCAATCTTTTTTCCAAAATGTAAACAATTCTTTTGTTTTTAATTAATTTTGTTTTATTTTCAAAAATACAGTTTACGTGTTGAAATATTCACGAAAATAAAGTATTTTTTTCTCATAAGTCTTTAACAATCTGTAAAGTAATTTTGCAATGTAAACTGAACTAGATATGTTTTTCTGTAGAGTTTGATTGATTTTTAGCATTTTTGAAATAATCATTGGTTTTTGCAACAATTATTGAAAACACTGTTGACTTGTTTGGAATGTTTTGTTTTCCTTGTAAAACTATTCTGCATTTGTTATCAGATAACTCGAACATTTAAAACGTTTCGTGAAGGAATTCCGAATTTCATTTTATTTTACCATGCCATTGTCATCCGAAGATTCAGCTAGAGTTGTTGCTCTTCATGATGTGGGTTATTCCCATAGAGAAGTGGCATAGGTTCTAAAAAATCTAGCACGGAAAGAGTCGTTGCAAGGTTTCGTAAAACTGGAATTTATGGCAGAAGACCTGGATTTGGAAGAAACCGTGCTACCCTTTAGGATCGCTACATTAGACCTTCAGTTTTAATAGATCGGCATACCAGTGCTGTAATGATAAGAAATTAACTTCAGAGAGTTTGTCAAGCTCCTGGCAATGGAATAACAGTACGAAGAAGACTGACTAAATTCATTTTACCGGCCAGAAGACCGGCAACTGGGCCAGAGTTCCACAGAAAATATCGAGTGAATAGGCTTCTTTTTTTCACAAGAACATATTATCTGAAACCTTCAAGAGTGGAGGCAAGTTTTTCCAGATTCTCCGTGAGGTCACCTGACGGACAAAAAAGAGCATGGAGACAAGTGGAGAGATTCGCCCAATGTAATTTTAGCGAAAGAGTTAGTTATCTATCGATAATGAATTCGTTTTCATGCATGTCAATGCCCGTCCACAAACTACCAGAATAGTGGCCCAATATTTAAAAGAGTTTGGAGTAAATGGTATGCGCTGGGCCGCTCGTAATCCTGAAATTAATCCGATAGAACATGTATGGGATACGTTAGGTAGACGCAATAGCATATACCGAGACCAGTTGTTTACTCTTCAACAGCTTCGAAATTCTCTGGAAGAGGAACTGCTATTCCACAAGAGAATATCCAAAACCTTAGTAGAGGAATAAATCGATGTTTAGTAGCTGTTATTAGAGCTAGAGGAAGTAACACGATGTACTAACAAAATGTAAAAATGAATCAAACTCTGCAGAAAAATATATCTAGGGTAGTTTACTTTAAAAAAATACTCTACAGAAAAATATTTACTTCTTTATTTTCTTGTATATTTCAACATGTACATCGTATTTTTGAAAATTGAACAAAATTAATTAAAAACGGAACAATTATCTACATTTAAAAAAAAATTAAAATCGGAAAAAGTTATCATACATTAAATTTGATCTACTTTTTGGTTGTCCCGATTTTTATTTCGGTGAGTGTAAAATACGATCTTTGTAGATAAGAGTCTTCAGCACGTACCTACTTATTTCCAAGCTGAAATTCAGCCTGGTCAGAAAAACATAACCATGCCCACGAAAATTCGAATAGAAACAATTCTCATTTCTAAGCAACAAAGTGTCATCTCAGAAAACAATAATACGGTTTTTAACTTTGAACTCAATATTCCGATAGAGCATCAGAGAATTTCCCATACTCATTGTCTTTGTTGCTTAGCCCATTAGCGCCTAGCGTAACCATATGGTTACTGTTGCAGGGTTCCAGTAAATGTTCAAATATTATGCTGTTCTTTTATAAATCTGCGCTTAGGTGGCGTTCCGTACCGTTTACAAATAAAATAGCAAACGTATTTTTGTCCGCCTAATAATCTGCTTACAGTTGCAATCATAGCACATTTCTACATTGCTTTATATTTTCGTTTTCTATAAAGTATGGTAGAGCCTAGATTTGAGTAAGAATTACTTAATTCTTTAGTATTACGTGATATTGTACAAATTTAATAAGTAAACACCTAAGAGATTATACTAGGGTAGATAGGCAATTTTTTTCTAGTTTGATCTTTAAATTATGATATTGTTTACATCAGAGTAACCATATGGTAACACTAGGCGCTTAGGCTACTGTGATCTGTAACAGCTGTGTTTTATTTATTTAAGACGAGGTTTTACATTAGAAGAAGCTTTGAAAATGGTTTATGACGAATATTATAGAACCCCCTGAGTATTGTCTGATGAATAGTCTGGGGAAGAAGATGGTGATGGAAGACAGTTTACCTGTATCACAGCTCAGAGCTAGGCAGAGTTGAAGTTCACTTATAGGAAAAGACTTGGTGTATTCAGTAAAGCTCAGAGTAACGAACAGATCCCAATTTTCAGAACATTGAATGGGTTTAAGGCGTTTTTTGCATAATCAAAGTGTTTTGGTACAAATTCCAATGATCATAAGCAAACGGTTGCTATTTTATTTGTAAACGGTACGGAACGCCACCTAAGCGCAGATTTATAAAAGAACAGCATAATATTTGAACATTTACTAGAACCCTGCAACAGTAATCATATGGTTACGCTAGGCGCTAATGGGCTAAGCAAAGACAATGAGTATGGGAAATTCTCTGATGCTCTATCGGAATATTGAGTTCAAAGTTAAAAACCGTATTATTGTTTTCTGAGATGACACTTTGTTGCTTAGAAATGAGAATTGTTTCTATTCGAATTTCTTGGGCATGGTTATGTTTTTCTGACCAGGCTGAATTTCTGCTTGGAAATAAGTAGGTACGTGCTGAAGGCTCTTATCTACAAAGATCGTATTTTACACTCACCAAAAAGTAGATCAAATTTAATGTATGATAACTTTTTCCGATTTTATTTTTTTTAAATGTAGATAATTGTTTCATTTTTAATTAATTTTGTTCAATTTTCAAAAATACGGTGTACATGTTGAAATATACAAGAAAATAAAGAAGTAAATATTTTTCTGTAGAGTAATTTTTTAAAGTAAACTACACTAGATATATTTTTCTGCAGAGTTTGATTCATTTTTACATTTTGTTAGTACATCGTGTTACTTCCTCTAGCTCTATTAACAGCTACTAAACATCGATTTATTCCTCTACTAAGGTTTTGGATATTCTCTTGTGGAATAGCAGTTCCTCTTCCAGAGAATTTCGAAGCTGTTGAAGAGTAAACAACTGGTCTCGGTATATGCTATTGCGTCTACCTAACGTATCCCATACATGTTCTATCGGATTAATTTCAGGATTACGAGCGGCCCAGCGCATACCATTTACTCCAAACTCTTCTAAATATTGGGCCACTATTCTGGTAGTTTGTGGACGGGCATTGACATGCATGAAAACGAATTCATTATCGATAGATAACTAACTCTTTCGCTAAAATTACATTGGGCGAATCTCTCCACTTGTCTCCATGCTCTTTTTTGTCCATCAGGTGACCTCAGGGAGAATCTGGAAAAACTTGCCTCCACTCTTGAAGGTTTCAGATAATATGTTCTTGTGAAAAAAAGAAGCCTATTCACTCGATATTTTCTGAGGAACTCTGGCCCAGTTGCCGGTCTTCTGGCCCCTAAAATGAATTTAGTAAGTCTTCTTCGTACTGTTATTCCATTGCCAGGAGCTTGACAAACTCTCTGAAGTTAATTTCTTATCAGTACAGCACTGGTATGCCGATCTATTAAAACTGAAGGTCTAATGTAGCGATCCTAAAGGTGTAGCACGGTTTCTTCCAAATCAAGATCTTCTGCCTTAAATTCCAGTTTTACGAAACCTTGCAACGACTCTTTCCGTGCTAGATTTTGTAGAGCCTACGCCACTTCTCTATGGGAATAACCACATCATGAAGAGCAACAACTCTAGCTGAATCTTCGGATGACAATGGCATGGGAAAATAAAATGAAATTCGGAATTCCTTCACGAAACGTTTTAAATGTTCGAGTTATCTGATAACAAATGCAGAATAGTTTTACGACGAAAACAAAACATTCCAAACAAGTCAACAGTGTTTTCAATAATTGTTGCAAAAACCAATGATTATTTCAAAAATGTTAAAAATCAATCAAACTCTACAGAAAAACCTATCTAGTGCAGTTTACATTGCAAAATTACAGATTGTTAAAGACTTAAGAGAAAAAAAATACTTTATTTTCGTGTATATTTCAACACGTAAACTGTATTTTTGAAAATAAAACAAAATTAATTAAAAACAAAACAATTGTTTACATTTTGGAAGAAAAAGTTATTATACATAGAATTTAATCTAATTTTTGATTGTCCCGAATTTTATGTCGGTGAGTGTATATTGTTCAGTTCATTATGATCTGATTGGTTCATAATAGTTTTTATAGTGAAATTTTCACTTATAATCTCCCTAGAGTTTGAATATTTTCCAATGTGTTTTTCGGCTCGGGCCTCGGGAAATTATCTTTAAAAAATTCCCAACTGAGAAAAAAATTACGAAAAATAATTCGAGGTCGCGGTACATCCGGTACGAAAACTTTATACCAAAAAAGTAAATACAACTTTTGACATTTAATAAATAAATATTTGTCAAATATAATTTACGCATGTTATACTTGCATCTGCACGTGACAGCTGTCAAGCTATGGTAATTATCACTTATTAATTTTGCGACCGAATTTTGTTTCGTAAAATTCAATTTGCTGTCATAGCAACCTGTTAAAATCAAAGCATCTGATTGGTTTAAAAAACAGGTATAAAATTTTCACTTAAAATCTCTCTAGAGTTTTTTTTTAATTTCGCAATTGAGAAAAAATTTTCGGAGAATAATTCGGTTCTACTCCGAAATAAGTCGAAGCCACCGTAACTATCTTGTTGTCCACTAATCTAACAATTATAATACCATTACTTTTATCTATAATGTATTATGGACGACCCGTGATTTCTTAGCCATGGTTTCTTTTATTATTGACGGGACGGGGAAGTCTTATAGCTCTGACTGTTCCAGTAGCTTGATATCGTTTATCTCGAAGAAACTTTCACAAAAGTCACTCCAGTAAATAAATTGTCGAAATATAGTTTACAGGAATAAAAACCTTTTATAAGGAACAGTTCGTCTAATATAGTCACTAAAGGAGCAGCCGATATTCCAAATAATTTTTCATATTCTTCAGATCGGCATGGGTTATTACCCTGGTACATCTTGAAATTTACAATATTTACAATATAGCCTGAGGGTGTATTGAGGCACCACATCTTATTACCAAAACAAATCGGTTTACCCCGGATAAACTGTTTACACCCATACCTTCCGTAGTATTTTACCATACTGTCATAATAGCACAGATGTTCTTCAGGTTCAAATAACTTTAGACAATCATTTTTCACTTTGTCCATGAGGGGCCTCAGTTTCCAAATATTAGCGTTTATAACTGGAAAAGTATTGTTGGCAAAATGCATGGAACGACAGATTTCTAAAAAAACATTTTGCCTTATGGAATTATAAACAAGTTCAATTCGCATATCTGTTCCTTCGTCCCAGTAAAACTTTTTTGGGTAAAATACTGGTAACCGAGGGACAATTTAACACAGAATTATTTAAAAATAGTCCTATAGAAATAGTACTTCAGTCAGAGAGCTTTATCTCAAAATGTAATTGAAAACATAATTATAGAGTTACTATTCGAATATCTCGATAATAGAGGCATTTTTAAAATTGCTTCTAAAAACCAGAATAAGATAAGAAAAGAAGACCACGCAGGATAATTGATGCACTGGGATCAGTATTTATATTTAGCAACTTAGATGCGTCTGATGCCGAAAGATATGATAAAACATTGACAGACTTGAAAGTAAACCAAGATAATTTGATAAAACACTACAACGAACAACTATTCTTAAGCCACCGTTTAATAAAAACTATGAAGAAACAATAAAAAATATATCTAGTAACTTCAACAGAATTGAAGGATATATTTCTATGGTTAGAGGAGACGATCAAATATTTACTGACGTTTTAACGATGATTAAAATAAGTGTATTAGATCTTTCTCAAATAATAAAAAGACTATTAACAGCCATAAGTTTTTATTCACACACAAAATCTTTTCCTCTTTCAGTAATCGAGGAAAAATCACCGAATTTCAATTCAAATACATTTATTTTGTTTTGGTAATTTTTACAATGTTTATGTACGTATAATTATTTAATTTCTTCTTGTCTGATAGGGGGCTTTCCTTCTTGTCAGACTGGCCCTGTAATTACAATGTAATGGGGAATTCGGGGTAACACCTATGGAATGTTACCAGGGGATCAGCCATGCTTTAAATGCCCAGTGAAGCTGGGGACGGGTAAAACCACAGCAAAAACCCACGTCCATGGCGGAATACAAACAGGGACGGCCCTAATTTCGTCTTCTTCTGTAGGATAGCGGTGTCCGGTCGATGTGGTTGATGGCTTCAGGTGGTGGTGCCCTCTTAGCCTCCATAAGGCACACAGGTGGGAAGGGATACCAGTAGAGAGGTCTTCTAGTTGGACGGTTTTTGTTGCTCCATGGTGACAGCAGGGTGTTCTTGGCATGTTCACGACCTGGGTGGCGGAAGGCTCGAAGGCAGAACCAGTCCTGGAGTTGGGTGAACCTGTCGAAAATAGGAGAAATATTATAATTAGTTAGAATTCTATCGAGATCCGCTGAGCGGTGGTCCCACTCGATATTCAGGCACCTACGTAATACCCTACTCTCGAGTGTAGTGAATTTATTTGTATGATATCTTGAAGAGATAGAGGCCTGTATGAACTTATTTTCCATTAGCGGCCTCACGAAAGTCTTATGTATATGTGAAAATTAAAGTTTCAGAGGTGCATTTGCCAAAACGTCCGTTTAACATCGTGAGAAGAGAGGACCTTTGTTTGACCTTATTACAGGTATCTTGGATGTCAGTTCCCCACCATAGAGTGCGCATTATACGCACCCCCAGGTAGTTCACCTGGTCCTGGTCTCTCACCCCACAACGTTAAGCGGATATTCTCCGGATATTGATGTTTTTGTTTCGTGAGGTCGCGATGTTTAATAAGAATAGTTTGCGTCTTTAGTGGATTGGCTTAATGCGCCAGCGTTGGCAGAAGCGTGTGAATGCATCAATCATTACTAATCCTTGATGATTGAGAATTTCGGTTTTCCTAGATGAAGTGAATAGCACGGTATCGTCCGCATATTGAATAGAATTGATGTGTCTTCGAAAATCGGAAGTATATATTATATATAATAAAGGGCCAAGGATTGACCCTTGAGGGACGCCAGCTAAGGGAGTAAAAGGGTTCTGATAGGTGATACCCAACTTTCACTCTGATGACTCGATCTGTCAGAAATGATGCTATTAATCTGATGAATGAGTGTGGAAGGTTAATATCCATAAGCTTCGACACAAGTCCAGCATGCCAGACCTTGTCAAAAGCATTTTGGATGTCAAGAAATATCGCCAGAGTGGCATTACCGTCATTTAATGTGGTGGTGGCATCTGTGATAAATTCTAAGGCTGGGCCATGGATGGAATGGTTTTGCCTGAAACCGTGTTGGAAACTGGGAATGATGTTCCTGCCCTCCACGAATTTTCTCAGGTGTGAAGAAATAATTTTGTTAAATAGTTTACCGACGCAGTCTAATAGAGATATTGGTCTATAAGAATTTATGTTAGTTAACGGCTTGTTGGGCTTTGGGATCATGATAGTATTGGAAGTTTTCCAGGAAACCGGGAAATAGTTATGATCAAGACACGCGTTGAATATACGCGTGTATTGATGGATTAATTAATATGGAATTTTTTTAAGGGTTTTCCTGTTGATGCAATTCGGGCCCTAGCAGTATTCTTAGAAAACCTAAGAATTTGATCCACTTAGTTGCCAGGAATCTCTCGTAACGATGCTGCGCGAATTGAAAAAAAATATTATCAAAACGAGGATCCTCAGGAATGAGGAACACCGTTTCTAGATGGTTTTTAAAAACTGTAGTTTTATCTAGCGGGTCAGAAATAATTCTATCATCCACGACTAAATGTGAGCGCTCTTTGCGCTTCTGGCCAGTGAGAACTTTAAGCTTATCCCAGAACCTGGAACCGTCTTGATAATTTAAATTATCGGTGGCTTGTCGCCACTGTTGTTCTCTGAATCTAGTTATGAGTATTCGAATTCGAGAATTAAGAGATTCCATTCGTTCTTGAGATAAGGGTCACCAGTTTTACGATAATCTTTTAATATTTTTCGCTTTATCTGAATGAGGTTAAGAATAGAGCGTGGAATAGGGCGCCGAGAAATGTCAATAACGCGGGTGGTGACGTGCTCGGAGATGGCATTTTGAATTCTGAGTTCGTGTGACCGGATTGCAGCATCGATTTCATTCGAATTGCTTAAAGGTAAATTGATAGTGTTTATAGAAATATGATTAGCAAAAGCATCCCAATTGGTGCCCTGGTAATCGGGAATTGTGTGAAATTGAGGAGGATCCGGAATTGACTGTCTAAGATTTGAATATATGATTAGTGGGATATGGTCTGAGCCTATTGAGTCTTCCATAAAGCACTCCCAATCTACGACACCAGCGAGACTAGGTATGCAAATTATATGGTCGACTATTGAGGCTCCTAATGCTGAAATATAAGTGAAGTTATTATTTTTCGGACGGAACAGTTGCAGCTCCGTCAGGAAATCTGATAGTACCTAATATCCCATTTTGATTATGATTGTGGTCACCGAACTCAGTTTGTCTAGAGTTGAGATCGCCTAGTAAAATAGCTCGATTTAGATTGGCTATATATTCGAATAATTCACGTGATAGTGGCTCTTTAGGTGGACAGTAGCAAGAGAATATTGTTGTGATACGGTTATCAACGTGAAGATCGATAGCCGTGTGTCGTGTGGTGTGATATCAACTGTCAAATAATAGTTGAATATACTCAAGTAATGGAGTATCAGTCCTACACAGAAGGTCTCGACAATAATTTCGCGTATTCACTAAGAAGAAGTCCTCCAGGTACAGAGGTTAAAAGCTAGTTAGGTGAAAGATGTTCGTGAGTAAGGGAACAAGCCTTATTCACTAGTGTCGACTACTTGGGGAACAAGCCCAAGTAAGCCCCGAAGGAAGTAGGAGTGTAAGAGAGGCGACAAGCCTTTCTCACTAGAGTCAACTACTTGGGGAACCAGCCCAAGTAAGCCCTGAAATATTAGAGTCGACTACTTGGGGAACAAGCCCAAGTAAGCCCTGAAAGTTAAAATTGGTGTGAGGGAATTTAGACAAGATAGCAAGACTAGTAGTGAAATAAAACTCTCGGTATATATGGAAAACCTGCAGAAGCTGACATGAGATGTTTTCGGAATGAGTCGAAGAAACTGAATTTTAATGCGAAGCAGCACGCCTTTTATACTGCTGATCTGCTTAGCTATTGGTGGAAATTTATTTATCAAAGTTACCCTTTTTGGTTGTTTTCACTTCATGTCAGCTGGATACATAACGACATTTATTTTTAATATTTACAGGGTGATTTTTACAATAATAAATTATGTTGAATAAAAACTAAAAAATAACTGTCACAGGGTGATTTCTACAATTTTGAATTAATAATAAACTGAATAAAAACTGTGTCACAACACCGTGCGTTGAAGTATTGAAAGATGTGCTGGTAGCGGATGAGGGGTTGTGGCGATCTCGTATTTAATAAGGATGGCAGTGCCAAAACCAGAATCGTTTTGCACACACGAATAGCCAGGGATGATAATTGTTTTTTTGGCACGCGTTTCTTGCAGTGCCATGATTTGTATATTACTGGTTATGAGAGAACTCTGCAGGAGAGCCTTCTTATTAGAAAGACTTGTTGGCACGGACACGGGCCTTGTTTCGGGTATTCATATTAGTAGGGGTAATTGCTGACTTGGCAAATTGCCCTGCGTTTGCCATGATGATAAAATGAAAAATTGGTTAGTGTGGGAACATAAATACCACGGGCCCCGTTGGGTGGGACCCGAATAATCCCTCGTGGACGCACGCAGGCGGAGCTTCGCTGCTTCCACGCGACTTATATAACGGAACGGTTATAAGCACGTAGGCTTCTTAGGTCGCACCTCTGCAGTAAGCGAGGGTCATCGTCGCAGTTGATACCAATTATTGGCAGCACTAATAGCTCTAAAAAGAGCCTAGTACCCCTTTGGTAGTGGCAGGTGATTCGCAAATAAATTTGGAACACCTAGAAATCTTCCTCTGTAGTCGACCTCTGCTGATCAATGGCTGGAGAAAGAGGTCACTGAAAATAATAAAAGATGAATTATGTAAATATCATGGTACAGATTATTATTATTTCTAAAGATTTTATTCACGCAAACTATTCACGTAGAATACTATATAACTGAAGTGCATGTAGTATTTTTATTGCATATCCCTTCATTGCACCCTAAAACCTATAACCCGTTAAACTATTCATGTTCCAGTTGAGATCAACGAGACCCTCAGAGACTTTCAGCAACGAGAAATATCTACTTATCAGATCTACAAAAACTCTTATGCATGAAAAATGTGATATTGAATAAGTGCATAGATTCAAAGTTACTTTTCTAATAAAAGTTCCTTTTACTTGTAAATTTATCACTAAAGACTTGAAATTCGAAAATATAGAAGGTACAATATGCATGGAGAACCTGTTTATCTCCCACATATGCCAAGTGAAATATCAATCAACCATTTCAATTGAATTTGAAATCATTTAACCTAGACCAACTTTCTAGATTAATTTTTGAGCAAGAAAGTACTGAACCCTTGCTTTTACATTGTTCTATTATAGATCAAACATATACAACCTAGTTACAAAAATAAACTCAATGTAAAGGAGACATTTCCTAAACCGTAACTTTTTATATTATTATATTACATCTAACGTCAACAATTTTTTCTCTTATTTGCAGAGGAATAGAATGGAAATATTAGAGAAATGCTTACCTAGCGTCTACTAAAACGTATTTAAGGACTTCACCGTATTTGGCCAAGTCACTTAGGGCCAATTTCATAATTAATTCTTAATGGGAGATTAGTTAATTCTCCAATTTGTTTAAGTCATATCTCGATAACGGAATAAAAATTTGGCATTTCTCAATAACTTCTACAACGTTAGTTACCATCTCTTTCGTTTTTCTAAAGTAACTTTGAATTATATGTCCAACCAAAAAAAATATGAAATTTTTAATCTAGGATTAAAATTCAGAGAGATTAAATTTGATTATGAAATCGGCCCTTATTGTCTTACACAAGTATCGGCGTCATGCTGTCCGAACAAGTTCTAATTCTGTAAAGTCAATTTTTAAGTTATCGGATAAATCTTCTTAAAAAAAAAATTGTGGAACGAGAAACATAATTGGTTTCCTTCGCCATCTTCTCGCTTCAATTGTTCTCAAATCATACTCTATATCATTCAGGTAGCCTTCCTCTACACCTTTGACCTGTTGGGTTATAATATATGTATATATATATATATATATATATATATATATATATATATATATATATATATATATATATATATATATATATATATATATATATATATATATATATAGAGAGAGATTTCTATCAAACCTGAGCCAGTGATAGCAAATCGTAAATGCAGTCCAGAGCCAGAGCAACAAACCTGAGCCGTATATGTGGCTCAGGATTGTTTTTGCCTTTTAGAAAACTCGTATCTTACAAAAAACTATTGGCGATAGTTTCCAGTGGTACCCAGTTGTATCCAATACGAAACGTTCGCTCCTGTCACCTGATAATACAACCAACAAATTTTTAAGCTCCAATTATTCCCTCCGAAATTTGGCTCAGGTTTGTATGAAAGATCTAACTTTTAGTTCAGCATAAAGCCTACCGTGGCTCTGTGGTAGCCAGTAACATATACAAATGTATATATGTAAATCTATGTTTGTATCATCAAACCTGAGCCGTCCAGATTTGGCAACGCTGTGATTCTGTTCATACATCATTATATCAATGCACTTATAGTCTTTCTTTAAATTATACTAGCAAAGGTAAGAATATCTAAATAAAAATGATACATCTTGGTATCTAATACTATATTTTTGAAAATGTCTAGTTGGGTTGTTTACTAAAAATTTGATGAATTTATGGCACTGAGCATAATATATGAATGTCTGTTTGTTGCATATATATAAACAACTCAAATATAAATAAAAGATACATTTTATTCGAGATACGCGTTCATTACATACTAAATTTTTTTTAAACGCAATTGAAATTCAACTAACAGATACTTCAGGAAAATTGTATTCGATATATATAAGAGCAACTGGAACAAATTTGATAATATCTAATAATAAGAAATACTAATATTTTCTTGAATCGTTTGATTGAATCGATATCGATCTTTACACTTATAATTTTTTTATGGAAACTAAATAATTCTAGAAAATTTTATTTGCTAGTATATTTACCCTCTAACTTAAATACTATGAATTGTCAAATTTTCTAAATATTTTCTCATATTCTGGCTAAACCGTTCCTTCTACGTTAAAATTGAATGTGACCATTCTTGTTCATCTCGACGTACTCAAGAGAAATTAATGGTCATACCAGTTTTTTATAAGAAACTATTCATTAGCTAGAACATATGAACTAAAGAATACTTAAAAAAACAGTGCATCAAAATTAGAAATCAACGAATCCAATGGATCGAAATAAAAATAGATCTATTGAATATTTTTTATCAACATTTTCCGTGTAATATAATTATATACAGGGTGAGTTTTAAGTGTGTCCACGTTCAATTCGTATTTTGAAATTAATTAGAAATGCAAAGAATGTTCTCTAACAAGGTGACACATCAAAATTATTATTATTCTTACTATTATTTAGTATTGTAATAATGACTCATTTTCACATAATTGCGTAAATTATGTACAGCGTATGTAAAAACTCAACTGACATATTTTCACACTATATACACTATACACTATAATGTATTTTATATCATATATATTTCTTAGAATGCCGTTACAACCTTTAGTTTGTTTAAATGAAAATAAGATATTATATTAGAAAAAATATAAAACTATTAAAAATCATTTCTAACTACCTTATATCCATTTTCAATATCAATAGGAATCCAAGTCACAGCTATATCAACTGAATACTTGATAAAATAAAATAGCTAATTTTAATACTATTGTTGAAAATGCTCGAACTAGTGTCATATTAAATATGCTGTGAAAATAATAGCATAAAAATATAATTTACTTGTCAGATAACCATGTGTTACTATCAGTATCTTGCATTTTGAATAATATCAAAAACTCTGAGTAGATTTTCAGTTAACTGCATTTTTGACCGACGAACCCCGAACGGAGAAGGTATTCAATTCGACTGTCTGCTTTTTTTGTTTGAACGCGCGTTTTAAACAGTAATCCTACTCTGATTTTGATGATTTCTGATTCATTTAAAAGAGGAGACTTGGAGAGGAGAAATGGTCCCATATTCATAAAAATGCAAATCCGAAATCTCCTCCCCTCCGAAGGCTCGAATGAAGTGATCTTTGACGTAAAATAATCGCTGTTACTGATACCACGTTTTAGCTTTCAAATTCATAGTTTTGAAAGTTGAAATAAAAGTCTGTTACAAAAACCCAAATGAATCAGTATCCTAAAGGTGTAATTTTTTATCTGTTTACTATGTACGGAAGTTGTGATAGAATAGTGGAAAGAACCTGTCGTGATTTTATTGCCAAATATTTTGAGTTAGGTATCTACCTCCAATGAATAGGAATAAATTTTCATTCTTAAGCCATGGTTTATTCTTCAGGAACAAAAATCCACTCAACAGTAGGATTAAAATAATAACCCAAGTTGAAAAGAATTAAGTGAATGTTTTGATATTTAGCATCGAGCTTAGCATTAAGGACACGTTTATTACCTTACCTACCAATCATTTATTCATGGAACGTAAGAACTCGAAAAACAAATTACAAGCATACAACAAAACGTTCCTGGATGGCATAATTTGTGGATCTTCTTATTTCATCTTCTCTAATAAATCCTATAGAGATCTAGGCTCTGTTTTATACAGCTCTTCCTTGACTCTCCCCCACAAGTAGAAATCAACTGGGGTCAAATTCGGCGAACGTGGCGGCGAAAGTCGCGTACCTCTATTTACCCACCTCATATCTTGAAAGACATACTGATTCATTTGAATTTTTGTAACAAAGGTTTTGCACTTCAACTTTCAAAACTATCATTTTAACAGCTAAAACGTGGTATCAGTAATAGCGATTGTTTTATGTTTTTGAAATTCGTAAAAAAGACATTCGCATAGAAAATTGTAAAAAATCTTAAACATTGTATTTATGATTTGAAAAAAAAAAAAAACATAATAGAGTGTAATTCCCATAAAATTCAAAACCTAATGACGATTGAAAAATTGGTATGTGTTTTGTTTCTTAACTTTTGTCATTGAGTGGTTAACAAGACAATTTTCAAAATAATGGGACTACTGAAGGAGATTCCAACATCGGGCTACCGACCAAAAACAACTTTCTGCTTTTCCGCTTGATTATAAGAGAGATGAATTTTTAAATAGACATCTGTCAAGAGAACTTATATAAGTATACTTGACTTACGTCAAAAACTATGAGAGATAGCTTATAAAACTGGGGATACATAAATAAATCGGCGGAATTCAAATATCTAATAAAAAACATGGGTTTCCATTTGAAAAAACAAATTTAATAAAATTTCCGGTGTAACCGGAAGTTCCACCATCTTGTAAATATTATTAATTATAGTCAGGATCAAATTTTCATATTTTTGTCTCGATTTATAAGCGACAATCTTCTAATGGACACTTTAAAAAAATCACCCAGTATATAAGGGGCAATTTTGTGAATAATAATAATGACTATATATTTCATACAACAGGGAATAATTTTATAGATGGTGCCAAAGTTTTGTATAAACATGCTAGTAAGAGAGGTATTGAAAATACAAAATTCATAAGCGCTACTAGAATACGCAGACATTTGGCAACTGTAACTCAGTTACTTCAGTTGTCAGAGAGTGACTTAGAAGAACTATCTAGATTCATGGGGCCCATGAGACACATTGAATCTTTATAAACTTTTCGATGATTCCTATCAGACAGCAAAACTATCCAAATTGTTGCTTCTTGTATCTCAAGGAGGATTAGAAAAATGTAAGGGCTTAGACATAAATAATAATTGATTTAGCTCCCATTTCAGACAACATTCAAATAGATTATATTCTAGATGAACGATTACCAGATGAGGCGGTACAGACGATCAACGATGGCATAACTATTCTAATTCTAATAATGATTATGTTCCCAGACAAGAACACATTTAAAACATATGAAAAAACCACGGACGCTTGTACTGGGAAAAGTGTAAGTCCTGAGGAGACTGAAGTAAATGTATTTTTAGGAGAACATTTCGGCTTATTTAACAATAGAATGACTTCCCTAAAATCAGTTGTATAGGACTTTTATACAGGAAAACTCATTGCACCTACTTAATACCCTGTGAATAACGTTTCCTGTTTCTGTTTTATTATTATAACTAGCTGTTTTAACCGGCATCTCGGGAATATGCTTTGTTAGATTGTGGTACAAAACCATTATGTTATAAAAGTTTGGAGTTTGGAACCCATCTATCACAGAGACCTACTCGCATGTAGGATAAATCCGAACACCCAACCCAGATCCATTCACAGACACAAAGAGACAACAGAATAGGATGCCCAGTCACACTTACAGCCGCTACCAATTTATATTCTAACATCATTCTACATACATACATGGTAAAAAGACCATCAAAATTCAGCCATATACAATAGACTTTCAGGTACGGAACCCACCACAAAGAGTCTCACGGGCACTGAAAACTTTACAGTAATTTGACTGAGGTATGATAAACACGTGTGCAAAATTGGGTTTGGATATCTTGAATAGTGTAAGAGCCCAAAGGGCACATACAAACCCACACATGCAAACTCAATATATTTGCTGTTTTTAGTACTCCAATATTAATTAAATATAAAATTATACATACATATTTGCAAACTTTGCCAAATTATGAGCTGTATGAAGTTTGGCAACAACGCACGAGTCAGGTTTGTCAACTCAAATCCATAAAGTTGTATATTTGGCTCAGATTGGATATAAGTATCTAGTTATCTAGTGGCTCAGGACTGCACAAAAATGAGTGTATAGCGGATGTACATTACGATAAATGGTTATACTTGAGCATATAAATGAATTCAAAATTGTCAAAAATATTTTTCATTAATATTTAAAGGGTAGCTCAGTATATTATGAAATATCTTGATAGAAAGATGTATATACCACTCCGCTATTCGTCTATCCCTTGTAGAATATTACGCTCAGAACGCCCTAATAGTTCTTCTAGACGGAGTAGAAATTGAACTATTCGTGCGAAAAAATATTCCCTGCTTCTATGCCTTTGTTCATTATTATTTATAAAAAATATTTTATTTATTTATATTTCTTTATTTATTCATTTCTACTACGAATGAAAATGCATAGACGCACAGCTGACGCAGCTGCTCATTCGGAAACATTCGGGTTTTTCCGTTCAACGAGTGCGAGAAGGACAGCGGCTACTCTGTTAGCCGAACACAATCGACGCGCCGTGAGCGCGCTGACGCGTTCGCCGGCTGATATCCCCTCCACGTCCGCTTTTCTCTTCCCCTCCACCAATCCAACGATATTTTTCGATACCTTTCAACCGATATTTTCGCATGGCTAAGTTTTTGAGGCTGACATATTAATTAATCTCGCGTCAGAAAAAAAGCCAATACAGCTGAGCCCACATGAAAGTTATTATTATTTTGGTATTTTTAATTAACGCTGGTAACCCCTTCCCACCAACCGATTGCTTCAAAAATTTTTTTGGGTGCACAGGAAGTACAGAGCAACTGTTTGAAAAAAAATTAAAGTTGCTGAACCCACTTTTTTTTCTTTTTTAGTAAATTTCACATGAAACTAGGCTCATATTGCATTATCACAATTGTAAGATATTCGCACATACTTGTAGCATAAGTTGCTTGTTGTTAGATGTGAGATTAAAAGGAAAAACTAAATCTAAAACAAAGTTCAGAATCATTTTATCCTTAGGATTCAAGTGCGTTGGATAATTATGTTTTAAGTAACTCACTGAGGTGTTATAGACAATTAAAATAAACTACATTTCTACAATTATTACTATAACATGCACAGGTTAAAAGGGTTCTCATTATGTCTGAAACGGTTGGCAGTTAACTGTGAAGCGGTAAAGTTTTCTCAACCTCGAAACAGTAAAACTTTCCAACTGAGTTTGTTATACTATTCCAAGTGCTCATATATAAAAACATTCTCAACTAGAGGCAGATACAAAACTTTTCAATGTACACAATCATGAGCACTATGAAATAACAAAAAGATTTTACTTATGCTTTGTTATCATGGGAAGGGAAACGAAAACCCAATATGGCCGTCGAATAGATTGAAGAATTGAAAAACACGTGTTTTCTAATCAAAGATTTTCCAATGAAATAGGTTTTGAAAATGTTGCGTCTTTTTTAGCTTATCGATAAGGGTACAGTTTTATTTTTGGGCAACCGATTTAGGTCGAAAATAGAGGACGAATGCTTAATTTTTTGTCATGCAGAATTGCAAAACGCAGATATAATTATATAATAACTCATCTAACATTATAAACTCGAATATATCAATTTAGCTTGTTACAATCCACATTATTAATAATTATATCTAAGGATAACATAGAATTAGTAGGAATCCCTACGTTATAATAATAGCGGAAAATTAATATTATTACATTTCATTAAATGTAATAGGGTAGTTTATGTAGTTAGTTAAACACTTTTTTTAAATCAATGTCAACATTGTTTTTTAGTAAATGTAAAAAATGTGAGAAATACTTCCAAACACAGCTAAGTAATATATGGCAGAAGTGTGATGTTCTAATTCATAATTAAAAAAGCCTCAGGTGATAATAATTCAAACCAACGAACAATAATCAAGTAGGTATTCAATTATACAACCAAAACCGACATTTCTGAGTGTCAGTGAAGTACCTACACGTTTTGAGTGTCTCAAGAAAAGTCAAGTCAAAACTTTTTGAAATCAAATGAAATGTCAATATATTTATGAAATTTAAGTAGGTAACCATTTTTATTTCCGACTGTTAATTTAAGAAAAGATGTAGCAGGTCAAAGTTACTAGAAAAGTTATCAGTAACTCGTGTTGTAGGAGTATTTATATTTGGTTTTAATGAAAATTATTTAGAAGATCAGGATAAGTTTGTTTTAGTTTATTATTAGGCAAAATATTAATATTGAAGTCTCCCCCTAAAATAATTTTATCGCACATACATATCTCATCGAGTAGACTTTCCTGGCTTTCTAGGAAGATTTATTTTCTTGTTTTTTAAGATGTTTGTTTTTGTTTTTCTTCGTTATGATAGGAGTATCATACATTTGCACAACAGCACAACTCTTACCTTCTAGTGCAAATGTTGCAACCCAATATCCGAAAACTTATTGGATTATTTTTTTTTTTTTTTGAAAATTAACTGGTGTCATTTGAAGTGTACCTTGACAAAATATTGCAACACCCCTATTTTTCTTATTTATATACGGCTATATTGTAAGATGTTTACTTCACAATAAAACAACAGATATATCTGTCGGCTGCCTCAGGTGCCAGGAGCTCCCTCTGTTGATATTCAGCTATGCTTGAGGGAGTATTTTGATTGTGTTGATTTTTTGTAGATATTTTTCACTATTTTTCTATTGATGATATGTTTCGATGTAGTGAGATTTTATCTCGAAGAGCATTATTCAATTCTATCAATATTTTATTCTTACTCTCGACTTCTTGTAACAATATTTTGTCTACCACGTTTCCCGAGATAGGTACTTCTGAAGTTTCGGGTACAGTTTCCAGTTCATGTTGACATTCAGAATTTTTTGCTGCAAGGTCTGGTTTCACACAAAATACACTTGCACTTCATGCATATGACCTTTTATCGCACTAAGGACCGATTATACTTCTTACATGTTTTATCGTTTAGTAAATGTTCAATTATTTTATCGGATGATTCAAGACACGGATTGATACTCGACGACATGATTCACGAAGACATAATAATTAAAATTTTTACTGGGAATATAAAATTGTCCACAGCAGACAACTGCTAGCTACCACTAACGATCCAACCAAATGCTGAAAAAAATGAGTGGTAGCACGATTTGACCAGAAAAGTTTTATTTTACTACCGCTATTATCGTCGCTACGTAAGGAAAGTTTTGTAATAGTGTAAAATTTCCGGTGTGGAGATTTCAATAAATATTTTATCGGACATTTTTTTATTCACTGGAATTTGCATGCGAGCAATAGGAAAGTCATGTGAGTGGACACACCAGATTTTTTACGCTATGCTCTATTTCGAATCTGTATTCATATTAAAACTAGTTATCTTGTCCCGGTAGCAGACCTATTTATTTATTTTATCTTCTATTTTTCTCCATATTATAACTTTGTAGTTATAGTAAAACTAGGCCAGATCATGGCTTTTGAAAATTAGCACTTTTAATATTATATATAACATGATAATTATAAATTAGGTCAGATTCAGAATAAAGACGTCGAAGAGAGCAGTTGTGACTACACATTCCCATATAACTTGAAAAAAGAATTATTAAATCTCTCATCTGATAACAATAATGATATAATTTATTATTGCTATAAACATATCAATGAGATATGAGCAGTTATTTTTATGTCCGCATAACCCTTGTGTTAGTCGATTTTAGGTAAATTTCTTATAGAAATGTACCTATTGGGATCGTTCACACTTTTGAATTTCGAAAAAATTTCAACGGCATGTTGTTATATGTCTATAGGTTAGTTCAAAAAAACATTTGGTTCAAAAGTTTATATATATATATATATATATATATATATATATATATATATATATATATATATATATATATATATGGGATATTACGAAATTTGTTAACACGATAGAGGTCGCAGTTTTGGAGGTATCAAGATCAAATTTGCTACAAAAATCAATCTCTCAAATATCTCGGCCAAGTTCGTTATTGGCAATATCGGGTTAGTAGTTTCAAAATGGCGACCGTTCAAACATTTCATTTTTTTTTAAAGAGCCGTAGTGTAAATATCTTCAAAAATAATTTTAGGTTATAGATATAATCAGTACCTACAACTTTTGTTCGAAGCAGTTTTTCATAAAATGCACAGATAAAAAATAAAAATTAATAGAGAAAAATAAGAAATATTGCTCAATATAAATTTGATGTAATTGTACATTTTCTGGAGATCTCAATAAAGACCCTGATTAAAAAAATATACAGTATATTTATTGAAAAGAAATAGGCGAAAAAATAATTCTGCCTTAAAGTAGAACGCGAACCCTGTCTGATTTATATTTTACAGCCAAAACACATACGAAAATTTTATGTAATAACGTAGGTATACCAATGAAAAGCTTGTTCAAATTTCAATTCAATGAATTTTGGAAAATTTACCTTTCCGCTGACTATAGGTCATCAGGATTTTTTTATTGATTTTTTTATCGATGGCTTTGTGGCGTCCAACGTAGGCAGCTCGTTCTACCATCTGCTAAAGCGCGCTGGGTCTATCCTTCGATAGAGCGCCCCAACAATGTTTCACCTACAAATAATTAGTCTTATCTTTTTTATTCAGTTAAAAAACCTCATATGAGATTTATTACAGCTATGTTACATAAAATAATAAAATATAGTGTTACGTGGGTAGTTTATCATGTACTTACTGTTATTATTTCTTTTAGTTTGTATTCATTCTGCTACCTTATTTTCAATAGTGTTGCTTGTGTATTTCATTATGTAGTTCTAGAATTATAGTAGATTTATTCTCGATCCTTCCAGAAACTATATGTGAGGTACAATTTGTCATACTATTGTCAGTTTGATAAGGATTTAGAACATTAATTATGTTCGTCTAGTAGATAATCATAGAACATTCTCGATGAATGTCATATCATGATTCAGATATATAAAGCCGTGACGATCACGGAACACAGTCAGTTTATTGTATCAGTCTTATGAAGGCAGTGAGTCTTATAAAGTCAGTTGATAACAGTCAGTCTGTGGAATCAGAGGTTAATAGTAGTTCTGTCGGTGAAGACAGTGACAGTATAGATTGTCATGGTGACAAGTGGTGACAGTTGTTCCATAATAGAAGCTCGTGTACTGAGTGTTTGGAAATAAACCATTGGAAGCAATCTGCGAACTTTGAGTATTACGCAAGTGAACTCACCCCACAACGTTTAGCACAGGGTTAAACGTTACAATACATTATATTAAATAGATAGAGAACATTTCTTTAGGTATCGGTAGATGATCCAACATTTTTTCAATTCTGGTCCAGCAATGAACATTTCAATGCAGAGAGGAGGTCGACAATCGTTAGTTATTAGTCCATGTAGGAGTTCAGCACGCAGTGTGGTATATAGCGGGCATTGCCATAATACACGGTTTAGATCCTCATCGGCCATATCGCACCTGCGCCTAGGGCTATCTATAATGGATATCCTATGAAGGGACGCGGCCAAGTTCTATTGGTATTTCCATGCATATTTGATGAAACTTTTCAATTGCTTTGTATATGTCTCAATTGGTGTGTGTGATAGCTTTGACAAGAAAACTGTTGCATAAAAACTTGGCTCTGTTTTTTATATACATAAGTTCTGATTCTCCAAGAAGAATGTTGGTAGGTTACTGGTTCAATAACCCATAGCTGCCCTGATAGCACTGAACTGGATGTTCTCTAGTCTTCTTATGTTAGCTTGCTGTTTTGGGAAATACACATAACGACCATAGTATATTATCGGTCGTACAAAACACTTGTAAAGAAGGAGCAAACTTTCAGGTTCTGCACCCCACCAAGTACCACGAAGGAATTTTATTATATTTAGTGCTCTGTGACATCTGTCTATTACTAAGTGAAGGTGGTATTTGAAACAAAATTTATAGTCCATGACAATTCCAAGAAAGCGAGATTTGTCACTGGATTTTATGATTATTGAATCAATAGTAATTGAAATAGTTCCAGGAGGAATATTCTTGCTGTTAAAATGTAGCATAGAGGACTTTGATGGAGTTAAGGTATGTCCTAGGTGGCTCAAGTTGTTTAGATTTTTTTTTATTGCTTTTTTCATGTCTGGTTTGCTGCTACACGCTCGTGTGCTAGATATGTAAATAGCGATATCGTCCGCAAACTGTTGAATATATACGTTCTTTGGAAGGTTGTTCGAAATGTCGCTAACATAAAGAGCATAGAGCAAAGGACTCAAAACACCGCCTTGAGGCACCCCTTTGTAAGTTAACCTGTAGTTATCGCCTAGGTATTCAGACATCAATATTCTTTCTCTGATCAGGAACTTTATAAAATGTAATGTGTTTCCTGAGCATCCGATGTTGGCTAGTTTCGATAGTAAGAGGTCGATAATGACATTATCGAAGGCTCCTTGTACATCTAGGAAGAATGCCAGCACCTCAATTTTATTGTGAAAAGCCTCTTCTACCGTTAGAGGTTTACTTAGTTGTCTAGACAAGATCTACCTTTTCTAAATCCATGCTGGCTTGTTGTTGGTAACAGGTCGTGGGTTTCCACCCACCACTCTAGTCTGTTCTTGACCATCGTTTCGAACAGTTCACAGACACAGGACGTCAAAGCAATAGGGCACAAATTATTACCATCACTCTTCTTAATAAAATGCGTGAAGGATTTCTTCCAGCTCTCCGGATATATATTGAGGGTATACATTTGGTTGAAGATATCCAGCAATAGAAGTTTATACTTTATAGCTAGTTTTTCCAAGATCTCATAGTCTATGCCATCGATTCCAGGCGCTGACTTATCCTTTTTATGAAGAAGAGCCATATTAAATTCGGTAAACTTGAAGCGTAATTAGGAAGCCAATGTGGATTAGTTGCAACCCATGGAGGACTGACTTTGTTTATAACTTCTTCAACTTTTGTGAATTCCTGTAGGTTGTTTGGAAAATGATGCGATGGAACTTTGACCCAACTATTCTTGAAAATTTTGCATTTCTCTCAGACTTATTTTGGGTCTGTTGTGAGGTTGAGACTACTGGCCAATTGCTTAATTCCATTTTTTTCTTCTTGCAGACGCGCATAGCTTTTTGTAGTTGAAAAGATCACGGAGTTTCCCTGAACGGTACCATTTTATGTATGCTGCTCTTCTTATTTTCAGTATTTCGTTGCATTCTGCATCCCACCAAGGCACAGGATTTTTCTTATGTAGGATCTTCTTATTTGGGCTGTTATTTAAGATAGCATTGGAAACAGTTTGGATGAAGAAGTCGTATTTTTCTGTGGGTGCGAGAGTTTCATAGCTGGAGCTCAAAAACTCATAGTATGCCATATCTAAAGAAGCGTTGAATTTATTACAGTCAGTGCAAAGACTCTTTATTTAAACGTTTTTTTGTGATATTGACTTTTACCAATGGATACGGAGATGTAAAGAGGTAAGTGATCAGAACCCAATTTCTTCATCAGCTTTGACTTGGATCTTATCACTGAGGCTAAAAGAAGAGAATACTAGATCGATGTTGGAGTTTAGTTTCGTGCGAGTGTCTAGGTGCGTGCTTGTGTCAAAATTATGGAGAAACATATCCTGTTTGTCGGCAGCATTAAATAGTTTTATGCCGTTTCCGTCCGTGTAGCGACAATTCCAAGAAGTGTGATGAGCATTGAAATTACCTAGGAAGATGTATTTTTTCCGACTACTCACTTCTTGCACTATGGAGTTCCACTTTTCAGCAGATAGAACATGCCCTGGCTGCCTGTAACATGCAACTAAGTCAAATGGTGGGGAGCACGAGCTGTGTAATCCACACATCTCTACTGATTGAACATGTGTTGCGATGTTTGTAATTTCCGTGTAGGCGAGAATTTTGCGCATTAGGATTATAATTCCTCCGCCCATACGTTCTATCTTTCCTAAATGACAAGAACCCTGGACAGGAAAACTGTACAGTCGGCGACAGCCATGTTTCAACACAAACAATTATATAGTAATCGGCACATACACAGAGAATGTCCAGACGACGGAGAGCAATACTACGACAATTCCAGAAAAAGATCTTCGGGTTGAATTTCTTAAAGATGAATAAATAATTATATATATCGTGTTTGATAGCAGCTAATAGGTGGGTGTGGTCGGAGAACTAATACTGGTGTGATGGTCTTCTTGTTCCATTTGGTCGGAGCTGCATGAGTCGGAATTTTCCCAGCCCGAACATTCAGATTCACTTTCCAATTTTCTTATATTTTTTGTGAATCTTACTTTCAGCTTTCGACTTGGTAGTGACAGGTACAGTTTCCTCATCTTGGCTACCATTTCATCCCATCTAAGTTGGAGTTTGAATAGCGTATCGTTTATGTTTTGATTAGCGAAAGTTTTGCCAAGGAACTCAGTTAATTGAGTGTAACTATACTGGAATGCTTCTTGGTTGTCTTCTATGATTTTTTGATATTGAGAATTTCATAGTTAATGGGTTCCGTAATAACATCAAGAGTCTTCTCATTGGTGCCATCTGACTTTTGGTTGCTCGGGAGGAACAAAATCTGAGGTTTGAGATGAGATGTAGATAGAGTGTCTGATAGCTGGCGTTTTTGTTTATTACTAGAATCCATTTCTATCAATGGTAGACAGGTCTCTGATAAACGGACGGTATCTTCATCATTGGCAGAAATAGAGTTTCTGAGAACTTGACTGAGAGGATTTGTTTGGCTTGGATTATCTTTTTCCGTGTTGATGGTAGGGCATGATTTAGCTAAATGTCCTTCGACTTTACAGATGAAACAGTTGAGATTATCTAATGAATGATACACCCAGTATGACGTGTCAAAATAGTCTATTTTTATAGAGGTTGGTATTTTTTCAATATCTTCTGTTTTAAAATATACTTGTCTACGGAAGCTACTTATATGTTGAAATCTCGGAAGAGGGTAACCGGCTCTTAGTGTTGTTATTTTGGACATTAGTGTGATATTCAGTTCCTTAAGCTTATCCTCTATCAAGCTGCTGGGTATGAATGGTTGGATGTTTGAAAAAATCAATCGTTCATTATTAGCTAGCAGTGGGCGAATTGTTTTTTTTTTTCGTTTATCATTACTCTTCGTTGAATCTGAGTGAAGTCATTAGCTAGTTTAACATTTGATAGATACAAGCATACCCTGTTGTTTGCGATTCTGGAGAAGTGGCGGATGTCTTCTGGACTACATAGATTTGCGATAGCGATAGCATAATCTTGGATTGGTATACCTTCAACGGTATAGAGGATTATAGTTTTTGAGAAATTCATGGTATCTTGTTCTTTTCTTTGGATGGAATTCGCTGTAGTCAGAGAATCCATATTTCTGATTTTATAAAGTAAACACACGCACCAGGTGTACGCCCCGAGGGGCCTTGGCCAGGACGGATTCCTTGACACATAGCAAATACCACTGTAGATAGATATGCATTCGATATTTAGAAACACGCGAAACGGCGGAGCGATAATATACACGACCTATCCATAGCGATGCTCAAGACGAACTCCCATTCAGTCTTATCTAGAGTGAGCCTATCCCTGGTTTACTCACCGATAGAACGAGCTAGGAATGATTCTCTTGATGATCTTCGCTCACTATTACTTAGCCGTTCAGAGATATTTATTTCCTCCAACTATTTAGTTCACCAACATGTATTACGAAACGTAGTGCTTACGTAGATAAATTATTGTGTAACTTGTCACATGTTTTTCATAAGTTGCATCGGAAATGGCAACAGCCCATTTATTTGAGAGCACATTAGTTGAAAAAAATATTTAAAAGACCATATTAAAATAATGGATAAGAAAACCAAATTTGAAAGTTAATTTTAGAATCATAGATAAAAAGGTGTTAGTTAATAAAAATTAACGAATTGAGATGATTTTTTGTTTTATGAAAAAAGTAATTGAGAAGTTAGCACTGGTTAGTCTTGATATATTTGGATGCAATTATCGTATCCAAAGAATTAAGTTTTAGTAAACTTTTACTTTCTCCATCTGCACATTAATTTTGCATGATAGATATCTATCAAGAATCTTCTTCTCCCCAAAAACCACCCTGAAGGATTGGAAGGGGCTTTTTTGGAAAATCGAAAAGCTGAGACTGCAAAATTGAAGAAAGGAACGTATCCAGAAACATTTGATTTGAACTTTCTAACAAAAAATAAGACCGATTTGATGAGTGGGAGCAATAAAAAATTCAAAACAATAATAATTTTACTGGTACTGGTACTTTTGAAGTTGGAGCCAAAAGTATTCTATTTATTAAGAGCTGCACAACTTACCAGCAAAAGTAAGATTATTATTGTTTTGAATCAAAACCAAGACATCATATTATTTGTGGAGCCAAAAAAAAAAAATTTCTAATAACATGCGGCCAAATATAAATCGAACTATCACACGAAGGATTCCGTACCATTCTAAAAGCAAAATTCCACCAGTTACTACACTTTACACTTTGACGGCTTACGGGAGGACTTTCTATTCTAGCGATAATAGAAATAGACAATCTTTGAAAACACTCTAGCTATTACGGCTCATGAGATAGAGCCCGCTGACAGACGGGCGGATGAACAGCGGAGTCTCAGTAATAAAGTCCCATTTTCGCCAATTTGGTACGGTACCCTAATAAGGAGATGAATCCCTTACAACCTATTTATGGTTTTCATGTACCTACCAAGTATAAAGATATTATAATAAATTATATTCAAAATGCCAATTACAAGATGTGTGTGAAATAAGTCAAGACAAAAACAGAAAAAAGAATGCATAATAATGAAAAACTTACAAATAGTCCTCTTCGTGTTACAAATATAAAAACCAATGACTTATTATCACTGATAGATTGACTCCATTGATAAAATACGTTTTGTTTGGTTGACAACATCTTTTCAGACCAGGGGAGCTGTGGGCGGTCAGAAGAGGGAATACAACTGTTAACGCTAACCCCTTCCACTCCATGCATCTTGTTCGTGTAGGAGATATGACGCCAGTGGCTTCATGTTATTTTAGTTTCTATTTGAGGTTACTGATTATTTTAAATGCAATCATATATCATTTATTGTCATTAATTGAGATTTATAAAAAAAAGTGGCTTGGTAAAAAAAGTGGCAATATCCAAAAATTGCATGTTTCAGCAAATAAACTTGCTTAATTTCTTGTGTTCATACTCGAAACGCAAGGAAGATTTATGTCCATACTCCGCACGTATTATAATTTTTGTCATATTAATTTATTATAAACTTATTGTTAAGTCAAGGATTTAAAAAAACAAACAATATAAAAATTAAATTATTTTAATTAAATACAATAAGTAGGCATTATTTTCTCTAATACGCCCATGACATTTTTCAAAATCGAAACATAATCAAATTCATTTTATTTACCGATGAAAAGTTACTTCTGGGTTCGCAGATTCTATTTTATTGCGCACTTTGCAACCTCTAGAGTAAACGAGCTATAAGAGTTCGGGCCCAAAATCGATCAATTTTACATGTAATTTCCCATAAGGAATTCTTGGGTCAAAATTGTGAAATTGGCTTTATTTGACCTTGACCTTTGGCAGACTACTTCCCTCGCTCTGGGCAGCCACGCCCCCTCGGCGGGAAATTTGACAGCTGCGCCATCTTGGAAGCGGGGGAAACTCAAATTGACAAATGTCCGCTGGCATGCGATACAAAGAATTTGTCATTTGTGCACAGGCAGCCAAGGAACATAATCATCCAGAAGTAGCAGGTAGCGTCAACATCACTGAGCAGTTGGATTGAGGATGACGTCATGCTGGCAGGAATGAAATGTTCTCACCAATCTCGCCGAATCATCAACAACCCAAATATAACAACATGCTTCGGTGATATCACAGTTGTGATAAGAGGTTGAATGCTTGACCGCACCCACCGCAAATTGTTGTTAAAGTTACTCAGCTGATTCAACGTAAAGACCATCTTTTATGATTGTAGATTGTTTATCACACATGTTGTAATAATGAATTAATTTTATTATATCAGTATACAAGATGTGTCGGCATTGATTTAAATTAATATGTATAGTTCTCATAACTATGAAAAAGGTACAAATATCAAGAAAAAATGAAGCAAGTATCTCAACAAATAAGTGAAAATGAGAGAAAATGGTACAAATATCAAGAAAAATGAGCCAAGTAACTAAAAAATAGCTATGTGAGATGTGAAAAATGACAGAAAAAATTGCAAAATACATGAAATGAGCGAGAAAAATGGTGCAAATATCAAGAAAAATGATATGTCAGCAGGATTGGTAGAGTTAACATCAGGGCGCATGCGTGCACGTACGAGAAAGATGTGTCTCATCAATTATTTAGTAAAACAAATTGCAGCCATATTAGGACTTTTATCATCTCAATATGATGATAATAAGGCTCGCGAAGGATTAAATGAGTGTGCTAAGGCGCTAAAACGCATTAAAAATGCTAGGAGATATGCTAAGAGTATCGGTGAGAAACAGCATCTAGAAGCATGTTCATGAAATATCCGAACCTTGAGGAATCAGATTAAAGCTGAAGGAAAGAAGGGAACAGGGCTAGTTTCTAGGCGAAATACTGCAAGAGATCGAGTTTGCTGGAACGAAAGTGAGTCGGCATTTGACGGTCGCATTCGCATAGGAATCATCTCTAACCTCCAACATAAAGACCCCCTCACATTCCTTCAAGACTGTTTTAAACTCTTTAGACCTCGTGTAATCAATGCTATGAGGAAAGCCATCAAGGTCAACGTAGTATTCGGATGCGAGTTTGTAATCGTGAAAGGTGACCAAGTTCAAACGGAATATAAATATTTCACTACAGCCAATTCACCCATCTTTCGTGAGACAGATCTCGAAGAGTGGTTCAACACAAAAGTTATTATTCCCCTTCTCTAAGACTTAGAAGAATTTCAAGAGAGAGATAGTGGATGAGCACTGAAGCGAGTAATGAATTTAGGAGTGAACATTAACAAATTTACACCCCAGCTGAGCTCATCATATATTGAGCTACCTGAGCAGATTAAGAAGAAGGAAGCCTGCATTAACGTTAAGAACGTTGATGATGCATGTTTCGCCTGGGCTGTTACATCTGCCTTATATCCTGCATATAAACATCCACAGAGAATAAAAAAGTACCCCCACTATTCATCAGTATTGAAGATGAAAGGAATACAGTTTCCGATGACAATGAAACAGATTCCAAATTTCGAGAAACAGAACGATATATCCGTCAACGTTTACATTCTCCAAAAAGAAAAAAAGACATTCACCACATTACTAACATACTTGACCAAGGAAAAGCGTGAGAAACATGTGAATCTGCTACTTATTCAGGACAGATATGATGATACTGAGGGCTCCGTCAAATATCATTATGTCTGGATTAAAAATCTCTCCAGGCTTTTATCCAACCAACTATCTAAATGTAATGGTCAAAAGTTCTTTTGCAAACGCTGCCTCCACTATTTTAGATCTCCAGAAAAATTGGATAAACATTTGGAAGACTGTCAAAATATTAATGAAACAGCCATAAAGATACCCGAACCAGGAAAGAACACTCTTAAATTCAAAAATTATAAAAACAGGGAAAAAGCTCCTTTCATTGTTTATGCAGATTTAGAGAGTGTCCTGGAGAAAACTGATAATCCCAAGAAGCCACAACGTCACGTTCCAGCTGCAATTGGTTATTACGTCAAGTGCTCCTACGACGATTCCCTTAGTTTTTACCGATCATACCGCAGATAGGAATGTATGCAGTGGTTTGCAGATCAGATGAATAGTTTGGCTGAAGATATGGCTACTCTCTTTTGGTTCTCGTATGACATTAATATTACACACGAGCAGGAAGTTGAGTTCAAAAAAGCTACACACTGCCACATTTGTGAACAACCACTTACTAGCGAAGATATAAAAGTTAGAGACCATAATCACCTGATACCTATAAACAAATTTCGTGGAGCAGCACATAACAACTGTAACATCAATTACAAGGACAGTCATATAATTCCAGTTGTCTTCCATAATCTTTCAGGTTATGATGCTCACTTTATCATTCTGGACATTGCTACGAGGATAGGAGGTAAAGTTGACCTACTTCCCATCACAAAGGAGAAGTATATCTCATTTACCAAACACATAGATGAGTACCCTATTCAGTTCCGCTTCATAGACAGTTTTCAATTTATGGCATCCTCCCTAAAAAAGTTGGCATCATATTTATCTGAATTCCCAAATTTGAGATCCCAGTTTGCAGATTTAGATGACAGGCATTTTTCGCTATTAACGAAGTAAGGTATAATGCCGTATGATTATATCGACTCCTTCGAGCGATTTACCGAAACCCACCTACCATCCATAGATGATTTTTATAATAAGCCAGATAACAAATCATGTCCTCGCCGACTATACCGACGAGCCCATGACGTTTGGAACAGTTTTATGTGCCAAAGTTTGGGTGAATATGTTGACCTGTATATGAAAACAGATATTCTACTCCTGGCCGATGTCTTTGAACGATTTCGCGCTAGCTATCATAAAACGTACAATCTGGACCCTGCCCACAATTTTACATTACCTGGCTTCACTTGGAACGCGATGTTGAAGCATACAGGAATTGAGCTGGAATTACTAACCGGCGTTGATATGTTCCTGTTTGTTGAACGAGGCATTCGAGGAGGTTTGAGCCAAGTATGTGGCAAGAGGCAGGCCAAAGCTAACAGCATGTATCTTAATAACTATGATCCCAACAAGCCTCAATCATATTTGGTGTATTATGATGTAAACAATCAATATGGATGGGCAATGTCGCAATATGGAGGTTTTGAACGGGCTGATAACATTGATGTTGCATCAATACCTGATAATGCAGATGAGGGGTATATGCTCGAGGTAGAATTGGAATATCCACAAAAGTTACATGATCAACAAAAAGACACCCATTTTGTGCACAACATGTTAATCCTAAGACACTGAAGCCTTCTAAGAATGTTAACGAGCCGACAAAATTAATGGCTACATTGTATGATAAACAAAAGTATGTCATACATTATGTAGCCCTCAAACAGGCATTGAAAGATGGTCTTGTAGTCAAGAAAATCCAAAGAGTACTCAAATTTAAACAGTCAGCGTGGCTGCGTTCTTACATAGATCTAAACACTGAGCTAAGGAAGAAGGCAGTTAACGAATTTGAAAAAAACCTACTCAAGTTGAAGAGCAATGCTGTATTTGGTAAAACGATGGAAAACGTCAGGAAGCGAGTAAACATCAAAATTCTAACTGACTGGGCCGGACTATACGGTGCAGAAGCTTATATTTCTAAACTGGAATTTAATAACTGTACCACCTTCCATAACAAATTAGTTGCGATTGAATTGAAGAAGCTGCAAATATGGCTCAATAAGCCGATTTATGTCGGGCAAGCTGTCCTCGACTTGGCCAAAACAACGATCTACGATTTCCACTATGGATATATGGCAGATACTTTCTCTGACTGCACCATACTCTACACTGACACGGATTCACTCATTTATGAGCTTCATCAAGATCCTAACGTGGTGATGCGGCGAGATTGTCATCAACGTTTTGATACCTCAGACTTCCCTAAAAATAATATTTGGGGTATTCCACTGTTAAACAAGAAGGTCCTTGGGATGATGTCTGATGAAAATCATGGTACCCAAATGAGTGATTATGTAGGATTCTGTTCGAAACTTCACGCCATCAAAGTTTTCAAAACAGAGGAAGATATAAGAAAAAAGAGGAGCGAGATGATGGATGAGGGGTATAATGATGTCGAAATCGATGAGATAATCAACAATATGGGTGTCACCAAAAAAGCCAAAGGGGTAAAATCTTCCATCGTCAAGACAGCGATAACTTTCGGAGACTATGTTGACTGTCTCGAAAGTTTTAAAAAGAAGATGGTCACCCAAAACCTTATCAGATCTGATAAGCATGAGGTCCATTCAATAACCCAGGAAAAAATTGCTCTCAGACCTGATGATGACAAGCGCTACCTTATTCCTGGAACAGACGAGACACTTCCATGGGGACATTACCAAATATGTGAATCTATGGATACGAACTAGTTATATTTCAACTTATATATTCTCTAACCTCATCTATCTAATAAAAATAAAAATGTATCTAACTTTTAAATAAAAATAAATAAGTAAGTCTACCCTTTAAAACTCTCTATATATGCCTCAAAGACGTCAAGTTCTCTTCATTCTTAATCCAAAAGTAGAACAGTAAACATGCCTAGAGAGTGTGTGGGCTGGAGAGAATGCAACTGTTCAGATTACACACTTGAGCTCAAAAATAAATGTGAAATATGTGAGAAAGCTGCATTTACAGTAGTATCTAAATACAAACGCGATCGACACGGTATAGGCTACTATAGCTTCACATCCTACTGCTAAGATTGCTATGAATTGCATTCTGGTATACAGGAAGCAGCAAGATTTAGGCATATGCAAAACCAGGCTTTTGGGTTACTAGAAATTGATGATGATTTTAATATCTTTATATACAGAATGTGTAATATAATAACCGTAAAATGAAATATATATATATATATATATATATATATTGAACTATTGTTTTATTCAAATTAACCTACTCTAAATAGCAACTTAATGAAGTTCAACCGGAGGCCGATAAGGCGGTTCTTTAATAGCCATCAGGCGACAATTTCCTCAAATCGAAAGCACTATACGCACTCTGCTTAATAGGTGACAGCTCGGTTTGTAAGCGAGGCTAACAGACACCCTAAGCAAGTACTTCTCCCACCGTGTGGTAACTGATGCGCCTTCGTGCAGGAAAAAGTCGACCGCCCCTTTATACCCACAGGAGCCTTGATGAGTTTAATTTTCTATAAAATTCAAGAATAACTCTTTATCGAGAATTGTTATAAAAAGTGTTTTAATTTATAATTTCAGCCGGAGGCCGTTTAGGCGGTTCTTTAATAGCCATCAGGCGACAATTTCCTCTGATCAAAAGTGCTATACGCACTCTGCTCAATAGGTGACAGCTCGGTTTGTAAGCGAGGCTAACAGACACCCTAAGCAAGTACTTCTCCCACAGTGTGGTAACTGACGCGCCTTCGTGAAGGAAAAAAGTCGCCCGCCCCTTTATACCGGCAGGAGCCTCGACTAGTCTGAATAAAACATACGCCAAACTCGTCTAAATCACCTAGATAAATTTTTATAAACTCACCTATGACCAAACCTCGAAACGATTGTCCGGTGTGCTAGCTTCAGGCACCATAAATCTCCAAACACAGTTTCCTCTGCCTTCATACTGATGATCTGTGAAATAGAGGAAAACATAAAAATATGTGAAAACAAAAAAATATGTGACGTAATCTCATAGAGATCAACATACACTTAAATACAAATTAAACGGTAATGATACAAAATACTAATTTAAATAAAGTTTAAAATAATAGGCATCTCGAGTTTATTTTAGATGAAATTAAATAGAAAGTAGTATTCCTCAAGATCAGATCGCAATATACAAAATGATTCCTTAACCTACACCACATTAAACCCCATATTTAACTCCCCATATAGGTTATAAGGGAGATGCGTGGTTAATAACCTTTAAATCAATTAAGCATCGTTAAAAAACATTTACAAAGAGATAGTCGGAAAGTTGAAAAAATAAAATAGGAAAATACTTGAGGTGAATAAAATTGAGAACCTACTATGAATTGCTCGGTAAGACTGAGTTGATATTGAGATGACCACATCCGGTCGGTTACTTCCGGTCGTTCGATTTTGATGAAACGGGTATCAATGGATTCGTCTCGACGTCAACGACAACATTTGATCATTTTTGATTGACAGAATAGCATAGAAAGCCAACTTCGTCAATACGAGAGACAGAACTTCGAGAAAAGTTTCAAAAAAGTCTATGTAAAGAGTACTCCACAAAAAAACATCATGTAACGTCCGTCAGTCGTTCAACTTTCACTTAGCTGAATAGATCTCAATATCAACTTTTTTAAGTGTGCTGATTTAAAGGCTATTAACCACGCATCTCCCTTATAACCTAATACGGAGAGTTAAATATGGGGTGTAATGTGGTGTAGGTTAAGGAATCATTTTGTATATTGCGTTCTGATCTTGAGGAATACTACTTTCTATTTAATTTCATCTAAAATAAACTCGAGATGCCTATTATTTTAAAGTTTTTTTAAATTACTTTTTTGTATCATTACCGTTTAATTTGTATTTAAGTGTATGTTGATCTCTATGAGATTACGTCACATATTTTTTGGTTTTCACATATTTTCATGTTTTCCTCTATTTCACAGATCATCAGTATGATGGCAGAGGAAACTGTGTTTTATAGTAACGCCTGGTTTGGAGATTTATGGTGCCTGAAGCTAGCACACTTTTCACCGGACAATCGTTTCGAGGTTTGGTCATAGGTGAGTTTATAAAAATTTATCTAGGTGATTTAGACATGTTTGGCGTATGTTTTATTTAGACTAGTCGAGGCTCCTGCGGGTATAAAGGGGCGGTCGACTTTTTCCTGCACGAAGGCGCGTCAGTTACCACACTGTGGGAGAAGTACTTGCTTAGGGTGTCTGTTAGCTTCGCTTACAAACCGAGCTGTCACCTATTGAGCAGAGTGAGTATAGCACCTTTGATCAGAGGAAATTGTCGCCTGATGGCTATTAAAGAACCGCCTAAACGGCCTCCGGCTGAAATTATAAATTAAAACACTTTTTATAACAATATTCGATAAAGAGTTGTTCTCGAATTTTAAAGAAAATTAAACTCATCGAGGCTCCTGTGGGTATAAAGGGGCGGTCGACTTTTCCTGTACGAAGGCGCGTCAGTTACCACACTGTGGGAGAAGTACTTGCTTAGGGTGTCTGTTAGCCTCGCTTACAAACTGAGCTGTCACCTATTAAGCAGAGTGCGTTTAGTGCGTTTGATTTGAGGAAATTGTCGCCTGATGGCTATTAAAGAACCGCCTTATCGGCCTCCGTTTGAACTTCATTAAGTTGCTATTTAGAGTAGGTTAATTTGAATAAAACAATAGTTCAATATATATATATATATATATATTTCATTTTACGGTTATTATATTAACATTCTGTATATAAAGATATTAAAATGGGATTTTTATACATCTTCAACTCTTCAATACATCTGTCGAGTAGAATTGTTTCAAACCAATGCATAAGTTCCATTTTGCTGCTTAATACCTCAGGTGTTATGGCAGTTGCGTACCTAATATTATTACTGTATAGCTTCATTCGTAATGTAACCAAATCGTAGGTAGTAATCTGTCGGAAATCCTCGATAGTTGGAAGTTGTAAGAATGCTTCATTAATATAGCGGATAATGTGTCGGTTTCATCAATTTCTGGTAATCCTAACGCTTGGTTTTCCATATGCCTAAATCTTGCTGCTTCCTGTATACCAGAATGCAATTCATAGCAATTGTAGCAGTAGGATGTGAAGCTATAGTAGCCTATACCGTGTCTATCGCGTTTGTATTTAGATACTACTGTAAATGCAGCTTTCTCACATATTTCACATTTATCTTTGAGCTCAAGTGTGCAATCTGAACACTTGTATTCTCTCCAGCCCACACACTCTCTAGGCAAGTTTATTGTTCTACTTTTGGATTATGAATGAAGAGAACTTGACGACTTTGAGGCTTATATAGAGAGTTTTAAAGGGTAGACTTAGTTATTTATTTCTATTTTAAAGTAAAATACATTTTTATTTTTATTAGTAAGATGAGGTAAGAGAATATATAAGTTGAAATATAACTAGTTCGTATCCATAGCTTCATTCATTTGGTAATGTCCCCATGGAAGTGTCTCGTCTGTTCCAGGAATAAGGTAGCGCTTATTATCATCAGGACTGAGAGCAATTTTTTCCTGGGTTATTGAATGGACCTCATGCTTATCAGATCTGATAAGGTTTTAGGTGACCATCTTCTTTTTAAAACTTTCGAGACAGTCAAAATAGTCTCCGAAAGTTATCTCTGTCTTTACGATGGAAGTTTTTACCCCTTTGGCTTTTTTGGTGACACCGATATTGTTGATTATCTCATCGATTTCGACATCATTATACCCCTCATTCATCATCATCTCGCTCCTATTTCTTCTAATATCTTCCTCCGTTTTGAAAACTTTGATGGCGTAAAGTTTCGAATGGAGTCCTACATAATCACTCATTGGGTACCATGATTTTCATCAGACATCATCCCAAGGACCTTCTTGTTTAACAGTGGAATACCCCAAATATTATTTTTAGGGAAGTCTGAGGTATCAAAATGACAATCTCGCCGCATCACCACGTAAGGATCTTGATGAAGCTCATAAATGAGTGAATCAGTGTCAGTGAAGAGTATGGTGCAGTCAGAGAAAGTATCTGCCATATATCCATAGTGGAAGTCGTAGATCGTTGTTTTTTAGGCCAAGTCGAGGATAGCTTGCCCGACATAAATCGGCTTATTGAGCCATATTTGCAGCTTCTTTAATTCAATCGCAACTAATTTGTTGTGGAAGATGGTACAGTTATTAAATTCCGGTTTAGAAATATAAGCTTCTGCACCGTATCTTCCGGCCCAGTCAGTTAGAAGTTTGATGTTTACTCGCTTCCTGACGTTCCCCATCGATTTACCAAATACAGCATTGCTCATCAACTTGAGTAGGTTTTTTTCAAATTCGTTAACTGCCTTCTTCCTTAGCTCAGTGTTTAGATCTATGTAAGAACGCAACCACGATGACTGTTTGAATTTGAGTACTCTATGGATTTTCTTGACTACAAGACCATCTTTCAATGCCTGTTTGAGGGCTACATAATGTATGACATACTTTTGTTTATCATACAATGTAGCCATTAATTTTGTCGGCTTGTTAACATTCTTAGAAGGCTTGTTGTGCACAAAATGGGTGTCTTTATGTTGATCATGTAACTTTTGTGGATATTCCAATTCTACCTCGAGCATATACCCCTCATCTGCATTATCAGGTTTTGATGCAACATCAATGTTATCAGCCCATTAAAAACCTCCATATGGCCGATATTGCGACATTGCCCATCCATATTGATTGTTTACATCATAATACATCAAATATGATTGAGGCTTGTTGGGATCATAGTTATTAAGATCCTTTTTATTAGCTTTGGCCCGCCTCTTGCCACATACTTAGCTCAAACCTCCTCGAATGCCTCGTTCAACAAAAAGGAACATATCAACGTCGGTTAGTAATTCCAGCTCAGTTCCTGTATGCTTCAACATCGCGTCCCAAGTGAAGCCAGGTAATGTAAAATTGTGGGCAGGGTCCAGATTGTACGTTTTATGATAGCTAGCGCGAAATCGTTCAGTCGGCCAGGAATAGAATATCAGTTTTCATATACAGGTCAACATATTCACCCAAACTTCGGCACATAAAACTGTTCCAAACGTCATGGGCTCGTCGGTATAGTCGGCGAGGACATGATTTGTTATCTAGCTTATTATAAAAATCATCTATGGATGGTAGGTGGGTTTCGGTAAATCGCTCGAAGGAGTCGATATCATCATACGGTATTATACCTTTCTTCGTTAATAGCGAAAAATGCCTGTCATCTAAATCTGCAAACTGGGATTTCAAATTCGGAAATTCAGTTAAATATGATGCCAACTTTTCTAGGGAGGATGCCATAAATCTAAAACTGTCTATGAATTGGAACTGAATAGGGTACTCATCTATGTGTTTGGTAATTGAGATATACTTCTCCTTTGTGATGGGAAGTAGGTCAACTTTACCTCCTATCCTCGTAGCAATGTCCATAATGATAAAGTGAGCATCATAACTTGAAAGATTATGGAAGATAACTGGAATAATATGTAATTGATGTTACAGTTGTTATGTGCTGCTCCACGAAATTTGTTTATAGATATCAGCTGATTATGGTCTCTAACTTTTATATCTTCGCTAGTAAATGGTTGTTCACAAATGTGGCAGTGTGTAGCTTTTTTGAACTCAACTTCCTGCTCGTGTGTAATATTAATGTTGAATAGTCATACGAGCACCAAAAGAGAGTAGCCATATCTTCAGCCAAACTTTTCATCTTATCTGCAAACCACTGCATACATTCCTGTCCGCGGTATGATCGGTAAAAACTAAGGGAATCGTCGTAGGAGCACTTGACGTAATAACCAATTGCAGCTGGAACGTGACGTTGCGGCTTCTTGGGATTATCAGTTTTCTCCAGGACACTCTCTAAATCTGCATAAACAATGAAAGGAGCTTTTTCCCTGTTTTTATAATTTTTGAATTAAAGTGTTCTTTCCTGGTTCGGCTGGTTATGGCTGTTTCATTCATATTTTGACAGTCTTCCAAATGTTTATCCAGAGGAGGCAGCGTTCGCAAAAGAACTTTTAACCATTACATTTAGATAGTTGGTTGGATAAAAGCCTGGAGAGATTTATAATTCAAACATAATGATATTTGACGGGGCCCTCAGTATCATCATATCTGTCCTGAATAAGTAGCAGATTCACATGTTTCTCACGCTTTTCCTTGGTCAAGTATGTTGGTAATGTAGTGAATGTCTTTTTTTCATTTTGGAGAATGTAAACGTTGACGGATATATCGTTCTGTTTCTCGAAATTTGGAATCTGTTTCATTGTCATCGGAAACTGTATTCCTTTCACCTTCAATACTGATGAATAGTGGGGGTACTTTTTTATTCTCGGTGGATGTTTATATGCAGGATATAAGGCAGATGTAACAGCCCAGGCGAAACATGCATAATCAACGTTCTTAACGTTAATGCAGGCTTCCTTCTTCTTAATCTGCTCAGGTAGCTCAATATATGATGAGCTCAGCTGGGGTGTAAATTTGTTAATGTTCACTCCTAAATTCATTACTCGCTTCAGTGCCCATCCACTATCTCTCTCTTGAAATTCTTCCAAGTCTTTGAGAAGGGGAATAATAACCTTTGTGTTGAACCACTCTTCGAGATCTGTCTCACGAAAGATGGGTGAATTGGCTGTAGTGAAATATTTATATACCGTTTGAACTTGGTCACCTTTCACGATTACAAACTCGCATCCGAATACTACGTTGACCTTGATGGCTTTCCTCATAGCATTGATTATACGAGGTCTAAAGAGTTTAAAACAGTCTTGAAGGAATGTGAGGGGGTCTTTATGTTGGAGGTTAGAGATGATTCCTATGCGAATGCGACCGTCAAACGCCGACTCACTTTCGTTCCAGCAAACTCGATCTCTTGCAGTATTTGGCCTAGAAACTAGCCCTGTTCCCTTCTTTCCTTCAGCTTTAAACTAATTCCTCAAGGTTCGGATATTTCTTGAACATGCTTCTAGATGCTGTTTCTCACCGATACTCTTGGCATATCTCATAGCATTTTTAATGCGTTTTAGCGCCTTAGCACACTCATTTAATCCTTTGCGAGCCTCATTATCATCATATTGAGATGATAAAAGTCCTAATATGACTGCAATTTGTTTTACTAAATAATTGAAGAGACACATCTTACTCGTACGGAAGTCAATGACTGAATGAGTAAGTTTTGTGATACCAACCTTTATATAGCATTTTGCACGCATGCGCCCTGATGTTAACTCTACCAATCCTGCTGACATATCATTTTTCTTGATATTTACACCATTTTTCTCGCTCATTTCATGTATTTTGCATTTATTTCTGTCATTTTTCACATCTCACATAGCTATTTTGTAGTTACTTGGCTCATTTTCTTGATATTTGTACTATTTTCTCTCATTTTCACTCATTTGTTGAGATACTTGCTTCATTTTTTCTTGATATTTGTACCTTTTTCATAGTTATGAGAAATATATATATTAATTTAAATCAATGCCGACACATCTTGTATACTGATATAATAAAATTAATTCATTATTACAACATGTGTGATAAACAATCTACAATCATAAAAGATGGTCTTTACGTTGAATCAGCTGAATAACTTTAACAACAATTTGCGGTGGGTGCGATCAAGCATTCAACCTCTTATCACAACTGTGATATCACCGAAGCATGTTGTTATATTTGGGTTGTTGGTGATTCAGCGAGATTGGTGAGAACATTTCATTCCTGCCAGCATGACGTCATCCTCAATTCAACTGGTCAGCAATGTTGACGCTACCTGCTACTTCTGGATGACTATGTTCCATGGCCGAACCAGTGATGTTGTCAACCCAATTTATTGTTCACAGTTCCGTCTATCTCTGTTTTAGGTCATTGGTAAAAACATGATATGCTGGAAAGTAAAAAAATCTGTTCATATCGCATCTTAGTACAAAGAGAATTGTCAAGTCATTTCTAAAATTTATTCTCATCTTTGTGCTGTTTGCAGCAGTGCAGTCTTTGATCCTTTTCAAAAAATTTCGCCAAAATTCGACTGCTCCAGGTATTGTTCGATTTGTCAGTATTTTTTGCATTAGGCGCCATCTTCTCCACGGTTTCAGATTTATGGAATAAGGACGGATAAATACATATATGTAATCATTGAATAAGGATGCAATTATAGCAATAATTATCTATGAAACGAACACAATTGGCCTTTCTATCTCTATCAATACTCAACCATCAATTCACACTTTGTCATTATTATAAGAAAACAAATTGACAAACATATTGAATAAAACAAATTTATATACTGACAACTAACTATCATAATATTAAAATGTAATTACAGTAATTCTAAGATTATGTGGACTTCAATGTTGATTGTGACAATATAATCATGACGGCGAAAGGTAAAGTGCCCCCTGATAATAAAAATGAAATCACTTATAAATTTCATCCGAAAATAAAGGTCACTACAGTGATATGTGTTTTTGCTACAATAAATACCATTTAAGTGATTTTAATAAATAAAACGATTCAACTTTCTTAAGTTCTACCTTAGTTATCTGCCCAGAACATAAGCATTTAAATTTAACATCAGAAGTGATATATATTTGATTAACACAAAAAGATTACTAATTGCTCAAATAAAAAAATGGAAAAAAGGAAAGTATTAGGAAAGAAATTTTAACTGAAATTGAAGCTGAAACACAAACGACGGACAAAAATAACATAAATGATAATCAAACTACCACTGTCCGTGCGGGACTGGTACCGGGGGCTATATCTTTCGGGTAGGCCTGGCACTGATACAGCGTCCCCAGTGCGGGCTCCGTGGCGGATGGGGAGCCCGAGGGATGAATAAAATGAATGATCTATATGGACACTGAAAAAACTTTGGAGCAGGAAGGTGGGGCTGCGGGTGATCTGGCCAGACCAGTGGTACCGAAAGACCCTCCGAAAAAGAAGAAGCTGTCAGGGGCAGCAAGGAGGCACCTGCAGAAGCAGAAGGCGCTGCAGCAGAAGGAGGAGGGACAGAGCTCCCTCACCAAAACACAACCCAAGTCGGACGCGGCCACTGAGGGCACGAGCGGGGGTAAAACCCTGCTCAAAGGGGTGCGGCGACCGGCAAGCGCCAACGCTCGCCCACAGCCACATCAGGCTGGCCATTGTCGATCGGTCAGACCAAAGCTGCCCCCTAACTGAGGAAAAGGCAACACTTATCAAGGATGAGCTCAGCCACATTGTGGCGCTGGAGATGGCGCAGGGAGCTCCCACTTTCAAGCGCTGTAGTTCCGCCGCCGCCGAAGTTGCCCGCGACTTCCTGGTAGAGGTTGTTGAAGCCATGAAACCTATGTGGGAGAGAGCAAGTCTGACTGTACTCCCAGAAGATGAGCTGCCTGAGCTAACCAACCGACTCTTTGGATCCCTGACCCTCCTGTGGAGATCGTGGTTCTGAAGGGGCGCCTGACTGCTCAAAACCCATGGGCAGGCATACCAAGATGAATACTCTTCCACGAGGCCGTCAAGCTAGAGCCTCAGGGCAAACTCCTTGTTTTCGGAGTCTTGAGAAAAGAGAGAGAAACCCTAGCCGAAAAAGGAGGCAAATTATTTTACCTGCTTCGTCAGGTCACTTCCAAGGTGAAAGAGGGAGATGAGACTGCCTCGGCTCAGGAAGAGCCAAGCAAATGGATGCACTAGTGTCAGGTGAAATCGTCGATCCACCAGCAAAAGCCTGGCCAAAACCACCAGTTTGGCCATAGTTCAGGCAAACCTGCACCGCTCCCGGGGGGCGACTTTTCTCCTACGTCCTTATCTAAGAACCCTGGAGCACAGTCAACCGGGTATGTGGCAGGAGCGACAGCTCCTCCCAAAGGAAAACCTTTGTTGGAGCAATTAATGAAAGACCAAGGACATGTGTTTCCCTTTTAGGTCATATAGAAGCCATCCTACTGACAGGACTCCCAGGACGCGACCTCACGGCTGTAGAAAGTGCACCTGGACTTCGGAAAGGGAAAAGAAGAGGTGATTCTAGTCTCATCCTACCTGCCAATAGACGCCAAAGAGCTACCCCCCCGGCAAGGAGCTGGCAAAGCTGGTCGACTTCTGCGAGCAGGGGAGAAAACATCTTATAGTAGAGTGTGAAGCAAATGCCCACCATTACGCTTGGGGCAGCGAAGACTGCAACAGCAGAGGTAGGGCATTACTAGAATACATGTTAGGGACAAATTTGGAAATCCTTAATCGAGGGAACGAACCCAAGTTCGTAACCTCGCGGTGTCAGACGTTGATAGACATCTCAGTCGCGACACAAGAGATCTCCAAATCAATCGTGGAATGAATTACCCTCTCTGACCACAAATGGATAATAATGAGACATTTAGCGGTCAAGACATCAAAAGAGCCGTACCGGAATCCCAAGAAGACGGACATTGAAGCGTACCTAACGCACCTGGAGCCTTAGATGGGCAATGATGGAACGGCCACACAGATAACGTCTGCAAAGAACCTAGACAATCGAACCAACGCACTCACTGGGCGGATTATGAGTGCCTATGAGCACGCTTCGCCCCTGAGAAGAGGACAATTTAGACCTGGCTCCGCCACATGGTGGAGTCTTAAGATCGAAAGGACCCACCTGCGGAGACTCTTCAACAGAGCCAAGTCATCCCGAAATATGTCCGACTGGGAGGTCTACAAACTATATATACCAAAGGTCGTATAAGAAGGAAATTTGCTCAAAACAACGGGAATCATGGAGAAGCTTCTGTAAAGAGACAGAAAACACAGCTGTAGCATCCCGCCTGTCAAGGTGATCTCCAAAGATCCTAGACAAGTGAGCTGTGTCAAAAAGGAGAACGGTACCTATACTGACACTGCTACAGACACAGCAAAAACACTTCTGTCAACACATTTCCCAGGGTCGATATTACTAGAAAATGTTACTGGAGGACTGGTAACTGGCGGTGAAAGTCGTAAATCGTACCGGAACGATACGCCATCAAGGCATTCTCCCCATATAAGTCATCAGGTACGGACGGGATTTTCCCGGGTCTCCTTCAGTGAAGACTGGGAACTGTACTGGAGGAACTGGTGGTTATCCTTAGGGCGTGCCTTGCATTTGCACACGAGTTATGTTGAGCAAATAGAAATTCGTTTGAAAAAAACTTTATTATAAATTTTAACACTCAACAGACTTATAATATGAAGCTATATCTAATATGTGGTACGCAGTACCTTACGATAATTGTTCAAAGTTACAAGTGAATAGGTAACAGGTCTTGTCTGACTTAAATACTAAAATAATGAATGATAAGCGTCTAGACGTTTGGATTGTCAGCGTCTAGACGAACAATATGCTTATGTGCCTAAGCTCACGTACCCGAGAAATAGAGACTAGCCAGGGTAGTCTTCCTACCGAAACCACGTAAGAGTGACTACTCATCTGCCAAATCATACCGTCCAATTTACCTTACCTCGTTTTTACTGAAAACATTGGAGAGGCTATGCGACGGCTGGATCAGGGGTAACGTCTTAACCCAAAGACCGTTACACCCCAACCAATTCGCCTACACACCAGGGCAATCTACGGAATCCGCTCTCCACGTTCTGGTGAGCAGGATAGAGAGAGCCCTGGACAATGGCGAAAACTCCCTAGGAGTGTCCATAAACATCGAGGGTGCGTTCGATTGAACTACCTTCGAAGCATACAACAAAGCTCTTCGGGACAGAACCGTACCGCCTGGTTTGCGCAGGTGGATAGGAAATGTACTTGAGAGCAGAATAGTTGAAATTAGTGTCTCAGGCACAACTGTCTCAGGGAGTGTTATGAAGGGCTGTCCTCAGGGAGAGGTACTCTCCCCCTTGCTAAGGAACATAGTAGTAGACGACCTTCTAACGACCCTGAAAGACGGGGGCCTGTACACCATAGGATATGCGGATGATATAGTCATAATGGTGACAGGGAAGCACATTGGAGTGCTATGCGAACTGATGCAAAGGGCACTCCGCATCCTAGAAAACTGGTGCAGGGCAACGTCTCTTTCTGAACTGAACTTGCAAACAAAAGTTACCGGCTAATAATACAGACTAAAATTTAAATTAAATTACAATGTACTAATTTTCAAATCTTATTTATTTTTCAACAAAACGATCCATGATAGCAGTTTCTGTTTAGTTGTTTTTCTGTTAACCTGTGAACTTTTCAGCTCACATGGTAATAAATTAAATAATTGAATCGCTATTGTGTAAGTATTTTTATCACTTACCCTTTTAGAGATGTTCGGTAGTAATAGTCTTGTTTCTACTAATACTTTTAGATTCTTTATAAAGTTTTCGTTCACCATAGTAGTAAACAATTGCTTCCAAAGAGTATAATTGATTAATATTTATTGGATTCTTCTCTCTGATAATTTTGTTTTTGTTAACTATCTTCAGCACTCTGTTTTGTAGTGCTTGAATATGGGATATATTATTATTATATGCACCACCCCATGCTATAATCCCGTAGCTAATAATACTGTGAAAGAAAGCATAATATATAGTCTTTAACATTTCAGTGTTCATTACTTTAGCAGGTTTGTAAAACACATATATTCAGTATTTAGTTTTTTTTAATAAGTGTTCAATATGTTTGTTCCATCTAAGGTTAAAATCAAAAATAATACTCAAGTATTTACAATGTTCAACTCTTTTGAGAGGATTATCATCAATAAGAATATCAATATTTTTGGGCAGGCTATCACTATAATTACCAAATGTTGTGTAGACACTTTTTTCAATATTAAGTGTGAGTTTGTTGAGCTTCAGCCATATAGAGATTTTATCAAGTAGAGCATTCATTTTATTTATCGCCTCTGTCCATGATTCATCAGTGGAGATAGCAGTGGTACCAACCGCATAAGATAAAATAGAATCATCTGGCTCTCTGGCTACTCTCTAATAAATTATTGATATAGATTAGACCAGGTTTCGTACCCTGAGGAACTCCTTTATTAATGTAATAATTACCACTGAATTTATCACCAATTCTAACTATGTTTCCTATTTTGTATATAATTAGCTATAAGTAGATTGGCGTTACCCCTGATTCCCTGAAAATTTAATTTATTTAGCAAAATTTTATGATCAACTGTATCAAAAGCTTTGGCTAGATCCAAAAATGATAAAATGATAGAAGTGATTTTGTCTAATTTATTGTATATCATATTGGTGATAAAATTTAGTGCATCTCTAGTTCCTCTGTTCTTGATAAACCTATATTGCTTGTCGGATAATATTTTACATTGCAGTATCTTTTCAAAGATTTTAGCTACGATGGATATTAAAGATATTGGTCTATAATTAGAGACATTACTTCTATCTCCAGATTTGTGTACAGGAAAAATATCAGCGATTTTGAGTGAATCAGGCCAGATTGAATCTTTTATACAATGTTTGAAAATGTAACTCAGTGGTTCAAATACATAATCATTGACAACTTGGAGGGCTTTAGTACTAATCTTATCAACAGTACCTTTCTTAAATTTAAATTTCATAATGATTTTCTTAACTTTTGTAGGATTTTTTACCAATCGAACAGAAATAATTATTCATACAATTAGCAATATCAGTTCCATCTTCTATTAGGTAAATTTCTTATAGAAATGTACCTATTGCGATCGTTCACACTTTTGAATTTCGAAAAAAATCAACGGTATGATGTTATATGTCTATGAGTAAGTCCAAAAAACCTTTTGGTTCAAAATTTATATATATATACATATATTAGATTGATAATGTGAAGTAGCAATGTAAACATCGAGTAAATAATTTTAATTTTATATTTTAATCATAGTTTTATATTTTCAAAAAATATAATATATATAATATATAATATAAAGTTATAAAAATGAGTAAATTTTCGAAAGCTTAGGAAAGAAAGTTAAAGAGTACCTTCTTTGATAATATTGCTGTAATTCCCAAATAACCTTCCTGAAACAAAGAGGCTACTAAAAAACAGAATCACTTCTCACAAAAGTGATTACATAAATGGTCAAACCAATAAATGTACCTTAGCGAGACATGCCCATGAGAAATGACATACTCCTTATTTTGAAGGTGTGTACATTCTAGCCAATGAGTCCAATTTTATCAAAAGAAAAATACACGAAATGATAGAAACTACGAAAGATCCAAGGGCTCCCAACCATTAGTAGTAGGTGGAAGTACGCCAGTACGTGTTAAATAACAAAGTGTTAAAAGAAAATGGGAATTCTGCCGAAGTTATATGGGGCTTAAATAAATAAATTATTTTTGCTGTCCAAGCTTTCGGAACTATTTATTTCCATTATCAAGGCTATAAAAGTATAAATGAACAAATATCAGTTTGGAGTGATTTCGCAAACTGAATTTGAACTTACTCTGCATGTGAGGATTATAATTTAAAACGGTACAGAATGTACACGGCTGGAAAATTCCTCATAGTGGTATTTAAAACTAATACAATACACAATTAAAATTACACATTAAAAACAGTAGTTAAGACAATATTTAAAAGGTGGAGATACAGTTACATGGTACTTGATACTATCACATTTCTAGAACAACTAATTCTCTGAAAGGGGTTGAAGGAAAAGAAAGGAATGTACAGGAAAAAATGTAATCCGTATTTTCGAAAACTGGTTGGGAGCCCTTGGATCTTTCGTAGTTTCGTGTATTTTTCTTTTGATTAAATTGGACTCATTGGCTAGAATGTACACACCTTCAAAGTTAGGAGTATGTCGTTTCTCATGGGCATGTCTCGCTAAGGTACATTTATTGGTTTGACCATTTATGTAATCACTTTTGTGAGAAGTGATTCTGTTTTTTAGTAGCCTCTTTGTTTCAGGAAGGTTATTTGGGAATTACAGCAATATTATCAAAGAAGGTACTCTTTAACTTTCTTTCCTAAGCTTCCGAAAATTTACTCATTTTTATAACTTTATATTATATATTATATATATTATATTTTTTGAAAATATAAAACTATGATTAAAATATAAAATTAAAATTATTCACTCGATGTTTACATTGCTACTTCACATTATCAATCTAATATATGTATATATATATAAATTTTGAACCAAAAGGTTTTTTGGACTTACTCATAGACATATAACATCGTTGAATTTTTTGCGAAATTCAAAAGTGTGAACGATCGCAATAGGTACATTTCTATAAGAAATTTATCTAATAGAAGATGGAACTGATATTGCTGATTGTATGAATAATTATTTTTGTTCGATTGGTAAAAAATCCTACAAACATTGTATAAAAGATTCAATCTGGCCTGATTCACTCAAAATCGCTGATATTTTTCCTGTACACAAATCTGGAGATAGAAGTAATGTCTCTAATTATAGACCAATATCTTTAATATCCATCGTAGCTAAAATCTTTGAAAAGATACTGCAATGTAAAATATTATCCGACAAGCAATATAGGTTTATCAAGAACAGAGGAACTAGAGATGCACTAAATTTTATCACCAATATGATATACAATAAATTAGACAAAATCACTTCTATCATTTTATCATTTTTGGATCTAGCCAAAGCTTTTGATACACTTGATCATAAAATTTTGCTAAATACATTAAATTTTCAGGGAATCAGGGGTAACGCCAATCTACTTATAGCTAATTATATACAAAATAGGAAACATAGTTAGAATTGGTGATAAATTCAGTGGTAATTATTACATTAATAAAGGAGTTCCTCAGGGTACGAAACCTGGTCTAATCTATATCAATAATTTATTAGAGAGTAGCCAGAGAGCCAGATGATTCTATTTTATCTTATGCGGTTGGTACCACTGCTATCTCCACTGATGAATCATGGACAGAGGCGATAAATAAAATGAATGCTCTACTTGATAAAATCTCTAGATGGCTGAAGCTCAACAAACTCACACTTAATATTGAAAAAAGTGTCTACATAACATTTGGTAATTATAGTGATAGGCTGCCCAAAAATATTGATATTCTTATTGATGATAATCCTCTCAAAAGAGTTGAACATTGTAAATACTTGAGTATTATTTTTGATTTTAACCTTAGATGGAATAAACATATTGAACACTTATTTAAAAAAAACTAAATACTGAATATATGTGTTTTACAAACTTGCTAAAGTAATGAACACTGAAATGTTAAAGACTATATATTATGCTTTCTTTCACAGTATTATTAGCTACGGGATTATAGCATGGGGTGGTGCATATAATAATAATATATCCCATATTCAAGCACTACAAAACAGAGTGCTGAAGATAGTTAACAAAAACAAAATTATCAGAGAGAAGAATCCAATAAATATTAATCAATTATACTCTTTGGAAGCAATTGTTTACTACTATGGTGAACGAAAACTTTATAAAGAATCTAAAAGTATTACTAGAAACAAGACTATTACTACCGAACATCTCTAAAAGGGTAAGTGTTAAAAAATAGTTACACAATAGCGATTCAATTATTTAATTTATTACCATGTGAGCTGAAAAGTTCACAGGTTAGCAGAAAAACAACTAAACATAAACTGCTATCATGGATCGTTTTGTTGAAAAATAAATAAGATTTGAAAATTAGTACATTGTAATTTAATTTAAATTTTAGTCTGTATTATTAGCCGGTAACTTTTGTTTGCAAGTTCAGTTTGTAGATGCTAGTCCGCATTCAGGGATTTTATAAATGAATTATTTTGAGAATATATTCTTTACTATAATCAAAACTACTATTTATTTTGATGGAATTAATTTTTTATTTTATATAAAGAATTCGTATCGGTTGATTGTTAATGTTATTTGTTATCTTTATTTTGTAAGTTTAGTGATGTAAGATATACCAGTTTCTGCATACAGATATTTATTTATCTCGGCAGGATATATTGATGCGTTGCAATTTTGAATGCAAAAGCAATTTTGTACCGGCATTGAATAAATAAATGTAAGATAACGGATTATCATTCAAAGAGTGATTATTATTTATTCAAGGAATTACATCATTAGAATCTGCTTTAAACGAAACCTGAGTCCAAACCTTCTAATTGTTAGGATGTTTATTACACTACCTGTTTTCGGGTTATCTACAATCTTCGCTGGAATATAGTCTCAGAATATAATAACGCTCTAACTTACTGCTAGACGGCGCTACAGTGCTTTATTCTCTACATCGTTTTGTTGTTCTCACATCTCTATTATTATTATAAATCAAGATATTAGATATTACATAGATATTTTTTACCAAAAATTGGACCGACTTTATAAGTTGGTGCAATAAAAAATACAAAATTATATTAATTGTATTGGTTCTGGTCCTTTTGAAGTTGTGCAATTGTAGTTAGATAGAAGATTTTTGACAACGACTTCAAGATTACCAGCATCAATAGAATTAATATTATTTTGTATTTTTCGTCGCAGCAACTAATATATTCGGTCCAATTTTTAGTAAAAAAACATTTATTTCACGATTTTACTGTAACATTAGTCATGAAAATCGATGATCGCTCACAAATACCAAAGAAGATATTGAACTTATCCTGGCTAACAGTCAAGATTCTATCGAACATAAAATATGAGCTCAGATGGATGAGAGAATAATCTAAAAAGAGGCAGATAAGGACAGTAAAGTGATTTGACAGACAAAGATTGCAACATTGTAACAAATAATTTTAATTCAGAAATGGATTTTGTTATGAAGTCTTTGTTTAGCCCAAATGAATTAAATAATGTCTAAGAAATCTTAAAATCACCTTAGGACAAATTAAACCAAACAAAAAGGTAGGTGAGAGTAGGGTGAAATGATTCCTTAAGGTAAAATGATACCCTCAAATTTTATAAAAACTAATGGCAGCATCTTTGTAACGGTGGCAGTTTGTTGTAGCGCATATAGTCTATATTCATTAACTTTTTTTTTAGGTTAAGTGAAACTCACGTTGTGCATTCGGTGTAAAACGATGCTATATGGGTGGTACAAAATCACACATTAAGCAAATTTCGGCGTTTTCAAGACTTCGATTTTCTACGTTCCAGAATGGCACATGAATATCGCCATAAAAAGCAGAGGAAAAATTGGGATCCAGAGAGTATGCAAAATTCTTCGAATGATATAAAAGGTTTCATAAAACGGCAGTGTTCCTGTCATGTCATCAAAACGCCGGGCATTTATTAGCTAGATGAAATATAAAACATCTTGGTAGCAAAGCGACGGTCTTCAGTGCAGATCAAGAAAATGAGGTGATTGAACATATTCTCGATTACAAGAAGAATCGTATGGCATAACGACACTACATCTTCGCCGTTAAGCCTTTCAATCAGCTGAAAAAAACAATGTAACCCACAGACTTTGCCATATGAAAATGGCTGCTGGTAAAGATTGGCTAGCTTGTTTTCGAAATAGACATCCAGAAATTAGTTTTCAAATTCCATAGACCGCTTGTTCTGCTCGTGCAAGAGCATTTCATGAACCAGTTGTCGCCATTTTTTAATCTCCTAAAAGACAAAACATTATTTTTCCCATAAATGCAAACCTGGACTAAGCTTTAGAAAAATAGCTCAATAATCATCCTGGAGAACTGTCACTACGTTTCAGACCAATTGGACATTATACGAAGCATATCTGAAATCTGCCGCTCCTATTTATTTTTTATTTATTTATATATTATACGGGGTAAACCCCATTACAATGAAAAAAAAACAAATTAAAATAATATGAATAATAATACACACGGTACAAGTACATGATATCAAAAAGATTTAGAATAACGTCAATAATGGGTTTAGAAAAACTGGGTTTGCACCATTTAACCCAGAAACTTTTACAGACGCCGATTTCGTAGCTGCAGATCTTACGGACAAACCAGAGGAGGAACCAAGTGCCCCTGTTGATAACGTAGCAGCATCGGAAGAAATCTGTCAAAAAAATCCTATTCTAGGTCCAAGTGCCCGCCCAGATACTGCCATTGTAGCAGTTTCAGAAGAAATTCGTCCTATTCCAAGCCAAAAAGCACTCCCAGATAACAATGCTTTGGCCAAAAAGCACCCCCAGATAACAGTGCTGTGGATATCAAACCAAACCATAGAGTTACGGTTTTGGAGTTAAAAGAGTGGTAAAGTTTATAATATGCGTATTTCCTCGACGATGTTCTAAGATTTCTGAACAATAGCAAAAACAAGCAAGGCATACATGGATAATGGTGAACGTTCAAAGATTTTCGTGACAAATACAACACTCAAAAGTGTAAATTAAATATTTTTTTTACAAAAAATAGACCGACGTTATCAGTGGATGCACTGAAAAGTACCAAAATAATATTAATTCTATGGGTGCTGGTACTTGTGAAGTTGGTGCCAAAAGTTTTCAATCTAACTTCAACTGCAGAACTTCAAAAGTACCAGCACCAATAGAATTAATATTTTTTCGTACTTGTCAGTACACCACTTGATAACGTTGGTCCATTTTTTGTAAGAAATATTTATTTTACATTGCTTAATCATTTGGCTCTGTTTGTCACACCAACATGTAATGCAATGTGTGCTGCTACTTTTTAAAAATACTGATTTTTAAACCCTTACCATATTTCAAACAAAAAAATCTCGACGGCCTATAGCCATCAAAAAGGTAAATTTCTCAAAATTCATTAAAATTAAAATTTGAACATTTTCATTGGTATACCTACATGTCATTACATGCCAATTGCACATTTTTAACCGCATGTATCATAGCCATGCGGTCAGAGTATTAGAGGTTGTTGTTTGGCTGTTGAATATAAAGCAGATAGGGTTCGCGTTCAGCGCCAAGACTGAAGTTTTTTTTTACTATTTCTAGTCAATAAATATATTACATATATTTTTAATCAGGTTCTATATTAAGAACATCAGAATATGTACAATTACATCAAATTTATATTGAGTGTTCATGATTTATCAATATTTCTTATTTTTTCTTTATTTATTTTTTTTCTGCGCATTTTATTAAAAACTGCTTCGAACGAAAGTTGTAGGTACTGATTATATCTATAACTTAAAATTATTTTTGATGATATTTACACTACGGCCCTTTTTTGATATTTTTTTAAAATGTTTGAATGGTCGCCATTTTAAAACTACTTACCCGATAATGCCCAAGAACGAACTCGGTCGAGAGATTCAAAAGGTTGATTTTTGTAGCAAATTTGAAGTTGATACCTCCAAAACTGCGACCTCTATCTTGTTAACAAATTTAGTAGTTTTCCATATATATATATATATATATATATATATATATATATATATATATATATATATATATATAAATAAAAAGATGTTCTTGGGGATGCAGTCATATATTCAATAAAATTCTTTGATTGAAGCTAATATTCTTAAATTACATTTTTTTTAACTAAACCTGTATCTGCTTAATAATAATTTTCATTTAATTGTGCTCCTTGTTCAAATAGCCACAAACATATAAAGATCATTCAGTAATATTCAATTTTATCAACAAAATCTAGATACTTTCTTACTTATTGTGTTACCGTGACAAATATAAATAATGACATTTGTAATTGATGCTATGAAATCTTTCCTGTTTTTGGCTAATTTATTTTAAATTCACGATTGTAACTATTTTTATAATACTATTAAGTTGTTGTTGAAATAATTTTGTAATGATTTGTAGTTTGCCCTGAAGAAGAGAATAAACATTCTCGAAAGCTTGGCTTCAATCAAAGAATTTTATTGAATATATGACTGCATCCCCAAGAACATCTTTTTATTTATTATAAAACCAGTCAAGAATACAAAATAAATAAATATATATATATATATATATATATATATATATATATATATATATATATATATATATGTGTTTTGTGGAGATTCTTGAGCTTGTGGATTATATTTCTTTGGAAGTTTCTTGGGTTTTAGGCTCTTCTGTTAAAAATACTGTATATGTTGATTTGTTTCTTTATTCCATTATAAAAAATAAAAATAAAAAACCATTTCAGTGGTACATCAAAACGTTTCGACTTTACATAACATAAGTCTTCTTCAGTTGATTAAAAACTATGGATATGAGAAAAAGGTAATTAGTATACTATTTTACAAGTGTTTGAGAAGGAGAATTAATACAACTTACCTAAAACATTGCAATTCGAAAAAATCCCGATGGCCTGTAGTCAGCGGAAAGGTAAATTTTTCAAAATTCATTGAATTAAAATTTTAACAACCTTTTCATTGGTATACCTACATGTTATTAAATAAAATTGTCATAGCCTTGCTGTTAGAGGTTTTTGTTTTGGCTGTTGAATATAAAGCAGACAGGGTTCGAGTCCACTTCAAGGCAGATTTTTTTTTCGTCTATTTCTATTCAATAAATATACTATATATTTTTTTAATCAGGGTCTATATTAAGATCTCCAGAAAATGTACAATTACATCAAATTTATATTGAGTGTTCATGTTTTATCAATATTTGTTATTTTTCTTTATTAATTTTTATTTTTTTACCTGTGTATTTTATGAAAAATTGTTCTGAACAAAAGTTGTAGGTACTGATTATATCTATAACCTAAAATTATTTTTAATAATATTTACACTACTGCTCTTTTTTGATAATTTTTTTAAATGTTTGAATGGTCGCCATTTTGAAACTACTTACCCGATAATGCCCAATAACGAACTCGTCCGAGATATTTGAGAGATTGATTTTTGTAGCAAATTTGAACTTGATACCATCAAAACTGCGACCTCTATCGTGTTAACAAATTTCGTAATATCCCATATATATATATATATATATATATAAACTTTTGAACCAAATGTTTTTTTGGACTAACTTATAGACATATAACAACATGCCGTTGAAATTTTTTCGAAATTCAAAAGTGTGAACGATCGCAATAGGTATATTTCTATAAGAAATTTACCTAAAACGTGAAATAAAAATTGATTTCTTGATAAAAATTATGAAATTTATTGATGCATAGTTTTGGTTATTATATTTTCCGTTTTTTTTACGGTTTTCATTTTGTTCTTTGCTTTTTTGAAACACTAATAGATGTAGACTTTTTTTGATGTCTTTGTAACTTTTGCGATTGGAAAAATGTGACTGGATTTTGGTTACCGGAAAACTGTTTGGTTAGTTAGGAGAATTTTTCTTTTTTTTCCGAGAAATGATTTTTGACATTTTGTTTATATTGTTTTGCGTCTGACTTGGAACGGGTATTTTGGTTATAACCTATTTTTGAAAATATATTTTATAGTATATTGTTGTAAATAATATTTAGTCTATTTTTATCAGTTTTATAGTTTATTGTGTTTTGTTTTTTCTTTATGTAGATAGTTTCTAGAATTACCCATTTATATGTATTTTGTTCGGTAGTTAGAATTTTGGTTTCCTCATAATTGAAAGTATGTTTCTTTTCTTCTTCGTGATTCGTTAATGCGGTTTTATTTTTTTTGTCATATTTATGGCCCTTAATGCGATTTATAAGGTGTTGGCTTGTTTGTCCAATATATGTGTTATTGCAGTTATTGCATGGGATTTCATAAACGCTGTGGGTAATTTTATTTTTTTCCTCTTTGGATTTTAATTTGCTATGTGTTTTTTTTAGAAGATTGTGAGCTTTATGACTAACCGGAATGTTATGTTTTTCGAAAAATTTTTGTATGCTCTTAGATAAGTTCTTTATATATGGGATTGTGAGGTATTTTTGGTTGTTATTTTTATGTCTTCTTGAGATTTTGTGTGTATTGTATGTTGCATGTATTTTGGTATTAAATATTGAATTAATAAGTTTAATAGGGTAGTTGTTCTGTGTTAGAATTGATTTTGCTTTAATAATAGATTCTTCGCGAAATTCTGGATCTGAGAGTATAATTGATCTGTCTGCAAGATTACTGATTACAGATTTTTTTTGGGATAGTGGGTGTTCTGAATTGAAATGTAGATATCTACCTGACCACGTTTCTTTAGTGTACCATTTTGTGTGTATATTGTTTTTGTTATGTATTAGTGTTAAATCTAGAAAATTAATTGTATTGTTTTTTTCAGTTTCTATTGTAAACTTTATTTTATTGTGATATGAGTGGAAAAGATCTAGTATATAGTTTTCTTTGTCTTTGGGAATGGTAGTCAGACAATCATCAACATATCTAAAGAAAAATGGTGTTGGAAAATCTAATTTAGGTAAGATTTCATTCTCAAGGTCTTCAAGGACTAGTTGTGCGATGCAGCTTGAAATGGATGAACCCATGGCGCAACCATAGATCTGTTGATAGAATTCTTCATTGTATTTAAAGTATGTTTTACTGAGTGTTAGTTTAACTGCTTCTTTAAATTCTGTTTTAGAGATATCTGTGTATTGTTTTATGTCGTTCCATTTTTTGTCGATAATTTTTAGAGCTAAGTCTGTTGGAATATTTGTGTAAAGGGATTCAACATCAAGTGATATTATGATGTGGTTATGGGGAATGACGATGTTTTTAATTTTCTTTTTAATATGCCAGGAATCTTTAATGTATGATTCAGAGTTATTTATTATATTATTTAAAATTTCTTTCAAGTATTTAGAAAGTTTACTAAAGGGTGATTGTATAGATGAGACTATTGGTCTTAGTGGGGTTTCTGCTTTGTGGAGTTTTGGTTGGCCGTATATTTTCGGTGGTAATGAGTTGTGTATTATTAGTTTATTAGCTGTTAAAGGTGAGATTAGTTGTAGTTCTTTCCATTTTTTAATTAGATCGTTATTGATTGTTTGATATCTGTTTGTAGGGTCGGATTTTATTTTTTTATATGTTGATGTGTCGGATAATAATTCATTCATTTTGTTATTGTATGTATCAGTGTTCATTACTACGGTTTTATTTGTTTTATCTGGTTTTAGTATTAAGAGGTTTGGGTTATTTTTTAAGAAAATTTTGGTTTGTTTATATTCATTTATGAGTTTTCTTTGGATGTATTCTTGTTTTTGGTTAGAGTTTCTGTAATTTGTTTTTTAGTGGTTAGTCAAATATTGCAACAGGTAGCTCTAATTTCATCTTGATTAGGAATTGGTAGATCTTTTATTGAAAATTCTATATTTGCTATTATTTCTGGTATGGGTATTTCTTTTTTATTTTCTATAGGCATAGCAAAATTAGGACCGAGACTAAGTATATTTTTTGCGTATTCTGGTATATTGGTATCAGAGATGTTTTCAATCCATGTATCCGGTATGTTTATTGTTGTGTTATTTTGTAGATGTTTTTTGAGTTTGTCAAATTTTCTTATGTTTCTTGTTTTTGTTTTGTTGAAAAAGACATCGAGTTTTTTATTTTGATATTGAAGGAAGGAGTTGAGGGTGTTAGTAGGGATTATTTTTTTAAGTTTCTCTATTAAAAAAGCTATTTCTTAAGATTTGGTTTTCGAACTTATGTTTTAGGTTTACAGAAAAGAAATTTATATGGTTTAAATTCAAATTGAGAAATTTAGGACAAATTTTTTCAGCTCTACATCTGAGGAGAAAAATTCGCCTGTTCTTAAAATTGGACAATTTTTTATGTAATTTGATAGAGTTTCTCATGTAATAGATTGGTTGATTTCCATAGATTCTTCATATGTGGTTAAAATTGAAATGCATATTCTCACCCATGCTTGTCTATATGTGTTTTGTGGAGATTCTTGAGCTTGTGGATTATATTTCTTTGGAAGTTTCTTGGGTTTTAGGCTCTTCTGTTAAAAATACTGTATATGTTGATTTGTTTCTTTATTCCATTATAAAAAATAAAAATAAAACCGCATTAACGAATCACGAAGAAGAAAAGAAACATACTTTCAATTATGAGGAAACCAAAATTCTAACTACCGAACAAAATACATATAAACGGGTAATTCTAGAAACTATCTACATAAAGAAAAAACAAAACACAATAAACTATAAAACTGATAAAAATAGACTAAATATTATTTACAACAATATACTATAAAATATATTTTCAAAAATAGGTTATAACCAAAATACCCGTTCCAAGTCAGACGCAAAACAATATAAACAAAATGTCAAAAATCATTTCTCGAAAAAAAAGAAAAATTCTCCTAACCAACCAAACAGTTTTCCGGTAACCAAAATCCAGTCATATTTTTCCAATCGCAAAAGTTACAGACATCAAAAAAAGTCTACATTTATTAGTGTTTCAAAAAAGCAAAGAACAAAATGAAAACCGTAAAAAAAACGGAAAATATAATAACCAAAACTATGCATCAATAAATTTCATAATTTTTATCAAGAAATCAATTTTTATTTCACGTTTTTCGAATTGCAATGTTTTAGGTAAGTTGTATTAATTCTCCTTCTCAAACACTTGTAAAATAGTATACTAATTACCTTTTTCTCATATCCATAGTTTTTAATCAACTGAAGAAGACTTATGTTATGTAAAGTCGAAACGTTTTGATGTACCACTGAAATGGTTTTTTATTTTTATTTTTTATAATGGAATAAAGAAACAAATCAACATATACAGTATTTTTAAGAGAAGAGCCTAAAACCCAAGAAACTTCCAAAGATATATATATATATATATATATATATATATATATATATATATATATATAAACGAGAATGCTATTCACCTTTATGCTTTTATTTCATCAGATACAGTCATCCACCAGAAGCGGATCACGTGATTTCAAGCTTATTTGCTTTCGTCAGCGCCACATAAGTAGAAGCTTTATCCGACGAAACAAAAGCAACTGAAAGATGTCATAGGTGCATGACAACAACCTCTCAGTGGGACGCAATTTGCGCCACCTAGATATTGATAGCTAGTTACATTTAACGTATCCGCTTCTGGTGGATGACTGTATCTGATGAAATAAAAGCATAAAGGTGAATAGTATTCTTATTTTGATATTATATCTATCTCAGTAATGCTGAATTATAGTTTTCTTTATCTTTATTATATACTTTACGTTAAACGTAACTAGCTATCAATACCTAGGTGGCGCGAATTGCGTCCCACTGAGAGGTTGTTGTCATGCACCTATGACATCTTTCAGTTGCTTTTGTTTCGTCGGATGCAGCTTCCACTTATGTGGCGCTGACGAAACCAAATAAGCTTGAAATCACGTGATCCGCTTCTAGTGGATGACTGTATCTGATGAAATAAAAGCATTAAGGTGAATAGCATTCTCATTTTGATATTATATCTATCTCAGTAATACTGAATTATAGTTTTCTTTATATATATATTTTGATTTTGTATTCTTGACTGGTTTTATAATAAATAAAAAGATGTTCTTGGGGATGCAGTCATATATTCAATAAAATTCTATGATTGAAGCCGAGCTTTCGAGAATGTTTATTCTCTTCTTCAGGGCAAAAATCGTGAATTTAGAATAAATTAACCAAAAACAGGAAAGATTTCATAGCCATCAATTAATAATGACATTTGTAATTGATGGCTATGAAATCTTTCCTGTTTTTGGTTAATTTATTCTAAATTCACGATTTTTGCCCTGAAGAAGAGAATAAACATTCTCGAAAGCTCGGCTTCAATCAAAGAATTTTATTTAATATATGACTGCATCCCCAAGAACATCTTTTTATATATATATATATATATATATATATATATATATATATATATATATATATATATTTGATTCTGAATTCTTGACTGGTTCATTATTTGATAAAATAGATTTTTGTTGGGGATGCAGTCATGAAATAAATAAGATTCTTTATTTATTATTTATAAATAATTAATGACATTCCTGATTGATGGCTATGAAATCTTTCCTGTTTGTGGTTAATTTTATCTAAATTCACGAATTTTGCCCCGACGAAGAGAGAGAGAGAATGTTTATTCGCTTCGTCGGGGCAAACTAAAAATCGTTACAAATTTTTTTTTAACTACATATTAGATTATTAATTAAAGTACTTACATTCGTGAATTTATATAAAATTAACCACAAACAGGAAATATTTCATAGTCAGCAATCAGAAATGTCATTAGTTATTTATAAATGTCATGGTAACAGCATATCTAGAGTTGAAAGTGTCTAGATTCAAGTTTTCTTAGAAAAAATCCAAATAGGAGTTATCTTTGTGTTTGTAGCTCTTTTTTAACAAGTCACACATTAAACTTAAAAATATTGAGGCAGATATAAGTTTAGTAAAAAGAAAAAGTTATTATTCAATTATATATAAAAAAAAATATATTCATAACAGACGAAGAAACATATAATATAAATAAATATATACCCGTACACAGACTAGACTATCTGAATTCGTAGGTATTGCAGTATAAATTCAAGTTTATTATGTCAATAATATTATTTCCTATTTTGTTAGGCATTCAGATTATTTGTTAATTATATATAATCATATTCTCTCACAATACGACATACATAACTTTAAAATGAAATAATGGAAAGCGTCAATTACATAAAAAAACAAAAAAAAAAAAAAAAAAAAAAAACAAGTCAATCTCTCTCACAAATTAACCTGAGAAATTTATTAAAATAATATATATCTAATAGAGAAATATTAACACATATCATCTTTATCGTATTCTCTCACAATTGGATAAATACACAATATAAAATATCCTGAAAAGCATCCATTCATTCAATGAAGCTAATAATAATGATAAGCTGATTTCTCTCACAAATCAACATGTAAGAATATTTTAAACATTTTCCATGTTATTTAATACATTTTAAATAGTAATTGTAAGTAAGTAAAATGTTTAAAATATTCTTACATGTTGATTTGTGAGAGAAATCAGCTTATCATTATTATTAGCTTCATTGAATGAATGGATGCTTTTCAGGATATTTTATATTGTGTATTTATCATATTGTGAGAGAATACGATAAAGATGATATATGTTAATATTTCTCTATTAGATATATATTATTTTAATAAATTTCTCAGGTTAATTTGTGAGAGAGATTGACTTGTTTTTTTTTTTTGTTTTTTTTTTATGTAATTGACGCTTTCCATTATTTCATTTTAAAGTTATGTATGTCGTATTGTGAGAGAATATGATTATATATAATTAACAAATAATCTGAATGCCTAACAAAATAGTAAATAATATTATTGACATAATAAACTTGAATTTATACTGCAATACCTACGAATTCAGATAGTCTAGTCTGTGTACGGGTATATATTTATTTATATTATGTGTTTCTAAGTCTGCTATGAATATATTTTTTTTATATATAATTGAATAATAACTTTTTCTTTTTACTAAACTTATATCTGCCTCAATATTTTTAAGTTTAATGTGTGACTTGTTAAAAAAGAGCTACAAACACAAAGATAACTCCTATTTGGATTTTTTCTAAGAAAACTTGAATCTAGACACTTTCAACTCTAGATATGCTGTTACCATGACATTTATAAATAACTAATGACATTTCTGATTGCTGACTATGAAATCTTTCCTGTTTGTGGTTAATTTTATATAAATTCACGAATGTAAGTACTTTAATTAATAATCTATTATGTAGTTAAAAAAAATTTGTAACGATTTTTAGTTTGCCCCGACGAAGAGAATAAACATTCTCGAAAGCTTGGCATAATCCAAAGAATTTTATTTATTAAATGACTGCATCCCCAACAAAAATCTATTTTATTAAATAATAAACCAGTCAAGAATTCAGAATCAAATATATATATATATATTTGTTATATCCCAATATAATTCACCATATTCAATAATAACGATCAAGTCTCACAGGTGTCGTATTTCAACGACACGTGTTTTATTATTTTTCTTTGTTCATAATTTCGTTCTCAGAGATAATGCTGACTTGCAGTTTTGCACTCTGGAACATTCTGAGAAATCAATACATTTTACATTCTCACAGAATATGCAACTTTGCAATTTCCATTCTCTGGAATATTCCATATTCTAAGAATATTGTAGTTTTATCAGAATATGCAAACTTGCAGATCCCATGCTCTAGAACTTGTAACTGACGAACCAAGCGCAAGTCACATGATGCTTAATCAGCATAAAATCACTATAAATACGATTGCACCTGGTTCCTCGAGGTTCTTGGTTCAAATAAGCAGTAGCTCTCAGTTCACGTTGTTTTTCTTCATTATTAATATTGTATTTTTGTAACTTATAAATTATAATAAATATTGAAATATTGGGGTCACGATGGCTAAGTGGGCTAAGGCGCTGGAAGAGCGTTCATAGCTTGCCACAGCTCATCGTGAGCGCGGGTTCGAATCCCGCCAGAGCCATGGTTGTTTGTAAACTGGACCCGTGCACAGGTATCCTGTATACCTCTTCGGGATTGTATTCCAGATATTAAAAAAAAATATATATTATTATTTTTTAAAAAGTGAAGTTCTAAACTACAAATAAAAAATTGGTGCAGTCAGTAGCATTCCTCAACGTTGTTATAAGTGTCAACGGTAGTTTCCAAACCTTAGAAGAAGAAAGAATCGAATCTGCGGAGAACCAAGTTCCAATCCACATCACCAGCAACGAAGACGGTCTCTCCGGCGACAACGGAACACGCGAACGCTCACCCTGTCGTAACAACGCTCACGGAGAATAAAGGATTTCATCTTCTGCCAGGAATGAGGATTTTAGTCAAGTAAGTGCAAAGAATCATCTCGTTTAAAAATTTTACCAATTATTGAAACATTTTTTTAAAAACAATTTACCTACAATTATTATCGTATTTCATTAGTTCGATTGAACAACATTTTTGTTATCGTATTGTTTTGACATTTATCCAAAATTTATCCCCTATATTTACGTTTTCGCCCTGAAAACACAATGCCTACTACAAGATGTCAAGCTAGTTCCGACGCGAACGCTGACGTCAACCCCGAATCACAAATTATTTCTGTGGAGCAATACAAACTCTCAGAGATATTTTCTATTATCCCTGATTATGATAGTAATCAGATATTTTAACCACATTCACAAACGCATGTTCCATGGCATTCAACATGGCAACCGGAGATTAAAAGCTTCTCCTTACATTACAAATTAAAAATAAACTTAAAGGCCGAGCAGCCGAACTTGTCGATTCTCGAAACCCAAATTCATGGGAAGAAATTTTACATCTTTTAGATTCACGAGATTTAACCTCATTTATTTAGGATCATCAACATATGAAACAGTTGCAAAATGAATCACCATTAACTTTCATAGCTCGTCTGCAAACGCATGAATCGAAAATTCACTCTGCTATCAACAAACAAAACATGACTTTCCCAGAAAAAATTGCTCAAACTAAATTAACAGGCGCAATGGTACTGACAACGGCATTAACTGGACCTGAACAGAAATTAGGTCAAATAGTTAGAGCTAGTAATCCAAGCGACATGATTTCAGCTTTAGATAAAATTAAAAAGGAACTTCAACTATCTTATTTTGAGAATCAAAAATTTCAGAATAGACCTCAGAATAATATGAAAAAACCTATCCAACTTCCACAATGTTCATATTGTGAAAGACCAGGCCACATGATCCGAGATTGTCTTACAAGAAAGAGATCATTACAGTCTTCATTTCAAAATTATCAACAAAACTTTCTACCATCTTTCAACAACTGTAATCCCCAAAATCAATCATCTTCTCAAACCCAAAATAGACAACCTAGTCCATATAACAATCAATTTTCTAGACCCAATCTCAATGTTCAAAGACCATCTGTCATTCAATCAAATCCAAATATAAGACAGCAACCACATCGTACACATCATTTTAATAATCCAGTAGAAGTTCAATATTATCACAACAATTTTATTACTAATGAACAGTCTAATTATACTCCCGATTTTTATAGAGATGAACATTATAATAATTTTTCGCAAGAGTATTATCAGTTGGAATCTTTCCAAAACAATTGTGAAAGTTCTACATCACAATCCGAAGATTTTCATGATCAAAATTTTCCTCTTCCCAACTTCTACAGCCCCAGATCCCAATAAACCAGTTTTGGAGGAACAGACAACCCCAATTCAAACTATGACTATCGACAACCTCCACCCGTATGCCAACCACCCAGAACAAATGTTCATGTAAGCTCAACACCTACAGTAAATTCTAAGAATCTCTACTATTTCGAAGACTCCTCAAAAAGATTTAGAATTCTCGTAGATAGTGGAGCAGCCATATCAATCTTCAAACCAAAAACATGCGAAGTATTTTTAAATAGAAGCCCCGAAAATGTTGTTATCCAAGGAATAACAGACCAAAAGATTCTAATTTCCGAATCTGTTATGATACCTTTTGCCAAAAATGATCCTTATAAAATTTACATTTGCGATCTTGATATCCAATTCGATGGACTAGTTGGAGCAGATTGGCTTCACCATTATGAGGCAGTAATTTAATAAAAATATGAATAGCATTGAGAGAGCTATTCACCAGCTATCCGACAAATTGGCACTTAGAGAAGCAAAATTAAGTTTCTTCGAAATATGTGAAAAACTGATGGCAAGCCTTTTGTTCCTTGAAGATAACCTCAATGACATTTTGAATGCTATTATATTTGCTAGATTAAGAATAATTCATTCATCCATAATCGAACCATATAATCTGATTACATCATTAAAGGAAATATCTCAAAATCTATTAAGAAATAACATACCACTACCGGCTAAACATTCAAGTATAGCCCAATTTTTAGAAATCATTGAATTAGAAGCATTTCAAACAGAATCAGAAATCGTTTTTGTTTTAAAAATTCCATTAGTTGAACCTCACATTCACAATGTTTCAACTCTATCCTATCCCAATATACGATAGCAGAACTGGTATTCATCACATTTTATCTCTTACTCAAAAATTCATTGCGCGAGATGATGATTCTTTGACATATGCACTAATAAAAGATCCTAGCCAGTGCAAACAACTTGCACCCTACAAGAAATTGTGTTCCAATGTCTACCCATATCCAATAGACGCAAATGCTATCTGCGAGGCACAGCTCTTTAGAAACTTCAGAGACTTTCCCCAAAACTGCGAAATATCTCTAATACATGGTCAAGGTTACAACGTCCAAAAACTGGAAGAAAACATGTGGCTTATTCTAGTAACACAGCCACTTCACATAACAATTCACTGCAAAGAAGCCAATACCAGAACCATTATTGTAGACAAGAATTCAATCTTCAAGTTAACTACAAACTGCTATGCCTTTATTGGTATCACTAAAGTCCAAGCAGAAACACGCAACATCATCGAAGTTTCACACAATCCACATCCAGTGATGATCAACTATAATTGCTGTTTACATATACCAGAAAAAGTTTTAGTTCAAGAACTGGAACCATTCAACCTTAATAACATGAATATGGACGATCTTTCATCAGCCAAGTACAAGTTAGAACAATATTCTAAAAATCTCGATGAACTTATAAATAAGCCCTTCATCGAAAGAAACATATCCTGGTTTACCGTTTTCACTATTGTAATTATTGTGATTCTAACAACCATCTATGTAATTTTCAAAATTATACTCCATAAGAAAACATCTCCAAATCCAGAGCCGGACTTGAAACCCAACGAGACATTACAAAGAATAAAATCCATGATCTATAGAAGACGACCAAATCTACAGCCTGATGTCGAAACTACAGTGTAAAGGACCTTCTAAGTGAAGTGAAATTCTTTTCTTTTAAAAGTGAACATTTATTGACACTGTCATTTTTATTTTACCTTTCAAATTTTTTTTATATTCTTGTATACTCTTATTTTTACATTTTATTTTAATTTTTATTCTAACCAAAAAATTGTTGTATAACATCATTTTTTTTATAAGGGGGAGCTGTTATTTCCCAATATAATTCACCATATTCAATAATAACGATCAAGTCTCACAGGTGTCATATTTCAACGAAACGTGTTTTATTATTTTTCTTTGTTCATATTTTCGTTCTCAGAGATAATGCTGACTTGCAGTTTTGCACTCTGGAACATTCTCAGAAATCAATATATTTTACATTCTCACAGAATATGCAACTTTGCAATTCCCATTCTCTGGAATATTCCATATTCTAAGAATATTGTAGTTTTATCAGAATATGCAAACTTGCAGATCCCATGCTCTAGAACTTGTAACGGACGAACCAAGCGCAAGTCACATGCTTAATGCTTAATCAGCATAAAATCACTATAAATACGATTGCACCTGGTTCCCCGAGGTTCTTGGTTCAAATAAGCAGTAGCTCTCAGTTCACGTTGTTTTTCTTCATTATTATTATTGTATTTTTGTAACTTATAAATTATAATAAATATTATTATTTTTTAAAAAGTGAAGTTTTAAACTACAAATATAAAAAGAAAATGGGAATTCTGCCGAAGTTATATGGGGCTTAAATAAGAAAACTCTTTTTGCTGTCCAAGCTTTCGGAACTATTTATTTCCATTCTCAAGGCTATAAAAATATAAATGAAAAAATATTAGTTTGGAGTGATTTCACAAACTGAATTTGAACTTACTCTGCAAGTGAGGATTATTATTTAAAACGGTACAGACTGTACACGGTTGGAAAATTCCTCATAGTGGTATTAAAAGCTAATACAATACACAATTAAAATTACACATTAAAACAGTAGTTAAGACAATATTTAAAAGGTGGAGATACAATTACATGGTTCTTGATACTGTCACATTTCTAGAACAACTAATTCTCTGAAAGGGGTTGAAGGAAAAGAAAGGAATGTAAAGGAAAATATTTAAACAGTTTTTTTAATTTTTCGAAAACTGGGTGGGAGATCAAGATTCCACAGAACATAGAAATGGTACACTGGGCATATAACAATTGATACCATAGAAGACACAGAACTCAAAACATAAAAGTGTATTCATATCAAAATGTATGCAAGCTTCAAAACAATCCTAACCTATGTACGATTATTTACGTTATTGACGCAAAATTTTGAAATCAAGTAGGAGTAAACAGAGCTGAGTCCACGTAAATCGGTACAAGTATTCATAGCCCTCGGATCTTTTGTAATTTCTATCATTTCGTGTATTTTTCTTTTGATTAAATTGGACTCATTGGCTAGAATGTACACACCTTCACACATTGTTGTGGAGATAAATAGCAATCAGAAAACTAATTTTAAAATCCAGATCCATATTAAATTTTTTTGATTTGCTGATGGTCATGAAGTGACGAAACGTTGTACCAAAAAATGGTGAACACAACTGGATGCAACAGAAAAAGTTGCTATGGGGAAAGGCTTTTGGTTATTCAATTCGTTGCATAACAACCAAGTTATTAAAGAAATAACAAAAAGTAAAAATTGGTTCTTTTTTAATTCCTCAAAAACAAAAAATGATACTTCAAATTTGTTTATGGCATATTAATCCCCATTACATTTTGCAGCTTTGCCCCAATTTAACCTTCTTCGTAGTTCTTACGGGTCACGAGATCCCAATGATGAGCACCGAATCTGAATAACCCGGTATATACATAAACTTTTGAACCAAAAATATTTTTGGACCTATTTATAGACATATAACAACATGCCTTTGAAATTTTTTCGAAATTCAAAAGTGTGAACGATCGCAATGGGTACATTTCTATAAGAAATTTACCTAAAATAAAAGAAATATTATATCTACCCCGTTCGAAATAATGAAAAGCCCCTTATGAATTAGATAGTTTCGATGTGTAAGGAAGATTACAAGGGCTTAGAAAAAACAAATATAAATGATTCTTGATATTTAAGTCTTCCTTCAATTTCTACTAGCCCATTATCTCAATAAAACAGAACTCTTGAAATAATCCAAGTATTTAAAATTGAAAAGAGCTGATTCCTACATATTTGCATTGCTTAAATATAATATGAATAAAAGCTTAGATGTAAATTAAATTGATGATAATTAATTTATGACGACCAAGAAGATAATATCACCTTGAATCTCGCTTACTCCAAAACTCTAAATAGAAATACCTCTGTGCCTCTGCTGCAACTTGTACAGTACCTACCAAGTTTCGAAAGCCCCTTTGTCTCTACCCTCGAACTGTATCTATGCAAATCTAGAATCGGTTTGCATAATACCTAGAGAGAAACTCGAAATGTCTCTCTCTCTCCCTCTCTCTCTGTGTCTTTCTCTACTTCGCAGACTTTAACAACTTTGATCTTTGCACCTCTCACTTTGCTTTGACTAATTTACTTTAGACTTTCCGATGTTTCCAATGATAATTCCATCGGTCTTCCAGCGAAAACAGACCATGAATAATGCGTAAAAGAATTTCGCTCGCTTCTCTTTGGTGCAATCAAATATACCCAGAAATATTAATATTCAAATTAGAAATATAAAGTTTGCTCGAGAAATCAGAATTTCTTTTAAAATCTTCTGTGATTTGAATACAAACCATCACTATAAATAAAATTAAACCTTATGATAAGGATAAGCTCGAAAGATATTCAGTCTGTCTGCTTTATAATACCGGAAAATTAATAGCTGAAAGTTATTAACTCATGGTATTCAGTTTAACATTGTGAGTCCAAAATAGGCGATAAGCTGAATAAGGGGTAATGGAATTGGGTTAATCCCAGAAAGAAATAGCCTTGATAATTTAAAAAAGCAAAGTTATTAAACATTATGCACACAGCTGAAATGAATGCGCGAATTTTACAATTGTTATATAGATTATATTATTCTGTTTCCGAGTGAAAGTTGCTTGAAGTTAATGTTAGGCTATTATCTTTCCTTTGTATGGTGTCCTCAGGTTACGAACTGATATTATTGTGTGTTATGGATTATAGTTATATGCATTTTGAAAACCGATTATTGTCTCTTAATTCAGCTTTTTATAGTAAAATTTAAAAAATTAAAGTGTAAAAGATGTGCAGATGATATATTATGGAGTTGATTTTTGGGCTTATCCCATTGTTACCTTGATTCTCCATTCAATTAAAGCTCAATATCTAGTTTTATCTTTTTTGTTAGGCTCATTTGCCAACATACCCTCTTCTAGTTCTGTTTTTGTTCCACGATTTAATGAAACCGCAAGCCTGTCAGACCTTCACACCCACAAGTATGAGTTGTACCTACTGTTGTTAGCTCTTCCTTCTGGCTAAGCCTGCAGGGTTCTGGCCACAACCCCAAAAGCTTCCCCGTCGTTTCTCGATTTTGACTAAGTAAGTCGCCTAACACTTTGACCAAAGTGCTACGCTTCCTGTTTGCCTACCTCATCACCTTTTCATTACATTTAATTTCTTAATGAGTTGAAGCCCAGGCTGTCCGGTTTCTAATGTCATCTGGCTGTTTCAGCAGACATATGTATCTGGTCTGAGTAAGCCTTTCTGCAGTTATATTGGATAGATTCCATCCTCCCCATGTCACTTAAAGGGTTGGAATTCATCTGTGGCCCATTTGATTTTAAAAGGTCTTGTAATGGTTGTGCTAGTTAACCCATTTGGGCCTCCTTGCCTTCTCATCCTTGGCCAAGACATTAAGGATTCGAATATATGCTGCGTATAGATCCCAGTTTTCATTGAATTTTGCTCTTTATTTATCAACCTTCTCACTGTTATTGTTAGGCCTTCAAGTTGTTTTTTCGTTGTTGGTTTTGAGCAATTATCTTTATATAAATCTATGGTTGCCTCATTAAACCGGTCGACTGCCAGTTCTAGGCTCTCCTTTCTTGTTATTTTTACTGTCCCTTTCTGAATTGTCTCTCTTGAATTTCTAAACTTATTCACTATTAAGGATGATGCCTTAACTTAAAATCTTATATGCTTTTGGTCGGAACAAGATAGCTTCTGCGATACCCAGCAGGCTACAAAATCGTATACTATATTGCAAACTCACTATCAGATATAATACCTCTTTCCAAACCGTCGTGTTAAAATCAGGTTCTCTAATAATATTATTAATTATAATCTGTTTGAAATGTGGAAAGTAATATGGAAAAACACTATGTACTGCTCTTACTTTTGCGTTTATTAAGAGTATAAAAGCAAATCAATATACTCAAACAAACAGAAAATTTGAACTCTCATCAGATGATAAGAAAAACTGTAATACATGCAAAGCTCGTTAGGAGAAGCATATAAACAACACGAATTTTCCTTGGCTTTCTAAGCTGCCTTTCAAGATATAATTGAAATCATTAATCTTCTATATTTTTTATTATTTTATAATCAGAAATTAACCTAATAATAATAATAATAATAATAATCTTTATTCACAAAATCACAAAAATACAAGAATAATAAAAAAAGCATGTGTTTCTATTAAAGGTTGATAATGTGAACAAAGCAGCAAAACTGATAAGTGTCAACACTTGTTTCAGCATAGAAGAATAAAAAATAGTATAGAAAGCAATTTTCAAAATATACATATAGGTATATAAAGTAATAAAGAAATAGTAGACAAGTCTACATACACAACTAAGTGATAATGTACAATATATAATTCAAGAAAAACACGAACTGACTAATTCAAAGATCAGAGACACACACAAGTATATTTACAATAAAAATAATAATAAAATTCAACATGTTTGTTGCAGTTAAAACACTTATTGGAATAAAATAAAAGACTGAAATATAAATATAAAAAAACAAAAACAATAGAACAAAAATGTGGAGAGAGACGTATGGAACAACTACAAGATCTCCACTGAGACATAGACATACTTTCTTATTTAACATTGAAGATTACATTGAGTTATCAGATATCTGGTTTTTGAAATGAATATTCTTAAAAAAATTTTGAAACGAATTATTGGTCGCATAAAATTATATATGTTTTTTGTGTGGTGGTTTTCAACATCAGTGGAACAATATACAAGTCTTTTTGACGGGTATCATAGTTGTGTGCCGGTAGTTGAGCTTTGTCTTTAGACATGTGGTATTTGACACGAGACTGTAGAAAGAACGACTGCGAGAGATCAATAATTTTCATTTCAGAGTGTAGTGCTTGTATGGAGTATCGGGCTTTTTTCTCAAAAATTAATTTTAGGAACCTGCGTTGTATAACTTCCAAGGGGTAAGTATGCGTTCTTGATGTCCCTCCCCAGACTGTTATGGAGTAACGGAGATGGTTTTCAACTAAAGAGTGATAGATGACTTTAAGTTGTCGCAAAGATAATATACTTTTTATGACTTTAAATTTGTATAAGATTGTTCTTAGTTTCTTAATTATATATTGGATATGAATGTCCCATCTTAAATGTGGATCCATAAATACTCCTAAGTATTTGATTTCTGTTTTGGATAGACAACTTCTGCTCCAACACTGATATCGATCCTATCAAAGGGAGGAGCACCAATGGAGTTGCAACTGAAAGGTAAGTATTTGGTTTTTTCTACGTTAAGACTTAATAACTTGCGTTTCAGCCAATTTGTTATTATACTGAAGTCCGTTTCGATGATCTCTTTCAGTGAGAGCCAGTCATCAGCCTCGTAGAAAATGGCTGTGTCGTCTGCAAAACCGACTATACTCCCGTTACACTCTAGTGAAAACAAACCATTTGCATATATGTTAAATAGAGTAGGCCCAAGAACCGACCCCAGTGGGACTCCGTATTCAACTCCTCGCACGTCACTAGTTACGTTGCCAATCTTTACCACTTGAGTTCTACCTTCCAAGTAACTCTGAAAGAGATTCAGATAACCAACTCTAATTCCAATATCAGTTAGTGTCTGCAGAAGAAGACTGTGACTGACACTGTCAAATGCCTTGGATAAATCTATAAAATACAGATGCATGGCTTTGACTTGTTTAAGGACCTTGTGATTTTTTGTGTGATGCTTAAAATTGCGTCTTCCGTAGATGTATTTGCCCTAAATCCAAACTGGTTATCAGATAGAATTTTATATTTTGTTAGATATGAGTCCAGCCGTATTTTCATGATTTTTTCGAAGACCTTTGAGAGATGAGTAACCAATGATATGGGTCTGTAGTTAGTAGCTATAGTGGCATCTCCATTTTTATACAAGGGTGTGATAATAGATTGCTTGAATACCGAAGGGTAAATACCTTTATTCACACATTTGTTTAGTAGATATGTTAGAGGTTGTAGAATAAAGGGTGCTGTCATTTTGATAGTTTCAGCCTTCAAGTTATCTATACCAACACTCTTTTTCTTTTTTAGATTACTGATTACAGTTTTAGTTTCTTCAACATCAATTGGTTCAAACACAAATGAGTTTACTATAGGTTGTCTGGGCATAATGTAGTTGGGGTCCTTTATAATCGACTCAGCAAGATTTTTTCCTAATTTTGCGAAGGTATTATTGATTTCATTGACTATTTCTATTCCATCAGTTAGTACTTCACCTAACTCATTTTTAATTTTGTTTATACTTTTTTGGTCGAATTTGTTGTTCTCACTTCATTGATTATGTTCCAAAGTTTCTATGAGTTGTTTTTGTTAGCTTCTATTTGATTGTTATAAAACTTAAATTTGTATTCCTGTACTAGCCTATTTTTTTTTGTTTCTAAATCTTTTGTTTTTTTGTATAGCTCTAAATTATTTGGGTTTTTCCGCAGTTTTGCACACATCTTGTTTTTAACCTTAATAATTTTAGTAGACTGTTTGTCATCCATGGCGCTATTTTGTCGAGCTTTCTTTTTAGTTTGCGATTTTCCGTATATTTTTCTAGATTCTCTGAAATAGTATCAATGAATTTACTCACTGCCTTGTCTGGATCTTCCATAGCAAGTACCGGATCCCAAGTGTTTGCCAGAAATATATCGTTAATTTTTGTTTTGTTGATTATTTTGATAATTTTATCGCTTAGTGATGGGTTTATGGCATTCAAGGACAATTTGAAGAATCGTTGTGTAATGATCTGTGATATGAGTTTTTAGAATTATGGGAATAGTATTATTACTCATTCCAACATTTGATTTAAGAAAGATGTGGTCGATGCATGACTTAGATTTCCCAGAAACTCTGGTGGGCATATTATTTATTGTGGATGTGTAACCATATTCGCTTAAAGTATTCAAATATTCTGAGGTTGTTTTTTTCAGTGGGCTCTAGTAGATTAATGTTAATATCACCTATAAATATATCGATGTCTTCTGGCATGGTTCGATGTTTGTTTAATAATTGTTTTAATCCGTCAATAAACTCTTGCTCACCTATACTTGGTGATCTATAAATTGCACTGACACAAATTTTTGTATTGTTATTTAGATACAATCTTATAATGAGGGAGTTTATACCGTTGCATATTTCTTCAATTTAATGTTCGAATTTTATGCCGGTTTTGATGTAGGCGACGACCCCATCATTTTGATTATAATGACTCTCGTTATAAACTATATTGTATCCATTAATATTGAATAAAACTAGCTCATGTATTACGTGTGTTTCAAGTATCAAACAGTCTATGTCACAGTCAAGATCTTGTAATAGTGTCTTAAACTCATCTAGGTTTTTGTTGATACTTCGGATGTTCATATGGAGTATTTTGAAGTTGAAGTTATTTTGATTCACCTGTAATATTTGAGAGCATTCATTTATTGTGTCTAGTTCAAAAGTTTCAATATGTTCACTTTCAAAGTCACGTAAGTATTGATCCATCACACTATATCATGAACAAAATAAGTTTTCTTTAAAATTATTAGTAGATATGTATAAATAAAATTTTCATAACGGTTTGAAAGAATAAGAATAAGAAAATTTCTGACATAAATAGTAGGAACAGTTTGATAAAGATAAGATAAGTTTTCTAGGAATTGTACAGGAATGAGGAAATGATATAAAACAAAAAATGAGAGAACCACTGTTCGGCTAAATCCAAAACTGGGTCTTAACACCCAGAGATATAGGTATTGGGGAGCTTACTCGACGTTTTTCAAGGTTGCCCTTGTTTGAACTACTTTCGCTGAATTTTTTCTTTCTCTGGTCTCCTGTCTTCTTTGTGAGGAACAGTTTTCAATATTTTTGCTAACTGTGATTTTCTTCTTTTCTTTATTTGTTTCCTCTTCAGTCTTTTCCGCTGCCGTATTTAATACAAGCTCTTCTTTTTCTTCTACAGAGACTCTTGAAGGGGTTTCTGGTGCGCTATTGGTTTTCGGGTAGACTGTTACTTTAGTACTTTCTTCAAACTCTAAAATTTCTTCCATTGTATACCCTATATTGTTTCTATAGAGTTTTTCTCCTCTTATGTAGCTACCTTCTTCACCACTTTCACGTAATTTCTTCAAGTAATTCCACAGTATCTTATTTGTTTGTTGTTGTTTTTTTTCGAAGTCGGCTGATATTGATATATTGGTACCCTTCAGTTTCTTGCAATTCCGTAAGATGTTAATTTTTGTTGACAGAAATTCAATTTTGATTGGGCTATCCTAATTGAACTCATTTTTTCTTATGTTAAAAATGGAAAATGAAACTGATTTTCAAATAAATAATGTAGAATGTTACAGTAGCACATGATTTAATTTCAGTAGGTTTTTTATCAAAATACTGAACTATCTATATTGTATGTGAATATAAGAAGCATTAGCAAACATTCAAATAAGTTAAAAACAATGCTCGAAGGGCTTGAAGATAAACCTGATTTAATTTTATGTTCTGAAGTATGGCGCTTTAAAAAATAGGTTTTATTGATTTGGATAACTATCAACAATGTTCTAACGAAACTTTTATGATTTCAGTTTTTGAAAAAGTCAATGAAAAATATATTAAATTAAGTATAATATGTACTATATTAAAACTAGTAAATCATGAATCGCTAAAAATATCAGGTTTATATAAGGGCCATGATCTAAAGGAAGAAATATAGGCAATATGCATCCATTTTTTCATATTCTTTATTGTATTATTATATCATTCTAACATAATAAAAAAATGGTAATACTCTCAGCAATATTCAAATTAATTTTTAAAATAAAATTTAAAACATCCATAAAATTTGACCTATTTGAAAGCGACCATATTTCGCGGGCTTTGAATGAAGTCATATGCCATGCTCAGGGTTTGTTTACATGTGTAACATGTGTTACAGTAAGGTTATACCGATCTTCTATTACTATTTAGACGATGGAAGCTAAGAACCCTTTTAAAGGTATTGCTTTTTACAACAGTGTAAAAATACTATAAGATGTACACCAGATAAAATATTTTTCCCTGTTCCAAGAAATGCGAAAATGTATAAATTGATGAGATTAGATGAAGTATCTGCAATATCGTGTTTGTATTGTTCAGAATAAATTTATTTTCGTTTTAAATATCAAGAAGAAGGCAACTTGCCTACCTATTTGGGTAACAAAACTCCTTCATAAGACTATATTAATCTTACCTGTCTTTTCTTCAAGGTTTTGCTAAACTTGGAACTTATTTCAGGTCAAGGAAGATACAGTAAATTATGTTCAATTCAACATTATGAAACAACAAGGGCAAAAAGTTATACTACGGTTAAAGAAAGGAGTTTTGCCTCTCTCCGAGTTTGCTGTCAAAAGTAGTAATGTCTCGGAAATATGTATTGATAGATATTCTGAATGTCAAGCAAGGCCCAGTACATCCCTTGTGGACGTTTCTAATAATAATTATGGAATAGGGCATAGTACATCTCATTTTGAAGTATGTGATGACTTCACCAATAAAATCAGATGTCAGCGGTTTTAAAAAGAAAATTGTTTACAGACCTAAGTGAGAGTACATCGGTTTCGTCTGATTTTTTTGTGATATCCCACGATTATGAATCATATAGCTCATCATATTTAAGTTGGGTGCAAGATGATTCTAAAGATTCAAAAAAACGTTTAAAAATGTATTGCTGGGATTACCCAAAAATTCATTTAACTTAATAATTTTTAAATGAAAATATGCCACTTTTTACTCTAGACATACTAATAACAATTAAGAGAATTAAATTAAATGAGTAATTCAGCCTATTAGCATTACATTTTGAATATGCCCAGAGCCACTATTATAAGTCGAATATTCTCTAAAAGGATACCTCATATAGCACCAAAAATGGAAGACTTGATTTTATGGCCAACATCAACAGAAATTTACCCATATCATTCAGGGTTAGGAATGCAAATGTTGTTTCAATAAATGTCTGAAACTGTCTGATGGAGTTCACCAATTACTGAGTACCTAATTTCATGTACTCCTGACGGGCTGATTAATTTTATCTCCGATGGTGGTGAATATGTTTTGATAGTACAGGACAATGATTTCTTGGAATATTTACCCTATAATAAAGTAGTGATAGTTGATAGAGTGTTTAAAGACTTGTCATATTCGATAAAAGCTAGAAAATGTATTCTCGAACAACAACCTTATATTTCAGTCTTCCTCTAACACTAAAGATGACGTCAAACAATAAAAAAGAATGGCAGTATTAGGAATACATATTGAACGGAGAATGATTGGACTAAGACAGTTTCACATGTTGCTTCCTCATGCTTGTGTTGACTATAACTTGATTCCTATTATAGATGAAGTAATAATAATAGGTTGTGGTTTGGTAAATATGCAGGATATTTTAATCAAAAATTTATTGAATTTTACACATGTTTTATTTTAATTACCAATAAGCTTCATTTCAAAACAAGGTGCATTTTTGTAGTAAATTTTCACATAGTCGCCTGTCATAATCCACTTATAGTGACTTTTTCATTTATTCCATAATCATTATGAGCAACACAAAAGAGGGCTTTTGCTTTGTTTGAAAATGCATCTGTAGTTACACCTGTGGAATATATTTTGAAGCTACAAAATTCCCTGAGGTGATGTATCGACTCCGGGTTTTTTCTGATGTACATTTTATCTCAATGCTGTACTCATTACTTTCACCATCCGGAGAAGCATCCATGATGGGATAGCCAGCATTTAACTTTAACCCACATTTATTTATTTTGACGTTCCTTATTTTTTCGATCTCCTTCAATACCTCACTTTCCATCAATGACATTGCAATGTGCAGCCCCATATGGTTTCAAAGCTGTTCTGCTTCCATATCTTAGTTCATGCCATAATTGACGATCATTTTGTTCCAGGGTGCCTCTAAACATGCATTTGCATTCCTGATATGTTTACAATGCTCAATTGAATAAATACGGTTGGCAGCTTTGCTTGGATTCATTAAATAATGTATTGACAGTTTTTCCAAATGTTTGACTCGTTATAAAATTTCATTAAGTGATTATTTGTATCACCGACCACCTTACAACGATTTCTTACTACTGAGAGGAAACTGTCAGCTCGAGAGCTAAAATTTAATGTTCTTCCCCTGTCTAATACACAATTTTTTTTCTGTGACGGGAAAAACGATGATTTAATAAGGAAAAAATATTACAATATATTAAAGTCAGATAATTATTGAAGTGAAATTTTAAGTTTAAAACTGGTAGTCTGTTGTACTTATAGAGAAAATTAGACTTGTCATGCTATGGAAACCTTCAAAGTACGTAATCAAATATCTGTCAATTTAATTCTGTGATTTGATTTATATTTATGTGTGTTTATATGTATATATATATATATACTCACTTTTTCCGGTGGGAAAAAGAGTGATAAGGTTATCTATATGAGTGGCTTTCCTGAAAAAACGCAAGGGTCCTGCCCACGAGATCCATGAACTTTTTCTTGAATGGTTTGGCAGATTTCGAAAAAAGTTTGCAATAAGGTTTTCGGAATCGAGAAATTGATTGGCGATACTTTCTTATTTAATGTGTGTTACGCTCGAGGTTCACATTAGCTATTTCGAGAATGGCACCGCAGATTGCGATCTAAATTTCAGTATGGAGTTTGGGGGCCCAGGAATCGATTTGAACACAGTCAAGTTCTGTCATGTTTCACATTCACATTGCACTTTCATATTAATATCGAGCTCTATAAATTATGATTTATGTGGAGGTGACATTTATCGATATATTGATCGCAACACATTTTGACTAAAAATGTGCAAATTTTTGAACAAAGTAACTCTTACAGACCCACCCCAATTCCTCGTTCGCCCACAGATTTTGAATAAAAGCATAAGAAGTAGATTATATCATCTATTATAACAATTACGTTCCAGCTTTCACGCCTTTCATCTCAGAAGAAGTAAAATCTGAATTTGATGCAAAATATTATACTGAAAATCAAGGGTTCTATTCGATAACATTGAATAGTTAAATAAGAAAAACGAAAATTCCTCTATTTACAACAAACAACAAAAAGCAAGAGAAGGAATTTCACTTGGCATGAACATGGAATGCCAAGGATCTGTCCAGATGAAACCCATGTATTAGGTAGTGTGAGGAACAGTTAAATGCATTTCAAATAAGTGGAAAAAGGATGGATCAATCTAATTTCCTATATAGAATGCAAATCTCATACGACGGGCAGATCATTTCTTCTAGAGACCTCGTAGAGTAAAAATCAGTGAAATTCGAAATCAAATTATTCCCAGCTGAATCATCTAGGAAGAAGAAGAGGACATCTGTAACCAGACCAGACTGCACGTGTCGTCGATAAATTTGGTATCAAATCATATTGCCAGTGGCGTACCAAAACAATTTTATTTTGGGAGAGGAAGGCTAGCAGCATCGAAGCCAAGTTAGCAGAGCAGTCCAGCAAGTTAGCAGAGCAGTCCAGCAACATCGAAGTCAAGTTAGCAGAGCAGACCAAAACACAAGCTGTGCAAACCTGGGACTGGAGGAGCGTATTCTGCAGGGTATGGAAGAACGGTTGAAAGAGGAGCAAGCCAAACATCTGGGAGAGACGCGAGAACAGGTTGATCGCCTTCATGACCAGTTAGAAGAGCAGAAGGACCTTTGGAACAACAGTATGGAAGCCCTGACCACCAAAATGGAAGAGGTAACGGTAGGACGAACGCCGCCGTGACAACAGCTGAAGAGGCCAAGACAAAAACGGAGCAGCTGCAGATCAAGGTGGAGAGCATTCAGAGACAATTTGAAGATAATACCGGAAATGTTGTGGAGCGGCTCAACTTCTTAGAAAACCGTACCTGTTCTGGACATTCTACAAGAGCTGATAGTAAAATCCAAGCCCACACCTACGACGGCAACCTCTTGGACAACCTATCTGCGGCAGTTCGAGGCAGCTGCTAGCGCTAATCATTGGAAAAGGCGACTGCACTGGTATTGGCACTCCGCGGAAGTGCTATTGAGGTTCTGAGATCGTTTCTCGATGGCCAGTCATGGAGTTTCCAGCAGTTGAGGCCTTGGAACTGCGATTTGTGGAGAGACATCGAAATCAACTCTCCAATGAATCGTTACAGGAGTTGGCAACGGATGTTGAAAGGTTGGCGCATCTGGCTTATCCGGAGGAAGTCACTAGTGAAGTACGGGCACGCCTTGAAATGTCAGCGTTCATTGGTGCTATCAAAGATGGTGACATCCAGCAGGGCGTACGGATGCAGCGTACGAAGTTGATAAGTGAAGCCCTAATTTATGTGCTTGAAGTGGAAGCTGCTAAGAGGGTGGCCAAGCCAACTGTGAGAGTCAGAGAGGTTTGCAACATGCCAAGATGCTGGAGATGCGTTAAACAGGGACATCTCATGCCCTGTTGCCCTAGGCGACGTAGGACTTCGTCTATAACCGATGGAACACGATTGTCGAGATGTCTAAGGTGCCGAAGATTTGGACATGGGAAAGGCCAGTGCAGTCTAAATGAGTCCGAGCGACTGAGAAGGAATCAATCAGCTGCCGTCATCGTTAGTAATGTCGGGACCCAAGGACAAAGCTTGACGGTTGATGAAGAAATTGAGGGTACCAGTTGCTCCTTCTTGATAGACACTGGAGCAGTAAGAAGCATCGTCCGACTCGATATCATCAAAGGAGGCTGGGAACCATTGGACAAGACCTGCGTGATGCAAACGGCCTCCGGGTAACGCTTGCCAATCCTAGGACAACGTGAGGTCAGAGTTCGATTGTGTTCTAGAGAGTATGAAACTGTGATCTTGATAGCTAACATCAGGGACGACGCTATCATAGGGCTGGATTTTCTAGCGACATTTAACATCTTGATAGATCCAAAAGGGCGAAGGTTGAAGAGCAAGAGTGAAGAGATCCTCTTAGACGATGGGTATGATTCAGATGCCGTTCTCCGGGTTTCCATTGAAGAGGACGCTATTGTTCCAGCACGAAGAGAAAAGGTGGGATGTACCTTGAACAGAGTACAAGACCTTTCTGGAGAAGTTCACGTCTGATAACCAACGTGACTGGGACCGATATGCTTTTGGCCCTAATGGCATATCGTGCGGCGGTGCACGACGTGACTAAAGAGACTCCAGCTTGCATGATGTTCGGGAGAGAGTTGAGGTTACCTTTCGAAGACCCTTTCCATCAACGGAAGCCACGGATGAGTTCACCAGTCGGCTGCAAGAACGACTACGAGAAGTTCATAAAAAGCCAGAAAACATATCCGTATGGCCAACGACCGCATGAAAATACGGTACACTCGACGCGCTAATTTCGAGGGTTACCAGGTGCAAGACCGGGTTTGGCTATTCAATCCAAAAAGAACGATTGGCCGTTCTCCCAAACTGCAATCCGATTGGGAAGGTCCTTACACCATACAGGCGCGACTCGACGATGTCGTTTATCGTATCCAACGAACACCACGGGGAATGATGAAAGTGGTACATCTAGATCGACTCGCTCCATATCGGGGGACCAACGGTGAAGAAGAAGTTACTCCACCGGATCATGCATGAGTCCGGATTTCGTTCGGGACGAACGAAACTTAAGGAGAAGGTAGTGTACTGAAAATTAAGGGTTCTATTCGATAACATTGAATAGTTAATTAAGAAAAACGAAAATTCCTCTATTTACAACAAACAACAAAAAGCAAGAGAAGGAATTTCACTTGGAATGAACATGGAATGCCAAGGATCTGACCAGATGAAACGCATGTGTTAGGGAGTGTGAGGAATAGTTAAATGCATTTCAAATAATTGGAAAAAGGATGGATCAATCTAATTTCCTATATAAACTGCAAATCTCATACGACTGACAGAATATTTCTCCTAGCGACCTCGTAGAGTAAACATCAGTGAAATTCGAAATCAAATTATTCCCAGCTGAATCATCAAGGAAGAAGAAGAGGACATCTGTAACCAGACTAGACTGTACGTGTCATCGATAAATTTTGTATCAAATCATATTGCCAGTGGCGTACCAAAACAATTTTATTTTGGAAAATAAAATTCTGAAACCGGAAAGTTGTGTTTTCTTGTTATTTTGATAAAGCCGAAAGGATCCCGAACTGCCATCATAAATGTATCTTTTTTCGGTAGATTGTCCGATTGTGCCTTGACAAAACCACTTTCAGTCATCGTCCTAGATGATTCCTAATCTCACCAGAATAATTAAATTGCAGTATCTAATGAAAAACACTACAAGAACACAAATGAAAACAATTTATAACAATCGTAGGAATACGAAAATCGACATTGAGATCGACTCGACGACGATAAATCAGAATCAGAGACCAATAGTCAACTCCTTCACTTAATTTTCACATTTTTATTGACAGTTTTTGCAATTAGAGACTAACTTAATAAGAAAATAATTCTTCAGGCATAATGTACAGACAATAAAGATTTACTGGAAAAGATATCAAGTAAATTTAAACGACAAGCTTATTCGCTATTTTTAGATAACTTGAGAAAAAGACAAACACACCTCCTCTTCGTAGACCTGACGAAGGCATATGACAATGTCCCTATATGTAAATTATGGAAAGTCTTGAAAAAATCTTTCAATCAACACAATGGTCATAAAAGCAATTAAACATCTTTATCAAGATACAGTCTCTGCCATTAAAATGGAGAGTGAATTATCTGAACAGTTTTCAGTAACTGTTTATCACCAACACTGTTCAAAATATACTTAGATGAAACACTGAATATATGGAGAAAGAAATGCCAAGGAATGGGTATCGAACTTGGGGATGGCACGACTCTTTAGACTATACCCTTTGCTGATGATCAAGTCGTAATTGCACAAAATTGAGAAGAGTTCATTCATTTTATTTGGTTTCTCGCCGCGCGAAAGCCGCATTTCTGTTTTAAGTATACGAAGACGCTTTCAAGTCAATTCAAGAAGTCTTTCAACGAGGTATACTTAATATTTTTTGCATTAATTTTATTTTTTGTTCTTTTTACAATGCATCTCCTGGATATGAGTCGGCGAACGCTGCGAAAGCTTAGAACAAGGTAAGAATCAAACTTTTAGTTATATATGTACCTATATGTGCAAAATTTGCTCGATCATAATAAAATTTTGTAGTTATCTAACGAATACATATACATTGTTGGTCAAAATTTCTAGCATTGCAATTACCCAATTAATTCCTTCTAGTAACAGTGATATATCCTTTTTTTGTCCGGATCAGTAATGACAAGTGAATTGAAATTGAAATTTAGTCATTCGATAACAATTTGGATCTCAAGAAGAAATAGAAAATGGCGTAAACAACGGAAATATCTATTATTAATCAATTTAAGAGCAATATATTTATAACTGATTTTTCAGCAGTATCGGAATTAAACCATCATCAAAAGTCTTGAGTTTAGGTTTGTACTATCAGTCCACGGTTTAGAATACCATCGCCCCACAGGCTCTACATTGCCAGCATATTCTACAATAATGAGACGTATTGAGGATTTCAAACTAGACTTTAGGATTATCAAAGATGTTTTAGAATTATTCGCATTCAAAACTCAATCTCTGGATGCATTAAATAGATATTGCATCATATCGTTTGATGAATTCTTGATTGCTTCCCATTTAGATCACGACAAACATCTTGGCAAATGCATAGGTCATGTGACACTTGGAAATTGAAACCTGAAACTTTCATCGAACAAGAAAATCACATCAAAAAACATCAATGGGCCATTTGTCACTCATTTATGGAATAAAGAAATGTCTGAAGGACTCGAACAACGGTTTTTGTACCATCTCAGAGCGAAAGATATTGAACCTAATAATTTTTAAAAAATGAACGTTGGAGCAACTGTTCGATTTCTCTCACCACAAAATGAGAGTGCCCTCAGTACTGCAGTAGAACTTAAAATTCTTCCAAAAGAAGCATTGACTATTGCCCATTTTATACTAATTATTCATGAGTGGTTTTCATTCTTATCTTCACAAGATTAAAAAAGTCCATCACAGCTCGAAATTGTGACAGAAAATACCTTTTCTTAACACAGTGGTTGATTTATTTCAGAATACGTTTGTTATTTCTACACTTTCATTCAGTGATGTTGCCGAATTTTTGTTTCGCAACGGTTTTAAATTTGTATTGGGGCACCGATTCACGCAAGATGTAACTGAAAATGTTATTTCCCAAATTCGTTCCAGAGCGGAGCAGTTGCCAACGACAATAAAAGCTCTAAATGGAATCAAACTAATATATGTAATTTCTATCAAACATAAATAACAGCAGCTACATGAAGGACGCAGATGAATTTTTGCTCGACTTTTGCAAAAAAGTCTGTTGTCAATCATTCAACTGCTAGTCCCACGAAACCTTTGATAATTGTCGAAGAAGCTAATTTTCGAGTTTCAGCTTCAAACGTTTCCCATGGAATATTTTTTGATTTTTTTTCAGAGCACGATGCTAATTGTTCTTTCTATAATGCTGAAAGCACAACAAACGCCCTGTAATGAACCAAATTTGTGAAAATTGCACGGAATATTTATTATTAGATAATTTACTGAAATACGAATTTTTGAGTTTTGCATAATAACATAACAATAATAACATTCGCAAATCGAGAAGGCTTAAAAGAACCCTCTTTAGAAACGCTCTTGTTAGTCTTCCATTGCGAATATTTATTCAATTTTTATAAAGCCCACATTCTCAGAAACGGCTAGTTCAATTTGGTTCACGATTTAGTTCAGAAAATTTACGGTTTCCAGAATGTGTCAACGGATGCGACTTGAAACTTAAAATAACTATCAAACATTTTTTCATTGTGTGTGCATTCCGTCTAGAAAGTTTTTATGAAAATAGCAACAAAAGAAAAATTGTGTACGTAACTGCATATGCAAAAAAAATGAGAAACTAAATATGGAATAATTTGCATATGAAAATGATTGAATGAAAATTGTTTAGTTTACCATGAAAGATATAGTAGACGTAACGAATAATAACTAATGATTTTTAAAATAACCTGATGTTTTTACCAATTTCCCGAACGGAAGCATGCGTCAATTTTTGACCGAGGAACCCAAACGGAAGATGTATATAATTCGACAGTCAGTTTTTTTGTTTTATGCGCGATTTGTATATAATAAACGTACTCCAATGTTCATGATTTTTGATTCATTTGAAAGAGGTGATTTAAGAAATGGTCCCATATTCGTAAAAACTCAAATCCGAAATCTCCTTCCTTCTGAAATAGGGCAAAGTTTCTCAAAAATCTAAAATTCGAGATACGTTTAAATTGAACATTTTTTCAAGACAGATACGGTTTTCGAGTTACACGGATGTAGAAATCTCACATATGTGTACTTTCGCTATGTGGAAGGGGCGATTCCTTTCAAAAACTGAAAATCTGTAACATGAAAGACAAGAATATTTATTTATTTATTGCCAACTAGATGACCCAGTGAACTTCGTACCACCTAAAATATATTTTATTATAAGGTTTATGCGATTATTAAGCCTAATCAATCTGTTTCGGATACGGTTTGAATTTCAATAGGTGATTATATAAAAACTGCATGTATTTAAAGTTAATTGAAAAAATATATGAAATATTATTTATGTTACAAAATATTCAACGCGAAACTTTTTGATAAACTACATTTTTTGTTTTTTGTTTTTTTCGCCTATGTGTAATTATGTAACAACGATGGCTTTCCGACACGCGAACATGCGACATATAGTTGTGTATGCGCGAAACACGGAAACTTTAAGTTAATTCCGCAAACTTTCAACGATTGACCGTATGCTTTGTTTATTGTCATCACATAAGATGTTATGTGATTGTCATCGCAAAGGCCAGACGCACGGGATATTACAGCCGCTTAAAATCGAATGGCAAGTCTGTCGGAATCATCGGCATACGTGGAATCAAGACATTCTCATTGTGTACTCGAGGCTGATTATTGTTACGCAACATGATGATGACTGAACCTATATTTAATGGCAAATTGTAAGGTGGTAGTCCAGGCAGTTCCAGCGAATTCAAAAATTCTGCTTGATAGTTAACTACCTCATCCTGGTCTATAACAGTGTCGAATGATTTGAAGGAAAACAACTTTCCCGGAATGATATTTTGGATGGTTGCGTTGAGATCATCGATATTTTTGTTTTTAACCACTAATATTGCTCGTTCGCTCAGCGGGTTTGTGAATTATTGTGCTACGTCTGGAAAAACGCACTGTATGAGCTTCTTTTCGATTGCTTCGAAAACACCTATGCACTTTTGTCTTGCTGCAAAAACACTCGCATGTTTGTGGACTCCAGCGAGCTCTTGAGCAACTTCATACTGGGATCGGATTTTTTCCAAAAGAAATGAAATTAAGAAAGTTTCTCCGGTCCCTCCGGGAGCATCCAGGAAATAAATTCCTCCGATTCCATTGTTCGCAGCTTCTGTCAAACAGTCGTAAACAATTTTTTGTTGTTGATTCAATTGTGGAACATTTGTACAAACTGCTTCGGCTAATGCTTCTGTGTCTTATTGTTGTTCTCTTTGTAACTCTTGGTAAAATGCATTGTGCATTGGACGATTGGGTGATATCATACCCAAACATGACAACAACTTATTTGCCATCAATAAACACATGTCTTCTATCATAAACAATGTTTATTGTAAACTTCTGCCAACATTTGTAGGGTTGGAGTTAATGATTGACAGCGCACATTATGCATAACATCTTCAGTCATATCCTCCTTATTTTTAACCCACAAATCGTTCGGATTCGAAGGGAAATATGTTGATTTGATAGTTGCAAAAAATGTGCGAATTTGATGTGGTGATCATATTGGTGACGCTGGATGTGAGGAACGCCTTTAATTCGTTAAGGTGGGTTGGCGTGCTCGGAGCGCTTGAGAGTAACTTCAATAACCCTTAGTACCTCTTAGCCATCGTGAGAGACTATCTTCAGGACCGGCGACTTCAATACGAGACAGCAGAAGGGCAAATAACTAAAGTAATTACCTCTTGTGGAATATCTCATACGATGGCCTGCTAAGCCTGAGCATGCCAGATAATGCGTACCTTGTGGCTTACGCTGATAATGTAGCCGCCGTAATAACTGCCAGAAACGTCGACTTGGCACAGATCCGCCTGAATCAAGTAATGCGATGCGTGTTACGCTGGATGGATGATCATGGCCTAGGACTCGAGATACCCAAGACCGAGATAGTGATGTTGACCAGGAAACGCATCCCGACGGTGGTACCCTTCACAATAGGCACTGAAATTATGCTAACTAATCGATGGGCAAAGTACCTAGAGGTAACATTAGACTGCAAGCTGGGACCACATCTGCACGGCTTGTGATAAGTTAGAGAAGGTGAGTGCTTCACTACGCCGACTTATGTGTAACATTGGGGGCCCTAGACCGGATAGGCGGAAGTTGCTTATGTGGAACGTCCAGTCCATTCTTCTGTACGAAGCGGGGATCTGGGCGGGAGCCATGAGCATAAAAAAATATAGAACGCGGATGCTAGCGGTACAGCGGAGAGGAGCACTTAGAATTGCATGCGCTTACCGAACAGTTCCGGAGGACGCCATAACGATTGTGGCTGGTGTCATCCCAATTGACTTTCTGGCAGAGGAACGCTGTCATATATAACAGCTCAGTGCCGAAATAGGAAAAGTCGCTGCCTCCGAAGTAGTTTACCAAAGAACCCTGATAAGGTGGCAGCGCAGATGGGAGAGGGCGTCTACAGGTCGGTGGATGGCAAGACTAATAAAAGAACTGGGTCCGTGGGTGAAACGGAAACACGGAGAGGTGAACTTCTACCTCACCGAGTTTCTGACCGGCCATGGGTATTTCCGAGCCTTCTTGCATCGGATGGCAAAAGTGGTAAATCCTCATTGCCGTTACTGCGAAGCAGAGGTGGACGATTCGTGTCATGTGTTTTTTGTGTGCGACAAGTTCACAGAAGAACTCCGGGCACTTAATGATGGGGCTGAAGCTGTCAATCCTGAGAACATCGTAGGGGCGATGCTTCTAAGCGAGTCCAGGTGGGACGCCGTCACCTCTTTTGTTGAGATAGTTTTGAGGAACAGGAAGAGAGACGGCTGCCTAGAAGACCCGGGAAGTGGTCGGAAATCGTGGTAAAGAATAAGGCAAACGAATAAAGGCTCCCCAGAGTGAAGTAATGCAAAAGCGGTTCCGCCTGGGGATCATGGCCTTGTAGGTGGTTTTTATTGCGGTCGTCTGCTTAATAACAGCAGACAATCCCACACTACCAATGCGCTTCCACCTGCGCTTGGTGCCTTTTGAAGGTTTTTCCACCTACCCGAAAAAAAAACCATGAACTATCACCTGCTTCGTTTCGGGATTTGGCTCATTTTAAATGTCGCTGGTACTTGAGATTACAATTATTGGTCCATGCCGAAAATCTGCATAAAGCAAAATAAATCAATTGGATCCGATCTAATTTTTTTATGGAGCATATATAAAGTAAATTTTGCTTTGGAATTTCACACAAAAAATGATTATGACGATAAAATAACATCATTGCGGTTTTGAACAGGAATAATTAATATTCAGATAGTTTTTGGCAAATCTACATGTTGGCAACTTCAATTTCGTGTATTGTATGTGTGGGTTTTCCTATGATAAAGGATCTATAACAGTGACCACAATTTAAGGCTTAATGAGTAAATAATATAATATATATTGCAGATACCCTATACCTTTGGTTTTCTCTCATAGTTTAAAATATTGTAATAGATTAAAATATTTTCTTAACAAAAGACTGTTTCAGATACTCTGTAATAATGAAGACTGATCAGATGTCTTAACAACAGATGATCCTGAAATAGCCCTTCATATACTATTAGACATAATAAACTATAACATAACAGGCAGATAAAAAATACATAGGAAGCAGACACCAATAAAGCCTTAGTAAAGAACTATTATGTATTAGCACTAAAGCTAACTTACAAAAAAAATGGAAGAATGATGCCACAAACTTTGTACGAAAAAGTGGGTATTTGAATTATTCAAAAATATTAAGAAAATTTTTAGCAAAGGCTAAGGAAGATTTTGAGCAATAACAAATACAGCGTACGAATCCAAATGAGCTCTGGAGATATGTACCAAAATAGAAAACTTATAAAAATACAAAAATACATTTGTATAATTGAAAGTAATGGTGAGATAATTTATAATGATCAAGTTATTGCTGATCTATTTAATGAAAAATTTAGTAAAATTCACAGACCAACTGCTTAACCCCAAAATGTTGTTCGTTAGACCTACAGATGTGAAACGATTATTTTTCTAAATAATCTCAAAAATAAAACTGGGGGTAATGATGAAATTCATGACAGGCTAGTAAAAATGGTAACAATCAACATATCAGAAACATTAACATATTGTGGCGTAAGACATCACGTGGGAAGATTACGAACACTCCAAGATAAATGGACAGGATTTGAATATTTGAATTATAAGGATAGGGAGAACGGTCGCCTGCCCTCGATCACCAACAAATTCAGCGAGAAGTAGATTAATTCCACTGACCTGTTCACTGGAGCGACCAAGGCTTGAGGCTCCTGGATTTCTCTGCTTGCTGAGGCGGCTGGTGCCAAATACTCTTCACTGTATCTCTGAGCTCAATGAACACATGGTGATCACCGGTCAACCACACTACCTCGTGGTCAAAAATCAAGAGATCAAAATTCTCCAAAAACAGTCTAGCATCCCCTTTCGTGATGTTACACCACGTTAATCGTCTTCCTCCGTTAGGATGTGAGGAACCCCACTTGCGCCAAATTTGAAATGATCGAAGATCGAACACATATATTATAAATAAAATTACAGTGCAAGGAAAATGTCCGTCCTATTTCAAGCCAGCTGAAGAATCCCCAGTTTTCAAATCTGCAGATATGAAAATTATCGGTTATCTCTAGCAGCATGCTCCACACTCACATCACCAGGGCCCAACCAACCTCCGTACTCACCAAGGTGCTCAGCCCCCTGACGAATCGCACACTACTACCTCCATTCCGAACGGTGCCGACACTACATCCCAAGTTCGTTAGGTACAATAATTCTGAAACATGATCGAGTCTTCAGCCATTTTGTCCATGCAGGCAACACGACCTCTGGGCTACAATTGACACCTACCTGGTGCTTATAGCAACAGCTGCATATCGTCGTCAACCATTGGCCCAACAGCACCTCCTTGACATTGACGGATACTCGCTGGTTTACTCCAAGTTCAAAAGCACCTTCCTGTTGACCTCAACCACCAGGCTTCATTCACAGTCCATGCTCTCTATACCAGATTGATGCACTGCAAACTCTCGAATTTTCACCAGCAATGGCAAAGAATGGCACCAAATTGCGATAATACAAAATGTACGCAGATATATCTGTATGTATTGTACTAGTGGTATCAAATACCGGCTAAGTGATTGATACGATTTATAACAAAACTGTTCTTTATTCATTCTATATCCCTTATATAAACTATTTAACTTTTATTATAACAACAAGGTGACCTCGTCCGTGCTGCCTCAAGGTACGCTTGGTTCCTTCGAGTCAGCATTGCTTCGAAGTCTCTTACAAACTCAATGTGGATTCAAGATGGCAACGGATTTCCTGTACACCACCCTTCTTACGGAGAAACGAGCTAGGGTATCTAGCTTTGGATCTAAAGCTAGCAGAGCAAACATAAAAAATCAACTTTTATGGGAACTTCTTTTTTAGTTCTTGTAGGGTTCATTAAGTGCTAATTAAGTGCTGTATTCCGAAATTAATTGCTCTTATACTTTTTTCTCAAAATGTCTGCTTTCCTTTGAAAAATCAACTTTTTTGGTGCTTGTAGAGCTAATTAAGTGCTAAATAATTATTGTATTACGAAATTAATGTTTTTTTGGAAAATGTCAAATCAAGAAATCACTGCCAAATTAATCCTAAAAATCACAGAAGTGATTACAAATTAACAAGGAATCAGAAATTTCAGAAAACAACATATAATAAATTCTTTTCGTCTAGGAAAAGATCAACATACAAATACAAGGTCTGTCTTAGTAGAATTCCTAGGTATTTTTCAATAGCAAGAAGTTTCAAAAAATATTTTTCATCATCTCAGAGGAGACTGACAAAAAAAGAACCAGCAACACCTGTAACACAAATAGAAGAAGAATTTTCTGAAGATAAAACGCCAAACATAAGAAAGAAAGAGGAAGGGGTGCAGCCCCAAACAACTTTGTTTTTTCCAATTAAAAGACACCACTTGTGGCACCTCTTTGGAAAGCTTATTGAAAAGGGAATTTGTAATTTTCAATTATTTAATGAACAATTACATTATTAATTAAATTTATACTGGAATGTCACCTCTTTAGCGTAACAGTTGTTGAAAATGTGCCCCAGTAACCTGTTGGCATAGACCCAACCGATGGTAGAACTCTTACCTTACTCTTCTCAAAACTTCTGACGTGATTAAATGAATCTCTGCCCGAATCCTTGCTTTTAAGTCTTCTAAGCAGCATGGAGCTCTTCCCCATTTTGCAAGAAATGTAAGGGAATTCTTAAATGCTGCATTTCTAAATAGGTGGATAGGACGGGAAGGGTTTATAGAGTGGCCTCCCAGATCCCTGGATATAACACCCTTAGATTTTTATTTATGGGACGATTTTATAGCTAAGGTCCATGTCAACAAATCTAGAAATCTGGAAGATTTAAAAGCAAGGATTTGAGCTGAGATATGATTAATCACGCCAGATTTGGAAAAATCTTATTCCGAGCGGCTGTAAGCAGCGTTCCATTTTAAGTCCACACCCTGTATTTAGTTCAAACAAAATGGATCTTCATCTTTGAAATTTCAAATCCCTACAGATCGAAACTAAATCATCCGAGTTAATAGAAGATTTTAAAGATTATAATATCCAAAAAAATAAAATAGTTTCACTCTTTCACACTAACATCAGAAGTAAAACGTCGATGAACTAACATCTGAAGTATAGCAAAAAAACGTCGATGAACTGCAAATATTCTTATCAAAAATCTAATTCGCCTGTAGCTGCCTTACAGAAACATGGAAAATTGAGAACATAGAAAACTTTTACTTAAATAGATATAACCTATACTATAATTATGGCTCATCCAACCAGAATGATGGAACTGTTTTGTACATAAAGAGTAACATAAATCACAATACAGAAAATATAAGTATAGGATTAATGCCTTATAATGCTTAATGAATATAGATGGAAATAAAGTTATAGCTATAGCAACCTATCACCCCCTTCTCATAATGTATATGATTTTCTGGATGACTTGAGAATGTATTAGGAAAATTTATGCTGATTATATTATTTTCACGGGAGACGTAAACATTAACATCTTGTCAGATAGCGATAGTTCAAATGAGTATTTAGATATTTTAAGCCAAAGTGAATTTCATTCACTGATAAATAAATTCACAAGAATATAAAAGAACTGTAAAAGCTATATTGATCATATATTCCAAAAAAACAAAGAACATCTAGAACAAATTCATCAGTAGTTCTACGATCGAATTTGGCAGATCACTTTGCCACCCTAGCATTTATAGACGAGTAGCTTTTGCCCGCGACTTCTTGCGCTTGGAAAATTATATTCAATTCCATGCGGTAGTTTTTGTATGATGCTTGTACAAACATACAGACAGATGCGGTAAAATGGAACCTTTATTCTAAGTTAGACCTCTAGCAAATACGTCGGTGAAAATTGCATTCAAATTCCATGCGGTAGTCTCTCCGCGATGCGTGTTCAAACATACAGAAATACAGACAGACGCGTATAGATTTTGGTTACATCCGGTAAAACATTTCGCTACTTAAACGTTGTTATTAATTTGTAGTTAAATCTTCTCATGATTTCGACTACTAAGAGGTGTAAAGAGAGTTTCTTAAGGAAAAACAGTACCGCTTACCGGAAACTCTCAAAGCCTAAGAATGTGCTCTGTAAATTCACAATCAAAACAAATTAGTTGGCTTAAAAATTATAATTAATTTTTGAGTAACGCTTCTATTTAATCCTGTTAGATATTCCCTTAAGGTAAAATTTATCTGGATAACTATGCAATCCCATGTCTGGGTAACTGTTTTATGACTTTGTTTTAGAATGTATCGTGGCGAACCCTACTCTCAATTTTATTATTTGGCGACCCTTCATATACCCACTTTTGTTAGTAGATGTACATTTATAGTTCAGTTCCGAGACAATTAAATAATAATATTAATTGATAACAAGGACTTTTATTTACTCGATCCACCGACCTAACTTATAGGTTATGGGCCCAGTTTACGCGATTGTGATTGACTCTAAAATAGTGATTAAGTGATCGAAGATGGATCGCATAGCAAGCCAGAGGAACGTACCTACACGTATTCAATGGACAAAAATATGGGATCTGGAAGTTTAGGGTCCGTGCGTTACAAACCGAACTAAAGGTGATTAAAGTAATTGATAAACCGGTTTCAGACAGTTTGACTAATGCTGAGATCACCGCGAAAAGTATAATTATTTCGGTTCTGGGTGATTCCTATTTAAGTTTTGCTGGTGAAGAAACTACCGCCAAAGACATTCTGAATAAACTAGATGAAACATTCGTACAAAAAATGCTATTTCACAACTATCTTTGAGAAGGAAGTTAATCAACCTTAAATTAAATTTAAATACATCAGTTACCGAGCACTTTACAGTATTCGATTGATCTATAAAAATCGACGTGATCGAGGGTCAATGAGAACGAAAAGATCGCAAAATTGGGAAGCCCTCTACATCAAATGAGAGCTTTGCGTTTTTGGTATCTAGTTATCATAATATCAAGAATGAATCCATGAAATTAAAGAACGAAAGCCACATCTCTTTCGTTTTAGACTCAGGGGTAATGGATCACATAATTAACCAAGAAGAAATGATGAATAATTTCCAGGACCTGCAGTTCCCAATTAAAATATCCGTGGCCAAGAAGGGTGTGTTTGTTCGAGCATCAAAAACACAATCCCTCAACGTTATCAGTAGTGAAGAGGTGCTTTCAGTAAAAAATATGCAGAAAGCAGGTTTGCGGATCTATTTTAACCAAAATGGAGTCAGAATTGACAAGGCTGGTAAGGTGATTTTAAAAGATGAGATCCAAAATCACTTAATAACGATACATTCTTTGGTGAACAGAGATATGATTTCTCAATGTCACAGCACTGTAAATAATAACGTGTATGGCTATGAAATATGGCACAGACGATTAGGTCATATAAGTAAATCAAAGTTCCTAGAGATTAGGGATAATGACAGAAGATTTACAACAAATATATCATATTTCACCAAATGTATGCTATGTAAGCCATGTATTAATAGTAAACAATCATGATTACCATTTAATAGAAGTAAAATCAAAAATTATATTAAAAGGTCACTATTCAATATACATTCAGACGTTGCTGGTCCAATTACTCCTTCAACAATTGATAATAAAAATTATTTTGTATTATTTCTTGATGAATATAATCACTATTGTATAACATATATATTAAAACATAAGTCAGAAGTTTTTCCAGTATTCAAAAATTACATGGCTAGAAGTGAGGTCCGTTTTGATACAAAAGTAGTCAATTTATATATTGAAAATGGTCGAGAATACTTGTCATCTGAAATGAAAGGTTATTGTAGAAATAATGTATTACTTTTATCTTAATGTGTCACGTACCCCACAACAGAATGGTATGGCGGAAAGAATTTCAAATGCACTGAATTTAACCTACACTCAATTTTAACTATATTTTTAACTATTTATGTATTATGAGTTTGTCATTCTCTTTTTAGCTATAGTTATATTGTTTTAATTTTAAGGATTGTTTTGTGCCTATTATTTATATTTGTACGTAGTCAATTCTAACTGCTTTCTTAACCTTTTAAATATTATGAACTTGTTATATTCTCATTGATCTCTCATCATCTATAACTATATAATTCTTAATTTTAATCTTTAATGATTTGTCTGTGAAATTTTGACCTGCCTATTGTACTTTGTATGTTATGTGGCCAATAAATACTACTACTACTACCAATGGTTAGATCGATTGCCGAGAAAGCTCGGTCAATGATATCAGATGCAAAATTAAGTAAAATTCTTTGGGGTGCAGCAGTTTTAACCGCAACATATTTGATCAATTTGTCACCAAACAAAGCTTTGAAAGTAAGTGAAACACCTTATGAACCTTGGCATAATAACAAACCAAAATTTAAATATTTAAGATCTTTTGGTTCAACTGTATATACATAAAAATAATAAAGTAAAAAGACTTTGTTTGATGGAAAGTCTGTAAAAGGTATCTCAGTTGGCTATGAACCAAATGGTTACAAAGTTTGGGACGTAACAAATGAAAACTTCAATGTAGTATGTTACGTTATATTTGATGAATGTAATTTTATAAAAACTAGGCCTGCTATTACAATTCATGGGATTAATTTCGAGAAAGATGAAACTGATGATTATGACTTAAGGTCGAAATCAGTAGGTAATGAAAAATCCCAAATTGAAACTAATATTTATGACTTAGGGTTTAAATCAGTACTAAATGAACATAAATCTGTAAATCAGATGGATTACAGCCTAAAAATAAAATTTTTAAAATTAAATCAGATTCATCTGAATCTACAGGTAAACCAAAAAATGTTGTATCATCAAATGTAAACAATGGAGTCTCAGTCGAACATCAACCGGGGTAAGACGTGCTTAGTTCGTGTATGATGAACTAGTAAATAGATTACGAGTGAAGTGTCGTATAATTTACGAGTTTTTCTGCATACAACAGCTCTTACATGAATATAATTTCGTATCACAGTTAAAAATATGTCTCTGACATAAGAGGCAGCAAATATTTCACAAATGTCTCAACCTATCACAAAGAATTCCTACGCCAAGATAGCTGAACAGACCCACTACTCCACCAAATTACAGGCAATATTGTTAGATTCCATCAAGTGCATCACCATCCAGGATTACACCATCGCTATCGGAGATTTAGTCAAGCCAGAAAATGTACGATTTGTGTCAAGGATATCTCAAGTCCGTGTATGTATTTATTTATCAAGTAAAGAATTTGTCCAACATTTAACCGAGAATGTAAAACAAGTCAAGTTCGGCCCATACCAGCTCTCAATTCGACCTCTTGTGTATAAATCAACCAGAATCATATTGTCAAATATATGTCCCATAATACCGTCCTCTTTTCTTGAAGAACACCTATCAAAAATTGGAGTTAAGCCTTTATCGAAAATAATAAATATCAGAGCAGCAGTCAGCGCACCTGGATATAATCACGTTCTTAGTTTTAGAAGGCAGATGCACATACACCCACATGATCTCCATAAGGTGCCAGACCCAATATAAATAAACTTCGAGGATACAGCATACTGGATTTATTTATCTACGGAGAAACTCATTTGTTCTAAATGTAACTAAGAATGACATTTGGCGAGAAACTGTACCAGTCAAGAAATTAATTTAAATATTGATCAAGGTCCTCTTATACAAAATTAAAGTGAAATTATACCTCCACCGGTTGGATTGAATAATAATAATAAAAGACCATTATTAACAACTTCTTCATCCCTCAGACCTCCTGTCCAAGACGAAATTAATTCAGATGAAGTGAGTAGAAAGCATACTAAGAAAAAATCAAAGAAGGATGAAGTAAACCCTCCTACCCTACATAACGTTGTAAAGATATTAAATCCGGCGAAAGAATTTTTCACTTCGATTTCTACAAAATATCTTATAGACTTTGACTCATTTAGTCATTTCATATAAGAAACATATGGTAAGTCAAATATAAAAGAAATCGCACACAAATATACTACGAATATGTTTGCTCTCAACGAATTATTGACACATGTTTATGGAATTATTGAGAACAGAGGAATAATAACCCGAATTACAACAATCAAAAAGGGAAATATGAAAAAATTGTCTCAATTATAACAGAGGCGACGATAATGAATACTCTCAAACATAAAAAGCGAATAAATGTCATAAGAAACTGAACCCCATTCCATGGTGGGATAAGGAGTGCGAAAAAATAAAGAGACTTCGACGAGCAGCATAAAAAGTGGGAACACCCGCACAGTCTGGAAGATTTAATAAATTTCAAGAAAATGTGTGCTTTAGCCATTAAAACATTTAGAGAGAAGAAGAAAGAATCCTTTACAGAATTTGCTAAATCAATTAATTGTCATACTGATCCTAAATATATGTGGAATAAGTGCAAGATTTTTAAGAATAAGTGGACTTAAATCAACCCAATGCATCCTCAAAGAAACACTGAAGACATAAACAGTAAGTTAATGATTGCTCTAGATAAATTAAGTCCACCTTGGGCCCCGACAAATCCTAAGTGGGTTTCAACTAGCCAAAAAAATATTTTTTTTGATATGTTCTTTGAGTTTTATCGAGTAAAATAGAGCACTAGACTTGATAATGAAATTCTTAAATACATGCCAATAAAGTACAAACTCTTACTGCTGAATATATCCAATCAAACGTATACTGAAAATGATTATCCCCATGCCTGAAGACAAAAAATTGAGTTCATTCCATTAACAAAAGTAATGTATCAGATTACAATAGTAAGTAGAACACAATAGGCTTTTACCTGATAGCCAATCAGGGTTTTGAAAAGGAATGTCCTGTATTGATAACTTCACAAATCTTACTGTGAACATTGAAGAGGTAATAATGGATAAGCGAAGTGTAATAGCCGCCTTTTTAGACGTATGTGAAGCATTTGATAATGTGAATTGTGACATACTTATGCAAAAATTATCTATGTTAGGTTGCTCCAAAAATATGATATTCTTTGTAAAATGTATAACCCATGAGCGCTAGTTTGTTTCACGAATCATGGCTATTGTGTGTAATCATTCACGAGCTAGGTGCATATCGCTATACGCCTCACCACATCTCATTATCATGAAATTCTCTACTACGTTTATCGATCTAAAGTTACGACATCAGTATTTTAAGCTTATATCCTTTTATACAATGATATGGCGCTGAACGTATGTCCGAAGGCAACGCAATCTTTATTTCATAGGCGTCACAAAGTCATTGTGACATTTCAGATAATTCAGGTGCATAAATTTATATTTCATAACTCAAGCAATAAATTTGTATTTTGTGTGTTTGCATTATTGTTGATAATAAATTTTTTATATTATGTTTGCTTATTTAATCAATCGATATTTTTTCCTCTAATTATATGAACTTCCTTAAATGCCATATCTTAGCTCGAAATCGTTACACCACTGATTTACTCCCGTCAGTGGGATTGATCCATTTTTCGTGTTTTCAAGACAGACGCCAACATTCGTGAAACAAACTGTATATATCCAATGAACTTACAGAACAACAGGAATAGCACTCCCAACAATATCCTTATTGGCGAATCCAAATAACTCCATTTGCAAAACCGGCAAAATACCTATGCAAGTCATATCTGGACAAGATCTTGTGTCACGAGAATTCCACATGTTATAAAACTATTCAACAATATCATACAAAATGCATGAAAAATAAAAGAAAACGAATTCGCAGATCATGCATCGAAGAAGTAATAGATTATAGTGAAGCAATTGACTCGCACAAACATGAATACAAGTCATTAGCTATAAGTATAAAAAAATATTTATCTGATCCAGTGCTAATATATGAGGATAATAATGTTGTATTAGTATAGCAAATAACCCAACCAGTCACGAAAGATCGAAATGTATTGACATTAAATGCCATTTTTCTAGGGAGCAAGTTGAGAAAAATTAAATTAAATTAATTTATATTCCCTTAGATCAACAAATAGCTGACATACTTACGAAACCTTTGCCAGCAGTTTTTAGAATCAAGAAATGGACTTAGTTTGTTTTGATACTACATTATTGTGTTATTAGTGATAATTTACTATTAGTTAGTACAAAATGTTGGTTTTCCTGGGGTTTTCATTCCTTCACAACTTATGTTGGCCATTGAATATTGTATTATGATTCCACAGAGGGACTTGTGGAAGGCATATGATAAATTATATTGTTAATGTATTTATGTTAATGATAAATACGAAATTAGGTACATACATGTATTAAAGTAGGTTAAATTTTCAGAAGGCAATCACCATGTCTGAGTAACTTTTTTATGACACATTTATAGTTTAATTTATGCTTAGTATTCGATGAGTAAGACGTGTCACCTCCATTCCGATACAATTAAAAAATATATTAATTGATAAAAAGGACTTTATTTTACTCGATCCACCGATCTAACTTATAAACCCCAACAATTATTTCATCAAGTGACAAAGTGACCTCCTAAATCTTGACAATAAAGTGCCCTATTATAAATAGCTTCTCTCACGTTGATGACAGTCTGTTAATCTATTTATGCACATGTATCTAGTATTCTGCATTCCAACTCTTCTATTGTTTGGCATTTAGAGGCGTAGATTTTGACTTCAGATACTCCCCAAAGGAATCTAGAGGTGTATGATCCGGAGATCTTGGTGGACATTCTGTGCTTCCCCTACAACCTATCCATCGCCCCTGATAATTATTATCGAGGAACTCTCTTGCCAAGCGATGGAAATGGGGAGGACGATTTTCAAACTCTTCCTGATTCTTTAATACAATTTGTCTTTCTATTTGTTGACTTTTCAATTAAGAAACAACGTACATTCCTCTGAGAAACATACACGTTCTACGAAGCCCCGTTCTCCTTCAATTAGTCTCGTTAACCCACCGGTCTGGATCATCCTCCGTGAGAGCATTCAGGATTTTCATTTTATAGGGATGAAACTTTTTTTTAGGAATCTTTGGATACTTTTTGAATTTACTACACATGATTCAACTGCAGATGTCGACTGAGTCGGATTTATTACCATTTCAGCAACATTTGTGTTTTTGGTTGGGTGTGAATTGACCAAAATGTCACTTTTCAAACGTTAATATTTTGGAAACAATTGAATTTAGGAGTAATGTGTATTAGAGAAAACTGTTGAGAATTATGAGCCGATTTCGAAAATGGAACAATATACGGGGTTGAAAACTTTTGGTGATGATGTGATATTTTATGAAAAAAGTAGTTTTTCATCTCCTATTAAAGTCCTCAAAAATTTGGTTGCGATATATCAGGTGGTTCAAAAATGAATAGAGGGGGGGCGGACTTGAGACGAGCACTGTATGATGCATAGATATATACAGGGTGGTCCGATTTATAATGGAGAAACTTTAACAGCGTATTCATAAAAATAATTAAAAAAGTTCATTTAAACTTATCTCCAAAAACCCTTCGTTTTGGAGATACGGGGTGTTGAAATATTGCAAAAAAAATCGGTTTTTCTTATTTTTAAAGAAACTCTTCTAGATTTTGCGTTCAAACTAAGTAGGATTATTGCCACTTAAAAACAAATTTATAGCATGATGAACACTTGTTTTTGTTTTACCAGTGGCGTTTGTGAAACCGTTTTAACTATTTTAAATAATAAAAAAATGGTACGCCAACGGTTTATCGCAATTTTGATACAAAAATTGATATATTGATCAATTCTAAACAAAAATCGTCAATTTAGTCTTTTCGCTAAAACGAACCGTTTTCGAGAAAAAAATAGTTCTTGTTTGCATATGCACCTAATATCTTAGGTTTGCAAATGTGATGTAAATGAAGTGAAGTGAATGTAAATAAAAAAGAATTGAAATAGCGCGAATTATCTTAATTTAATTTGCAAACCTTAGATATTAGATGCACATGCATGATAAGGTATTTATAATTTGGGTTGTTGATTCTTGCAGTAGTGTATATACAGGGTACTTTGGAGAGGCTGATACTCTAGAAATATAGGAAAGTAGTAACTGCTGTCGTCGGAGGGAGAGAGGCAGTTCGTGTGCTTCACAATAGAGACTTTCTACTGGGCTCGATCTAAAAGCTCCGAGGCAGATACTTATACCGTTGTTTTGGATGGTGTTCAGGGCTTCTAAATTAGATTTTGAGGCGTTGAGAAAAACCTGACTACCGTAATCTAACTTGGATCTAATTAGGGCTCTGTATACTCTTAACAAGACTTTCTCGTCGGCACCCCAGTAATAGTGAGAGAGAGATTTAAGGATATTCAGTCGGTTTGAACAGCTTGCTTTGAGTTCTTGCAGGTGTTTTCTCCAAGTGAGTTTACTATCAAAGGTAACTCCTAAGAAATTATGGTGGTCAACAATTGCCAACAGCTCACCAGCCTTGGGAAACTCCGTTTATGGTGGAGAGAGACATAGATGTTTTACCCTTCACTTTCACTTTAAATGTTCGATCTGTTACAAAAGTTTGTATAAAATGAATGATATTCCCAGATAGGTTGAGCTTCTTAAGTTTCTGGATTATACCTGGTCTCCAAGTTGTGTCAAAAGCACTTTCTATTTCAAAAATGACCACAATGACGTCTTGCTGGTTACACATAGCGTTTTCAGTTTCTTTATGTAGAACTATTAGGTTGTCTGTGGTGTTCCGGTTGGGTCGAAATCCTGGCTAAGCTTTTGATAGAATGTTGTGCTTTTCGAGATACCAAATCAAGCATTTATTAATCATCTTTTCTAGAAGTTTACATATAGTGTGCATAAGAGTGAGGTAGGTCTTTATGAGTTCGATGTTCCAGATGCTTTATTCGGTTTCTTGATAGGAAGTCTGATTGATTGACGCCATATTGCTGGAAATTCTTGATGTGACCAGATACGGTTGTATATCTCATTTAGTTTTGTTAGAGAATTGATAGGCAGTTGCTTCAAGAATATACCAGGAATGTCATCTGGTCCAGCGGCAGATTTTTTTGTGGAAGTAAGTTCGTCCATGAAAAATGGGCTGTTGAGGAACTTGAAGTCTTGAGATGGTATCGTTGGTTGTTGTTTTTCAGGTAGCGTTACCATAGTACGTCTTGTATTGTGTTTTTCTTGAAAGTGTTTCGCGAAGTTGTTGGCGATACTTTGACTGTCACTGATGACTTGGTTTTGAAAAGTGATGGCTGGTATTTTGTAAGTAGTGTTCTTGCCTCTCATTTGTTTGATTCTATTCCATATTTGTCCAGGAGGAGTTTCAGTCGTTATTGAGCTGGTAAAGTTGTTCCACAAACATCTTTTAGTTACTTTAATTACTCGTTAGCATTTGGCTTTTAGTTTTTTGAGATTAACTAAATCTTGTTGGCTTCTAGTTCTTCGGTATTTGTTAAGAGCCCTATTACTTTCTTTGATGGCTGTGTCACAAGCTTGATTCCACCATGCTACTAGTTTACTTCTTGTGGTTGTTGTAAATTTCTTGACGTGCATTTTTGCGGAAGAAATAATGCAGCTTCTAAACTGGTATCTTTAATACAAGAACTGAATTTATTCCAGTCTGCTTGAACTATTCGCCATCTTGTTGTACTATTGATTAGTTCTGGTGCATTGTCGGAGATGAGGATTGGGAAGTGGTTACTGTCAAATAAACTATTTAGTGGATACCATAAGAGTAGTGTGGTTGTTTTCGAATCACAAAGGTTCAAATCTATTGAAGAGAAATTGTCAGAAGAAATATTGAAATTTGTGCTACTGCCATTATTAAGTGGACATATATTCAGGAAATTTACCACTTCTACTAGAATTTTACCTCGACAAAAGGTGGAATCTGAGCCCCACATAGTGTTGTATGCATTAAAATCTCCAGTCAGGATGAATGGTGAAGGAAGCTGTTTTATTAAGTCAGATTTTTTGTCAGATTGTAGCTTGGTGTATTATACACATTACAAATAACGATTTTTTTAGGGCACCATGTAGTAACTGCAACTGCCTCTAAAGTAGGGTTTAGAGAAAAACTTCTGGATTATTTACCACTAGACACAAATATTGATGTTCCTCAACTGGCTCGAGTACAACCAGTTCTAATATGGTGATAGCCAACATAGTTTTTCAGGTGAGGATTGTAAGAGTCTTTGAAGTTGGTTTCTGGTAGGCAGAAAACATCAGGAGAATGTTCCAATATCAACTGTTGGATTCATTCTACGCGTGGATAGAATCCATCGCAGTTCCATTGTGTCACAGTGAAAGTTTGTTAAATGTTAGAATGAGGAGTGAATAGATGCTTGTGACACTTGAGATGTGTCAGAAGAATATTCGTCATGCTGTTTTTCTGGGTATGGTGCTTATTATACTTTCAGTTTCAACGTTTTCTTCTTTGAGATGCTTTTTGAAGGGTACATCGAGTGGATGTTTGACAGTAGGGTTTTGGTCTCAGTTGTAAATTTAAGAGCTTCGTAATAGGGTGTACTGCTACCATATGTGTTTTCTAAAAATGCGAAGAAGGTATCTACAGTAAGGAGGAATGATTCAGTGGTATGTTTATAAGCTTCTATGATATTCGTTTTGGTTTCTTCTGTAAGACCCAATTCAGCAGTTGATTCTGTTTTGCGTTTTTTTCTTGTTTTTTACAGGAATCAGTATTCTGTACTGGATTCTCTGGAGGAGACATTTCTAGGGGGGATACAATGGTTCCATCTTGGGTGTTGTTGTCCTCGCTAGTAATTAAGATATCTAAATCGACTCTTTTTTGACTGATTGTTGGTAGAGTTTGATGTGGCTGGGAGAACTTTGGTGGTTCTAGTAATTTTGACCTATTACATGGTTTTTGGTTTATACTATACTATTGTCACGATTGGTGTTTGTACTGTTTGCTATATTGTGGCCTGTTTGTTTGCAAAGGAAACACTCCATTCTATCGGAAGATAGAAAAATTCTGTGGTCGGCTCCATCGAAATAAATTACTATTGATGATTGTTGTTCAAAGTTATCGGTAGGTGGAAAAACATTAAAGCAAAAAATTCAGACACTAAGAACACCTCAACTCATCGAACTATAACCTGCCTGCCAACTTTATATAAGATCATCACAGCCACAATCGGCAAGAAAATAGAACAACACCTAACAATCACATACTCACAGACGAAAAAAAAGGATGTAGAAAAAGCAGCCAGGGCTGTAAGGAACAACTGGTAGTAGATAGCGTCATTATGGCACAAACTAGGAAAGATTATAGAAATCTCAACATCGTATACATAGATTATAAAAAGGCCTTTGATTCCGTACCCCATAGCTGGCTAATAAAGGTCCTTGAAATCTACAGAATCAACTAGAATATCAGAGAATTCCTTATACAAATAACGAAAACCTGGAAAACGAAAATCCGATTAAACACAGAAACCGTATATATACAAACAGACGAACTCCATATCAGACATGGTATTTTCCAGGGGGATTCCCTTAGTGCGCTGTGGTTCTGCCTCTGGTCTTAATCAAATGTCAAACATGCTCAATAATACAAAGCATGACTTCCAACTCAGGCACAAGAAAGAAAACCAACAACAAATAAACCACTTATTATATATGGACGACATTAAACTCTAAGCATCCACGGATACGCAGTTGAGTGATCGTCTAAGAATCATAGAAACATTCACCTCAGACGTCTGCATGGAGTTCAGAATGAGTAAATGCAGAGTGCTCCATATAGACAGAGGCCAGTTGAAAGAACATCATAACGTTCATACAGCTAATAATAAAACACTAAACAACATGCTCAGAAAAGAAACTTACAAATACCATCAAGGCAACAAACTAAACCACATCCACATCAAAACAGAACTTATAAGTGAATTCAAAAATAGACTAACCAAACTGATAAAAACCAAATTCAATTCCAAGAACCTTACTAAGGCCATAAATACATATGTCATACCTTCTCTCACATATTCATTCGGTATTATCCGGTGGTCCCAAACAGACCTAGAAAATATTAACATCCTCATACTCTCTGAACTTATTAAACACAGAAAACTACACCCCAATTCATGTAAAGAGAGGCTAACAATCGAAAGAAATGATAGAGGAAGAGGAATTATAGATGTAACATCACTGCACACAAGGCAAATCCAAACACTCAGAAATTTCTTTCATACTAAACATACTAGTCTCCACACAGCGATAAGCAAGGCAGATAAAAAACTATACACCCCTCAACCTATCCATAACAAACCATCCAGCAGACACATATAATAACACGCAATTACAACAAGAAAAAATTAATACCTGGTCGGAGAAAATCCTCCATGGACAACACAGATACCGAATGAAACAAGAATACATCGACAAAGAATCATCATACACATGGTTTAAAGATGGTCAGCTCTTTTCCAAAACAGAAGGATTCTTGCTCGCTATCCAAGATCAAGTTACAGCAACAAGGAATTATCGTAAATATATAATCAATAACCCGACTATTATAGACGACATATGCAGAAAATGCCACATTCAGAAGGAAACAATTGAGCACATTACAAGTGGATGTAAAATCCTAGCTGGCCCAGAATACACGCAGCAACAAAAGTAGTTCACCAAGCACTAACCATAGCGTGTAAACTCGTAGAAAACTCAGAACCATATTATAAATACATACCGACATCCATACTCGAAAACACAAACTTCAAACTCTACTGGAATATAAATATTCGAACAGACAAAACAATATCCTGCAATAGATCAGATATAACTCTTCAGTTAAAGGAAGAGAAAACCACATACCTAATTGACATAGCCATTCCTAGTGATACAAACATCCAAACAAAAAACAATGAAAAAATCACCAAATACACAGACCTAGCAATGGAGATTAAAAGGCTTTGGAAGCAAGAAAAAGTTATAATTATCCCTCTATTATGTCAGTGACAGGCCTCATACCAAGGACATTCAAATCGCACCTGAAACAACTAGGAGTCAACACAAACATGCATAGAAACTTTCAGAAAACGGTAATTCTAAAAACATGCCATATCGTCAGATCATTCCTCAATTCAGAATAGTAAAATTCAGATTAGTAATAATAGAACATGCACTAACCTGGCATAGCCCGTCAGTCCAAAATAAAACCACAATTAAGTGAGAAAAGATAATAATAATAATAATAATGTACTCGAAAATAACAATTTTAGACTCTACTACGACAGGCACATTATCACCGATAGAAGGGTGATGAATAACAGGCCTGATATAGTGGTGGTGGATGGAAGAGTTAATTGAGTCCTTCTCGTCGATGTAGCTGTGCCGAACACTCACAACATTCTCATCAAATATAAGGAGAAATTGGCCAAGTACGCAGATCTCGCAATTGAAATCAAACAGATGTGGCATTGTGAAAAAGTGGAAATAGTTCCAGTTGTTATATCATCGACCAGAGTAGTGCCAAAGATCCTGCACGACAGTATCACCAAAGTGGGACTAAAGGGGGAAAACCTTCTCTGACATCGAGAAGGCTGTTATATTGAATACATGCCATACCGTATGCAAGTTTATTGCTTGAATTGAGCCTAAGCCTTTTGGTACCTTGTACCCGGGATAGGTAAATAATACCAGTCCTATGTCGAGCATAATAATAATAATTTATTGTTCTTTTTGACAAAACATTGCTTGTATAGAAATTGGTCAAAATGTAAACTTGAAACTAGTTCACCTATCAGCTACAAGTCACTAAGACGAAAACTGATTTAAAAAAAATAAAATGAAGCTTTTATTAAATTAAAATGATACCTACATAGATTTTTATAGATTTAAAAACTCATTAACAGAGTAGAAGGAATTTTCAACTAAATATTTTTTTAATAATATCTTACAAGATTTAACACTATCACTGGTATTTATTTCCAATGTAACTTATTAAGATAATTCTTTATCCAATAATGTTTGGTAATTTCAATAAGGCACTTTTCTTAGAAAACGGTACATGCAAATCAGCACAGAATCTAGTGTTGATATTGTGTATCTGATTATTTGTCTCGAAATTATTGATGTTACTAAATATATAGACACATACTTCCAAAATATACAGGCACGGTAAAGTTAGAATTTCTAAATCCTTGTAATATTTCTTACAACTTAATCGACTTGATACTCCAACAATACAACGTATAACTTTTTTTGTGATATGAAAACATCGACATGCCCCAGAAGCATATAGCATATTTTAACTTTAATTCCGCTTGAGCGTAATATATCATAACAAGCTGATTAGTTGTAAGGACTGACCTTAGACTTCTAAGTAGGTAATAAGTGGAACTCAACCTTGAAAGTAGTGCCCGGCATCTTCCAATCAAGATATTCATCGATATACACACCTAGAAATTTCACGTGTGAGACATTTGTTACCTTTTTTATCGAATTTTATATCTATATTTTGTACTTGTTTTTGTCTATGATGAAATTAATTGTTTTTATTTTTTCGGTATTAAGGTGAAGGGAGTTCTTGCAAAACAAGTGATAAAGCCCAGACGAAATAGTATTACACTTGTTTTCTAAAAGAGGAGATTTATGGGAAATTACTACAGATGTATCATCAGCATATAATGTAAAATGAGCAGATAAGGATACTGATACAATATCATTCACATATATTAGAAACAACATTGGACCTAATGTTGATCCTTGAGGAATACCTATATCAGTATGGAGATGATCAGATTTACTGAATTTTCCATCAGTTGATTGGATAGTGACATATTGTCTACGTTAATGCAAATAGTCCACGCATCCCGATACATTGTAATTTTTCATTTAGAATCTTATGATTGATACACGGACGATGGTGATACTAGATATTTAATTACCTGCTATTTGATTATTTGCTACTTTAATGATTACTATGCAGCCAAATAGTCACAGAAAGAGCCAGACAAAATTTTTAAAGTAATCATCAATTCAGAGAATTTAGTACCTACAATTTACTAATGCGACTATACAAAGTTATCAATCGGCATTTATCGAAATGAGCGAAGTATGGTGGAATCAACTTGATCAACTCTTATCGTCAGCCAGACCAAATAAATCTGATCCTCATCAACGAGGAGTACATATTAGACGTAGAGGTCAGCCAAAAAATATGTTCGTTATCCAGAAAAAAATCCTGCGACAAACTAAATCCGACCTTGATTGAACTCATTTAACGAGACATGACACGCTTCTACCCTTCTTTCTCACAAAGCTACTTCTACCCTTCTTCCTCACAAAGCTACTTCGGTCTCTCCTGACCTTGCTCTTAAAACCAGAACATACGGATCAGTGCGATATGGATCAAGACCTAACATAATGTGCTCGTGAAACAGGGGGCGATATTGTATCGCATTACCATCTGCTTGTGGGCGATATCTATCTTAAACTAAAATATGTGTCAAAAGTACTATGACTACCGTGCTTAACATATACTTAACTGAAATAAATAACCTGTAAATTTCACGTTTTACTTGAGAGAATATCGATGAAAACATTCAAAAGAGTTGGAATAACCAGAATGTGAATGTGAATGACTTATCATTAACTATGGAGGGAGCATTGACTACACAATTTGTTGATGATTGTGCTCTGTCAACCAAGCATAATTCTGGTCAGGAAGCTGATACCGTCAATACACTGACAATAGAAGCCCTGGACACATGGTTCTTCGCAAACGAGCTGTGCTTAAACCGCAACAAAACCAAACACCAAAATTTCTCACTAAAAGAGGTACCTAATAATGAGAGTGTTAAGTTCTTAGGAGTGACACTGGACTGCAGGCTTAGATGGAAACCCCAAATAGAAGACTTAGCAAAAAAATTGATAAGGACTGTATTTTTGTTACGACAAGTTTCGAAGTATGTACCTCTTACAGTAACTAAAACTGCATACTTTGGCCTATTTCAAAGTCACTTAAATTACAGTGTCCTGTTTTGGGGTAACTCAACTGACTGGGAAAGAATTTTCATTATTCAAAAATACGCTATAAGGACTATGGCCAAAATAACGCCTTCGGAAACATGTAGACCACATTTCAAAAAATTAAAGATAATGACATTGCCGGCATTATTTATATATAACTGCATCTTATCGGCAAGAGAAAAGCAAAGAACACTTGTTCACCACTCAGACTTACATGATTATGAGACAAGGCAAAGACAACAAATATGTGCTCCACGGTATAGATTAACTTTAACAAAAAAGAGCTTCATCAATATGTCCATACATTATTTTAATAAACTGCCTCAAAATATTCAAGAACTTCCGATGTTACAGATTAAGAAATCAATCAAATCAATACTAATCAAACTCTGTCCATATACTCTCAAAGAATTTTTTAACTGTGATATTTTAAATCTTATGCAAAACGTATGCTTACTGTAAGTCAACGTATCTATATGTTATATTTCTAAATTTTATATGTTAAATGTTATGTTGTATGTCGCAAAATTTTAATATGTATCATTCAACTGTACTTCAGATTCTTACCATACCTTTTATACAATTATGTGGAAACCTGTCCAATATATTTTTATTTATTTTTATTACTGGTTTTGTTTAGATTTTTACATATTAACTTAGTCTTTAGTTTTATCTCCTATTTTGAAATTTGACACTGTAACTGTAACTGTTTAAATAATTGAATTGAATGTTTAAAGTGGTTAATGATTTTTGCCTGGACGGTAGAATGACGCAAAACAAAAATGAGGATTTTATTTGGCCACAAATATGGACTTTGATCATCAAACGTAAACAACTTAAAAATTCAATCAGCTAACTCGATTTCCCTCAGAAAGAAAAGCAGAGCAACAGCAATAATCCACTTGACAACAAGTGTAACGAGCTAAAAGTAGTAGGAAGTACTACATTAATTCGAAAGCTAGAACTGCTGAAGAAGCGGCAGCTGAGTAGAACATGAAAGACTAGAGCCTCTATGACTTGAGAAAAAAAATCATAGGCGTCACGTACACTTCCAGTCACAAACAAAGACGGCCAGTTGCTAGCTGACGTAGTAAAACAACTAGACAGGTAGGAAGTGATACACACCTTTAGCGGCCCCATATTACCTATGAGTACCTATTCAAATTCGACTGAGGTCCTCGATTTATGCAGCTGCAATTGTTCCAGCTATCTAAGAGGATAACCTAACCTAACCTCGCTAATGTGCGTCATTCAGTCTTTAGAGGCTTATAAGGGGATGAATAAAAAATCAAGTTTTTATAAATATGTTACTTACGCAATATGCTCCGTGTTTTATAACGAAACACAATCTCTTTGCGGGAACAAAAGCCTTGAATATAATCAGCAAAGTAGCGGATAATGGGATAGCTTAAAGTCACCTGGTGAGTATCTGAGATCAGTGCCCATCCGGTCAACCATAACCATCAAATTACCAGCATCATGAGCCTAAAAATGTTGGCCGAACGCCGATCCAGCTGAACGAGAATTCAAATTGGCAGCCTATGCTTACTTTACGGTAGCTCAGGATCATATTACACCGCACAAGGCAATGTCGATATTACTTATCTCGATAACAAATAGTGAAAATCAATTCGACGAAAAATTATTAAATAAAAACAACGGGTTGAGAGAAGAATTTGTATTTGCGGTTTCTTTTATTTTAAAAAAGGTTAAAAATTATGTAAGATTTGAAATTTATAAAATATTATTGAGAAATGTGTCTAGCATCGAAACCCAATCAGGTATCATTCGATGCATATTTGCATAATAAACACTTAATAAGATTTGTCACGAATTTGGGTTGACAGTTCATAATCAAGGTTTCCAAATGAGGAGAGGATAGACTTGGTAGACAAGTCGCACCCAGCTTTTTTCAGTTACACAAACTAGTTTCTTTGTTCACAACCGAAACAAATTGAATATCATAGTATTCATAACATTTACATTTTTTTCTCCTATTCAGATCAAAATTTTCAATTGATTTCTAATGCTAGAAAATCACATGTGATTATGATTACCTAGCAAAACCAGCTAAAGTAAAACTCACTGATTATTATTGTTGTTCATTAATTCTATAATCGAAAAAATGCCCCTTATGTGTCTTCAGTACTTGTTAAACATAATATGAATTGATCTTCTACTTTTCTTGTAGCACTATATCCCTGGTGGGCCTTGGCTGACTGTACAATTTGCTTCTATCTCCTTAACGATGTCATTATAATTATAAATCTATGTTATTTTGATGTTTGTTCTCAAGCGGTACTGATTATTATTTGGGTCGTTGAAGGTCCCGAAGATCGTTCGAAGAATCTTCCGTTCAAAACGTCTGAGTTTTTCTTCAGTTGCTTTTGTCTTCGTCCACGTTTCACACGAATACGAAAGTATTGGTTTGAACACTAATCTTTATATTGCCCAAAAAACTGTCAGCAGTCACCCGGACAAAGGCAAATTTTGAAAGAACTATAGATAAATAAGGTGCAATGAAGTGAAGTAATGCCAACAGCGGTACCTGGGCGGTTTGCGGAATGAATAGTTTTTTTTGTCGTCTCGAGGAAAACAACCTCGAGTAGGTATTCAGTAAAGGATTTTTAAACTCGTAACAAAAGAGCATATTTTTCTCCATAATGAAAAATTTTCCTTACGTCCTTTGATACAGAAATTCATTCTTCATTCTTATATATCCAGAAATATATACTCTCGTAAACTAGCTTTACAAAATTTCAAATGCAGTTTCTGATTTGACAAAAAAAACAAATAGGTACACATTTTGTTGCAAAACTTTAGAGGTGATTGACACTATTGTCAATCATCGGTCAAAGATTAGAGAATATCCAATCTTTGTATGTTGGACGATTTTTAGTTATTCTGTCTGCGCGCCATGATTCTATTTTGATTTCTATTTGATGATTTGTATACTATGCGAAAAGAAGCATCTCAAAATTTCAATAAAACATCAACACATCGTAATGGGTTACTTTACGCACGCTGAAGAGTAAGATTATTTGGCGTACACATTTTTTTGTGTAGGTAGAAAAATCTTCTGAAAGGCACCAACCGCTAGTGTGGGATTACCAGCTATACCACTACTGGCGACTGCACTAAAACACCACCTACGAACTCCAGCTGGTAGCGCTCTCGCATTATATCAAGCTAGAGGGCTTTTATTTAAACAGTTAGGTTCCCTTCTGCTTTACCACTATTGCTTCTTCTTAAGACCAGCTCCACGAAATAAGCAACGGCGTCCCAAATGGTCTCGTTTTGAAGCATAGCCCTTTCGATTGTGTACGCTTCCTCCACTTCCGCGCCACAGTAACTGCAGTAGGGATTAGAGACCCCTCCCCTCCAGAACAAATAAGCTCGGAAATATCCTTGCCTTGTTAGGAACTGGGTGAAGTAGAAATTTACCTCCTCGTGTTTCCGTTCCACCGACGGACCCACTTCTCTGATCAATCTTGCCGTCCAGCGACCTGTAGAAGCAGTCTCCCATCTATGTTGCCACCCCATCATAGTTGCCGAACGCTGGTTGGATGCGATAGTTCTTCCAATTTCGGCACATAGCTAGAACATCTTAGCATACAGATTGATGTTCTTACAAGTTTATTTCCTATTTAAGGTATAACTATACAACCTCAAAGACTTTTAAACAGGCTAGAGTAGATACCTTAAGAAGAAATTTCAGTTTGTTATATTTAATCTGGACGCCTTTATCTTAATCACTACTCCATTCCCTAATAATCCTTATTGTACCTACCTAGGCTAGTCATAATAATAATAATAATAACATCATTCAATAGTGCAACAATATAGTAGTACAAAGATTTATATGATGGCTACTCGATAAGCGTGTTCATACTTGTTTCGAGAATTAAATAATGTAGTTATAAGTATATATATATATATATATATATATATATATATATATATATATATAAATTTATAAAATTTAGACTTAAATGTATGTATAAGTAAAATGATAAAATTAAAATACTAAAATAAAGGATCTATCAACATAATATAGAAATGATAAATACAAACAAATATAAAAGATATATATATATATATATATATATATATATATATATATATATATATATATATATTAAAAATATCAAATTGAAAATTACTCTTATAATATTGGATTTAGTATAGTTATATTTACTACAAATATAAAGTGGTGCATGTATATTAAAAAAAATATGATTTAGAAATTACATACGAGACAGAAATGTTTAGTTTTTAAGTTCAACAATCTCTATGATACATTTCCGCGAAGCGTTTCGAATGAAGTTTTTCAATTTACTTTTGAATATTGTAAGGGAAGCGGTTGTCTTTATTGTTCCTGGTAGGGTATTGTGTAATTTTGGCGCCATATAATTAAATGAGCGTTGACATAGAGATTTCGTCATAAGTGGAATGACATGATCATTTCTTTGTCGAGTTCTATAGTTATGGGAAGGGAAGCTGGCTTCATGACGGATGGAATGGAATGTTAAATTGATATTTAAGTAATATAATTGTCTCACATCGAGTATTCCGCTTTCCGAATATATGTCGTTTGACGAATATCTCCAGTTTCTATTGAGGATAAGCTTCAGAAATCTTCGTTGTAATACTTCAAGTGGTTGAATGTGCGTTCTGAGTGCTCCACCCCAAATTAAGATACCATATGGTAGATGACTCTCAACTAATGAATAGTAGAGCGTTTTTAGGCGATTATATGACAAGAGCTTTTTTAAAAATTTAATTTTGTAGATCATACTTTGTAATTTTTTATCGTATAGTTTATGTGCAGGTCCCATTTTAAGTTGCAGTCTATGATTATACCTAAATATTTTATTTTTGTTGTAGCTGATATGTTAGATATCTGCTCCTGCATATTAATTTGCAGTTGATCATAGGACGGTGAGTTGGACCTGTTACACGTAAATTTTATGAAATGAGTTTTGTCAAGATTGAGAGTAAGCAGTTTATAGTCTAGCCATTTCTTTATCGTGCAGAAATCTGTCTCTGCCATCTCTTTGAGCGTTTGCCAATCGCTTGCTCGATAAAAAATGGCAGTGTCATCTGCAAAACCAATAATTTTGCGTTTGCTTTTTACCGAGAATAATCCGTTCATATATATGTTGAAAAGAATGGGGCCTAGGACGGTACTTTGGGGAATTCCGTACTCAACGGTCTCCTCTTTGCTGAGTATGTTATCCACTCTTACAACCTGGCTAACAGTATCGAATGCCTTAGTCAAATCCAAGAATATACATAAGCATGAGTTGCTATCATTGAGGGACCTGTAGATTTCACTTGTCAGAACTAAAATCGCGTCTTCATTTGAGGTTTTTTCTCTGAATCCATACTTATTGTCCGATAGAAGATTGTGAGCATTTATATATGAATTTAATCTACTTTTTAATAATTTTTCTAATATTTTCGAGTGTGTTATCAATGATATTGATCTATAGTTATTAACGTCCATCTTGTCTCCTTTTTTATGCACTGGTATCACAAGAGTTTTCTTGAATATTATTGGCCATGTACCTGTCTCCAAACACATATTTATAACGAAGGTTAGGGGTGCGTTGATGTAGGTTCACACTATCTTTATGCTCTCAGCTCGTATTTCATCCATCCCTAGTGATTTGTTCATTTGCAAATTATTAATAATATCAATTATCTCATTTGGGTTGGTAGGTAACGAGACAAACCTGTGCAAAATGTGCTCTCTGGATTTCCTGAATCGTCTTAATTCTTTCTGCGAGCGAGCTACCCACTTTTGCAAATTTGTGTTTAATCTCATTTGATATCTCGTTTTTGTCTGTTAAAATTTCTCCGTTACTATTTCTGATCGAATCAATTGTTTGTTTCTTTTTTTTCCTGTTATATTTTGAACAACTTCCCATAATTTTTTTGTATTATTTGTACTTGAATCAATCAAGCTGTTATAATATCTGTAATTGGCTTTTCTTATAAGTGATGTTAATTTATTTTAGGTAAATTTCTTATAGAAATATACCTATTGCGATCGCTCACACTTTTGAATTTCGAAAAAATTTCAACGGCATGTTGTTATATGTCTATAAGTTAGTCCAAAAAAACATTTGGTTCAAAAGTTTATATATATATATATATATATATATATATATATATATATATATATATATAATGATGAATTTTTAATGATTGGGGTTGCAGTCAAAATGCCAATAAAATTAAAACTCTTTAATCAATGTCGAGCTTTCGGTAACGCTTGTTACCTTCATCGGGACAAACTAAAATAACGAACAAATTAATTATAACAAAAAATATTAGTAATATGAACTACTTACTAATATTTTTTGTTATAATTAATTTGTTCGTTATTTTAGTTTGTCCCGATGAAGGTAACAAGCGTTACCGAAAGCTCGACATTGATTAAAGAGTTTTAATTTTATTGGCATTTTGACTGCAACCCCAATCATTAAAAATTCATCATTAATTAGACAGTCAAGAATTTACAATTCATTTTATATATATATATATATATATATGTTATATAAAGTTATAATTGAATTATTTTTAAAGTCATATAATAATGATAATAACAAAGTATTATTTTAAATATTATTTCATAATATTATATTACATCCGCAAGATACAGTATCTCACCATATCGTATTACATCTGCCAGACGCAGTACACCATATCATATTACATCTCCAAAACGCAGTTTAAGAAGATAACAAAAGTGATAAGGATATTTACGTGCCAGAGATGCAGACCAGTAGTCAGCAAGTTACCATAAAGACCATTGTTAATTGTTTATCCAGTTCGGCCTCCAAAAAGACATTACTATGTATTTTTAATTATAATATTTCTAGAAGCTTCGATTCAACCTTAGGAGAAAAGATCCATTGTATTAATTTACGTTTCTTTTTATATTTTTAATGACTAAACATTTTTGATTGTATAAATACTAGATCTCTAGCTAACGGCATCACTTGTGAATCTTCTGGCGAATGTGTCAGTCAACTTGTGAGTTTAGATTCATACAGTCAAGTAAAGTTAAGTTATATTTGTACTTTAATTTTTTGTCTTAATAAATAATTGTTTTTTTTAAAAAAGTTAATTCCACGAAAAGTGATATAACAAATTGGCGCAGTCGGTAGGATAACTCAACGTGATAAAACAAGGCCTACTTCAACAACAAGTTTCCCCTCATTATCACGGTGGTTTCCAAACCTTCAAGTGAAGAATCATCAGCTCCAAAAGAAGAAGAAGAATTATTAGAATTTGAAGAAAAGGATTCTTCAACGTTGGTAAAACAAGGCTTACTTCAAAAACAAGTTCCCCCTCATTATCAACGGTGGTTTCCAAACCTTCAAGTGAAGAATAAATAGCTCCAAAAGAAGAAGAAGTATTAGTAGAATCTGAAGAAAAGGATACTTCAACGTTGGTAAAACAAGGCTTACTTCAACAACAAGTTCCCCCTCATTATCAACGGTGGTTTCCTAATTTTGAAGGAAAGAACCGAACAAGACAAATGTACATCTTACTGTAAGTGAATTATCACGTATATTAATTTTTGAATTTTTGAACTGTTCGATTTTCTTTTATCATATTTTTTTTTATATATTTGATATTTTATATTCAATTAAATCAAAATGGCAAATGAAAGAAATCTAGCTCAAGAGGTTGAGCTTGAACCATATAGAATTTCGGAAATATTTTGTATCGTACCTGAATTTGAAGGTGATCAGATATTTCTCGGAACATTTTTAAATGCATGTGATTGTGCTTATAATATGTCTACCAGAGACCAAAAAGCTCTGTTAGTGATTCACATTAAAAATAAATTAAAGGGAAAAGCGGCTCAACTAATCAGCTCGCGAAATCCTCAGACTTACGTAGAGATAAGACAGCTTTTAAATCCTCATTTTGGTGATTCAAGAGACCTTACTTCTCTTATTCATTATTTACAAAGATTAAAACAATTATCGAATGAGTCAGCTCTAACATTTTTCAATAGAGTGCAAGTCTTGAATGCTAAAATGCATGCAAATATACAAAAAACATCAAATTTATCAAATGAACAAAAGGTTGCACAAGAAATTCTTATTGATACTATGGCTCTTAAAACTTTATTAACTGGACTTGAACCCCGTCTAGGACAACTTATTCGTGCTAGTCAGCCTGAAAACTTGTTAGAAGCACAAATTCGCATACGAAGAGAATTGCAATTATCATATTTTGAGAACCAAAAATTTAATAAGCCAGCTTCTAATATTGTAAGTAAACCTCAAAATATATTAAATGTTAGAAAACCCCAAATACAAACTGTAAAATGCTTTTCATGTGGTAAAAATGGTCATACTTCTAATCAATGTCGTTTTCAACAGCAAAGAGCTTTTATTCCAAGCTCCAATCAGAATTTCTACCAAAATTTTCAAAGACCATTAAATTTCCAAAATCAACCACAAAATAATTTACAAAATAGACCAAATAGTAATGTTCCCCAGCAAAGACCTTTTCAACCACAGGGACAATCTCAAGTAAGACCCTCAGTGATTCAAAAGAATCCTAATTTCCAACAACGAGCTCATTTAATTGGCCTTAAGAGCGATAATTCTGACTATTATGATGAATATTTAGGCTCTGATCTGGATCATAATCTTTATGATATTCAAGATAATTTTGGAAATAATTTCCAGGAAGATGATAATAATTATTCATTTGATAATCTTTCTGAGTTCGAAAAAGATTCTCAAAATTTTATGTCTGCCGAAGTAATTTCAAATTTCCAAGAATTGCCAATTGCTCAAAATAAAGAACATTTTTCTGAGTTTGAGAGAGATTCTCAAAATTTTGTTTCTGCTGAAGTAATTTCAAATTTTCAGGATTTTCCTATTGCCCCAGTCAAAGACCATCCCCCAGATTGTCCGACAACAGAGAATTTAATTTCAGAAACAGTTACCAGAATCCAAACATTAAAATTCGAAGAGATAAACCTGAATGTAAATTTTCCCGAACAAAATTTTCTTTAAATCCATTTTTGACTGTTAATTCCAAAAATCTTTATTATATTGAAGATGCTTCTAAAGAGTTTAAGTTGCTTATTGATACAGGTGCAGGAGTTTCTATTTTTAAAGAAAATACTGTTAAGAAATTTCCTCAAAGATTTACTGAATATGTAACTATTCAAGGGATAACTGATCAAAAAATTTTACTAAAAGAATCTGTACTTATTCCATTTTCTGCAAAAGATCCACATAAAGTTTTTATTTATAATCTTAATATTGATTTTGATGGAATTTTGGGTTCAGATTTCCTAGAACATTATAATTGTATAATTGATTTGAATTCAAAACAATTGATAACTAATTTTAAAACTATACCTCTGTTTAAAGTTACCGAAACATCACACTTGTCTCAAAATAATCAAATTTGTGAACAAGATTCTGAATTCTTACAATTTGAACAAAATACTGAAAATTGTTATAAAAAAATAGCTGAGAAAAACATTGATATTTTTGACATGCCTCATGATTATTCATTAGCTTATTGCGTGGCGGAAGATATGCAAATGCAAAAAGGCATTGCCGCGGAATTTAAGAAACGATTTGGAAATATAGAAAAATTATTAAGTCGAAATCAAAAACAAGGTGGTTTAGCAGGTTTGAAAATTAAGAATGCAAATACAACTAGATATATTTATTATCTTGTAACAAAAGAAACTTTAACCGGAAAACCCACTTATCAGACTTTATGGTCATCTTTAAAGAAATTGAGAGATCATGTTGGTAAAAACAATGTTCAAAAATTAGCTATGCCAAAAATAGGGTGTGGATTGGACAAGTTAGATTGGACGTATCTTAAAAAAATGATATCTTTTTAGAAATTTAGGTGTTGAAATTGTTATTTGTTTGCCAAAGATACAAAATCGAATTTTTATTGAGCCAAGAATTGAAAAAAATTTCAAATTGAAATGTAAATTAACAAACACAGATGCACTACCTTTCGAACAAGCAATAGAAAATGTTAGAATTCCAAATGCTTGGGTACATGTAAATGAAGAAGGTGAATTCTTTACTTCAATTATTAATTCGAATGCTATTCCAAAAATTGTTGAATTTCCAAATTTGAATCTAGATCCTATTCCGAATTCCGAATGTTTTTTAAATTTTAATTGCGATAATGAAAATAAAGCTAAATTTAACCAACCAGTTGATAGAAAAACTATAATTTTGGATCAGTTGCGTACAGATCATCTCAACGAAGAAGAATATGATTACAAAATTGAGTACAAGCCAGACAAAATTAATAAAAATGCAGATGCGCTTTCAAGAATTAAAATTAATCGTTTTAAAGAATGTGCAAATCTACAATCTAAAATTACAATTTTGGCAAATAATGAAACTAATGAGGTTATACCATCAACAAGTAAAGACCCTAATGATCCTATAGAACCACAAAAAAATGAAACACTTATAGAGGAACAGGATTAATTAATGACAGACGAATTTAATAGATTTGTTGACCTTTACAAAACAAAATCAATAATCTATTATTCAAAAATTGAAACATCAAATGACTAGTTACTGGATAAGACTCATAAGAATATTGTCACTTTATTTTGGCAAAATAAACTCGAAGATTTACATTATAAAATTATTGAAGATATTTTTGAAGAAAATTTTGATTTTCAAATGAATTTCGTAAATATTGTTTCTAGTAAAACTGTGAAAGATCGCAAGTATTTTATAATACCTCTTATTTACGATCCAGAGTTTGTAGTTCAACAATTATTTTATACATTATTTAAAGAACAAAGTAAATTTGATCCTTCAAAAACTTATTATATAGAAAATAATCTTGAGTTACCTATTTTAGAAGTATTCTCTTTTATTTTTGCTAATATTGATTTAAAATTTGTAGTCTGTCAAAATATTGTTAAAACACCTGACCGTGATGAAATACCTATCATATTGGACCAATATCATAAGGCAAAAGTAATTTACATCGCGGAATAAATGAAACTATACGACGGATAAAATCTAAGTATAACTGGACAGGACTAACAAAAGATGTAGAACAATTTATTAAAAACTGTGAAACTTGTCAAAAAGTAAAAATCTGTCGTAAGAATTTAAGCACTCCTCTGGTAATAACAGAAACACCAAAAACTCCGTTTGAAAGAATTAATATTGATATTTTTGAGTATCCAACAAGAAATTACGCTTTAACGATTCGAGATGAGTTAACTAAATTTACTCAAGCTTATCCTATTTCAAATAAAAAAGCTTCAACAGTTGTAAATACACTATTAATATTCTTTCAACATTTCGGAACACCTTTGAGAATTCATTGCGATTATGGTCGAGAATTTGATAATTCATTAATAAAAGATTTGTGTACGCTTTAAAGCTCACTTTTTCTAGCGTTGGCCATCCACAATCGAATGGTTCTTTAGAAAGATTTCACGGAACTCTTGTGGAAATGATCCGTGCACATAAGACAGAAAATCCAGACGAACATCCGTTTAATATTTTGCCATATGCGGTTATATGTTATAATAATACTAAAAACAAAACAACTGGTTTTACCCCATATGAACTGATTTTTGGTCATACGTCTAGTAGACCACCTGAAACTTTATATAATGAAAAAGCCCTTATTACTAAATACATACGTGATTTGAACAACAGAATGCAACATTATTATAAAATTGCACGAGCAAAAACAGCAAGTCAGAAAGAAAAAGCGAAAATTAGATTTGATAAAAATATTTCAGGAAAGCTTCCGGAGTATAAAATAGGAGATAAAGTTTATCTTAAAGAATCTCAAATTAAAGATAAAAGTCAAAATTTGTTTAATGGTCCTTTTGAAATTGTGCAATTATTTGATAATTCTGCAATAGTTTTAAATCCACAAACTAATCAAAAATTAATTTCGATACACTGAAACCCTACTATGAGTAGTTTCTTTGGTTTCAGATTCTTCGTGCTGATAAATATTATATCAGCTCAATACACACTTAATCCTGTTAATAACACCGTTGGAATCTTTTTCCATGAAGAATGTACTATCAAAATTACGAATGAAAAATGGACACTTTTAGTTTACAAAGATCTGGCCCCAATTAAGAAATCAATGGAAAATAATGATAAAATACTTATAGAAATTTTGGATACTTTAGAAGATCCGTCTCCAAGGTTTATAGCTTTTAAGTCTGAAGTTCAAACACACATAAGTTTATTATCACAAATTTCGAATTCAATAGGTCAAAAATATAAAGAAATTATAGGAGAAACTAAATCTTATAACTCCAGGGCAAAGCGAGGTATATTTAATGGAATCGGAACTGTTTGGAAAACTATTACTGGTAATTTAGATGCATCAGATGGAGAATATTATAATGATTGTATTAACAAATTATCTCATGATGAATTTGAATTGGAAAATCTTCTTAAAAAACAAATTTCAGTTACAACTTCTGTTATTAAAAATTTTAATAATACTATACAAAAATTACAAATTGATGAAAAGACTTTTAATGAAGATATAAAAGAAATTCAAAATACTTTGATGGATATTGCTGATGATGTCGCATTTTATGAAGCACAAATAAGGATATTGAATATTTGTGAATCACTAATGGAAAGCTATATTTTCTTAGAAGATTCCCTTAATACAATTTTAAATTCTATCACTTTTGCTCGCATAAGATTATTACATAACTCAATAATAGCACCTTCAGATTTAATCAATTCTTTACAAGATATAGCAAAATCTCTTGTAAGAAATAATTTACCTTTACAACCGTATACGTCAAATATAGCTAATTATCTTAATATTATTGAATTAGAGGCATATCAATCAGAAAGTAAAATAATATTTGTTCTCAAAATTCCTCTCACTGATCCAGAAGCTTATATACTATATCGACTCTATCCAATACCAATATTAGATGATCGAACAGGTATCTATCATATTTTACCAACTACACAAAATATATTGCGCGGGATGATGATTCACTGCTGTATTTGTCATTGCGAAATCTGGATAATTGCAAGACTCTTGAAAAAGCATAAAAATCTGTTCTAATCTCCTCCCATATCCAATTGACAACGATGCAATTTGCGAAGCACAACTATTAAGAAGATTAACTCAGATGCCCAAGACATGTCAAACATCTCTTCTTTTTGTTAAAGATTATAATGTCTACCAAATTGATTTAAATCTATGGTTAATCACTGTTTCGGATCCTTTGCCAATCACGATTAAATGTGGAAATAGGGAAATTAAATCAGAAATTATTAAAACTAATAGTTTACTGAAATTACAACCTGAGTGTAGTGCCTTTATTGGAAGTACAAGAGTTCATGCTCAATACCCAGTTGACACATACCGAGAAATCAAGTATCGAAGTCATCCAGTCACAATTCCATTTGACTGTTGCAAAGATATTCCTGAAAAATTACAAATTCCTGAACTAGAACCTCTTAAGTTGAACAAAATTGATTCCGAAGATTTGAACATTGCACAACACAAACTAAATCAGTATTCAGAAGAATTAGAAAAAATGATGAAACAATCTCCGATCAGTAAATATACACATTGGTTCACCATTTTAACCATTGTAATAATAATTGTATTGGTAATACTTTATGTGACCTGTAAATGTAGAAGAAAGCATCATCGAATTGGAATAGCTTTAACCAACGATTACCCACCATCACCACCAGGACCAGGTTCCAGTATTTCATTCCAGCAAAGTATAAGAAGAATTCTTCCGAGAAGAAGAGCAAGTATCCATGTCGGAGAACCCATAGAAGAAAACATCGAATTAAATCCAAATAAATCATTAACTTAAAAAGTTGTTGCAAACTCCACCAACTTTTCTTAAATGGGGGAGTTGTTATATAAAGTTATAATTGAATTATTTTTAAAGTCATATAATAATAATAATAACAAAGTATTATTTCAAATATTATTTCATAATATTATATTACATCCGCAAGATGCAGTATCTCACCATATCGTATTACATCTGCAAGACGCAGTACACCATATCATATTACATCTCCAAGACGCAGTTTAAGAAGATAACAAAAGTGATAAGGATATTTACGTGCCAGAGATGCAGACCAGTAGTCAGCAAGTTACTATAAAGACCATTGTTAATTGTTTATCCAGTTCGGCCTCCAAAAAGACATTACTATGAATTTTTAATTATAATATTTCTAGAAGCTTCGATTCAACCTTAGGAGAAAAGATCCTTTGTATTAATTTACGTTTCTTTTTATATTTTCAATGACTAAACATTTTTGATTGTATAAATACTAGATCTCTAGCTAACGGCATCACTTGTGAATCTTCTGGCGAATGTGTCAGTCAACTTGTGAGTTTAGATTCATACAGTCAAGTAAAGTTAAGTTATATTTGTACTTTAATTTTTTGTCTTAATAAATAATTGTTTTTTTTTAAAAAGTTAATTCCACGAAAAGTGATATAACATATATATATATATATATATATATATATATAGTTTGATTCTGAATTCTTGACTGGTTTATTATTTAATAAAATAGATTTTTGTTGGGGATGCAGTCATTTAATAAATAAAATTCTTTGGATTATGCCAAGCTTTCGAGAATGTTTATTCTCTTCGTCGGGGCAAAATTCGTGAATTTATATAAAATTAACCACAAACAGGAAAGATTTCATAGTCAGCAATCAGAAATGTCATTAGTTATTTATGATAAATAAATTCTTCCATGTTTCTGTTAGGATAATACAATCTATGTCAGATGCCATAATGTTCAAGAGGATTTCAAATTCTTCATGATTTTTATTGATACTACTATTTCAAGAAGATCTTTGCATTCTTGAGTACTATCTATAGTAAATGTTTCAACGACCCTTATATCAAAATCTCGTACGTATTGATCCATTATGATAATACAATTGTATGAATAGTTAGTTAAGGGTACCTACAAGAATTATCTATGAGAGCAAGGAATATTTTAACTAGTAAAATATAAAAAGATCAGTAAAAGTGATAGATAAAGGTATAAAATAAAAAGGTATTGGAGAATTCAATCAGAAAAATAAGAATAAAATTAAAATAAGATTAGGGAATATAAAGTGTATAAATATATAAGTAGAATATGAACTGAATAGAAATTTATGTTGTTTAAGGATTACTCTCGGTTACACTTGGTTTTCTCTGCAGTAAACGGTTCTTGCTTGTTCGTGTAATGATTTTTTGTCTGCTGGTTGGCGATGATTTTTCCCTGCAGTTGTGCCGGTGATTTTATTCCTTATTTCTTCTTCTATATTTATACTCAGGGCTTTGTTTGTTTGTATATCTTGATTCAGATTTATTTCAGCGTCTGTTTTCTCTTTAGTTTTCTGTATTATCTCTTCTTTCTTTGCTGCTGCTAAATTTGTTTGTATTTCTGTAGGTAATTCATCCTCCCAAATAGTGACCGGTGTACCGGGCTCATTAATTGCTTGCCTGGGCGGTGGAGGGTAGTGAGTTGTTTTGTCTGTAGCCAGGGTATATTTCTGTTTTATAACTTCGTCAAATATTAACAATTTTCCATCCAAGACTAAATTCCTGCCCTTCAGTTTCGTGCTCCTGCCTGCTTTTCTAAATTCTTTGAAAATACCAAGAAGTATTTTCCTTTCCCTTCGGTCTTCTGCAATGAGGTCTTCGCTAACTGCTAGTTGAGATCCTTTCAGTTTTATTGTTTTATTTTATTTCTCACAACTTCACTTTGTTGGTATCCTCGTAGAAATTCCACTAGGATGGGCATGGTTTTCTTAATTTTCTTTTGCCAAGACGATACGAGTTTCGAGTTTCCCTCTTATTATTTCTACGGTCTTCTTACGAACCTGAGGGAACGATTCGTTATTCTCCTCTTCTTCCACTCGAGAGAATAATAAATTTTTGGATTTACTTGTTCTCTCTGTATCCCTTAATCTCTCCTTAAGTATTTTATTTTCTGCTTCAATATAGTTTATTCAAATTTCTCGAGTTTATTTTCTATCTTTTCGGACAGCGTTATTCTCAACGCTATCAATTTTCTCTTGCAGCTCTGCATTATATTGTTTCTTTGCACTCATAACATCTTTCAAGGTGTACTGGTTCCAATTTGCCATAATAGATTCGCATCGATTAGCTGGGTGACTTTAACGATTAAGCTTCTATTAATGTGTTACTCTTACTGTTTTCTCCTACTGGTTAGTCGATAAGGAATGATTCTTGATAATGATGTGTCACTCGATATGTATTTGGACTGATAAACGTAAAACGTGTGGTCCAGCTTCTCTATAATAGGTGGCGCGCATAGAGATATTGCATTGTTTTGTTTATTCTGTTTATTTTATTCATTTCATTTTACATAATTTTTGCAAATTAGAGAAAAATCTTAGTTCCGACTCACCTTGTTCCTGAGTTGTAGAACACTTCACTAGATATGCACTGACTTATATCTCTCTGGACACTTTTCCGGCCAAATGTACCTTGTTTTTTGCTTAACACTTAGATGCTGCCTTTAACATTCGTTAGAATGATAACCTTATTTATTATTTATTTCAAAAACCTTATAAATCAACAGACTCAACCATTTACAAAGTCATGATTGTCTATTATTAGTTTATCGACATTATTAACGAGTATTTTTCAAGACAAAGTTGACGAAAAGTTACACATATTGAAAATCAATTAACAGATTATAACATGAAATGAAAGTATTTCGTTATATACTGTAAACAACAAAAGGGCAACCTCCACATCAGTATCATCGGCTATTCGAATGGAATATACCGCTTGCATAATAAAGTAACTAATCAATATTCCACGAGCATCAAGAGTTACAAAAAAACCATAAACATATGCAATAATTCCGTTCATCAAATAAAAGTAATATGATGTTTGAGATCTCGAACCGTTGGCGTAGGTAGAACATACCAAAGACATATATATCTTCATTAGATAATGCACTGAAAAGTATCAAATAACATCACATAATTTAAGAATCATATAGATTTAGAAGTTGATGCCATGAGATGATAGTATCAGCTACAGATGACGATTTCTTATAAATTGATTTGATTACATAAAAAAACGCAAATGAATAATGAATAAAATCATTCACAATGTTGTGAGTATTTCACTTGTTCATCTTCTACATTAATCAATAATCGCACCAATTCAAATAACAAACTATTATTATCCTAATTATTTTATCACCTACTAGAAAAATATTTTATACGTAACTGGTATCAATTACACTAGAATCTGAACATGAAAAATAATTTTAATGGGAGAAAGAAAATACTCCTCGAGGGGTTTGAACTAGGGTACGACAAAAATGACAATAATTCGTAGGCTAATACTCGACGCAATGTTGGCTGACATTATATATTTTATAAGTTCTATGGTTTAATATGAAGTATAACAGGAATAATAATGGTTGTGTAAATGTCCCATTATCTAATAAATCTAATCATTAAAAGGAAGACGATTACTTCAAACCTAGCTTTCACATGGATATATATTTTTTTCAGATCTCTAACTACAAAACCACTATATTTATATAAAAAACAGGTTCACGGAATCCTATGTGCTATAAGACAAAGAATTTCAAGTTATGAAAAATATTCTTATTTCTAGCATTTGAAGGGATTTTTCGAAGAGAGAAGCTTAATAAAAACTTTTTAATTTGTATATGGGATCATCTCTCAGCCATCCTCTTTCAAATGAAAAAATTAAATATATGCAAGTTTATTATGAGAAACGAAGTTACATACTTAAAAATCCCGATGCCGGTTCCCAACAGATAGGTAAATTTCAGGATTTTTTATGTTTATTTATCACTTTTAAGGAAAATAGTTTAAGGAGAAGTTGTAGAGACGGATTATATTCATAACATAAAGATACCAACATTTTAGAACTAGTAATCCCACCATGCCCATTTATAAACTCGACCGACATATTTGTACGACTGATTTTTGTAGCAAAATGTTTCCTGTTTTTAGCTAATTTATTCTAAATTCACGACTGCAAGTATTTTTATACTATTAAGTTGTTGGAATAATTTTGTAACGATTTGTAGTTTACCCTGAAGAAAAGAATAAACAGTCTCGAGAGCTCGGCTGAACTCAAGGAATTTTATTCATTAAATGACTGCATCTCTAACAACATCATTTTATTGAATATAAGTCAAGAATACAAAATCAATACTCATTATATTTGTAAGAATTCAACATGTTATGCAGTCTAATAGGACAATTAGTGAGAGATCTAAACCTAATTTACATATTCAGTCTTTATCAGCAAAACTAAAACTAAATAACATGTTTACAAAATAAGAAAAATATAAATACCCACAACACGGATCTAATAAAAATAGTTCCAAATATGCCATATTTGTGTTATATTATTATAATTATATTTATTATGTTAGGTCAACAATTTCACCAAAATACATATTCAACCTTATTCATAATGAAATTCTAGTTCCTTACTAGTTAGTTCGATAGTTACGACAGTAACGATCGTATCAAATGTGACAGTTCTAGTATCCAACCAAACTAACACTGAACTTGATTTTAAATATATTTTAATTTTAAAATTTGATGTGTTTTGTGATAATTGTCATAAATGTAAAACTAATATGATTATTTCTGTTACTTCGTCACAAGCTTGTGTTTTTTGTCCCTCCCTTAATAGGTACATTATCAAAATTATTGATTGGTACGTCATTTTGAAGATTACGTTCTCCGCTAATGACAAAAAATATTTAGAATACTTTCAAAAAAATGTATATTCGAAACAAAAAATTAAATACTTTTGATTCGACCAAAACATTTCAGCGTTGCCGTCTCTTAAAAATGTATGTTAGGAACCTTATAATAGAGAGTAGAGCTCTACCTACGTTTTATTACCTTGATTGGAATCCTTTCCAGAAATTCAAGCTCAAAGTTGGCGCTCTCTGCCAATTTATTTATGGGAAATTTGTTTAGTTCTTTAGTTTAGTTTAGGCAGCTCAAGAAGGTAGAATGCTGCTGATTAAGGTGCTGCCAGATTTATTTATATACAAATAGGGCAGAGGCATTAGCCAAGAAAACAAAATTGTAAAAGTAAACATTTTTACAAAATGCATAAAAGTTGAATAGTGTAATATAAGGATGAAAAAAGAAATATATTTAAAATTGACAACTAGAAATTTATTAAATAATTGTTGATAAGATGGAATCATAAATTGTTCTTGAACCAGTTTGTGCTTGGGGCTGTCACAACCTCTCGAGGAAGAGTGTATAATTCGTAAAGATTCTGTTCGAAAATAATTTTTGACGTACATTAATTCTATAGGACTCTTGTCTCAGTTTCAATGAATGAAATCGCAATCTGTCATCATCTGGTAGCTGGAACAAGCTGGTAAGATCTACGGAGAAGTCATTATGCAATATTCGATATACGTCTGTCTCTCAAATAGGGCATATTGAGCTACAAAAGTCGTTGGTTGTAGAAGAGTTGGGTAAATCCTCTTACCAATCGGATGGCGTTTAGTTGGACCCTCTCAAGAAGTTGGATGTATTTTACCAAATAAGGGAACTAGCTTGGATAGCATGTTTTAGGTGAGGGCGGATATAAATTTTGTAGAGTAGACTGAAGAGTCTTCTATGTGAATGGTTGAAGCATTTGTTAAGAAGGTAACTACGACTATTAGCTTTTTTAACGGCTGTCACTTGGTTCGTAGCAGTGAGTTTTTCTATTAAAAATTACTCCCAGTTGACTGCGGCACCACTTCTGGAATCTATTCGATGCCAGATTCGTTCCATGTTTCACAGCATGCTTGCACAGAAATAAGTTTAGACAGGAGAACAGCGTGACTTTTTAAGAGATTTCCAAAGAATTTTCTGACGTCTGTGAAAAAGCGTGATCAGAATGGAGAACAGTGGAAAGGTCCGAGACGTATGCCAAAAGTAGCGTAGGTCCTTGAACAGAGCCATGGCGAACTCCCGAATCGACTTGATGGAAACTAAAATAACTGGAACCAACTCTCACTTTCAAAACCCTGTCGGAGAGAAACGTGGCAATCCAGTTAAGCAGCTGACCTCTTAATCTAGTGTTCTAGTTCGCGAAGAAGTTTCGTATGCGGTAACTTGTCGAACGCATCAGAGAAGTTGAGGTATATAATGCCAACGGGAAATGAGGAATCTAGGAGTCTGGTCCATTTGTTCAAGCAATATAGTATTACCTTTTCCATAATTTTGGCACTTGTGGTCTCCAGGCTAATTGGTCTATAGTTTCCAAGATTGAGTTTATCTCCTTTTTTGTAAATAGGAGTGACTAAGGCTATCCGCCATGGAGCTGGATGACAGGTGTGAGAAAAAGAATACTCAAAAATATGATGCATGTATTTTAAAGTAGTAGCTGGTATATTATCCGGACCGTGAGAGACATGAATTATTATCATCAACATCGGTTATTTCTCATCCATTTTAGGTGGAAAATATACCAAGGCGTTTTGGTATCTTGGTGACTTTAGTTGGAGTAGCGCGCCATTATCTATTAGCGTATTCGAAACTTCTTTGTCGTCACAAATTATTAGTATGGAAACCTTCGAAGAGAGCTTAGTTTTGTAGTATTCATAGATATCCTAAGAACCTTTTTCAAATAGATTTCATTCATAGCACTGTTTGGTCGTGCTTAGGTCTTGAGACAACGCAGAGGAGTAAAAGTGATGGATCTTGAATTCTTCAGGAAACTTGGTTAATTCATGCTTCATCCAGAGCTTACGTTCTCTGTGGGAGCAGCAGATGTGTGTCTTATTATTCAATTCGAGTTGAAAGTATTATAAGGTGAATAGCATTCGATGTCAGCTTTGAGAAAGTGTAATTTATCACGCAAAAAAAGAACTAGCTCGACTTATTTGCATATAATAATTATCATATCATTACGTAAATATTTTTCATAGAAGTTTTTTTTGTCGGTACACCATACCACTCTTAATACTTAATCATGTCATATAATGTTGATATACAAGTTAAGCTCAGATTTCGCTTATGAAACTGGCACTGGTAGTCACTATAAGGGGCTTCTGGTGCATTCAGAAATTCCTTATAAGAAAACAGACCCTCTTAAAGTTATTCAGGAATGCCATGAACACGCATTTTACGGTACTGTCGATCCAAATAATTCACTTGTATTGTATCTTAATCTTTAATTAATTAGATAATGTTATGAACAAAACAAATTAATCTGTAATCAAAATTACTTACAAAAGATACCTATTTTGTTTTTTTTTTCAATCTAGTTCTTATCAAAAAAAAATATATTTTAGATTTTTAGTTGACATTTGGACAATTTTAATTGTGCACTTTTTAATTGGGCCAGTTACTTTAAAAGAACGAAAGATAAGGTAACTGAAGTTGTTAAAGTTATTGAAGAATGCATTATTTTTATTCCGTCATCAAGATATGAGTTAAACAAATTGAAGAATAAACTAATCTCCCATTAGGGATTCATTATGAAATCGGCCCTCAATGTTTTATGTAGGCGCGCATCGTATAGGAATTGTATTTTTATGTTTTTTTTTAGTTTGAAAGAAGAGAGTTGAGAAATGGTCCCATATTAAACAAATTTTAAATTCAGCATCTTCTTTACCCAAAAAATTGCCCCTACAAGGGGCGGAGAGGACTTTTTTCGGAATTCAGAAATTTGAGACGGCAAAATTAAAGACTAGATCATATCCATCAATATTTAAATCAGACATTTAGAAGAAAGGTTCACCAGTGGTAAAGCCTGGAGTATGTGTATTTTTGCGATGTGGAGGGGGTATTTCTTTTCATAATCAAAAATTTGAAATGGCCAAATTAAAGAATATGCCATATACAACAACATTTAAATTGGACATTTTTTTTGAATAATTTACGGTTTCCGAGTTGCAGCATTGGTAATGTTTGACATATGTATATTTTCGCGATGTTGTTTTGAGATCTCTGAATAATAAGTATAAGCATAGAATATACATAGATAAAAGTTATAACTTATTTGGTAAAGTTAACGTTTAACGATTTTGATCTGAAAACTGGATCAGATTTTATTAGTTGGTTCACTGAAAAATACAATATTAATTCCAACTGTACTGGTACTTTGAAAATTGATGCTGAAAGTCTTCTATCTAGTTTTTATAAAATAGTTTTAATACTCATTTAATTTATATCAATTTTAATTAGAATTTATTCATTCTATCAGTATTATTAAATTTATTTTTACAAAAAAAGGTTTATTGTAAATGTTGTTTGAAAACATATAAAATAGTCAAATCAATGAGGCGAGTTTATTGTATTTTGTAAAGTACAACTTCCGAATAAGAAGTTATAATATTTATGAAAAATATAAAAAAAAATGAATCACTATTCGAAGAGATAGTACCTACCTATTTCCATCAATTTCATTTTACGTAACCATAGTACATATTTTTTTGATGTTTTGGTAAACCCAGCCCTATTTCTTCCATGTAGTTATCATAAAAGTCCCAGCTTGAAAATATTTACATCTCATTTGAAATACCAGATACAAAATACATATCAACTGGAAGAATTATTTTTAATGCTATCGCTTCTTACAAATTTACTGAGATACTTTTGTTAGTAGAAAGCCTTCATTTTGGGGCTATTAAAAACTAATTTGGTGTTATCACTAATATCACCAGTAGACTAGACCAACACATAACATTTCTTTCATTTCAACGATGTTATTACTTGTCTTAGTATCGCTCAGTTTGCTAACATCTAAATTTGCCAATTGTGACAATAAAATGTGCCATAATGTAAGACTCACAGTTGAAGAAAAAGGAAAAATTGTTTTTAAATGTGTTATTTTAAATAGAAGTGAATCAAGTAATCACAACAAGCGAAGATCACATCCGCCATTAGCTAGAAGACATCATGGACAATTCCGGAGTGCTTCCCACGACGAAACGAATTTGGAGGTAGACCGACCTGTGCAGAAAAATGAGACCAAAAGTAGTGAGAGCATAGTGAATTTAAAATCAAGATTCAACATTAACGTTCCCCTTACCTGTAAGAAAGGCTATATGGCCGATTTTCGAGGTGTCTGTGTAAAAATATTTGGATTTTGACTGGCATATAAGTGGAAAAGACAGAAAGATAATTTCATTAGACTAATTAATGTTTAAATAATAGATCAATAAAAAATATAAAAAAGCATTTATTTGTGCATTATGAGCCATTATGATTATTTGGAACCTTTAAAAGATAACTAAATATTGTTTTCCAAAAATAGTAATCGTTCAAAATTACTACTACAGTATTTTATTTGAAATAGTAAAAATAGTAAAACTAACTGAAACTTTGGAATTAAAGAACCGAAATTCAAATAAACACAAAAAAATTAACGGAAATCAATGTCAATGGCAAGGAGACCTCGTGGGTTGATGGTTCCGTACTTGAAAGTTCGAGTTACGTTTTTCTGTAATCTTTAACCGACTATTCTTTTTATTTAATTTTTCAAAGAAATTTCGCAATTTCTGCCCATATGTTAAAAATTCCCTCTAATGACAATATACCAAAATAAAATCACAACCTGCAAGGTGGTTTTGTTTGCTCAAGAAAAGCTCTTTTAAACCGATTAGCTGCTGCAGTGAAAAATGTCATAAACAAAAAATACTCACATTTACAAGTTTTTTTATCAATCTGACTAGTATCCAGAAAATGAACACATGGTATTTCTCAGCTAGATCAAGGCAGATTTGGTTACAATTCTTCTTTTTGTTTTATCCCAGATACCCCAGAATACTAGAGTTTTGAAATAATCAAAGAAGTATTGCCAGAGCACCTTGGTAACCTGCCCTTAGCAAAATGGAGCTCTGACATGTGTTGAGTCCATATTTGGACAATTTTTATTTTTTTATATGTGAGTTGGGACAAATAGTTAATCCTGTGATTTTTAGGCGTCTATGAATTAAGTAATATTCATGCTATACCTACAGGGTCCCAATGATTTCATAGGGACAGTATTGCCATTTTTTGTTGTACGGTAAACGACAGAAAGATGATAAACTTAAGGAAAAGTTGCGGAATTTAGACCTCTCCAAAATTCCGATTTTAAAATTGCAAAAATTTCAACCATTCCTGAAGTATCTGAAAAAACTGAGTCAGCGATTTTGTTTTTATTTAATTTCTCATTTATTACTTGGTGAGGAAAGTTAAAATTTAGCATTTACAAGTAATGCACCAAGACAAAAATGATGTAATGGTTAGAAATATTTCATCTCTTTCATTTGATATGCCACTTGCCACAGAACTTTTGCTTTTCTTATAGGCGCCATATTTGTTTTTGAAACTATAAAATAATGCTAGAAAATCCCTTCACAATTATGTATAACATATCGATATTTAAAACCAGGAAAATATTTTATGTGTTAGGCCATAATGATAAAAAAACAAAATACAGAATCACTGGTAGTAAAAATAATTTTAATATGGAGATCAAAGGCTGTTATTCCTTTTCTTTAAAAAATGTCTTTCTGAATAACTCGGCCATTCTCAATTATTATAACCTAAATTCTAATGAAAAAAGTGCGGTCTGGGCAGATCAGGAACCATTTCATATAGAGATCCAGTTATAACTGTATTGGCTGTACATGATGGAAATCCATAGTAAATTCAAATTAGAGTATTAACTAAATTCCAAGAGGATAAGTACCTAGGTACTTAAGTATTGAGAACAGTCAACAAAACCTCAATAACATAATTTTTATTGAGGTTTTGTTTGGTATATATAATATACCAACAGTAATGGGCTGGACATATCATCGATCTGGTCATTGAGGAGATTAGCAGAATGTTTACGTTTAATAATTCTAGTAATTCAGAATTCAAGATTCCGCTTTAGTTCTTTCTTTTCAGTATGTAAAATTTTTAAATTATCATTATATGTGTTATGTTATCATCTCAAAATCTTGCATACCGAAAAGAAGGAATTGAAACTGGATTTACTTGAGTCATCAGAAATTAATAAATATACCTAAACTTTCGGGTAACCTCCTCAATGGCAAGATATATATATATATATATATATATATATATATATATATATATATATATATATATATATATATATATATATAAAATGCTTTCGAGAATGTTTATTCTTTTCTTCAGGGCAAAAATCGTGAATTTAGAATAAATTAGCTAAAAACAGGAAAGATTTCATAGCCATCAATTACATTTGTAAAACGATATCAACTGACCTCACCCCTAAAGAAAAGCGTTAATATTCGATTAGTGCTGCCAATATAATACCAGAAGTGATAAAGACATTTTTTAATATCAAACCTAAAAAATAGACATCCAAATTAATAAATACTCATGATTAATGGATAATTAATTTTTGCTGCTTATACACAGGGAAGAGCAAATGTGTGAAACTATATGATTTCTGTCTAAGCTATACGTTATATTAAAAAATACCCTCACAAAAGATTTTTGGAGAACAACTGTTTTCAATGACGTACTTTGATTTGCAACAATTACGCTAATTTTCGACATACAACGTCTTCGGTGATTTTACCAAATAGATCATCCTATATATTTTTGCATATTCAACATTTTCAATGATTTAAGTTTAGTGGGAGTTCGAATTGTAGTTTACTACACCATAGATAATAACAGAAGGAGTAACAAATATTTAGTAAATATTTAATGAAAATAAATCTTATTTCAAAAAAATTGTTATTCAACATTGAGAAAAATGGATATGTTTAGGTAAATTTCTTATAGAAATGTACCTATTGCGATCGTTCACACTTTTGAATTTCGAAAAAAATTCAACGGCATGTTGTTATATGTCTATAAGTTAGTCCAAAAAAACATTTGGTTCAAAAGTGTATATATATATATATATATATATATATATATATATATATATATATATATATATATATATATATATATATATGGGATATTACGAAATTTGTTAACACGATAGAGGTCGCAGTTTTGAAGGTATCAAGTTCAAATTTGCTACAAAAATCAACCTCTCAAATATCTCGGTCGAGTTCGTTATTGGGCAATATCGGGTAAGTAGTTTCAAAATGGCGTCCATTCAAACATTAGAGCAGTAGTGTAAATATTATTAAAAATAATTTTAGGTTATAGATATAATCAGTACCTACAACTTTTGTTCAAAGCAATTTTTCATAAAATACACAGGTAAGAAAATAAAAATTAATAAGAAACATAACAAATATTGATAAAACATGAACACTCAATATAAATTTGATGTAATTGTACATTTTCTGGAGATCTTAATATAGACCCTGATTAAAAAAATATATAGTATATTTATTGAAAAGAAATAGGCGAAAAAAAAATCTGCCTTGAAGTGGACTCGAACCCTGTCTCAAAAGCCAAAACAAAAACCTCTAACCGCAAGGCCATGACACATACGACAATTGTTTGTAATAACATGTAGGTATACCAATGAAAAGGTTGTTAAAATTTCAATTCAATGAATTTTGAAAAATTTACCTTTCCGCTGACTACAGGCCATCGGGATTTGTTTTTCTTTTATTTATCAGTATCAAACTTGTCTGATATGATAGCTACAGTAAATTGGAAAACGGAAAATGAATATTCAATATGGATATCACTCTATCATTTTGGGCTCGATGGGTTCTGTCCGCACACGATGAAAGAGTGATAGAAATAAAATATAATCACAAATACCAAACTCTGCTAGTATGACAGTCGGAGCTGACAGGAAGATGCAGATGGACATGCAGATTAGTTACCATTAATGGAATTATTTAGACTTACTTAGTGCTTTTCGTATATGAAAGAGAAATTATTAAAATTATTTTTCTTATTTTTTTATATCAAAATTAGTAAATATCACTGGAAGCTAAAGAATCACGGATCACTGATAACAAATAAATTATTACCTAGTGCTCAATTAGAGATATTCATATATAAAAGAAAAATAATCAAAATTATTTGTTCTATCTTTTGATATCAATATTTGTTAGTATGACAGTTACAGCAGGTTTGAACATTTGTAAAAAAGCACACTAGCTGCTAGTTAACTCGGATAACGGCTATAACGAATAATTATCGACAGAAGAAAATAAAGGTACAACTGTACTAAATATTATAATGACTACCGTATTTTCCATTCGATAGAGATTTCCATTTATTATAAGACTTGAAAGTAATTAACCATCAATTAAACCTGACGATCTCATCAAACAACGTCATGCTTACTTCCAACATTTACCGTTAATATTACGTCCATACTCGGTATCCTGTCTCATTTATTTGAATCATAATCAAATAACCGCTACTATAAATAAATGCGCAATGAATAATCAAAAAACAACAAAAATCCGCACAGGAAATGAACGATCTTATAATTAAATCGAGTTTCGTACCTTGGCAATGAGATAAACCAATCAAAACAGAAAAATTCCATGTATACGAGTTACGTTACGTTGAGTCTCATTCCGTTTCGAGTATCTCAACGGGTAAGGTGTATATTTATTTAAATAAAATGCAGCGGCTACGAGTATATTTACTATTAATAACAACAATTCTTGTTAGTGATATCAAGTGCAATACAAGATACAACAACTGCAAGATGGTACCTGTGGAAGCAGAGAATCGTCTTATGGGGTACTGTTGTGTATTCGAAAACCCTGTAAGCAATGACAATAATGAAACGATTGAAAAATTATTGCAGAAGATACTTGAGAAGCCAGAAGATTCTACGGAAAGTTATATATATTCAAGAAGACCCACCAGTTCTCAAGCCTCAGATCATTTAAATAGAGATAGAATAACGGACTATACAAGTTTGGACAGAAATAGTGATACAGTTACAATAAATTATAACCGTGATAATGCATATCACAGAAGTGATGGATTGAACGTGAACAAGGCGAGTTTTGACAGACATGGTGATCCAATTTTAATCCCAAATTATAACCGTGATGATCAATATCACAGTAGTGATAGACTGAACATGAACAATGCAAATTTGGATAGAAACAGTGATCCACTTTTAATTCCAAATTATAACCGTGATAATACATATCACAGTAGTGGTGGATTGAACGTGAACAAGGCGACTTTGGACAGAAATAGTGATCCAGTTTTAATTCCAAATTATAACCGTGATCATACAGATCACAGTAGTGATAGATTGAACGTGAACAAGGCCAGTTTTGACAGAAACAGTGATCCAATCTCATATCCAAATTATAACAGGGATAATTCACGTAAACGATTGAATAACACAAGTTTTAACAGAAATGGTGATTCTGTATTATTATTCCCCATGCATAATCGCACCGACAGTTCTTTTGACAACAATTATTATACGAGTAATACAAGTGAAAGAGAAACAGTCACAAAAACATCAACAGTAACGCCCAATTTAAAGGACAGATTCAACGTGAATGCCCCAGTAACATGTACAAAAGGTTACAAAAAAACGGATAACGGTTGTGTTAAAGTGTTTTAGACTGCAATAACAAGGATTTTAATCTTTGGCAATAATGTGAAATTGCACACATGTGATTAGGAATATTACAATAATATGAAAATGACTATAAAATTTCTACTAGTGGATAGTGCTAAAGACACTTGCGGCTGTTTTAATTATGTAATTATATGAATAATTCATTAATATTACATGGATATAATCCCATTAAACAATTATTCAATTCATGGCATAATAATAAACGTACCTTGAAATCTATACAATTGAGTTGTTTCTATGAAATGATTTGAAAATCAAATCCGTTCCTAAGGTAGGTTTGCGAGAAAATCAGTATTTTTTATGGTTGCATAATTGTGAGAAAAATTATGTTTTTCTAGTTATAAAACGGAATTATTCTAGGTCATGGTTCGCTGATTCGGTACCTAGTTAATTCTAAACATTTAATATTAAGGATTGAAAATGTTTAAAATCATATTAAGAAAACAGATAACTTTATTTTTATGCGACTTAATTCGTAAATACCTACCATACACAATTTGAGCAAGTGTACTGCGTCTATGTTTTTATTGAATTATGGTTTTCATTATAGTTATCTAAATAAACTAAATAACTTAACTAACTAATAACTTAAATTACTTTAAGAATGATATTAATTTTTTTTTCTGTGACGGGAAAATCTTTGACATTTTATCTCTGCTGAAATGTGACAAAGTATCACTTTTTTCCCGGGTAGATATATATACACATAAATATCAATCAAAACACAGAATTAAACTTGAAACTGACAGATATTTGATTACTTTAAAGGTTTCCTCAGCAATGCATGTCTAATTGTCGCCTACCACTTTAAAACTTCAAATTTTACTTCGATAATCTTCTGACTTTAATATATTGAAAAAAAATTTTCAATATTAAATCATCGTTATTCCTTTCACAGAAAAAAATATTTTTTTAATATAATTCTTAAAGTAATTTTAAAGTGAAATCATTATTTTCTTCTATATCTTACGTTCGTATTTAGTTACTATACACGGGAAAATATTAGACCTCTCGATATCCTGTTATACTTATAATATGTTCCTTATTTGCCCAGTGTTCACTGAAGCACAGAAAAGTTGGATTAATATCTATCAAATATAATAGCTCAATCAGGTTTATTTTGTTTGACAAACTCTGTTCATTTAAATTGAGAATTTTAATGTTTGCTTTTTAAAGTTAAGCGTGCGTTGTAGTTGTAGATGAATTTACACCCATAACAGATTGACCTAGTAAATATCGTTCCATGCTACTTTGAATAGTCGGAGATATAAAAAATGGTTTTGTTCAAAATTATCATAATTTTTTGGGTAATTGGTAGCAGGGCTGTTTTTTAGGCGGATTGTATAATATTGATTCTGTTATATTCTGCTTGACTTACATCACAATAGTATTTTTATGAATACTTTCCTTTACATTACAACAATTTCCATCTAGCGCCTACTTTATAGCAGTTTATGTTCAAGATATTATTACATTAAAAAATGGACATTTGCTCAGTCCCAGTTTATATATAATTTTTAAATAACTCTAGATATCTATTATAAATGTATTCATTTTCCTTCCTACTGTTATAACAATAATCATGTCGATATGCTTCTGTGATAATGAGGGGCTGAGTATCCTTAAACTTTTTTACAAAATCAAGAATGATGTCTTTATCGCATCTATTGGGCCAGAGTATAAACACATCATTATCACTGAAGTCTCTACTATTATTGAAAATGGTTTCAATAAATTAATTAATAACGCATTAGCATTTCTGTTCATATTTGGCAACGTTTAAAAGGACATCATAGGTTTCCGAGATACAGCAGTGGTAAAATCTGATATATGTGTGTTTCCGTTATGTGGTGTTTTTTTCGAAAACTGAAAGTTTGCGACGGCCAACTTGAAAAGGAGATTATGAGTAGCAACATTAAAGTTGGAAATTAAAAAAAAAATAAGTATAATCTTCTTTGGCGAACGTTGAATGATTTTGATAACTCAAAAGTACGATTTTACAAAAAAATTAACTTTAGTAGTAGTGAAAAATATAAAATAATATTAATTCTATTGGTACCAAGTCTTAGATCTAACTACAACTGCACAACTTCAAAATTATCAGTATCAATAGAATTAATATTATTTTACATTTTTCAGTGCACCATCTATTGAAGTGAGTCCAATTTAAAAAAATTATTTAAGGTAACTTTTATCGGAATTCCCTATATCAGAGATAGATATATACTTTTTGAGGTATTTGTGTGAAAACGGGTTCAGCCACCAATGTTAATAACTTCCACTGGGATCTATTGGAAAAGGTAAGATTTTTATACAAGGTGTTCAAAGAACTGAATAAAAAATAGAGCACTTTCATTATGAAAAAAATAAATTATTTCAAATGAAACCTCTCACAAACACACTTTGGCCAGGTGTTTTATCGAAGAAACTTGAGCAATGTTCTTTGGGGTATACAGGAACCGAGTTGACAATTTGAAATCCTCCTCAACCCCTGAAACATTTTAACGCGACTATTAGAAGCAAACAATCGGTGGACTTGAACATAATTTATTCAATCGATTCATTTCTACAGTTAACTCTCTTGAATGGACAAATTGTACCCGACACTGGCTCTCGATCTCTCGCCTAGTATTGTTTGGTTATGAATGATGAATTCACCCTACGACGGCTCGTTTTTATACAGCTACAGATTCCAATAATTCAAGAAGGCACGCGCGTTTTGCTTTCTTCTAGAAGCGTTGAGTAATCAAAGCTGCATCGAGATTATTCACGTTGCAGGTGTGCGTATCAGATCGCCATTAACAGTTGGGACAGCGGGGGTGAGCAGCGGCGTGCCTCGCAACATACGATATTACATGATGTGGAATTATCTTGGAATAAAAGAATATATTAAAACATACAGAACAGGCCTAAATATGAAAACGTATACAAGATCCTAATGATGGAACTTTTCCAACGCAAGCTCGACTCATCCTCAGCCAATGTATTTATCTGAAGTTTTTTGATTGTCTTACATAAGAACCTTTATGCCGACTGCATTTAGCCCAATAGAGGGCGAGAATGTTGCAGTAAATCAGCCAATGTAGAGGATATTTTTTTTAATATAATGACCTGGATTTCACAAATATCTGGCATAACACTAATTTATTTTTACCCGCCAATTGCATATATAGCAGGAGAAATAATATAATTTTCTATCTTACTTAGCTTATTCTTAGAAGGCGCTCAATATAATAACATTCCATGAATACAGAGTAATCAGCGATGCAATGTTATCAATGAAACTCATAAACAGACTGGGTACTATATCTTTTCAAAATGAAATGGCAAGTTTCAAGTCAGTGCCTACTTTTGGTAAATAAATGAAATAATCCGATTCTAAATTCGTTATTATTAGGGTTTTATTATCACAAAGCTCCTCTATTTGATATTGTTTAATATTTTTAGAAACACTTAGTGTTCACCGTACACATGGAGTCTTGTATCAAAATACTTTGTGAGCAATACTTAACACCACTGTCTTCTGCATGCTGATAAGATTTTGGTTCCCAGGGACTTTGATTTCTAGGCAGATAGCGTTGGTCTAGTTTGTGTTGTACAATTTCTTATCTACTTCTATGTTATATTTTTGGAGATATTCCAGTAAAGTTGTGTTGCTACTTTGTTGTGTAGATCTTGGTAGGCTTTCTTAGCTAGGATTGGGCATCCGGCAACTACATGATGGTAGTCTCATTGTGTGGCTGGAAAATCTACATCTTAGGTCACTGCAGGATTTTTGAGCTATCTCCAAGTCAGGTCCTTATTGATAGTTTCTTTTTCGCTTGGGTTAATGATTTGACCATGCATTTTCTTTTGGTCTATTTATTTGTTCTTGTTTCATCCGTGTTTTAATGTATTTTTTGATTATATTCTTCACCAGGTTCAGCTGTGTTGGAGTCTTCAGTTCTTTCCCGTATGGGTTGTTCATCGTTGTTCTTTTCCAATTTTTTTGTTGAATGTAGACCATGCAAAGGAAATCTATTTCGTACCGCTTTAAGTACGTAGTTCTTTATTCCTTCCGTTGTAATTATGTGGCTGCTTTATATGCTCAGCCTACCTCTTCCACCCTCTTTAAGGCTTATGTATAATCTATCGACATCTGCTATTGGATGAAGAAAACCGTGCATGATGAGAATTTCGGGAGTTTGGTAATCAAGTTTTCTTAGTTCAGCAGTTGTTCACTCAATGATCGCGAAGATGTACTTGATAACAGCCACGGCCAACGAAGTGAGAGCTACTATTTTGATTTTTGCACTGAGTTCTGTTTTTAATATTTCTTTGGTTCTTCTGTTCTATTCTTTCGTTAATATTGTCTTATTTTTTTCTGTATTTTATGCCGTTGGGTTCGTTTACTAACTGTTATTATTTTGATTATAATTTGCCGATTGTCATTGCATAATATTATAGGTGTTATCTGCCACTCCTAAAGCGACTAGAGTAGCTTTGAGACTCGCTTAAGCACGATTTTACTTCCCTCAATAAGGGAAGTATTGTATTTACGTAAAAAATCGACCTCGAGATTTTTGCTGATATTTACGTTTTGGGGTTCCTAGATCACGAGAATCATGGTATCTCAAGTCCGTCGGTATATCTGTCTGTAGTCTGTCTGTCTGTAGTCTGTTGGAGGTGTAGCTCAATAACGGCTTGACCTAGAACAACGAATTTTGGTATGCATCTAAATGAAGATCTCTATACATATCTTCATTAAGTTTAAACTCCTCGCACACTAACCCCTGACACATAAGTGAAAGTTGGACAATTGTTTGATTAATTTTGAAACAGACAGAAGTTTGTGAAGCGATAGCTTTAAATGTCGTTTCTCTTCTTTTAGGTAAGATATTAATGATAGTTTTAATTGTTGTTTCTTATTACTGTTAGATTTGAAGATCAATAAATATTCTCTTCTTTTAGAGCAACACATTGGCTTTATTTGGATCAAAAATATTTGATTGGCAAGCATATTATAAAACAACATTTATACAGCTGTTGAAAAATAATGGAAAAATTAAGATTTGAATTTGTTATGAAATCAAGTGAAGATCCAAAAACCAATATGATTTGCATAACATCAATTATTAATGCCGATAAACATACATTTGCCATAACGGAAAAACTACAACCAATAGAACATCATACTACAATTATGAAAACTCCAGCTTTAAAGAAAATAGCGGCGAAATTACAAAGAAGACACGAAAAAAGACAAGTATGGATTTCAATGACACCTAAGATAAAAAATACTTATTTTGATGAAGATGCAAATATGCAGTTAAATGGATATTTACTTGAGGAGATTACACCAAAAACAGAGTAGCAGACTCCTCTTGGTGAAACTTCAGTAGAAGGTTTAACGAGAATCCTTGAGAAATTCGCTGAAATGAAGAAAACACAAAACATGGGAAACTTAACAGATGCATTTGTGATAGAAAAATTCACTAGAAAAACAACAAATGTATCTCAGTGGATGGCTTCATTTGAAACAGAGTGTACTCGATTAGGAATATATGAAGATATCAAGAAAATTTAAATTTTTAGGTTATTTTTAGATGATTTATGTCTTGACTGGTACAGTTCCATGCTTATAAAACATACAGTAAGTTCAGATTGGTCAATTTGGAAAAAAAGTTTCTGTAACACTTATGTGGACAAGGGTTGGTCGCCGATCAGGTATGCGATGTTATTTAGATACAGACACGGCTCGTTATTAGAATATGTATTAAAAAAAGAAAAACTTTTACTAGAGGTAAATAAATCAATAGATAAACCTACTCTGATTGATCTAATCGCTATGGGGTTACCAAATTTTATAACGGATAATCTTGATAGAAATAATTTAAAAGATAGTGAGGATTTAGTCAATAACATTAGGGGCTTAGAGCATCTTGTGAATAAAAATATGTTAAATAAGAAAGTAGTAGATTTCAAAAATTAAATTAATGAAAAAATGTAAGAGACCGACCATGCCGAATTTGTGAAACAGAAAACAAAGGAAATCGGTATCATCCTGAATCCGTGTGTTGGTTTAAAAATAAAGAAAATAATCAACAAAAAAGAGATCAAATTAGAACTGTTAATAATTCGGAGTCGGAAATAGAATTAAATGTGATAGATCCAAAAAACTAGTAATTCCAACATTAATCAAAATTAACTTAACAATAAATGATAGAATAGAAACTTTAGGCATTTATGACACAGGATCAAATGTGTCTTTAATAAATTCCAGGATATTATCCCTTAAGGGTAATCCAATCAATGCAAACTGTAGTTTACAGAGGTGAGAGCGGTATCTCTCACTTCTGCCTACAGAAGCATTATTTACAGAAAAATGTTGGATTTTCAAGGTCACGTAATGGTTTTTCCCGATGAATTTAAAAATATGGCTTGAAATAAATGAGATATTGTATATAATACAATCTTACAATGATGCTTAATCATTCGAGAACGTTTTCAACTCGTAAAAGGCTGTAATATTTATATTATCAATATATGTAAAACCAAGTACACGGATTTCACAATTTATTATTTTCAAGACTCTACGGTGTTGCCGGTGTTAAAATTTTACCTGTTTATAAATACCTAAGTCATATATAAATGTCGGATAAATACTTAATTGAAACCAATAATGTAATAATGAACCTGATAGTAAAATCATTTTTTTCTTAAAAAGCATGCAATCGACTTCGCTTTTATTCGAAAAAGGTACATTATACATTAATAATATTCGTCAAACGTATAACTAACGTATCCCTAACTAAACGGCAACACGGTAGCAGTATTTCTCTCCCAACTAACAAATGTCAGTCACAATAATAATGCAAGTGACGATGGCTGTGTTCAGGGAGCCGCTATCTGCACAATCAATGCAAACCATAGAAATATATATTTAACATAGAGTAGGCAAGTCCTATGCAGCACTGCTAGTGGATGTGGTCCATAGATAAAAAGAGATAGAGAATATCGTGCCCGTGTCTGTCTTTGTTTCATGACGCATACAGTGGGAAGAGTTTATATTTGCCCATAATTCTAATTGAAATTTATTACAATTCTTATTGTCCTCTAAAAATAGGTCATTTATTATAGTACATTCTAATTCTAAATTTTAGGTCATTTAATTTGTCACTTTCATGTTTTAGGCCTATAGGCGAATATCTACGTAGTTTTGTACTAGGTATAAGGTATATATGCTGTTCTCTGTGATCGTAAAAAGGTTCTTGCTCGAAAATGTTTGTCATTGGTTAATATTTTTAAGGTTTCACTTACAATTTTGACATATATATTTTTCATTAATAAGGAATCTTTATATAAGCGCAGTATTCTTTCTGTATGATGACAAATTAGATTGACATCATTTGATGCAAAGTTTAACTTTTCTAACCAATTTGTCAATTCTAATTCATCGGAATTTTCTAAAACCAACAAAGTTAAACATTGCTCACAGTGAATTCTTTTCCTTAATGTATAAACTATAAATTCAGCGATATGTTTTATGATGTCGTCAAGATATTCTGACTGTTCCAGTATGTTAAAACTACTATGAAGCATGTCATCGAATAACAAATAATATATGTTTTATTTTGTTATTTTCGACAGAAGTCGTTACCAGAAATGTGAGATCTTGAAGTGCGTAATAGACCAATTGCATCAATGGATTCAATTCTCCGCATGCACGAATTATCGGTCATAGAATACCTCTTTCAAGCTTATCTAGAAGCATTGCTCTCTGATACATGTCATAGAACATAAGAAAATTGATAGAAGCGCTCACAGAGAGCCATTAGCATGGAATTATTTGGACATAGGTATAGTACATTCCGTTCAAAAGAGTGACATTTCAAATGAAAGTGGCCGCTGAAACTGCCCGCCGCCCATGCGAAGAACAATGTTGGCTTAATGCAATCAGTCTACTGGCAGATGGTAAAATGGCAGATGACGTCAAGAATCGTGACGAAACTCCATTCGATGGGTATTCAAACTATACGTTGAAGCATTTTCAAGTTCACTATCCTTTATTTCGAATATAAGTTAGTTTACTGCAGCTGAAGTACTTGAACTTAAAACTTGCGCTGAGAGACTAACTTTCTTTTTTTCATTATTAGTATATTGTTTACCGTTTAATTATCAACTATTTCCCTATTTACAAATTATAAAAACGTAACTGCTTCGAATTTCTATTTGAGTTTGGATGACGGCTGAGTCGGAGGCGGATGACAGATAGGTACAGTAATCCACCAATCACGAGTGTTCAAAATAAAATAGATAGATAATCCTGTCTTATTTTCTGTTTCTTTTTAGTGAGGGTACGCATTTTCGATCGACTTACCTGCTGTATTTTATATGTTATCTCTATGATAGAATAGAATAGAACGGCGTTCACATTCTGTCATTTGCTGTCACAATGAGGTTAAGGACTTAAGGCACAAATTGAGATAAGAAAATTGACTTATTTTTTGTCTATGGAGAGACTCGTCTGAGATACATTACTAATTGAAAATGCTGGAAATGAACCAGCGTCAATACATTGGATAAATTTGGGACATAATAGCGAAGATGGTTCCTATATTTTATTCGTATTCTCACTAAAGCTGGAACATGTACATTGAAACTACTTAGCAGTTACTTAAGTACTGACTAGCATATCTCTTTGCCATACCATGACTAATTTTAAACCTGCCTGAATATCTGGTTTATGCTTATAATTTTCTGCACGTTTGTGCAACAGTCAATATTGGTGAGCATCTTGTTGGTTTTTTCACAGAATGGTCATTCTAATATCATTGTGATAAGTAAAAATTACCACTTAAAATGCGTGTGTAATAAATTTTGGGTTAAATAAATAATATTTGTCATTAATTTCTTTAATTTTTGGTAAAATTTACGAAGCGTTGGTTTTTCGGAGCCAGCTTATCTCAAAAACTAGATTGAAAATAATTCCAATAATAATGAGGATTGAATAATTAGAATAAAGCCCGCTGCAGACCGAGTATGTTTTGCTGTATGTTTCCTTGACGGGAGCTAGGCATGGTGTTGTGCACACTTCCGTGTAAGAAAATGACATCGCGTTCACGGTTGGTTGCTTGAACTCGTGCATGATTTGATGATAGAACCGGTGCTATTTTCGGTGACTGTTTTCATGCATCGTGCCTTGTCGGAGCACTCGGAATTAGTCGAATCGCACTCAAAAGTTATTTGCACATGATAACATGTCCGGATCATAAAAGATTATCGGTTTGTTATGTCAGTGTCAGTATGAAGTCTATGTCATTTATACAGTATTCCTGTCATTGTGGCTTGCAAACTTGCCAGACGATGAACTCTCATATATTGAAAAACTTTTGATACCAATCGATAATTATGTTATTTAATCAATATTCATTCTAATTCAGTGATTTTAATAATTCGATTAAGAGAATTGGTCCAAATGGACCAAAATATAGCAAGAACCATTAACTTTAATGAGAAACTGAAACCTTTCCCTTACCCTCAGAGAGGTAAAACAACTTTTATTTTCGTAGAAGTGTCATTTTATAGCATGGATAATATTTAGGTGGACTAAATTGCAAGATCGACATTGGCTGATGTAAGCCAAAGGATCGTATACAAGCTTTCGTGTCGGGATGTTTTGAAGTTAAGGCACATGCAGAGTTGCACAACATTTGAAGTTCAAGTAGGTAAAACTTTATCTCGACAAGAAGAGAAGTTCATTGATAGCCGAACTACATAATTCTTACCGCTTAGCTGGTCGAAAAACAAGACTTTAGATTGTGCAAGAAATTAAATATATCAATTTCCAGGAGATCCTAGCTTGTTATATGTAGTGGTGAGTAAAACTAAGTGGGTCTTAGAAATATTTATGAGAAAAATAATAGGAATCGGTGAATCGCCGTATACAGTTATGTTTGGATGTACCGCCAGGTTGGGTTGGCATCAATATAAGTTTACCACGGAATGACCAGGATGGAGACCGTTTATTTGAGTAAATATTATATTATAGATAAGAGCTTGCGCATATTGAATAATTGAAAAAAATAACTTTGAATCTTGAAGACCTTTCATACTGAAATCATTCATTAATTTCCTGAAGTGTTTAAAATACCATTCAAGATAGAAAATTTAGCATAATAAATTACGAGTATTTCAATACAACATACATATTATAAGAACGAAACATTAAATATTAAAATATTAATATGTATATAAATAAATTCAACATTTTTACTTGCTGGTAGTTACATCACCTTAATATTATACAACAAATACCTAAAATAAAAGTATAATTGAAAATAGAAAATATTCTCCGTTATTGTCCAAGTCAAAAGCAAGCAAGAATAAAATCGACATATACAACTTGACGTATTATATTCATAATTATTTTTTTAAAAAAATTCACTTGTTACTATTGACCAGGGGCAAGAGAAGGAAGTTGAAAAGATTTACAATTGACGATGACGATCAAAATGCGTTAATAATGCGAATCATAAATGCAGGCTGGTGAGGAAATGGAAATGCTCGAGTCCAGATTTACTGTAAATGCGGGTTGTGAATATAATACGTCAAGTTGTAATTTCATGGAAGGAATTTTGGGGGCGGTGAGAAGCGATAGAATCACTTGATGAAAATGTACTATTCAAACAAAATTCTTATACAAAACAACATACCAAAAATTGTATCGATGTGGTTCAGCTCTAACTGAGCATATGCGAAAGATTTGAGTTTTTTTTGTTGAATTTTGCTGTATATAGCTCTCACCTTCAAAAGTCTTACATTGGGAATGTTTTTTGGGGATATGGATTTATTTTGGTAATTGATTAGCTTTCACGGACTTAAATTTTCAATAATCATGTTATTTTTAACTACGTGTATGTATACAACAATCTTAATACTAAAAAAAACAAACACAACAGAATTGTATACCTCCTCCGTCTGGCGAAATCGGTCAAAGACATCGAAAACTCTCTTGAGAAAACTTTTATCAGAACTTGAGTTTTGAGTAACGTTTGGCTTGTATAATAATACTAAGGTGATGTTATAATTATGAACAAAGAAACAAGTTTTATTTTTATATATATAATTTAGAAATAGTTAACATTATAAATTTGAAACGCTCGTACTTCTGTATGATGTTTTTTAATATTAAGGTGATGTTATAACCACTAGCAAAAAGAAAATGGATAAAATAACAATGATGAAATACAATATTAAATAAGACTATAAATACCTATAGTATGAAGAAAAGATGTTAATGTTACATTATTCACTCAAAATTTCCTTCAATGTTTCTGGTATATGTCGATTTTATTCTTGCTTGCTTTTGACTTGGAGAATAACGGAGAATATTTTCTATTTTCAATTATTCAAGGAATTATACTTTTATTTTAGGCATTTGTTATATAATATTAAGGTGATGTAACTACCAGCAAATAAAAATGTTGAATTTATTTATATACAATTAATATTTTAATATTTAATGTTTCGTTCTTATAATATGTATATTGTATTGAAATACTCGTAATTTATTATGCTAAATTTTCTATCTTGAATGGTATTTTAAACACTTCAGGAAATTAATGAATGATTTCAGTATGATAGGTCTTCAAGATTCAAAATTAGTTTTTTCAATTATTCAATATGCGCAAGCTCTTATCTATAATATAATATTTACTGAAATAAACGGTCTCCATCCTGGTCATTCTGTGATAAACTTATATTGATGAAAACCCAACCTGGCGGTACATCCAAACATAACTGCATAGCGCGATTCACCGATTCCTATTATCTTTCTCATAAATATATATATAAAGACATACTACATATAAAAAGCTAGGATCTCTTGGAAATTGATATATTGAATATCCTTGCACAATCTAAAGTCTTGTTTTTCGGCCAGCTAAGCGGTAAGAATTATGTAGTTTGACTATTAATGAACTTCTTGTCCAGATGAAGTTTTACCTACTTGAACTTCAAATGTTATGCATATCTGCATATGCCTTAACTTCAAAACATACCGACACGAAAGCTTGTATACGATCCTTTGGCTTACATCAGTCAATGGCGATCTTGCAATTCAGTCCACCTAAATATTATCCATGCTATAAATTGACACTTCTACGAAAATAAAAGTTGATTTGCCTCTCTGAGGGTAAGGGAAAGGTTTCTGTTTCTCTTTAAAGTTAATGGTTCTTGCTATATTTTGGTCCATTTGGACCAATTCTCTTAATCGAATTATTAAAATCACTGAATTAGAATGTTGATTAAATAACATAATTATCGATTGGTATAAAAAGTTTTTCAATATATGAGAGTTCATCGTCTGGCGCAGTGCTGGTGTGTATGGAGAGTGTGCGGAGTATGAGTTTGCAAGACACAATGACAGGAATACTGTATATATGACATAGACTTCATACTGACACTGACATAACAAACCGATAATCTTTTATGATCCGGACAGTTTTCTAAAGCGGAGAGGGATAAGTTTCTACTTTGGGATAAGTTAAATAAATAATTTAACTGTAATATTTTCACGCGATGAGGAAACTCAGGTGCAATTAAGATGCAGTGGTCACCAAATTCTTCTGCAAGAGTATACTCTTATACCAGTATGTCTACCTTTGATTTAAGCCCTCTGCAGACGGAGTATGTTTTGCTGCACGGTCCGATAAATGTTGCCGCGCATGGTGTGTTGATGGCTCCCTTGCTTGTGTTGGCTTCACACGATTCAGGCCATCATGTACGTAAAATGACAGTACATTTTATCAAGCTCTATTTCTAATCATTTTTACAACATAGAAAATGTCCCAACAATAAAAAATAACATGTTATCATGTGCAAATAACTTTTGAGTGCGATTCGACTAGTTCCGAGTGCTCCGACAAGGCACGATGCATGAAAACAGTCACCGAAAATAGCACTGGTTCTATCATCAAATCCTGCACATGTTCAAGCAACCAACCATGAACGCGATGTCATTTTCTTACACGGAAGCATGCACGACACCATGCCTAGCTCCCGTCAAGGAAACATACAGCAAAACATACTCGGTCTGCAGCGGGCTTTATTCTAATTATTCAATCCTCATTATTATTGGAATTATTTTCAGTCTAGTTTTTGAGATAAGTTGGCACCGAAAAACTAACGCTTCGTAAATTTTACCAAAAATTAAAGAAATTAATGACAAATATTATTTATTTAACCCAAAATTTATTACACACGCATTTTAAGTGGTAATTTTTACTTATCACAATGATATTAGAATGACCATTCTGTGAAAAAACCAACAAGATGCTCACCAATATTGAGGTTTGCACAAACGTGCAGAAAATTATAAGCATAAACCAGATATTCAGGCAGGTTTGAAATTAGTCATGGTATGGCAAAGAGATATGCTAGTCAGTACTTAGGTTACTGCTAAGTAGTTTCAATATCTACATGTTCCAGCTTTAGTGAGAATACGAATAAAATATAGGAACCATCTTCGCTATTATGTCCCAAATTCATCCCATGAATTTAAGCTGGTTCATTTCCAGCATTTTCAATTAGTAATGTTTCTCAGACGAGTCTCTCCATAGACAAAAAGTCAAGTTTCTTATCTCAATTTGTGCCTTAACTCCTTAACCTCATTGTGACTGCAAATGACAGAATGTGAACGCCGTTCTATTCTATTCTATTGTAACGTGGATGGGTATTCATGTACTTACGGTTAATATTTGTTTATTAGCTGTTTATTTCTACTACCTTGTTTGCTATAGTTGTTGTTTGTGTTTCCTTATGTAGTTCTAGAATTATGGTGGATTTATTCTGGATCCTTCCAGAAACTATGTGTGAAGTACAATTTGTCATACTATTGTCAGTTTGACAAGGATCTAGAACATTAATTATGTGCATCTAGATAATCATAGAACATTCTCGATGAATGTTATGTGATGATTCAGGTATATAAAGCCGTGTCGATCACGGGACAGAGTCAGTCAGTCTTATGAAGGCAGTGAGTCTTATAAAGTCAGTTGATAACAGTTAGTCTGTGGAATCAGAGGTTAATAGTAGTTCTGTCGGTGAAGACAGTGACAGTATAGATTGTCAAGGTGACAATTGGTGACAGTTGTACCATAATAGAAGCTCCTGTACAGAGTGTTTGAAAATAAACCATTGGAATCAATCTGCGAATTTTGAGTGCTACGCAAGTCAACTCACCCCACAACGTTTAGCACAGGGTTAAACGTTACAATTGATGTCAGAAAAAGGGATCTTCGCATTTTGCTGAGAATATATGGTGAATACCAGATCGAAAGATTACGACGAAATGGCAAATTTTGCAGAAATAATGAAGTTCCTAGAAAATCAAGAAAGAAGTAGACAAGAACAAGAAGCAAAAATGAATCAATTTCTAGAAAATCAAGAAAGAATTAGAAAGGAAGACCAAACAAAAATAAGTCAAATTCTAGACAATCAAGAAAGAAGTAGACAAGAACAAGAAAGAATTAGACATCTAGAAGAAGAAGAACAAGAAAGAATTAGACAAGAAGACCAAACAAAAATGAATCAATTTCTAGAAAATCAAGAAGGAATTAGACAGGAAGACCAAACAAAGATAAGTCAAATTCTAGAAAATCAAGAAAGAAGTAGACGAAAGCAAGAAAGAATTAGGCAACGACGTAAAGAAGAGCAAGAAAGAATAAGGCAAGTGTTAGAAGAACAACAAACAAGAATAAGACAAATCAGAAGAACAAGATAGAATTAGACAGAGAGATAAAGAAGAAGTTGATCAGAAGTTAGTGAAAGTCCAAGAAAACTTCATACAAAAATTTCAAATAATTGAAGAAAAGATGTTGCAAAAACAAGAAGGTGACCAAAAATTAGAGAAAGTTCAAGAAGAAGTTGAACAGAAATTAGAGAAAGTTCAAGAAAGTTTTGATCAAAAATTTCAATTAATAGAAGAAAAGATGTTGCAAACGAAATCTGAAGTGCCTCTGAGGAGATCGTCCAATGAAACTCAAAATGGTGTAGTTAATCCAGTAAAAATTGAAGCCCCAAAATTTGATGGTAAACAGTCTTGGTCTACATATTATAAAAGCAATTTGATGCTGCTGCTTTGGCTAGTGGTTGGTCAGATGAAGAGAAGGCCACTGCATTGACCTTGGCTCTCCGTGATGATGCCTTGGAAATCTTAAATACCTTAACTGGCAGCGAACATTCGTATGAGATTTTAGTTGATCAACTTGAAAGGCGATATGGTGACCAACATCTACAACAAGTTTACCAAGCACAGTTAAAGTACAGGCAACAAAGGTATGACGAAACAATACAGCAGTATGAAACTGATGTTGTCCGGCTCGTTCGACTGGCATACCCCTACAGCGCCGAGAGACTTTATTGACAGGCTAACAGTGCAGACATTCATTGATGGTCTAAGAGATTTTGAGATTCAGCAGGCCTCACGGTTGAGTGGCCTTACAAGAATTGAAGATGCCCTTGCACGTGCACTTGAGTATGAAGCCGCTAAACAGGCATCCAGATCTCATCTGCATCGGGGACAGATTCGACGCGTTAGCCTCATCCAAGAAGAGAAATACAGAAAAAGTAAAATCATTAAGAAAATTATTGAAACTTTACGAAAACTGGATGGTCAATCAACTGGACATAGTACTCAGAGGGTGTGTTGGAACTGTGGACAAGGAGATATCAAAAAGAATTTTTCGCACTTTCAATCTAGCAATGAGTCAGAAAATTTCAGTACTCCGAGGTTGTGTTGGAATTGTGGACAAGAAGGGCACATGAAGAAGAACTGTCCACTTCAAACTGGTCATGTACAAGAAAATTTCGAAATCCGGAAGAAAGAAAATTACGCCCAACAGAAATATCATTATTGCTCTAACAAAGACAGCTCAGAAATGGAGCCTGGTGTTAAGAGGGAAGATGTCATACCTAGTTCGAAGGAGAGCAGTATCTCTAGAGAGAGATCAAGCAGTAGAAGGAAGAGTCTTGTTAAAAGGCGCAGTATATCCAGATGTCGAAGAAGTACCAGACAATGTGTAGGCACTAGTGTTCGTGGGAAAAGCAATTCACGATGCAGTAGTCCATAAAGAGGCGCAGGAGGTAGAAGGTGCTTCGACCGCAATAGAAGGAAGTCGCCTCTGACCGAAATAGTAGGCGCAATCGCAGTAGTTCAAACAATATTAAAGATAGTGAGATGTACTGTAGTGAATTGACGTCTCCTTGCCATATACCTAGATTGCATGATCGTGGTTCAAGATCACGTAGTGGTGAAGCTTGTGTGGCCGCCAAGGATCGTGTTGGCTTGTATAGAAGCAAATCACCTGTTCGAGTATGTTAACCTGGAGGTTATCATAGTCCGGTGAAACATTTCTATGATCACCGAGGAGGATCAGGAACACCGAGTTATATGTCTTCCTCGGAAAGTGAGAATGAGAACTGGGACAAGAGAATCCAAGGAGCTCCCCCAGATGAGATTGTAGAATGTATTGGAATGATGTTCTATCTAAGAATCTAAGAAGGGGGCAGTGTAACGTGGATGGGTATTCATGTACTTACGGTTAATATTTGTTTATTAGCTGTTTATTTCTACTACCTTGTTTGCTATAGTTGTTGTTTGTATGTTTCCTTATGTAGTTCTAGAATTATGGTGGATTTATTCTGGATCCTTCCAGAAACTATATGTGAGGTACAATTTGTCATACTATTGTCAGTTTGACAAGGATCTAGAACATTAATTATGTGCATCTAGATAATCATAGAACATTCTCGATAAATGTCATGTCATGATTCAGGTATATAAAGCCGTGTCGATCACGGGACAGAGTCAGTCAGTCTTATGAAGGCAGTGAGTCTTATAAAGTCAGTTGATAACAGTCAGTCTGTGGAATCAGAGGTTAATAGTAGTTCTGTCGGTGAAGACAGTGACAGTATAGATTGTCAAGGTGACAATTGGTGATAGTTGTACCATAATAGAAGCTCCTGTACTGAGTGTTTGAAAATAAACCATTGGAAGCAATCTGCGAATTTTGAGTGCTACGCAAGTGAACTCACCCCACAACGTTTAGCACAGGGTTAAACGTTACACTATCATAGAGATAACATATAACATACAGCAGGTAAATCGACCGAAAATGCGTACCCTCACTAGAAATAAACAGAAAATAAGGCAGGATTATCTATCTCTTTTATTTTGAACACTCGTGATTGGTGGATTACTGTAACTATCTGTCATCCGCATCCGACTTAGCCGTCATCCAAACTCAAATAGAAATTCGAAGCAGTTACGTTCTTATAATTTGTAAATAGGGAAATAGTTGATAATTAAACGGTAAACAATATACTAATAATGAAAAAAATAAAGTTTGTCTCTCAGCGCAAATTGAAGTTCACGTACTTCAGCTGCAGGAAACTAACTTAAATTCGAAATAAAGGATAGTGAACTTGAAAATGCTTCAACGTATAGTTTGAATACCCATCGAATGGGGTTTCGTCGCGATTCTTGACGTCATCTGCCATTTTACGCATGTCCTAACCCCAAAACACTGACACTGACAATACTGACATATTTTTTAAGAGGCTAAATCACTTTCGAAAAGAAATGTTTGACATTAAACGTCAAAGAGAACAATAACAAACGTCAAAATAACAATCAGCCGATCTGATCGAAGACATAAGTTTATGACGTTAAAATTTTATTTCACCTACTTTACAAACAGAAAAAAAAAAGAGATAGACAAGGTATGACGAAACCCCATTCGATGGGTATTCAAACTATAGGTACATATACCTAAATTCTTGAAAAACTTCACTGACATTTTTTATTTGTTAAATACCAACAATCTGTTTTGTAAAACAGTTGGAAAGATGAGTATAACTGAAAAATCATTACCTGAATTGGAAACAAAAATTAACATATATATTAGTTACATACAACAATTAGAAATTGAGGTAGGTACAAGTTAAAGTTAAGATTAGTAAATTTAAACAATCCAATGTGAAGCATTTAAATCAACCTCAGTTTGATAAAACTATTCGCAGGCCTGTTCTTAAATTAATATCGGTTCAAACTGGCTTTTTAGTTTTCATTATTTGTTTAATAAATTTATGTACCTACTTCATGTGAAAAACTTCTCACACAAAAAATAGTAAAATATTCTTTATCATATAAATTATCTCAAAACCATGTTGAAATGTTTTTTTGCGCTTATTAGGAGAACATATTGATTTATTAATAATCCTACCACGATTCAGTTTCAATCAGCCTTTAAAAAGTTACTTCTTAATAATGTGAATGTATTTAGTTCCTGCTTCTGCCAGTAGACCGATTGCATTAAGCCAACATTGTTCTTCGAATGCGCGGCGGGCAGTTTCAGCGGCCACTTTCATTTGAAATGTCACTCTTTTGAACGGAATGTACTCTACCTATGTCCAAATAATTCCATGCCAATGGCTCTCTGTGAGCGCTTCTATCAATTTCCTTATGTTCTATGACATGTATCAGAGAACAATGCTTCTAGATAAGCTTGAAAGAGGTATTCTATGACCGATAATTCGAGCATGCGGAGAATTGAATCCATTGATGCAATTGGTCTATTACGCACTTAAAGATCTCACTTTTCTGGTAACGACTTCTGTCGAAAATAACAAAATAAAACATATATTATTTGTTATTCGATGACATGCTTCATAGTAGTTTTAACATAATGGAACAGTCAGAATATTTTGACGACATCATAAAACATATCGCTGAATTTATAGTTTATACATTAAGGAAAAGAATTCACTGTGAGCAATGTTTAACTTTGTTGGTTTTAGAAAATTCCGATGAATTAGAATTGACAAATTGGTTAGAAAAGTTAAACTTTGCATCAAATCTAATTTTTTATCATACATTAAAGAATTTAATTATTTTCTGATTCTTAGCTAATGTTGTGACGATTCTATTATAATCATCAATTAGATTTGACACTAGAGTTGATTGAGTCTTCAATTGATATTCAATACGATTACCATTTTTATCTAGTTTTGTTAGAGCTTTATTGATAGTTTCACGGTAATTGTCATATAGCCAAATAGCCATTTTGATATTGAACCTATACCATTGATCAATCCTCTTTTTGGTCTTGATTTATGTTGTGGGAGAACATTTTCTAATTTAGACTTTGTTTTAAATATTAATTGCTGAGCTTGTAAAAATATCTCCATTATCACAAATAATTTCATTTGGTATTCCTACAAAGGATATGAATGTGATAAGTCCGTCCATTACTTCTATAGCTGATTTTTGAGTCAATGGTATATCTTGAGCATATTTCGAGAATGGATCGAAAACTGTTAAAAACATGTTGTTGATAAAGAAAATATCCATGTGGATTATCTCCATAGGTCTTGAAGGTGTGTGTATAACTTCATATGGTGGATTCATATTTGCATGTTTGACAAGTCTTGCAAGTATTTACAAAGGTTTGTACATCTCTGGTGATGTTAGGCCAATAATAATTTTTATTTAATGATGTTAAGGTGGCATTAATTCCTTTATGTTGTGTTTTTCCTTCATGATGATATCTTATTTTCTGATGTAGATCTTCTTGTGTAATAATATCAGTTAGAAATAAATTTGAAATGATTAAATTTATTATCAAAATTGCTTTGAATTGTTCTTAATATTCTTGTTTTTAAAAGTTCATCTGGTTTGATTCGAAAGAGAAGGCAGTATTGTTTATTAGGTTGAATAATTACTTAGGGGTTTTGTAATATTTTCTTCTTTTGCATTGGATTTCATTGTTACCTTAGGTCGATTTTTATCAAATACTCTTTCATGAATAGTAAAATTTGTAAGATTATTAGTTGATTCCGTGATTATTATTTGGCGTTGATATTGGTTAATACATTTATTTGTATATGGAAGCTCTTGAATTTCTGCTGAGTGTATTGTGTTTACATCATCTGCTTCTTCTTGACTGATTGATGATAAATCTTCAACTTGAAAATCAGGTAATTTGGTTGGTGGGTTATCAATTAAATCTAAAGAACTAAGTATTTCGTCTAAACTTTCTTCATCAACTTCGGGTAGTTCTTCGTCTGCATTATTAAGTAATGATAAAAGATCATCTTCGTGTTTAGTTGTTATAGATCTCGTTAATACATTAACTTCACATGAATTTTCATTGATTTTAATTCTTGAAAGGGTATCGGCTACATGATGATGATGAAAGTCTTTCCCTGATTTGTATCTTATAACATAGTCGTATTCTTCTAAATGTAGTTTCCATCTGATTAGTCTTTTATTTGGTGATTTTAAATTGCTAAGCCATTCCAGTGGTTTGTGGTCAGTAAAAATTGTACCATACTATGGTAAGTAATTCCTTTTCTATTGTTGAATAATTTATTTCGGAAGGGTTCAATGTTCTTGATGCATATGCTATTGGATGTCCATCTTGTGAGAGTACTGCTCCTATTGCATAATTTGAAGCATCGGTTGTTAATTCAAAAGGTTTTTCAAAATTTGGATATGTTAAGATTGGTTCATTTGATAAAAGGGTTTTGCGATGTTCAAAACATGAGATGTATTCCTCTGTTAATTTTATTTTTTGATTTTTCCTAAGCAATTAGTTAAAGGTTTAGTCAGTTTTGCAAAGTTTTTCATAAATTTCCGATAATAACCTAATAATCCAAGAAATGATTTTATTTCCTTGTGAGTTTTTGGTATTGGGAATTTTTAATAGCTTTAATTTTATCTGTATTTGGTTTAATTCCTTCGGGGGTAACGATGTGTCCTAAGAATTCAACATTCTTTCTTAAGAATTCTGATTTATCAAGTTGTATTCTCAAATTAGCATTTTGTAAGGTTTGGGATATTCTTTTAATATTACTGATATGTTATTGTAACGATGTTGAAAATATGATTATATCATCTAAGTATACCAGGCATGTTTTGTTGATGTGTTCTCTTAAAACATTGTCTATCATTCTTTGAAATGTACTTGGAGCATTTTTTATTCCAAATGGCATTCTTAAAAACTCATAATGTCCATGTTCTGTATTAAAAGCGGTTTTTGATATGGATTCAGGTGACATTTCGATTTGATGAAATCCTGAGGCAAGTTCTAGTGTAGTGAAATAGCAGCTTCTTCCTAATTTATCTAATATGTCTTTTATATTAGGAATCGGATATCTATCAGTTATCGTTTTTTCATTAAGCTTCCTATAGTCTATGACTATTCTCCATTTCTTTTGTTCTGAAGCATCTGGTTTTTTTGGAACAACCCAAATAGGTGAACTCCAGGGTGATATACTTTTTGTAATTTGTTCTTGAATTTCTTGTTTGTATACATGTGGATATCTATATGTCTTAGTATAGCATGGTGTTTCATCTGTTGTTTGTATTTTGTGTTTAATTACATTAGTAAAAGGTAATTTATCTGTTGGGGCTTGGAAAATATCGGTGTATTCTTTACAAGGATTTATTATAGCTTCTTTTTCTTCATTATTCATATGATTTGTTCTAATTAGGTAGGTGATATCAATATGTTGATTTTTCCTATATGGTGGTATAAAATTACAATTGAATATTTCATAATCTTTTTCTGAGAATGGTGTGGAGTATTGGGGTACTGTAAAATATATTAACTGATGAACATTGGTTAAGTTATGGATTTCTACTTCAGCAAAGCTAATTATGCTATTGGATATAGTTTCAGGGACATAAAAGGTTGATGATTGACATTTTGACCATTTTTAACTGTGACAGGGATTTGAAGTCTTCGAATTTCTAAGGGATTTAAATCATATAGAGAACGATAAAATTAATTTCGAAAATAAAGTGGAATTTTAACATGATTATTTTCTAATGTTCTATTATTCAAATTCACATTAAGTTTAGCATTTATTAAATCATCGAATCGAATAAAACGAATTCAATCAAATTGTTAGAATGAAATTGTGGAAAAGATGGGATTTGGTCTTTATATAACGCTTTAGTTTTATTTCCTAACTCTATATTTATATACGGAAGTGCATTTATTGCATTTAAGTCGGGTAATCTGTTTGTTGGGTGTGCAGAAAATCCTGAGTTGTAATTTCTTCTTGATCAGAATTTCGTTCATCATAATCAATTTCTTCTGAGAATTCCTTTCATAATATAACATTTAAATTAAATTATTAAATTCTATTGTCTATTCTATTGGTTCGCCCACATGAATGCTGTTTCTTCTTTTTGGGAGTAATCTTCTTAACCTTTGTTGGAACGGAGCCTCAGGTCTTGGTCTTGGTGGAGATGGTGGATAATCGCTAGTTATAGCAACACCAATTCGACGACTTCTTCTGCACTTGCACATAATGTAGAGTACTACCAATAATATAATTACAATGGTAAATATTGTGAACCAATGAGTGTATTTCGTGATGGGTGATTGGCTCATCAATTTTCCTAGTTCATCCGAATATTGGTTTAACTTATGCTGTGCTATGTTTAGATATTCGGTATTAATTTTGTTCAATCTCAGAGGTTTCAATTCAGGAACATGTACTTTTTCTGGAATATCTTGGCAACAATCGAATGGGATTTGAACTGGATGGCTTTTGTAAGTTATCTCCTTATATGAAGCAATTGGATAGCTGGCACGGACTTTGGTACTTCCAATGAAAGAACAGCATTCTGGTTGTAACTTCAGCAGTCTGTTGGTATTTATTATTTCTGTTTTGATGTCTCTGCACATTTAATTGTTACAGGCCATGGGTCGGAAACTGTAATTAGCAATAGATTTTGTGTAATTTGGTTGACATAGTCCTTGATGATTAGAAGGGATATTTGGCAGGTCTTAGGTCTTATTTGGAGAGTTTTGCATTTGTCCAAATTTAATAATGATACATACAGCAACGAATCATCTCTCGCGATATACTTTTGAGTTTTCGGTAAAATATTATAAAGACCTGTTCGATTATCTAATATCGGGATTGGATAAAGTAGATATATTATGTAAGCTTCCGGTCCGGTAAGAGGAACTTTAAGTACGAATATGATTTTATTTTCCGATTGGTAAGCTTCTAGTTCAATAATATTAAGATAATGGTGAATTATACTTTACAAGTGATTTTGCAATTTCCTTCAAAGAGTTAACTAAAATCAAAAATGTCAATATTAATTCTTTCAAATGCCGTCTTAGGTGTTTCCGTGACTACTAATGGTGTACGTACGGCAAATCTTTACTTTTTGGCAAATTTCACAATTTCTAATGAACTTTTCAACATCCTTTGTTAATCCTACCCAGTTATAATTTGACCTAATTATACTGCGATGTATATTACTTTTTCCTGAATGATATTGGTCCATTATGACAGGTATCTCGTCGGTATAGAGTGTTCTGATTAAATTTTGACAAACTATAAATTTTATCTCCACATCTGCGAAAATATATGACAATATCTCTAAGATTGGTAGTTCGAGATTATTTTCGATGTATGTAGTAGCTTTTTGAAAGATCAAATTTATTCTGTTATTTATATAATGAAAGGAATAATTGTTGGACTACTAATTCTGGATAATATACAAGGGGATCTTTTACGGATTTACTTGATACAATTTTAACGGAAATGAAATTGAAGTCTAAATTTTCTTCAAACATGTCGTCAATTATTTTGTGATGTATTTCTTCAATTTTGTTTTGCCAGAAAAATATGACAATATTTTTGTGTGATTTATCTAACAATTGATCATTGGATGTTTCGATCTTCGAGTAATCTATTACTGATTTTGTTTTGTATAGGTTAACAAACTTATTAAATTCCTCTACCATTTTATCTTCTTATTCTTCAGATATCTGATCCAGTTGTGGGGGATTATCGATATCTTTACTTGTTGATGGTTCTGTTTAACGGCTAAAATTGTTGATTCTAAACTCGCACATTCTTTGAAATTCTTGAAAAGCACTAGCATCAGTAGTTAAAATGAAAGAATCCTCGAAGTTTAGATATTTGAGGATTGGGTCTGAAATAAGTTCGTTTTTTAAATCTTTGAAGGAAAATTTACATTCTGAATCGAAACACACAGGGACATCTTTTTGCAAAAGTCTTGTGAGGGGCTTAGAAATTTTAGCGAATTTGGGTATATCTTTCTAGTTCTTTGGCTCTGGAAATTTTTGTATACAATCAATTTTGCGGGACTTGCTTTTACGCCATCTTGGGTAATGATGTGTCCAAGGTATGCGAGTTCTTTTCTTAAGAATTTCCATTTGTCGGGTTGAATTTTAAGGTTAGCTTTACGAAGTCTTCTCAAAACTTCCATTAGTCGACTGATGTGTTCGTGAATAGTAGATGAATATATGTACACAAGACATCCCTCCGAATATCTACTGAATTGATTTCTGTCTGGTGGAACCCAGGGGCTAAATCGAGGGTAGTAAAGTACTGGCATCTTCCTAATAAGTCCAAAAGATCTTATATATTAGGTAAGGCGTATTTATCATCAACAGTAACATCGTTTAGTTTGCGATAGTCGATGACAACGCGCCATTTTTGTTTACCTGAAGCTTCTAATTTCTTAGGTATAACCCAAACAGGGGGTGTAATTGAATGTCTTATTATTCTCTGTTCTAACATTTTATTCTTTGACTTGGGTTTTTACGTCCTCTTTGTGAATGTGAGGGTATCTGTAAGATATCGTGAGTACTGGTCTTGCATTGCTCGTATCAATAGAGTGTATGGAGGAAATCCGAGGCGAATGAACAAAAACACAAATGACTATTAACTATACTTTATTTACTATAACACTACATAATATAATATACGCTGGGTATTGAGCAGTACCAAACTAGACTGGACTGTACTGTACTGTCTGTAGAAATTTTCTATGAGCTATGTCATCGAATTTAATGTGGCGCATCGAAGAAAACATTCCTAGCGCACTCTATCGGTGGGTGGAGCAGGCGTTCTATGGCAGTTGTTAAAGCAATACCAATGGAGGGCGCCAAACCACCTCCCTGGAGAGTGAGGAAAACCTAGGATTGAAGATGCGCTGGGAAAGAAAGCGCCGACCGGAATGAGTGGTGTAGGCGGGCGAATCAGGCTTGTGAGTAGGAGTTGGAGACGATGACTTAGGCCTGAGTATCTATAAGTGGCGCAGAAGGTGTTGGTAAATGGGCAGGAGGACCAATTAAGGCGTCGTCTTTTATAAGAAAGGCTGGTTTGAGTCGGTAATAGACATGGTTATGGGCTCGTCACGGATGCGTAGCTTAAAATTCTTGTCATTAAAACTCATTCCTGGTAAGGACCAAAATACGGGGGCTCCAGGGCACCGCGGACGTTGAATGTGACAGAGGTGGTCAGTGAAGGCGGTGATGTTTGTTGGAATCTGTTGTAAGTAGGAGAAGCGAGCATCTCGCCGGAAAGGCGTAGGGGTTCTCCGTATACTAACTAGATATTTGGAAGCAATTCTTAAAAGCACTCCGCATACCTAGAAGAACGGCGGGTAGAACTTGAAACCAAGTTGATCCAGAGTGACACATTAAAGCGGTCTTCAGCTGTGAATGGGGGCGTTCAGCCATACTATTCGCAGCTGGATGAAAACTTGTAGTGCGAGTGCGCTCGAATCCAACGCATGCACCAAGAGCCTTAAACAGTTGGGATTCAAACTGACGTCCTTGGTCGGTAGTAATAATTGACGGAGTGCCAAAGCGTGAAATCCAGCCATTGAAGAGAGTTTTGGCGACGTTTTCCGCAGTGATACGTTCCATGGGCCAGGCTTCAGGTCAACGCGTGAACGGGTCGATTGCTGTAAGGCAGTATCGACATGGTCCAGCAGGAGGGAGTGGGCCGATAATATCAATGTGGATATGCCAAAAACGAAATGACGGCAGGGTGAAACTTCCAAGTGGCGAAGTTACGTGGCGAGCAATCTTCGCTCGCTGGTACTGTACACAACTGCGAGCCCAGATACGACAGTCGCGTTTTATGTTTGGCCACACGAATCGTTCAGAAATCAGACGGGCGGATGCACGGATACCAGGGTGACTAAGGAAGTGAAGAGAATCGAAACTTGCTTACGGAGAGATGCTGGCACGAATGGTCGTAGCCTGTTGGTGGTGACATCACAAAACAATACGTTGTGGAAGCAGACATAGGTACCCAAAACAAACGGAGCGCTGTAGAGTCATCCTTCAGGAACTTAGAGAGTTCATTGTCAGGTTCCTGAGATGCTGCTAGGATAGGAAAATCCACAGGAGCAGAAGTGACGGTCGCGCTGCGTGAAAATGCATCTGCCACGAAATTAGCCGAACCGTCAATATCTGGATGTCAGTAGTGAACTGAGCAATAAAAGAAAGCTGATTAAGTTGCACTGGCGGTAGCTTATCGCGACGTTGTTTGAATGCATATGTGAGGGGCTTATGGTCCGTGTAAATAGTCACATTATGCACTTCGAGGAAATGGCGGAAATGTTGCACAGCTTCATAAACGGCAAGTAACTCACGATAATAGGCTGGCCATTCAGATGGGTTGAAGGTGGATCCTGTTGCAGAGCCAAGCTTCTCCGCCGGAATGGCCGGGACGCGAAAAGGAGTTGATAAACGCTTCACATGCTGGGCAAAATGCTTACGTGAAAATAATGCGAGGGGCTGCCAAATATTATCAATGAACTGCATTAAGCTGGCTCCAACAGACGTGGTTGAACAGTCCAAGAGGGGCGTCCGTGACTGGATAAAAAAGGAGTGCAGCATTGGAATCAGCTTTCTTACAGGCTTAAAAAGCCTTTTCCAAAGGCGGTGTCCATGTAACTGGTTGCGAACCACAAAGTTTGGATACTACTTCTTGAAGTGGGGCTTGATATTCAGCCGCATAAGGTATGAAACGACGATAAAAGTTTACCATACCTAAAAACTGTGAAGATATTTTGCAGTATTGGGCAAAGGGTAGTTCTGCAGAGCAGAAATGCGATCTGGGAGAGGACGCGTACCAGCAGCGGAGACTTCATATCCTAAAAAACTGACTTGAGGTTTGCTAATGGTGCTCTTGGAGATGTTGACTAGAAGGCCATAGTCCACAAGGCGCAGGAAAAAATAAACGAAGATGTTTACGGTGCTCTTCAGCGTCGACTGAAACTGGTGGTCCCGGAGTTGTATTAATAAAATGTTGTGTCCTATCAACAGGGGAAATTCCGCCACTATATCATGAAAAGGAGAAGACTGCTCATCAGTAAGGACTTTGACACTGACTTGTTTGTTGATGATAGATCGTCCAGGGGAGGATAAACGAGTCGGTCCATCAATGAGACGATTGTTACGGCAGTCAGGTAGTAAGTTGAAATAGGACAGAAAATCCGATCCTAGGATGGGTAGTGTAATGTCGGCGGCCAGAAAATTCCATGTAAAATCCCTTCTGAGACCAAAGTTCAGTTGGAGAGATATTAGACCATATGTAATAATGGTTGTCTGGTTTGCGGCTTCTAACTTGTATTCTGTATCTGAACGACCTTGCTTTAGGAAGGTGCAAGGATAACAACAGACATCTGATCCTGTATCCACGAGAAACTGACATTTTGTGGTGTGATCGTTAACAAGAAGGCGATGTCCTTTTGTAAGGCAGCCGGTCGACACCACTACTGACTGCCGGTGGTGTTTCCCTCTTCAAAAATACAAGGAGGGTTACGGCGATGGGCCTTGTTACCAAAAGGCCGATGGTACCAGCACTTACTATTACTACGACTCGGGCCATCTTGATCCAAACGTCCAACACGAGAGCGTGAGCGCTGACGCATGGATGAATTATGCTCATGACGACGTACTTGCGTAGAGGCAACAATTTGAGTAAGTTCATCGATGCGGGCTGCTAATTTGACAACGTCCATGTTCGTTGTAGCTCTCGCATCGATAGATGGAACGGCTGCAGCGTGCACGGCGACGACAGGGGTTTGTGGAAACACATCCATGATGCTATCGGCAATGTCTACCAATTGGTCCAGCATAAGCGTTTTCTGTGCCTGGAGCATACTTTGAACCAAGGAAGGAAGTCGCTGGATCCAGAGCTAGTGGAGAAGGGAGGTTTGCAAATTGCTGTTGCCAGTGATAGATCGCAAATGCCTCAGAAATTGTGACGGTTTACGATCGCCAAGCTGTTCTGACAAAGAGAGGCGTGTAATGAATTCTGTCTTAAGTTTAGTGTATCGATCACTGCTTGACGGATTAATAATCAAGTTATGTAACTCAGTGGCATAGGGAGTATCTAGTTGTGTAACAACATAATTATATTTAGTGCTGTCTTGTGTAATGTTGCCAATAACAAATGGCGCGTCAACCTGTGTGAACCAGACTTCGGGTTTGTCGGCTCAAAAGAGAGTGAGACGAATGGCGGTGCGGAATACAGTTTCTTGCCCTTCGGTACCTTGCTACTGATGTGGTTGCTGAGCAAGAAGCCGCTGTCGAAGCTACTCATTCTGTTGATGGAGAGCAGTCAATTCGACTTGTAGTTCCTCGGCGGTGGAAGACATCAAGAATAAAGTGTCAAAAACAGCAGAGGCACAGCACTCTAATCACTCAGTGTATTCACATTTCACCGGAGTGTCCACTTAATCACTGTCCAAACTCGATCACGTCGGAATCACCAATGTGGAGGAAATCCGAGGCGAATGAACACAAACACAAGGGACTGTTAACTATACTTTATTTACTATAACACTACATAATATAATATACGCTGGGTATTGAGTAATACCGAACTAGACTGGACTGTAGAAATTTTCTATGAGCTATGTCATCGAATTTATTGTGGCGCATCGTAGAAAACATTCCTATCGCGCTCTATCGGTGGGTGGAGCAGGCGTTCTATGGCAGTTGGTAAAGCAATACCACTGGAGGGCGCCACAAGTGTTTGATTTCATTTGTAAATGTGAGCTGATCTCCTTCTAAGTAAAATATATCTGGAAATTCTAGGCATAAATTTCGAATAATAAGTTCATTGTCTTCGTCGTTTAGATGATCAGTGCGTAATTGAGATTCTATTCGTGTATCTATTGGGAAATTGGATTCGGATTTATTTTCAAAACAGTTAAAATTTCGAAGTGTTTCACTATGGTTAATCGGTTCTAGAGATAAATTTTGAAAATTGACAGATTTGGGTATGGCGTTGGCGTTAATAACTGATGTAAGGAATTCTCCATACTTGACATGTACAAGAGCATTCGGAAGTCTCATTTTTTCTATATCTTTTCCGTCTGTATTCAATAGATCGCATTCTAGTTTAAAAATTTTCTCAACTCTTGGTTCTATCGAAATACGATTTATTAATCTATTATAATAGCATGCGACAATTTCTATGTCTACATTACGAAATACGAATGATATCATTTTCTTAACTTTGGAATACATTGTTTCTAATTACATGATCTCTCAATTTCTTTACTGATAACTATAGTGTTTCATAAGTAGGTTTTCCTGATGAAGTTGGTTTCGTTTCTAAATAATAAATATATCTAATTTGGTTTTCATGTTGAATTTTCAATACTGCGAGGCCACCTTGGTTTTATTCTGACTGATTATTTTTTATAAGTTTACAAAACATTTCTTAAATTCGACTGCAATACCTTTTTGCATTCGAAAATATTAATGTCCTTTTCTTTCATAAGATTGTAATTATTTTCGAAATTTTGATTGGAATTAAAATATTTGTCATCTCTGTCTGAATTATTGCCATTGTCGGTTACTTGAAAAAGAGGTCTTAAAATTATTTATAAACTGTTTCAAATTTAAGTCAATAACACAATTTATAATGTTCTAAGAAGTCTAGTACTAAAATTCCATCAAATTCGATGTCTAGATTATAAATGAAAACTTTATGTGGGTCCTTCAAAGTGAAAGGTACTAATGTTGATTCGGTTATTGAAATTTTTTGATTTGTAATACTTTACACAGTAACTTGCTCCGAAAATCTTTGAGAAAACTTTTAACAGTATTTTCTTTAACTGCGCCGGTATGAATAAGTAATTTGAATTTATTTGAGGCATCTGTAATCAGAATTTGGGACATAGTCGTTAAAATATTCAGCCCAATAATTGATATTATCTTGTGAAAATTCCTCATTGAAATCATCATATCTATTTGAACAATAATATTCTGGATTATTAGAATAATTATCATACTGATAATAATTACCTTCTAAGCCAATTGTATGTGGTCTATGTTGATTAGGGGCTAAGTTTGGATTTTTCTGGATTACCGATGGTCTTATTGGATTTTGTCCTTGATGATAAAAAGGTCTTTGTTGGTTTTGAAAAAGTATTATTGGGTCTATTAGTTGATGAGCTAGCTTGTTTTTGCTGAGAATTTCGGGGTCTCTGGAAATCTTTGAAACATTATTTAGACTTTGGCTCTTTCATTGTGGGGCTCGACACTGATTAGATGTGTGACCATTTCGACCACATAAAAAACATTTCGTAATTTGTTTTTTTCTAACCGGTGTAGTACTTTGGGGCTTAACTTGCATATTATTAGGTTTGTTAAACTTTTGGTGTTCAAAGTACGATAGTTGTAGTTCTCTTCGAATATGGATTTGTGCTTCTATGAGATTGTTAGGTTGACTAGAACGAATTAGTTGACCTAATCGTAGTTCTAGACCGATTAAAAGAGTGTTAAGGGCCATTGTTTCAATAAGCGTTTCTTGAGCTGCTTTTTGTGGGCCAGAAAGGTTATTAGTTTTCTGAATGCTAGAGTGCAAATTAGCATTAAGAATTTGAAGCCTGTTGAAGAATGTTAATGAGGACTCGTTGAGTAATTGTTTCATTTTTTGGAGATCTTGGATTAAATAATTGTTTTATATCTAAATATGATTGGGGATTTCTAGAGCTTATCAATTGAGCTGTTATACCTCTCAACTTATTTTTGATATAAACTACTAAAAGCGTTCTCTGATTAACAGTTGACATAATATACGCACAATCACAGGCGTTAAGAAATGTTCCCAAAAATATTTGATCACCTTCGAATTCGGGGACTATGCAGAATATTTCTGACAATTTGTATGGTTCTATTTCAGACTCATTAGGGCGAGTTTGATTTTCAATATTTGCGTTTTCCATTTTGGAAAGTTTTAATTAATTAAATAATTATATAAATAAGTAAATATGCGTAAAAAATCGCTTATATTTTTTTATAAACTTTTATGTAGATTGTGAATTAAATATACTTATAAAATAATAGAAAATCGAACAGTATAGATTGAATCAAATATTATTTACGAGATGATTCACTTACAGTATGAAGATCATCGGAGTTGTCTTGTTCTCTGCGATGCTGGTAGCAAGGGTGTGATGACTCGTCCTGAGTCTTCTTTCAATAGTTTCAGTTGTTGTTGGATACCACCACCTCCGGTGAGCGTTCGCGTGTTCCCTCGGTTATGAAGTACCTTTCTTCTTATTTCTACTTTTAGGGGTGTGATCCTTTCTTTAAAGGCTTGGAAACCACCGATGATAATGAGCGTACGCGTGTTTTATCAACGTTGAAGAATCCTACTGACTTGCGCCAATTTGTTATCTTGCACTTAACACCTTAAACTTAAAAAAAATATATTTATTCAATTCAAAATTATTACAAAATTATAAAATGACTAAATAAACAAGCAGATTGACTACATTAATCTAGATTCACAAGTAAAAAGCGAAAGCCTAAAACATTTATATAAATCAAAATGTTAATTCAGCTTTTCTACAATAAGATTAATGAACAGATGGTTAACAGATTACAATAGGTTTTTGTTATAAGTAGGTAAACAATTGCTTAGCATATTTGAGGAACAGGCTAAGAAACAATTAACAATGAAGTTGCTTACTTCAAGGATGGTATCTATAACTCGAGAATAACGTTATGAATGGTCTTTGATTCAAGGAATGCTATGTAATGAGGTTTAATCTATGTGACTTTGATTGACTTTCATAATATTACAATGATAATTAATAATGTTTAAATTAAATAATAACAATAATGATAGAAATAATGGGAATTACATATAACATATATATTGTAACGGGAATTTATATTAAAACTGGGTTCGATTTATTTTCACTTATTTATTTACACCAATAACTACACGACTATAATCATATTTATATTCACACTTATTTCTCGTACTATATACTTCTTACTATTGTCTGATCTATGAGCTAAATCCGATTGTGATCTATCACTCACTAACTAACTATCCTGTCTATGCCATCAGCCTTATTTATCTAACCTAAAAAGCTCTAGATGATTCCAGTATTGTTTTCGTTGTTTCTGGAGGTTATTTCTCAATATATGGCTTCGAGAATAGACCAGGACTTATTCTCGTTGCCTCTGATGTCTCCCGTGTTTTCTGGAATGTGTTTGTGACATTTGTGAGTGTAGTTTATTATTCGGGTAAGTCTTCCCGTTACACTGCACCCTCTTTAGCATCTGATCCGATCAGAATCATCCTTGGTAGTACCTTGCTGGATTTCCGTTCCATGGCGGAATCTGCCCTTGGTTCCTGCCAGGCAAACACCCTTGTTGAAGAAGTAACAGTCTATCGTCTTTCCCGAGTACAGTCCATTTGTATTGAAGCAACACATGGTAATTTGCACACCAGCGTCCTGGAAGATGTATTCGATCAAGCTCCTTACAATCTTCCAATCTAGCCCGTCCAACCCGCAGCCTATTTTCGGAAGACCCAACTTCTTGATGTCATAATTCCTGACTTCATTCCTTAGGCTCTTCAGTGCATGTCAGAGGTTCTTGTAAGTGGGTTTTCCTCTAGACATCTTCTTCGTAACCAAATAGAAGAGGTTCCGATTACCATCTGCTAGTCGCAGAACTTTTTCTACTCTTGGTCGTTGGGCTGACAATTCATCCAGTCTTCCAAACTTCCTTTTAAACACCAGAGCAATTCCTCGGCCCATACGTAGATCCTCCGCTACACAATGGGCAATAGAAACGTCGGCTGGTAGTTTGAAAAAGTCTTGTTGAACCTCAACTGTCACATCGAGTCTGACCTTCTTCCGATCCGCGTAGTTGGACATGAAGTCGTTGAAACTGAAATTTCGCTCCTCAACGTTCTTTTCTTGAAGAGCCACTCGTGGTTCCTCCTGGTTGTACGATCCAGCATATGATGCGAGTCGGTTTATGTGCACCACTCTAGGTTTTCCCCTTGGTAACTTTCGGATAAGATAGATGACGTCATTTATCCTCTTCATAATTTCATATGGCCCTTCCTATTGCCTTTGGAGTTAGGAACAAAGATCTCGACGTCGTTGGGGATTATACAGCCAAATAAGGTCCCCCACGTTGAAGACTCCATCAGCTGAGCGAATATTGTAGTGGTGCTTCATTCGATCACTGGCAAGCTGGATGTTCTGTCTGGCTAACTCATGGACTGTATCCATTCTGGCTCTCAATTGTTCGACATATCCTTCTCCTGCGACACTGTCCACGGTAGGTCTACGGCCAAATTCCAGGTCACAGGGTAGGCGTAACTCACACCCCAACATTAAACTAGCAGGAGTCTGAGCAGTTGTTTCATTCACAGCCGCCCGATAGGCCATCAGGAACAAATGGATGTACTGGTCCCAATCTCGCTGATGTTCTGAAACAACCTTAGAAAGATGCTTGCCCTTGGTTCGGTTCATCCTCTCTACCATTCCGTCCGATTGATGATGCAAAGGGGTCGTTCTGGTCTTGTTCGCACCTATTAGTCTGCACACATCTTGGAACAGGGCTGACTCGAAGTTTCTTCCTTGGTCCGAATGGATTTCAAGAGGAACGCCAAAACCTGAAAAGCATTCCTTCACGAATACCTCGGCGACGGTCGATGCTTCTTGGTTAGAGATTGCGTACGCCTCTATCCACTTTGTGAAGTAATCCATGGCTATCAGGATATACTTATTCCCATTGTACATTTCAGGAAATGGCCCCGCAATATCCACAACAACTCGCACCATGGGACTCCCAACATTATACTGCCCGCTTACTGCCAAGTGGTCCATTGCTAGCTGCACACACTTCACACTTACGGCACCACTATCTCACATCTTCTTTGCAATTCACCCAATAGAATCGCTCCCGAACCTTCTGCAGAGTCTTGGTGATTCCAAAATGCCCACCCGAGTCTCCATCACGTAGCTGACGTAGTACTTCCGGCACTTTGCTCCTTGGCACAACTAGTTGTAATCTGGATTCAGTGCCATCTTCAGACTCAAAAGTTCTATACAGCAGATCATCTCTTAACATAAGAGAGTCCCATTGGCTCCAATATGCTTTCACTTCAGGCCTTCGTAAGCTTATATCCTGCCAAGACGGCCTATCCTTACGGCGCATCCACTCCAAGACCACTCTCAAACATGGGACATTCTCTTGGGCCAGTCTCATTTATTCGGGCTGCCACTCCTGATTCTCTACGGTTGTTTGTCGTATAGGGCAAAGCTTCTCTTCCATATTCGAGCAGTGGGTGCAGTTATAGTTGCACGGTCTTCTGGATAAGGCATCTGCGTTTCCATGAACTTTTCCTGCCCTTTGCTCGATGTCATAGTCATATTCCTGAAGACGTTCTAACCATCTTGCCACTTGTCCTTCAGGATTACGGAATTGCAGGAGCCACTTCAACGCTGCATAGTCAGTTCTAAGTAGAAAGCGGCGACCATACAAATACTTATGAAAGTGTTCGCAGGCTTACACTACTCCCAACAGTTCCCTTCTGGTAACGCAATAATTCCTCTCCGATTTTGACAAAACCTTGCTGAAGTAGGCAATCAATTTCTCCTGCCCGTCTTGAATCTGAGAGAGGACACCAATGGCTGTATTACTGGCATCTGTGTCCAACACGAATTTTCCGTCATGCCTCGGATAGCTCAAAATTGGTGCGCTGATAAGAGATTCTTGCAGTTGTTCGAAAACTTCTCTTAAATTCTTCGAGTGTTCCTCAAATAATTTTCCTACCACGATTACGTCATCCAAATACACTTGGCAGGTTTGCCATGTCAGTTCTCTCAAAAATGCTTCCATGAACCTCTCAAATGTAGCGAGAGCATTGCATAGTCCAAACGGCATCACAGTGAATTGCCAGAGCCCTGATCCTATCGAGAAAGCAGACTTTTCTCGATCTGCGGCATCCATTCCAACTTGCCAGTATCCACTTTTCAGATCTAGTGTAGAAAACCATCGTGACCCAGAGAGAGTATCTATGGTGTCTATTGGCTGAGCGTTCCCCGTATTTATCTTGTGATTCACTATACTTGTTTTACCTTTGTATTCTTCTTCCATCGCAAACACGTCCTGGAATTCCACAAGCATATCTCTCACTTTTCGTAATTGTTTCTCATCTAAGTCCTGGACAGTCTTGATGACCACATCAATCAGCTCTTTCGAATATCTGGTCCTGGATGGTTTACTAATCGTTCTTACAGAGCATATCGCTGATACAGGAACACAATTTCCAGGCTCAACTTGATGGGACTCTGCTTTAAATTCATTACTCTGACAGGAACGACATCTCCTACTCGAACAAGAGCTTTAGCTGTCAAAAATTCCTTATTATTCATTTCTTCTACCAGTCTCAGACTTCCAGATTTGCAGTTTCCGTCCGGGTTGTTCATCAATATTTTTTCACTATAGCCGGGTATTATTACGTCACTTCAAGACACCATTTTTGACATCCAACACAGCCCCAAGCTTCTTCAAAAGGTCCATTCCCAAAATAAACTGGTCAGATATGTCAGCGATTAAAACTCTGTGCTTGGTGGTGATCTCGCCAATGCTGATGATCATGCTCGCTTCACCATATGTTCTTATTTTCTCTCCAGTCGCTGTTCTGAGTTGGACCTTTGTTGGTAGTATCCGGGAATGATCTGTGATGAGCTCTGGCCTGGCTATTGTTCTTGTTGCACCGGTGTCTATTAGCAGTGTTCTGTCTTCTCCATTGATTCGACCATCGATGTATAAACTCAAGGCACCGCCAGAAGATGACACATTGACCGTAATTACTGGGGCACTATTTCTGCAGGTCGACGATTGCCCCCTCATCTCGACCCATTCTAGTTTTCCGATTGTGCAACCTTCTTCTTATAACTGCGGCGTACGTGTCCTAGCTCACCACAGTTCCAACACCTTGGCTCTCTCTTCTTTGATTGCGCTCCCGTAACTAGCTTCCTTATCATTTCCAACAGGGACTCTCTGTTGGACTGATCTTCTTCCTCGATTGCTCTTAAACGGTGCCCTCGGGAAGTTTGGCTTGCGGCTTCATGCTCCAAAGCAATAGCTAGTGCTTCTTCTAGCAATTTTGGTCTGGCCAGCTTCAACGCCTTCTGCAGCTCGCTCTCCCTCAATCCATTTACAAATGTATCCACTGCAATTTCATCAAGGATATGCTAGCCGCACAATACGAGCTACCTCCCCCTCAAATTCTTGCAGACTCTCATTTGCATGTTGCACCCGAAATCGTAATTGTGGTTTGTATACTTGCTGAAGATGACTGTCTCCATACCGATTCTCCAATTTAGAAAGCAAGACACGGTAGTTTGCTTGGTCAGCTGAAATAGACCTTAGGATGTCTGCTGCATCACCTCGTAAAGCAGCAGTTAACGAAACAGATTTCTGCTCTTCGGTCCACTGGTTAGCCATTGCCACAGCTTCAAATTGCTTCCGATAGGTTGACCAGGAGCACTTTTCATCAAAGTTTGGCAGCTCAACCCTCATACTACCTATGGCTAAGTCATCTTCGCCTTTGAGTGTCTGACTCCCATTGCAGTTACCATTCTTAATTGACATTTCCAGTGTCTTGATTTTTTGTTGCAGTAGCTCCATGTTCTTCTCTGTCGTGATAAAGTTTTCTTCAACCGTTCTTGAAATTTCTTCAAACTTGTTCGAGACTTCATCGAATTTTTCATTATTACTTCTAGAAATTTTTTCCAGTAACAGCTCTTCCGGAGAGTGGAACTCGAACATGTCAGGATCGTCTCTATTTTCAATTAGAGTGTCCCTTAACCGTTTCTGGAGGGTCGTTTTATTACCGGAATCATCACAATCCCGCTCCACCAATTGTTCTTTGAGTTGTTTCACGGTTAACTGCACTAATTTCATTTTTAATTGTTTTTATTAACTCAATTAGTCAATACTGTTTTCAAAGTCTTTAACACGAAAACGAACAAAAAGTCTTCACACAAAAAACGAACTGAAGAGTCTTCACACTAACACAAAAACGAACAAAAATTCTTTACACCAACACGAAAACGAACAAAAGAGTCTTAAACTTAAATCTAACAGAAGTCTCAAAAACACTCAAATCTGCACAAAACCGCAGTCTCTTAAAGTCTGTCCAATTTTATAATCACTCATTGATTCCACACTGACACCAGTGTAACGGGAATTTATATTAAAACTGGGTTCGATTTATTTTCACTTATTTATTTACACCAATAACTACACGACTATAATCACATTTATATTCACACTTATCTCTCGTACTATATACTTCCTACTATTGTCTGATCTATGAGCTATATCTGATTGTGATCTAGCACTCACTAACTAACTATCCTGTCTATGCCATCAGCCTTATATATCTAACCTAAAAAGCTCTAGATGATTCCAGTGTTGTGTTCGTTGTTTCTGGAGGTTATTTCTCAATATATGGCTTCGAGAATAGACCAGGACTTATTTTCGTTGCCTCTGATGTCTCCCGTGTTTTCTGGAATGTGTTTGTGACATTTGTGAGTGTAGTTTATTATTCGGGTAAGTCTTCAGGTTACAATATATATATATATATATATATATATATATATATATATATATATATATATATATATATATATATATATAAATATATATATATATATATATATATAAATATATATATATATATATATATATATATATATATATATATTTATATATATATGTTATATAAAGTTATAATTGAATTATTTTTTAAATTCAAATAATAATAACAATAACAAAGTATTATTTTAAATATTATTTCATAATATTATATTAAATCCGCAAGACGCAGTATCTCACCATATCGTATTACATCTGCAAGACGCAGTAATATTGCACCATATCATATTACATCTCCAAGACACAGCTTAAGAAGATAACAAAAGTGATAAGGATATTTACGTGCCAGAGATGCAGACCAGTAGTCAGCAAGTTACCATAAAGACCATTGTTAATTGTTTATCCAGTTCGGCCTCCAAAAAGACATTACTATGTATTTTAATTATAATATTTCTAGAAGCTTCGATTCAACCTTAGGAGAAAAGATCCATTGTATTAATTTACGTTTCATTTTGTATTTCTGATGATTAAACATTTTTGATTGTATAAATACTAGATCTCCAGCTAACAGCATCATTCACAACTCACTTATTCACAACTCACTTATTCACAATTCACTATTCACTTACTTGTGTTGTGAGTCAATATTATATTTTATTTGTACTTTAATTTTTTTTGTGTTAATAAATAATTGTTTTTAAAAAGTTAATTCCAAGATATGTGATTCACGAATTTTGCTCCGACTAAGAGAATAAACATCCTCGAACGCTTGACATAATCCAAAGAATTTTATTTATTAAATGACTGCATCCCCAACAAAATCTATTTTATCAAATAATAAACCAGTCAAGAAATCAGAATCAAACAATATATAGATATATATCATATTTGTTTTTTGTTTTATATTTGTAGTTTAAAACTTCACTTTTAAAAAAATAATAATATTTATTATAATTTATATGTTACAAAAATAAAATAATAAAAATGAAGAAAAATAACATGAACTGAGAGCTACTGCTTATTTGAACCATGGAATATTCCAGAGTATGGGAATTGCAAAGTTGCATATTTTGTGAGAATGTAAAATGTATTGAATTCTGAGAATGTTCCAGAGTGCAAAACTGCAAGTCAGCATTATCTCTGAGAACGAAATATGAACAAAGAAAAATAATAAAACAAGTGTCATTGAAATATGACACCTGTGAGACTTGTTCGTTATTATTGAATATGGTGAATTATATTGGGATATAACAGCTCCCCCTTATAAAAGAAAAATTGATGTTATACAGAAATTTTTTGGTTAGAATAAAAATTAAAATAAAATGTAAATAAAAGTATACAAAAATATAAAAAATGTGTCAATAAATGTTCACTTTTAAAAGAAAAGAATTTCACTTAACTTAGAAGGTTCTTTACACTGTAGTTTCGACATCAGGCTGTAGATTTGGTCGTCTTCTATAGATCATGGATTTTATTCTTTGTAATGTCTCGTTGGGTTTCAAGTCCGGTTCTGGATTTGGAGATGTTTTCTTATGGAGTATAATTTTGAAAATTACATAGATGGTTGTTAGAATCCCAATAATTACAATAGTGGAAACGGTGAACCAGGATATGTTTCTTTCGATGCTGTAATTCCTATACCATTAGATTTACATATAAAAGTAATATTTACAAAATTGTTCCTAATGAATTGTGCTCCATATGTAATTTACAGGTCAATGAAACTTTAGCACATATCCTTATAGATTGCCCAATGTATACCAATCTTCGAGGCAGACTTGATTACCTACAAAACGTCGATGATCTTGTTAGTGCTCTTTCGATTCCTACCTTGTCGGTGGTCAAATCTGTCTCACAAGTATTATGGCAAATACTTCAACTAAGAGCATTTATAATAAATGAATGATACATGTTCCTACTATGCGCCTATTGTTTTTTTTTCTTCAATTTAATGTTTTAAGTTTGATTTTTTTGTCCGTTTGCCTATGTGTATCTACCCTTACTTAATTAGTTCATTCTTTCTCAATTATTTGTTTATTATGTCTAATATACATACGTATATATGTGAATGTGTATATATATGTATGGATATATATGAGTATTTAGGTAAGTTTATACAATTATTTAATGTTGGTGGTGGTAATAATAACTAAACATAATTACTTTATCATTACATATACCTATACATACATTCCTGTTATTTCACATCTTGACAAGAAACTGTAAATGTTTAAAAGTCAATAAACGATATTATTATTATTATTATGTTTCTTTCGATGAAGGGTTTATTTATAAGTTCATCGAGATCTTTACAATATTGTTCTAACTTGTACTTGGCTGACGAAACATCCTCCATATTCATGTTATTAAGGTTGAATGGTTCCAGTTCTTGAACTACAACTTTTTCTGGTATATGTAAAAAGCAATTATAGTTCATCATCACTGGATGTGGATTGTGTGAAACTTCGATGATGTTGCGTGTTTCTGTTTGGACTTTAGTGATACCAATAAAGGCTTAGCGGTTTGTAGTTAACTTGAAGATTGAATTCTTGTCTACAATAATGGTTTTGGTGTTGGCTTCTTTGCAGTGAATTGTTATGTGGAGTGGCTCTGTTACTAGAATAAGTCACATATTTTCTTCCAGTTTTTGGATGTTGTAACCTTGACTGTGTATTAGAGTTGTTTCGCAGTTTTCGGGGGTCTCTGAAGTTTCTAAAGAGCTGTGAAGCGCAGATAGCATTTGCGTCTATTGGATATGGGTAGACATTGGAACATAATTTCTTGTAGGGTGCAAGTTGTTTGCACTGGCTAGGATCTTTTATTAGTGCATATGTCAAAGAATCATCATCTCGCGAAATGAATTTTTGAGTAAAAGATAGAATGTGATAAATACCAGTTCTGCTATCGTATATTGGGATAGGATAGAGGTGGAACATTGTGAATGTTTGAGGTTCAACTAATGGAATTTTTAAAACAAAAATGATTTCTGATTCTGTTCGAAATGCTTCTAATTCAATGATTTCTAAGAATTGGGCTATACTTGAATGTTTAGCCGGTAGTGGTAAGTTATTTCTTAATAGATTTTGAGATATCTCCTTTAATGATGTAATCAGATTATCTGGTTCGATTATGGATGAATGAATTATTCTTAATCTAGCAAATGTAATAGCATTCAAAATGTCATTCAGGTTATCTTCAAGGAACAAAAAACTTTCCATCAGTTTTTCACATATTTCGAAGAAACTCAATTTTCGAAATAAGGTTTCATGCTATCAAAGTTAACTTTACTTCTTTGATTTGTTCTGTTGTTAAGAACAATAGCTGAATTTCCATGAACTTCAATAATTTCGAAAGGACCGTTAAATTTATTTTGTAATTTGTCCTTGATCTGCGATTCTTTAATGTAGACTTTGTCGCCTATATTGGATTGATATGGATTATTAGACATATGTTGATCAAAGCGGACTTTTGCTTGTTCTTTACTTGAGTTTATGCGACTTCTAGCTATTCTATAGTAATGAGAAATTATGTTGTTGAGATCTCTAATGTATTTCGTAATTAATTCTTTATGATTGTATGTGTTTTCGGGAGGTCTACTTGAAACCAAATACTAATTCATACGGTGTAAAACCGTGTGTCTTGTTCATTGAACGGTTGCATGAAATGATAGCGTATGGTAAGATGTCAAACGGGTGCTCATTTGGGTGTTCTGATACATGCGTTCGAATCATTTCTAATAGTGTGGAATGGAATATATCGAGAGATCCATTGGATTGTGGATGTCCTACACTGGAATTGGTTACTTTTATATCAAAGAGAGTACACATGTCACGAAAAAGAGAGTTGTCGAATTCTCGACCGAAATCGCAATGAATTCGAGTTGGGGTGCCGTAGTGTTGGAAATAAATCAAAAGTGTGTTGACTACACTTTTTGTTTCTGTGATAACTAGAGGGCTGTCTTAGTTTTTCCTGCAAATCTTTGTTTTTTGACAAACTTCAAAAGCTTTGATATGCTTTTCTACGTCCTTAGTTATACCAGGCCAATTGTATCGTTTGCGAATTCTACGGATAGTTTCGTTAATACCGCGATGAATACTGGTTTTTCGGTTATGGTACTAATCGAGGATGATAGGAATCTGATCCTGGTCTGATGTTTTGAGAATATCTTGACATACATTAAATTTAACATCTTTTTCAGAGAATATAAATGAAAGTATCTCTAATATGGGGAGATCAGGATTATTTTCAACAAAGTATGTTGTATAGTGTCTTGATTTCTAAAAATAGAAGCGAAAAAGCATTCGTTGACGGAATCGGGATCGTATGGAATTGGAATAATGAAATATTTTCTATTTCTGACACTTTTGCTTGATAATACATTGATTTTACAGTTGGAAAAGTCAGCATTCTGTTCGAAAATGTCTTCTATATTCTTGTGATGATAGTCTTTTAGATTGGTTTGTTGAAAGAAAGTTAAAATATTTTTATGTTCTCTTGCTAAAAGTTGCTGGTTTGTAAATTCTATTTTTGAATAATCAATAAGTGACCTTAACTTATAAGCAATGACAAAGATTTTGAATTCTTCGTATACTTGTTCGTTGCTGATGTTATTAGATTTTTCGGATTCATTGTCTGAGTCTTCGTCATCGTCATTGAGTATGGGGAGAATTGGAATGTGAGAGGATTGTGCTTTTGACTGAAATTCAATATTATCGGGAATATGCTTGACTTTAATTCTGGAAAGTTTATATTCAATTTGATAGTCATACTCTTCAAGCTTAAGACGCCGTCTTGCTAAACTACTACCTGGGTCTTTGATAGAGAATAACCAGGTGAGAGGTCTATGATCGGTAATTAGTATGAATTTTCTGCCGAAGAGATAGGATTGGAAATGTTTCACGGACCACACAATAGCTAATAGTTCCCTTCCCATAGTAGAATAATTTGTCTCAGCCTGCAATGCTGAGTGTTCGAGAAGCATAAGCTATAGGGAGATCTTTTCCTACTGGTCCTTTAGAAAGTACGCTGCCAATTGCAAAGTTACTTGCATCAGTTGTGAGGATAAAAGGATCGTCAAAATTGGGATAAATAAGAATTGGAGATGTGACCAGGGCTTGTTTCAAATTTTTGAAAGATTCTTGGCATTATATATCGAAATTGAAAGTTGATTTTTTTTCAAGTAATTTGTTTAAGGGTTTTGAAAGTTTTGCAAAATTAGGAATGAACCTGCGGTAATATCCCGCAAGTCCAAGAAATGATTTTATTTCTTTCGGATTTGTGGGTTGAGGACAATTTTTTATGCAATCTACTTTTGATGGATTGGGTTTTACGCCATCTTTTGTTATTAAGTGGCCAAGATAAGCGACTTCCTTACGGAGAAATTCGCACTTATCGGGTTGTATCTTAAGATTTGAATTATGGAGACGTTGAAAAACTTCATGAAGTCTTTTGAGATGTTCATGGATAGTTGGAGAGTAGACGATAATGTCGTCCATGTAAACTAAACATCTCTCGTTCTGTATACCTAATAGAATATTATCCATAACTCGCTGGAAAGTTGAAGGGGCATTTTTCAATCCGAATGGCATTCGAGCAATTTCGTAATGTCCATTTTCAAAGGAGAAAGCTGTTTTTGGAATGTCTTTCGTATCAATTTCTATTTGATGAAAGCCGGATGTCAGATCGAGGGTGGTGACATACTCACATTTACCTAACTGGTCAAAGAGGTCGGAAATATTTGGAAGAGGGTATTTGTCTCCTACCGTCAGTTCGTTAAGTTTCCTATAGTCTATCACAGCTCGCCATTTTTCTTTTCCTGATGCGTCTGATTTTTTGGGTACTACCCATATAGGAGAAGACCATGGAGAATTTGATGGTCGAATAATACCTTGCGCTAACATATTGTTGATCTGATTCTTAACTTCTTGCTTGTGTATGTGTGGGTATCTATATGATTTCGTAAAAACAGGTTTCGCGTCGTTAATGTATATAGAATGCTTGATTTCGTTTGTAAAAGTTAACTGGTCGTTTTCTAGATAAAATATATTTTCAAAATTTAAACAGAGATTGATGACTTCCTCTCTTTCTTCATCGTTTAGATATTCTAAGCGTAATTGTTCTAATATTTCAGATTTTCTGTCCGTCTGTTCGACAATAATTTCATTACTAAAATTATTAATGTTAAAATTGTCAAACGGTTCCATATGTAATTCTTGAATTTCGATATCTTTTGAGATAGCGTTTGCATTTAAAACCGTTATAAAAAATTCGCCATTATCATTAATATTTACAAGGGAGTGGGGGGTATAAACCTTTTCAATTTCAAGACCGGTAACAATAGCGTCAGTATTTGTTAGTGTCGTTCTTAATTTGAAGACTTGTTCAGATCTGGGTTCTAACAAAACACGGTTCTTTATTGGTGTTTGAATGTTGTGATGCTTTCTTTCAGGATGGGATAATTTTGGATTTCTTTCGAGAATGTTGTCGATATCCTTAAATAGTGGGACAATTTTTAAATTTGTTTCTAACGTTTGATCTTTGAAATTAATTACTGCCTTGTAATGGTGAAGTCAATCTGCTCCAACTGATCCATCGAATTGAATATCAAGATCGCAAATGTAGTTTTTATAGGGAATATTTTTGGCAAAAGGTATCATAACAGATTCGGAAATTGGAATTTCTTGGTCTGTTATTCCTTGGATAACATTTTCGGGGCTTCTATTTAAAAATGTTTTTGGTTTGAAAATTGATATGCCTGCTCCACTATCTACGAGAATTATAATTATTTCTGTGGATTGGAACTTGGTTCTCCGCAGCTTCGATTCTTTCTTCTTTTAAGGTTTGGAAACCACCGTTGACACTTGTAACAACGTTGAGGAATCCTACTGACTGCGCCAATTTTATATTTGTAGTTTAAAACTTCACTTCTTAAAAATAATAATATTTCTTATAATTTATAAGTTACAAAAATACAATAATAAAAATGAAGAAAAACAACGTGAACTGAGAGCTACTGCTTATTTGAACCAAGAACCTCGGTGAACCAGGTGCAATCGTATTTAAATTGATTTTATGCTGATTAAACATCATGTGACTTGCGCTTGGTTCTTCCGTTACAAGTTCTAGAGCATGGGATCTACAAATTTGCATATTCTGATAAAACTACAATATTCTTCGAATATGGAATATTCCAGAGTATGGGAATTGCCAAGTTGCATATTCTGTGAGAATGTAAAATGTATTGAATTCTGAGAATGTTCCAGAGTGCAAAACTGCAAGTCAGCATTATCTCTGAGAACGAAAATATGAACAAAGGAAAATAATAAAACACGTCTCATTGAAATATGACACCTGTGGGACTTGATATATATTGATTGATTCTGAATTCTTGTCTGGTTTAATATTTGATAGAATAGATTTTTGTTGGGGATGCAGTCATTGATTAAATAAAATTCTTTGGAGTATGCCAAGCTTTCGAGAATGTTTATTCTCTTCGTCAGGGCAAAATTCGTGAATTTAGATAAAATTAACCACAAACAGAAAAAAATTCATAGCCATCAATCAGAAATATCATTAATTAATTTTATCTAAATTCACGAATTTTGCCCTGACGAATAAACATTCTCGAAAGCTTGGCATAATCCGAAGAATTTTATTTATTAAATGACTGCATCCCCAACAAAAATCTATTTTATCATATATATATATATATATATATATATATATATATATATATATATATATATATTCACTTAAAGCATTAAGCATTAAGTGTATATATATTTTATATTGGATTCTTCTTTGAAGACTTTTTAAAAAAAACTTTATTTACTTTAACAAATTTATTAGTCGACTTAATTTTGAAATAACAGGCCGAAAATGAGACAAGTACAGCAAAGAGTTCTACTCTACTAAATTTTTTTACGTACTAATCCGACGATCGCTCTTGGATGTCTACTTAAATAGTTTTTTAGGTGCAAGCTAAGCAGTTTCTAGAATGTTATAAACGATTTAGATTGCACCGTTACAATTTCTATGAATAATCCTATGTTAGATGATATGATTGTTATGACAGGAAGCTGAAACATGAGGTTTCATACTGTAAGGCAATATGTTAGCTTTTAAAGATGAAATTTAATAATTGTACGTGACTTTTATAAAAATACCAGCGACAGACTGTCGCGACGGATAAATCGAGAATACTAAATATTTAAAATATAATATATCTGGATATTTGTAATATAACAACTATCTGAATATTTCTAATATAACAGCTATCCCCCATATGAAAAAAATTGATGTTATACGTCAATTTTTTTAAACATTATAAAACATAAGGTTAAGTGGAGTAAAATTAACATAATAGTTTGAATAACTGAATATATAAGTTGAATTACTTGGCTACAATATTAAATAATTAAAAATAAAAACGTTAAAGTTCATAACTGAAATTAATGTGAGCACTCTAAAGCACTAAACATCAGTTGAGTTCGATTTCTTCGGTATCGGGTTCCTCAAGGGTTGGTCGTTTCCGGGGCAGGTAGTGGCGAAATGACTCGTGGAACTTTCTATTTGGTGTAGGGTTGTTGGTCTGGATGATGATGTCCGTTTTCTTATTTCTACATTTGATAAAGATGTAGACAACCAGTAAACTGATAACTAGGATGATGGTGAAGATTATTATCCATGGGATGCTTCTCTCGATGAGGGGTTGGTTTATTAAATTATCAAGATCTCTTGAATATTGCTCCATTTTATCTCTGGAGATTTCCAAATCATCGATATTTAGATTGTTGATTTTGAGTGGCTCAAGATCAATTAATTTTACTTTATCTGGTATTTCTAGACAACAATTGTACTGGAGCATGATTGGATGGTGATTGAAACTGAAATTTGTAAACTTGCTTGCCTGAGTCTGAATTTTGGTTATACCAATAAATGCGTAGCCGTTTGATTCCATTTTCAGTACTGAATGTTATTGTATGACGATTGATTTTGGGTGTTGACCTGGACAATTGATGGTGGAGTATGTAGTTTCGGTAACTATGATGAGCCAAAGGTTTGATTCAAGTTTCTGAATGTTGTAAACATGTCCATATATTATAGAACTTTGACAATTTTCGGAAATTTTGTTGTAGCTTCTGAAGAGGAGTGCTTCACAAGCAGTGTTGTTGTCAGATAAGCATAGAGCCCTGAGCAAAGTTTTTGCCTTGGTGCCAATGGTATGCAAACACCTTCTCGAGATTTACTTTCCTGTCTACCCGACATAAAGCCTCTCCTAGAAATGCCGTTGCTGCTCAGCTGCCACCAAAAAGCCCAAAATAATTAACACAGCTATACCAATTGTCTTTTTGTCGTGTTTATTCCAGCTAGCACACAATACACGAACATTTCATATTTACTCAAAAGGGTCTAAGTTTCTAATAAGGTTTCAACATAAAATTAACAATAATTACTTTCTATATTGATACATATATCTGACTCCATTTTATTCTATCAGAATGTCAACGTCTCTCCAAACTGACATAGAACACGAAAAAACATATCATTCATTTTTCACATCCTCCCACCATTAATTTGGGTACAATCAAATTAATCATCAAATCTTATTCCTATGAGATAACAAACGTAATGAGACTATAAGATACCTTAATCAAGACACTATTTGAAACGCTGCGGCTTCTTGATAACTCGTCCTGACTTGGTATAGATCTCCTTCGGCGAAGCAACATTGTCTGGAGCAATGGGCACATCAGGTACCTCTACGTCCTCTAACGTCTTTGCAACAACGGTCGGAAGCTCCACGGACTTGGACCGTATCTCGAGTGGAAAGACCCTCTGGACAGACCTTTTCAGTACCCCTTTCGCAGTCTTGACTCTGATTACTCTGACATGGCCATCGGCACCTGGAATTAATTCAATGATGCGACCAAGCGGCCACTCCTGTCGTTTACGATTGTCGTCTCCGACCAAGACGACTTCATTCAGCTCCAATTGCTTCACAGGCTTTTCTTGAGCCTTCTGGACCAGTTGACTCAGATACTCTTGGCGAAATCGGCTTCGAAACTCATCTCGGACCCTCTGACGGTACCGGAACCTCCGCTTGAACTCATCAGCCTCAATGACATCGATGTCGGCTACTCCAGAGCTTCGCAAATCTTTGACGAAGTCGGCTGGTCTCAGTGGTAGCAAGTCCTCGACATCATCACTCAGGTAAGTTAATGGTCGGTCATTAACTGTAGATTCGACATCGCATACTACGGTTAGAAGTTCTTCGTAAGTGAGGACAGCTTTTCCTAGCACTCGTACCAGCAGATCCTTCACTATCTTGATAAGACGCTCCCACCATCCACCCCACCAGGGTGAAGCCGGTGGTATAAAGATCCACTTAATTCGCTGAAGGCAGGCCTGTTTTTCGACTTTCTCCCAATCGATACTTCGGAAGAGTGATTCGGAACCTTCAAAATTTTTGCCATTGTCTGAGTAGACCTTCACAGGGCGACCCCTCCTGGCTATAAACCGGCGGAGTGACTGTAGAAAACATTCAGTACTCAAGGACGTCACAGGTTCCAGGTGCACTACGCGATAGATGGCGCAGGTGTACAATACGATCCATGTCTTCTCTCTGTCAACTCCAGTGACTTCGAAGATTGATGCATCAGACACTCGGTCGATTGGTAATGGTGTACACACTGAATCGGCATGTTTCACCTTAAAACGGCGGCATCTTCCGCACCCATAAACAATCTTCTTTACTGTCTTACGACAACTTGGAATCCAAAACTTTTCACGTAGCAACAGCATAACCGTTTGGATTCCCGCATGATTGTTCTTAAGGTGACATTCTCTGATAATCATCTCAGTGACTGGATTCTTCTTTGGTAGGAGAATTGGTCTGATAAAATAATCCAAGTCCTCGCGTCGCACAATCTTCGTTTCGACCAGTAGAAGTCCATTTTCATCTTCCGAAAGCTTCAGCGGTTCATGGTCCATTTGTTTCATAGTTACTTGTATTCCTTTCAGTAACTTCAATTCGGCAGCCTGAAGCTCTTCGACACTCAACTTCGGCACATTCAGCTGCTTCTGAGGCTTGATTCCATTCACCGTTCGTAGCATAAAGGCAAATACCGAGATCAGTTTAGTGTAACTTGAGATTCGGTTCACCAACCTCATCAAGACTTCGTTAAGGAACCTGGTCTGCTGAGTTCTCACACAAACAAATGTGGTCTTCCGTGCTTCAACAAAGACTTCTTCTTCGTTCGGAGTAGCGTCCTCTCTCGGCCAGAACTCTTCGGATCTCTTCATCCATTCCATTCCCTCCCACCAATTGGAGCTCAGAAGTTCATTAGGAGGGCAACCCCGAGAGGGCAGGTCTGCAGGATTCATTGGGCCCGGAACATGTCTCCATTCTTCTACCTTCGAAAGCCTGAGGATTTCGGTGACTCGATTTTCAACGAATACTCCCCACGTACCTTCCCGCTGGATCCATGCTAGGGCTACTTTCGAATCGGTCCAAAACCACTTTGGTACATCTTGGAGCTCCAAAGCTTCGATTACTGATGTGGCGAGGCGAGCTGCAATACAACACCCCAGTAACTCCAAGCGTGGGATGGTAACCTTTTTGCGTGTATTACGAACTTTAGACTTCAGGTTTCCATCTTCTACCTCAACCTCGATGATTGGAGAAATCCTAGCTTTTGAAGCCAGGAGCTGTACTGAGACTCTGTCTTCGCTTTCACTTCGAAGAAAGACTGCCGCAGCGTACGCGTCCTTGCTGGCGTCCGAGAAAACGTGTAAAGACCAACGGCCCTCGCAGCGATCAACTTCAGAAAACTGTCTAGGAACTTTCACTCCCTCCAGAAGCTTTATCTCAGAACACCAACGGAGAAACAAGCGTATTTGATCCGGTTCCAACTCATCGTCCCATTTCTTCTTAGACAACCAGGCTTCTTGAAGTAACTTCTTGGGTACGATTGTTGCCGGCTGTACAAATCCAAGTGGGTCGAATATCTTTGCTACAGATGACAGGATGATCCTCTTGGTAACTTTTTCTGGAATGATAAACTGAACTTTCTCAGACAAATTGTCTTCTTCCTTGTCCCATACGAGTCCGAGAACCCCGGTCTGCAGCTTAGCATCACTCAACCCGCAGCCTCCATCAGTAGGAGACCCGATTGCAAGAGTGTCACCGGAATATTCCCACAATCGCAGATCCATCTTTGCCTTGGTCATTTCGTTGACTGCAAATCTTCGAAACTCTTGAAGTTCCTGTTCATCTTTAACAGAAGACACCAGGTTATCGACATACATGGACTTCCAGACCTTCCAAGCCCACCTCGCGTCCAAACTCTTCTTCAGTTGATGTTCAATGACTGCAAGCAACAGATATGGAGAGGCATTCACACCAAAAACTACCCGACAATGACGGTAAACTACAAGCTCTCCATTCCGATTCTTCCACAAAAACCTCAACAAGTCACGGTCGTCTGGGCAGATGCTGATTTGAAGAAACGCCTTCTTTATATCCGCGATCACACCTATCCTGCCTTCCCGAAAACGTAACAGAATCGATGGAATTAGTTCCAGTAAGTTGGGCCCCTTTTCCAAACAGTCGTTCAGAGACAGCCTTCCTCTTGAACGACAGGAAGCGTCGAAGACAGGTCTCAACTTAGTAGTGGCGCTATCTGCCTTCAGTACGGCCCGATGTGGTAAGTAGTTAGCCTTTTTCGCCAACTCCTGAAGTGGGACAATTTCAATTATACCCTCATATAACCATTCGGAGAACACATTGTCGTACTCTTCAGTCAGCCCCATCCGATGCAGCTTCGTCAGCGTTGACGCCAATCTTTGTTTAGCGACGATGAAATTGTCCGCTAAATCTTCGACACGTCGGATCTTAGGTAGCACTACTTCATAGCGTCCTTCTTGGTTTACAGAAACCATACGCTCGAAATGGTGACGTGCGATATGTTCCTTTTCAGCCTTTGTCTAGGACTCCGGTGAATCTTCAATACCGATTGCTTCTAATTTCCACAGATTACACAAGGAGTCATCGGTCAGTCGAGACATGATGACGGTGTTCGCAACTGCTCCTTTCGACCACTTTTGGTTTGGTATCCTTCCGCAAAGTACCCATCCAAGTAGGGTCTCAGTCGCCGTCATGCCACATTTCAGTTGGATCAGCTTCCCCGTCCTTAGCTTGCCATTAACATCTGCACCGATTAACAGCTCGATTTCACCAGTTCCAGGTCCTTCGTCAGTCAGTTCAATAGCGTGTTGCTTGAGCTCAATCAGTACCGATCGATGAGCAAACTTGGGTAGCAATCCACAAATCCTTTTCTCATCCCAGCAGTCGAAATGGCATCTGTAGGATCCATCAATTTCTTCCAGGTGGATTTCAAACTTCGTGTGAGTTTGCTCAGCTGTTTTGCTGCCACCGAAAAGCGTATGAGTTAATATTTCTTCCCCAGTTACTTTGAACTCCATGTCCAACGCCGTCTTCGCCAGAATTGTCGAATGTTGAGCTGCTGAATCAAACATCGCCCGCACAAGCTTTGACTTACCCATTGGTCCAACTAGTCGTACGACAATCGTCTCGAGTTGTACCGGAGTAACACTGCTCTGAATTGCCAACGTTGTCAACTTGTGGTCCTCTTGTTTCTTTTCTTCCTTCTTAGTATGGGAGCTTGGTTCCTTAGTTATCAAACTAGGACACATGTTTGGATAATGAGGCTTCCCGCATACTGAACATTGTACCTTGGTCTTACAGAACTTGGCTCGGTGGTTATTGCCGTAACACTTGAAACATGCCCTGGCTTCTTCGACCTTTTTTTTCTTGTTTGCATATGTCATACCCAAAGCTTTTTGGCAATCCTTCGATGAATGAGAATTGCTACCGCAGAAAACGCAGATTCCATCTTCAGAACTTCGCACAAGCGCTGACGCCGTGGTCTTTTTCTCTTCCAACTGGACTTCTTTCACCTGTGTTGATATCTTGGTCGCCGTCTTTTCCGTGAGTTGCTGTCCGAAACCGTCCACCACAACACACCACCAATTTTACTACAATTTGTGCACTTAATACTGTTTTCTCAACCTAAACTTGACCTTTGTCTGTCATCACGTCGGGGTCACCACAATGTGAAAACACCTTCTCGAGATTTACTTTCCTGTCTACCCGACATAAAGCCTCTCCTAGAAATGCCGTTGCTGCTCAGCTGCCACCAAAAAGCCCAAAATAATTAACACAGCTATACCAATTTACACAAAAGGGTCTAAGTTTCTAATAAGGTTTCAACATAAAATTAACAATAATTACTTTCTATATTGATACATATATCTGACTCCATTTTATTCTATCAGAATGTCAACGTCTCTCCAAACTGACATAGAACACGAAAAAACATATCATTCATTTTTCACATATGGGTACATACATCAAAGAATCATCGTCTCGCGCAAGTTATTTTTGTGAAAATGATAAAACATGATGTAAACCAGTTCGTTCATCAAATATCGGAAGAGGATAGAGATGGAATAAGGTGAAGGTCTGTTGTTCTACTAAAGGAATTTTCAAAACGAATACAAGGCTCTCTGAAGTTTGAAAGGCCTCTAATTTGATAATTTCCAAATATTGCGCGATCTTGGAATATTTGACTGGCAAAGATAAATTACTCCTAATCAAATTTTGAGATATTTCTTTAAGGGGGGATATAAGGTGTTTCGGGAAGATGATGGAGGTGTGGATAATTTGAAGCCTAGCAAAGGTAATTGAATTTAAAATATCATTCAAGTTGTCTTCTAGATATAAAAAGCTTTCCATCAATTTTTCGCAACTTTCGAAAAACTTTAGCTTTGCTTCAACTAAAGATACTACTACTACTAAGATCTCTTGCTGATCTTTCTATTTTTCAATATCCGAATTAAATCTTGCTTCATCGAATTGAAGTTTTTGAAGTGTTTCATTAAGGTTTTTTGATTACTGATGTAGTTACAGAGATCTGATTTTTCATAAGATTTTCTATATGGTGTTGATCTTCCTGTATTTTATTAATGCAAGATGTGTAATATTCTCCGTCAGAAGCATCTAGATTTCCTGTAATTGACTTGAATATTGAACCTAAATCAATAAGAATACCTCTTTTCTGACGTTTGGTGTCTGCAAATAGTTCTTCAAATTTTTCCGCAATCGATCTCGATATTTGTGTCAATAGACTGACGTGGGTTCTAACTTCTGATTTGAAAGAGTTCATTGAATGAAAAGTTGGTCTCAAAGTACCGAGTATAGCATCAAGAATTTTTTTGTTGTTATCAAAGGTCTGTTTCAGTAATGAAAGTTTCTTACTAATAAGTAATGTCCACTCATCGTTCGTAATCGAGATTCGAGTTTCGTCAGGGTAATAGACTCCAATCGTATTGTTTATTGTTTCTATTGTGAATTGGCTCAACACTGATCCGAACAGTGTTAGGATGATTCAGAAACAAATTATGCCTCATAATATGGTTTGAGTCGATCAAAATTTACTTTAGTATTTTGACTAGTTTTCTGATTTTTGAGAAGTGCGGAATTTTTATATGTTTCTACAATTTCGAAAGGTCCGTTAAATTTATTTTGGAGTTTGTTTTGAATTTGTGCCTCTTTAACGTAAACTTTATCACCAACTCTAAATTGTGGTAATTTGTTTGAAACGTGCTTATCGAATCTCTCTTTCGCTTTTCCTTTTGCTATTATTGTTCTTTCTCTAGCTACCTTGTAGTAATGCGATATTCTGTTGTTGAGGTCGCGTATGTATTTTGTAATCAATTCTTCTTGGTTATAGAGGGTTTCTGGCGGTCTGCTAGAAGTATGCCCAAATATATGTTCATATGGCGTGAAACCGTGCGTCTTATTTACTGAATTATTATAAGCTATAACTGCATATGGTAATATATTGAATGGGTGTTCTCCGGGATGTTCGATAACGTGAATTCTAATCATCTCTAGGAGGGTTGAATGGAATCTTTCTAATGAACCGTTTGATTGTGGGTGACTAACGCTTGAGAATGTGAGTTTAATATTGAACATTTTACATAAATCTCTCATAAGTGAGTTATCGAATTCTCTACCGTAGTCACAGTGGATTCGTAAAGGTGTTCCGTAGTGTTGAAAGTATAGTAAAAGAGTTGTGACATCTGATTTGGCTGATTTGTCAGGAATTCCATATGCTTGTGAAAATTTTGTTAATTCATCTCTGATGGTTAGGGCATAATTTCGTTTCGGGACCTCAAGGATATCAATGTTTATTCTTTCGAATGGTGTTTTCGGAGTTTCAGTAATGACAAGAGGGTTATCTAAATTTTTACGGTATGCTTTGACCTTGTTGCATATTTCACATGTTCTAATAAAGTTTTCCACATCTTTAGTAATACCGGGCCAATTATACCTTTCTCTGATACGTCGAATTGTTTCATTGATGCCGCGGTGTAAGTTACTCTTTCCGTTGTGGAATTGGTCGAGTATAATTGGAATTTGGTCTTGATCTGGGACTGTTGTTAAGTTTTGACAGACTTTAAACTTTCTATCAATGTCAGCAAAAATTAATGATAGTATTTCAAGAGCAGGCACATCAAGATTGTTTTCAACATAAATTGTTTGGTTGTGAGGTAAAGTGTTTTTATTTCGGTACAATGATCCAAAAAGATATTCTATTGAGGAATCTGGATTGTATGGTATTGGAATTATGTAATACTTTCTGTTTTTTACTGTTTTGCTGGAAAATACATTAATAGTCAGATCGAAAAATTCTGAGTTTTCTTCAAAAATGTCGTCTATTATTTTATGATGAAGGTCAGTTAAGTTGTTTTGTCGAAAGAATGTCAAAATATGTTTTTTCTACTGTCTAAAAGTTGTCCGTTAACAAAATCAATTTTTGAATAATCAATCAAAGATTTTGTTTTGTATAAGTCATTAAAAGTAATAAATTCTTTGTATATTGAATTACTCTCCAGTTCTTCAGGGTTATTATTTCTGGAAGTCCCTGATTCAGTATCTTCATTCATTGAGTAGAGTGGTAGATTATATTCGACTTAGAATTTTGAAAAGGATTCTGCATTATGGTGGTTTATTTTAATTCTTGACAGAACGTCAGCGTTTTGATTAATTCTACCAGGTTTATATTGAATTTCGTAGTTATATTCCTCAAGTTTTAATCTCCAGCGTGCTAGTCTACTGCCGGGATCTTTGATTGAAAATAGCCATGTTAAAGGTCTATGGTCTGTAATGAGAATGAATTTTCTACCGAATATATAGGGTCTGAAGTGTTTGACTGCCCAGACTATTGAAAGGAGTTCTCTTTCTATTACTGAATATCTTGTTTCTGCACTGCAAAGGGTTCTTGAAGCATAGGCTATTGGTAGATCTTTACCTATAGGGCCTTGACTTAGAACAGCGCCAATCGCGAATGCGCTTGCATCTGTCGTTATGACGAATGTTTCGTTGAAATTTGGATAAATCAGAATAGGTGTTGAAGACTTTTTTTCAATTCTTCAAAAGCTGTTTCACAGTCCGTGTCGAAATTAAAAGGGATATCTTTCTGAAGTAACTTAGTGAGGGGCTTGGAAATTTTTGAAAATGTGGGAATAAATCGTCTATAATAGGAGGCTAGACCTAAGAAACTTTTGATTTCCTTTGGGTTTTTGGGTCTCGGAAAATTCATAATACATTTGACTTTATCGGGATTGGGTTTAACACCATCTTTGGTTATAAGGTGTCCCAAGTATGCAACTTCCTTGCGTAAAAATTCGCATTTATCAGGCTGTATTTTGAGATTTGCCTTACGAAGTTTATCAAATACTTCTTGAAGACGGGATATATGCTCGTGGGTTGTTCTAGAATAAATTATAATGTCGTCCATATAGACAAGACATCTCTCATTCTGGATACCAGTAAGGATGTTGTCCATGACCCTTTGAAAAGTGGACGGGGCGTTTTTCAAACCAAACGGCATTCTTACAAATTCGTAATGTCCGTTTTCTATGGAAAAAGCAGTTTTGGGAATGTCTTTTGGATCTATTTCAATCTGGTGGAACCCAGATGCAAGATCTAAAGTTGTGAAGTATTGACACTGACCTAATTGATCTAGCAGATCGGTGATATTTGGCAAGGGGTATTTGTCATTGACAGTAAGCTCATTAAGTTTCCTATAATCAATAACAACGCGCCATTTCTGCTTTCCCGATGCATCTATCTTTTTAGGGACTTGACGGGGCTTGACCAAGGCGAATTTGATGGTCTAACAATTCCTTGTTCTAACATTTTAGATACTTGTGACTTAACTTCTCGCTTATGAATCTGGGGATAACGATACGATTTCGTGAATACTGGTTTTGAATTACTTGTATCGATTGAATGTTTAGTTTCGTTCGTGAATGTTAAATTATCTCCCTCTAAATAAAATATATCAGAAAAATCGAGACAAAGTCGGGTAATTTCTTCCTGTTCCTCGAAATTCAAATGATCTAATCTTAATAAATTTTGAATGTCATAATTTATATTACTATCTATATTGCTAGAATTACAGTTATTTAATGAAAAATTTTGAATAGGTTCTAATTTTGGTATAATATCTACACACATTTCAATTTCATTAGTTTAATACGGAGCATAAAAATTCACCATTTTCATTGACATGAACTAAAGCATTAGGCAGTTTTACTTTATCCTTTTCAGTTGCTAGCAGGATCTGTGTTTTCGAGATTGCATTTTAATTTACAGATCTTTTCTATTTGGGGTTCTATAAAGATTTTATTAGACACTTCATGTTTTTTTTTCAAATTAGAATTTTCTAAATTATTTGATTTTTCCCCTGCTTTAAAAAGAGGTACAGTCTTAAAACTAGTGATAAGTTGTTTACGAGTGGCATCTATTATACAGTTATAATGTTCTAGAAAATCTATACCTAGAAGGCCATCGAATTCAATGTCTAAATCACATACGTAGATCTTATGAGGGTCGTTATCAGCAAATGGAATGATAACAGATTGGTGAACTATAACTTTTTGATCTGTAATGCCCTGAATAACGATATTTTCTGGGTATATTGGCTATTGGTATAATTTTCGCAAGCTCTAGGTTTAAAGATTGAAATACTGGCACCTGTGTCGATTAAAATTTTGAAAGTTTTGGTTGCATCTTAAATATAGTACAGATTTCTTGAGCTAACGGTGTGAAGGGAATTTAGATATATTTCTTGTTGTTCGGGCTTTGTGGCTGATTGAAATTTAGGGTTTGAATTTGGGATGTTATTATTTCCACTGGGGTTCTGTCTATAGGAGGGTCGTCTAGAGTAGCGTCCTGTTGAAAATTTTCCATATTTGGTTGCGTAATATGGGAATTTTCATAACAAATTTCTCTGTCACTTTCAAGATTTTGATAATATTGAAGTCCGTGGTTGTCGTCATTTTCTAGATAACAGTAATTATTGGGACCGTTATAATAATCATTATAGTGATTTTCGGGTTGTTCGTTGACGTGGAAAGTTTTCTGTTGCCTCATGAAGTTAACGTTAGGGTTATGTGGGTTTGGCAACTTTGATTGGTTGGGGTTATAATTTGGATTGGGTCTGAAATTTGGGATTGGCTTTTGTTGCTTGTTTGGATTTGGCCGGAAACTCGGATTTTGGCCTGGGGAGTTATTTGTGAAATGTGACTGCTGTGTGAATTGTCTTTGGGTGTTGTTTGGATTTTGAGGAAAATGATTATATAAATTCTGTGTATTGAATGTTCTCTGTCGGCATTCATTAAAAGTGTGTCCTATTCTTTGACAATATGAGCATTGGGGACTCGGAATTTTTCTCGGAATTGGTACATTATTTGTAGGCTTATTATTTTGAGGTCTATGGGACTCATAGTAGGAGAGTTGTATCTCTCCCCTTATTCTTGAAATTGCGGATATCATATCCTTCGGATCACTGGCTCTGATTATTTGTCCTAACTTATATTCTAAGCCCGTTAGAAGTGTGTTTAATGCCATTGAATTTATAAGGGTTGTTTGAGCGTCTTTTTCTGGTTGGGACATTTTGGCCTCGTGAGTCTGAAGCCGACTCACAAAACTAAGAGCAGATTCTCCTGGAGTTTGTTTAAATCTTTGGAGGTCTTGTATCAGTGAATTTAAATCTCTGGTGTCACCAAAGTTTGTTTCAAGTAACACTAGGATTTCTTTCCATGTTTCAGTGTTTCGCGAGTTGATTAGTTCTGCTGCGCGACCACGCAATCTATTTTTAATATGTAGGGTTAACAAAATTTGTTGTTGTCCTACAGCCATATTTTGTGCTGTTTTGCAGGCGTTAAGGAAGGTGTTTAGGAAAATTTGATTTCCATCGAATTCTGGGATTATTGAAAATATGTCAGATAATTTATACGGTTCGACGTCTTGTGAACTAGTAGTGCCAGTTGTAGCACCTGAGCGTGTTTCTGGCATTATTTATTTATTTATTTAATAAGCGTATTGGAAATATATCAAATCAGATCAAAAACAGAAATAATAAAAAAATATTAACGAACTGATTTCTATCAATAATACGAGTTGTGAGAAAAATAAAAATAATAATAATCAAACGAGATGATTCTTTAAATAAAATGTACTCACAGTTTGTGGAGCATTTGTTGGTTGTCGGTGGAGATGAAATCCTACTCCGTAAAGCTCGCTCCTTCGGGTTAGCGTCCGCGTTTTCCCAAAGTCGGAGACATCGTCTCCAGCGTTTTCTGGGATCGAATCGGATTGAACTTGCATGTAACCAGTTTAAACGGTTATGGTTATGCGGACTGGAATCGGATTGAGACATACGCAGTGTACCGACAGCAGAGAGCCTTTGTTTACGTTGTTCCTCGTTAAAGAAAGCACATAGTACAGATTGAAAATAAGCATAAACTGACAATATCGTTGCTTGCTCGTTTTCACTTTTATTTGACAGATTACTATTAACAAACGTGATTCTGATAACTGTTACATCTCATCTGTGGTGCCATTACGCATGTCGGCTCAAAGGTGGTTTGAGATCGAATTGAGATCGCAACATGTAAACAGTACGTTTATTTGTGTTGGATTGAAACCGAATCGTATTCAAAACGAATTCAATCCTGCATGTAAACATAGTAATTCTCTCCTGTAATCAAAGAAACGACAATTGAAGTTTATTCTTCAAATAATACAATTCCATAACGATATTCATTCTAAAAATAAAAAGATAACAAAATCTGACGTATCGTGACATTTCCCGTGATCTTAGCTTAGCTCAAATTACCGAATTAAGAATAAAGAAAATAATATCTCCACCCCTAAAGAAAAAAAAATATTTTCAAACTTTTGTCCTCTTCTCCTTCTGGTTACCAATCTTTTAATATTGGAATAAGTTTTGTGATATGAAAAAAATTGTTTAAATTTTTTATGTCCAGTGTCAATTTTGTAAATTGTGTTAGAGACTTTTTCAACAATTATATATGGTCCAATTCTGAGTTCATTTATTTTTTCCATTTAGCTTGTTTCCTTTTTCCACGTACACCTTATCTCCTACATTTAGTGATGCGCAAAGCAAGACCAAGACCAAGACCGACATGGTCTTGGTATTGGTCTTGGTCTTGCACCCTTGGTATTGGTCTTGGTCTTGCATCAAATCCTTAGTCTTGGTCTTGGGTCTTGGTCTTGCATATACGGTCATGGTATTGGTCTTGGTCTTGCTGCAAGACTTGCAAGACTTCGCAAGACTCTTGCAAAAATTTTCATCTTTTTATAAGTGTGAAAAGTTCTTGCGATTCTAAACCGTAATTGCTTAATTTAAATGAAGAAGAACCCTGCATATGTATGGAAAGTGTGTAATTCATAATCTCATAAGATTGCCTGTAATTATATTATCATTCGAAAGGGATAAATATCGACCGTATAAAAAATTGTCATTGTCCAGAACAAACACGCCTGGTATTGTAATGGTACCAAACCATTGTAGAATCAGTTATGAGAATAAAACTAGGCTTGTAGAATTAAGTTAGGGCAAGTGAGTTGCGTAATTAATTAATGAAGTTTATAAATTAAGAATCACCATTCACTTATGAGAATCGTATCTTACTTGCACGACTTAGTCTGCTTGTGTTTTCTTGGTATCATCCGTCCCAACTGAGCACTCATTTTACTACATACTTCTACTTTATACTTCTATTTCATAACTTATTCTCTTGCTCATTCTACAATGGTTTTGTACCTTTTTCTTTAATAAAATATAAAGAATCTCTGAAAGCGATCAAAAGTATTTCTGGTTTATAAAACTAACTTCATTTTTTTTAGAAAGCTTTTTCAAAAAAATGAAAATTAAAAACAGGTAGAGATTTGTCAATACGCGCATTTATAAAACTAGGTATCTATTTAAAAAGTCAGTCGTGTGAATATCTTAGTTGAGTTAGTTAATGAGCATGATCGAAAAAATAGTTTCAAAATAAGGGCAATCTAAAATTTCAAATATCTCCAAAAGTGGCCACTGGATAAATGTCATCAAAAAGATATCAGATTTATAGATGATTTTGAACGTTTGCTTAAAACATTCTGCGCGATAGAGAAAATAATAGAAATAAAAAACCGTGTAGTTTACCTTCCCCTGGCTACGAACTATCGGTATTCTTTGAAAACAGCTCGGTAAGGGAAATCCTAGAAGGAGTGAAAGTACGGTATAGGTATAGGGTGTTTCAGAATTTTTTGAAATCCGGAAATCCTAAAAGCGTAAAATGAACTCGCTTTTCACCCAACAACTTTTAATTCAATATTTTTAGAATTTCTAAAATAAAGATCGATAATAAGGGAGTTTAAAGATTAAATTGATTATAGGTTATTTATTAGCGTTTCTTAACTTATCATTGAGCAAAATAATATGTTTCCTATCAATTTGGTGTTTGGTTACGGAACTGCAAGAGTCTTGCAAGTCTCGCAAGTCTTGCAGCAAGACCAAGACCAAGACCAGGTTAGTCTTGGTATTGGTCTTGCATCCCAGTATTGGTCTTGGTCTTGGGTCTTGGTCTTGCATAGACGGTCTTGGTCTCGGTCTTGGTCTTGCAATTTTGCAAGACCAAGACCAAGACTGCAAGACCAAGACCAGTCTCGCAGCATCACTACCTACATTGAAATTCCATTTTTTCGTTCTATCCGTGTCTTGAGATTATGTGATTTTATTGTATTCTTAAGTGCTATTTTTCTATCTCTCATCCAAGGTGTATGTGATTTTTCTTGCTTAAGTTCTTTCGGTAAAATTTTGACATCTGTACCGTAAAGTAGATTTTTGGTGCAAAGCATATTACAATGTGAATTGTTTCATTGTATTTACTTACGCATTCTTGAGCTATCGTCGTCCATGCCTTCTTTTTTTTTGGGTCTCATTAATTTTGCATCTAATTTTGTTCACCAGTGTTTGGTTCAACCTTTCATTCAAACCGTTCGAAAATGGTGCATTCACTGCTGTAAAGATCATTGGTATGTGCTTGTCATGAAGAAACTTCTTAAATTCTTTTGAATTTATCCCAGGATATTGGTCTGTAAGAAGCATACCTATGTGTTCTGTTTCTAAAACTTTCTAAACTAGTTTTATAAAATCATTTGCACTTTGAGTCTTCGATGTTAATATAAATGCATATCTGGTGTAATGATCTACCAATAAATGTAAATATTTCTTTGTTGATCTTGTTCTTCCAAAACCTCCAATTGTATCTATTGAAACTGTTTCAAAAGGTTTAGTTGCTGGGCCCAGGTGAGACATAAACCCATACTTCGCATGTCCTCTTGCTTTGTTTTTAATACAAATTTTACAATTTCTACATATTCTTTTTATATTTTTTATTTAATTTCCGCTGTGTAAATTGGGCTAATTTTTTATGCATTTGTCCAATTCCGATATGGCCGAGACTTTCATGTATATTTTTTGAGTTTTATTCTAAATTCTTCCGATAATATTATCTTTTATTTTTCTCTACTTTTTTTAGAATATATTTTGTTCTTTTCCTTTAATTTTCCCTTTCCATTTTGTATATATAAATTGTTTTTCTGATCTGTCAAAATTTCCTGCAGGTATATTAGGTTCACAATTCTCAGTTGTTCATATGTATTTTTATTTGATTCTAATAATGGATCAGCAATCTGCTTCTAAATTTTGTTTCCCTGGCGAGTATTTTATTTTAAAATTATATTGGGAGAGGTAATATGTCAAGTCACTTAATTCTTCATCAGTCCTCGATTTTAAATTCATATTCATTAGTGGTTTGTGGTCTGTGAATACTATAAATGATTTACCTATTAGCCAGTATTACCAGTATCTGAGTGCTTCTTTGATAGCTAAACATTCTAAATAAATAGTTTTTTTCTTCATTTGGGCTGCATTCAATTTTTTTGAGAAGTGAGCTACTGGTTTTTCTTCTCCATCTGGCTGTGTGAGAATCCCTCCGACTCCTTCTATAGAAGCATCAGTATAGATATTTATTGATAACTCTTGATCAAATATTTCCAGAACCGGTTGAGAGCATAGAATTTCTTTTATCTTCTCAAAGGCTTGTTGGCATATCAGTCCAGACAAATTTTTGATTTTTTCTCAGCAAATTATGCAATGGATCCATTATTATTGCACTATCAGGTATATATTTGTGGTAGAAGTTTATTTTTCCGAGAAACTTTCTTACATTTTTCTGTGTTTGTGGCACTGGAAAATTTCTTATTGAGATCAAATTATCTTTATTGAGTTATTTTGAATTATATAGCCACCTCATACGAGGCAAATGTGCATTTTTTAAAATTTAATCTGAATCCTTCTGTTTTTATTGCTTCTAGAAGTTCTGTTAGATGTTTTATATGTTGATCAAATGTGTTAGAAAATATCAATATATCGTCGATATAATTTACGACAGAATCAGTGAGTCTATACTGTCTTAAAATGTTGCTTAATATTCTCTGAAAAATTGCTAGTGATGTTTTCATACCAAAAGGTAGACAGGTCCATTTAAAATGGCCTTCTTGTGTCACAAATACGGTTTTTTCTCTGTCTTCAATTCTAAGTGGGATAGACCAGAATTCAGATTTTCCTATTTGTTCTTCTATTTCTTTTTTATCTTCTTCTGTACACCTATATGACCGTTTACTGCAGTATCTGTCTATCTATTCTTTTTTCATAGCCATTAATAGTACCAATATCATATTTATTTTTTGCAAAAATAGATTCATGTTTATTTATAAGATTATTTATTTCTAGTTTTTGTTTTTCTCTCAAGTGATTTATCTTCATTTCTATATCCTCTTCTTTTACATCGTCATTAAAGTTTATTTTATATTCCTTTGTATTCTCTTATTTTTTCTGACCTATTTTCATGTCCTCATTTTAAATCAGCTTGAATGTTTTTATCAAATCTAATCTTATCAAAAAATCGTATTTAAAATTTTATGCATCAATGATATAAACATCAACTTTTTTTCTAAATCAAACATCTTTATCAAATTGTTTAATTTTCTTTTTAATTTCAACAGCTTCGAGTTTATTAGTGAAACATTTGATCCTGAATCATATAAACCATTCACTTCTCATTGATCATTTAAAATTAGTTTGACTTAAATTAATGGTGTCATTATTCGTTTTTTTCATGTTATACGAAATGGTTCATAAGTTTCTCGTTTTCTTTTGCTCTAAACCAACATGAAGTTTCAGGATGGTAACGGGAACCTTTGTTTAGTTTTTCACAAATCTAGCATGGTACTTATATGTACCTTTATCTTCATATTTCCAAACTTTTTCTTAGGAAAATTACTCCTTTTATTGACCATATATTCATACTTGCTCACCTCGTTGAACAAATCCGCTGTGTCTTTTAATGTCTCTCGATCTATTTTATTTAGTACAAACCCCTGTAAGCCCATGAGATCCAGTGAGGTACCTGTTTCAATAGTTTTTTCTTATTTCTAGCATAAGTTTTTCTTTCTTCAAACAGTAATCCAATAGTGATCCATCTTTATATTTAAATAATAAAGCGTACACAACTAGGTTCCATCCTTTGTTAGCAAATGATTCGCAGAATTTATTTCTCCATGTTGTCCAGTCTGATTTTACTGATAATTTTATAATCATTGAACTGTACCATTCTGCACATCTTCTATCCATAAATATTTTGAGTACCTCAATTTTTTCTTCATCTCCTGTTACATCAAAGCGCATGCATGCGTGTAATTACTACCAAACGTTTCAATTAAAAACCTATCCGCGACGTTTTTCAAGCTTTTAGGTTTATTCTCTTGAATGCTTCCGACAAGTTTCTCAAAAAATTTTTCAAGTGTTCCTGCACCCGACTTCTGTTCTAAAGCAAGCTCTTCTTGATTTACTTCTTCTAGATATTGACCTTCAAATTGTAAATCTCTATCTTCAACTATATAAATTTATCTCAGTTCATCGGTCATTGATATCCAGATTCTTCTTACTTGTTACCTCTTATTTATACTGTTTTTCAAGTTGAAAGTGGCTGTCCTTACTACTTCCTTATGTAAACTCGCAAATTGTAAATTTTCCGGCATTGCATACACCTTGTTATAACTTAGTGTTATTGAGGTTATACTATGCATGTTTGATTTCCCATCAGGGTCTGGCAGTAATGTGATCTCGAAACGAAGCTTCTCCATATTTACTATTATTTTTTAAACAAAATTGTCGTTTAATAATGTTATTTTGGAATTAATCTTCAATGCGTTGCTCTGTAATCAGAGATTTTATTTTGGTTTTACAATAACTACAATATCATACAAATAGGTAACAAATATTCTCACCTGTAATCAAAGAAATTTTCGTTTATTCTTCAAATAATACAATTCTTTTACGATATTCATTCTAAAAAGATAACATACAAAATCTGACGTATCGTGACATTTCCTGTGATGTTAGCATACAGTGCGCCAAAATTCAAATGACCTAATTAACCTAAAGAAAATACTATTTTCTTTATATATAAAGATGTTCTTGGGGATGCAGTCATATATTCAATTCAATTTGAAATTAGAATAAATTAGCCAAAAACAGGAAAGATTTCATAGCCATCAATTACAAATGTCATTACCCACTACCCCAGACTTTTCTGTCATTTCTAAAGGAGTCTTTATTTTGGAAAATAAATTAGATACGGTTTTAATATTTTTTCTTGCAATAATATATATAATAATAATAAATATATAAATCATTTAACGAGTTCTCATAATTTATTTCATGGTTTTCTACATTGACTTGAGGTTGCATTAAACATTTGTTAATCAATTTTATAGGAAAATAATTCACTATTAATAATTTTTCAATTTTGATAAACTTTCATTTCTATATATAGGATGCGAAAGTTTGATCACTCTGTTTTTTTAATGCCATAATTAAGTTAATTTTTATTTTCTGTGGATGATATGAATGGAAGTTTATGTATCTGTTACTACATATATGAGCCATATTATATCCCTCATCATCCCGTACATCGGCCAGATGATCCTCTTACTAAAATTCGAGTGGTCTTCAACGCCTCTTGTGCATCTTCTAATGGCAAATCCCTCAACGATCTTCTGTTTACCGGCCCGAAGCTGCAAGCGGACATTTCAACTCTTCTTCTTCGCTTTCGTCTATATCGCTTTGTCTTCACTGCCGATATTAGACAGATGTATCGACAGATCTTGATACTCCCTGAGCAAAGAGATTATCAACGTATAGTCTGGCGTTTCACTAAACAGGAACCTCTCCAATATTATCGTCTGAACACCGTCACTTATGGAGTTTCTTCTGCTCCCTACTTAGCTCTTAGGACCCTTCGGCAGCTGGCTTCGGATGACGGACCCAAGTTTCCTGCTGCTAGGCAGGTCTTGCTGGATGCAATTTATGTCGATGACATCTTGACAGGCTGTTCATCCGAAGCTGAAGCTCTTGAACTGCGACAGCAAGTTCAGGATCTGCTCATGGCGGGCGGATTTGAGTTGCGTAAATGGGCTACTAATCATCTTCCTCTGCTGGACGGTATTCCCTCTGATCATCGTAGAGAATCCTCCTCTATTGACCCCATTCTTCTTGATCGTGAACCAAGTCTCAAGATTCTGGGACTTGGATGGAACCCTGCATCTGATCACTTCTTCTACTCTGTCCGCTTGACTTCAACGGCAATCACCAAGCGGACTGTGCTGAGTCAGATGGCTAGAATCTTCGACCCCTTGGGATGGTTAACTCCTGTCACCTTCTACGCTAAAATCTTCTTTCGTCAGCTCTGTCTTCTTCATCTGGAATGGGACCAACCTCTCTCAAATGAGGCCCAGCCCTCATGGTTGCGGTTTCAGTCTCAACTTTCCACTTTGTCAGAACTTCTGATACCACGCTTCATCCCTGACGTTTCTTCTTCTGCACATCAGTTGGTCGGCTTTTGTGATGCCTCTGAATCAGGCTACGCTGCAGTCGTCTATCTTCGCACTGTGGCACCGTCTAGTCACTGCCAGGTGTCTCTTCTAGCAGGTAAATCCAAAATTGCTCCTTGCAAGGCTATGACCCTGCCTCGTTTGGAACTATGCGGTGCCCATCTTCTCGCAAAACTCATGCATCACCTGTCCACTCGCGTGTTGCAGCATCTCGGTGCTGAATGCATGGCCTTCAGTGATTCATCTGTGGCCTTGTCGTGGATCCGTGGCGAGAGTCATAAGTGGAAGACATTTGTTGGCAATCGGGTCGCTGAAATCCAGGATCTCATTCCCTCGAATTGCTGGAGACATGTGGTGTCTGAGGACAACCCAGCTGATTGTGCCTCTCGAGGATTGATGCCTGCAGACATACATCATCACCCATTGTGGTGGCGTGGTCCTCCCTGGTTGCCTCTCGACTCATCGTTGTGGCCCTTCTCTTCTGTTGATTCCTCTCAAACTGATCAAGTGGACGAAGAAGCCAAACCGATCTCCGTTTTTATGTTAGCTGCCATCTCCGATGAACCCACCATGATTGACCGGTTTTCCTCGTATCTTCGACTCAAGCGAGTCACTGCCCATTGTCGACGATTCATACTAAATGCTCGTTGAACTCCAGGAGGCTGAAATTTGTTTAATACGTCTAGTCCAGTCTAACAACTTCGCTGAGGAGCTAGCTGAATTTCAAAAACCTTCTTCTCGTCATCGTCTTATCATGAAACTCCGCCTGTTTCGTGACGAGCATGGCCTTCTACGTGTTGGAGGTCGCCTTTCAGCGTCCTTACTGCCATATAGACACAAACATCCGGTTCTTCTACCAAAAATTAATCATCTCACTCATCTAATCATTGATGATGCTCACCTTCGCCTTCTGCACGCCGGTGCCTTGGCTACTCATTCGTTCATTCGTCAACGGTTCTGGATTTTGGATGGACGTAATGTGGTGCGTAATCGTTTGTGTAATTGCAACCGATGCTTCTCTTGCAAACCCCGTCCTCTGATTCAACCAATGGGCAATCTTCCACCTGAGCGTCTATCCTCTGCTGCGGCTTTTCTCACTACTGGCGTTGACTACGCCGGCCCCTTTTATGTGACGAGTGCACGACTTCGTGGAGCCGTCAGCACCAAGGCATATTTGGTTGTCTTCATCTGTTTCACTACGAAAGCGGTTCACCTAGAACTGGCGTCTGAGCTGTCCACCGCAGCTTTCATTGCTGCTTATCGTCGACTCGTTGCGCGCCGAGGTCATCCTTCCGTTATCTTTTCGGACAACGGGACCAATTTCGTAGGTGCACATAACTATCTCCGTGATCTTGGCCGCCTATTGTCTGATTTATTAGTATGCCTTCCTCAATTTTCTTGATCTCCATTCCTAAATATGTCTTTGGTGTTTCATCAACAGTAATCTCAAATTCCTTCTTCAGTTCTTCAATAATCTTGATCATTTGTTTCTTGTCTTTGGCAACAATTATTCCGTCGTCCACATGAATAGCAACATAAAGTTTCTTCTTTGGATCCATGAACACACACTGATCAGTCTTCAGTTGTTTCAAACCACATCTGTTTAGAAAATCAGTTAACTTCTTATTCCACTGCTGTGGAGCCTGTTTAAGACCATACAAGGCTTTCTTCAGTTTACATATTTTTCCAGGATGATTATATCCTTGAGGCAAGCGCATATAAATTTCTTCATTCAGGTGTCCATAGAGAAATGCAGACTTAACATCAAAAGTCATGATTTTCAAGCTTTCACTGGCAGCTATAGCAAGCAATATTCTCAGTGAAGTTGACTGTACAACAGAACTGAAAATGTCTCCAAAATCTAGCGTTCCTTCTTTCTGTTGACAACCTCGGGCAACTAATCTGGCTCTGTACCTGCCATCATCCTTCACTCGAAAAATCCAGCGACTAGTGATAATTTCTTTGTTTGAGCTTTCACTCACATCAACTAGATCCCATGCTCCATTTTTAGCCAGGCTATCTTTCTCTTCTTGAATTGCTTTATTCCATTGTTGTTTATTTGGACTTTCCATACACTCTTCATAAGTCAAAATAGGATTTTCAGTGAGTAATGCATGATCTTCAAACTCATCTTCCAGTACATAATCTTCATACTTCTTTGGCATTTGTCTTTGTCTTCTTGGTCTTTGGTTTGGTATTTCTTCTCTTTCGTTATTTTCTTCATTGTCTTCTCTTTCATTATTTTCTTCATTGAGTATTGGTTCTTCACGTTCATCTTCATGATTTTCTTGGTTGTTTTCTTCATTGTTGTCTTCATTTCTGTTGTCATCTTGATATTCTTCTTCAAATTGTTGCAGACTTTCAATTTCAATCGACACTCCTTGATAATCATCATTTTCTTCAAATTTGTTTGTAAATTTTATGTCTCTTGATACATACACTTTCCTTGTCTCAGGGTTCCAAACCCTATATCCATTTGGGGCATATCCAACAAATATTCCTTTTGCACTCCTGTCTTCAAGTTTCTTCAGGTATCCCAAATTCTTTGTGTAAACCACTTGACCAAATTCTCTCAGGTTGGACAGGTTTGGTTTCTTTCCATACCATTTTTCAGCTGGTGTAGTATCCACTGTAGTGGTTGGGCTCCTATTAAAAAGGTAAGTTGCAGTTAACACAGCAAATCCCCACATTTTGCTTTCCAACTTGGCATGCAACAACATTGCACGTACTCTGTTGAAGAGAGTTAAGTTTACTCTTTCTGCTTTTCCATTCAGCTCTGGTGAGTGTGGTATTGTATAATCCAGTTGTATTCTTCTTGATCTGCACCATAATTTGAAATCATTGCTTGAGTACTCTCCTCCGTTGTCCAGTCTCAGTTTTGAAGTTTTCAGATTGAAATATGCCTCAGCTTCATTGACATAGTGTTTGATGTATTCTTCAGCTTCATTCTTTGTACGCAGTAAATACACCTTCAGAAAATGTGTATAGTCATTAAGACATGTCATAACATATTCTTCACCATCTGGTGTTGCAGGAGATATTTTTCCACAAATGTCTGTGTGTACTATCTCCAGAGGTCTTGTTGCTCTTGCTCTTTCAGTGTTGAATGGCTTTCTTATCAATTTTCCTCTGATACAAGGTTCACACATTTCTTCATTACATTTTTCAATTTCATCACCCACTCCATCACACAGTTTTGGAATTTTCTTCAAGTCTTGGAAATTTAGATGTCCAAGTTTATTGTGCCAATCAATTGCTTTTTGTTTTTGAGTTATCATGGCCTCTTCATCAGTACCAAGATCAACAGTGTACAAACCATTTCTTTGCTTTTCACCAACTAGCACAACATCGTCTTCATTATACATTACTTTTCCATGAACAAATTTCACACTTTTGTCATCAAATATTGCTATGCCACCTTTTTCTGTAACCACATTCACAGACAGAAGATTTCTTGACAAATCTGGAGCATATGACACATTTGTTAAAGTAACAGTGTCACTTTGAATATTTCCAACAGATTTGGTCACAAAACTTGATCCTTTCTTTGCACATCTCACGCTCACTTCTTCTTTCTTCAGGTTAGACAACAAATCTTCAACATGTGTGAGATGGCTTGTTGAGCCGCTGTCAACAACAAACGTAGTATCCATCTCATCTTCTCTTTCAGTCTTGTATGTTTCTACGAGATAACTGACATTGTTATTTTGTCTTCTGTTATTTTCATGTTCCCTCCTGTATTTGCACTTCTCTTCGGGGTGGTTGTTTTTTTTGCAGTATTTGCACGTTGAAAAAATCTTGCCATTCCAACAAAAATCTTCAGTATGTCCACTTTTGTTACATTTGTTGCAATGCCTGAACTGGCCACCTGTTGATTGATTCTTCTGCTCTTGTTGTGTCTTTGGTTTCTGCTCACCTTGCTTGTTGTGATTGTTTGGGTTTGATCTGCATTCATACATTTTATGGCCCATTTTTCCACAGTGGTTGCATGTACCTCTGAATTTATATGCTTTGAAGGCAACCTTTGCTTCATTATTATTTCCTTTCATTTTCTCCTCTTCTTTAAGGAGTCTTGACCGAAGATTGTCTATTGTTCTCTCTTCTTTTGGTGTCGAATCCCATGCTACACCAAAATGTTTATATTGTTCTGGCAGGGTCACTAAAATTTTTGTCATCAGCATTTCTTCTTCTATGGGATGTCCTGCCTGAGTAAGTTTGAAATTAAGTGTTTCCAGTCGAGCAATATTTCCAAGCACATCTTTAGTCTTGTCATAATGCAAACCCAAAAATTCAGCCAACAGTTGGTTCCTTGCTTGTTCAGTATCCCTTTTATACACCTTTGTGATTGATGCAAACATCTCACAAGCTGTCTTTGAAGTCAAAACATGGGCTTTTACACTTGAGTCGATGGTTCTTAACATGATATGTTTTGCTAGTGCATCTTGAGTTTTCCACTGTGCTATTGCTTTTTCTTCTCCAGGCATTTTGATTTCACCACTCACAATTCCTTTAAGGTTTTTTGCTTCAAATGGAATTCCAATTTCGAATTCCCACAAGGCAAATGTCTGGGCGTCGGTGAGTTTGGTCACGGAGTCAATCTCTTCTTTGTGCGACATGATGGAATCTTGAGCCGCACTCGCCGCACTGTTTTCACTGTCTTTCAATCACTTTCACTGTCTTTACACTGTCTTTTTCTTTGTTAGCCTCACTGGGCCCATAACCTGTTCGTATTTACTGATTTTTCTGATATTTTCTTAATATTTCACTTGATATTTTTCAATTTGACACAAGGATAAAATTTTTATTAAAGAAGAAAGACAATACAAAATGTCACCAACATAAGTGTTACCAACACAAAATATCAAAAACACAAATCATCCAACTGAGTTTAAAATTGACATAATTCAACATCTATAACGTTCCGCTCCTGTATATCAGCCAGCAGTTGCTGAACCTCTTCCTGTTTGGCGAGCGGTAGCCGTCGGGCTGCCTGTCTGATCGGAGCGGCATCTCCGGTGAATATCGAATGCTGCACCAGATTAGTATGACCCAGATCATCGTCATACACGGAGAAAACGTCCTGATACTTTCGTAGCAGTGCCTCAGCTTGTCGTTGCTCACCATCGGACAGGATTCTGGCATCGGATATCAACTTCTTTAAAGTTGAGGGTAACCTACAATTATTGGTGCCTCGTTCTTTGTCTAAGTGCATCACTTGTTTTACTGGATAACACGTCCCTAATTTCGTCCCAAATTTCAGGACCACCTCCTGGTCGCTCATGTTCATGATTCTGACTGGAATTCGACTATCTTGTACTACATTCAATGTGCATCCCACCAGTAGCTGTCCATTCTGCTGTTGGGAATCTACCACGCCCACTAACTGTCTACCAGTATCACTAGTGACAGCAGCCATTAACACCTTTTCTCTTCGTGCCGGAACCCTGGCGTCCTCTTCAATGGAAAATCTGAGAACGGCAGCTGAATTATACCCATCGGCTAAGAGGATCTCTTCACTCTTGGTCTTCAACCTTCGCCCTTTTGGATCTATCAAGATGTCAAATGTTGCTAGAAAATCCAGCCCTATGATAGCGTTATCCCTGATGTTAGCTGTCAAAATCACAGTTTGATATTCTCTAGAACCCAATCGAACTCTGACCTCACGTTGTCCCAGGATTGGCAAGCGTTCCCTTGAGGCCGTTTGCATCCCAGCCTCCCTTGATCATATCGGGTCGGACGATGCTTCGTACAGCTCCAGTGTCTATCAAGAGGGAGCAACTGATACCCTCAATTTCTCCATCAACCGTTAAGCTTTGTCCTTGGGTCCCGACTTTACTAACGATGATGGCAGCTGATTGATTCTGTTTCAGTCGCTTGGTCTCGTTTAGACCGCACAGGCCTTTCTCATGTCCAAACCTTCGGTACCAACGACATCTCGACAATCGTGTTCCATCGGTTGTAGGTTTCATTGATGGGGATGAGGGATTGAAGGTCAGTCGCCTCCTCTCCAGACTGGCCTTTCCTAGTTTTCTCGAATGCATCGGAGCAGGCGAATGCCTGCGTCGCCTAGGGCAACGGGCCATGAGATGTCTCTGTTTACCGCATCTCCAGCATCTTGGCCCTGATAGGCCTTTTTCCTCCATGTCGCCAACCTCTCTGACTCTCACAGTTGGCTTGGCCACCCTCTTAGCAGCTTCCAGTTCCAGCGCATGGATTAGGGCTTCACTAATCAACTTCGGACGCTGCATCCGTACACCATCCTGAATGTCACCATCTTTGATAGCATCGATGAACGCTGACACTCACCTCACTGGTGACTCCCTCCGGTTAAGCTAGATGTGCCAACCTTTCAACATCCGCTGCCATCTCCTGTAACGATTCATTGGAGCGTTGACTTCGATGTTTCAATTGGGCGTTGAAGATGGCGGCCTGATGTCTCTCTCCAAATCGCAGTTCCATGGCCTCAATCAACTGCTGGAAACTCCATGATTGTCCATCGGGAAACGATCTCAGAACCTCCATAGCACTTCCCCGGAATGCCAATACCAGTGCCGTAGCTCTCTCCATTGGGCTCCAATGATTCGCGTTAGCGGCTGCTTCGAACTTTCTCAGATAGGTTGTCCAAGAGGTGCTGCCGTCGTAGGTAGGGGCTTGGATTTACTCTCAGCTCTTGTAGAATGTCCTGAGCTGCTCCACAACATTGCATTGGATGCTCTCCACTTCGATCTGCAGCTGCTCCGTTTTTGCCTTGACCTCTTCAGCTGTTGTCACGGCGGCGCTCGTCCTATCTTTAACCTCTTCCATTTTGCAGGTTAGGGCGTCCATACTGTTGTTTCATAGGTCCTTCTGCTCTGTCAACTGATCCTGAAGGCGATCGACCTGTTCTCGCACCTCTCCCAGATGTTTGGCTTGTTCCACTTTCAACCGTTCTTCCATACCCTGTTCTGCTAATTTGCTTGGTCTGTTTGTTGTCTCATCAATTCGGCAAGGGTTGCCATAATGGATTCCATAACGGCCTTCCTTGTGGACATCTTCTGTTCTTGTTATTTGACTAGATATCTCACTTCTGACACCAATTGAACTGAATTGCAGTTCGGGATCCTTTCGGCTTTGTCAAACTAACAAGAAAATACAACTTCCCTGTTTCAGAATTTTATTTTCCCAAAAATAACATTGTTTTGGTACGCCACTGGCAATATAATTTGATAGCAAATTTATTGATTCCACGTGCAGGCTGGTCTGGTCTTTTCCACATATTTGAAGTGCATTTAACTATTCCTCACACTCGGTAACACATGGGTTTCATCTGGACAGATCCTTGGCATTCCATGCTCATTCCAAGTGAAATTCCTTCTCTTGCTTTTTGTTGTTTGTTGTAAATAGAGGAATTTTCGTTTTTCCTAATTAGATATTCAATGGTATTGAATAGGACCCCTAATTTTCAGTACAATATCATCATATCTAAGAAAGGAAGACATTGTTCATTTTCTTTTTCACCTGTAAATTGAAGATGCTCATTAAAAATATTCAATGTTTCATCAACTCTATTAGTTGGTAGAGCTAAGATTAAATCATCTACATATCTTTTAATGAATGGTATTGGAAATGAAACTTTAGTTTTTGAAACTTGCATTAATTCATCTAAAACATAATTTACAAGAATAATATTCGATTATTAGGTACCTATCTCTTTTCAAAATAATAAATTGTAGGATGTTAAGTATCCATATTACAATAAAAACTATATATAGATATCTATACATACTTTAATTTTGAGATATATCTCGAGAAAAAATATTATAATTATCATTATATAACTTTAGAGCACAATTACTTTTAACGTAAGTATGTATAATAATTAAAGAAATCTATTAAAAGCATAAAGGTGTAGAGCTTCATCTTATTTTTATATTTATCTCATTCATTAATGAACTAATAGATTTCTTTAATTATTATACATACTTACGTTAAAAGTAATTGTGCTCTCAATTCCTATGTGGCGCGAATTGTGTCCCACTGGTAGATAATGTCTCAAAGTTTTTGACTACTTCCAGTTGCTTTTGTTTAGTTGGATACAGCTTCCACTTATGTGGCGCTGATGAAAGCTAACAAGCTTGAAATCACGTGATCCGCTTCTAGTGGGTGGTTGTGTCCGACTAATTAAAAGCATAAAGGTGTAGAGCTTCATCTTATTTATATATATATATATATATATATATATATATATATATATATAAAAGCTCAACAAGAATATATTTGTCGCTTTCCAAATAGACTCAGTCCGCATGTAAAGGTACCCATTCACATTCAGTAGGGATGGCAAAATAATAAAATATATCGATATATATATACATATAAATCCGTATATGAGGTAAGTCGAAAAATATGAATTTTGCTCAAGAGTAAATTACCTTTTTTGAGAATATTGAAAGTTTTTAATAAAAAAAGTTGATCATATTTGAAAACTATTGTCAGATATCCAATATTATTCATTCGCCTTGAAAAAAAATATTTTATTAATTTTATTAACTTCGGTGTATTAGCATTGAAAATTCACGTCTACCGATAAACATTTAATCTAGGATGCACTGACGCCAAAACTCCAAACGTCAAATCGCTAGATCGTTTAAGAAAATACAAGAAATGGCGGCTTTATTAATTAGTAACCTGAAAAATGAACTAGTTTTTATTGTCGGAGATAATTATAAAAATCATATATTTAGAAGCAGCAGCTATTTTAACAATAGACATCCGAATAGAAATAATCAGCATTCGACAGTTGCAAAAATTCTAAATAAATTCAAGACGTCTGGAAGTGTTCACAATAATTTTAATAAATATTTTTTTCAACAAAATAGCTGATGTGTAATTTACAAAATCTGCATATGTATTTTATTTATAACAAAACATATTTTTTATAGCTGATGGATAATATTGGATATCTGACAATATTTTTCAATTATGATCAATTTTTTTTATAAAAACTGTCGATAAAGGTACTTTATTCTTGAGCAAAATTCATATTTTTCGACTCACCTTGTATACGGATTAAAAGAATTGATGGTTGAATTGTAAGTTTTGGACTATGCAGAACTTTTTATCAAGAGTAACTTTTTTTCATAAATCCTATAATGAAAAAGTTTTCCATATGGCTCCGACTTAATTGGTCACAGTGTATAAATATCATCATTTTCAGACTTATTCGTACGATTATTCACGTAGTGGCCTCCCTTACATATTTATGTATTGTTCTCTCATTTGAGCCCATTGTTGTCTATCGTTGGCTGTTCGGGCCCATGTTGTTCCTGCTAATTTCTTGATGTCATGGTCCCATCTTATGTTTGGTCTTCGTCTTGGTCTCTTATTATTTCGAGGATACCATAGTGTAATTTTTGTGGTCCATCTATTGTCTGTTCTTCTAGCTAAGTGCCCTGCCCATTGCCATTTGAGTGCCTTGATTCTGTGGATTACATCTGTAACCTGGGTCTTCTGTCGTATCCACTCGATTCTTTTGCGGTCTCTCTTGGTTATTCCTAGCGTAGTTCTTTCCATAGATCGTTGTGTTATCTGTAGTTTTCTTACGGTATCTGATTTCATAGTCCAGGTTTCGCATCCGTATGTCAAGACTGGTAGTACGCATTGGTCGAACGCTCTTTTCTTGAGGTAGAGGGGCATTCTTGATTTCAATATTATTGTGTTTCTTCCGAACGTTCTCCATGCTAGTTTAATTCTTCTGTAATATATATATATATATATATATATATATATATATATATATATATATATATAAATATATATATATATACATATATATATATATATATATATAAAAATATTTGATTCCGAATTCTTGACTAGTTTAATATTTGATAAAATAGATTTTTGTTGGGGATGCAGTCATTTAATAAATAAAATTGTTTAAATTCTTTGGATTATGGCGAGCTTTCGAGAATGTTTATTATCTTCGTCGGGCAAACTAAAAATCGTTACAAATTTTCTTAACCACATAATAAATTATTAATTAAAGTACTTACATTCGTGAATTTAGATAAAATTAACCACAAACAGGAAAGATGTCATAGTCATCAATCAGAAATGTCATTAATTATTTATAAATGTCATAGTAACGGCATATCTAGAGTTGAAAGTGTCTAGATTCAAGTTTTCTTAGAAAAGATATAACAGACTTAGAAACACATAATATAAATAAATATATACCCGTACACAGACTAGACTATCTGAATTCTTAGGTATTGCAGTATAAATTAAAGTTTATTATCTCAATAATATTATTTACTATTTTGTTAGGCATTCAGATTATTTGTTAATTATATATAATCATATTCTCTCAAAATGCGACATACATAACTTTAAAATGAAATAATAGAAAGCGTCAATTACTTAAAAAAACAAGTCAATTTCTCTCACAAATTGAACTGAGAAATTTATTAGAATAGCAGATGTATCTAATAGAGAAATATTAACATATATCATCTTCATCGTATTCTCTCACAATACGATAGATACACAATATGAAATATCCTAAAAAGCATCAATTCATTCAAATGAAGCTAATAATAATAATAAAATATGATAAGCGGATTTCTCTCACAAATCAACATGTAAGAATATTGTAAACATTGTCCATGTTATTTAATATATTATAAACAGTGATATCAAAATAGCAAATGGCGAAACACAAGGAAGAAAAAAAAAATCATCGTATTATATCTCACTATAGGTTAAACATGAAATGAAAATCCTTTTGAATCAACTAATATTAAGAGTTTTGAGATCTCTAGATCAACTGATTGGTGAGAGAAATTTAGTTGTGTTGTGTTTAGTTATATGTGAAATGTAGGTTCAATTTACCAGCTAGGCATGAAATTATTATTCATATTCTAATATGGTCCGGATAGCTCCTCATTTAATTAATTAATTATTGAACTTCGTCAATTGTTCCTATCCACCATTATACATGCTTAATATGTAGCTCATACTTGTCTCCACCAATAGTTCTATACTGAAGATTGATACAAGGATTGATTATCAAATATAGCACTTCGCCCTACGACATACTGATGAGAAGCAACAACCTCGAAATCATGATATATCTCTGGGAGACTGATGCTATATTTGGTAATCAATCTGATTGAGCAGTAGAGTAGAAAAAATCCCGATGGCCTATAGTCAGCGGAAAGGTAAATTTTTCAAAATTCATTGAATTGAAATTTGAACAACCTTTTCATTGGTATACCTACATGTTATTACATATAATTGTCGTATGTGTCATAGCCTTGCGGTTAGAGGTTTTTGTTTTAGGTGTTGAATATATAGGAGACAGGGTTCGAGTTCCACTTCAAGGCAGAATTTTTTTTTCGTTTATTTCTTTTCAATAAATATACTATATTTTTTTTAATCAGGGTCTATATTAAGATCTCCAGAAAATGTACAATTACATCAAATTTATATTGAGTGTTCATGTTTTATCAATATTTGTTATTTTTCTTTATTAATTTTTATTTTTTCTCTTTTTTGATAATTTTTTAAAATGTTTGATTGATTTTTGTAGCAAATTTGAACATGATACCTTCAAAACTGCGACCTCTATCGTGTTAACAAATTTCGTAATATCCCATATATATATATATATATATATATATATATATATATATATATATATATATATATATATATATTGATTTTGTATTCTTGACTGGTTTTATAATAAATAAAAAGATGTTCTTGGGGATGCAGTCATATAATCAATAAAATTCTTTGATTAAAGCCGAGCTTTCGAGAATGTTTATTCTCTTCTTCAGGACAAAAATCGTGAATTTAGAATAAATTAGCCAAAAACTGGAATGATTTTTTTTGTAATTGATGGCTATGAAATCTTTCCAGTTTTTGGCTAATTTATTCTAAATTCACGATTTTTGCCCTGAAGAAGAGAATAAACATTCTCGAAAGCTCGGCTTTAATCAAAGAATTTTATTGATTATATGACTGCATCCCCAAGAACATCTTTTTATTTATATATATATATATATATATATATATATATATATATATATATATATATATATATATATATATATTTGAAATTTTTTCGAAATTCAAAAGTGTGAACGATCGCAATAGGTACATTTCTATAAGAAATTTACCTAAAAAGGCATACAAACGCAATATGTAGACGACAAACCTCGTTCTTATTGTGGCACTCTACAAAATGTAGGTTCAATTTATATATATATATATATATATATATATATATATATATATATATATATATATATATATATATATATATATATATATATATATATATATTTATTTATTTATTAACCAGTATTATACATACAATTAAAACTGCATTATAACATTAATATTAACCTACAGAAGTATATGATAATACTTGTTCGTAGGACTGGTACCAAAAAAAATTAAATAGACGCATATCCAAGGCGATCAAAAAAAAATAATATTCAAGATAAGAAAAGGGTAATATAAAAAATATAGAATAAAGAATACTAATAATAGTAAAGAGAACATTTGACCTTTTTTGAACAAAATTTATATTATTACTTAACTTAATGTAAAATAGTCATCCAATGTTAATAAAACATAACAAGCAATATGTAAACATATTTTATCCTCCTTTTATGGTATTCCCTACAATCCATTTCTTTAATAATCCTTTCCTGGCATTATTTTTTTTTAAATATTTTGAGATCATTTTGAAGGTTGTTGTATAGTCTTATGACTCTTATATAACTATTTTTTATACTCACTGTTTTGTTTCTTTGTGGAACAATAATGCTCTTATTCCTAGTGATACTATTTAAATTCATAAATTGCCCTCTCAGTTCGTCATAGTGAAATTTGAGAGCTTCCAAAGAGAAAATTTGATCTATAGTTAGTGGATTTTTATGACTTATGTATTGTTTTTTGTTGACTATTTTGACTATTTTATTTTGTAAAGCTTGCAGTGATTTGATACTGGTTGCACATGCCCCCCCCAAGCAGTAATACCATAGTTGATGATACTATGGAAAAAAGCATAATATAATAATCTTAGCGTATCAGATGTCATAATCTTAGACATTTTGTAAAATATAAAAAATATGGACTTTGTTTTCTTTAGGATGTGTTCAATATGTTCATTCCAGTTCATTCTGTAGTCAAATATAATACCCAAATATTTACAACTTTGTACTCTTTTCAAAGATTCGCCATTGATAGACACGTTAATAGTATCAGGAACACTAACGCAATAATTACCGAATGTCATAAAAACTGTTTTATCAATATTTAAGGATAGTTTATTTAACGCTAGCCATGTGTATATGTTATCTAAATAATGGTTCATTTTAGTTTCAACTCCCTGCCAATTTTTATCGGTAGAAATAACAGCTGTATCGTCTGCAAAGGATACAATTGTATCTTCCGGTATACTAGTCAACAAGTCATTCACGTATAATATAAATAACAAAGGTCCCAAAACAGTTCCCTGGGGAATGCCAGTATTAATTTCAAAAAATCGCTAAAACACCCGTTTACTTTTACACGTTGTTTCCTGTCTTTTAGATAGTTTTGAATGAGTTTGTGTGCGTTGCCCCTAATGCCATAGTTATGCAATTTATCGAGTAAAATCATATGGTTTATAGTATCAAATGCTTTAGCTAGATCCAAAAAAGTAATAGCAATAGGGGTACTTTTATCAAATTTTTCATAGATTGAATTAGTTATTTAGTTTAGCGCATCCTTGGTCCCTATGTTTTTCATAAAAACATATTGTCGTTTTGATAATATGTTGTGTTTTTCAATATACTTTAAAAATCTGTGGAAAATGGTTTTTTCAAAAATCTTTGTTAGTAGTTGGAAATAATATGTTTTTGATTACTTTTGTGGATAGGTATAACATCTGCAGTTTTTAAAGCTTTTGGCCAAATTGCTTTTTCAATACATAGATTAAATGTATGTACAAGCGGTTCAGAAATATAGTCAATAAGAGCCAGGATTGCCTTTGTATTAATATTATCTACTCCCCCGTTTTTCTGTTTCAATCTTTTGATGACCCTTTCAATTTCATCAATGTTTGTTGGAGTTAAGAAGATGGAGCTAGGGTTGACAGGTGGTAAATTTATTACAGAGTTTGGCTGTTGTATCTTTCTGCAAAGGTCTGATCCTATATTACAAAAAAAAATATTCATAATGTTTGAATTTTTTTAGGTTCAACGATTTTTTGGTTATTTTCATCATGAATATAGTTAATTAGATGGACTAATTTTGAGTTTTTACCAATTTTCTCGTTAATAACTTTCCATAGATTTCTGGAATTACCTATATTATTTTCAATTTGTTTTCGCTCATATTTACACTTAGCATCTTTAATAAGTTTATTATGTATCTTTAAGTGATTTTTATACTCGGCCTTTATTGCTTCATCATTTGGTCTCATTTTCCATTTCTTATATAAGAAATCTTTCTTATTACAAGATTCAATAATTACTTTGGTAATCCAATTCTTACTGGGATCATTCTTGGATTGTTTGCTAATGTTAACCTTGGACAAGCTAATACAATGTTTAATATCACTTATCAACGATTCTATTGCTAAATCAGGGTCTTGCATCTACAATATATATCTCCAATTCTTTATTGCGGCAATATTCCTCAACTTATAGTTTATAGTTGAGTAGGATGTTTTGGGCGTATGCTGATTAGGTATTTTGTTTAACGTTATAAACAATGGATAGTGATCTGTAAATAGTTCCTCCAATTTAATAGACTCAAAGTCAACTGTGCTGGATTTAATAAAAATATTGTCAATGCAAAAACCCTCATTAGTATTATAATTCGATGGTCTGGTCACAGTTTGAAATCCGGGAGCAAACCCTTTCTCTAAGAAATTATTAAAATATTCTTGAGATATTTCATCAAGTTTAAGAATATCAATATTGAAGTCCCCGATTATTAAGTGATTTTTAATGTTCCTGGACAAATGGAGAAACTTTTTTAACTCTGATATAAATTCTGACTTTGGTAAGCTATGTGATCTATATAGTGATGATATTACTAGACTATTATTGCCTTCAATATTGATAGAAGAATGAATAAAACTGAGTCTTCCAACTTTAATGATTTCTGTATTTTCTATTACGTTTTGTTTTATATAAACAACAACACCATCACAGTTATTAATTCTGCTATTATTATAAAATAACTTGTAGCCCGGCAAGGTGAAATAATCACAATAGTCAAGAATTCTTGTTTCGGAACAGACAATAAGACAAGGTTTGACCTCAAACTTCTCAACTAGAACATGTAGTTTGGAATGATTAGCATTTAAGCTTCTAATATTGACATACATAATGAAATCTTTGTTCTTATTAACAATATCATTTAGTTCATTATGGCTGATGCAAATTGTTTCTTTTTTACCGATTCTCTTTGTAAGCTATCAATAAATTCAAGGTTTTGATCTATTTTGTTTGTTAATATGCTGATTTGCTTTGTTCCTTGTCATAATTGTATTATTCCGTGTATCTTTAGCCGGTATTTGTTGTTGCTCATATATCTGTTCTAGGTTCTGTAAATTGACGTTATCAACCGTAGTAGCTAAAAAGGTTTGTTTTGATGAACAATCATGTTTTGTATTATTAATATTTGGCCCAATATATTTAGGCATTGTAGGTTTAATCGTATAATTAGTGTTTGAGATTGATAATGTCATTTTTTTTAGTATTTCACATTCTTGTACATCACAAGCCGTATGATTAGTTCTATATCTAGCATTAAAGTTTTCATTAGCATAATCACAGTTTGTACATTTTTTTGGTTTTTGTCACTATAAATATTTGCCGTATGATCACCAGCACAATAAATACACTGGGCTGTTTTCTTACACTTTTTGCCGCTATGATTGAAACCTGAACAATTGTAGCATATTGACACATTAAAGTCATCATAAGCCTTGCAGCACTGGTGTCCGATGTAAATCTTATACTTATTTTTAGCAATTTATTCATATAGATTAGCTGGAACTTCAATAATAGCACCGTGAGCTTCGTTGGTATTCTTGAAAGTGTGCAATACTTTGCATTTATTTTCGAAATGAACAAAATTTCTGTTATTTATTATCACGTTCTATACCATCTTTGCTTAAATTAGTTTTTATTACAAATATCTTTAGTCTTGGTTTATTTTGTTCCTGCAATTTAATCTCAAAATCATTTCCTAGCACGGTTTTTAGTATATCACTTGTTTTTGATACATCCTTACTATTTACGCATTTCACAATTGTACCACTTTTCTTGGTGTTGAAAACACGTTTGATCGGTATTGCAGTATCATTCTGTAATACTTCTGTTATTCTTCCAAAAGCCAAATCTGCAGTAATATTTTCAGTTGAAGTAGTAATTTTGATTTCCGGTACTTTAACTATTTTCTTTGTCTATTAATCCTAGTCACTTCAGAATACATTGGTTTATTATTCTTTATTGTATCAATTGTGCTAATGAGTAATTCATTTTTGCTTTTAATTTCATCATTCAGTTGTCTTAGTAATATATTTTCAGTTAGAATGGATCGTATCTCTGTGTCTATTTCCACATTATTCTGCAAGCTGATCCTATTTTCGGATAGTGTATTTTCAATATCTTTATATATCTTTTCTTGTACTCTTTTAGTTTCATTTAACTTAATTTCAGCTATAACTTGCCTTGCCACATCATTTAATTCTTCCTCATTTTGGTTTAAGGTCAAATTTTCGTGATTATTACATATTGCAAAAACATCACTTAATATTTTAACATTCTTAAAGCGATTAAATTCGTTAAGGTGATAAACCTCCTCGCAAATAATACATATTACAATATTTGTTTTAACTTTAGGATGACACTTAAAATTTTTATTTTTACATCCATCAATCGATGCCAAGTCGGTCATCTTAATTGGTTGATTATTCCCTGCAGCTGGTGTCACATTTCCAGATATGCCACTGCTTCATTTATGATTGTTTACAATCTGTTTCTCACGTATATTTGTAATTTTCGACGAAGAAGTGTTGGAGATATTATTCCAAATATTCAAATGAAATAATTGTACATACCTTCTGAAACAATCGTGTTACTGTAGGAATGCACATCTTCTATCCATACACAACAAATCACAATATGAATATATATATAAAGATGAACCACGAGAGTAATTGATATGATTAATATTGTTAAGTAAAGATAATAAGGAACAATATTGTAAATTATAAACATTGAATGTTGTTTCTTTGTTTTTACAGAGAAACTTTTCCGTTTATTCATTGTTGTTTTCCAATTGAAATTGGAAAATTGAAGTTTAGGATTTACAATATAAATAACTCTCCAAGGGGTTGTAGGACCTTGACGCTGGTGGAGAGGTTTAAGGCCCTAGACTTCCTAGTAAGGGGTATCCTCGACAAACTGGACCTCAATAAAATGGGCTCTCCTGGGGCGAGGGGATACCTAGACTGACTACATGTAGTCGGTCTGGATCAGTACGGTTCCTGAAAGGAAGACACGTTGGAACTCTTTGGCGAATGCGTACGCCGGCGAGGATCAACAGGCAAGTAATTCCCAGAAGCGACCAAGAACAACCCCCCGTCGTTGTTTGTGCTGCGGCAAGGGTACCGGGTACTTAGTGACGGAATCCTGGTAGCTCCGGGACTCGCTTCGGGAGGCCGGAAGTCCGGCAACACTCCTATTTGGCCCTCAGTTCCACTAGACGGACGGTCAAGACTAACCCACCTTGATCAATCGGCTGTGCTGTCCTGTCAGAGGGCCGGCTGGGTGAGTCCCAAGGAATTATGGATCGTGCGGCGGCGGAGTGGGGCGCCGGTACTGCAAGCGACAGCTCCTATTGTCCTTGCGGGATTGATATATATCTCGGGTAGCCCTGGCGCTGATACAGCGTCCCCAGTGCGGGCTCTGTGGCGGGGGGGCGGGGGATGAATAAAATAAAGATCTATGGAAACAAAAAAAAATTGAGCAACAAGCAGGGACTTCGGGCGATCTGGCCAGACCAGTGGTACCGAAAGACCCTCCGAAGAAGAAAATGTTAGGGGCAGCAAGGAGGCAGCTTCAGCCTAAGTCGGGCGTGGCCACTGAGGGCACGAGCGGGGGTAAAACACTGCCGGCTCAAAGCGGTTCGGCAACCCGTAAGCACCAACGCTCGACCGGTAACACGCCCTCACCTGGGACTCGTCTTGGAAAGAGGGCGAAGGCCGGGGAGTAAACGCGCGCCTGGCGGTGGCACGGTCCCTCAGGGACGCGGTGGCCAGCCACCTCAGGCTGGCCATTGTCGACCGATAGGACCAAAGCTGCCCCCTCACCGAGGAAAAGGCAACCCTTATCAAGGAGGAGCTCGGCCACATTGTGGCTAACGCGCTGGACACGACGCAGGGAGCTCCTACTTTTGAGCTCTGTGGCTTCGCAGCGGGAGCGCTGAGAAACACCTACACCGACGAAGTTGCTCGCGACTTTCTGGTAAAAGCAGAGCAAGGCTTACCGTACGATGAGCTGCCTGAGCTAACCAAAGCGACTCTTTGGATCCCCGGCCCTCCTGTCGAGACTGGGCTCCTAAGGGGGCGCCTGGCTGCTCAAAACACAAGGGCGGGCATACCAAGGTGGATCCTCTTCCACGAGGCCGTCAAAGAAGAAACTCAGGGCAAACCCCTCATTTTCGGACTCTTGAGAAAAGAGAGAGACGCCTTAGCCGAAAAAGCAGGCAAATTATTTTACCTGCTTGGTCACGTCACCTGCAAGGTGACCCAGTTGAGAGAGGGAGGTGAGACTGCCTCGGCTCAGGGAGCGCCCATGCAAATGGACGCACCGGAGTCAGGTGGGATTGTCGACCCACCAGTACAAGCCAGATGGCCAAAACCACCGGTTTTCCTCCTACGTCGTCACCTCAAGGACATGTGTTTCCCTTTCAGGTCATATAGAAGCCATCCTACTGACAGGACTCCCAGGGCGCGACCTAACGACTGTCTAATTGCACCTGGACTTCGGAAATGGCAAAGAAGAGGTTATTGTAGCCTCATCCTACCTACCAATAGACGCCACAGAGCCACCTCCCAGCAAGGAACTAGCGAAGCTGGTCGACTTCTGCGAGCAGAGGAGAAAACACCTCATAGTAGGGTGTGACGCAAATGCCCACCACTACGCTTGGGGCAGCGAAGTAGGGCATTACTAGAATACCTGTTAGGGACAAATTTGGAAATCCTCAACCGAGGAAACGAACCCACGTTCGTAACCTCGCAGTGTCAGACGGTGATTGACATTTCAGTCGCAACACAAGAGATCTCCAAATAAATCGTGGACTGGAGGGTCAGCTCCGAAGCCACCCTCTCTAACCACAAATGTATAATAATGAGACTCTTAGTGGTCAAGACATCAAAAGAGCCGTACCGGAATCCCAGAAAGATAGACAGCGAAGCGTACCTAACGCACCTGGAGTCTTTCATGGGCAATGATGGGGCGGCCACTCAAATAACGTCTGTAAAGGATCTAGACAAGCGAGTCAACTCACTGGGCGGATTATGAGTGCTTATGAGCACGCCTCGCCCCTGAGAAGAGGACAGCTCAGACCTGGCTCCGCCACATGGTGGAGCATGAGTCTTAAAATCAAAAGGACCCAACTGCGGAGACTCTTCAACAGAGCTAAGTCATCCCGAAATACGTCCGACTGGGAGGTCTACAAATTATACCAAAGGTCGTAAAAGAAGGAAATTCGCTCAAAGCAACGGGAATCATGGAGACTCTTCTGTAAAGAGACAGAAAGTAACCTGCAACATCCAGACTGCTTAAGGTGATCTCCAAAGATCCTAGAAAAGTGGGCTGTGTCAGAAAGGAGGACGGTAACTATACTGACACTGTTATAGACACAGCAAAAACACTTCTGTGAACACACTTCCCAGGGTCGATATTACTAGGAAAAGTTACGGAACTTCCTCACAACTCGAGATGTCCCTCTGCGGAGGACTGGCAATCGGCGAGAGAAGTCATAAATCGAACCGAAACAATACAGGCGGTCAAGGCATTCTCCCCATATAAGTAATCAGGAACGGATGGGATTTTCCCGGGTCTCCTTTAATGGGCACTGGGAACTGTACTGAACAAACTGGTGGTTATCCTCAAGGCATGCCTTGCATTTGCACACGTACCCGAGAAATGGAGGGTCTTCCTACCGAAACCAGACAAGAGTGACTTCTCATCTGCCAAATCATACCGTCCAATGTCTTCATAGACATCGAAGGTGCGTTCGATCGAACTACCTTCAAAACAGTCAACAAAGCTCTTCGCGACAGAACCGTACCGCCGGGTTTGCGCAGGTGGATAGGAAATGTACAACTTACTCGAGAGCAGAGTAGTTGAAATAAGTGTTGCAGGCGCAACTGTCTCAGGGAGTGTTACGAAGGGCTGTCCTCAGGGAAGGGTACTCTCCCCATTGCTATGGAACATAGTAGTAGACGACCTTCTAACGACCCTGAACGACGTGGGCCTGTATACCATAGGATATGCGGATGATATAGTCATACTGCTGACAGGGAAGCACATTGAAGTGCTGATGCAAAGGGTACTCCGCTTCCTAGAAAAGTGGAGCAGGGCAACGTCTCTTTCTGTGAATCACCACAAAGTAGAGGCTATGCTCTAGAAAATGAAAGGTGGACGACATAAAAATCCTACACTAAATGAAACCCAGCTCAAGCTATCCAACGGGGTGAAATGCCCAGAGGTGGTTATCGATAGAAAACTGACCTGGGGAAAACATCTGGACAGCAAGCTGGACAAAGCCAGTGCAGCTCTATGGCAATGTCGAAGAGTTGTAGGTAAAAGCTGGGGCCAGTCGCCAAAGGTCACCCTATGGTTGTACACAGCAGTGATAAGGCCCAATATGCTAAGGTTCAATAGTTTGGTGGCGACGCACCAAATTAAAATTGAGGACAGACTTACGAGACTACATATATCTGTCTGCATCGCAGTCACTGGTGCCATGAGGACCACACCAACTGCTGCGCTAGAGGCGTTGTTGTGCTTGCCACCCCTAGATCTATATCTGGAGGGGGCAGCACTACTGACCACCCTTCGTTTGAAAGATGGTGGAACATTAAGGGTGCACAAGAGCGCGAAGAGTCATAGAGCCATCTTGGAGGAGGGCCTCGCTAGAATACCACTCCTCGAAGCCAACTCAGACCGCATTGCACCCCAATTCAGCAAATGCAAATACCACTTTTGTTGGTAAGAAACAGACCCACGCACTGTGTCGACAATAGACGTATACACTGATGGGTCTAAAAAGAGAGACAGTACAGGCATAAGAATCGTCAGCCAAGACCTGCAACTCTGGAGCATCTCTTCACAGAATGCCCCGCTCTATCCGACGTTCGTAAGGCCATCCTAGGACTGGAGTGGCCGGACTGACCAACATCAGAAGCACCTCGCCTGCGGCAATCCTGAGATATCTGGACCAGGTTGTCGGGATACTCGGGGAACCGTAGTATCAAGTCATCTACATATTTTTTCACAAAAAAGGGTCTGAAAGTAAGAACTGATAATACAATGTCTAATACATCATCCATCACATAGGCTGCCAGAATAGGCGAAATGCAAGATCCCATTGGGGTGCCAAAACTTTGTTTATAAAACTTACCATCAAATGTGAAATATGTATTATCGAATAATAAGGTTATGAGTTGAAAAAAATGTATATTACAATGTGTACTAATAGTCGACTGGTACAGGAAGACATGCAGTTTAGGTCGCTATTTGCACTTCTTGTCATACCACAGGTATAATATGAAAATAAACCTATTAGTATAAATGAAGAACCGTGTTACTAGAATTGCAGATCCATCTTTTCGTAACAAAAACCTACGTGTTCTTGCTGAACTATTTATAGATAATGGCTATCCAGCACATTTGGTCAACAAGTTAGTATTTAGCACATAATTCAATTTACATAATGAGCTGGATAATAACGTACAGGCTCAAACGGTGAACATTAGTGCAGTAAATAATAACGAAACTGAATCGTCATTAAATAATAATGCTAATGTTAATTACACATATGTCAGTTTACCTTACATTAAAGAACTCACACCTAAACTTACAAATATCTTTAGAATGAATAACAACATCAAAATCGCCTATATAAATGTGTTTCAAATAGATTCCTTGTACAACAAAATGAAGGATAGGACACCACTGTTATCTCAGTCAAGTGTGGTTTACAGCATACCGTGCGCCGAATGTAATAAAAAATACATAGGTGAAACATCGAATATGCTATCTACCCGAATAACATCGCACAGGAATGACTCTAGACTACACCCTGAGAAATATACAATGGCCGGTCATGTATCCACTACCAAACATGCCATGAACTATGATGCAGTCAGAGTATTATATCAGGAACAGAACTCAAGAAAGAGACTTTTTTTTGAAATGGCAGAAATCTTCAAATCTGACAATTGTGTTAACAGAAGAAAAGACATTCAAAATCTGAGCGCACTTTATAAATTTTTATTAATGAATGACTAGTGAACAAACACACAGACCAATGATAGATTACTGAACTCCTCGTTTTGTTTTGACTGGTGTATATATATATATATATATATATATATATATATATATATATATATATCCTGTACCAGTCATATTATGATATTTCTGAATATGAATTCAATTGATACATAATCAAGATGATTATATAACATAAGCCGTTACTGGTAAATAACTAGATTACGCTAGGACATCTAACTGTGCCGACAACTACTGCGAGGGCAAACACCTCTTCTGCCATTGAATAACGTCCACAACTGTTAGGGCAATACCTACAATTTCACATTGTCACAATATTGCATAATACCACTTGAACCTTGAAATCATGATATTTGTTTGGGTGGCGGTGCTTTTTTTGGTAATCAATCTGATTGAACATTTACAGTGGTATTATCCAATATTGTGACAATGTGAAATTGTAGGTTTTGCCCTAACAGTTGTTGACGTTATTCAATGGTAAATTTGTCAATTTTTAATACCCTCACAGTTTTGCATCCTAATGAAGACATGTATTATGTCGAAACGTTGATGAGAAATATAGAGTTTATAAAATTGGCCAATTTTTGCTGTTTTTCCCGTTAAATCTACTAAACTATATATATATATATATATATATATATATATATATATATATATATATATATATATATATATATATATATATATATATATATATATATATTATATATATATATATATATATATAAAATTGAAGAGATCTATTAGTTCATTAATGAATGAAACATAGAAAATATAAAAATAAGATGAAGCTCTACACCTTTATGCTTTTGTTTATTCGGACACAACCACCCACTAGACAAGGAACCAAACGAACCCGATACTCGAAAAAAAAACGGAAGGAAAAATCTCGGCCAGAGGCAATTATTATTAGATCTTCGGATGGTAAGACATATGCTGAGGTGTTGAGCGATATTCGAAGCAAGATTCGACCCGCGAACATGGGTGTAAATGTCAAATCTGTCAGGAAGACGCGGTCTGGCGAGGTTCTTGTTGAGCTTGGCCCTGGGACAAGAAACAAATCTGCTTTCGGGGATGCACTCCAAACTATTCTGGGTGAAAATGGTACAGTCCGTTGCATCGAGCCAAAGTCATCCATCGAACTTAGAGACCTGGACGAACTCACAACAGAAGAGGGGGTAGCTGCTGCTGTCAATAACGCATTGATGAAGACTGTAGATTCAAAGATTTTCGTATCTAAACCAAACACCCATGGACAGAAAATGGCTATCCTTACACTTTCTGAAACAGATGCGAAACTATTGCTGTCAAAGTGTCACTTGAAGATAAGATGGGTTAGCTGTCGTATTCGCTCCAAAGGGGTGGTAAACAGGTGTTACAAATGCCTGGGATTTGGCCACGTGGCTAGAAAATGCGATGGTCCAGATCGAAGCAACGCTTGTTACAAATGTGGTAGCGTGGGACACAAGGCGAGTACCTGCGAATCTGAACCATCCTGCATACTTTGTTCCTGCGTCAATACCGTTCCTGAGGAATCCCAGCATGTTTCGGGATCTAGCCGATGCCGGTTCTATAGGGAGGCAGTAGAGAAGCTAAAACCTAGTACGAAATGATTAAAATAATTCAACTAAATATGCAGCGAAGCAAAACGTCTGACCACCTGCTTTCTCAGTTTGCCGCTGAGCGTGGAACTGATATCCTGCTGCTGTGCGAACAATACACGAACAAAACCTCACGCTATTGGTTTTCTGACGATACGGATACTGCATCAATCTGGGTTCTTAACCCCAGTAATGTTCCTATTTCGAGCACTGGCACAGGCAACGGTTTTGTGTGGTTAAAGAGTAAAAATATCTTCTTTTTCTTTTGCTACTTAACTCCAAACCAGTCTATAGCAAACTACCGCCAGATGATAGACAGTCTAGAAGACGAGATCAGGAACACCACTGGCAGTATTATTCTCGCTGGTGATTTCAATGCCCGAGCAGTTAACTGGGGAATGCCACGAACAAACACGAGGGGCCAGTATCTACTGGAAATGGCAGCAAGAACCGGCCTTCAGATCCTCAACTGGGGGATCTGTCCACCTTCCGCCGTCCAGGATATGGTGAGACGATTCCAGATGTTTCGCTCGCGTCAGAAAGTATTCTACAACACATATCCGGCATGTTGTCGAAGAGTACAAAGCAAGTGATCACATGGCAATTACCTTCAAGTTCAATCCCACTGAAAGAGCTGCTGTGGTGTCTCATCGTCCTTCCTCTTCACTGAGACGATGGAACATCAATCGCATCAACCGTGAATTATTCTCGAAGCTTATCACAGGCAGAGCGATTAAAAATGACTGTAGTGTAGAAGAAGTCTGCTCTGATGTAATGGATAAGATCTCTACTGCCAGCTTACTGGTGGTCACCTGAGATTGCTTCACTTCGGAAGAAATGCCTCAGCCTTCGCCGGGCAGCACAGCGCTCCCGTGATCGCCCTGAAGCGAACGAAAAATCGGCGGAACATAAAGCCGCCAAACGGGAGCTCCGCCGGGCTATCAACCTGAGCAAAGTGCGGTGTTGGAGGGAACTCTGTGAAAATACCGATAACGACCCTTGGGGAATGGGATACAAGATAGTTACCCAGAAACTAGGTGCTCGCACTCCACCTGCGGTCATGGAGCCAAATGTCATGGCTAAGGTCGTTAACGAATTATTCCCAATACACCCACCACGTCCTACTAGGGTTTTTGGGGAACTAGGTAATATCGATCCTTTTCGACAAGAGGAGCTGACCAGCGCTGTCCAGTCCCTGCACAATAAGAAAGCCCCAGGCCCCGATGGCATTCCAGCCGAGTTCCTAAAGTTAGTCGTCGAACTAAATCCAACGCTTCTTTTGCATATGTTCAACAGGTGTCTACTCGACGGCGTCTCCTTTTCCTCGTGGAAAGAAGCGCGACTTGTACTTATCCCTAAGAAGAATGGCAACCTAGGAGCTCCGTCATCTTATCGCCCCCTAAATACCACAGGCAAGGTCCTTGAAAAACTGCTGAAATCCCGGATCAACCATGCCATTGTCGCTGCCGGCGACATATCGGCACACCAGCACGGCTTCAGGCCTGGCCACTCGACCATGGACGCTATCCAAGAAGTAGTTGACGCGATACAAAAGGCAGGAAACCACAACCATTGGTCACGACGAGTAGTTCTACTGGTCACACTAGACTTCAACTCCGTCAGGTGGACAAATATGTTATCGGCACTTGAGCAATCATTCCGTCTACCTTTATACCTTATTCGAATGATCGACTCATCCCTGAAGAACCGATTTCTACTCTACGACACGCTTGAAGGACAACAGAAAATTTCTGTCACGTCTGGCACAGCTCAAGGTTCAATCCTTGGACCAGACCTATGGAATGCTTCGTATGGCGGTCTGCTTAGATGTGAGATGCCTGATGAGACTTGCCTTGTTGGCTATGCAGACGACGTTGCTGCTCTCATTGCAGCTAGAGATACGAACCAAGCACAGCTTAAGCTGAACCAAGTCATGCGAAGGATTAACAGGTGGATGCATGATCACGGTTTGTCGCTGGCTCTCAGCAAGACAGAAATTGTTGTTCTTACAAAGAAACATATAGAAACAATTATCCCAATGCATGTAGATAATTTTGAAATCCAAATTAAACCTTCAGCCAAATACCTCGGGATGATGATCGATACCAAGATGAGTTTCAGGGAACAGATTCAACACACCGCAGACAAAGCCGCCAGAGCCATAGGTTCTCTCAGTAGGCTGATGGCCAATGTTGGCGGCCCACGCCCTAGCTGGCGAAGGCTTCTCATGTCCTCTGTTAACTCAGTCCTATTGTATGGAGCGGAGATTTGGGCACATGTCCTAAACAAGACATGCTACCGGAACCAGCTCCTACGAGTCCAATGCCTGGGCGCTCTACGAGTTGCTTCTGCGTACCGCACCGTTTCCGAGCCAGCTATTCTGATAATAGCTGGAATAGTTCCTATTCACTTTCTGGCTCGTGAACGACAGGCCATCTACAGAAGAAAACACGAAAATGACAGAGGGGCTACTGCCACTGAAGAACGAGACCGCACCTTTACCTACTGGCAGGCCAGCTGGGAGGAGGAATCAAGGGGGCGATGGACCTCAAGGTTAATACCAGAACTTAGACCTTGGGCTGAAAGAAAACACGGAGAGGTGGGATACTATTTGACCCAACTTCTTTCGGGTCATGGGTATTTTCATTATTACCTCCACAAGATGGGAAAGACTGAGAGTGCAGAATGTCTTTATTGTCCGGGCGTCATCGATACAGCAGAGCATACCTTCTTTATCTGCAGTAAGTGGCACGAACGACGATCCTTACTAATGGCTGGTATCGGAACATTTGAACCGGATACTCTCGTGAAGGTTATGCTTCGTGACAATGACTCCTGAAACCATGTGATCCGTTTCACGGAAGCATTGCTTAAAGCCAAAAAGGCTGATCTTGATCAGCCCTAAACCTTGTAGACGACAAAGACGACGAACTCAAAGAGCTAACAACTTTGGCCTAACCTTGATAATGTGTCAAACGGTCTCAGGTTAGTGCCTTCGGAGAAGAGGGGGTTTTTAGCAGGTAGTCCGTCAGACTTCAAGTTCTTGAGCAGCCGGGAGCCCTGCACAACTGTACGAAATTCCTAATCGTACAGTGTGCGTAAATGCATTTCCCTCCTACAACCCAAAAAATATATTATTATTATTATTATTATTATTCCGTGTCGGGTTGCTGGTCCCGCATCGGGCGCCTCTCCGGGTGGTGGATAGGGGGATGCCTTCCAGATATGGATGGTACCGGAGAAATCAAATATCCGGGGTGAACCAAAACCAGCTAGGGGAAGGAACCTCAAATAAAAACCAAAAATGAGTAGTGAATCTGTAAATTTATTACCCCAGGCGGGCAATGCCGATAGGTCAAATCTCGCCGCCGATTCCGAGCGGGTGGAAGCCCCGGTGGTCGGCGTTGGCTCCACGGATTCTGAGGGAGGCAAGCTCACTTACCTTTAGCTGCATCACAAAGAAAAATGATTGAGTTGCTAATCACTCACCAGCAGCAGATATTGGAGGCAGACCAGTTAATACAGGAGAATCTGAAAGAAATGTCAGAGACCCTGAAATCTTTCCAAAAAGCTTTGGAAAAACAAAAGAACATTGTGCAGCCTATCAAAGAGGGTACGCCAAAGCTGGCAGACATCGTGAAGGATATGCAGATAACTTACAAAAAGCGAGAAGCTTTAAGTGATAAAATACTGCAACAGGCGGGCGAAATACTTAATAATGAAGGGCAATTGAAAGCTCACCGAACAAAAAGGAAGCCATCTAGCCCTCCAGGCGGAGACTTCCAACAAGATAAGATGGTGACAGTGACAGGTATCTCTCCAATTAACAAAGACAAGGACAGGGAGCACCTCTTCTCAGGTTGACCGGCAGGATAAGGAAATCGAGAACTGCGAAACACCAACATCTCCGTCGGACGCTGACTCGGAAAGCAGCGAGTTTCAGCTAAACGCGAGATATCAACGCAATAAAAACCGGCTTTTGAGGAAAGCTCAGCAGAATGCTACACGACAAAGTCAAACTATGCGAGAGATGGTAATAATGGATAAAAAGCAGAAAAAGACAAAAAAAAAGTCGAGGAAACCAAGGTTCTAAGATTAGCAGATTCAGCAAAACTAAAAAAGGAGAATTGTTAATTAAATTCAAAGGAAAAACTGGCAATAAGGCAATTGCGACGGAAGTCCTTAGAAAAGCAATTGACAACGCAAGTGAAGTTAAAAGCTTACCAGCTATGAATACTGTTAAAGTATTTGACCTGAACAGCGGAATTACTGTACAACAGGTCGAGACAGCTGTGAAAAAGTTGATGCCCGACTTAACTGAAAGTTGTAACTCTCTCGCACCCTAATGCAAGGGAACAAGTGATAGCCTTTGTCGTTTTATCAGCCAAAGATGCCAGTAATTTCATGAAGGAGAAATTACTGACCATCGACCCTTTCAGCTGCAGAATAAGGCAATACGAACAAGTGAGAAGATGCTACAAGTACCTTGGTTTTGGCCACACTTCCCAGACCTGTGCCGGACCAGATAGAACGGACTCAAGTGTTCTCAGAAGGGACATAAAGCAAAAGACTGCACAAATGATGAAAAATGCATAGCCTGTCTAGATGCAGGAGAACCAGAGGAACAGACTAAACATCGGCTTGGAACTGGCATGTGTAAGACTTACAAAATAGCATGGAGGAAGGCAAAGATACCGACACAGAAATGACGAGAATTCTTCAAGGAAATACCCGACGCAGCCCCACGGCCTTCGCTGTCCTTGAGCAGACAGTGAAAGAGAGGAAGTTGGACATTGTTCTTATCAGCGAACCGGGGACAGTGGCAAAACAAGAGGATGGATGGGTCGTAGATAAACTTCTGAAGGCCGTCATATGGGTACCAGATACAACTAAGTTACCTATAGAGAAAAAAGGAAATGGCAGTGGTTTCGTCTGGATTACAAGTGGCAAAACCACTTACGTAAGCTGCTACTATAGGCCCCGACCTCCGGTAAGCCAGACAGCATCGCAGAACATCTGGACGAACTAGAGGACGCACTACAAAATGCCCAAGGAAATATCATCCTTGGAGGAGATTTCAACTCCATTGCCCTAGAGTGGGGATCAGCAGATACAAACTCTAGAGGACAAAAGATCCTGGATATGACATCTAGACTCGGAATGGTAGTCCTCAATGACGGCCCACAACCTTTAGAAGAGATTGACAAAGAGAGACGGTGCCAGACATCTCCTTTGCCTCAGAAAATATAGCCGGTGTTATAAATGACTGGAAAGTGTTTGATAATTACAACCATAGCGACCATTTGTACATTACTTTCTCAATAGGTCAGTCAGAAAAAAAAACGTCCAAAAGAGAAATCCCTGGGGGAATCTTGCTAAACAGAGTAGGGAAAAATTTGAGAATAGAATCAAGAATGGGGCAAGGGCACTGACAGCAGCTCCAATGAATACACCAATGGATGCTGAACGAATAGTGGAAGCAATGATGCATCTTATTGAGAATGCTTGTAAACTGTCAATGCCAAGAAAGACTGAAAAAAAAGCAGAGCAGCAGTTTACTGGTGAAACCAACAATACAGCCGAAATCGTTCTACGTAAAACACAAGAGCGTACAGCAAGAAAGCTACTCAGTAAGGCCATCAAGAAGAGCAAACTGGCACACTGGAAGTCTCTCTGTGACGAAGTAGACAATGACCCGTGGGGTTTAGGATACAAGATAGTCTTAAAGAAACTTGGGAAGTACACGAGGCCACCACTCCGAGACGCCGATGTAATGGAACAAATAGTCAGCGATTTATTTCCAGACCATGAAGAGAGGCAAGTTTGTCAGATAGACGTACCATGCGATGAAATCAACCCATCGAGGAAGAACTCAAAGTCGCATTAAGATCCATGAAGAACCAAAAAGCCCCAGGCCCAGATGGTATTCCAACAGAAATATTAAAGCTAGTTGCAGAAATATCACTGTACATCTTGCTTCGCATGTACAACTCTTGTTTGAAGACTGGGATCTTCCCAAAGGTATGGAAAAGGCAGTAACTGGTTTTAATTAGCAAAGGGAAAGGCGATCCAAATACTGCAACGGGAAACCGCCCTCTTTGCATGTGAGACACAGCAGGAAAGATACTTGAGAAGCTAATAAGACCCAGACTCCAGTCATCGATAAAAGCTAGAGAAGACCTTTCAGAAATGCAGTATGGTTTCCGCTGTGGCAAGTCTACAACTGACGCAGTGTCGGTCGTAAGAGACACTTTCAAAGCGGAACAAGAGAAAAACCAGTATTCGAAGGGCATTATTCTTCTCGCAACCATCGATATCAATAATGCTTTCAACTCGGAAAGTTGGAAGAATATGATAAAACCACTGAGAGAAAAATACAACGTTGCTCCGTATCTACTCCGCATGGTAGAGGACTACATTAATGATCGACAGTTGCTCTACGAAACTAAGAAAGGTGTCAAATCGAGAAAAATTACATCAGGCGCCGCCCAAGGCTCCATCCTCGTGCCAGAACTATGGAATATATCCTATGATGATATTCTGAGACTCAAGCTACCTGACAGAAGCTACCTAATAGGCTACGCTGACCACATAGCAATCGTTATCACAGGAAGGGAAAGGCGGAAACCGAGAGGAAGTTATCCATCGTTATGCGGATAATAAGAATATGGTTAGACGACCACGGCTTGGAACTTGCTGCAGAGAAAACAGAAATGATCTTTCTCACCGGTAGACAAAAAGCCACTTTTGACAATATCCAAGAGATGAAGATAGAAGAATTATCTATCCAGACTAAGGCATATATTAAGTACCTTGGCTTTACTCTAGACAAAAGAATGAACTTTGGGGAACATATACGAAGAGCGGCAGATAAAGCTTCAGATGTAACAAAATCACTGAGTCATCTGATGAGAAATGTAGGAGGACCAACAGCCAGCAAGAGAAGACTTCTCATGTCCGTAACCAACTCTATCCTACTTTACGGGTCGGAGATATGGGGAGATACGACACAGATAGAAGTTCACAGGAAAACGATAGCAAGGGTACAGCGCAGGGCTGCTCTTAGGATAAGTAGCGCGTATCGCACGGTCTCAGAGCCTGCGGTACTCGCTATTGCCGGCGTCATCCCAATAGACCTTCTTGCACTTGAAAAGAAAGCCATATATGAAAGAAAAAAAGCAGTAGGCAGATCAGAAGAACCAATCAATAGAACCAATATTAACAAAGAACAAAGAATCTCAACTTTCGAGCAATGGCAGCAGGGGTATGAGGCTGATAGCAGAGGAAAATGGACTGCACGTCTTCTATCGAATGTAAAAGTTTAGACTGAGAGACACCATGGGGAAGTAAATTACTACCTCACACAGTTCTTGTCTGGTCACGGCTACTTCCGGTCGTACCTGTTCAAGCACAGAAAGGTCTTGGCACCGAACTGCCTGGTATGTGGATACACCCGAGCAGAACATACGTTTTTTACTCGTGAACGTTGGCAAATAGAACGACAATCCTTGGCAGACAAAATCGGATATTTCACTCCAGAAAACATCGTGGAATTGATGCTAGGAGAGGCAGAAACCTGGGACTCCGTAGCCACTTTCGTTGAATTGGTTTTGCGAACAAAGAAAGGAGAAAATTTGGTAGACGACACCCAGGATACGTAATATCACGTAATTCTAAAAAAGAATAGTTATCAGAACAATTTAAATGCCTAGACAGCAAAGAACAGGCCATCCTTTGTAATGCTAAAGCGGGACAAGGGTGGCAATCTCACTATTGAGGTTTTGTTAAAAGAGGTGGGGTTTTAGTGGGTCGTAAACGCAAGTTACAGCCCCACACACGAGTGAGTCTCGCATGGCCACTGATGGTGCGGTTGCGCATTTCCTCCCTCTTCGGATAATAAAAATAAAAAAAAAAAATATTATAGTTTCAATGTATCATGAATACATTTATACCCATATTCAATCATTGTTTCCGAAAAAAAGAAATTACAAAAAAAATCTAAAAGAATCAAATATAACTCACCAGAAATTAAAGACGTTAAAAAAAGATGGGATATACTATTTATGTTAAAAAAAACCGACCCAAAATTTGTACAAGAATATAAACACACTAAAAAATATTATGACTAACTTTTAACTGATTTCAGGAAGAAGGTTTATAATGATCAAATTTCCATGTCACAGAATAAATCAAGAACTGTTTGGAAAGTAGTTAAACAGATAAAGGGAGACAGTAAAGACGGAAACTGTTACATACCTGGAAACCCATATGAAGTAGCAAACATACTGAATGAATATTTCACGCATAATACAAAAACTTCAACAAGTAACAGCGATCAAGTCGATTGCCATTTCAAAACAGCTAGTAAAGCCAACTCTTTATTCCTGAGCCCGGTAACAGAAAAAGAAGTTACCGAAACCATTATTAACTCGAAAAGCAAATGGAGCACTGGCTTGGATGAAATACCTGTACCAGTATTGAAAATATGTGCAAGGCAGATCAGTAAACACTTAACATACATACTTAACAACTCTCTCACTTACGGTATCTTCCTAAAAACTTTGAAGGTAGCACTAATCAAACCACTGTATAAAAAAGGTAATAATGAATGCGTAGAAAACTGACAAGAGTTATGGAATTCTTTGAAGTTAACAAATATTTCAGAGACAGTCAACATGCATACAGAAAAAGCCGGTCAGTAGTTACAGAAGTACATAAGTTCACTAACTTGATACTTGAAGGATTTGAAAACAAGGATTTAGTGATGGGTGTATTCCTAGATCCTACTAAAGCATATGACAGCGTGAAACATGAATTATTATTTGAGAAACCGGAAAGATATGGAATAAGAGGCAATGTACTTGAATGGATAAAATCGTACTTAATTGGAAGAACACAAAATGTTGAAATTATAAAAGAAGGCAAAAATTACTATTCTGACTTCATGCACATGGAAGACACAGGAGTAGTACAAGGTAGTACCTTAGGACCCCTCCTCTTTCTGGTCTTCACCAACGATATGCCTGAATGTTTAGCGGAGTTTCTGTGTGAAATGGTAAATTTCGCAGATGACACCAATATCCTGCTTAAGTCAATGAAGATGAACATGTTATGGACATACTGACAGAATGCCTGCAAAACATAAAAAAATGGATAACTAGAAATGGACTTATACTGAACGAGAACAAAATCAAGGTCAAAACTACAAATACCAAAGTCACTAACAATTGATAACACAGAAATTGAAACAACCAACCAAGTAAGATTCCTTGAACTTATGCTGGATGAACATCTTAACTGGGACTTACACGTAGACATGATCACTAGAAAACTCAACAGTACATAGTATTCAATGAGAATAATAAAATGATATGTTGACATCAGAACTATGAAGACTGTATATTACTCTAGTTTTCAATCAGTTCTTCGATATGGTATCATCTTTTGGGGACAAAACACAACTGTTAGCAGCGTATTCAAAATACAGAAAGGAGTTCTCCGAACTATGCTAGGATTGAGCCAAATATGCATCTGTAGAGGACATTTCACAGACAACAAAATATTGACACTCTGTGGGCTTTATATTTATGAACTACTTATTTTCATGTTCAAATACAATAATTTATTTGAAGAGTTTAAGACAAAAAGTTTAAGAAATGAAAATGACATACATCCGACCCATCGCCTAACTTTATATGAAAAAGGATGCTTCTATACTTGTATAACAGTTTTTAATGCAGTGCCATCTGAAACAAAAAGAATAAATACTTACAAGAACTTCAAAAATAATATATATGAGTTACTGATTAAAAATGGAACCCTACACACTAAGTTAATATTTGGAAAACAGTGATTAGTCTTATGGTTATGTTTATTATTGTGACAATTCTATTCTTAACATTTATTGTAATAATTTATGTAATTGATAGAAAATATATCTACTACTACTACTACTCCTATTTGTGGTCTTTTCATAAAAGGCCACAACTACAAAGAAGAGAAAATGAGAGAAAATGAGAGAATGAACATGTATAAGCAATTGCAATATACATTACCAACAAATATTACTCACCAGACTTTAACTTGTTACACCCTAGATCATACATGCTTGCTGTTGTTGTTTGGTTCATTTCCTACATTATTTTGAATTCCATGTATTCAAAAATTTAAAGAAAAGGTATAAATACGGATGTACCAAAACTCGTCCCCAGAAATAAAATTAAGTAATTAGTTACCTGAAAAAGTATCCCTAAACTCGTCCCCAAGAAGAGTAGGTCCTCAAAAATAGATCCTTGAATTTGTCCCCCACGTTATAATATTATTAAAATCTATAGAATAACTCTTTTCATATATTCATAACAAATGGAAAACTCAGTAACTACCTACCACAAAAAACATTTTATTTAAAAATCGGTATACATTTATTTATTTAAAAATCTTTGTCTTTAAAGTAACAGAAATGTCTGCTTGAGTTACATTCAACTTATTAAAATAAGCTATACATTTTGCAAAATCCAATCTTGAAACAGATCCATTTTTATACTCATCGATTTTCCTAGCAACTCACTGCTCACGTCCATGGTCTATAATATATACTTGCAAATTCACCACATTTTAAGAATTTGTGTTTGGTAAATTTTACAGAGATTACAATTAGCACATAACTTCCACCTTCACTCAAACTGACAAAGATCTCCATATTTTCTCACACCTAATTAAAATGCAATTCTTAGCCAGGAATATCATTTCAGAATGAAATAACAATTTAATATGAATGAAAAGTAATTTACACTTTTGGTAGAATTTGTATTTAATAGGCAACTACCTATTTATATTTCCAAGAAAGTATAAATCTCTTAATCTCTTGCCCGGAGACAAATTCTGGTAGGAGATTAAAGGACCGTATTTAGTATAGGTACGAATTATGGTTGTAGAAATTAGGTACTATCTGCTCCGGGACGAATTCAGGGCCGCCCGAAAACATATGATGTAGAAATCGACATTTTGAATTGCAAGAGATGGAATTTCAGTAAATAAACAACCTGACAGCTTTAAAACTCTTATGATTTTTGCAATATTTGCTTTTCAATACTCACTAGTTTTTTGAGTTATAAATCTCACATTTTTGGGTGGCTAATCAATCAAATTCATTTAAGGTTGACTATGCAACATGCTCGATCATACATATTGATTCTAAACACTCAATACGCCTATATTTTCAATTCAATTCAATAAGCGGTGCCTAAAACTGAAGTTTGAATTAACATGTTGTTTTGATAATTATTTGTTGTAACTTACCTTTTGTTGCATTTTGATCTTTTCTTCTTAAAAGTTTAGTAATTTTACAATACGTGATACAATATTTATTAATCATTCAAAAAACTGTCACAACTGACAAGCACGAAAACTTGGTAATAAAAATAATATTAAAAAATCCCGACGGCCTATAGCCACCGGAAAGGTCATCTTTTCATTGGTAGGTGTCGAGTGGAGTGTATCAATTGTCAAATAATAGTTGATACTCAAGTTAATGGAGTACCAGTCCAACACATAAGGTCTCGACAATAATTTCGCGTATTCACTAAGAAGAAGTCCTCCAGGTATAGAGGTTAAAAGCTAGTTAGGTAAAAGATGTGCGTGAGTAAGGGAACCAGCCTTATTCACTACTTGGGGAACAAGCCCAAGTAAGCCCTGAAGGAAGTAGGAGCGTAAGAGAGGCGACAAGCCTTTCTCACTAGAGTCAACTACCTGGGGAACCAGCCCAAGTAAGACCTGAAGGAAGTGAGAGTGTAGATGAGTGAGAAGTCTCTCCTAACAGAATCGACTACGTGGGGAACAAGCCCAAATAAGTCCTGAAAGTTAAAATTAGCGTGAGAGAATTTAGAGATAGCAAGACTAGTAGTGAAATAAAACTCTCGGTATATATGGAAAACCTGCAGAAGCTGACATGAGATGTTTTCGGAATGAGTCGAAGAAATTGACTATTTTAATGCGAAGCAGCACGCCTTTTATACTGCTGATCTGCTTAGCTATTGGTGGAAATTTATTTATCAAAGTTACCCTTTTTGGTTGTTACGCGATTTTCACTTCATGTCAGCTGGATACAGAACGACATTTATTTTTAATATTTACAGGGTGATTTTTACAACAATAAATTATGTTGAATAAAAACTAAGTGTCACAGATTTCTACAATTTTGAATTAATAATAAACTGAATAAAAACTGTGTCACAACAGTAGGTATACCTAAGTACATGTCAGTACATGCCAATTGCCCATTTTTAACCGCATGTATAGCCTTGCGGTTAGAGTATTAGAGGTTTTTGTTTTGGCTGTTGAATATAAAGCAGACAAGGTTCGCGTTCCGCTTCAAGGCAAACATTGTTCTTTCGCCTATTTCTTATCAATAAAATTACTATATATTTTTTTAATCAGGGTCTATATTAAGATCTCCAAAAAATGTACAATTACATTAAATTTATATTGAGTGTTCATGTTTTACCAATATTTCTTATTTTTTCTTTATTTTTTTTTTCTGTGCATTTTATGAAAAAATGTTTCGCACAAAAGTTGTAGGTACTGATTATATTGTAACGAACTTGGCTTCGGTGATCGGTGCCATAATAGTGGGCGTGTGCGATTCGTCGGAAGGCGGAGCACTTTAGCGAGTGCGGACGTTGGTGGGACCCGGGTGGTGTGTTGCATACCGCTATTGGTATTGGTCAGCCATGCATGCCTGGGTCAAGACATATTCCCGAAGCTTCTAGTAACTTCGAGCAAGTTCAGGAGAGCTCGCTTGGAATCGGGAGATGGGCGTAGAAAATACGAGAGCCAATCTGCTTGCCTATATATTGGAGAGTGCTGCGGAGTCAGTGAGTCAGTCTGGGGCAATCGCCCGGTGCAGACGAATAACTCTGGGGCAGTGAATACAAATTATAAATAGTTGAATATAAATTGTACATAGTTGTAAATAGTGAAGTGTAAATATAAATAGTGTTAAGTTAGATAAATAGTGAATATAAATTGTATATAGTTATGGATATTTAGTGTGTATGTATAAATACTGTAGAAATAAATAAACTGTTGTAAATAAATAAATCCTAGTCATTTTTATATGCCCGTTACATTGGTGTCAGGTGTGGGGTAGTATGGTGTATCAAACGGGATATAAAGGTGATAGTGACTGAGAAGAATGACTCGGACTGAACTATGTGACTGCAGATTTCGCGAGGAAGTGTGTCGCGCTTCACGGTTTTTGGGTAGTGACTTTTGAGAACGTTCCGGAATTCTCTTTCGAACATTATCGAGAAAGAGTTGGCTGCGATAACGAGGTGCAGATCGGTGCTCTGCTGGATGTTAAAATAAATGCTGTTATAGCTGCTGCAGCGACGATCCTGAGCTGTTGGCGAATCATAAATATGAAGAATATGGGAAAGCAGGGTACGGTACTGAAGATGCTCCTCGTAGTTGGTTGAACAGAAATTTGATGACAGTATCCAGCTTCCGAATACCATGTGGTCTAGGTACCATTGAACCAAAGGGTCCTAAACGGTTTGGCTACCGTCATCTTCTGAACAGTCAAGAGCTGCTAGGATCTGGTGGGTTGAGTGATAGAAGTCTACGATGGCATCATGAAGAAGGTCCTCGACGCTGGGCATGGAACCATAGTAAGGAACTGGTGGTGTTGATACAATCCCGCAAGTGGTGCTGCATTACCGGGTGGTGTGGCAACTTGTTGGGTATTGGTGACTAGTTTCCTGTGGGTGTCACCGAAAATTGCCTGTGGAATAGCGGAGGACGTGGAGATGCTGTGAGTGTAAGGCTGTAGACTAGTGCGTCCTGGAGGGGATCTAATGGTACAGATGTACTTAAGTTTGAAAGCTGTAATTCATGGCCGGATGGCATGGTAGCTTGCTAGACTTGGTGAGAAGATTCTTGAGGGTGCAACCGAGAAATCGCTCTGAGATGGGTACGAAGTGAAGATGCCGACGGTGTAGAAGGGCTTTGGATACTAAGCCGAAGATACAGACAGTACCGAAGCTGGTATGGTCATCGAGCTGAGCTTAGGTATGGAGAACGAGACCGTGGTAGCTATGGGCATCCACTCCCAGTATATGGCAACGTGAACATTCCATTGTAAAAATCAGCCATATCTGTCATTAAGATCCAAGGTGGTGTATTCGAGAACACAATGTGGCAATACGTGTTTCAATGAAAATAACATGCTGCATGAAGAGATTGGCTTCGATGTGAACTCGCTGGAGGTTATGGCGGCTTGTCGATGAAAATTCCAGTGCTTCGAGTTTGCAGTGGCTCAATCTAGGATAAGAGAGCATGTTGGACTGTGAATGAAGCCTGGTGGTGAAGTTCAACAGGAAGGTGCCGTTGAAATCGGTGTAAACCAGCGAGTGTCCGTCAATGTCAAGGCGATGCTGTTGGGCCAACGGTTGGTGACGATATGCAGCTGTTGCTATCTCTGTCACTGAGAGATGCATGAAGAGATCGGCTTCGATCTGAACTCGCTGGGGGTTATGGCGGCTTGGCCATGGAAATTCCAGTGCTTCGAGTTTGCAGTGGCTCAATCTGGGATGAGAGAGCATGTTGGACTGTAAATGAAGCCTGGTGGTGAAGTTCAACAGGAAGGTGCTGTTGAACTTGGTTTAAACCAGTAAGTGTCCGTCCGTTAGTGTCACGGCGGAGCTGTTGGGGCCAATGGTTGGCAACAATAATGCAGCTGTTGTTATTGGCACCAGGTAGGTGGCAATTGTAGACAAGAAGTCGTGTTGCCTGCATGGACAAGTTGGCTGAGCCTTGAGGATGTTTCTGATCGGGACGATCAGATTTAAGGAGGGGGCAATGTAACGAACTTGGCTTCGGTGATCGGTGCCATAATAGTGGGCGTGTGCGATTCGTCGGAAGGCGGAGCACATTAGCGAGTGCGGACGTTGGTGGGACCCGGGTGGTGTGTTGCATACCGCTATTGGTATTGGTCAGCCATGCATGCCTGGGTCAAGACATATTCCCGAAGCTTCTAGTAACTTCGCGCAAGTTCGGGAGAGCTCGCTTGGCATCGGAAGATGGGCGTAGAAAATACGAGAGCCAATCTGCTTGCCTATATATCGGAGAGTGCTGCGGAGTCAGTGAGTCAGTCTGGGGCAATCGCCCGGTGCAGACGAATAAGTCTGGGGCAGTGAATACAAATTATAAATAGTTGAATATAAATTGTACATAGTTGTAAATAGTGAAGTGTAAATATAAATAGTGTTAAGTTAGATAAATAGTGAATATAAATTGTATATAGTTATGGATATTTAGTGTGTATGTATAACTACTGTAGAAATAAATAAACTGTTGTAAATAAATAAATCCCAGTCATTTTTATATGCCCATTACAATATCTTTAATTCAAAATTATTTTTAATGATATTTACAGTACAGCCCATTTTTATATTTTTTAAATGTTTGAACGATCGCCATTTTTAAACTACTTACCCGATAATGCCCAATAATGAACTCGGCCGAGATATTTAAGAGACTGATTTTTGTAGCAAATTTGAAATTGATACTTTCAAAACTGCGACCTCTATCGTGTTAACTTTATAAAAGTATCTTTCATAAAACTTTAACTATGTTTATTTTTAGAATGTTTTAAAATGAGTTTCAATGGAATAATATATTTTTTGTGGCAGTTGTATATCTCCTTTCGGTAATAGGGCTGTGTAGTAGTGCAGCTGCATATCTAGGTGTACATGTAGCTCTGGTCCGTTGTCCACTGGAGATATTCTGTATGAATTACTGAGATTGTCATCTATTTGTACAATGATGGAACATTCTAAAATATTGGCCATCAAATAAACATCCTCAATATTTGCGTATCGTTCTATACACAAAATGTTTTCTACGCTCATGGGATCTTCATCATCTTCTCCAAAACAAGTTTTCATTGCATTGAGGTAACGTTCATTTCTTAAAATGTGAGCAGCTTCAACGGCTCTTAAACACCTCATTAATGTTTCATTGCCACATAGTAGTAGTGATATAGCATTGTAGATGCTGCTGCCATTTCCTGTTGTTTTGATGTCCTGAAATTGTTTCAGTTGGTGTGCTGCCCGAAACCACTGTCTATTTATTGCACGATTCTGTACTCCCCAACGCAAAGAAAAGCATATCTGTTTCAAAATATTTACATCACTCTCATCTAAATACGAATTTCTCAAAAGTTTTTTGAACAAAGCTTCATATATTGTTTCTGTTAAACTCAATTCAGAATATTCAACATTCTGTTTAAGGCCTGAATTTGGATTTTAGTTTGAAGAGTGAGAATGTGTGTTTCTAAACCGCAAAGTAATTGTTTGTGATCGGAGAATATAGTTTCTATCACTCCACAAAACAGGTCAAAATTAGAAAATAACAAATCTACTCCGGTTTTATTTATAGTTGTGACTGTTCCTGATTTCAACTTTGATGTCAATCCTTTGGATTCTAGCAATTTCAGAAGATCATGTGACACTCCTTTGTTCACATCAACATTGAAATCACCCAAAAACAAAATATGCTTTTCGATATTTCGATATGGGGCACTTGGGGATCTATAGCTCGCACAAACAATTATATTATTGTACATTCCGGCCAACAAGCAAGTCTTGTATAGTTTTTCATCGGTTTGATGAAAAACATGGAACAGTTCACCTTTTCGACAATAGACAGCAGATTTATTAATGCCATCCAAACGGAGTATAACATTATATCCTGGAATTTCAAAATCATCCTTTGGAATTGTTCGTGTTTCTGAACTGGTTTTTGATGCTGAAGGAAGTTTCTTATGTCTTGCCAGTGTGATGCTTCATTCAGGCTGTTCATATTCTGATAAATGATTGATTCCTTATTAGGAAAATCACATGGAAAATTACAAGCACTTTCCAGTTGTAGTCTTAACAATTGATCAATCTCCATTTGAATTGTATCATAGGCTGCTGGTGGAGAAGGAGCACTAAATTTTCCTATTAAATACAAACCACTGAGTTTTGTGCATCTACTCAAAGCAACGTATATTTCATTTCGTTTAAGCTTTTTAGATAAACCCACTGCAACTGCTTCGTTGGTGCCGCCCTGACTTTTATATTTAGTTATGGCCTCAGCAGGAGCCACGGAAAACTGATGCCTGATAAACGTTACTATATTCTTGGATGGCTTAAGATTCTTCTTCTCTCTTTCTAAAGCAGTCAAGTCAGGATTGCTCTGATTAACCATAGAAGTTCTCCTTTTTTTTCCAACATTAACCAATCCATCTTCGACATCTACATTTACAGTTATCATATATTTGATACCTATACTTAGCACAAGTTTTCCTGGTAAACCTTGTGCTTCTTTTGCATTGAGAGATTTAGAAGCAGACAATAATTTTGGCTTCATAGCTTCACTTGCATTTCCAGACACCGCATCTTGAGCTTCAACATTTATTTTGTTTGGATCCTTTTAGATCATGGAATTGTTATATTCATCAACAGAGGCGTTTGTTCGATAAAGACGTAGAACGCTTGATGGAATATTCTCTATTTCTGTCACAGATCTTGATTGCAGTATTTTTATTTGATTGGGTGTGAGCTGACCGATGGTATATTGTGTAGAATCTCAGAAAATTCTTAATCATTTTTTTGAGGCATTATTTTGGTCAGTGTGAAGGTCGTGAAAAGATCCCAAAGGGTATTTCCAATGATATCCCTGTAGGAATCTTTGGAAGTGGCCTGAAAAATATATCTATCGCCTACTGGAGCCAGTTGATTGAAATCACCAAGCACGATCACTGATATGCCAGCAAATGGTAAACTACTCATAAAGATCTGCTTTAGTCTGCAATCAACTTGCTGAAATGTTCTTGATCCCACCATACTTATCTCATCTATAATGATTAAATTTACATCTTTCAACTTACTGAAAAGTGTGTTCCGAGTACTGGCATTCAGTGGTACTAGATCAGCAGTGCATTGACTTATAGGTAGTGCAAATACAGAATGTAAAGTTATCCCATTGATATTGAATGCAGTTTTTCCCGTCGGTGGACATAATAATACTTTGGGTGAGTTCAAATCAATAGCTTATGTGTTCAGAAAACGTATAATTGTTTGGTATAGTCTAGATTAGTCTAGATTTTCCAACAACGGCGCCACCAATCACAGTGATATATAGGCAGATGAGAAGCTTTGAAGCAATGTTGTACATGAATCAAAAATGACCTTTGCTTTACATTTAGTGTACATACAATATCGGCATATTCACGTGATGACACGACATTTGGAACAGACACGTATAGTTGATTAAAGTTAGAATTATCTCTTGAAGGAAGAATGTCACCTTTATGATTGTTAAGGATACCTTCTTCAGAAAAGGCGTTGAATATGGCTAACCCATCCGGAGTATTTTCATCACTGGTATTCGTTTCTCTATCAACATTTCTTTGCTGTTCTAGTGCTTCATCAAATATATCATCGAAATTCTCATCAAAAACAAACATCGCCCTATTTTGTTTTATTACATCAATTTCCCTTGCAAACGTTTGCATTGTTGAAGCTATCATCTCTTTTTCATTCCACCAGGGAACGAATAACATAACTGTTTCCCGTTTGAAATTTTCAGGATCAATTTTGTCATTATATCTTACATAACGGATAATTGTTGCTTTATTGCGATGACGAAGGTAACCTGATCCATCTTTAAGCTGTAGAATTTTTCCCTCACTATACTCATCTTTTTCTGAATCCTCATCTTCGATTTCAAAATTATTTTTTCTAGGTGGTTTCAATGAATACGTATACTATGCTACAAACGAGCTAGACATACGTTGTCAAGCTCTTTGGGTCGTTGTATATAATGGTCCAAAGCATTTTTGACGTAAGTATCTTCAGAATCAGAGTTCAGAATTTCAAGTTGCTTTTTTGATTTGACAACAGCAACTCTCTTCTCTGGTGCATTTGTGTTTATAAACACACATTTTATAGAACATCTCGATAACGGAAGAACCAAAATATAATAAACTGCTTCTTGAGCTGAGAATTCAGAAGCTTGCAGAAATGAGTTAGCTATAAATCTCAGCTGTTCTTTCATGGTGTAATTACCTTTTTACATCTGCCATAGCATCCCGTAAGAATTTTGACATTCCTTTATCTGATTTATTTAGGTAATTTAATACATGGAAGCACATGAATACATATCTACGATAAATTGTATATCCATATTCGCCCCATGAATCCTCAAAATGTCTTCTTTGTATCAGTTGAGCATACATTCTTCCGGTTCTCTTTTGAGCATTATCGTTGTTCGGTTGAGATTACTCCTAATAATATTTAAGTATTCTTCATAACAATCAATATGAAAATGAGACATAACATTTTCAAAAATTTTCAAGGGTAACAGTATAGTAGTCTCATTTATGAGGAAAAAAGGTATGTCAAACCGACATTTATTAGTTCTCGTTCCCTTTCTACAACTTAAAGTGTGCTTATGAGTTTGTAAGTCCAATAAACCTAAATTTTCCAATGCAGCACTTTAAGCACATGAAATAAATCGGTCTATAAAATTTATAATATCTTTACTTTGGCTCTGTAACTCATCGTTATATCTTGGTGCGTTAAGCAACCATAAAAAGCAATAGCAATGTGGAGAGCCTCTTTTTTGAAACTCTGTTCTAATGTAATAGTCATTCAGTTTGTACTCATGAAATATGCTATTCTTCTCTTTCAGGAGATTGAAGAAATGACGCATTTTATGATTGAAATATGTTGCACAAGTCACAGGATTACTCTTTATCAAGCGAACTTTTTCTTTGTATTCAAGGTTATCTGCTTCATCAAGGCAAATGTTCTCTTTGTCAACCACTTTTTTAAGAATAACAATTAGCTCTCTCCATCTAGTTTCTGCAGCACTAAGTGTGAGGAACAAAGTTGGTGGTCCCAATTGTCTGATCATTGCAAAAACTTATTTTTTCTTTTCTTCCCAATATTCAGGAGCCCTGCGATCTACAGCAAGAATTTTATAACCACTATCAAGCAGCTCTACTTTTTTTAAATAATTTTCATCCAACATGTTTGCTGCAGTTGTTTGAATTTTCTGTCGTTTCCGTAGGCAGAAAGAGAAGCTTGAGTTTATTTTATCTGTGCGCAGCTTCAGAGGTGAAAAAAATAATTTTATAATATGAGAGCACCGCCTATCACTTCGCATTATTTCACCCAGTTTTGGTATGTTAAAGATTGAGGTTTTTTAATAAGTTTCTCACCATATATTTTAATAAAGGCTTTGGCTTCGGCATACTCTTCAAACAAGGAAGTGGGTATTTTGCCTTCTACAGGCGCATAGACAAGAGCTTCCGATATAAGTAAAGTTGATTCATCTTCTATATTTACAGGTTGTTCATCGTCATCAGATGAACTTGACGATTAATCTTTCATTTAATTGAATTGATTTTGATAACAGGGTAACTCTGTCTAGATCCACTTTTACATCAAAATGTTTGTAAACCTCTGAATTTTTCAACACCTCACTAGCTTCTAAAATAACTTTTGGTCGAACCATTTCAAACATAACGTTTGATTTGTAGGATATCTTCCTCTTGAAGCAAATAGGAATGATCTGTGTTCCTCTCTCCAGTCTTGGCAAAATCTTGACAGAGTCTTCTATACTTGTAGGTACATTGACAGCTTGTCCTCGTACCAGATATTGATCTCCTATCGAAGCTCGAATTGTCATAAACGGTATCAGCAAGGACACAAAACGTTCTTCTTAATCAGTTAGTTTAGTTACCGCCAAAGGAATTTCAGGAAATTTGAGGCCTGGATTGGAAATTGCTGATGATGGAATTTTTCCTGATTTGAGACATCTCTTACAAGTGGAACAAAGATACCCTACCAATTTTCCATCAATTAGATTTCCATTTTCTTCGATAAATTCTCTCACTAATGGTATATCCCCAGATTCGCAAACGGCCACAGATGTAATGAAATTCAATCTTTCACAACAGCAAATGTACGTAGATCCTTCTTTTTTTAGTTTCAAAAATTTATCAAAAAGCTTTTCTCTTGCACGATTTATGTTTTGTTCTTTCTGAGACCTTCTGGAATCCATAACTCTCGAAATGTGGATTTTACGTTGTTCTAGGTCATAAAGTCGTTCCCTCTGAGCTTGAACTTGTCTTTTATTATGAACCTCCTTACTTTTCGTATTCTAAAGTCGTTTTTTGCGCCTCTCTCTGTCTTATATTATGTAATTTTCTACATCGTGGGTCCTGAAGACGTTTTTTTTGAGCCTGGATTTGTCTTCTATTATGGATTCCTCTTTCATCCTTGTCTTGAAGCCGTTTAACTTAACGATAACATCTCATATTTTGGACATGTTTTTCCATTTTCTCTTCTTTCTGTAAATACAGTTTTTCTCGCTCTGCTGAAGTTTTAGGTATTCTTGAGTCGGTTTCCGCAATAACTTTTTTATCCTTTATTAACGCCTTTTGCTTTTCAAATCGCTCATCATGAGATTGTTTTCTTAATTTAGGCATTTCTGAAATAGAAGGAGAGACAGGAACAAATTATAAAGTGGAAAGTGGAAAAGAAGAAGGGATGCAGTTATATTGAAAGCTACTAAAGCCTACAATAAGTAATAAATCGAATATTTCTCCTACCTTAACTAAGAAGATTATATCTGGTCGGCCGCTATCGACTCAGGTTCAGGATTACACACTTTAACACCTTAAACTAGATACACAAGTGTTATCTCGGAATTAGCGAAATCACATTTAACTTTTCTTGCATTGAAACCACAATGAAATGCATTGATTAGTTTGGATGTGAAAATTTCACAGAAGCTATCAAAGGCAGGTTAAAATATTGTAGTTCTCGCTACATTATAAAATTTGCGCAGAGCACAGAAGTCATATCATAACAGCAATGTCAAAACCGTCACACAGACACAGAATATATCTTTATATCTTATACACACATATAATATGTATATATATATATATATATATATATATATATATATATATATATATATATATATATGATCTTATAGCTGTTGTCTAAGCTAAGCTCTAAGCACAAATGATTTGATAAATGAGGCATTGATGAGTTCTAGATTCTATTCTTGTTTTTGCTAATGTCCTAATAGCATAGAGAAGATATCATAAAATAAATTAACGTTTCACTTTTACGTTCCTACATAATTTAATCCTAATTTTAAGAGGGCAAATGCTAGTCCAATCATTGGGTTTGATCTGGGAACACAGTCAATATATAATAAGAAAACAACTGTCAATGTCTTTTGTTCTCAAAATAATATCAGCTATCCCTTCATAGAGGGTGGCATATACTATTATACATTAAAGCCAGAGTCCTTATTCATATTATAATAGCAATAGCATATCTTTCTAAATGTATCAATGATATACTTACAAATCAAATGTATATGTTTTTTATGAATCATATATAACACACTTGATACAGTTTTATAAAGATTTCTTGATATATCCAAAAGTTATGTATCATTTCTATCAATCTGAAGAAATGCCTTTGTTTTGCCGAATGGATATGTAAAGTGAGGAACCTTTTCATTGGTATACCTCAGACAGAACTTTATTGTATGTTCTCTCTGGTATACCTACGACTTACATGTCATGAGATGGAAATTACCCATTACTAATTATAAATGTCATAATAGCCTTGTGGTTAGAGTTTTTTGTTTTGGCTGTTGAATTTAATGCAGATAGGGTTCGGGATCTGCTTGAAGGCTACTTTTTTTTCGCCTATTTCTTATCAATAAATTTAAATTTTTAATCATGGTCTATATTATGATCTCCAGAAAATGTACAATTACATCAAATTTATAATGAGCTTTCATCCTTTACCAATATTTATTATTTTTTTCTTTATCAATTTTTATTTTTTTACTGTGCATCATTTTATAAAAAAATGCTTCGAACAAAAGTTGTAAGTACTGATTATATCTATAATCCAAAACTATTTTTGATGATAATTTTTTTAAATGTTTGAACGGTCGCCATTTTGAAACTACTTACCCGATAATGCCCAATAACGAACACGGTCGAGATATTTAAGAGATCGATTTTTGTAGCAAATTTGAACTTTATACCACCAAAACTGCGACCTCTATCGTGTTAACAAATTTCGTAATATCTCATATATATATATATATATATATATATATATATATATATATATATATATATATATATATATAATGAATTTTTAATGATTGGGGTTGCAGTCAAAATGCCAATAAAATTAAAACTTTTTTATAAATGTCGAGCTTTCGGTAACGCTTGTTACCTTCATCGGGACAAACTAAAATAACGAACAAATTAATAATAACGAAAAATATTAATAATATGAACTACTTACAATCGTCAGATTAATGAAATTTACCAGCTACAAACATTTGTTATTATGCATTTAACTTTATGATTGTTTTTTTAATTTCATAATTACAAGTTACTATGGAATTACGCATTCTAAGATCAATCTATGTATGTAGCTAATAGAGATAGAACACACTTCAGAAGTTAACACAGGAAATATCGAAATATGGACTTACTTATAGACATATAACAACATGTCGTTGAAATTTTTTCGAAATTCAAAAGTGTGAACGATCGCAATAGGTACATTTCTATAAGAAATTTACCTAAAACAAAATATAACATTTCTTTTCCCCTCACATGATTTCTGGTCTTTTCTCTTTTCCTTGTTGGTGGAATCTTTCATGAGAGTGGGAAGATGACCCGAGGTTTCCGCAGTCTTAACGATCGTCGTGGTGTGTTCGGCTTCTTGGGTGCTCTAACCTAATACTCTGTGGGGTGCTCGAGGGATATCTGATGTCAGGTTTGTTGCCTCTCTTGTTTCCGCCTCTGTTTCTGGTTTAGGTTCGACTTGAGATGGTTGTGCGATGGCAGGGCTCATGTTTTCCCTCGTGTGTGTTACAGGGGATTCGTTCTTAGGTGATGAGTCCGGCGGAGTAGCACAACGAGTTTGAAAGGTCACGGAATCATGTGCTTCTGAAGTTTGTCTTGAAGAGTATTTGGTTGGGAGACCGGCTATCGCTCTTTTCACAACTTCAAATTTGATCGATGTGATGTCATTTTTGTTACATATTTGTTACTAATAACATTTACTTCAAGTAGAATCCACAAACAATATGATACCAAGTGCCTTACTCGTATTTGTGTGTTCTCTCTCATTGTTACCACTGATCTTAGACAACCTACTATTCCATAATAGTTTTACTAGGAAATTTATAAAAATAGATTGTTAATATATTTTTGGTTTACCACTTCATTCTTCGGATGGCATGGTTAACTGGAGTTTTACTATACCAATTTAAGATAGTTCTCACTTGGATTCGATCTCGATAGAATTATCGGTACCTGTTATACAATTTGAACAACCTTCTTTCTGACAATGGTTATTGAATCTGAAATAAAATTTTATGAGTTTAAACATATGAATGTATCGTATATTTACTCTCTAATTAGATTTTCTTGCATTGTGTAGCCTCTAGAAGTCTTAGATGTTTGTACAAGATGATCACTAGGGATGCTGGTAATAATCTGTAATCGCAATAATATCTATATAAAATGACAAATATTCATAGCCCAAATAATCTATATTGCAGTTAGATAGAAGACTTACAGGGCAAATGTAATGTCGGAAATGCGAACTTATTCAATTTTACTTGAGCAATAAGTCTGGATGTAAATAGATTTGACAAACATAATATTTTCTGAGGTTCATCTTTTCAAATTCTGAAGAACTCATTCCGATCCATTCCCTTCGACGATCAATATCAATAAATGGGAATCGATATCTGAAAAAAATAATTTCTACATTATATCATAAATATACCTACGTATTAAATAGATAATTCCTTTGAAATAACTATTAAGAATGAGAGTATGAGATAAATATATTTTAATACAGATATCTTACTCATAATCTAACATTTGAAAGATTGAATTAGCAATAAATTATGCTTGAAAACTATAATAAGATGTAATTTCTTCTTATTTAGTAAACCTTTTACTAACCTTCGAGAATGATCACTTCCACATGAAGGCACTACATATAAAATACAAGGAAACGCACACAGCACTCATTGCAATGAGTTTTATGCCGGGTTTATGCAGACATTTAACGTAAGATAACTTAAGCATTTAATATAAGGTAACCTAATTTAATTTAACAAAAAATTTTCTAATTTATGAAGGTAAATTTAACATAATTTAATTTAACGTTGACGCATGCGTATTTGCACTAGATCGGTCAATTGTCATTTATTCTCCTACTTTTTGGGCAGCAGCCGTTACGAAATACTAGTTTTCGTTGTTGATCTGTGGTTTTAGTTCTACCATGACTGCTCAAATGTCAATTGAAAATAAATAAATAATCCCTAGAAAATATTTATGCTTTCTGAAATTAAAATTACTGTTATTGCTAATAAAACAATAACTATAACAATATACATAAAAAAGCCTGCGAAATATGACTTCTCAAACGCTCTCAAATATTTACGTTAAAAACCCGGGAAAACAAGACAGCAGTGAATATTATTATCCACTGTATTCACCTAGTTCTTTTATATAGTATCGGCTGGTTCCTTTAAGTTGGTCGCTCTGTCGGTGCGCAGTGACCGGTGTAGAACGCAAAAATTGAGCTCATTTAACGTAACGTAAGATAAAAGATAAAAGTTAACCAACTATTAAATTATGTTACGTTATATTAAATGTTAAATGACGTGCATAAATCGAACAACGTAAACAGCATATTTCATCTTTACCTTATATTATGTTACATTAAATCCTTAAATTATCTTACGTTAAATGTCTGCATAAATCCGGCATTTTAATGTCACTGTTGCATGATCATAAGAAACTAAGAAAAAAATAAAAACATTAATTTAATACTGACACTGACAACTGAAAATGATCATGACATGCTCAAATGCAGATTCCTGTAAATGACTTTGCTTTTGTCTAGTTCTTCGCGACGTTAAGGGATGGCGCCAGGTCTATCCAAAATAGACCAGAAGCGGGACTCTTTGTAATATAGTATATTCTATTAATCGACAAGATTCAATGGTACAGTTAATAGAATCTTGTCGATTAATAGAATACTTTATGACACAGAGTCCCATTTCAGACAATCTGAGATCGCATGCCCTGGAACTGGCTGAAGCGAGCGCAACTAGCGCCACCGCCCATTTATGCGGCGAAAAAGGGAAGAGCAATTTCTCGCGTCGGGAAAAAATCAGAGTAACCAAAAGCGAGCGTAGCAATCCCTGTGTCCAACACACATATAGCTAAGAAAGCGCTACAACATTTTTTACAGGATTTGCTGTTAGACGTCTTGCGCTCTTAAGCTGGTTTATAAAGAAGCTTTTAAAAATAACTGTTGGGGTATTTGTGATGCTGCAGCTTAAAAGCGCAAGCGTTTTCTACCAAAATCTGTCAAAAATGTTGCAGCGCTTTTTTAGCTAGATGTGCGTTGGACACAGGTATTTTGTGTAGTATTGGTGACAGAGCAAGGTAACGCTTTTGGCGCCGTGAGTTGAACGAAGAAGGAAGAAGATATTTAGAGAATATATGTCTCTCGGCCGGATCTGAGCGCGCTTTTCATTTTTGAATTGTTTTGAATTTCTATTTTATTTTAGCGACGGACGGAATCCGCCCGGATTCCGTAATCACTGAAACCTAAGACATGAGCTCTATGTTGGCCTGGTATAATATTCGGATTTCGTTGAATTACTGAGGGTCTTATTTGAGATTGCCCTTGTGGATCAAAATATATTTGTTGGTTGTGGAAATCATTGTTAGGCCTATTAGGTGATATATTGACATTAGATTGTTGCAATTTGTGATCTTTGAAAATTCTGAGAATTTTAATTAAAATTCGGGACATAGCTGGGACAAGCTCTTTGCTGATGAAAGCGACATTGAGTAGATGTGTGTATGAAAGTTGTTATTTCTTCTAATTCTATTAATTCGAATTTGAGCTTCTAATAAATTAGCGAGTTAATAATGTATTAAGTGCCATTGAATCTATTAATACTTTTGTGCTATCTTTTGTTCAGCTGATAAACTTGCAGATTTGTGAATATTTGCATGCATTTTACCATTAAGCACTTGTAATTCTAACTCTATTTCGTTCTGATTTTCGTTAGCCATTGTATTTATTTTTTTTCAAAATAATAGGAAAATATAATAAATCAAGAAATCGAGACCGTTAAACAAGAAGTACGAGAAGAAATTGGGACAGTTAGAGAAAAGTACCGAAGACTGGAGAGGTGAAGAACAACCGGCATGGTGATTATGTAAAATTCCGCGACCCAGTCGCTACGGCATTGCAGTCGCGTTGCAGTTGTTAACGGCTAGCTAGTCGCAAAATAAAATCGTATCATGTAAAGCAGTCACTGGCCAAGCAGTCGCTGTCAAATACAGCGCCACTAGCAGCTTGGTAGCAATCAGTGGAACTAAATAATAAAAACAAATACATACGTAATTAACCTATTCGACGGAAATAACCTTAGAGCATGAAATTACCAAGAAGATATCGCATTCGAAGAGCATGTGAAGTCAAATGAGTACTAAATCAATGGCCGCCAGTAGACGCAACACCATATTATTTTTTCGACTGAGACTCTAGTATCCAAGAGCCTCGCATTTCACCATTGTGTTAAGATAAAAAAAATCGTGGTTTTAATTAAAAAATAGCACAAAAATTAAAATCAAAATGAGCTGTAAACACCAAGGTGAGTGCGAAACTAATGACAGCCGACGAAAAATTGGCTTAACTTTCGTTTCACGGCAGCTATACAGAGCAGCATCTCCTGTCCTGTACGCACGATTTTTCACTACTCTAAGGACATAACATTATCATTTAAATTTTTGTTGAGCTAAAGATGCTTTATTATTACTCTGTGCTAAAGATTCTACAAAATATGGAAACATAATTTCAGGTAAATTAAATATGAAAACCTAATCAAAATAGGTAGGTATATAAATATTCCTATGTACTTATTCAAATAATATTTCTTATAGATCTGTTGGCTATGGTCTGAAATATCCGAAAGATGGGCCTGACGCCGCAGGTTGCTTCGTAAACGACTAATAAGTCTTTCACCTCTTGGAATCTCTAAATCTAGGGCATCTCTCAACATCACAGCGCGAGCTATTTCTTTCACTCCAAAACAACATCCGTCAAACAAAGACCGAAGATAAACACAAAAACTAAATAACACAAGTAAAGACAAAATCCCAAATCTGCACAGATTATAAAAGTTAGGGTTATCTGAATCTGTCATATAGCGATAGTCGCAAATTGTTTGGCTACACAGTCGCAATTACGTAATACGATATCTTGACGCTCTATACAGAATTCAATGTAATTATAGCTCACCAGTCGTTCGGTAGAGGCAGCAATGTTTTCAGTTGCTATTTCCTCGCGGTTGCTATTACTTAATACCAAAATTGATGATTGACAGCGACGATCGCAAAATTTTCGGCAGTCGCGTTGCGGTTGCAAGTTACATAATCACCCTGCGGGATACCAACCACAAAGAAAGCAGCAATAAATTGGATACGTCGGCGATACAGCCAATGAAAAACTTAAACCACCAACGTTTGACTGAGACACATCCTGGGCCATGTACAAACGTCAATTCGAGGCTACAGCCAACGCAAATGGATGGGAACATCAGCAGAAAGCAACGGCATTGGTATTGGCCTTGCGAGGAAAAGCTCTTGAAATACTTCAAAACATTCCTAAAGCCAAACAAACTTATTATTCGGCTGTTGCGGGTGCCTTGGAACTAAAATACAGCAACAAATATCTTAGCCAAGTGTATTAGAGCCAGTTGAAAAGCAAAATTCTAGCTTCAACGGAATCACTGCAGGCATTGAGAGCATGGTGCGACTGGCTTATCCACAGGAACCGGACGAATTCATTGAGCAAATTAGTGTACAGTACTTTATCGACGGAGTTTGAGATATGGACATGCAGCAAGCGTTGAGACTAAATAAGCATAACACCTTAGCCGATACAATTGTCCAGACACTGGAATACGAAGCTGCCAAAAACGCCGATGAGTCGTCGCAGCAAAGTAAGAGAAGTCAGGGTGTCAGACGAACCGCAAGTCAATGCAGATTTCTTTAAGAAGCTGGAGTCGATGTTCCAGAAATGCTGCTCTCTAGGAGGCAAGGAGTCCGGATATAGAAAACTGACTAAGTGTTACAATTGCAACCGAGAGGGACATATAAGTAGAAATTGCAAGCGACGACCCAAATCTGAAGAACGAAATATCAGAGAGAGAATACCTGACTTCAGTAAAAGTCCACCTCGCCAGTGCATGGGGGCGAACGCTGGCGACCACTGATTATCAAGCCCCCAAGTTACATTTGCGCTCCATTCAGAAGAACTGCGAGAGCCTCGTTGTCCAAGGTATTATCAACGGCAAGAAATGTGATCTGACCATCGACACGGGGGGCAACAAGATCAGTGGTACGCCCCGACATGGTTTCCAAAGACTCTATCGGGCAGCACAATATCAAGCCAATACTGGAAACTGCAAAAGGAGATCTGATAAATGTAAAGCTTAATGCAATCGACATATAGGCTTAGACATTTTTGAAACCTTCAATTTGATTACACTGGACTTCAAAAACAGAATGTTTAGAGTGGGCAACGAGGAAATATTGTTCTCGGCATCTTCGAACAAGAACTGTCAAATAAAAATCATCGTCACCGAAAATACACGAATACCTGGGAAAGTTGAGAAGATCGTGAAGGCGCACCTAGAAAAACAACTAAAAGGAGTTAATACAAATGTGTCTATAAACAGAGTAACATCGAAGAAAGGGGAAGTCATTGGTACCTGTTCGTCAGTCGACCGTGTAACAAAATGTGAGCAAGAGAAACCAGTTTCAAAGATGTACATTTGTCCCAAGAGCTAATGGAGAGTTTCAAGAAGACCTGGAATCATCATAGCGAACAGGAAGCTGTTTTCGTAAAAAGAAAACTTACAGGGCGAACAAGTTTAGTCAAACATGGGATCAACACGAGAGGTACTATACCTATTCGCCAACCTCCACGAAGACTTCCTTTCGTAAAACAACAGCAAATTAACACCATAGTTCAAGAAATGCTGAAGGATGGCGTCATAGAAGAATCCAGCAGTCCTTGGTCAGCACCACTTGTGTTGGTGACGAAGAAGGATGGTTCGACGAGGTTCTGTGTGGATTACAGGAGGTTAGATGATGTTACATCATCAGCAACCCATTACCCCGAATTGACGATAGCTTGAACACCTTAGCCGGATCCAGGTGGTTCTCACCTCTGGACCTGAAGATATTGGCAGGTACAGCTAAACAAAGAAGATTAATAGAAAAAAGCCTTTACAGTTGGAAACGGCCTGTATCAGGTCAATGTCATGCCGTTTGGATTATGCAATGCCTCTGCCACTATTGAAATATTTGAATTAGTTCTGCGAGGACTAACTTGGGAGACGTGCCTGGTATACTTGGATGACGTAATGGTGATTAGCAAAGATGGCGACGAACATCAATCGAATTTGATAAGTTTTCGCCAGGATCCGAAGTTAAGCACTTCCAGATAAGTCTCTAGCTGAATCCAAAGAAATGCGTTCTATTCCAGGAAAAGGCCAACTTTCATAGACACGCCGTATCATCTAATAGAATTGAGACCGATCCAGAAAAAGTCTAGGGTGCGATATTGATCGAGACCAAAGAACAACCACGAAGTTAGAAGATTTTTGGGACTCAGCTGTTACTATCGCCGATTTGTTAAGGATTTTTTGAAGATTGCGAAGCCACTACATCAATTAACTGAAATGAACTCCCACTTTGACTGGTCACCAGAATGGCAACAGTCGTTTCTGGAGCTGAAAAAGCATTTGACCAGTGCTCCTGTTCTTGCATATCCCCTGGATAAAAGATTGTTCGTGTTAGACACCGACGCTTCACAAAGTGGAATAGGAACTGTTCTTTCCCAAATACAGAATGGCGAAGAAGCTCTAATTGGATATTTCAGCAAAACGTTGGGAAAAGCAGAGCGAAATTATTGTGTGATCCGGAAAATTACCACAGTTTTCTTTATGGACGGAAATTCTTAGTAACTCTGCATTACAGTGGCTGCTGAATTTCAATCCGGAGGCATAGATAGCGCGTTGATTGGAGAAACTGCAGAGTTACGACTTTCAAATTAAACATCGAAAAGGAAGAAGTCACACCAACGCTGACAGCTTGTCACAAATACCTTGTGGCAGTTCCTGTAAATTCTGTCAAAGGCAGGAACAAAGAGAAACAGCTAAGGATGTTGCACATATCCAATAAATACAGATTAGAGATAACTTTAGAAGAGAACAAATCGAACGATAGTACGGGGATGGCTAGACCAAAAGCGACGACCTGAGTGGCAAGAAATCTCCCAATTTGATCGGATGGTCAAGGGGTACTGGGTTCTGTGGGATTCTTTGTGCTTGCGGGATGACTTGATCACTCGTAAATGGGAAAGTCCAGATGGTAGAAGCCTTGTGTATCAAACCGTTGTACCCCGAACGATGGTAGATGGAGTACTTTGTGAACTGCATGGCAGTCGCAGTGGACTTAGCTGTCAAAGAGATGAGGAAGAACGGTGCAGAAGATGTAACCTCTGTGCTTCTAAAAAGGGTCTGAAGGCACGATACCTAGAGAAAATGAAGCAGTATCTGTCAGGTGGACCTTGGGAAAGAATTGCGGTGGACATTGCGACACCATTCCCTACGACAGATTCGGGAAACAAGTACATCATGGTTGACATGGACGACTTCTCGAAGTGGCCAGAAATAGTGCCGATGCCGAATCAGGAAACTGGAAGTGGCCGAAGCCCTACTGGAAAACGTGATATCCAGACACGGAGTGCCTTTGGAGCTGCATACCGATCAAGGCAGAAGCTTTAAATCCGAAGTATGGACGTAGTTAATGAAGTTGCTGGGGATCCAAAAAACAAGAACAGCCCCACTTCATCCACAGTCAGATGGAATGGTGGAGATGCACAACAGGACCATCAATCAATACCTCTCAATATTTGTGGATGAGCACCAACGTAACTGGGATGAGCTTGTACCTCTCTTTCTCCTGGCCTACAGAAGCTCCCAGCATGAATCCACTGGCTATACACCACAGATGCTGTTGGTTGGAAGAGAAATGAAGCTCCCCGTAGATCTGATGTTTGGCAGATCATCAGCCGACGATCACTAAGAAGTTTCTCTTCCACAGTATGTGGATCAACGATGGCGATGCAGTTTGGTTGTACCAGCCACAGCGAAGAAAAGGATTAAGTCCGAAATTGCAAAGACCTTGGGAAGGACCATATCGCATTGTTAAGAAGATTAATGACTTGGTGTACAGGATTCAACTTTCGCCGAGAGCCAAGCCAAATGTGGTGCATATGGAAAGGCTGAGTCCGTATCGAAGAGATAATCTACCGATCTGGAGATAAACGGAAGAAGCTGTTCAGGGCGAACAGCTTTAAGGGAGGGAGCAGTGTAACGTGCAGGGTATGCTGCCACCGGAATTGGGCCACAAAGTGGCGGCGTCCTTTTGATGATTATGCATGAGCCATGGGGATTTCGAGAGCGAACGCTGACAGAGTGCGACGCATGTGCTCACTAGGATGCCGACAAAGGATTTCAAGAGAAGTCCAGTAGCGGCAGGTGTGATCAAAGACCAGAGGCGGCTGGAATGATCTGGAGTCTTATTCGAGTATATATTAGGGAAAATTGGCATGAGGGACAGTGTAAGACAGTGTGGAATAAGTTTAATAGAAGAGTCAAAGTTACTAAGAATATTCAATAGTAAAGTGAATTTGTAATTTTTGTTATTCTACTTTCGAGTGTTATTAAAGTTTATTTAATAATTCTAAATAAGTCTCACTTATCTACGAAGTTGAAAGATAGAGAATACCTATTCTTTGAAAGACTTCTTGAATTGACTTGAAAGCCTCTTCGTATCTTCGTATATTTAAAACACAAATGCCGCTTTCGCGCGGCTATAAACCAAATAAAATGCATATTCTGATATATACTGAACACTACTCGAAAGTCCGAAATGCTTTTTTTTGTAATAAATATAACAATAAACATACTGAATATTACTCATCTATACAGCGCTCTACCTACACGTAAGCAAAGAGGCGAAACTGGCAAACGTGAAACAACTTTCGCTTCAAGGTATATGTCTGTATATCATATTCACTCTCGGACGATTGTCTGATATTCGCCCCTTTGCGCACTTAAATCATAAACTACTATCAAGATGTCATAAAATATATTTTTTTTATTAATGTACCTATAACAAAATATGAGAAGGCAATTCTTTTTGAAATCTTAAAAAAGAATTTATTTTTATTTCTACTTAATGCAATCCTTACTATTAAATAGCAAAATGGCGTGTCATGAAAGTCGAATAAATTTGACAGCAGCCTAAGAATATGATAAAAATTAAGCCAGTCTGCAGTTGCTGATAAGGCGGTGAGGTGCATGTGTTTTGCACAGAACAGCCGCGCACTTGACAGCACCTAGAAGGGCTCATTTGAGTGTGTACGAGTACCTTTGATCGCAACCGTAACCCGTACAGAAAGTCGGCTGCTTCAACGGTCCTTTCATAGACATAATTTCAGCTGCTTAGGCCTCATGCGCGGCTTTCGGCGGCCAGAGTTAAGGCCTATTCTCACCTAAGCGGTAACGAGCGAAGCGGCGCGGCGCTTCAAAATGATGCTCACAATAATTTGTATGTTATTCATAGAAATATAATAAAGAAAAGTTATTATTGTTGCTTCTGTAAAAAAAAATGTTCAACTGTTTCGTTTCAGCTGCTACCAAATGCCGCTATTAGGTGGAAATAGTTCACTGCGGCACTTGCTGCTTTCGTTAGCAAGGAATATTTTGCCGCCCAGAGCGCATTTGTTAACTTCTCTGGCAACGCACACTTAGGCAGTTACCACTTCTTCGTAGATAATTATTCTCAGCTAAACGCACCACATTTGAAAATGAGTTTTAAGAAAATAATTTTTAAGAAAATAAAATATATATTTTTAATACAAATAATGTACAATTGCATTTGTAACAGTTTTTTTAATTTTACGGAGGTAATCATTTAGCAGCGCATTTATTTCAAATGTATTTCCTTTATTCTTATAAAATACATACAACACAATAATTTCAAACAGTCAATGAGCATATAAATATAAATAAAAAAAGAAACAACAGAGATCATAAATATCACTTCCATTTTTTTAAAAAATAATGCGTGTGTTCCTATATTCAATACACATCAGTGTCAAGAATGTATGTTAACCGATATGTCACGTCATACTGGCCAGTATATTGGATTGAATTTACGAACACTCGCGATAATAACTGCCCCAAATATAAAACACAAATAGACATATTCCTAAAATTAAAATTAACAAAAAAATCACATTCTCAAATAATGAATATAACAAAAAAATATTTGGAGCAATAACAGCACAAATAATACAGAATAACTAAAATAAATAAAAAATAAGACAAAATAACTATTTATTCTGACAGTCGAGTTTCTCAGACATCGAAATACAAAAAAAAAATAAGTTTATAAAATAAAAAATACTGAGCAACTGTCCCAAATATAAAATAAAAAAATATTCTTAAAAATAAAATTAATATTCACGGCACAAATTATAAATAAGAACTACTCATAAATCACAAGTGGTAGTATTTATATATATATAGTTAAAATTTGGATAAGACAAAAGTAGAGAACCATTAAAATGTTTGTAAGATAGGTGAGTTCATCAATCTTTGAACATTTCCAGTTGATGGACAATAGTTGGGTACTTGGGTACTTGACGCCAATTGAAATACAACATATTTTTTATGGGATTAAATTAAATAGCCATTATCACGTACGTTACTGCAAACACCCACGAGAGCGGACTAGAACAGTGACGTAGGTATACAATTTTTAACAATTTAATATATGTTCCGAAGTTTTTGGCCGCTTACACAGATACTGACGACTTCTACAGGTTACACAATAGTAGTTTATTTTACAACAGTGGCGCAAACTTCATAGTCATCTAGAAGCGAGCGTTTTGACAAGTTTCGCCCTCTTTGCTCCTATCAAGAATGAAGCATCAATTTCATAAAAACTATCTTCGAACTCACTGAACTTATCAGGCATAAACCAACTTTAATAAAACTATTTTTGCAAATTCTCTAAAACTAGAAGAGAATATAATTCAAGTTTATTCAGTAAAGCTCGCTGCAGCTGTTTCTTTGACGGCATTAAAAAATAGATATTATATAGATGTGTGTAAATTATCTATTAAATGATTATATTTGAATTTTGAATCACTACACGGCTATCTTTAGTTGAAAGGGCTTCTAGCATAGGTGGTTGTTGTCTGCTTTATCTGCGCATATACAGGCGTTTTCTGTTCGCCTAATCGCGGAATATTGTAATTTGCTTCAAAATATACACCATGCGCCGAAGTATACATCGGCCTATAACTAACAACTGCAACGAGACGGCGACTATTTTACAACCGTTACTGTCAAAATGACAGCTATTTGGTAGTGTTGCCGAAGAGTCAATCATGATCCTACACTGATGCTCTGGAAAACGTACTATTTTTGAATAAAAGGTATCAGAGTTGATTGCATGCATTTATGAATAATAAATGCCTTTTGAATCATACTCATTATTATTATTTTCACTTATTTATTTAATTTTTTAAAGCAAAAATTTATGCTTCGTGCATTGTATCAAAAATGGTACAATTTGTAACATTTCGCAACTCTGTTACAACAACGCGATAGCAACCAGTTATTAATTTTTACACAGTGTGGACCATACAGCAGAACAAGCAAGCTTAGTATTATACCTAATCATCTCTCGAGTTCCCAAAAAAAAGGTTTTTTCTCAATATATGGAACTTCAAAATTTTATCTGAACCAATGGTTTTATTTCATTAGGTGATTGGCATGAATATTTCGGTTTTTTATGGATTTAACTTTACCAGTGTTCGAGAATCAGTTTTTAAGAAGTATATCCAGGCAGACCTTCCCGCAATCCAGTAAGACAATTGTTTGATTCCACATTTCTCGTTTTTCATAATTCTATCTTTATTATTCTGTCTACGATAGAAATTGTTTTGAAAATTATAATTTTGATTGGGAGTGTCGTTTTGGCACCCTCCTGAGATTTTGAGCCAGGCTAAGAACTTACGCCTTTTCCTCTTGAGAGGCTTAAAGTCGGCCTTACGTGTTTCTGAACATGTATCTAGTTATAATAGCTGATAATAAAGAAGATAATATATGGAATTGTACTCGTATATTGAATTTGAGGCGAAAACCAATGCAGCTTCCTCAACCAACTGACGGGGCGTTACCAAGAACAAATTGTATTTTGGAGCAAAAATCAGTATTCTGTTACCAGGCAAGCAGAAACGTACATATGAAAACTCCATACTCTATTGTCGTTGTTTGTCCGAGATATACATGCGTTTTCTGCTCGCCCTTTAACCAGATATACAAAGTTGTTGGGCAAATGTTCCGAACCGGAACAACAGAAGAACCAAAGGTGGTAGATACAATCTTGCGCGATAAGGTACAACTACAATTTTTCTATTTTAGTTTTTCGGCTTTACATCACTCACTAACTTCATAAGCTGTCACAAGAAGACTGGAAACAAGGAGAGTAAACTTCCCCTGCTTCTCTATGTAGCCAGATGAGATTACAGACGTTGCATATCATAGCGTGGCCTCGTGTACGACGAACATCTTGACAATTACCTTAAATATGTGTTCTCTTTATTTATCTTCGTGATGATGATCTGCTGCCTTTTTAAAGCCAGCGCCGCTTGTTCCGCACGGCATGGTGCGCAAAGACGCATTTACGAAAGGTATGCGTATGAAATTTTACACGATTTTTAGGGCCAGTTTAATCTCTTTGCAGTTTTCTTGAGCTGTCATATAGCAGTGTCATATGTCATTTTCTTGAATGCAAAATTATCAATTGTTTTGAATCTTGAGGTATTTAATTTTGAAAGCAAATTATCATTTGTCAGTAAAGTAACTAAATGGTTTTGGAAATATTCACTCTCAAATATTAGGATATTTTTCCAGAACATTTCAAGGAAGTACTTTCGGAGTTCAGAGAGGCTTTAAAGATTACCAATTACTGATCTGATACTGAATCAATAAAGAAAATTGTTATTATCTATTAATTCAACCATTATTTCGACATGGAACATAGAGGTAACGGTCACTGGAACTACACAAGGGCATGTCCCCTACTACGCTCTTTATGAATTAGAGCCTTACACTTTTCTACACGATAAAGGCAGGTCTGTTGATGCCTATCTATCTATCTATAAAAAACTTTTTTTTCTCAAAAATTCCACTTGTTACACAATGATTGATATTCAAAATGGTTGAGCATAAACTGGTAATATACAGGGTGTCCCATTCAAGGAAACGGCCATATGATAGTTTATGACGTAGTTTCATTACGCAATGCACAGTAAATTATAAAAATTGTAGCTGTTACGGATTGTCGTTGTAAAAACTTTTTGTTCTTCTGTAATTAAATATTTTAGTTTTCAGTCTATCAAAGGTTATCAAAATCGATAAACAAAGTTTGATTAGCATTCATATTGTTTTATTTTCAATTCTCTTTATATTGAACTTAACCAACTAATTTGTAACAAAAAAGATACCTACTCCTAAAAACTAAAATTTTTTACATGGTACAATAAGACCTTATTGTACCATGATTATTATACAAATAACAGGTAGGAGTGCAAATGTACACTATCTCATTTTATGTTCTATGTGAACACCATTAACACGAACACATTTTCATAATATCAGTAATTAGGTACTGGGTATACAGTCCAAGTTTCATTAAAATTGATTTCCCTATTTTGGAACTATTAAGGAAAATCCTTCGCAAGCGCGAAACTTGGAAACACGAATAGTTCTGAAAGGAAAGACCCTACGAAAAAAAACTAATGCAACTACGTCATTAACTGTCATATGTCAGTTTTATATGACCTTTTTTTTGGATGGAGCACACTGCATCATTATTTTTAGTCTAAAAATTTAGGGATAAATATCAATCATTGTGTAACAGATGTGCCTTTATCGTGTAGATAAGAGTATGGCTCTAATCCATAAATTTGTCTAATAAGATCCCATGCGTAGTGCCAGTGACCGTGCACTTAACTGTGCCTCGCATAAATGTATATGTGTCTCTATGTTCCATGTCGAAATAATGGTTAAATTAATATAAAATAATAATTTTCTTTATTGGATCAGTATCAGATGAGTATTAAACTTGTCATGCGACATGCCTCCGATGTAGGTATGAATACGAAGTACGAAGTATTAAATCTGCCCCCTGTATGGGGCCGAAGAAATCGCTGAAGACACACTTAATCGAAAATAATAAAAACTATTTAATGCAATGAGCAAAAAAGAATTTTAATGAAAAACTGCTGAAATGAAACCTAAATGAACAAAATGTTTTATTCAGTCAATTGGCAATTTTTACAGCCTATCTGTGAACTCCGAAAGTACTTTCTTGAAATGTTCTGGAAAAATAATATAATCTCTAAAAGTGGATATTTCCAAAACAATTTAATCATTTGACGGACATATTATGCATTTGTTTTGAAAATTGATTTAGGATTCAAAACAATTGATAACGTTTCATTCATGAAAATGACATGACACTGCTATAATACAGCTTAGGAAGTTAGTGACGTAAAGAAGAAACACGATGATTTCGAGCATGGTACACTTATTGTACCATGATTTGGAGATAGAAACACAATAAGCGTTTCGTTGACCAAATGTCAAATTTCTGATACATGACTACATGACTGGTGCGTTTTGTAAGTTCGGCTAGGTTCGAATGGCATTGTTAAACACAACAATTATTGTGTTTTCTATCTCGAAATCATCATAAAATAGAAATATTGTAGTTGTGAATTATCGCGCAAGTTTGGTAAATTTCAATCTAAGTTTCTTCTGTAATTACGCCGGTTTGGAACATTCGCCCCTTACCTAACCTAACCTATTTACTCTATGATCGCCTGCTAGCAGAACACTGATTTTAGCTTCAAAATAGAGTTTGTTGTTGGTGGCGTCCCGTCACTTATACAAAGATTAGAAACATCTAATCTTTAGTCATATATCTTCTTTGATATTACTTATAATACAATTACTTATAACTAGATACATGTTCAGAAATATAAATTATTTTTAAGTATCTTCCAGGACCGTTAATGGTTTTCGCCTGAGTATACAAAGATTAGAAACATCTAATCTTTTTCATATATCTTCTTTGATATCAATTACTTATAACTAGATACATGTTCAGAAATATAAATTATTTATAAGTATCTTCCAGGACCGTTTATCAGAAACCAATTAAAGCTAACGTTAATCCTCTCAAGAGGAAAATGCGTTAGTTTTTAGACTGGCTCCTATTTGGTAATAAGCTGAAAAAGATTTTTTAGTATTGACCTAGCTTCACGTGAAAAGTTAGCACAGCTTGACTGAGTGTTAACCTTATCGGATGTTTTTCATCATACTTATCAAGTGGAATGCTTAGTAGGGTGGTGCGAAAAAATTCAAGTTCTGAAATCATAGTTGCTATAGTGCGGAAAAGTTGCGATAGGTATATATAAGAGAAACAAAACATTTTTTTCAAATCGGACGACATCTTCCGAACGCGCAATCAGTTTCATAAAATTATAAAAATCGTAATTTTCCTTATTTTTTGTAATTTATTATTATTATCTTAAATTTCTATAGCAAAATTTTCATAGACATCTGAACACCTAGACCACGCATAGCCTCTTTCAGAGCGATCCAACATCTCAAGACCATTATTCTTCTGGTCCATAATGGTTCGTGTCCGCCCGATACGATTAACATATTTGCCAAACTTCTTATTTTTCATGGCAACTTCTGATTTATAAAGTAATAATCAAATACACTCAGACGTAATTAAAAGGTGGTCATTTTAATAGTTACAATTGATTATTCAGACACACCTGCAGATTAAATTATGTACCAAATTTATATTTTACAACACGAAATAATTATTTTTCATTTGTGAAATAAGAGGATCATCAATCGATATCGATCGACTGAGTTAAGTGCGGCAACACAGGAATATATAATTTAGGCGTCCGTATGAATTCGTCGACTTTCGTCGCTAGTCGGAATATTGTCCATTCATAATTTGAGTGCTGCTACTACGTTTTACACATTTATACGCTTCTACACAGGTACACTGTTGCCAAAATTTCCTATAGGAAAATATTTTCTCTCTCTTACACATGGAAAATACCAAAACAATTCTCTAACAATAACAGATCGTCTTTAGATACATGTTATGAATGAAATGCTTGGTCTAGGTGTTCAGATGTCTATGAAAATTTTCAATCTTTAAGCATTGAAAAACTGTAAAAAATTAATATTTTTTTCGCTAGGAGTATCTACATATATTCCGATCGCGCAAGTCTAAAGAAATATAACGAAAGTCGCAATTTTTGGTCATAATGAATTTGTTTGGAAAATAGCAATATGACTGCAAAAAAATGTTAATTTTGAGTTCAAATTATTTGTGCAGCACTTCGCTTGTTGGAGGTGGCTGCCTTCGAGTTCTACTCACACCCTTCCCAACCATCCAACCAGTATGAAGAGTGTGTGTTTGCTATTTATATTATTCACATTACTTTAATTGCATGTTTGGTATTTACTTTGGTTTAGTATTTCTGCATAGATTTATTTTCTTATACCTTGTTTACGCTTTAATTTTGCTTGATTTAGATGAAACTCAGATTTTCTTTCAAAACTGGGCATTATTGATCGAGATTCTAATGTAGGTCTGATGTAACCATAGATATCTGAACACCTAGACGAAGCATTTCATTCATAACATGTATCCAAAGGCGATCTGTTATTGCTAGAGAATTGTTTTGGTATTTTCCATGTGTAAGAGAGAGACAAAATTTTGCTATAGGAAATTTTGGCAACAGTGTACCTGTGTAGAAGCGTATAAATTCGTAAAACGTAGTAGTAACACTCAAATTATGAATGGCACAACGAACAACAATATTCCGACTAGCGACGAAAGCTGACGAATTCATACGGACGCCTAAATTATATTTTCCTGTGTTGCCGCACTTACCTCAATCGGTCGATATGGACTGATGATCCCCTTATTTCACAAATGAAAATTTTTATTTTGTGTTGTAAAATATAAATTTGGTACATAATTTAATCTGAGCTGTTTCTGAATAATCAGTAATAACTATTTCAACGACCACCTTTCAATTACGTCTAAATGTCTTTGATTATTACTCTATAAATCAGAAGTTGCCATGAAAAATAAGAAGTTTGGCAAATATGTTAATCGTATCAGTCGTACACGAACCATTATGGACCAGAAGAATAATGGTCTTGAGATGTTGGATCGCGCTGAAAGAGGCTATGCGTGGTCTAGGTGTTCAGATGTCTATGAATGTAACCGTCTCTTGATTGGGCCCCACACACCTTGAGTGACGGTTCTGTTCACGCACCTTTCGACGGTTTGCGTGTGACATGGGGATCTTTTGATATACCAATCTGGAATAACACCAGTCTGAATTAACAATGCTATTTCGTCATCAAGTACACTTCGAAGAAGAGGAGGAGAAAAAATCTGAGGTATGGAAGTTCAAAGTAGGAGTGATACGAGTTTCTAATGGTTTTACACTTTGAACGTGCCAGTCTTGCCGTCAAAATTCTCCTCAGTCAGGGGTGTATATCTCCCATATAATAAGAATTTCATAAAAGTTTGTGCTGCCATCTCTTAATTGGTATAGAATTAAATTGACTTTAGAATTATAAACTGAACAAGCTCGGTAGCCATTTTACTTTGTGGTTTGTTTTGGTTGTGTACGTTTGTGTTGTTTATCGTTGTGTTTTTTCGTTTTTATAATGTCAAAATACTTTAGAAAGTGTGTGTTTGGGTGTGATACGACGGGTAAGTTTCAACTAATGAATTGCAGAAGAATCATAAGCCCGAAATATAATGAATATTTCAATTTATAACAGAATATTACTAAATTCTGTGAAACGATGGTTTCTCGTATTTTTGGATGATTAAATATATTCTCTATATATTGACGACTACAAAATTGTAAATGATAATTTCCAGGTGTAAGCACTCATCGGTTTCCGAACCTGAAGAAATTTCCAGACCGTTTCCGTGTTTGGGTCAACCTAGCTGGACATAGCTTGAAGGATTTGTCCGACGAGATAATCCATAGACATGCTGTCTGCGATATCCATTTTAGGATGGAAGATCGCAACCGCAATCATAGGTTGAATATCTTGGCTGTGCCAACTCTTCATTTACCAAGTAAGTTTGAATGTTTCTCGAATCTTGTATATTGTTGCTTTTAAATTTTGTATGAAATCCAATCTATGAGAAATAACTAAGAAATATTCTCTAATTTCAGACCTTTCTAATGCTCCGGTTCTGCGTAATATTACCAATGTTGGACAGAGAATTACAGGAATTCCAAATGTTCATCCAACTGGTACGTATCTACATGATTACATATTAATATTTATCCAGTTCAGTAAACAACAATTCTATATTTTAAAAATTTCTAATTTCAGATCCTCATGTCCCGATTTCGTACAGACCTTCAACATCTAAGGAATCTGATAACGATCTACAAACTCGTAAGTACTATCTTTCCATAAATACTAATTATATTTCCATATCTGAGAGACAAAACTATTTTTATTTCACAAATTCCAGAACTGCCTGATGTGAACGTTTCAATCAGCGATACCGCCATGCCGGAAACTGTTACAGAAGCGGCTAATACAAAACAAACTGGTTAGTATTCTACTCATTATTCTATTTAGAACTCTTAAGTATGGATTTATGCAGCCTAAAATTACAATTATCAAGCAATAAATAGTAAGTAACAAAATAGAAATTTCAACATTTATGCCGGCCAAAAAAACAATAAGGTACGCAGACGCACGACAGTTTGAAACCATTTTAAAATTGTTACTCGCGTAAATCCACATTTAACTGGTAACATTCTATACATATTAATACTAATATTTCATATCTGAGTTTTTTAATCTTATTTAGCAAATTCCAGAATCAGCTAATGTCATCGATTCAATCAGCGGCACCATCAACCCGGAAACTATCACAAAAGCGGCAAATAATCAACAAACTGGTAATGATCCTCTTTATTATCATCATATATATTATATATTATATCTCAAGGCCTTTTGTGTCAGTATGCTATAACTTCCATAATACTTATCAAATGTCATGAATGATGCATCATTTTAAAGATTTTCTTAACTGCTATATCCAAAATATATAGAAATCACTCGCATTTCAAAAATATACGGTGTGTACTTCAATTGGGATTTAAGTAGGTTAGAATGCGAATGCTTTGCACGGGTCAGCTAGTTTTATATATTCCTTTAGAATTTTAACTTAACAGATATATTGATGATTATTTTTTATTTTACAGCTACAAAGAAGCACAATTTCATCTTCTTAGAACATGAAAACATCAACCGAAAACAAATACGGAAACTACAAGCTGAAATATCTAGACTGAGAAGGCGGAATTGCGATTTTAAGGCGCGTTTAACCAATGCTACAAAAATGGGGACTGATTTAGCCTTCCAGCAGCTGAGCAGGAGGATGTCCTCATGCAGCCGGATTTTTATGTCCATGCAGATTAAATCTACAAAAAAACCTAAAGGACGCAGGTTCACACAAGAAGAAAAGATACTAGCTTTAACTCTATTTAAAAAAAGTCGCAAATCTTATTCTCTTCTGCATAAGCTGTTTACTTTGCCATCACTAGTTTCTTTACAGAAATTATTATCTAAGATTAAAATAAATTCAGGTATAAACCGAGCAATATTTGATAAAATCAAAGAAACTGTTGATGGCTATAACGAGGAGGATAAGATTTGCACTCTTATTTTTGATGAAATGAGTATATCTCCACAAATCCATTTTGAATCTGCAAAAGGCATACTTAAAGGTTTTGCTTACCCCGATATGAATGCCAAATTTGCTGATCATGCTTTGGTGTTCATGATTAAAGGGGTTAAGCAAAACTATAAACAACCAGTGGCATATTATTTTACAAATGCTCTTAATGCTATGCAACTAAAAATATTAATTAAACTTGTAATTAAGGAAGTATATGCCACTGGTTTGAAAATAATTGCCAGTGTTTGCGACCAAAGCACTGTAAACGCCAGTGCTATTCAAAGTCTTATCAAAGACACTAAAGAATTTTTTTTAAAAAGACACAAAGAATGGCGACATGATCTATTTATGGTTGGAAAATGGCAGATTATACCTCTCTTTGATGTCCCGCATCTTCTTAAAGGGATTAGAAATAATCTTCTAAATAAAAACCTGCAATATGTTGATTTCAACGATAATAATAAAATAAAAATCGTAAAATGGGAATATTTTCGCCAAATTTATGAAGCCGATAAAGAATTCGGAGAGTTGAAGTTTTTGAATAAAATTACAGAAGATTATGTTAACCCCGAAAAAATTAAGAAAATGCGGGTAAAAACAGTTGCCCAGTTATTCAGCCATACTGTAGCTGTGGCAACTGAACACCTATCTGCCAGAGGGAAACTGCCATCAGAATGTCGCCAAATTATCCCTTTTGTTTTAATGATGGATAAATTATTTGATAGTTTGAATAGCACTGGTGGACCTCAACCAATACATGCTAAGATTTATAGGGCTGCCGTGACAGATGGATCTCCCCATCATCAGTTATGGAGGGATTCTCTAAGATTTTTGAAAAATGTAAAGTTTATTTCAGGAAATGTTTCTTCTAGAGAATCCCAGGCACCATCTTTGAAAAATTTCATAAGGACAATTGAGGGAATGCAGAAGGTGTGGGATATTCTACACAAGAAATATTCCTTTGAATATCTTATGACTCGGAATTTCAATCAAGATCCAATCGAAAACTTCTTTGGCAGTATCAGAAGCCAAGGTATTAGGAATACATCACCTAATTGCCTAGCTTTTGAAGGAGCCTTCAAAACATTATTGCTGAATAATTTTTCATCTCATCATTCTCCAGGATCTAACTGTGAGGAAGACTTCAATGATGCACTGCAAAAATTAGATTTCTTCCTCACAGACCAAGATGAACCTTATGAGAATGAAGTAATTATCAGTAATATTGCTGAAGTAACATCCATTTCAATAATGAATAACGAAGGCTCCTGTCAAAGAAGCTATGTTTGCGGTTGGATCTTGCGGAAATGTCTTGCAAAAATAAATAATTGCAAAAAGTGTAAGGTTGAAATTACGAGTCAAGGATATTCTCGAGAAAATGGTTATATTCAGGCAAAGGAATATTTCCGTGATATAAAATGTCTATCCTACCCTTCAAAGAATTTGAATGATTGTTTCTCTGATATTCAAAATTTAGTGGTTAATTTTCTTAAGACTAATTCTCTTAATGGAAATATCAGAGAAGCAATCAATCAATTGATAGAAATTTTGGTACAATTCCCTTTCAATTGTCCTACTCATAAATATGTTTTAAAAGAAATTTTTCAAAAACAAACTGTCAATATTCTGATTCACAGTTGGTGCCGCTCTGTGAATAGAATATTGACAGGAAAAATAACTTATTGTGGGGATGATCCAGTAAAATTAAGAGCTATGTTATATTTCGAAAAACATAAAAAAAATTTTAAATAAATTTTTCAATTTGAACTCTGATTTTTATTTATATTTACCTAACCTGAATATAAATTCAATTGAATTTCAAAAATTTGAAAGAACGCGCCATTACTAAACTTTCCATACCAAAATAAAGAGGGCGCTGCGAATCGGTTAACAAAAAAAGGTAGGGAGATACCTCTCTTTTCCCCTATATATACTCTTTGTCCTCAGTCCTAACTCTCGAATATGGTTCCTTTCATCAAATATCATTGCAATCAAGATGTTTTCAGGATGACTGAAGAACGCATTCCTCTCAATTACAGGATGCACTACTTTCATCTGAATGGAACCGAGATGTTTGTATAGCTTTGAAAACGTCACGTCACTCAAGGCGTGTGGGACCCAATCAAGATACGGTTGAATGAGAGCTACACTAGAATTTTAATAATGCCAGTTTTGAAAGCAAATCACAGAGTTTCTTCTAAACCAAGCATAAGAGTTAACAGGGTATAAGAAAATCTATGCAAATAGATTAAACCAAAATAAATACCAAACATGCCATGTAAGTAATGTGAGTAATACAAATAGGAAACACACACCCTTCATATTGGTTGGATGGTTGGGGTGGAACACGAAGTGCAGCCACCTCCCTTCTGGGTTGTTTTTATATCATTATTACAATACAAACAAGCGAAGAGCTGCATAATTGATTTTAACTCAAAATTAACAATTTTTTGCTCTTATATCGCTATTTTCTGAACAAATTCAATATGGCCAAAAACTAAAAATTCCGTTTCCGCCCTTATCGAGACCTCACCGAGATTATCCGAACCAAGTCACGTGAAGGCGACCATGTGTCCCTCAACCATTAATAGGGACAAGTCTGCTCTCTCGCAGTCATTGATGTCAGATAAAACGACAAACCAAAAAGCGGGCGAACGGCAGTGTGTAGACAACATCTAACTTGTTTTGTAATTCCCTGCTCTTCGGTTCATTAATGTTCCAATATAATCTTGGACCGGTTCTGGCGGTCGCGCCGGTCTTCTAGAAATTCTGTCGAACGAGATGACGGACGCGCTGTGGAGATCCGGCTTTAGTAGTATCTATCGTTACAACGGCGCCGCTAAAAATTCTCGGTGACGGTGGCGGCGATGGACAAACGCACATATCTCGTGCACGCCACTTAATAATTTTGGAAAAAATCCTTTAATAAAAATGTCATTTAGTGTGCCAAAGCGTTATCTTTCTTGCAGGTCTATTATTATCTATGAATCTTAAGGCGGAAAGTCGACAGATTTTTTATCAGTTCCTAAAATTATATGTATTTATTTACTCTTTTCAAGATTTATATTGATTCCTTTTAAAGGCATTTCCTGAAAGATGCATTGGTTTCATGAATTCTCAAATATTCTCTGTGATATTTAATTCGAAACAGTATCAGTTTATAAACATACTTTTTATCCCCAATTAAATGGAAAATTAAAGATTACCTATAACATATAGGTCATTTCCAAAACGGTGCATTTAACATCCTTGCAAACGAAATATCAAAGATTGATCTGATTCGTTTTTTTCGGTAGTTGAGCTATCGAAAATACTACCCTAAAACAGGACCGGATAAAACCATACCAAAATGTTTGTCTGTTTCCCTTCTAGGGAAGTATTCCACATAGTTTAGCTATCAAAAAAACTAAATAGAAGCGATATTAATTAAGAGAAATTAAAAGAAATCAAAATAGTTTTTATGACATTAAACTTTATAAAGAAAAAGCTAATTTGAACAATACCATACTTATCTTTGAACACTTTTCTTCAGACAAACCACATATTTATCAAAAATAAAAAAGGATATACCTACTCATGCCCATGCATAGTTCAAGTGACCGAACCCATAAATGTTCTAAGCAAAAATATAAAAAGTTTATTTTTTGAACGGGTCAACTCAAAAATTGAAACTTGGGATAATGAAATTGATGCATGAATACTATATTTTGGAGTAAAATTGAGGAGGAAACTTCCAAATTGCGTTTTGTCCAAAATTTTCCCTATTGAGTTAGAGGTGGCCCTGCATTCTATATACATACGCGCATGTTTTGGCAGTACCCTGGCTGTTCAAAACGCTTTTTGTCTTATTCAAATTGCACAGCAAATATTGCCTGGACATTCCAATTGCATTTTGTCCAATGCATGTAGACAAGCAAAATGCATTTTGTCCAAGTATAACGGACATAAAGCATTTTGAATGTACGGAAGCAGCTATCATTGTCATTTTATTTGGGTGTTTTGAAAGAATTCATCAGAACGGTGAAGGGCAACGAAAGCCACTATGGTCGGAACAAGTCTCGTAGAATCTACCTATCCTCAGAATTTAATATTGTAAGATTGGCGAAGGCTTACAACAGTTCTGTGGCACCAAATTATCAAGTGAATTATAAGTTCTTCAGTCGTATATTCAATTCCGACTTCAACATAGGTTTTGGCTTTCCAGCAACTAATGTTTGCGGTTTTTGTGTGCGACATGAACGACAGGTGCATTTATGTGAAGATGCAGCAGAAAAACTAAAGCTATGACTAATTTAAGAGTCCATAAGTTAAGAGCTAAACAATTTTATAAGATGATGAATGAAGAAGAGAATAACAGTATTTCGTTTTGCTTTGATTTGGAACAGGTACAGGTCCTACCCAAATGGCCGATTGGAGATGCATTCTACGCTCAACAGTTATCTCTATACTGCTTCTGTGTTACGGACATTTCTAGTACAAATCCTGTATTTTATTCATGGCTGGAACACCAAGCGGGACGCGGTTCAATTGAAATTGGCTCTGCACTTTTTGACTTTCTGCTTAATGTGGAACTTAATGATGACGTAACAGAACTAAGATTGTACTGCGATGGATGTGGTGATCAAAATAAAAACAGCCACATTGTGCACATGTTGATGATTTGGTTACACCGATATGCACCACCCACATTAAATTCTATAAGGATGTGTTTTCCAGTACATGGGCACTCGTTTCTCCCAGCTGATCGCGTTTTTGGAAGGGTCGAGAAACTAATACGAGCTCACAGTGTTCTGTTATCATCCCAAAAGTACTGGGAACTGTATTTAAAAATTGGACGTGTGCGAAAATTGGGGGAGGATTGGAAAATTTTTGATTTCAAAGAAGCTTTGAAAACTTAAAAAAAAATAATGGAATCAGTGAAGTGAAGAGGATTTTCATATAGAGAATAAAGAAAAATGATGTCAGCATAAAAACAGAGCAGTTCTATAGAAACGAGAATCCTTCAGAGAAGTATGAAAGGGAAGAAAATTGAAAAATGTGGCTTTTCAGGAAGTTTCTCTCCATCGCGAAATAACAGCTAAGAAATTAAAGAGTCTAAACATACTGCTTGTGGAATTTGGTACGGGAAATTGGCGAAACGATCCTGAATTGGCATGGATGTCTCCAATTCTGCCTGAAAACGTAACTGAACTTCCTGATGACGCTGAGGGCGAAGATGAAATTGGAAATAATGATAATGAGTAGTTGTGTCAATGTCAAGAAGATGATGGTGGCCTTAAGTTATAGTTTTTAAATTCCATTAATATTTTTTATTTGCATTGAATAATAATGGTTGTAATAAAAATGTTTATGTGAAAATAGAAGTTTTTAAATTTAACATTATTTCGCTATCAACTTGCGCATTTTCCGAATTTACTCAAACAAAATGAGTTTTGTCCATTCTAGATAATCAAAAGGCATTTAAGCACATTTCTTTTTGTAATAGCAAAAAAAATACCATTGCTTGATGTATGAGATTCACCCATTAACTTTGATGTATTTTTTACTGTTTTTACCGCTTATATCTAGACTTGAAATTGTCACCGTTTTCTATAGCAAATAATCTTATTTACTGGAAATTAAATAATTTGGACAAAACGCATTTTGTAAATCTCCTCCTCAATTGACATATGAAACTTTCAAGAAGCGACTGGGCGCCATCTGGGAAAAAAATTGAAAGGGGGTGCTTGTGGCACATCTTTTTGAAGTTCCTGACAAATAATTCACAACCCTGAAATATCTTCATCTTCTACAAAATGACGGAATATTTAATAATTACCTGAATACAAACACATTAATATCGATACATCTAGAAATATTTGTTTTTCTCTGTCATATGGCAAGAAATGTCAGTACGACAACGAACATCATTGTTCAGTTAAAATATTCTCATTTTGTTTTTGGATTTACAAGTAAATAGGTACAACTTGAACTATCTCTATGTATTTAGGCAATTATTAAATGTTCCGCCATTTTGTAGCAGGTGAAGATATTGACTTTATATTTTAGGGTTCTGAAGTATTCGTCAGGAGCTTCAAAAAGATGTGTTACAAGACCCCACTTTCAATTTTTTTTCCCAGAGGGCATCTTGAAAGTTTCATCTGTCAATTTTACTCCAAAACATAGTATTCATGCATCAATTTCATTATCGCAAGTTTCAATTTTTTGAGTTGACCCATTCAAAAAATAAATTGGGGGGCATTAAAGAAAAGCACTGTATATGAGCCTCTTTGGTGTCATGTCCCAATTAAAATATTTTATATGTATAATTTGAATTTATCTTTATTGTAATAGTATTAATCTTGACAGGCAGCGAGCTGCCTCGATCTAGGTATGAATTCGAAATTTCTCTCTAGTCTAGCCCGTATGGGGCCACTCAACCGAAAGTAATAAAAACTATTTAAAAACCCAGTAAGTATAGTCCTGTCCAAAAAAAATAAAGTCAAGCATCCTAGTGAAAACATGTCAGCCTATAACTGCTCTGAAAAGGAATTGCTTAGTGGCAACAAGTAGAAAATTATTAGTAATTAAAAAGTATCGCCCACATAGGCGAGAGGAGCCAACAATCCTGAAAGCTCCGTGATCGCGAATTTGAACATTTTTAATGAAAATGAACAGTTTACAGTCAGACAAATGAGGTGGACAGGTATATTAAGCTGGCACAGCAAAGTCATCCGATGATATTTATAAGCTAATTTTTTGCTTTTTTGCTCTTTGAATATTTTTTTTGCTGCAGCCCATTTTACATAACGGTATGCTCTGTTAGCTTAATATTAGGCTGTAAGAGCACATATTGAAAAAATATATAAAATCACATTGTAAGAACTCGTTTCGTTATCGAGAATTAATTGCTAATTATCTGTTTTGAAATTCTGAATAAAACTTAGAAATTCGAAAAAATAAAATGATGAAATGCTCATGACATGTTACAACAAGTCTTCTCGTATGAATCCCTCGGATTACATGCCTTAGATTAGAAGTATAACACCATGGGTTATGATTTCCTGGATTATTTGCTGATGAAATACACCGAATATTTACTTGCTAGAGCTAATTGTCCAGAAAATTGCGAAAAACCCATCATGGCACCAAACTGACAAGAGCGTATAGGTTCATAAAACTTATTTTTCCAATTTATGGTGGTAACAAATAATTCCTGGATTATTTGCTGATGAAATATACCGAATTATATTTATTTGCTAGAGATAATTGTCCTGAAAATTGCGAAAAACCCATCATGGCACACAAATGACAAGAGCAAATAATCCAAGAAATTATTTTCTACCACCATAAATTAGAAAAATAAGTTGTATGAAACTATTCACTCTTGTCATTTTGGTGCCATATGTTTTTCACAATTTTCTGGATAATTATCACTAGCAAATAAATATAATACGGTATATTCCATCAGCAAATAATACAGGGAATCATAACCCATGGTTATACTTCTAATCTAAAGCATGTTATCCGAGGAATTCATATACGAGTAGACTTACTGTAACATGTCATGAGCATTTCTTCATTTTTTCGAATTTATAAGTTTTTTTCAGAATTTCATAGCAGATAATTAGCAAATAATTCTAAGTATCGAAAGGTGTCCTTAAAATGTGAGTTTATTCATTTATTCAGTATGTGCTCTTATAGCTTAATATTAAGCCATCAGAGCATACCGATATGTAATATGGGCTGCAGCAAAAAAAAAATATTCAAAGAGCAAAAAAATCAAAAAATTTGCAAATAAATATCATCTATAAAACATTTGATTCGGATGACTTTGCTGTGCTAACTTAATATACCTGAGGTGGACTTCGTCGGCGTGGATTTAATTAGCCGAAATAATGTTTAAATAAATTTTGTTCTATTAAATGGCTATAATGTTTCACTGTCATCGGGGATTTTTATCAATTTATAGTTAACGTGTGCGAAATTTAATGAAGATTAAGAAAAAATCCGGCCGATGATTCATTCCATTATCTAATGTCTGCAGAGAGCTGCAAATTCTTTATTAAAACAATGTCATTTTTAGAAAAATGTATGTCGAGCTTTCAGTTAAAAAATATCGACGTTGGGGCTAAGGGGGCGAATATTGTAACAAAATATTTGACAGTAACAATTTTATAATTTTTTATGTCAATATGGTATTAACTGCAGCAGACGTGGGTAGAATTGTTGCGTTAAAAAGTTATGTGGCCCGTATTCTGATAATTCCGCTGTCTACAATTCCATTCAGTCATGTTTTGGGCGGGTATGTCTACCGAAGCACGCACCGATCTTGTATTTGTCGAAAATGGAGCTCTAATCGCCCGCCGCTACATTGAGGAAATCCTCAAAGAATCGTTATTCCATCTGCTCCTTTCATTGGGAACTAATTTACATTAATGCATGATAATGCTAGACCTCACGTTGCACAAATAGTGAGCAAATATATGGATGAAGTTGGACTTCCAAGATTCCTGGAAGATGTCCGCATATAGCATATTTTCGGCTAATTAAATCCACGCCGACCAAGCCTATCTCAATCGTATGAGTATAAACTGTTCATTTTAGCTTTTAGGTTTGGTGGCTCCCGGATGAACAATGTGGTTTTGGTAGAATAATGAAATACGAAAATCAAAGACCAAAAATATGGAGTACATAAATAGACTTTTCTGGATATATACTTTTCTTCGGTGTTTGCAAAGACTAGAAAATATAAGACCTGTAACTCCACGCGGCTTCTTCAATAAATAGCGTTCAGAAGCCGATACCAAAAGAGGCAAATGCGAGATTCTGATTAATTGCAATTAGTTATCAGGGCCACTGAATTATGAAAATATATGGAAAAAACACAACGATAAAGACAGAGCCGAAAATTAAAAGCCATATTCATAAACAATAGTTCGATACAAATTAAGTTTGTTTGCTATCTAAGGAATATCATCCCGGATACTCTTAGTATCATACTAAGCTAGTGCTGGGCTATTTTTGTTTATGAATATGGTTGGAAGATTTTTGGAGAGTCCATCATTGTCGTACTGATAAGTAACCAAAGAGATAATGTATCAGTGTACGTCCTAGGTACTAATAAGTAACCACAGATGTATCAGTGTACAGTGTTCTGTAGAAGGTTTGGAGACATTCTCCACAAGTACCCTCTGTCTCTGGCGGGTCTTCAGCACTCGGGCTTGGCATGGCAATGCCTATTGCATATGGGGTCAAGATGACTTAGTGGATTAAGGCGTTGTAAATGCGTTTCTAGCTTGCAAAAGCATATCTTGGGCACGGGTTCGAATCCCGCCAGAACCATGGTTATGAGAATTAGTAGAAACTGGTTGATTTGAAAAATAGCTCCAAGCTAACAATCCGCCAGGTTGAAGAAGGCCATAAAAAAGTTATATAGTTCAGTGGTCAGGACAAGCCAGCAACTACCAGCGGTTCCGCTCTTTTGATGACGGGTCTTATATAGGTACTTTAGTCTTTGGTACTCTAGAGCGTTTCAAAATGAGAATGCAGAGTGTTATTATGCCGGCCTCGACCAACCATCAGGTCCTGTCTCAGGCAATTTTCCATGCTGGGGTTTACATTTTATCTCAACATTTACAGAAGAAAACGTTACAGGTAAATTTTAAGTTCGGCGACATTGTGTGTCGTTTTTCCATTTAAAATACATTGCCACACCCGGCCACAATGCATTTTCATTGTGAAACGCATTATAGTAAATTCACTAATTTCACTTTATGAACCTTACCTCTAAGGTCACAAAACATTCATTGCATTAAAAGTTTTTTACGTGATTTTTTATCAGCATAGCAGTGGATTTTTCATTACGAAAAAGTGACATCGTCCAAATTCTGATAATAAGAATGCTTCTTGATGAGTTTGTAGACGTCAATAATAAATTGATTTGACACCACAGTAAAACTAGTAATCACTGTCGTTGTCCCGATATGTAAACCATTAACCTGGCCTGAGTTTAAATTGGCCAGGCTAATGGTTTGTATAACAGTCCATAGGTTTGTATTTACGAACAAGCTTCCAGTATACATTAGCTGTGTCTAACACACATCACTATATCACTATTACGCGGAGAAAGTGCAGCAGCTTCAGAAACATCTAGCTGCTGCATGCTGCAAAGAAATTAACATATTTTTGTAACTTTATTTGAAAATTGCGGATATCTGGTGAAAATTAATAAACACATGAGACATGAAATTAAATTCTGTACATTGGATTGATTACTTGAATAAGAAGCATGATGAATGATATAATCAAAATTTGGAAGATGGTATAACTCGTGCACGTTTAAATACAATAAATTATGTTTTGATTAAGAGGAATTTTCAAAAATTCAGTATTCACTTCTAATTGGTACGAATGATTGGAACCTTATAGGATACAACTCAACATATTTTTTAAGTAACCACGTTTTTCTCAACTTTTTACTACAGAATTTGGCAGGTGAAGAGGGCCACACCCCGCACTTTCAAAATTGCAGAAACCAAATATGGTAAAATTATGTGATTTTTATGTGCTATTTACATCCCAACATGATTAATTTTGTGTTCGAAAATTTCTTGTCCAGGACTCTCCAACCGGTAGGGGTGCAATAATACGCCCCTGGATTAATAAAACAAAGTAAATAGAAATTCGGTCAGTTTTGTTGAATGTAAGTCGATGGCGAAATTAGCAGTTAGCAATTTTTAGTTAACAAATAAATTATTTTCAGAAGTGTAAACGATATGGAGAACAACTTATTTTTGAAGGTATCTTTTTTATATTCATTCAAATTGCACTCAATATCGCGCAATCTACCTCAAAATGCTGTAAGTCTAACGTCTATATTCATATAAGTGTGCATAAGTCATAGTAAAATTGAGTCTATGGTACAAAGTTATTGTTGAGCATTGAACTATTATTCAAGGATTTGTAATAAATAATTAAGTGGTAGAAAAATTGTTCCTGCAAAAGCGTGTCTGGGGCATTTATGTGAGGCGTATCTTTCTCGTAAGTAATAAAATGTCACTCACCACTGCGTGACTTTTAAGAAAGATGTCTAATTGAGTCCGGGGCAGACCTGCGCAATAACCAAGCAGCGAAATGCTTAAAATTTTGATAGAATACAAAAATCTAATTTTTGACCGGAAAAGCAAAAAGGTTGTTTCGAAATTCATCCAATATGGACAGATTTAACAGAAAAAAAAATTCACGTGGTGAAATCAGAAAATGCTCTTTACGCTCATGTTACGTGCAAAAAAATATTTACAAAAAAAGAAAATGGAAGAAGGAAGATAGATTTAGCAGGAGCACGTACAGTATTTTCACTTTCCCCATTTTTTGTAGTTACTCCGCAGAACGCTGCTTTAAAACGACATGGTGATTCAACATAACTTTAACATCTGAAAAATTGAGATTCCTAGTGTGATTTTGAAATAACACTTTTTAAAGTTTTTTCTCAACTCAACTTTGACAACTTGCGTTATTGATATTTTTAATGTATTCTTTCTTCTGTTTTTCTAATATATTAATCTATCAATCGAATCTGAGGAACCTTCGATGAATCACTCATCCACCGCTTCAAATGAGAGGAAGTACTGACTTTGCGTACTCAACTGAAAGAGAATAAAGAGCCTTCAAACCGGGGCTGTGGCAAAGTGCTGTGTCAAAAAAGTTGTATGAGAAATTTCATAAGCGATGAAAGTAGGAAATTGTTGAACACATACATAGTTTAGCCCATAGATAAATTCTCTACGGGGTTTAGCATATACGACGCGCTCCAATGCTCTTCGAATTGTCAACTTGACATTAACTTATAACTACATTTTAAATTTTGATCTCGAGTAATCAGAATATAACAAGGTAACTACTATTGACATGTTTGATCAAAAATAATATTTCTCGGTAGAAAATTTGTATAATTTAGAGCATCGTTTCGTTAGCCGATACGACGCGGTCCGACGCTCTACGACTTATCAACTGGACATAAGCTTACAACCTCAATTAAAATATAGATTTTGATCTCGAGTAATGAGAATATAACAATGTAACTACATTTGAAGGTAAAATATTTGTTTATTGACATGTCTGATCATAAATCAATATTTCTCAGTACAAAATTTTGTATAAATGAATTTCATTTATGAGCAAAGGTCAAATTGAAAACTCAAATAGCCTCCTATCGACCAAACAAGGCCATACTCATAAAAATAATACTCCTTAATTCTATGGCCATACTAGTATACTGAGGCTGTGTTCAGAGAGTTGCTATCAGCGCAAACACTACCGATGCTGTACATTGTTCATGGAACCAATTCTTTTACTTACAGCAAGCTCTATGAACGCTATTTTGCGTTCACAGTTCACAGCTTCCTTCATGGTTCACAGTCTATCATTCTCAAATTGTGTGTTGGTGCTGTCACATTGAGGTTAAGAAACACTAAATATTAATGAGTCAAGAAATTTTACTTATTTTTTGTCTATGAAGAGACTTGACTTAGATATATTACCAATTGATAATGCTTGTCAATCTGGAATAAAACCGGAATCAATACATCGGATAGGTACATTTCTGTTTAAGTAGATACATAACACCAAAGATGGCTCTTATATTTTATTTTTATTTTTATATTTTCTCACCAAAGCTGGAATAAATACAAATTGAAACCACTTCACCGCTATAACTTTAGTATTGACTAGCATATTATCTATTTGCCATAACATGGATTGAGAAGAGTCAATTTCAAACTTACGCAAGGTTCATTGACTGAATATCTGGTTTATCTATCTATCTAACCATCACTTTTATGCAGCCTCAATATGTGGTGACTATGTTGTTAGTTTTCACACAGAATGTACAATCTATTTTAATTGTTATGAAAAAATTACCACTTAGAATGTAACACTTTTATTAAATTTTGGTTTAAATAAATAATATTTGTCAGTAATTTCATAACTTTTTACAACATCGTAAAATTTACGAGACTAGTTTTAGGTACGTATCTCAAAATCTAGATTGAAAATAATTACAATAATCTTGGGGATTGAATAAACAGATGTGATTTCAAGAGAAATGGGCCGGTTCATAAGCGATTATCGGTTTGATATGTATGTCAGTGTCAGTATGACGTCGATGTCAGTTGTACAGTATTCCTGTTTATAGACCTTGCAAACGCATTGTCCATACACTACCTCGGAAGAAATAGCGTTGATAGCATTTAGTTATGACGTGACACACAAAAATTAATAACGTCACGATAGCGTTTGTAGTGCTACAATAATAATTGAACTCCGTGAACAGATGATAGCGCTAGATAGTGCAGATAGTGACTCCCTGAACACAGCCTGAGGCTGTTTCTTCCCATGGTCTATATCATTTTTATGTTTATTCCGAGGTAGTGTATGGATGGTGTTTGCGTTTGCAAGCTCCATGAACAGCAATACTGTACAACTGACACTGACATCGAGGTCATACTGACACTGGCAGCGATAATCGTTTATGATCTAGCTAGAGTTTTGTAAAGCATATAAGGATAAAACTACTCTATGGTATAAGTTAAATAAATAATTATAAGAATTATGTTTGCGCGATGAGAATGCAATTCAAGATGCCGCGGTCACCAAATTCTGCTGCAAGAGTATACTCGTATACCGGACACCGTATCATGTAAAATTTAGCAACCAGTTGCAATCGCGTTGTTGTCTCATTGTTGCCACTATCTTCATATAGTCTATCAGACCTGCTCTATAAAATATTGAATAAATAAGTCAAAACAGCAATGTTATAAAGAACATTATAAGAAAATCATTAATTATTCACAAATACATGCAATCAACTCGCTTTGATACTCTTATTCGAGCATTAGTTCAGGCTCTAGATTGAACGAGGGGCAACACTGTACAAAATCGATGTGTAGACAGCGACGATTGAGCGTTAAGCATCATTTACATAGGATTAGTGCAGTTGCAATTGTAGTGTAGAAAAGTTAGTAGCCACTTCTCTTTATGAGTGCATTCACATTGACTTGGCGGTAGTGCAGAAGCTACCAAGCTTTTCACTTTTACACTACAGAAATACAAGAGTTCTACCACAGCCAATAAGCATTCACTTGTAGAGCATGCGCAATGCAATTAGTAACAATGCCACTTGTCATTGGCTGTGAAGTCACATGACTATCAACATAATTTTGAAAAGCAACTCTTAAAAGATTAAGTTACTATGGTATGGTATTTACAGTTTCAAGTCTATGTGAACGCTCGTATTTTGTGTAATCTAATTACAACTGCAATGCAACTGCACTAATCCTATGTGAATGATGCTTTAGTCGCGGTCGCATTGCAGTTTCTAGTTACATGATAACCCCGCGGTATGCCTACGTTTGATTTCTTCCAGTTCTCTTAAAATCACAAATACATATTTAGGTATTCAATCCTCTATAATATTGGAATTATTTTCAATCTAGTTTTTGAGATACGTACCTATGAATTTATGAAAAAAATGAAATTAATGACAAATATTATTTAATTAAACCAAATTTAATTATAGTTACGAGGATAAACCAGATATTCAGGCAAAGATATTTGCATATGTTTGAAATTGAAAGTCTTTTCTCAATCCATTGCATGGAAAATATTAAAACTACAGCGAGGAAGTGGTTTCAATTTGTACTTATTCCAGCTTTGGTGAAAATGCGAATAAAATATAAGAGCAATCTTTGCTATTATGTACTCCAACCCAAAATTATTCTATGTAATTTGAGAATGACAGATTGTGAACACAAAATAGCGTGCTATCACTAACACACTCCATGAACAGCATCGGTAGTGTTTGCAATAGAAGCTTCTTGTCAAACGCTGACAGTTTTATAAATCAAGTAATGTCATAGGACCAGAGAAAACATACCTCATAGGACCTTTATTTACAACAATGGCCGTGATGAGCGACTCAATTTTATTCGATACCTACTCTGGAAGTTGAAAAATAATCATTCACTCAAACATTAATGATTTGATTTCCATAATAATAATTTCCCAATGGAAACCGACATTTCTCTGGTACTCCGCATTTTTGGTAGAAGCAAAATAGTAAACTATGTGAAGGTAGCACCGCAAAGTTGGGAATGTAATTTTCGAATATATCAAATTTGGGAGTTATTAAGGTGCCAAGCTGAAAAATTAGGCGCTAATAAATCAAGGGGTGTGCGAAAGACTTGTGTGCTAACGTAAAATTAGCCATTGATTGGTGTAATGTATAACCTAAGCTGTATGTTTAAAATTGATTCAAGACTAGATACAAATTTGCAAAAACGAAAATATTACTACTAAACAGTTAAATTGTAATGTTCAGTCCAAAGGTGAAGTTTATGCCATCGCATAGTGAGCTTTCTAACATTTATGATTAACTTAAAGTAAAGGAAAGAATATTTCAAAATATGGTACAACTTCAAGAACTAAGTGCCAAAAGTTGAGTGCCATACCGAAGGACTACCAAATATATTCATAATATAAATCGGAACTAATGAAGGGCTTTGCGATGGTAGAAGAAAATATCAACTGCAACGTTAGCCCAGAGGTTTATGTTTAGAATTGATGATTACTGGACAAATGATACTAATCATCATCAATTTAAAACTATAAATTACACCTTATTAGCAGTCAGTATTTAATATTTTTGTTAAATTTTTAGCTCCTAAGTTACAATTGAAGTAAATGAAAGAAATATTGATAAACAAAAACGCAAAACTTCAAAAAATAACTAGGTGCCAAAGTAAAAATAAAAATTTAGCTACTACATTCAAAGCCTGTCAAATATATTTATCATATAATTAGTGAATAATAAAGGGCTTTGGGTTGGTATAAACTACGATCTTATAAATTCTAACATTTAGCCCTAAGGTGTAAGTTTATAATTTGATTCCAGAACAGATAATAATCATCAATTTCAAACTATACATTACACCTTATAGGGCATTAGTTTATACCACGAAGAGCCCTTAAATATTTTTGACAACTTTTTAGCACCTGAGTTATATTTGAAGTAAAGGAAAGAAATATTAATAAACAAGAACGCAGAACTTCAAGAACTAATTAGGTGTCAAAGAAAACATTTACGTGCTACACTAACCAATCAAATAAATTCATCATATAATTAGGGACTAATAAAGGGCTTTGGGTTGGTATAAACTAGGAACTTATAAATTCTAACATTTAGCCGTAAGGCGTAATATTTAGAACTGATGAATCCAGAAGAGATCGTAATCATCAATTTCAAACTATACATTACACCATATAAGGCATTAGTTTATACCACGAAGAGCCCTTTAATATTTTTGTCAACTTTTTAGCACATAAGTTATACGTTATACTTGAAGTAAAGGAAAGAAATATTGATAAACAAGATCGCAAAACTTCAAGAACTAAGTGTCAAAGTTAAAATTTAGATGCTACACTCATAGCCTATCAAATATATTCATAATATAATTAGGGAATAACAAAGGGCTTTAGGTTGGTATAAACTACGATCTTATAAATTCTAATAATTAGCCCTAAGGTGTAAGTTTCTAATTTGATTCCAGAACAGATAATTATTATCAATTCGAACTATACATTACACCTTATAAGGCATTAGTTTATACCAAGAAGAGCCCTTTAATATTTTTGACAACTTTTTAGCACCTAAGTTATACTTGAAGTAAAGGAAATAACTATTAATAAACAAGAACGCAAAACTTCAAAATAACTAGGTGCCAAAGTAAAATAATTAGGTACTACACTCCTAGCATATGAAATATATTCATCATATAATGAGGGACTAATAAAGGGCTTTGGGTTGGTATAAACTAGGAACTTATAAATTCTAACATTTAGCCGTAAGGCGTAATATTTACAACTGATGAATCCAGAAGAGATCGTAATCATCAATATCAAACTAAACATTACACCTTATCAGGCATTAGTTTATAACACGAAGAGCCCTTTAATATTTTTGTCAACTTTTTAGTACATAAATTATACATTATAATTGAAGTAAAGGAAAGAAATATTGATAAACAAGATCGCAAAACTTCAAGAACTAAGTGTCAAAGTTAAAATTTAGATGCTACACTCACAGTCTATCAAATATAGTCATAATATAATTAGGGACTAACAAAGGGCTTTGGGTTGTTAATAACTACATATTTAATTTTAACATTTAGCCCTAAGGCGTAATAATTAGAACTGATGAATCCAGAAGAGATCATAGTCATCAATTTCAAACTATACATTACACCTTAAGGCATTAGTTTATTTTATCAAGAGCCCTTAATTATATGATGAACAGATATGATGCTTTACGGCTGTTTGATGATGTGCTGGCTTCACGTGAAGCAGTCAGTATTTAAAATTTTTGTCAGATTTAGCACCTAAGTTATACTTGAAGTAAAGGAAAGAAATATTGATAAACAAGAATGCCAAACTTCAAGAACTAAATAGATGCTAAAGTCACAAGTTAGGTGCTACATAGATAGCCTATCAAATATATTCATCATATAATCAGAGACTAATAAATGGTTTTGGGTTGTTAATAACTACGAACTTATAAATTCTAACATTTAGCACTAAGATAAATGTTTAGAAATGATGATTACAAAAGAGATCATAATCATCAATTTCAAACTATACATTACACCTTATAGGGCAATAGTTTATTCCACGAAGAACCGTTAAATATTTTTGTCAACTTTTTAGCACATAAGTCATACTTGAAGTGAATGAAAGAAATACTGATAAACAAGAACGCAACACTTCAATAACAAATTAGGTGCCAAAGTAAACATTTACGTGCTACACTAACCAATCAAATAAATTCATCATATAATTAGGGACTAATAAAGGGCTCTGGGTTGGTATAAACTAGGAACTTATAAATTCTAACATTTAGCCGTAAGGCGTAATATTTAGAACTGATGAATCCAGAAGAGATCGTAATCATTTCAATTTCAAACTATACATTACACCTTATAAGGCATTAGTTTATACCACGAAGAGCCCTTTAATATTTTTGTCAACTTTTTAGCACATAAGTTATAGGTTATACTTGAAGTAAAGGAAAGAAATATTGATAAACAAGATCGCAAAACTTCAAGAACTAAGTGTCAAAGTTAAAATTTAGATGCTACACTCATAGCCTATCAAATATATTCATAATATAATTAGGGAATAACAAAGGGCTTTGGGTTGGTATAAACTACGATCTTATAAATTCTAATATTTAGCCCTAAGGTGTAAGTTTATAATTTGATTCCAGAACAGATATTTATCATCAATTGGAACTATACATTACACCTTATAAGGCATTAGTTTATACAAAGAGCCCTTTAATATTTTTGTCAACTTTTTAGCACATAAGTTATACTTGAAGTGAATGAAAGAAATACTGATAAACAAGAACGCATCACTTCAATAAAAAATTAGGTGCCAAAGTAAACATTTAGGTGCTACACTAACCCATCAAATATATTCATCATATAATTAGGAACTAATAAAGGGCTTTGAGTTGATATATCAAATATAGTCATCATATAATTAGGGACTAATAATGGGCTTTGGGTTGGTATAAACTACGAACTTATAAATTCTAAGATTTATCACCAAGGTGTATGTTTAGAATTGATGATTACAGAAGAGATAATAATCATCAGTCATTACACCTTATTAGGCATTAGTTTATACCACAAAGAGCCCGTTAATATTTTTGTCAACTTTTTGACACCAAAGTAAACTACTTGCCAAAGTAAAAAGTTACAGTTACAAGTGCTATACCAATAGTCCATCATATATATTCATCATATAATTAGGAATGCAGAGAGGGCTTCGCTAACTACGAATTTATTGTAACGTTCAGCTCAGATGTTTATGATCAGTACAGATAACAATCAACAATTTTAAAATATTTAAAATATTCTATACTAGGTATATCATTGCTTGATGTTTCCGTGAAGTTACCACAATAGCGTACATATTAAATATCTTTTTCATCTTATTAGTACAACTTTTCAAAACTTCAATCATCAATATTATACATACAGCAAAGGCTATAAATAATACACAAAAGACCCCGATAAACCTATATTATTTGGGCTCTAGTTCTGATATATTCAAAACTTACAACTTTCACCTTTGCGGTGCTCGCTTCACAGAGCTAAAAAATGTGCATGTAGATCTAGCGTTCCGTGTTTATAACTTATTCTAAAGAGCTGCATACCGGGGTAGAATGATTGCTTCGAATATAAATATAAGTACATATTTACTAGACTAGGTTTCAAACTACTGATACCGATTAAAGTATAATAACATTTCTTGATTTTTTAACCATAATTCAATAACACTAAGAAATTGCTCTAGAAAACCCTACACCAGTTTAGATCGGGATGTTACGCTTAAAGCATTAAACGCAAGTCACTTTTTCGGCTTCTAGAATCTACTCTTAGCCACCCTTATCTATCTTCTGTGCAGTAACATATACATAACTAAGATAGGATATGAGTATTACTGTAGTCTAGTGACTTGTTTGAGTATTCAATTTTCCGAAATTTGCCGCTCTCAAATACTGGAAAACTTACATCATCATCAAAAACCATATTGTTTTTATGATAATCCGAAGATTTTGCACATGGGGAATAAAAGCCGTAAAATATTTTTTTGGAAACTTTAGAGATCACTGAATGAACAAACAGATCTAAATAATAATTATTCATTTCATACGACTCAAGGCATAGGAACAATTTCCAAAAGCTTTTATGAAAATAGAATATATAATATATAGGGTGTTTCATAACATATGCGCAGGACTTGATGTGATAGCTCGTCCAAAAATATGAAAAAAAAGTTTATATTACCTTACCATCTACAATGCACCACTTTCGAGATACAGGGTGTTGAAATTGAAAAAAAAATCGTTTTTTGTGAATATCTCCAGAACCGTTTATAGTAAGTTTGTAAGCATTTTCCACTCATAATAAGCTATGTTTTGTGTCATTGTTTTTTTTTTGTCAAGTCATAATTGGTGAAGATTTTGAGGTAGTAGTGGGTTTTTTCTCCCCAATTTCTACGCCAATGGAAAAAGTTCGGATTTGAGACGTCCATTTGAACCGCCAATGTTTTCTACACAAAAAATGTACTGTTGGTCGTGAGCTCGTCGACCGTTTTCGAGAAAACTTTTATGTTGAAAAAAACAGGGTACATTTTTTGAAATATTTTTTTTACAAAATTTATGTTAACGTTAGAACAAGTACCATAACTTCAAAATTACATAATTAAAAAAAACAAACAATAACAACGAAACAGTTAAATTGAATGTTGAAAATGTCAGCTTCAATGCACGCAGCAACTGTTTGACGCATTTTGTGTTTGTTTCAACATAAAAACTGATTTTTCTCGAAAACGGTCGACTCACGACCAACAGTACCTTTCTTGTGTAGAAAACTTTGGCGGTTCAAAGAGTACACCAACCAACTGTTGGTGTACTCTTTGGTTCAAATGAGCGTTTTTTCTATTGGCTTAGAAAATGAGGAGAAAAACACCGCCTACTCCTTCAAAATCTTCACCAATTATGACTTACCAGAAAAAAATTCTGACTCAAAGCTGTTTTCTGTACCATAAACGGTTCTATTGGTTTCTATTGTCGTAGAAAATGAGGAGAAAAACACCGCCTACTCCTTCAAAATCTTCACCAATTATGACTTAACAGAAAAAAATTCTGACTCAAAGCTGTTTTCTGTACCATAAACGGTTCCGGAGATATTTAAAAAAATATTTTTTTACAATTTCAACACCCTGTATCTCGAAAATAGTGCATTTTAGAGGGTAAGTGAATATAAACTTTTTTTTCATATTTTTGCACGAACTATCACATCCTCATGTCCTGCGCATATATTATGAAATACCCTGTATAATATATATATATAAGGGTTATTCAGATTCGATGCTCACCACTGGGATCTCGTAAACCGTAAGAGCTAAGGTTAAATTGGGGCAAAGTTTCGAAATGTAATGGGGATTAATATGCCACAAAGAAATTTGAAGCATCATTTTTTGTTTCTGAGATAAAAAAAATATTTTTCACATTTCGTTATTTCTTTATTAACTTGGTTGTTATACAACAAATTGAAAAACCAAAAGCTTTTCTCCATCGCAACTTTTTCTGTTAGATCCAGTATCTTACGGAGATAAGTAGCAATCAGAAAAGCAATTTTAAAATCCAGGTTTGTATTTTTTTTTTGAGTAGTACAAGTGACAGAAACGTTGTACCATAAAATGGTGAGCACAACTGGATGCAACAGAAAAAGTTTTGGTTTACAGCTTTTGGTTTTTCAATTCGTTGCATAACAAGTTATTAAAGAAATAACATGTGAAAATTTGTTTTTTTTTTAATTCTTAAAACCGAAAAATTATACTTCAAATTTCTTTGCGGCATATTAATCCCTATTAAATTTCGCAACTTGGCCCCAATTTAACCTTCTTCGTAGCTCTTACGGTTTTCGAGATCCCAATGGTGAGGATCGAATCTGACTAACCCGGAATACCAATCCCACCACTCAAGTATGACAAGTAATTCACATCAATATCGATTTTACAACCTGACAAAGTTTTACGATTGCTTTTTAAATAGACTCTAATTACCTGAAAAGTGTCAAAGGAAGCAGGCGAATAGAATCATAGCCCTAAAAGGTTGAGTCATTTAGTAATCGCAATACAGGCTATGATCTTACTTCGCTGATTCGATCTGTATATATTTCTTGTGTAACCTGAAGAAGCCACCAAATGTGAAAAACGTATTTGTTCAATAATTCAGATAAAACCAATTTACATCAAATACAAATCAACTCAGTTCAGATAATAAATGTAGCACCTTGTACTTAATGTACATAATCTTTGATTCTCCACTTTTGTCTCGACAAAAAACTCTAATAAGCCATCAAAGGTGACAGCGCTTGCTTCATTTCATGGAATCGTTGATGATGCGTTACTCCTACATCTGATATATGCTTAAACCACCCACTGATAGGCTTCTGAATAAATTGACTGGGTGTCCTGTACATGTCAAACGAATTTGTAAAACAACTATTCACAGAAGCATTACTTCCAATAAAACCGGTATTAAGATTTTGATGCTGCTGTTTTTCAAGAGCCATCAACCTCAACAGACTACCGAAGCCATCTACTTCTAGCGGTGGTAAACAACCGCTGCTCATTCTGGGACTTTCTAGGCGTGGGCGTGGAGGAACACTGTTGGGTGGTTCAATGTGTACGTGTTTTATATAATAGACAGTGTTATTGTCAGTCTCGTCGTTAAGTTGTTGCTGTGATAATTGATTATGAGCATCTATCGTGTTAGAATGAAATTTCGATGGCTCTGTAATAACTGAACCGGCTCCACCGTTTTCACCATTAAGAGAATGTGGTGTCGATACATACCCAGAATTTTGGCTGGACAAGCGACCAAAGTCGTTGAATGCCGGTGAAGTGACTGGTGAGTAAGCACTCGCCAAAAAAGAACTAACCGTATATGGGTGCGGAGAGATGTTCTTCAGAGTCCATCCATCCAGGCTATCATCAAACTTGCCGATGGACAAGCGTTTGAAGCTGTTGGTCAAATCGTTGATGCTGCGTTTATTGCGGAAAAACTCCTCTGCCGTTGATGTTGGATTTGAGTTACAGAAATTATAACATTCGATTACATCATCTTCATCGTCGGAGATCTCATCTTCGAACATTTGTAGGGGTGATCTCAGCTTTCTTTTCGTACTAATCTTACCAGTGTTATCAGTCAAAGTTTTACTCGCTAAATAACTATATAGAAGCATGAAGGAGGAAGATACCTAGAGAAAAATTAATAGGTTAGAGCTGACAGTTAATTGAACTCCATGGTAGGGGCGGCAATTTTGAAACTCTTCATTGTGGAAAATTAAAAAATCATATACACAAATATGAATTACGCATTAATCGAAAGATTCTTCAGAGTTTCAATTGAACAAAATATTACACTGAGAGTCTTAAACCGTTCTTGCTCAATTTGAAATATTTCATAAATGTAACTGAATTTAGGTATACTTCTGAGATAAATTTAATGTTAAATAATTCATAAAACATAACTCACCCGCAAAAATTCCCGAAAAACACCAAATTCTCTCTCGGTAGCAAAAGTAGAAGTTATTACCAATAGACACCATGCAAACAGCTCCTTCAACTTCAACATCTTTGATCTCTTCTCAAACATCACAATAATTTGAAGCAAGATACCAACCCATGACATCAAAGCGGTCGATCTGCTTTTAACCGATAAATTTCCTGGTATATAACACGAGCTCGATGCGAAAGCTTCCCTTGAGTATTTTTTCAAGTACACCTCAGGCGTTGGATAGTCGATTTTTACATTGAATATTTGACAAATCATCAGAATCGTTATTAGAACCAATAAACATTTACTGGACATGATGCAAAAGGATTGCTTTATTGCTTTTGAGTAACCATGTGATGATTTTGTCAAGTTGATGAGGTTCAGGCCATGATTAACTATACTTTTCAAACGCTTGCCTACTGTTACTTTAAATAAATTTTCGCATTTCATGCATAGTTTATACTTTTTTTCAAGCTGTTGCCTGCATAAAATTTTTCAATTTAAAATTAATCTTCACAAATGTCACATAGATAATTTACCTGAAATGTTCCAGTTCCTCAACGTAATTATAATCATCCTCGGCCGTAAAAATATCCAAATGATGCTTCTTCAAGTGTTGATTATTATTACAATTAGAACACAAGCCATTAGACATACTTTCAGTATCGACATTGGAAAAGAATTTATTAATACCAAAGACGTATTGTTCAGATCTACCGTCTTGAAAAGCATTGTATTTGAGACAACAAGGGCATTGAAAGTTTTTTCGTTCCGAATGCAGTACTGTGGTCCTAGTGCTACAATACCAACACCATTTATACACATAAAAACCATTCCTACAAAAATATTCATTGAATCATGATAAGACATCATAATATTGTTTACTCACTTCTTAATTGAGTAGAGATTATATAGAAATATTAACAGTATAATAAAGAATACTGATAAAGAAAAAGTTGTAGCTACTGTTTCAACAAGACTACCCATATTTGTTCCAACAAGAGTATTCATATTTTTATAATAATTCACTATCAGTCACTAACTTTATTTGTAAATGGTTATCATTACAATTGAATCAAATACAAATTGTTAAACTATTAACAATAAACTGAACTACCACTACCCTAAACTGTAAACTATGCCGGCAAATTTGGCGGGATTTCAGAACTTAATTACTTAACAACTCCGCTACAGCTACAAGCAACAACATTGGATAGGAATTCAGCGTGGGACACGTGGGAGCGTGCGATGAACGCAAGCGCGAACAGAAAAATAAGGCTTCTGTAAAGGCAGCTACACATCGCACGCCACTTTGTCGTCATGTGCTAAGTGCCAATTACATGTTACAAGTATAAGTACCAGTAGTCGACTACAGCTTACCATAAAGCCATCGACTAATCAGTAAGCTATGGCTACAGTTACCTATCTTCTCTACATATTATCTATAACTACATATCTATAATAATAAATAAAATCGAAGTGTCTGTTTTTAATATCAAAATTACAGTTTTTAACTAATTGCACATGGAAGTATATATGTGTCACTAGTGACAAAACAAAATTTTTTACAATGTCTGCCTGTTTGTTCCGGCTAATCTCCGTAATGGCTGCACCGAATCCGACGGGATTTCCACTGTCAGGTAGCTAATGTTGTAAGGTATAACTTAGGCTGGTTTAAATTTAGAAAAAAATTATGCAAATAAATAAAATCAGTCAAGTGTATGTTTGTAATTTAATATTAACAGGTTTTAACTGATTGCATATGGAAGTATATGTGTCACTAATAACAAAAGCAATTTTTATAATTTTTGTCGATATGTTTGTTCCGGCGAATCTCCGTAAACGCTAAACCGTTTCCAAAAGTTATATAAATATTTGTTACAAAAAATTGAACCGACGTTATTAGCTGGTGCACTCAATATTACAAAATAATATTAATTCAATTGGTGCTGGTATTTTTGAAGTTGTGCAGGTGCAGTTGGATTGAAAACTTTTGGCACAAGATCTATCGGAGTACACGTTTTTTGATCAAGTGATATCCATGTTATTTTGTGTTGTTTAGAATGTGGATATTCAGTGCTGCTTATAATCATGTTGGTTCTTGCTGCCATATTCCATAATCGATGTCCGGTTTCATTTGTTTTATTGTGTATTGTATGTTTCCTGCTAACTTTTTCATATATTCCTTCTTCCCAATTTGTTCATTTAGATCTCCGAGAGTAGTATTGTATCCTCTTTAGGTATGTTTTCCAGTTCTTGTTCCATTTTGTAGTAAAACCTAGCTTTGGCCTCTTTGCTTGCATTTTCAGTAGGTGAGTATAGAAGCTGCGTTCGGGATTGACGCTCCGCTAACTCGGAGCACTCCCTCCCACTCGATGCCGTTCGGATCATAGATAAGACACAGCTCACCAAACTAAGCTGTGGCGCTGTGGATAAGAGATGTTGCATTTACACTTAGTTGGGTTACTTACTACCATGATACACATTTAAGAGGTATGTTTGTATGTTTTCTCTGACACACATACAACGGTATGCTGCGTATGGTAGTACCACAGCTTAAGTGTATAAGCTGTGGTAGTACGATGATATAAAGGGTGTTCGAGCAGGATTTCAAACCAAACTCAAACCGTCAGAGGCATGCGCATTTTAATTTTAAGAAGACTGAAATTAATATGCGCATGCTCCACAATCACGGAACACAGTTGGAAACTGGTCCAAACTACTGCTCGAACACCCTTATTAAAAATTAATGTTATGACGGTGCGCATCTGCGAGCATCTATCTCCTCCCACTTTTTAACCATTGACGTCACGACTGTCACGACCACTGTCAAATTACACGATACACATATAACGTTATGCTGCGTTTTAAACTCAATTTGGTAAAGTTTGCACATTTATAACCACTTACGTCACCACTGTGTCGACGGTGAGAAGGTTGAACACTTAGACCACAGCTTATTGTTTGGTAAGCTGTGCACAGACTAGGAAAGTCCTAGTCTAAGGTTGAACATGTTCGAGTGGTGCCAGAGAACACTGCAGTGGTGCTCGTGTATTCGGGCTCCTTCGAATCTGTCACCTGCCTTAGATTTGGCTTAAATTATGTAGATTCAATTTGTAATTTGATAGCAGTGTGACCATACTTGGTGGATTTCTACTTTTTTGATAGATTTTCCCCATTATCTGGTAATTTTTGGTAGGGAAGAAGTCTTTTTTAACAAATTTTTGGTAGATTCTTAAATGTTTATTGACAGTAAATTTATTTTGTACATGTACATGTTCATTTATCGGTTTCAATTCTATTCTATTAGTCTCTGATTTGTTTTTCCAAAAGTCATGAAGGCTGCTAGTACTCCATACTGTCCCTTTTTTGCCTCCCAATTATCGAATGTTGAAGTCATGACTATCTGTAACCCTGTTATTTGATCAAGGAGGCCGCGATCTCGTGGGATATTACCATACACGACATAGGAGAATTCAGTGAATCTATTTATTCAAACAGTATTTTACCCGAATATGAATTTTATTCAAGTGATATTTAGATATATGCTCATTTATCTTCTATGGGAACTTTATACTTAAAATCAAAAATAAAGGTATGTTTTACAGGTTATGTTGAATTTTCATGTCAAGTGATCATTTTGAGATTCTTAAATTCTTCTGACGTTTAGGAAGTCAATAAACGAAAATTAGGTTATGCTCTTGACATTTCATAAGTACGTTTGTATATCTATATATAAGGTTTATATTCTGTTCTACTAGCGTTGTGTTTAGTGAAATCAATCGAAACCTGTTTGTTTCCATCTCGAAAACACCGTATGTCAAATACGTGGTCATAATTGACGTTTATCGTAACCTCTAAAACTTATACTTATTCATGATTTTAATTATGATGCACACAAAAAAACCCTGCTTTCGTTAAAGGAGCATCTTTATATATATAAATCTGCTGTTCGTGTATGTGACTAAACTCCTCCTAAACGACTGAACCAATTTTAATGAATTTTTTTGTGAATATTTAAGGGGATTCGAGAATAGTTTAGATTCACAATTGGATCTGATAGATGGCGTCGTTGTCGGTATGTTAAACGGCTGGACCTATTAGGATGAAAATTTTTGTTTATATTTGAGGGGATTCGAGAAGGGTTTAGATTCACAATTGGACCTGATAGATAGCGCCGAACCGATTGGGATGAAATTTTCTATTTATATTCCAATGGGTCCCTGGATGATTTAAAAACACAATGAACTCGGTAGGTGGCACTGCTGTCAGCATATCGCTTAAAGCTTTTCCGGGCACGACGACGTCTGCTGAGACAGCTAGTATATATATAAATATCATTTGAATAAAATTGATATTTTGGCTATACACTGTTTGAATGAGTAGATTCACTGAATTCTCCTATGTCGTGTATGGTAATATCCCACGAGATCGCGGCCACCTTGGATCAAATAACAGGGTTACTTATATTGCCAATAGACCCTTGACCTTTTCACCCGATTTCTTGAATTGCTGAACATCCATCTTTTAAAGTTCATTGCTAATTACTTGCATTTTACCTCAGGGCAGCATAGTTCTGACATTCCACGTGGTCATTTTCATACTTTTATGTCACATTACTATTTTTTCAATTTCCATATTTTTTCTTTTTCGGTATTTTTCTTTAAATAATCGTGTCCTGGTTCGCCCCCATTCATCAGTTGATCTATTTTTTGTCCCTTAGTTTCAGCTAGTAGTTTTTGTTTCCAATTTCTCTATGCGCTTATTATTTCTATTCCATTTCCACCCTTCTCCATCTATAATCTAATCACTTAACTGTATCCTATTGTAATATTACCCAGACCCACGCCACTGTACTTACTCGTTGTGGAACAGAGAAAACTAGCTACCAGTTACTATAGTGTGGTACCGCAGTATTGTAGATAGTGACTCATATTTTCAACATAGACCTTTGCGGGTCTGAGGGGAAAGGAAATCGACGATTCATAGGCGTGCGGTTATTCTTAAAAATATATGGGTAATAATAAGGCGTTTCACTTTCCAGATGGGGCTTCCAGACCTGTCGATAAACCATCTACAAAATGTTTGTTGTTTACATTTAAATTCTGCCAAACTTTTATCACAGTATGTCCTTATCATTCAACCAGGTTTCATCTGTATAATAGATTTTTTACCATCTCTTCGAAACTATGCTATTTTTTTCAGATATTATCTGCGCCATAAAATGATTTCCCCTTTTTTAATAAGGGTCCTTCTCTGTAAATACCTGATGTTCATTTCACGCAAAGTACGCAGCAAAACACGTCTTGATATTGTTGGGAGATGTTCATTAGATTGAAGAATGGAAGCAGTTTTCTTTACAGTTGGTAATTCTTGTTTAATATAAAATGTACTGTCCGACGAATGGCCTGTTTGGTTATATCGTCCAATTTCATTTATTTTCTCCCCCTAGTCTCAGCCTCCAAAGTATTAATATCGTTTGTTTCATCCCTTGTTTTAATTAATCTGTAAACACTAGCCTCGGAAACTTTTGTCAAAATGCTACATAATGTAACTACATCAGTAACATTCATATTTTTCTCTCTGGCTCGAAGTCCTTCAAATACATTTTTGATCATAGTTTTTTCTTCGGGTGTTAAATTGTGACGTCTCTTTTTGATATCCGGTTCACAGTTCACTGTTACTCTTTTCACTCATATTTATTACTCATATATACTATAAACTATTTTACGATGGGTACAGTTATATAGTCTTAACAGGCAATGAGATTAAATTAAATTACGGGTATATTACGGAACGGATGAAGGTATTGTTGCGTATGTGGGTTCGCAGATAAGTGAGACTAATTTAGAGTTATTAAATTAACTTTATTTACACTCGAAATAATATAAATTACAACTTAACTTTACTATATTGTCACTAGCTTACTCGGGCTATCACACTGTCTTTTACATTCTGCCCCCCATGCCGACAATTCTCCCATATATATATCCGACAAAGGCTCCAGATCATTCAAGCGGCTTCTGGTCTTTGATTCGAAAGCTGCCACTGGACGTTTCTCGAAATTCCTTTGTCGGCATTTTAGGAGTAGATGCCGACATGCTGTCTTTTTGTCAACGCCGCTTTCGATATTTCCAACCACAGCATAGATCTCGCGCTTTCTTCAAAAGGTTGCCGCCACTTTGTAGCGAATACCGGCGGCTGTTCGCCTTACACGTTACACTGCTCCCTCCCTTAAAGCTGTTCGCCCCGAACAGCTTCTTCCGTTTGTCTCCAGACCGGTGGATTATCTCGTCGATACGGACTCAGTCTTTCCACGTGCACCACTTTTGGCTTGGCTCTTGGCGAAAGTTGGATCCTGTACACCAAGTCATTAATCATTTTGACAATGCGATATGGTCCTTCCCAAGGTCTTTGCAATTTCGGACTTAATCCTCTCCTTCGCCGTGGCTGGTACAACCAAACTGCATCGCCTTCATTAAAAGAGTTTAATGACTGCCTTTTGTCAAGTCTCATCTTCATTTTGTCGCTCTTCAACCGAAGTTTTTGTCTGGCAAAATCGTGGACTACTCTAAGTCGCTCCTGTAGATCAGGTACATAATGTGGAAGAGACACTTCTTCATGATCGTCGGCTAATGGTCTGCCAAACATCAGATCTACGGCGAGCTTCATTTCTCTTCCAGACAACAGCATCGATGGTGTATAGCCAGTGGATTCATGCTGGGAACTTCGTTAGGCCAGGAGAAAGAGAGTCACCAGTTTGTCCCAGTTACGTTGGTGCTCATCCACAAATATTGAGAGGTATTGATTGATGGTCCTATTGTGCCTCTCGACCATTCATTCCACCTGACTGCGGATGAAGTGGGGTTGTTCATGTTTTTCGTATCCCCAGCAACCTCATTAACTGCGTCCATACTTCGGATTCAAAATTTCTACCTTGATCGGTATGCAGCTCCAAGGGTACTCCTTGTCTGGAAATCACGTTTTCCAGAAGGGCTTCGGCCACTGTAACTGCTTCCTGATTCGGCATTGGCACTACTTCTGGCCACTTTGAGAAATAGTCCATGTCGACCATGATGTACTTATTTCCAGAATCTGTCGTAGGGAATGGTCCTGCAATGTCCACCGCAATTCTTTCCCAAGGTTCACCTGACAGATACTGCTTCATTTTCCCTCGGGATCGTGTCTTCGGACCCTTCTTAGAAGCACAGAGGTCATACCTTCTGCACCATTCTTCCACATATCTTCGATAGGTGATCCAATAATACCGCTCTTTCACACGTGCCAGTGTTCTATTTACTCCAAAATGGCCTCCACTGTGACTGCCATGCAGTTCACGAAGTACTTCAGTAACCTCCTTAGGGGTACAACGGTTTGATACACAATGCTCCTGCCATCTGGACTTTCCCATTTACGATTGATCAAGTGATCCCGTAAGCACAAAGAATCCCACAGAGCCCAGTACCCCTTGACTGTCTGATCAAATCTGCATATTTCTTGCCACTCAGCTCGTCGCTTTTGGTCTAGCCAGCCCCGTACTATCGTCAAATCTTTGTCAGCGATTTTTTCTCTTCTAAAGTTGTCTCTGGTGATTTCGACGGTATTTTCAGTTTACTTATTCCTAATCTGCATTTTTGGATATGTACAATATCCTTGGCTATTTCTCTTTGTTCCTGCCTTTGACAGAATTTACAGGAACTACCACAAGGTCTTTGTGACAAGCTGTCACCGTGGGCGTGACTTCTTCCTTTTCGGTGTTTAATTTGAAAGTCGTAACTCTGCAGTTTCTCCAGCCAACGCGCTATCTGTCTCTCCGGATTTTTGAAATTCAGCAGCCACTGTAATGCAGAGTGGTCTGTTCTTACTAAGAAGTGTGGTAATGTTCTATGGATCGTATAACCTCTAGCAGTTCCTTCCGGGTCACACAGTAGTTTCGCTCTGCTTTTCCCAAGGTTTTGCTGAAATATCCAATTACAGCTTCTTCGCCATTCTGTATTTGTGAAAGAACAGCTCCTATTCCACTTTGTGAAGCGTCAGTGTCTAACACGAACAATCCTTCATCCAAGGGATATGCGAGAACAGGAGCTCTAGTCAAACGGTTTTTCAGCTCATGAAACGACAGTTGACATACTGGTGACCAGTCAAAGTGGGAGTTCTTTTCGGTTAATTGATGTAGTGGCTTCGCAATTTTCCCAAAATCCTTAACAAATCGGCGGTAGTAACTGCTGAGTCCCAAAAAGCTTCTAACTTCGTACTTGTTCTTTGGTCTGGGCCAATCTCGCACTGCCTGAACTTTTTCTGGATCGGTCTCAATTCCTTTCGATGATACGACATGTCCGAGAAAGTTGACTTTTTCCTGGAATAGAACGCATTTCTTTGGATTCAGCTGGAGATTAGCACTTCGAATCCTGGCAAATACTTTCTTCAGATTCGATTGATGTTCGTCGAAATCTTTGCCAATCACCATTACATCATCCAAGTACACCAGGTACGTCTCCCAAGTTAGTCCTCGCAGAACTAATTCCATTAACCTTTCAAAAGTGGCATAATATTAAATTGATACAGGCCGTTTCCAGCTGTAAAGGCTATTTTCTCTTGAGAACCACCTGGATCCAGCTAAGGTATTCAAGGTATCGTCAATTCGGGGTAATGGATAGCTGTCCTTCTTCGTTACATCATTTAACCTCCTGTAATCCACACAGAACCTCGTCGAACCATCCTTCTTCGTCACCAGCACAACTGGTGATGACCAAGGACTGCTGGCTTCTTCTATGACGCCATCCTTCAGCATTTCTTGAACCATGGTATTAACTTGCTGTTGTTTTACGAAAGGAAGTCTTCGTGGAGGTTGGCGAATAGGTACAGCATTTCCCGTGTTAATCCGATGTTCGAAATTCGAAATTCGTTCGCCCTGTAATTTTTCCTTGTACGAAAACATCAGCTTTTTGCTTTACAAACTCGATGGCCTTTTTCTTTTCCTGTTCGCTAAGATGTTTCCAGGTCTTCTTGAAACTCTCCATTAGCTCTTAGGACAAATGTACATCTTTTGAAACGGGTTCCTCTTGCCCACATCTTGTTACACGGGAGACTGGCGTTCTCTTTGTTCTCGTTTGGTTCAAAAACCATAGTGTTAACTCCTTCCAGTTGTTTTTCTAGGTGCGCCTTCACGATCTTCTCACTATTTCCAGGTATTCGTGTATCTTCGGTGACGATTATTTTAACAGGACAGTTCTTGTTCGAAGATGCTGAGAAAAATATTTGCTGGTTGCCCACTCTCAACATTCTGTTTTTAAAGTCCACTGTGATAAAATTGAAGGTTTCCAAAACATCTAAGCCTACTATAAATTCATCCACCATGTCAGCCACGATTGAATTGATCTTTACTTGTGCATTGCCAATTTCCAAAGTGGTGGTGGTCTCTCCAAAAACATTTATCAAATCTCCTTTTGCAGTTTCCAGTATTTGCTTGATGTTGTGCTGCACGATAGATTCTTTGGAAACCATGTCGGGGCGTACCACTGACCTTGTTGGCCCCGTGTCAATGGTCAAATCACATTTCTTGCCGTTGATAAAACCTTGGACAACGAAGCTCTCACAGCTCTTCTTGATGGAGCACAAATTTAACTTGGGGGATTGATAATCAGTGGTCGCCAGCGTTCGCCCCCTTACACTGGCGAGGTGGAGTTTTCCTGAAGTCGGGTATTCTCTCTCTGAACATTTCGTTCTTCAGATCTGGGTCGTCGCCTGCAGTTTCTACTTATATGTCCCTCTCGGTTGCAATTCTAACACTTAATCGGTTTTCTATATCCGGACTCCTTGCCACCTCGAGAACAGAATATCTGGAACATCGCCTCCAGCTTTTTAAAGTAATCTGCATTGTCTTGCGGTTCCTCCGACACCCTGACTTCTCTTAATTTGCTGCGACGATTCATTTTTGGCAGCTTCGTATTCCAGTGCCTGGACAACTGTTTCGGCTAAGGTGTTATGCCTACTTAGTCTCAACGCTTGCTGCATATCGATATCTCGAACTCCATCAATGAAATACTGGACACTAATTTCCTCAATGAATTCATCTGGGGCCTGTGGATAAGCCAGTCGCACCATGCTCTCAATGCTACTGCTGAATTCCTGCAGTGACTCCGTTGAACCTTGCATTCTGCTCTTCAACTGGCTCTGATACACTTGGCTAAGATATTTGTTGTCGTATCTTAGTTCCAAGGCGCCCGCATCAGCCGAATAATCTGTTTGTTTGGCTTTAGGAATGTTTTGAAGTATTTCAAGCGCCTTTCCTCGCAAAACTAATACCAACGCCGTTGCTTTCTGCTGCTGATCCCATCTATTTGCATTGGCTGCAGCCTCAAATTGACGTTTGTACAGGGCCCAGGATATTTCGCCGTCAAACGTTGGTGGTAGTAGGTCAACTTAACCTATCACTCCATGGTAGTAGGCACACTTGGTAGGCACTTTGCTCTGCTGCTAGCGTCGTCGTCGTCTATCAAGGGTGCCGAAGATCAAGGGTGCCGAACAAAGCATCATAATTATTATAATTAGATTCTGTTCTGTACACATATTTGCGAGTTATTATATAGTTGATCATTAATAAACGCTACATGGTGGCAGCGGTCTTGGGATAAAAGTAAAGAAAAAGATGGAAAATCAAGCGACAATACCGGCTTTGTATCAGATTCCAGCTCCGGTCCAATTTTCGTTTAAAGCAGGCGACTGGGAAGCTTGGGAATTGCGATTCGAGAGATTTCGAAGTGCTAGCGGCTTGAGCAAGAAGTCCGATGAAGACCAAATCAATTATTTAATTTACTTAATAGGACCACAGACAGAACAGGTACTTGCATCGTAAAAATGCAGCCAGCTTCAAAACTGCTTTAGAGAGTTTCAGAAATCACTACATACCCTCACGAAACATAATTTATGAGCGATACTGTTTCCACACGCGAAGACAGGAAGAGGGAGAGAGTGTAGAGGATTTCGTGACCGATTTGCATGCCAGAGCTCAGAATTGCGATTTTCCACCAGAGTTTGTGGATCAAGCGATTCGTGACCAAGTTGTAGTTGGAATAGTCGATAGAGCCCTATCGGAAAAGTTACAACTGAATGCTGCTTTTACCCTAGTAACAGCTGTTACAAGTGCACGTCAATCGGAATATGTACGGAAGCAGCAAGAAACGTTTAGAAATGCTAGTTCATCAGTAGATGCCATCAAGTTCAAATCGAGAAAATCAGCAGCTACAAAAACAGCAGGCAAAAAAACACGTTGAAGAGTTGTCGATGGTGTGGGCGTCCAGAAAGGCATGACAAACAAAAGTGTCCAGCTCGATTTGCTCTGTGTAACAAGTGTCACACAAAAAGTCATTATGCACGAGTTTGCATGAGTCAGAAGAAGTCAATAAATGCGAACGAAGTCGTGACTGAAGATGAGAGTTTCGTAGGTGAAGTTCATAAGCAAGCAAATGGTAGTCTTTGGCAAACGAAAGTTATTATTTCGAGCAAAGAAATAACTGCTAAAGTTGATACGGGTGCCGATATGAGTGTCATGCCAGAGAAAGTCTACAAACGTTTGTTTACAGACAATAACTTACAAAGAGCAACTAAGTTAATCTTGGGTCCAGGAGGCAACAGACTTGATGTGACTGGAGTTGTGTCAACGAAAGTATGGGCTAAGAATAAAACTGTTCAAGCGAAGTTTTATGTGGTATCATCAGCAATACAAACACTATTGAGTTGTCAGGCTTCAGAGAAGTTAGGCCTAGTTAAGCGCCTATTTGAAGTGAAAAATTCGTTCGATCCCTTTCAAAAGTTCGACAAACTGTTTCGTGGATTAGGAAACACTCGTCAGAAGTATAAAATACGGCTGAAACCAAATGCAACTCCGTATGCAGTTTACGTTCCGAGGCAAGTAGCGTTACCTTTAAGAGAAGCATTAAAGAAAGAGCTTCAGTCTCTCTGCAGGAGAGAAGTCATCTAACCAGTAAATGAACCATCAGACTGGTGTGCGCCAGTACTCATAGTTCCTAAGAAAAACAACACTATTCGTCTATGCGTTGATCTGACACAGTTAAACAAGAATTTAGATGTAGAATCAACCTTGGGCCAGTTAGACGGAGCTCGAGTTTTTAGCAAAGTTGATGCGAATAATGGCTTCTGGTAAATACCTTTGGATGAAGAATCGATGGAATTGACAACGTTCATAACGCCGTTTGGAAGGTATCGATTTAAGAGACTTCTCTTTGGTCTTTCATCTGCTTCAGAGGTTTTTCAAAAACAGATCAGCCAATTACTGGATGTAATAGATGGCGTGATATTTCACTTTGATGATGTCATCATACATGGAAAGACACTCGAAGAGCATGGCAAACGTCTAGATACTGTGTTGGGGAAAATCCAAAATTCGATAATTATTTTGGTTCACATCGTGTCGGATAAAGAAGTAGCTGCAGATAAAGAAAAGATAGAAGCGATAAATGAGTTTCCAGAGCCGGAAAACAAAAGTGACTTGAAAAAATTCCTTGGAATGGTAATTTTTTTTTCAAAATTCGTCCCAAATATGTCAACAATTGCCCAGCCGTTGCACGAATTGTTACGAGAAGACGTGGAATGATGTTGGAGTGACTCACGAAAGAATGCTTATACACATCTTAAGCAGATTTTGGTGAGCCCACCGATATTGTCATTGTACGATGTATCAAAAGACGTGATACTCTCTGTAGATGCATCATCCTTTGGTTTGGGAGGAGTGTTAATGCAGAAACAGTCAAATGGAGAAATCAAGCCGGTTGCATACACATCCAGAACCTTATCATCAACTGAACGCAGGTACGCTCAAATCGAAAAGGAGGCCTTAGCGATCGTGGTTGGCTGCGAGAAATTTTCGAAATTCATCATTGGGAAAAGAATCACAGTTGAAACTGATCATAAACCTCTGGTTTCACTTCTGCGAAAGAAAGAACTAGATAGTCTGACTCCGAGATTACAGAGAATTCGTATGAGATTGATGAGATACGATTTTGATATTGTCTACTGTCCTGGCAAAGAGTTAATCATAGCAGATACGCTATCGAGAGGTCCGCTCAAAACTGTAGGTTGTGTAGAATTAGCCGAAGAAGTTACAGCGTTTGTTCAGCTAGTAATTAAACAGTTTCCATCAACTGATAAGAGGTTGGCTGCAATCATTAAAGAACAGCTACGAGATCCGGTATGCATAGAGCTATGTAAATACGTGGAAAAAGGTTGACCAGAACGTCACAAAATTTCACAAGAAGCTATTCCATATTGGGTACACCGGAATGTAATCACGTTACAAGAAGAAATTCTAATGAAAGACAGTAGAATATTAATTCCACAGCGTCTGAGAAGAGACATCGTGTACCGCATTCACACTGGTCATCAAGGCATCAATAAGTGCAGATCAATGGCCAGGCAGTCAGTTTGGTGGCCGGGGCTGTCTGTTCAAATGGAACAACTCATAAGAAACTGTGTAGTTTGCATCCAAAACGAACCAGATCCAACAGAACCTTTAATGCCATCAGAATACACAGAAAGACCTTGGCAAATTGTAGAAACCGATTTGTTAAAACTACAAGCATCATGGTACTTGATCGTCGCCGATTATTTTTCGAGATATATTGAAGTTGCTAAATTGGAAAAGTTAACATCGGACTGCGTAATTCTTCATTTAAAATCGATATTCGCACGACATGGGATTCCAGAGATAGTTCGAAGTGATAATGGTACTCAATATTCGCAAACAGTTGGGTCCAGTTACAAGACATTTGCAACAGAATATGGATTCCAAATCGTAACGTCAAGTCCTCGATATCCTCAAAGTAACGGATTCATCGAAAGCCAAGTAAAAAACTTCAAGAATCACTTCAAGAAGAGTCCAGATCCATATAAAATGCTTTTAGCTTTACGAATAACTCCGCTTCAATCTGGTGTTAGTCCTGCCGAGTTATTAATGGATCGAAAACTACGAGGATCTGTGCCAGTCGAATCAAAACAACTAAATCCTTGCCTGCCTGATCGAAATACGATTTTTGAGAGAAAGAAGAGGAGAATAGAAAAGCAAAAACGGAATTTCGATGATAGAAAGAACATCACTGAATTGTCGGAACTTCCGATTGGTCAAAAAGTTTGGATATCTGATCTCAGACAAAGAGGCACTGTTGAAGAGCAGCACTCATCGCCACGTTCGAAGTCCGGCTGGTGTCTATAGAAGAAATCGAAAGTTTTTACATCCGCTTCCTCCTAACGTCACCACCGATACGGAATTTAACCAACAAGAAGCACACAGAGACATAGAAGTCCAGCAAGAAGTTCGGATCCAGAGGTGACCCTTCCAATAAAAATTGAGCCAAATTCAAGGGCCCCGCCTAATAAGTCATCGTCACCTCAAGTCATGCGCCGCAGCCAGAGAGAAGTTAGGGCTCCCCGTCGACTCGATCTTTAGGAGGGGAGATGTAGAGAATTGTAGTAGGTCAACTTAACTCCACTCCATGGTAGTAGGCACACTTGGTAGGCACTTTGCTCTGCTGCTAGCGTCGTCTATGAAGATCAAGGGTGCCGAACAAAGCATCATGATTATTATAATTAGATTCTGTTCTGTACACATATTTGCGAGTTATTATATAGTTGATCATTAATAAACGCTACAGTTTAAGTTTTTCACTGGCTGTAGTGAGCGCCGACGTGTCCAATTTGCTGCTTTCGTCGTGGTTGGTATCCCGTATTTTCTTCACCTCTTTCTCTAATCGTAGGTACTTTTCCTCAAACTCTTCTCGAACTGTCCCAATTTCTTCTCGAACTGTTCCAATTTCTTCTCGAACTTCTTGTTTAACGGTATCGATTTCTTGGTGGACATTTCGGAACAATCCTGCAATCTGTTCGAAATCTCTCTGTCGCCGTACCTCTTCTTCTTTCTTTTCTTGTTGTCGTAATTCTTCTTGTTTTCTCGAAAAATCGGACAATAACTTGGTAAGTTGTTCTTCCATTTTTTCTGTCTGCTTACGGGTGTTCACCATATGCAAAAGCCTCTTCACTCACTTATCCCACTTCTGACACCAAATTGTTGTGTATGTGGGTTCGCAGATAAGTGGGACTAATTTAGAGTTATTAAATTAACTTTATTTACACTCGAAATAATATAAATTACAACTTAACTTTCCTATATTCTCACTAGCTTACTCGGACTATCACACTGTCTTTTACATTCTGCCCCCCATGCCGACAATATATATATATATATATATATATATATATATATATATATATATATATATATACATATATATATATATATATATATATATATATATATATATATATATATATATATATATATATCCGACAAAGGCTCCAGATCATTCGAGCGGCTTCTGGTCTTTGATTCGAAAGCCACCAATGGACGTTTCTCGAAATTCCTTTGTCGGCATTTTAGGAGTAGATGCCGACATGCTGCCGTCACTCTCTTTGTCAACGCCGATTTCGATATTTCCAACCACAGCATAGATCTCGCGCTTTCTTCAAAAGGATGCCGCCACTTTGTAGCTGTTCCCCTTACACGTTAGAGTATTATTCAAATTTACCTGATCATTCAACAGGTAACTGAATTAACTTGAATTTAATGAATCATTTTACTCATCTAATAATGGAGTAGTAAAATAGTTTAATATATATCAGTCTCAACGTCTCAACCGATGAAGTTTTAGAGAAACTATTTTTGTGAAAATCTTAATTTTTAGTGTCAATGGGTACTTTTATAATGGATTTTCATCAAGTGTAAATGTGATTGAAACTGAATTACTCACAATTTACAAAAACGCCTTTCACCTAATATTAACAAACAATTTCGGGGGGTTATCATGTAACTAGCAACTGCAATGCGACCACGACTATTGCACAATCCTCACTGTCAAACCGTCGATTTTGTACAGTGTTGCCGCTCATCCAATGTAGAGCCTAAATTGATGCTCAAATAAAATTATCAAAGCGAAATTGATTGCATGTATTTGTGAATAATTAAGGATTTTTTAACATGTTCTTTATAAAATAGCTATTTTCACTTATTTATCCAATATTTAATAGATAAGATCTAATGGACTACATGTAGAAAGTGGCAACACTGAGACAACAACGCGATTGCAACTGGTTGCTAAATTTTACATGATCATGATACGGGGGCCGGTCTCTGCTTTATGAAATCCCTATGAGCACGCCCATGAACCTGAGGAATTCCATCTGGTCAACAGCGTTGTTGCCAATACCGTCGCTTCAATCTGCGACGACAGTGTTGATCTCGGATATTACCACAGTATAAAGAATATATTTCTTTATACTGTAGTATAAAGAACTATATTTCTTTATACTGTGATATTACCTACCGATAACTTTCAACGATGCAGGTAACTTCAAGTTGAATATACTGTGTATGGACTGTAGAAGCCCTCCATAATAATGTGGGTGAATCATACAAGCTGACAACGTTCCATGTTGTCTCGAGCTCTTAATCGCTTGAATGACATTTAACAGTTTGAAAATAGAAAAATTATTTAAAATATTTTAGTTCTCCTAAACGTTAAATAGAATTTGCAATTTGTTTATTAATTAACTCAGAATATTTCTCCTTTTGTCGGTATTCAAAAAACCTACAAGTAAGTATCAAAAACCACTTTTTTCTACAGAATAATTGTATAATTTAACTGGCCTAAGAAATCTCTTTAAAACATGAGTCATTATCTACAATTTTGGTATCAGGCTCATTGTGGAAACCAAGGATAGAATCCTCCTTGGTGGAAACAGTTTGATGGCACCCGCATGGTGATTATGGGTGCGGTCGAGAACACGCTGTAAGCAAATGCAGCAATAAAAGTGAAGTAAACATAAAGGGTGTTCGAGCAGTAGTTTGGACCAGTTTCCAACTGTGTTCCGTGATTGTGGAGCATGCGTATATTAATTTCCGTCTTCTTAAAACTAAAATGCGCATGCCTCTGACGGTTTGAGTTTGGTTTGAAATCCTGCTCGAACACCCTTATAGCAAGCGGTTTTTTATTAAATTTAGTCGTTGGTAGCATTTGATGCAAATTTGTTTCCGACCGACAAGCTGTCAATTTGCTGTCAATCGCAATCCGTGAATGAAGGAGCGACGGCTGAAATTATTTAAGATATAAATAACAATGAAACTGTTAGTTACAGGGAAATTGAACTGGTGATTTATATTAATGTCCTACCCTTGGCATTGAATTCTCAACGCCATAACCAACCGTAAAAAATAATATAAATAATTTTACCATTATGAAATAAATTCCTCTCTTCTCACTTTTATTTTGTAATTTGTCCCGGTACTTTCATCCAACAAGATTAATTCCATTATACCTATTATTTTGAATGAAAAAAATATTTGACAATCTTGCACTTTAGGTGGTCTAATTTAGAGCTCCCCATTGCGCATGTCCAAATTTCAAAAAAGGACGTCAACATTGCCGGAGGTTTTGCTGTTAACTGACGAATGATACTTTTAGAAGTAGTTAATTTTTATTGAATCTAATTTACATTTTAGGTACATTTCTTATAGAAATATACCTATTGCGATCGTTCACACTTTTGAATTTCGAAAAAATTTCAACGGCATGTTGTTATATGTCTATAAGTTAGTCCAAAAAAACATTTGGTTCAAAAGTTTATATATATATATATATATATATATATATATATATATATATATATATATATAAATATACACATATATATATATATATATATATATATATATATATATATATATATATATATATATATGGGATATTACGAAATTTGTTAACACGATAGAGGTCGCAGTTTTGAAGGTATCAAGTTCAAATTTGCTACAAAAATCAATCTCTCAAATATCTCGGTTGAGTTCGTTATTGGGCAATATCGGGTAAGTAGTTTCAAAATAGCGACCATCCAAACATTTAAAAAAATTATCAAAAAAGAGCAGTAGTGTAAATATTATTAAAAATAATTTTAGGTTATAGATATAATCAGTACCTACAACTTTTGTTCAAAGTAATTTTTCATAAAATACACAGGTAAAAAAATAAAAATTAATAAAGAAAAATAACAAATATTGATAAAACATGAACACTCAATATAAATTTGATGTAATTGTACATTTTCTGGAGTTCTTCATATAGACCCTGATTAAAAATATATATAGTATATTTATTGAAAAGAAATAGACGAAAAAAAATCTGCCTTGAAGTGGACTCGAACCCTGTCTGCTTTATATTCAACAGCCAAAACAAAAACCTCTAACCACAAGGCTATGACAATTTTATTTAATAACATGTAGGTATACCAATGAAAAGGTTGTTAAAATTTCAATTCAATGAATTTTGAAAAATTTACCTTTCCGCTGACTACAGGCCATCGGGATTTTTTTAAGGTTACGCGGGAGATTTATCATTTATTTAATTTTGCTAAGTGTTATACACTACCTTGTGAGCTCTGATAAATCTGTGCAACTACATATTCTGTTTTGGTTCTGATTCAAATACTTAAAAGTAAATACTAGTTTCCAACTTCTTGGTTACCAAGACGATTTGTGGAAAAATGGCTGTAAGTAGTTGCTCGTATAGTCTTACGAAATTATTCTTATTAGGCCATTCTGAATCCTGTATAGTTAAGATTTTTCACCATATCAAAGGAGCGGTGTTGGCTTTTCCACCTGACGTCAGCGCCATTTGAACTACTGTCAAAATCAGCTGTTCTGGAGGGCAACAAATCGCAAGATTGAATTCTAAAATCGTACTTTTTACTTTATTTTAGTTATTTTTGTATAGTTTCAAAACACTCAGGTTAATAATAAGGTTTTTATCTCTAATAGAATTGTTTTAGAGTGATTGTATGTTTGAGAAAACTAGAGTTTCTATGTAATTACTGTAGGTACTCACCGAAGTTTTAATCCCTTAAATAACATTATTTTTATGTTCAGTTGCCACATTTTTGTGAAGTTGTGCAAACAGTGAACGCAAACTATGATAAGAAATTATTTCTATTACCATCGGAAAAATAAACTAGAGGTGGATTAATTCAAGAACGTGCAGCTCGTCGGCAATCTTTGATTAACATAGAGGGGATTCAACAGAAAGTAAAATCAAATGGCTAAGAATTTGTAGTGACTATTTTATTTTAGGTAAATTTGTCTTAATATGCATTTTTTCATTGCATATATAATATGTGTTATGCATTTCAATCAATTTATATAAATATAGTTAGTTGTTACCATTACTTATATAAATAGGCATGTAATTTGTTTTCAACAATATCTCAAGAAAAGCCAGCAAATTTTCAAAAGAAGGATAGTCCGGATTACATCCCAACAGTACATATGGGTTTCACCGGATCCAAATTAAAGATAACCCCTAAAGTAGCCAGAGAGGTATACTAGGGCAAAAGAAAGTGTAAAAAAGAAGGAATATAGTTCTAAGATTCAATTTATATTATATTTATTTTTTATTATACACAAAATATATAAGAATTCCCTTTTTGTTTCCTAGGATTAATGCACGGATTCATCGAAACCGAATGCAATTGTATTTTTATTTTTTATAATCAAGGTGGTGGGGTAGTTAGCTTTAGAGCTTAATTAGCTTTGCAATCTCCATATTTTCATCTGAAAACAACAGAAATCTGGTGGCAGTCGTATATGTGAGGAAAATTGCTGCTCGAACAAATTTTGCTCTAACGTTGCGTTAATATATTATTATTATATTCATATTTTTTGAAGATATCTTCTTTTGTCTTCAAAATCCAGTCTTTCAAAGTATCTACTTCATTTACATCTACTGAAATAGAAACATTTTTTAAAAGTATTCTCGTCTTACTATACCTAGGTATATAATTTTATTGTATTTTGTCAATAAAACAAAAAATAATCTGTTTTTAATTATAAACAGAATCTATATTGCTATTTTAAATGATGATAGAAGGCAGAGCAGAAGACGGCAGAAGTTCCTCCATATTTTATAGAATTAATATATAAGCAGATTACATTTTTAACCATTTTTATATCTATTGTTTGTTTTCTATGGTCTATGAATCTTCTTGACAGAAAACAATCAATTCAAATACGTAGTTTGACCTACTGAATGCACATTTGATTGACGTGTTTTTTTGAAAATTACGCATGCGCAATGCAAGCTCCAAATTAGACCACCTAAAGTGCAAGATTGTCAAATATTTTTATTGGATTATCTATACATAAACCACAGACTAAACAGGTTAACATAAATTGGAGGTAGTTAGTGTTCTCTGAACATAAACAACAATATGGCGTCTTCTACTCTCAATGCACTTGCTTACACCACCTACACGGGAAAAGCAAATTTAGCATTTGCAGTAAAGTTAACGCATGCGCAGTATCGTATCTAATAGCAAACAAAACTTGCGTCAGTCAATTTTTTGCTGTCAGTGAACGAAGTGTGTTCTCGACCGCACCCTTAAATACGGCAACGACAGCGCGGCAAGTCAGTCAGTTTTGAGCATGCTAACCGGTGAAATAAATTTTGTGATATAAATTGTAAATAGTTAGTTAGTTACTAGTGAACAGTAGTGGTGTATATCAATTATAGTACTTATGTGTGACCTAGGAACTAGTCTAAGCGACAGACATACTGTAAACTTTTTCACCAGCAGAACAAGGTAGTTATGAGCAACTTGTCAGACGTTTGGATTGAATAGTCTTCCATTCTCAGTTGAGGGGTCGCTGCTAGCTGTCAAACGAGTCATTACAAGAATTTGAAATAGACATAGCTTGCCTTGTTCGTCTGGCATATCCAACGGTGCCAGAGAATGTTATGTAGAACTTGGCAGTCTAAGCATTTATGGACAGGCTTCGTGACGGTGGAACGAGGCAAGCCTTAATACTTGCACGTCCGGAACTCTTGGTGGATGAAATGGCTCGTGCAATACAAGGCCGCGAAGAAGAGCTGCAAGATCCAAAATTCCATAAAGAAGATAGAAGAGGGCCAATCCCAGGAGCCATTCGAAGAAACAATAAGGCGATTAGTGAACGAATCTTTGGCAAAGAAGAATTGTCTGGTCATGTCGAAATACGCCGTAAGGAAAAGGGCATTAAACCGCATTCTGAGACGGAAACACTATGTGGGATCGAAGAGAAGAGGCGGTCATCGACCCCAGTTCGGAATGCCTCAAGAAAGATTGCCCGCGTGGCATCCATGAAGCATCAGGTGAACAGTTATTGTTTGTGAATAGTTTCGTAAATGGTAAACTAAAGTTGCTGCTTTTGGATACTGGAGCTACGAAAACTATATTGTTAGACCTGAGGCGGTAACAGCTGGGAACAGTTATGTGAAAATTGAAATAAATATAAAAATTGGTAACACGTATATCAGACACCCAGTTTTGGTAGCAGACATAGAGGACGAGGTGATAGTTGGAATAGACATTATGGGCTCGAATAGAGGAGGAGGTTGTTCTTCACTGTAGACAAGAAGAAGCTGACAGAATAATACTACCCGAAGAGGTTGTAATACCAGAGAAAAGTGAGGTGGTTGTAGAAACTCTCGTGAAAGTTGGCTCTAATTAGGGCGGGAAATATCTGGTTTGAGCTGATGTGATTCCAGTAAGGTTGATGAACATTAATGGCTTTCCAGTACACCTCAAGGAAGGGAAGGAAAGGATTTCTGCAACAGTGAGGAGCTCAAATGTTATCGCCGAAACCCCTGCTCGGTTATCTGATAAGCTTTCGGAATTACTGGCTATACATCATCAAAGGGATTGAAAAGCAAACAGCGAGCAAGATTGAGGATGCTTATATCCAAATTCCAGGACATCTTTAATATTACGGCATAAAATTAACACAGGTGAACGCCCTATTCAACAACCAGTGAGAAAGCTACCATTCGCAAAGCGGGAAGAAGTCGGCAAAATTATAAACGAAATGGAACAAGAACGAGTGATCGAACCATCGATGAGCCCATGGTAATCACCAGTGGTACTGGTTAAGAAGAAGGATGGCTCGAGACGATTCTGTGAGGATTATTGACAACAACGTTACCAAAAAGGACAGTTACTCATTGCCAAGGAATGACGACACATTGGACAGTTGACTTGAGGAGTGGCTATTGGCAAGTCGAGACGGATCCCGAGGACAGAGAGAAAACTGCATTCACCGTTAGCTCTGGCCTCTAGCAGTTTACCTTTATGCCGTTTGGATTGTGTTACGCACCAGCTACATTCGAGAGGCTACTGGAGACTGTTTTGAAAGGGCTGTCTAGGGAAACTTGTTTAGTCTACCTAGATGACATCATTCGTGCGACTACGTCAGTCAGGTCTCAAGTTTAGCCCCAAGAAATACCAATTATTCCAAAAGGCGGTTCGGAACTTAGGCCAAGTGGTGTCCAAAGAAAGAATAGCAATCCATCCTCAGAAGATACCAGCTATGAAAGAATGGCCTTCACCCAAGTCTAAGCACGAAATAAGACGCTTCCTCGGTCTGTGTAGGAGGATGGTTGCAAGTTACAGTTGGGTAATTACTGCCAGCAAGCCTTAAAAAAATTGAAATATGCTCTGCTAATAGCTTCAATACTGAGCTATCCCCTACCTATTTTATCAAGAGTTTATCGAATTCGGAGAGAGATGAAGTATGTGAAGTATTTCTACAAATACTAATATGGTAGAAAATTCTTGTTTAGAACCGACCATGCATCCCTTCAGTGGCTACTATTCATAAACCCGGAGGGTCAGGTAGTCAGATAGATCGAAGAGCTCCAAGAATTTGACTTCGACATCGCACATCGCGCTGGAAAATCACATAGCAATGCCGATGCACTTTCGAGGAGACCCTGTCCGTGACTATGCCCATACTAACCGAGCTGAGGAGAGAACCACCGTTATAGGTGACCGCTGGCAACCGGATGAACTTCAAAAAGATCAGGAGGCAGATTCCATCCTAAAGATACTGATTGAATGGAAAAAAGGAATATCAGCGACCAACTTGGCAAGAGGTTTCACGCTATTCACCTGCTGCTAAGTCGTATTAGGCCCAGTGGAATTCTTTGTTTTAGATAACGGCATTTTGAAGTACTCTAGAACCCGGATGGTACTGAGGAAAGCAGTTGGTAGTAGGAGCGCTGAAATTTGAAGAGACTCACGGTGGGGCCAGTGGAGGTCACTCCGTGAGCGATTTTATTGGGTCAACTGCAAGGAAGACGTGCACAACTGGTGCAGGAAATGTGTGCTGTCTGCGCAGCTAGCAATAAACCACAAAGACGTCCAAAAGCGCCGTTGCGCCAGTAAAATGTTGGAATTCCAATCGAGAGAATTGCGATAGATGTAGTAGGACCTTTTCCTGAGGGTGAAGCTGGGAACAAATACATCGTGGTGGTAATGGACTACTTCAGCAAGTCGGTAGAGGCATATGCATTGCCAAAACAGGAAGCCATAACTGTAGCTGATCAAAGTCAAGGATTGGATATGCCGTTTCAGGGTACCGCTCGAGCTACACTCTGACCAAGGGAGAAACTTACGTCTGCCCTATTCCAGAAGCTCTGCAACACCCTGGGGACAAGGACAATGGCGTTGCATCCTTATTCAGACGGCATGGTTGAGAGAATGAATAGAACTGTAAACCGATATCTCTCCAAAGTTGCCTCTGAACACCAAAGAGTTTGGGATAGCTGGCTTTATCTATTCCTGTTTGTGTGTTGTTTTGCTGTCCACGGCATTACTGGACAGACACCCCAGCTAGTATTGTCTTTGGGCGAGATTTGCGACTTCCCTGCGATCTCAAGTTTGGATGTAAACCCGGGGATGATGTCGCTGGTGAAGATTATGTTTCTAAACTACGCAAGAAAATGGATGAAGCTCATGAGAAGGTCCGACACAACATCCAGATCGCAAATCACATGAAGACGACATTTGGCGTCGGAGATTGTGATTCGATATACGAAGCTGGCAATCTTGTCTGGCTATATAATCCTCATAAACGTCGAGGATTGTCACCGAAATGGCAGACCTCTTGGGAAGCACCCTATGAAGTAATCAAGAAGATCAATGATGTAGTATAAAGGATCAGGAAGGCTACCGGAGAGAAATCCAGTGTTGTCCATTTTAACAGACTGGCTCAATTTGCCGGTGACAATGACGAAGCACAGACAAGAGAATTTACTCTGCAAAGCTCTGAGATGGACTTCGATGCATTCATGGCTGCCTACTCTGACACAGCTAAAACTAGGTTTGGCGTGATGCAAGAGGCAGCGCGACATCTTCAAGGTGCCAGAGGTCTACTCGCTGGCATACTGTGTTGCAAGAGGTCTGCAAATGTTCCGAGGAATCGGCAAAACTTTCAAGGCTTCGTTCGGTCGTGTAAAAGAGCTTCAAAGGCAGAATGGTCAGGTCGGACAAGTATTAGAGTTGAAAAAAGGCCTTCTACATTGTATCCAAGGATACTAGTCATATAGGACTGTCTGGGAAAAGCTGCTGAGTCTCAGGGAAAAACTGTTGGCTGGCAACATTTTGAAATTGGCTACTAGACGGGTTGGACTGGAGAATCATCAGGAACATGCTGGTAGTTCTCTTCTTGTCACAGGGATAGAGATTTTAGTATGCTGTTGGGATCGAGCAGGTGAGACTCGAAGCAAAACGGTAGACTGTTTTTTTATCGCAATTCCCAGAGCAAGACGGGTATCCGTTGCCGCTTTAAACATGGTCCGGAAGAGAACGATCTTAAAGAGGGGCTATTGTATGTTACCCAGACCCAAGGGTTCTAGATGGATTAGGTTAGGTGGTAACTTTTTTGTGAGCGGGGATGACGCGTCATCGGGGGTGCCGCGTGCCGTCATTCTTATTTGTTTACATGATGGTTAGGAGTTCTTTTGAGCTTTCTTGGTTTAATTTTCAAGTTTGGATTGTTTTCTTTGACTATTTTCTTTTAAAAACTGTTTACATATGTTGTGATTATTTGCATGGACTTGGAAGCTGGTAGCTTTCCAAAATACATTTATTTTGTCCTATACCTTTGTGAGCTTGTGTGATATTTTACACGTTGTAATAAGGTAAGTTTTATACTAATAGTTATTCTAGGCTTATAAACAATCGTTTTTGCTCGTCCTAATATCTTCTCAATATCCAGACATAGGACAACTAAAATATCTGTCACTGTCTTGTTCAAAAGAAAGACAGGATAGACATAGAGTTACAGCAAAAATGATGACTTTAACAGTTAGATGAGTATGAACTATGATACTTTATAATGACAATTAATTGGTTACCTATGTGTTAAATATGCCAGGAGGAACTGTATGCAGTGTGACTACCTGCAAAAGCAATTCTAAAAAAGCTAGAGAAAAAGTGGAAGATCTTCTGTTCCTTAGATTTCCAAATTACTCTAAAATTCAAAAAGAATGGGATCGAAAATGTACAAGAAAGGATAAATGGAATCCGATTGAAAAAAGGCTTTGCAGTAAACATTTCAAGCCTGATGATTATGAGGATGAAGCTGTTAAAAGATGATAAGTATAAGTATACTAAAATCTCAATTACTATACTTGCATAAATAACGACTTATCTAAACACTTTGTAATTTTGAAGATTTCTTACAAACTCTGTTCACGACTATTTAAACAATTTAAGATTTGCTGTTCTACCTAATAATATTGAAATATGTACGATCTGATGAATATATACAAATTATTCTGGTAAAGGGATCTGAACTGTAAATAATATTAATGTTTCTTTTTTCAGCAATTCCATCACTGTTTTTGCCATCCTCTATTGAAAAGCCAGTTGGCGACCGTAGTGAACGTATGGAAGGAGAGAGAGACAAATGTTGGAAAACTATTACAAGACAGCAACATAAGATCATCACCATCACCAAGATCATCATTGTTAATTAGTATCGCATCATTATAAGTGTATTTTTAAAATTCTGTAAACTTTTATTAATAATAATTAAGTAGGTACTTGAAAGACTTCTTGGTTTTTAGCATGTTGTAATGTTTTTCTAAATAAATTATAAATTTTTGGACTTGGTATACTCAGTATCTTCTACGAAATACACATTTTTCCTTGTAATGGTTAAAAAACGTTTTTTTTAACAACCATACAGGGTGTTTAAAATATGAGCAGTGTGTATCAACGTGAAGTTTAACTGCCCTTTTGTATGCTATCGAATATGAAATTGAAAAATAAATTTCGAAATCAAAAATATTAGCTTCCTATCTAGATGAAAACTGAAGCTGGTTGGTACTTAGAGATTGATTTAGATCACATGTTTTTATTGGTTCAATAGGTCTGGCCACAACCTGTATAACAAAATGAAAATATACTTTATGGAATTAGTTTTTTATTCTATCACAAAGTCTAACTAACCCTTACTGTTACATGATATTTTAAATATAAATAAATCATGTTTTCTTAAAGTAGGTATATACCAATTCAATCTATGTATTTCATTAAGAGGATAATTAAGGACAATTTGGGAAGATATAGGCCTCGATATACTCATTTAAACTAATGGAAATACCGTCAAACCATACTGCTTCCTTCTAGTTCAAAGGCTATTTATTCAAATAGGCACCCCGGGTGGCGCTGATTGGTCCGAAAGTTACCATGAAACCTACGTATCTAAAAATCTTGACACAGACCCACGTACAAGAACGTATTTATTCTTGCCTACGCCACTGTGCAATGCGACGCTCTCTGACTCACTGTTCAGAAAATACCTAGATGGCCAACGAAATCAGAGAACGGAGATCTGTTTTCTGACGAAATATCTTCCAGAACATCGAGTGCAGTCGATATACGTCGGGGGCTTTCGAGAAGCATCTCGGCGTTATTCGATAGATACTGCAAGGAGGGTACAGGGTACGGCGCACAGCAAGTCAGTCAGTTTTGAACGGAAATAAATATTGTGATCTAAATTGTAAATAGTTTAGTAAATTCGTAGTTTATATAAATTGTACTACGTGTGTGTATCATCATATTAAATAAATTTATTAACCAGTGCGTATGTGAATCTCTATCCACATAAGAAGAACGAAGAACATTACATTATCTATCATAAATTCCTTTATAATGTAGAATAAACATACAAATTCAGGGTGAAAGATAACCCTATTAATAAAATACCTGATTTAGATTTGTATGTTAAATTTCTAGAAAATATATAACCAATCTTATTTTATTTTTGAAATTATAATACAATAAAACAAAAAAAATCTGGTATGTCCACTCACTTCACTTTCCTACCGCTCGCAGGCAAATTCCATTGAATAAAAAATCGTCCGATCAAAACGTGGTTATATTACATTTTATTGCAAGATGAACCCCTTAGCCCGAATCTGAAGACATATGTAGAACATGTGGAAAATATGGATAAAATTCCATATATTTAAAGCATATTTTTTTGAGCATTTTCTCAGAGATGGCGCTATATGTGGTTTGTAAAGGACTCTCAGAAGAATACTTTAGGCAAGTTTAATCAAAATCCTCAGAGCCGTTTTCACGCTACAGTCTTGAGCAAATCACATTTTTGGCTATAGCTCAGCACCCAGTGTATATAGGATTCTCATTCAGTGCCACCGGCGAGTGGTATTGGTGCCAAACAACATTAAAAATAAAGCAACAAAATACACCGATCCGTTCCCGAGATAATGCTGTCAGACAGACCAATGACTGAAATTATGTTTATTAGACTTAGAAAACTCTGAAACGTCAACATTTGTAAAAATCTCGATATCGAAAATTTCTCACGATTACATTACTTTCCTTATACAGCTACTATAGTATCGTAGAAAGTAAAAAATCTGGTGTGTCCACTCACACGACTTTCCTATCGCTCGCAGGCAAATTCCAGTGAATGAAAAAATTACAGTATTACAATACTCTCCTTATAAAGCGACGATAATAGCGGTAGTAAAGTAAAAATCCTATGGTCCTATGGTTTTCAGCATGTCAAGACAAACAACAATGGTCATGTAACATTTTTTCGCAAGATGAAACGTTTATCCAGAATCTGAAGAAACATGTGGAAAATACGGAATTTTATTCAAGCATAACTTTTTTTGTGCTTTTTCTCAGAGAGGGCGCTATATGTGTGTTGTAAAGGACTCTCAAAAGAATACTTTAAGCAAGTGTAATCAAAATCCTTAAAGCCGTTTTTGCGCTATAGTCTTGAGCAAATTACGTTTTTTGGCTATAGCTCAACACCCAGTGTATACAGGATTCTTATTCAGTGCTACCGGCGAGTGATATAAAGGGTTTTCCAATAAGAGGTGTTATTTTGAATAGCCTGCTATTTCGGTAGATGTCACTTTTGAAGCTGTCATTTCTTGGCATTTGACAAGTAGAAACTACGCCATTAATAAAAATGGTACGATACACGCTTCAACAACGCATTGAAATTATTAAAATTCACTATAAAAATGGTGAAAATTTGGCAGAGACGGTTCGTAAAACTCGAACATTTTTGGGTCGTCGTGAAGCACCTTGTCGGACCGCAATACAGAAATTGGTGGAAAAATTCGAGCTGTTGGGACAAGTTAGTGATGAGAAGAATAAAACCCGTGCACGTCGCTCAAGAACAGCCGAGAATATTGCTGCTGTAGCCGAAAGTGTTGAAGAAAACCCAGGTTTGTCCATTCCTCGTCGTTCTTTGTTATTAGGTATTCCACAAACGTCATTACACCGTATTTTGCATAAAGATTTGGGTCTTAAGGCTTATAAAGTCCAGTTAACACAAGAACTCAAGCCGGCCGATCATCAACAGCGTCGTGACTTTGCTGATTGGGTCGTTGAAATGCATGAAAATGATCCGGAATTCCATCGAAAAATCATCTTCAGTGATGAGGCACATTTCCACCTCGGTGGCTTCGTCAACAAGCAAAATTGTCGCATCTGGGGCTCAGAAAACCCAAGAGTTATTGTTGAAAAGCCTCTCTATCCTCAACGTGTGACTGTTTGGTGCGGTTTATGGTCCGGCGGAGTCATTGGACCTTACTTTTTCGAAAATGAGGCTGGCGCAACAGTTACGGTGAATGGATTGCGCTATCAAGAGATGATTAACGATTTTTTATGGCCGGAATTGGATGGTATTGATCTGGACAACGTTCACTTTCAACAAGACGGCGCTACGTGCCACACAAGCAACGAAACCATTGATCTTTTAAGGGAAAAGTTTCCGGACCGTGTTATCTCTCGAAGAGGTGATCACAATTGGCCACCGAGATCTTGTGATTTAACACCTTGCGACTTCTTTCTTTGGGGCTACGTGAAGGAGAAGGTCTACGCCAACAGCCCAGTATCGATTCAAGACCTCAAAGATGGAATTCGTGAGGCTATCGAGGACATAGAGCAGCCACTTTGCGATTTAGTTATGGAAAATTTCATGAAAAAGATTTTGTCCTGTAAGCGTGGCCGTGGTGGTCATTTGCCTGATGTTATTTTCCACTATTAACGGCATACCTTCCTCTTTGTAATGAAATAAACATCTGATGATTTATAATAAAAAATGGCATTTTTCTTTGAATATCAAAATAACACCTCTTATTGGAAAACCCTTTATTGGTACCAAACAAAATAAAAAAGAAAGCAACAAAATACACCGATCCGTTCCCGAGATAATGCTATCGCAGACAGACCAATGGCCAATGTTTATTAGACTTAGAAAACTCTGAAACGTCAACATTTGTAAAAATCTCGAAACCAAAAATTTCACACGATTACAATACTTTCCTTATACAGCTACTATAGTAGCGTAGGAAAGTAAAAAATGTAGGTACCCCCAATGTGCATTCGCAGATCATTGTTTCGACAGGACACGGCAACGTTGAAATTTTGCGAAATACATTTGAACATAAACAGAAGGTTACACAGGAATTGTGATTATACAAAAGGGTTGTTAATTCATAAACCAATGCATTAATGTGAAAGCAATTACTTCAGATTTATAACTTTATTGATACACGGCATAAATGTGTCACTATTTCGAATAATAGCCACGTGTTTCCGAAATAAGTAATAGATTGTTTACCATTTCAGAGCCTTAGTCACTTCAAGAAATTAAGTAATCTATCAGATAAACTGAAAAAATCTAGCATTTGAAGCGATAAACTTGCTCAAACACTGAACATATGGGATCATCAACATCCATCCTCTTTCAAATGAAGAAATCAAAATCGGTACGCGTTTACTATGAGAAACGAGGTTATATACTTTAAAAACATAATCGAATTGTATAACTTCTTTTTTGGGAAGTCGGTCAAAAGTATACTTTATAGGGGTGTCTATGAAATGGAACGTAAATCTATGTTAAAGCATTGATGGTAATTTCAAAAGGAAATTGCGATCGTTCGCACTTTCGAATTTCGGAAAAAATCAATAAAGAAGTCCAAAATGTATTTTTCTTTTGAAAGTTTAAATATTTTCAAGTTATAGTCTTTTGTTTGAAAAAACCGTTAAATTTACCTACCCGCTGACTACGAGCCCTCAGGATTTTCTATTTTGCACTCAAGCAATCTATAAAATATTACTCACGCCCAATCTCGTGGCCTCTGAAGGGGAATACATCTTTGGGTAATAATAATTATTCTACATTATTTTATGCGATCTATTATGATACGTTTGTGTGATAAATATCACTTGCGTAAAGAATGTAAATAACTAAATCAAAAAGCTTTTATGCATGTCAGTTAAACAGATAGATGGTCACTTCGGAATTATTTACCTTCATAATTTTTTTTTTTTTCGGAAACAATAATTTTAATCCTTTTTTTTTATTTTTCATCAATAGTGGGGTACGTAATCTTTGACATCACGTCTGGATATTCTAACAGTAGAAACGTATTTTCCTTTTTGAAATAATATGATACATACTTGAATATGAATACCATCAAGACAAGAGACTAAAAATATAATACTTTTATTAACAATTGTTCGGTATGTATTTAAAATCATTTGTATTTCATCAATTTCACTCATTATGAGCTATAGCAACATCTTGAGCTGGAATGGAAAAAATAAAGTTATTAAATCTTATAAATTCTACCAATTTGGCACTTGCTAATCCTTCTTAACACTTTTTTTCTTTTTTTTACCCTGTTCATTTGGTCTACCAGGATACATGATTATAAGGATCAGCTGAGCCAAACTGAGGGCAAATCCAATAACATTCTGGACCTAGAAAAAACAAAAACAAATGTTGAATAAGAATTACTGAATTACTTTTCATTAAATCCAACACTGTTACATAAAATATCCGTATTCAATATCTACATAGGTAGGTATATATTGAAGTTTTCTTCAAAATCATCACTTATTTTTGACCTAATTTTCCGTGCATCCGGTATTTATGTTTAGGTACATCAAATAAATATGTATGCAGTACAAAAGTAAAACAATCTTACGTTAGAAATTCGATTATAACAAATCTATTTTAATAAAAATGTAATGTGGCGAGATTTTTTTTCAATTGGTTTTTTTTAAATGAAAAAAACTAAAAAATGTATTTTAGCCTAAATTGTAGCAAAATTAAATTTATTACAACTTTTTTTAGCGATGTGCCCAACATTTTCTTTTTATATTTTCTTTGCTAAAAATATACAAAAGCTTATCAAAGATTCACAAAACGATACGGATTTATTGAAATTTGGACAGGACGTGTGTAGGGTCAAGTTTGACATTTTATCTCTGTTGACAGGTGACAAAGTATCACTTTTTATAAAATTACTTTTTCCCACGGGAGACGTTTTTTACAAACAATCACTAAGTTCGCAATTTTTAAATCAAATCACAAAATTAAATTGACAAATTTTTGATTACTTTCTTTAAAGGTTTCCTTAGGCAATGCTGATCTAATTGTCAGTTGCCGCCTAAAGTTCAACAGCCTACCAGTTTAAAACATCGAATTTCACTTCGATATTTTTCTGACTTCAATATATTGTAATATTTTTTAAATATTAAATCATCGTTTTTCCCGTCACAGAGCAAACAGTGTATTATACACGGGCAGAATATATTATAAAATCTAATGCTTTTTTCCTTGGTAAAATAAATAACTATTCATTTTTTGTTGATTGAACAATAACAGGTGTTTCCATATTATTTCCATAAGCGCAACGTTTCATCATTATATTAATAATTATAATAATAACAGTTAATGAGATAAATGTGATAAGCTGTTTAATTCATTTGTTCTTACCAGCATAAAACTATTCATTAGGATTATCCCGTAAAGGAACCATAAAAATGTAACAATAACAGCCATAAAAGTAAGGGGGAATGGAATTGAAGATGCATCTTTCCTCTCTATAATATCTTTCTGCAAAAACATACTTAACTGATTATCAAAGCAAATACGATTTGTTTGGTATGCAGGAGTTTTTTTTTTATAAAGAAAAACTATTATCATTACCAGGTCCTTCAAAGGAGCCCCCAGCAAAACCAGCATCAATATAGTCACAATCATCCCAAACCTATATTCCAGGCTTTTGGGATCTTCAATTTCAGCATATCCCAACAGGACAGCCATTAAAGCAACACCTACGCCTAAAGGTTTCAGGACTGCTCCCTGTTTGTCGGGACAATAATGGTAATAGAAAGATGTGTAGATTAAATTCAAAATTATTGCTGCCACATTTACTTGGATCATGGCCGGATCATTGAGAAGAAGTCCATATTTTAACATCAATATTGATCTAGAAATACGAATCATCTTTGTTGTCAAGCCTAAATATGATTTCAATTTATAATAAATGATGTCCGATCATTTTATATTTTTAACAAATTATCATGATTTTCAATTCAGCAGCTACAAGTCAAATTGATCTTTGTTTCAAGAACTGGCATTATTATCGTAATACAAATATATTTAATCAGGATAACCCAAAAAACGTGTACGTTATATATAAAAAAGATAAGAATTTAAACCGAAAAATATAACAATCGCCCCATAACTCTTTAAGTAGCCTTCCCCTTAAATTCAACTTTGGACCAAAAATTCAGTAAACCAATTATAATTGTCAAAATACTCACACAACAATACCACCTATAAAGGGAGTGGATGATACTCCTGTGGTTGATCCCTTTTTATAAATATCCCTGCACACAAATGCTCCAGAAAAGAATTGTGCTATTGTTACAATACTGGCCACCTGACCAACAATATCCTTGTAAGGCCATAGTGCTCTCGATAGTCCTTCCATAACGTTCAAAATATATGTCTGGTATTCTATTTCAACTAAATTAAATAAATTCTATTAATTATGCAATTACCTACGAGCCAACAAGTAGATAATTGGTAATGAGAAGCCGTACTGAGTGTATTGAATGTCAGAGCGAAAGTTAATGAATGAAAAATGATAAGCAAATAGTGATATACTTACAGAGTCAATGATAAAATAAGGCCCCGAATTATGCAATAATTTATTTGTCAGTGATACTTATTGCTGATGCACGTCAACAAATCATAATAATAACAATATTTGCGAACGAAACGAGGGCATATTTTCCTGTCATGTATATTACTGTCAATTTAGTTCAATTTTAAATGTTCAATTATAAATCAAGATCACCTTCACTTCAGTCAATTCAAAAATATAAAAACATAACCAAAAAACTAACTGCCACAGTTTCCTATTGTTGTTCTCTATGCTGTATGTTGAAGGTAGTGTTCTCTGGCTCTATGGCTTATAAAACAAATACATTATATTGCCTATGGACAACTTCCTACGTAGTACGTAGCCAGGTCCGTAGAGAGACACGGTTGTCTCGATCAGCAGTTCACCAATCGAGCGCGCGTGTGTCGTAGACCTTAATTTAAATCGTTTGCCACTCTCACTATGTATGGCCTATATGTTTACTACATATATCCTAGTTTTTACATATAATAACAGTAACAAAAGCAAGCAAACCAGTATTTTATTAAGGTAGGTACATATAACCATAAGAACAGTAGCAGTAAATTACAATTTCGGGAAGCATTGCTCATAAAATTGTTGAAAATCAATAAATAAACAAAAAACAGCTGAAAAGGAAATCACAAATTTTTGCAATTATTCGAAAGTTCGGGGTGGGTACAAATCGAAAAACAACAGGTTGACAAGTTTTCCAGTTTAAAGAAGAATAGGTACCTCCTCATAGAAATTTTGATTCAGATATCTCGTAATATTACAACTTGAATGACCAAATAAGCTAAATTGTGCGAAGGTATTAGTTAAAACCGAAAAAAGTGAGGTGTCCGTTTTTTTGTGTGTCCAATCAAGTCACATTTTTTTTCATTTCTTACAGACAAACCCCGAACGGAGGTATACAATTCGACTGTTTGCTTTTTTTGGTTCGTGCGTGCATTTTATATAGTAAACGTACTCCGATTTTGTATTTTTGATTCATATCATATTGATAAACACGCAAATCCGACATCTCCTTCCCTCCGAACACAGCCCTGGAATGGAGTAAATTTTCTCGAAAATCGAATATCTGACATGGCGGAATTAAAGATTCCTACCAAAATATCCGGACACGTTTAAATTGGAATTTTTTTTAAAAGAGTTACGGTTTTCGAGTTTTAGCATGTTAAAATCTGAAATATGTGTATTTTCGCTATGTGCTAGTGGCAATTTCTCTCAAAAACTGAAAATCTGAGAATAGGAAATTAATGACCAGATTATTTGTAGCAACATTTCTATTGGAACATTTTTTCCATAGAGTTACGGTAAAGTGGTAAAGTTTATAATATGCATATTTCCGCGACGATGTTCTTAGTTTTCTGAATAATAGCAAATGCAAGCGATCAACGATTTTCGTGACAAATGTAACACTCAAAAGTGTGAAATAAATATTTTTATAAAAAATTGGAGTTATCAGTTGATCCACTGAAATGTATAAAATAATATTAATTATTGGTGCTGGTAGATACTTGTGAAGTTGGTGCTAAAAGTTTTCAATCTAACTGCAACTGCTCAACTTCAAAAGTATCAGCACCTATAATAGATTTAATATTATTTTGTACATTTCAGTGCACCAACTGATAAAGTCGGTAATTTTTTTTGTAAAAAAAATAATTTTGTTTCTCCTTGAATACTTGTTACGTAATTGCCGTTTCATTCCTGCAGCAACCATTTGTTTTGTATTGAAATATTTGATTCTTATGTAAGTTCTCTGTAGCAGATATGATTGTATTACTTTTTCCGATAAATGTGGATAGATTACTTTTTCCAATATTAGTCATTTTCTTTACAATATTCTTGGTTTTTTGAAATGGAATGGTTTAATTGAAACGTAGAAAAATTTCATCTGAAAGCTTCGCGCCCGCCGCCTTTTCACCTATAGTGATTTGGTCACTTTTTATTACATTCAGATTGATTAGAACTATGTATGTATATCGTAAGCAAAAACATTAATCAGACAAAAGTGCCAGTCGAACGCTGAAGCCCGCTAGATACGCAATAGCTGAGCTGGTCTACCGGCTACGTCACAGATTGCTTCCCGCACCGAACGCTTCCCCCGCCCTAGTACCAAGGATTGAGACAACCGTGTCTATCTTCTATCTACAGACCGTATATAAATATTTTATCTATGATTAAACCTATTTACTCTATGAGTTGCATATCATAACGTTGCCTCGTGTACGACGAACATTGACGAACAACCTTAAATATTTGTTCTCTTTATTTATCTTCGTGATCATGATCTCCTTGTTTCCAGTCTTCTTGGTCGAATTACATAACCAGCACTACGCCAGCTGATGAACTCTCGTATATTGAAAAACTTTTGATACCAATATATTTTTAATTACATTTTCCATGAATATAAATATTCGAAACTGCATATACCACTGTTGGTAATGCGGCAGTTTAGGATTCCTTTATTTGGCGCATGCGCAATAATACAAATATGACCGTGATTTGTCCACAGTGTTGCCGATAATATTTTTATAATATGATTGTAAATATTCTATCAATATTTCATAAAGTAGTTCATTTATTCATTAAAATTTATCACAGTCTTACAGTAGATATTTATAGTTTTTTTTAAGTAATTTGTCCTGTGAAATAATAAGAAGAAAAGCTAATTATATTGATCTTGTTAACTTCTGGTTTGATTGTTGGTAATTTGTGTATTGGCGTATTATATATCAGTTCTTCAATTATCTAAATTTCAACTATCTTTAGGCCAGAAAATACAAAATAGTATTAATGGTGGTGGTAATATTGAAGTAGCGCAACTGTAGTTGGATCAAAGACTTTCGGCAACAACTCAAAAGTACCAGAACCAATTATTACTTTGAATTTTTCAGTGCCCCCACTAATGTTTTAACATTTAGATAATTGAAGAATTGATTCTTCAACACACGAAACCGTAAAACTGACTAAAATAACCCAATCCACCAAACAAGAAGTTAAGAAGATCACTTCGATGTAACTTATCTTACACGAAAATTTACTCTAATTACCATCACATCATTGTTCTTTCTAAATTAGTATTTTAAGGCTCATCAAATCAAATACGAATTTTAACTGTCAATCATAAATATTAAAAAGAAGCCTAGTAGAAATCTCTACTAATCTTGCCCTACTCCTGTGTATTTCATCAGAGAAAACATACCTCCAAGTATTTCATTCATACATGTTTGAGTTGAAGTTTAAATTCAATATTTCTCAAATAACATTTTCATCTTTGGACCATAGGGTATATTTTTATTCCTTATGTTTGGATTTAAATTTCACAGTACTTATGACACAAGAGAAATAGCCTTCTCCTATATTTCTTCTTCTGTTTCATAAGATGTTCTGTTATATGCTATTTGACCTAGCAGCATTGACAAGTAAAAGTATATGAGGCGAAGTAAAACAGAAAGCTTGGCAACCGCGCTTGAACATTTCATCGGCGGCCGGCCTACGTCAAATTAGGAATCCTAAACTGCCGCATTAAGGCCTGGACACACCTGTCATGCAGCCTTCCGATCCGACTCCGGTCCGATATTGCTTAAAGAATCTGATCGGTGCGGGATCGGAAAGGGTTGAGCACACATGTCATGCCCACTTCCTGCTCTTTTCAGATTTGACACTCAGTCTACTCGAAATCGCCAGTTGAAACGGTTGCGAATATATTGCGCGAATGTTGAAACATTTTAGCAATCGTGATTTAGCTATTGTGGCTATCTGTTTAGATGAAGAAGATCGACTTAATGCGAAGTCTTCGATGAAGAGTAGTGGAAAACGTAAATATTGGGTTCATGATGCGTGGAAAACACGAGACAAAGAAGGAGAGTTTGCCACACTTTTACCTCACCTGTTGGACGACGAAACAAAAATTTCGAATGTTCATGAGGCCTCTCCACGGAAATCCTGACAACATAACAAGGGTAGTTCTTGCAGCATGTATCATACATAACTTCATTAGAATTAACGAAGACTACAAAGTGCCAGAAGTAAGTGACAATACTGACACAACTCCAGTGGAGAAATCTCGTCTTCAGGATTTTCCTCGTCGCCGAGGAGGGGAAAATCGTGCAGCATTCAATGTAAGAGACCAGTTTAAGCAATTCTTCAACTCTGAAGAGGGTAATGTGGAGTGGCAAGAACGCCGGGCTTTCATAGGTTAATAAGTTAGTTGTTCTTCCTTGGAACTGTTCGAAACTATGAGTATTTTATAGCTCTTCTTGTGTTACTTACAACTAAACATTATGGTTTTATATTTTAAAAAATTTGAAAATTTGTGAGAACCTGTGTACAATAAAGAATATGTTTGAAACTTACTTGCACAAAATCAATGTGTTGAATTAATTATAATGCAAAATAGCAAAACAAATTGAAATAATACAAGTACAAAAGATAGCAAAAATTTGCCAAATTTCAAGCCGATATCTTCAAAATTGCGGCCGGTATCGCGTGACAGACATACGGACAGACAGACAGAAAATCCAAATGCAGATCGAGTCTACTCTCTAATCATAGACTCACTTACGTTCGTCAATTACTATAGATAAGAATAAATACCGGGTGTTTCAAAGGTCAGTTTACCAAACTAAGTGAGGTAAACTGATTTATTAAACACAATGCTTTCGTAACTAATGTTGCACAACCTGTTTTTGAGCAATGATAAAATCAACTGTGAAGGTCATTGTTAACATTTTTATGTTTTAACTCGGTAAACTGACTTTTGAAACACCCGGTATATTCCTATCGAATCCTTGAATATTTTCGGAATTAAACCTTCTACATTTAGTTTCTTCGCAACTTTTTTCCACATAATGTCCTTGTACTCCGAGTTTCTATATTGCTCTTGTGCCTGATCATAGAGAGCTGGAAACATTCGGACAGTTTCAATAAGCTCCTCCGCTTTTATACCCGCCATTTCACTGAATTTAACACAAAAACTGCCACCGACAACCTTCCCGCATCAAGTAAACGAATGGTCTGCAATGTCGGAGCATGACGGGATACCGGAATCGGAGACGGGTGGGAGAAGGACGGGTCGCGTGTCGGACAGGTGAGACCTACTGTATTCCAAACCATTGTTTATTCCCATATCATACAGTCGTCCCGCTGTATGACCGTAGTCGGATCGGAAGGCTGTATGACAGGTGTGTCCAGGCCTTTACCCCACTGTTTTTTATATAATCGTGATCAAAGTTGTGAAAGTTGAGGTTATGATATCTTTGAGCCCAGAGTAGGGAAACGTCGTGCATACACGACAGGAGATGCTGCTATGTAAAGCTCAGGGTGGTAGAACCACAGCTTAAGATCTTTTACATATGCTGTGGTAGAAAGTAGAACTAAGATTAGTGAGATTCAAACTTTCAAACGAATGTAACCAATATAATGGTGGCGCCATACGCGCCACCTGTCGACCAGGCAGTGTAACACATTGAATTTTGAATAAAAATCTGATAGAAATCTTCGGTAAATCATAAACCTAACAGTAAATAAATGCAACCAACGAAAGATGGACAACAATTATATGAATACTTTCCTCTGGTTCTGGTTTGCTTACAGTCCATAATATATCCACTCTGTGTGTATAGCCGCCGTGAAACGAAAGTGAACCCAATTTTTCGTCGGCCACCATTAGTTTCGGTCTCACCTTGATGTTTACAACATATTTGGATTTTCATTTTTTGTGCTATTTTTTAATTAATTTTGGCTTCACTTGTTCTCCGAATGCGATGTTTCCTTGATAATTCCATGCTCTAAGCACAGCTTACATATTTATCTTATTCCTCACATCATCTGCGCTCACATCATCGGCTAGCGTCGTATAGGTAGCATATGGCCATGTTCTCCAGGGATGTCAGACAGTCAAACAGAAATCCTTGTTCCAAGATGGCTCAAAGCTGGTACTAGAGTCGAAAAACTGGTACGGTGTCGGTATCGCTAATTCTCATCCTAGAGAATAAAGTGCAATTTACCGCGTCTAGATGGCGGCACCCCTGAATATGAGCAAATTAACGCATAACCAACAAAAATTTGAAAAGTTGGGATTTTTGCGGACACCTACTAATTATATGCAGCTTTAGAATTGTTTGAGACGCTTTTTATTGTTGGTGACTAATGAATAATTAGGTTTTTGATAATTTGGTTTCGATTACCTACAAGTTTCGAAAATTAACGGTTATGCACACTATTTTACTCTTAATTTGGTAGGTAATTTATCTGTGATCGTTTGAGAAAATCGAATGTAAGAATAAAATCGTTTGTGACTATTATTTGATGAAAATTTGAATTCAGATTTGAAATATTAGGCAAACAAATCATCAATGGGACGGTAAGCAGTAAGAGCTATCTACTTAGAAAAGAGAATTAAAATATTTAAACTAAGACAAGATTGAAAGAAATCACTAATCCTATTCAGTGACAATATATAATTGGTTGATTGCTGCGCCATCCAGTGTTTGTTTAATCAACTGTACAGTACCACGTTACCGACAATGAAAATTGAAATAACGGTATCTCACTCTATAGAATAATATATAGATGGCGTGAAAAATGTCAACCATGAGGCGAGAAATATCGCCAGAATCATTTGACATATAAAACAAATATCAAGAAGCCAAAAAATATTCAAAAAGAAGATTGCGTTGTCTGAAAATTTAATTTATCCTGTACTCTTGAAATCCTGGTACTTTTGCGTACAAGGACAGACTCTTCCTTGTACATTGTACGTGATATTAAAAACTGGTACGTGTACCAAGAAACTGGTACGTCTGACAACCCTGATGTTCTCTGCAAATGGCTAAATCGCTTAGGCTGTGTTCATGGAGTTTCTATCTGTTCTATCAATGCAAACACTACCGATGCTTTTCATGGAGCTAATTGTGTGTAACTGAAAACAAGCACCATGAACACTATTTTGCGTTTTCGTTCACATTCTCTCATTTGCTGTCACATTGAGGTTAAGGCACAATATATATTAAATGAGTCGAGAAAATTGACTTATTTTTTGTCTATAAATGAAGAGACTCGTCTGAGAAATATTACTAATTTAAAATGCTCTTCAATCTGGAATAAAACCGGCGTCAATACAAGGATAAATTTGGGTTGCAGTAGATAATAGCAAAGACGGCTCTTATATTTTATTCGCACTCTCACCAAAGCTGGAATAAAGAATATACTAGTAGTAGTGTAGTATATTCTTTGGCTGGAATAAGCACAAAATGAAACTACATTAGTATTGACTAGCATATAGACTAACATAGATAGACAAGCATATCTGTTTGCTATGCCATGATTTATTGAGAAAAAACTTTCAGATATTTCTAAAAATCTTGGCCAACACCATCCATAAACAGTATCCCATCCATATACAGTATTCCTGTCACTGTGGCTTGCTTACTACAACTTAGCTCCGTGAACCATAGATATATATAATATTAACATATAGTAGACAAGTCCTATGTAGCACTGCAAGTGGATGTGGTCCATAGAAAAAAAGAGATAGAAAATATCGTGTCCGTGTCTGTCTTTATTTCATGACGGATACAGAGGGAAGTGTCGGATGTAGATGACAAATAGGTACAGCAGTCCACCCAATCACGAGTGTCTAAATAAAAGAGATAGATACTCCTGCCCTATTTTCTGTTTCTTTCTATTGAGGATACGCAATTTTGATCGACTTGCCTGCTCTATGTTAATATATTATCTCTATGCCGTGAACAGATGATAGCGCTAGATAGTGACTCCATGAACACGGCCTTAGCGTCTAGTTCAAATGTCAAAGTCTCTGGTAGAGAAGCATAGGAATATTGAATTATTTATTAGTATACTGTGATGATAATCATAATCAGAGTGTCTCTGATCATAATACAACCAAATAGTAGATTACTAGATACGACTGACAAAAGACAAATGTAAATAAAATAATGGACAAATACACTAATTAAAGTCTATAGTTTATGCATATAATATTTCTAAAATATAATAAGAAAAATAACACATAGCAAGAAGTAGTTGTCCATAGCCAGAGAACCCTACCTCCAAAAGTTGTCTCTGATAGCAAACACTTGTAGTTGAAAAATATAGGATTTTAGAATTTTTACTGATATATAAATCTTGGTGAGGTTGAAGCTAGTGTATAGTGTATTTTGGATGTAGTGTTCTCTGAGTGTATTACAACTCTGTCATTCCATATCGAGTTCAATTTAAACTATGTCTTTATAGATTTTCATTTATAATCAATTCTAAAATTCGACATGGACCGGGGAAAGTCAACACCGGGTACAAGAGGTCCAAAAGCTAAGATTACTCAACAGTTGCCGGATTCTTTCATAGCCTTAGGTACAAAACAGCCATCTCCTCGAGAAGATCCAAAACGTAATGTTCCTCTACCAAAATCGTCAGTTAGCTCTCACATTGCTGCAAGCACTAACAAAGGTACTATTATTTATTGTTGTCTTTTATACATATATACTAACACTTCTTGTTTAGCTCCAGTTGATAAACTCAAAAGGGATGCTGGTTCTTCAGGTCTCTCAAGCGTTGCACCATCCAAAAAGCTGAAAGTAAATATGTTGAGCTCCAGACCAGTTATACCTGGGCCAAGTGGCTCTAGCCTGTTGCCCATAGAGCGTGTAACACCTTCGCAACCTGGCCTTGAACCATGGGAATCTCATATTATAGAATGTGATATCAACGATTTATTTGAGAACATAGCTGCTGAAATCAACGATGAAACTAGTGATAAAGCAGTAAGTGGATGTGTTTGAATAATATTTGAAAAAAATGCTATATACAGTTTTTCAGGTCGGACTTCTTCTTGGATTGATTAAAATACTGAGAAATCAACGAACCAAACCTAATAAAGCAGCATTTACAGTATTTTTCTTGATAGGGACTTGTAAACCTGCTATATATACGAATGAGCATGTTGTTGATGCAATGATGGGAGTTTTAAGAAGAGATGTCAATGCTGGCTTGAAGGGTATTCATAAAAGTACTAAAGTTCATTTCATTTTTCTCAGTCTTTTGGCACATGCCTACTCCGAAATTAATAATTGGCCTGAAAGTTTCTTGAGGGTGAGCATTTGATTGCAGTAAAAATCAATTTTTATCAAACTTAACCTTTTTAGTTGTACGTTGAAGATGCTATTGGAGATCGAGTTTTTGTCGACAGTAGTGACTGTAAATCATTTGTTGAAAATATAATCACTGCTTTTAACACGAAGATTCCTCCAAATTCATTGCTGAAGTCGGAAATTTGGTCTACTACAAATACGCCAAGGGAAACCTCCAGTCCATTGACCATCAACAGTAATGAAGAAGATGAAGGTGGGATTCATATTTCAATGGTTTTTTTCTCTTCTTATTTATATATCATGTTTTATAGTTTTCAGTGAGGAAAAGGCCATAATAGAATCATGGATACCTAAAGTTTATCCTAGATTCACGCAAGCTCAAGAGAAAGTCGAACAAATCGTTCTTGAAGCAATTAAAGAACAGCTCGCTAGAAGGCAACAACCAGAAACAATCACCAAGAACTTTGTAAAGTTCTTGAGTACAGCATGTGGGCTTGTTGAAATACGCATCATAGCTGTATCACGCATTGAAACCTGGCTACACAATCATAAATTAATGAAACCAGCACAAGAATTACTTGCCTATCTTTGTTACAATTGTTCTGCAAGTTCTCAGCGCGACCTTGAGGTTATAGCGCAATTGAGTAAATTGCGATTGAAAAATAAACCAATGGTGAATTATTTTAATAACTGCCTTAGGGAGATGGTATTAAATTCACCGGAAAATTTAAGTCCATTGCTAAAATATACTATCTACAATGAACTGAGTAATGCCAGGAATACGAATAATTTGGTTGTTGTTGGTGCACTTTTTCAAGTGTCACCCGAGGCTAGTGCGGATGCATTTGCTGATATTTGCTTGGTAAGTGCCTGTGCCTACATAGGTTTGGAATTTTTTTATTGAATACTAAATACTTGGATTGATTGGATTGAAGCTGGTATCAGTAACAATATTTTTTCATGAACATTTCAGGATTTATTATGTTTTTGAGTGAAAAATGAATCATTAAAATCAATTAAATGCTCAATAAATATGTATTTTATCAAAGCTCTACTACTTAATTTCTAGATCTGAAATTTATCACAGTACTATTCAAAGGTCTACTTTAGTTATGTTCATTCATGTTGTAGATTTTGAACTAGGGACCTCTGAAACTTAACTGTTGAAAACCGGACACCGAAAATAATACTTTTCTTACATAGCTACTTAATGTAGCGGTAGGAAAGTAAAAAACGTAAAACCTTTGCGAAATTTCAGTTCAATCGGATGACGATAACTGCTTAAAAATTCAGTAGCAAGATTTGACTCGAACAAACACGTTGCAAGATAAATCAAATTTTCAATAAATGATTTAATAAGTAACATAATAAAACTATACATTTTTGTTCAAATATAAGGTATGCATAAGTATTAAATTTGACTTCTCTATGAACACACAGAGTGTGCTATCTATCGCTGGAGGCGTGTCTAGTGTCTAGTTGTATATTTCAAAACCCCATCGCGTAATATCTATCTTTAGTATTGATCGACTGGCCCGTGCATCTGTCTTGGCAGTACAATGTAAAACCGTTTTTTGGGTGAGGGGAACTTTGGAATGAATTAGTCAAGTGAACCTCCCACAACGTTTAGCGGTTAAACGTTAATTAATATCTTAGAAAACGTTAACATATGCTCCAGATGTCATATGTTCGTTTCTGTTCGCCCTATGGTGATTTTCTCTGTAAAATATAGGTTGTTTACGGTGGCGCCCCCGTCGGTTATGGGACTTTTTTTCCGCCTATAATTCACCATAGGATGTATACTTCTATATTTATTTAATTTATATTCTCAGGATAGTATCATAGAATTATTCGGGCATTCGGGAGATGTGAAAGAATTAAGTTGGAATTTGTATTGAGACGTAGATTGTTATTTTGACGTATATGGGTTGTGTGAATGTGTGACAAAAGTAAGCTGGATTTTAATATGTACGGTTTGTAAAAGAAGTAAATATAATTTTTTGTTTAAATGGGTAGTACCAATGTGAAAAGTTTGTAAGATTTTGTTGAGTATGGGATATATGAGAGAAGTAAGTTATCATTAGGTTAATGTTAACGTTTTGATGTATAAGAAGAAATTTTAATTTGATTTTTATGTGAAAGGGATGTGAGAGCAGTGAATTTTAATTTATGTGTGTTCTGATAGTCTGAGAAACATAAATTGGAACTTTGGAGTATACGCAACGTAGAAGAAGAATAAATTGGAGTTGGAACATTGGTGTAAATGAGGGGGGATAGTGTATCATAGACATATAATGAGTAATTATATTTGAATTTTGGACTATATAGGGTACACGTGAGAAATTTTGCGGGAAAAGGGAATTGAAATTAGTTGAATACGCTGCTTGTGAGATTTGATTTTACTGTTAAAGTACTTTATCATCTCTGTATATCTTGTAATATCAAATGTATTTATGTTATCATTTCTATATTTTTCCAGGAACTCTTATTGAACAAAGATGACTATCTGCGATCCATCCGTGCGCTTTTAAAAGAAATCAACCGTGTTCTGCGTCACGAGCTAAACCTTTTAACCATTGTACATGCTCTATTACGTGAACGCAAAGAATTCACAAATACGGTACGAGATCACGAATTTAGAGAACGAATTTTCTTCGCTCTCGCTGATCTCGGATGTATGTGCATGCTGCTTTGTGTCAGCCCACAAGTGAGAGATGCTGCAACGCAAAGCAAACGGGACACAACCGTATTGAAAACATTCCAAATGCAAGTCAGTAATATACAGAGAGAGTGTGTCACATGGTTGCACGATTCCGCATTGAGAATCTTTCGACCGAATCCAGTGGATTTTGTGCATGTTCTGCACAAGGTTCTGTTTCTCGAACAAGCCGAGCACTATTATAAAGTCGACTCGTGGCCTGGTGAAAATGAGAGGAATTTATTTCTAAGGCTAGCCAGTGAGGTGCCGCTGCTACAGGCTACCCTTGTAAGACTTTTACTTATAGGAATGTCCAAAGAACATCCTATCAGTGCCGCAGATGTCATTGAAATATGCGATCAAGTTATACGAAGAGCTGCAAATCTACCACAAGATTGTGCTACACCTCTTGTGGTCGATAAAGTGGAGATATTTGATTTCTTTTTCAATTTATGCAGCTACAATTATCCTGAAAATATATCACTACCAGCTGGATATGTTCCACCAAAGTTGGCAATAACTAATTTGTATTGGAAAATTTGGATGATGTTGCTGATTCTGGCTGCCCATAATCCTCTAAGTATTGGAAGTTTGGCGTGGAATAAATATCCAGTATTGAAAATGTTCATGGAGATGTGTATAACAAAGTGAGTTTTTATACATGATATTTTGATATAAAAAACAACGAAGTAGTTACTTATCATTGTCGACAATAATTCACACATTTTTATGGCGTTTTATCTAGTCTTTCTTGCTTCCTGCTCCATACCTAAAAAAAGGATCTTCAAATAGTATTGCTTTAGTCCACCTCGGTATTCCACAATAAGCCTAAGAGATATGGGGCATTTTTTAATTTCTCGTCTTAACTATTGGGAGAAACTTGTCAGCTTCTTGCTGAGCAATGGCTGAGGAATATTATTATTTTGTTGCTTTTTGATCTTTTTTTCCATTCCTCTTCTTTCTTGGACTGTGCGAAAAGATAGCATTTGGCCTATCCTTATTAAAATTATTTCTTGAAATGGATTAGCCGCCAATTTTTGTGTAAATTACCATTCTGCTAACCTTCTACGAGTGAATCTTTCAGTGTAGTGAGACCAGATGAATCCTTAATTGTCATTTAAAATATTTTTAACTATGATTAAACGCAAGAAAGTATTGAGACAATTAAATTAGCATGCGACATATGCGGTCATTTTACAAACTATCGCTAGAACCGACAAAATCGCCTTTTTTTCATTATAACAACAAATAAAACATAAAAAAATATTTTTTTTACTTGTAAAATCATTGCTAGCAAAATGTTTTTTTTTTATTCCAGTCACTTTTCCTTTCCACCTCCAACAATGATATCAGTAGAAGATGACTTCCAAATAAAAGAACAACAAATATTAACATTAGAAAAGCAAACTATCTTGGAATTTGAATCCCATCTAGCTGCTGCAAGCACTAAAATGGAAATCAATGAACAAACCAGCCTTCTTCTACCCCAACTCATGGAGCTCCATCCACAAGGCGAGCCAAGACGTCCACCTCAAACAGTTCTCGATCAATTACAAGTTCTGAATAACTCACATCGCTTGGGTCATCTGTTGTGTAGATCGAGGCGTCCTGATTTCCTGCTGGATATCATGTCCAGACAAGGTGGTACCGCCCATATGCCATGGTTGGCTGAATTGGTGCACAGCTCTGAAGGTGTACTGGCTCATCTACCAGTACAATGTCTGTGTGAATACCTACTATCGACTGCACCAGCGGAAAAGTTAACAAAACACGGACAACTGTTGGCACATTTACGTACAGTCGTTAATGGTACCGATCCTCAAATTGCTTGTGAAGTACTCGAGTACCTGTTCAGAAGACTTACAGCAGATCATGGTGCCAGTCGAACACAAGCAACTAAAGGACTGAATTTAATTTTGGCACCAAGTGAAGATGTTGAAATCACCAATGAAAATCACACACATTGGTTGACACATTACATATCAAGATTCACTCATTTTGCATTGATTAAACCAGTATTGATACAATTTCTGCGTCAAGCCCTCCAAATAGAGACGAATCCAATCAGAGTATCAAGTTACATTAATTTCCTATCACTGCAAGATTGTAGTGAACCATTTGTTGATTTGAACGAGCTTATTACCGATCTGTCATCGGTTATTATTGAACGGCACAGCGTTGCCTCGTACGTTCTCCCAGGTGAGAACAATACAACTCTCAAAAATCTTCTACAAATTTTCTGTTTGTATACACAAAAGTCGAAAGAGAATGCTGAAGAATCCTACACCATCCATCAAAGTTATGGCAATGAGTATGTGATCGTGTCGTGGGCCACAGGTGAACAGCCATGTCCAATGCAGCCGCTCGTCATTCATGCTACCATCGTTCTTCTCACGTATGGCCCATTGGAGGATCATGAGCCGTTCAATGTGTTGCTGAATAGCTGGTTTCCAGCCAATATGGAGCACCCAAGAGCATACTCACCGGATACATCGGAGACAACATCCTTTCTACCGGATTGGATGAAATTGAGAATGATTAGGTAAGATTAGTATAAAATAAATATTCAATTTGTTAAATCTTTTATTTTGATCATCAAGGTAGTTATCGCGAGTTTATAACAGTCAAAATTTCCATATTTTATGCTACAATTATTTTTAAAAGTACTTCATTACATTAGTTTTTATACCTGCTAACTGGTTAGGAAATATGAGTTTTGGTTGGTTTACATATGAAATATATACATATGGGAAAAAAGAACCCGAGAAACCCATACACACTGGGCGGTCAACTATTGTCATCCTCAAATCACCATAATGACCTGGGCCTAATAATTTCAGACGACCTAACCTGGTCTAGACAAAAGACAACAGATAGGGCGAAGAGAATAATTTATATGATCTCCAAGGCCTTCCATAACTGTGACCCTGATGTCTGCTGCAAAATTTATAAATCGTATGTTCGTCCTATTCTGGAGTTTTCCGGTCCAGTATGGTGTCCTAATCTCAAGGGAGACATGGATAAATTAGAAGCAGTCCAAAGATCAGCTACCCGACTTCCATATGGCTTCAATCGCCCCAGCTACCATGAAAGACTAAAAATATTCAACTTCACCACTTTTAAGGACAGACGCGAGAGGGGAGACTTGATTATTGTTTACAGAGCCCTGCACAGCAAATTTGGGACAGAATTGTCATCTTTGTTCCCACTCAATTCCAACAAACTGAGGGGTCATTGCTATAAATTACATAAGGAGAACTTCAAAACCACTCCTCGGCAGATCTTCCTATCTAATCGAGTTTTTGAAGCTTGGAACCGTTTGCCCTCTGACGTCGTTGACGCTGCCAGTGTGAATACCTTCAAAAATAAATACGATCAATATACCAAGAGAACCAATGTGCCGGAGGACTTGTAATCTGTGTGTGACAATCTTTAAACTTTTCTTTCATTTATCTTTGTATTCACAAGTGTACTGTCAACTGATATATTGATTATTTTTTGTAAATTTAGAGCTTTTATAGACTATAGTCTCAGCTCCCATAATAATATTAATAACATGTGAACCAATTAAAAGTCACATTTTGTAACCAGCCAGCTGGAGAGTTTCATGTCGAAAAAGGTAATACATTCCATTAAAGACAGATTTTATTAACATCGGTCAGTGGTCTCTTGTGCAAGATGATAAATGATCTTGTCACTACATACCGATTTTATTATCGGAAGATTGGCTGAACAGTTTTCATAAAGCAGTTTATAATATCGAGATATTAAAATAACGCTCGAATTTCTACTTTACTACCGCTACTCAATTAGCCTAGTAAGAAAAGTACCTATTGTAATATTTTCGGTGTCTGTTTTTCAACAGATAATGACGTTTCAGAAGTCCCTGAATAAAAAAAAACATATTTTCCGCAATTGGTCATTCTGTCTGTCTGTTTGAGTCAAGATTATGTGGGGAACGAGTGGACCTATTTAATTGCTTTTTTCTTCTGTATAGTATCGAATGCTCGCCGGTGACACAGATGGGGCATCCCGCACTTTTTGCTGGGCAATAGCTGTTTTCTGGTGAAACGGTTCTTAAGTTAAAATTCAATATGACCATTGTTGTTTGTCTTGGCACGCTCAAAAAAATGCATTGTCACACAACCTGGGAAAGTCGAGTGAGTGGACACACCAGATTTTTAATATATATTTCTTAGAGTTAATTTCACCAAATACGCCATAGCTTCCTTAATACTTTATCAAAATTCATGGTTGAGACGTCATTTTGAAGATTACGTTTACCACTAATGACGAAAAATAAAATATATATAAAATTCATTTCGTATGAAAAAATATTTTAGAATCTTTTTATGAAGCTGAATAATGCAGAAGTCGCTATATAATGACTTATCTAACATGTATGAAAGATTCTCATTTTATTCAGCTGTATTGCCATTCAGTAACTAGGTTATTGTGCGAAATATTCGCACGGGTTTTTGCCGTTGACAAACAGACCAATGGGTGACAATATGTTTTTTGAACTTTGGGAATCTTGATACGTAGAGTCTCTCAAATCCGGCACTTCACTAGTTTGGCATATCCAATAATCTGCCCGCACCTCCCTAACATGATGAATACAAAAAATATATTCCCTTTACGAAATGCTTTATTTTAATTACTGTAATAATGATAATGATTTATGTCCCAAGAAACATAAATGTTAATAAAAGGAAACAAAAATATGAAATCAGAAATGTGAGAAAAGAAAGTATTTTTGAATCTCGTTTTAATTTTTATTAGAAAATTTGGTGAATCGTTAAGTTTTATACCTTTGTAAAGAATTGATTTTTTGTCAATTATCGTTATAATTTTTATTGATGTAAGATTATTATGATCTATTCTATACAATCCAGTAATCTGAACATTCCAATAATCCACCACCCCCTAGTTTTTAATAGTGCCACACTAGTGAGACTCTACTACAGTATTTAGAAGGACCTATCAAAATTGGTTCAATTAATTCAATTGATAATTTCGCACATTTTTCTTGCTGTTATTAAGAATTCAATTAGCTGTCGCACGTATTTTACTTTTTGACCGACGAACCCCGAACGAGGAGATATACAATTCGACTGTTAGTTTTTTTTTGGTTCGTGCAAGGTGGCCCTTTAATAAAGCACGCCGGCTATATCTCAGGATCCGTTAGTCGGACGACCCGGGAAAAAAAGTTTTAGGGGTAAATCCGCCAAAATAAAAAGCTGGAAAATATCTTTAAGTTGCCAAGTCTACCGCTAGAGGGCGTAACTCACACCGCGAATTAAAAAACACTGTTTTATTCAAAATTATCCCAAGTTAACCTATATTGAAAATGTTTTTTTTGTAAACTACTGAAAATAAGACAACTTTTTTGTATTTAAGTTTTTTCTGTATCTTGTCAAATAACCGGTGTGGGGAGGTGCAAATGTTGGTTTGAAAAAAACTGGATAACTTTTTTGGTATGACCTATTTTAAATAACTTTGTTTCATTTTAAAGCGCTTTTTAGGCGCTTCTACTGGAGTAATAATATTTCGAGATTGCTTATTTTCCGAGTGAAAAAAACTGGATAACTTATTTTTGGTATGGCCTATTTTAAACCGCTTTTTTCACCGCTTCTACTGAAATAATAACATTTTGAGTTTGCTTATTTTCAGAGTCGGTAGATGGCGCTTTATGACAAAGTCGCTGATTTTTATAAATTTCTAGAAAATTTCAAATGCAATGGTATTTTTATTTTTCATTAGGAAGAAAGATCGTGAAAAACTATAGTTACTGGTGAAAACCACAGCTCGATATGATTAGTCCTTATAGACTTATTTAAAAATATATTTAAACCTTCATTTTTACGTAACAAAATTAGAGAACACTCTGAGTATAAGTAATTTTTATTAAAGTTACCTATATTTTATATAACCTACTTTAATAATAAATAAAAATTTCTATTACCTATGTCGCTCTAGATGGAGTAATTGAGGTTAAGTGTAATTCAATGAGAATTATACACAAATAACTGCCCACAGCAGGTTACAGCTTTGTATTGAGCTCGTGCGGCAATTGACAGTTGATAGCGATTGGAGGAAAAATAACCTTACTACTCACTGTCACTGTTCACCAAAGGGTATTCTTTGCTGTTTACATTGCGTCAAACAAAATTCTTAGTTATATGATGAATGATGAGTTATCTTTTGTAGTTCATGTGTGATTATAATACCTATAACTTTTTTTAAACAATTTTATTTGATAAAATTAAACGAACTAACTAAAGTGACTTGTATGAATCTAGATCAGTCACCTCTCTAAGAGGCCGCTGCGAGTTAAAAACTTGAATAAAAGCAAATATAATACCATCATTTTTGAATTCTTGTGAAATGAGTGTTACTACATTTTAAATGAATTCATTAAAGAGCATAAGAATAGGTGGCTTGAGTGTTCCTTAAACATTTCAAGTGATTTAAATCTCTTGTTTTAGTGCCTGTATTATTGTACTAGTAGGTACCTACATATGTGAGCGTATGTCCACATACCTATATGATTTGTAAAAGTTAACGGTTATTAAAATATAGTATTTCAAGATTCACTTATTTATACCATATAACTGTTAATTTATTATTTCTAATTAAAATATAGAAAGATAGGCAAGTGGTACAGTAGATGTTTGTTACATTTGACATTTAGATTGTAACAATAATAAACAAGTAACAATGAATTTGATGATTTCAAGGATGGTAGGTATCAATTACTAGGGAATATGTTATGAATAATCTTTATTTCCAAAGAAGTGCATTGAGATTTATATTATTCACTTTTATAATATTACAATGTAATAACTTATTAATATACTATATTTGGAATCGCATATACGTAACATATACATATTTAATGTAACAAATACACATTAAACTTTTTTGGTCGCTACTGCTAATTTAGAGTTAGAAGGACCCATAGATATATGTCTATGGAATAACCTTCTATAAAGGCTTCGGACTGCCTTTGTCCAATATGCTTGATGCCACTTGCAGCAACGTTTCTATTTTTCTGCAACATTAAAAATTAATAATAAGCTGGTTCACGTACCTACCAAAAATCATCTAATGGAATAGATGGGACATAAATTGAGGCAAATGCAACACACTCTAACAATCTTATCAATGAAAGCAAATTCTGTATCCTTTTTATGGAGTTGATATATTGGTAGCATTCCATTGAATATTTTCTATATTTTTTACTTGTTCTTTCTTGCATCTAAAACCAATCTTACATTATTACTGGGATTTACTTTTACATTCGGATTTCCATCATCCTACAAAAAAATATATTAACTGGTATGGAAAGCAAAGCAGCCCTAAGCACCAAGTAAAACAGATCTATGCACCAAGTAAAGCAAACAAAACAAAAACACTCTGGAACATACCCAATACACCAGGCCTTATCGATACCCACACATATTTATACCACCTGTCTCCGTTTTTGCTGACGGTCATATCGCATTTTTGCGCAAGAGTCTTTCCTTTTACCATAGCCCGTATATTTCGCTGGAATCCAGTCTGGATTACTAGTATCTAACAGATTGGCTGGTCAGTGAATAAAAAAGGCAATTTTTAAGAATGATGACAATTACATTACATTACCAGAAATAAAATGTTTCGAATACACAGGACTTTATTTTGGTTCCAGTAAGGTCTTCTCGTTTTATCTCTTTTTTATTCTCTTTTTTTGCCTAAGTTATTATATTTCTTCCCCCCTTAATATTTACAGCCGGCACTCTAAAATAGGGAAGAATTAGTCAACAATTAATTCAGTCTCAACATAATTTTAGATGACAACAAGGTAAAAATTCGGCATATTTTACTAAAGATCTAATTCGCAAATGTTTTTAATACAAATACGTCCACAACACACAATCCAAGCTACAAAAGATAACTCATCATTTATCATATAACTACGAATTCCGTTTGACGCGATGTAAACAGTGAGGTTGTTTTTCCTCCAATCGCTTCCAACTGTCAGATGCCGCACGAGCCCATTTGTCGAGGACGGACGACACTTTGAGCACTTAAGGCGTTATTAATATTTTTTAGTTCTAGGTTCTAATAGGATTTTTTCGCAAGTTCCCGGTGATCTGCTGTCGGTAATAGAGCGGTTATCTACCTTAAAATAAACTTGAAGGTTATTCTCGGTTATGTTTGTCGCGAAAATGACCCGATTATCAAATTATTAATGACGTTTAGTTTTTTGTCATATTTTGTTTTGTAGTTTTGCTTGCGTGTGGTTTTGATTGACAAGTTTTATGTTCTACCCAGACTAAATTACCAGATATAAGAAGGAGTATTCTTTCACCGCATCAGGATGAACGTTATTTAATTCATTTGAAATTGATTCTTCTTTCATTATGATCAACAAAATGATGTGAAAAAATAAATGGAATATGAATAATTTTAACCCAAAACACAAATAAAATACAAAAAGACAGGCAGCCAAATTTTATTTTTTGACGGTTTTGGCACTTTTGACATTTATAATCGCCAGTTACCATGCTCAAGGAGGACGGGAACCAAATCAGTTCCCGTTTTATAAGATTAGTGACGTCTGAAAATATTCCCCTAGTTCATCGGGAACTCGCGAAAAAATCCTCTAAGTTATTTAGCTCTAGGTGTCTAGGTTTATAAATTCGGTTCTCTTAAATATAAATAAATGCCAAAGTTTTTGTTACTGTAGAGAAAGATATATTTTTATTTTCGCTTCTTTTGTTTTGTTTCTGTCATGTCAAGGCCTACCTAGAGTATAATTTTCTTGTATAAATTATTAGGTTGTTGTTACAGTTATTTGTGTTTAATTACCATTTAATTACACTAAACTTCAATTACCCCATTTAGAGGGACATAGGTCATGGAAAATTTTTGTTATTGTTAAAGTAGGTTATATAAATTATAGGTAACTTCTAAATAAATATTACTAATACTCGGAGTGGTCTCTAATTATGTTACGTAAAAATGAAGGTTTAAATATATTTTTAAATGTCTATAAGGAATTATCGTACCGCGTTGAGGTTTTCACCAGTAACTGGAATTTTTCACGCTCTTTCTTCCAATTGAAAAAAATACCATTGCATTTGAAATGTTCGAGGAATTCATAAAAATCTGCAACTTTGTCGTAAAGCGCCATCTACCGACTCGGAAAATAAGCAAACTCAAAATGTTATTATTTCAGTATAAGCGGTTTAAAATAAAACAAAGTTATTCAAAATAGGTCATACCAAAAATAATTTATCCAGTTTTTTTCAAACCAATATTTGCCCTCTCTCACCTGTTATTTGACAAGATATCTATCTTCAGTAGGTTATAAATAAAATATTTTCAATATAGGTTAACTTGGGATAATTTTGAATAAAACAGTGTTTTTCTAATTCGCGGGGTGAGTTAGGCCCTCTAGCGATAGACATGGCTACTTATAAATATTTTCCAGCTTTTTCGTTTGGTTGATTTAGCCGGCGTCCTTTAGTAATGGGTCACCAAGTACTCCGATTTTGATGATTTTTGATTCATTTGAAAGAGGAGGCTTGAGAAAAGGTCCCATATTCATAAAAACGCAAGCCAGAAACCTCCTTCCTTCTGAAAACTGAACCCGAAGAGGGTGGAGGGGGCAAATTTTCTCGAAAATCGAAAATATGAGGTAGTATAATTAAAGATAGGACAGTATCCGGAACCGTTTAAATTGAAAATTTTTTCAAAAGACTTACGGCTTTCGAGCTAAAGGCATGTTAAATTCTCAAATATGTGTATTTTTGCTATGTGGAGAGGGCGATTTGAATCGAATTGAAAATCTGTGGGTACTACATGAAAGACCTAAAATTATTTGTAGTAACATTTATAATGAACATTTTTTCCTTAGAGTTACGGTTTTCAAGTTACAGCGGTGGTAAGATGGTAACTTCTAAAATACTTATTATTTCCGCAGCGATGCTTTGAGATCTCAATAATAATAAGTACAAGCAAATAATATACGTGGATAATTCATTGGTATTAGTTAACGTTCAACGATTTTCGTGACTAATGTTACACTCAAAAGTGTGAAATAAATATTTTTTACAAAATATTCGACCGACATTATTATTTGGTGCACTGAAAAATACAAAATAATGTTAATTCTATTGGTGCTAACTGCAACTGCACAATTTCAAAAGTAACAGCACCAATAAAATTAATATTATTTTCTATTTTTCAGTGCACCAACTAATAACGTCGGTCCAATTTTTTGTGAAAAAATATTTATTAGTGGTCAAAATTAACTTGAATTGAACTTGTGAACTAGTAGACTAGGTTAAACCATTCATTCAGTAAGCTATTCTAAAAATAAAAAGTATCAAATAAAATTTGAGAATTATTATCTAGCAGCCTTTGTTAATATAACTTTTCAATTATGCAATATAGTTTATTTTTCATTGCGAATTCCCAGAATTCTTCAGTTAAAATTGTACCTTATGCTTTTAAAAAAATATTTTCGTTTTTTCTGCAGATCAAATGTGTCACGATTGGTAGACGCAGCAATCGAAAAAATAGAGCCACCGAAACTAGTACTCTTTATTCAATCATTTGGCATTCCAACCAATTCCATTAGCAAACTTCTACATACACTAGACAAGGCTACAATACTGGATCCAAAACTTGTGGTCGATGCTGTACTCGACAAAACCTACATGATACAATTGGTCGAAGTGCAAAATAAAAGAGGAGCAACAGGGGGTGAGACGTTTGTAAAGGCCATTGAAATTCAACTACCAGTAGTGCCAGATGTTGAGATCATAGTAGATATTGAAATGAAGAAGGCTCTGCCAGTGTTGTCAAAGAAAACGTCTGTCATATCGAGTCATATTGATGTTGTTCAAAGCTTGAATAATCTGTTTTCTCATCAGTATCAGGGTGATAAGAATGCGATTATATTGACGCTTATTAAGGTTTGTACATCTATGAATATAAAGTCACTCACAGCTTAAATGATACAGTCGTTAATAAGAAAAACGAACTTGTCTCAGTGACAATTTGTATTTGAACAAAAAAAAAATTGAAATTAAATTCATGTAAGTCTTCTAAATATGAATTAATGTATTTGCTTCAAATATGCTATACTTGAATAACAATAATTATTTCATAAAATTATGTGCGATTATAAGAAAATCAATACGGAAAAAACTAGACGAATTAGAAAGTGGCTGATATTTGTTGATACTATCTGAATTATTATTAATTAGTCCGCCAAGCCAGACATTGAATCAATTAACTCGCAACTGTACTCTGGTGAAACTGTGTTCCAATGTTCTGTAATTTTTATTTTCGATTCATTCTAGTTCGATATTGGAAGGACAGATTTTAGCTCGAGGTTGTGTTATCGATCGACGCGAAGCGGAGGAACAAAAAAAACGAGAGCTAAAATCTAATAGTCTTCCCGTGTATAATATACTTTTTTCTGTGACGGGAAAAACGATGATTCAATATTGAAAAAGTCGGAAAATAATCGAAGGTGAAATTTGAAGTTTTAAACTTCAACTTCAACAACTAGACCGGTGTTGCTAAGGAAACCTTTGAGGTAATCAAATATCTGTCAGTTTAATTCTGTGATTTGATTTAAAAATTGCAAACTTTGTGGTTTTTTGTAAAAAAATGTCTGATTTTAGGTTTTCTCTAACTTCACCGAAGTTAGTAGAAGCAGTGAAAGTTACGTCACAAAAATTATTGCCTGCGAAATCGTTAGAAGTATCCAATTTTTTTTTCGTGGGAAAAAGTAATTTCATAAAAAGAGATACTTTGTCACCTGTCAACAGAGATAAAATATCAATTTTTTCCCCGTCAAAGAAAAATAGTTATTTATTATACAAGGGAAAAAAGTACTAGATTTTTAGCTCGAGGTTGTGTTGTCGACCGATGCGAAGAGGAGGGAGACAAAAAACCGAAAGCTGAAATGTAATATTTTTCCCGTGTATGATACACTGTTTTTTTTTGTTAAGGGAAAAACGATGATTTAATATTGAAAAATATTACAATATATTAGTCAGAAGATTATCGAAGTAGAATTTGAAGTTTTAAATTGATAGGCGACAATTAGACATGCGCTGCTAAGTAAACCATTAAAGTAATCAATTTGTCAGTTTAATTCTGTGTTTTGATTGATATTTATGTGCATATAAATCTAACTGGGAAAAAAGTGATACTTTGTCACATGTCAACAGAGATAAAATGTCAAACTTTTTTCCCGTCACGAAAAAAACTTTTTTATTGCCAAAAACTAATTTTCAATTACTTTCAAATCTGGTGACTGAGCAGGTGTTTTAATAAGATTTGGGTAGTTGCAAAGCAACCAACTACTAACCCGAATGACATGTGCCTTGGATCGTTGTCTTGATAAAAACGGTAATTCTTAATCCTATTCATATCCTTTTTTTACATGTATTGTTTCATATTATTTACAGTCAAATGCATGTTTCCTACATCTGTAGACGACATAAATTATTACTCCACTTCCACCGTGCTTGACAGTAGCTTCTACAATTTTCAATTTCAGGTATTTACGCTTTCTCCACACTGCTATTGGGGCACTAGACCCAAACAGTTTAATTTTAGTCTCATCAGCAAATATTACAGAATTCGAAAAGTTCAAGTATTTATTACTAAGCTCCCTGGCAAACTAAATCAGACAATTTAGTTTTTTTTATCGTAACTGCATTATTTAAGCTGTGTCACTGTAGTTTAGATTGAGGTGTCTGTCTATCACAAGAACTAATTTAAAAGCAGAACCTATGATGCTAAAAATTGTAGAATTTCATTGGATGATTTTGATTTTAGAACATTGCAGCGCGAAAAGTTGTTGCTGAAAGTATATTGAACTACATCATATCAGTTCCGCTTAATTACATTATACCCATTATTCTAACACACAATTCCATCTCAACATTGTTCCGTTTGACCTTGAATGCAAATATTGCCGTACCAGAAAAGAATACATTTATATCACAGCTTCTCAATTCCATACCTGACAAAAGAAATTGTACGGCAGTAGTATTGAGCAACTATTTGAGTAAACATGGCATCATTTACAATTTGGAAGATGATAGAAAAATGGAAATTGATATCAAAGAAGAAGAAGAAACAGATTCAAAAGATGTTAAATTTCTGGAACACCCCGAAAGGTTACACGAGAAACTTGTGGAAATGTTGAAACAAAAATCCGATATTCAGAAGACAGGTTTATTGGTGGATTGGTTATCAGATATGGAATTTCCTATTGCTAATTCAGAGAAACACAAATATCAGGTAAGCATTTGATTTAATCCATTAATAAGTACTTCTAAACTTAATAACATATATCTCATGGATCAAGTTAGGTTTTTATTGAAAGTTATTTGTGTTCCAATAATATATAAGTCAAGAAGATTGATTTTCCTGAAAAAAATTTACGTATATCGGTATCGTATATAATAACTGGCCGAACTATTAGAATGAACAAAACACAAAACTTAACCACATTCTGGCCATCAGTCCAACATTAAAAATGCCAGCAACTGCAAGGAAGTAAATTTTATAAAAGTGAGAAAAGGACATCACCGACTCACCCGTGGACACCTAATGACCTTGGAGAATCCTCGCTATCTGCAACAAATGCAAAAACAGTATAATACCTTCCGTCATATCCTGATCGAATGTCAATTCCTCCAACCTTTACGACAAATACTAAACATACAAGGAATCTTAGCAGAAAAAATTACCAATTTTGCCTACATTATAAAGTATGAAATCATTTCCGGGTAGCTAGAATGTTATAAGCAATCACCAAGGGCGTTCTCAAATATAACACAGTCATACTTGATCTTCTCTGTATAAATAAATTGCATCCCTATGAGCTTTGTGTTTGAAGCCTAATACGCTTGGTAGTGAGAAATCTCAAGTTTTAATTTCAAAGAAACTAAAGCTTAAAACACTTCCATGAACCGGAAGTGACGACATTCTTTATCATGCGAGCAAAATTATCGTACTCTGACTTTAGTTCTTTAAAAGTCATCCACGTATTATTTATAGGCTTCTCATACAGCTTTTCCTAAAGTTTCACTAACCTCTTTCTTGTTTTTCTTTTTCTAATTTTTACATAATATGTAACACATCAAATTTTATTTCAGATGGATTTGCTATTTTCCAAACAAAACTTGAAATATCGTCCACTTCTTATGTCTTCTGCAATGCAAAGAGCTAGTTGGAAAATTTTGCATGGTATAATGACATATCTATTAAATGACGAAGATATATCGAAAATATGTCCCGTTTCTGCTCTGGATTTTCTCACCGCATTAACAAAAAGTCCAAAATTGTGGCAAGGCCGTGATAAAGCCATACCAAAACACCATCATTTCGAGGATGTTTTGCAGCTTGATAGAAATCAGGTAATAAGAAGTTTTTTTCTTTTTCTGGTTGAGATTTCCTACATTCTCAATTCTTTAAGGCTGAAATTATGATCAAATATATCATAGAAGAGGCTAAAATCAACTCTGATAGCTGGAGGAGCAAAATGGAGACACGTCTGCAACTACTATTGAAATGTCTCGGTGACAATGCAGTATTTATAGTCAACAAATTACTAAAACACAGCGACGAAAATGATATCTACTCAACCGAATTGCTACTCATGCTGTACATGTCATTGCCATATGCTGGTCAGAATGGTTTCAATATGAAATCAGATATGTCAGCAAATATTTATAAGAGAAATTGTCCTAGTACAATTGATGAAATTTCACATTGTTTATTGAGTGCTCTAGCATCAACTCCTCGTAACAAGGATTGGACAAAGAAGAGTCACGATTTGGAGTTGTGTGCCAGAAAATTGGCAGCCACGCATCCAGTATTGGTTTTGAGGCAATTACCGATGCTTGCTGGCTGTTTGAAAGGTGAGATAGAAATAATTTTATTCAATATCAGTAAACGTATGAGCACCTCATTAATTAACGCCTCATTAGTAATTTGATATAATGCTGTGATATCCAGTGATTTTAAATGGGGAAACCATTTTATGATTTTGAACGGTTTTCTAATAAACATAACCTAAGTAATAGATCTCACTAAATCAAAGTAGGACGGTACTAAAACCTTTATAGACTTGTTTGCGAATAGTTATACCAGAGAACATACACATATATGTATAGAATCCAAACGTTCTGGCTATAATTGAAAGAGTATGAGATAATGAGATGGCATAGGGACTCGCAAATCATGGTTTTTTATGCTGTGGGAGGAGCTAGACAGAATTTTAGGCAGAGATTTGATTCTCTATTTCTTCGAAACTGGATATGTTCTTTGTTTCTGAGAAGAAACTAAAAATCTTGTATAACAACATGAGTTGATTTAGGTCTAAAACCACTACTTTTTGTTATAAGTGCAGAACTGCACTATGTGGTGCTATAAATGAAAATTACCATTACAACTTTTATTAAATTTTGGTTTAAATAAATAATATTTTCAATTTTTTTTTTTTTTTTAAATTAAGGATTGAATAAATACATATAATTTTGAGAGAAATGGAAGAAATCAAACGCAGACATGGACCCTTTTTATTTTTTATTGTAATAACTTTCTAGCTGGCTTGTTACAAGGCAAAAAATTAACCGGTATTTCCTCATTGCGTAAACATATTTCAGTTAGATTATTTATTTCACTTATCCGTGTCTACATGCTTCACAAAACTCTTGCTGGATAACAATTATCGGTTTGTTATGCCAGTGTCAATATGACTACGGTATAGATGGTTTTGTATTCTTGTTCAGGGAGCTTGGAAACTCAAACACCACTTACCTCAGAAGAAATAATAGCGTTGAGTTATGACGTGACACGTAGAGTTGGGAAAAGTCGTGCATACATAATTCCATGCTCTAAGACGTGACACACAAAAAGTCACGACCTCACGATAGCGTTTGTCGTAGTTGAGCTTCGTGAACAGATGATAGCGCTAGATAGTGACTCTCCGAAAACAGTCTAGGCTGTGTTCATGGAGTCACTATCTGCACTATCACCTTTTCACGGAGTTCAATTATTGTAGTACTACAAATGCTATCGTGACGTCATTATTTTTTGTGTCTCACGTCATGACTGAATGCTATCAACGCTCCTACGATTTCCATTTTGTTGCCTAATGGTCCCAAAGAAATTTTCTAGTCAATCTTGATTCAATCTTCTTGTAAATACATATTTGTATTTTTCATTTTCAAGGTCCTCCCATAATTTTTTTATACAATTACATAATGTTATTTTTATTGATTTAAAACATTTAATTTTATTAGTAACATCCTGATTCAAATTATTTTTAACTTTAACATTACGAAAAAAATTCAGGCATTCATCCAATAGCTCTGATAGGGGAGATTTTTGAAACCTCTATTATAATTTTTTGAAGCATTCGTACTTGACGAGTGCTCATATGATAATTGAAAAAAAATTTTTTTTTTATAAAACTACTCTTCAAAAATTATGCCTACATATATCGAAAGCAGCTATTTATCATTAATTCTCATTGTATTATTCGGCAGGGGCAATAATTGATAATTAAATAAAGCTTTTAAAACAATAATCGTTTCTCTTTCCTATAAATATTAGCTTATATAATTTAAATTTTATTTTACATACCTGTTAAGATCAGTTGGAAATCAAAAAAAGATTTCATGCAACTATAACTTTTGTTTGGGCAACCTTTTGCAGCACAAACAAAACCCATATTCAAAAATACCTGAGAAATCACAATAAAATAAAACTCTAAACTCAAACACATACCTATAAGTACATCACAAAGCAACGGACGCCAGTACGCTAATGGGCGAATTATCCCTACACCGCCTACACTGTGCGGTTTTCAAGTATATATATATAATATATTGAACGGCACGCCGATAGACCCAACGGAGGCCGGTAGAGCCAACGGCAGATATGAATGGTATAACGCATTTCAATGTTTTTAACTTAGAACGTTCACCGCAAACGGCACCGGCAGTTGGAGCGTCAAGTTTATGAATCGGCCTTTCGAAATGGTGGCATGCGGCATTAGCGGAGGATCGACGCTAACCGTTTCCGCCACTTGAGTTTCTCTGCTGTATTTTTCTTATGCTGTGATTAAACCATGGCGAATTACTGAATTATTTTGAAAACGAACCAAGAATCAGAAAAAAGAATGTATATAAATTTCTAAGAAAATCATTTTGGTCTCCTATATTGATATAATATAACATCATACCGTTAATTTTTTTTCGAAATTCGAAAGAGCAAAGGATTGCAATAGGTACATTTCTAAAAAAGAAATCAATAACTGTGCTCCTTGCTTGAATTTTAAAAGGCATGATCTTCAAATTGATTTACTGGACTTTGCCGCCTAGATGTAGCTGTTCCAAGATACCCATGATAACAGGGTATCATTTTTTTATTGTCTACACCATGGAGGTTAGAAAAATCCTTAGTCTACAGTCTAGTATGTTTTGTAGGTTAATATTCACCGTTTTAGTTAATTTTGGACTAGGAAAGTAACAGCAAAATTATTGATTTGTTTAAATCATCGCATATAACACTAGACTCTTCCGAAGGTGTCTTTAAGAAATATACCTTAAATAATTTTCTCGTTCAAAAGCTGTGGGCTCTCAATTTTTTTATCAATAAATCGTGCTAATGACTTATGGTTGAATTTTTTTATAGGAAGAGCTCAATATGAATGGCCCGTCTTGAGAAGCAGAGGTCATTTTCAATTGTTTGGTCAAATATTGGGCATTATGGAACTATTACAACCGTATATATTTGAGCAAGGTACAATTGTATCGGACTTGTTGGATTCCTATTTTGCACTATTACATTTCCATGGCCATAGTAAAGAATTAAGTACAATGGTTGTAAGGATAGTGAATTTTGTACAAAATTGGATGGTAAAAGATGTTATAGGCGCCTCGAAATATTTACAAGAACATGGCAACGTTCTAAAGTGAGTATTATTATTCAATGTTTGTTTAAAATTAGCAAGACACAATAACATTACACATATTTCAGCCTTTACTGCTGTAACTCGAAAACCGTAACTAAATTTAAATGTTGCTACATATAATCTTTTCTTTAATTTGGCCGCCTCATATTTTAAATTTCCAAAAAAAATTGCACTTCCACATAGCGGAAATACGCATATCACATATTTCAGACTTTACCATTCTGAAACTCGGTAACCGTAACTCTTTTGAGAAATGTTCAATTTAAACGTTTCCGGATATGGTCCCTTCTCAGATTTTCGAGAAAAATTGCAACCTCCACCCGCTTCGGGCGGTTTTTGAGTGAATTTTTCTAAATATAGGACCACTTCTCCTCTCCTCTTTCGAATGAATCAAAAATTGTCTAAATCGAAAAAAAATATGCGCGAACAGCCATAAAAAAGCAAACATACAACCGAATTGTATACCCCCGCCTTTTTTTGAAGTCGGTCAAAAATGAAACAGAAAGCTAGAACACCTATTGTATACCGAATTCTAACAAAATGAATAATAATATTTTTTTTTCAGTGATATCCAATTCAGTCAACCTGGTGTCCGCCCTCTCCTATCAAGCGTCTCCTTGCCAATCATCGACCAAGCACCCACAGAATTCCTGGTTGGTACCATTACACCGCCTACTACTGAATCCTACCCACCGCATTGGCTGCAGCTGAAGACATCTCTACAGATGCCCGACAATAGTGCTGCCTTGCAAGAATTGGAGCACATCACCAACAAGAAACCGCAATGGTTGGAGGATGTGTCCCAGTTTCTGTACAGTTCCATCAGTTCACCCAACAGTGGATCACGATCGCTGGCATTGCAGTTGATTGTGCGCTGGTTGAAGCACAATCCAAAAGCAGCCAGTGAGGCTCTACCTGCAGTTTTGGCTTCGTTGGATAGCAATAATGGGGATATTGTGAGTAGTGTGCTGGATAGACTGTCGGATTTGATTGCAGTGATGCAGGAGTATGCAAAAGTTATATTGACCAGAGTATTCCAATTGGGCATGAAGTCGACGACAAATACTACGAGTAATATAACAAAGAGTGTTGATTTGCTATGTTTACAGTATGGCTGTTGAACATTTTTGTTTTTAATTGTATGCATAATGTACATATAAGTGAGGAATAAATAGAATTAATGAATTGAATTTCCATTCTTGAAAAAATAAGCTTGAATTTTGATATATTTTTCTTAAATTTTAGTGTTACATAATTTTAAACCCACCTTCTCACGATAGCTAAATTTACCCCCAAATTTTCACCCGTACCTACCGATATCTAAAAATAATTTTTCAAATCTTCTACATATTCATTTTTTTCCTTGCTAAATGTACTGGGTATATTCAAATAAAAAACTGCTATATTGTGAAATAAACTCATGAGAAATGTATACTTGAATATTGAGAGAGAATATTCGTCGATAATTTTTTTAAAAATATTGTTTGTTCAAGTTCAGTATCTTTCAAAATGTTTTGTTAGAAACTTTTGACTATTTGAGATATAGCAAAACATCTGCTTTTGTGATGTGAAAACTAATGAAATAAAAAAATCCGAAGGCTGTCAGCCCATCACTTTTAGAAAAAAATGCTTTAAATAAAAATTGTAGATACAGATACAGTATAATTGATTTTTCTATAGAATTTATTGAATGCTTAAATGCGACCTCTATTGTGTTTACATATTTCGTAATAATTAATATATTTATATATTGTCGAAAAATCATTTTGGTCTTTATTTGCATAAACATATATGTTAATTTATCTCACTGTAAACACCTCAATTTCCCTGTTGGGGGAAGCTTTTGTAATTGATTCCTTGACATGAAAATTTTGAAATACCCACTAGTTTTGAGGGCCCTTTCATGCACCTCCGGATGATATCTGTGTGTGAGTGCGGGTTCCTTTTTGACTCACTTCGCAGTCGGAGGACTGTATATACTTTTCTATGTTCTTACGCGCGATTCCCATATTAAACGGGTTCCGATTTTAATTTTTTTTTATTTGAAAGACTGCACCATTAGAATTCAAATTATTTTATATTTTTCAGTGCCCATAGTTTTTATAAAAAAATAATTTACATTTTCGAGTGAATCAGAATGGTCCAAAAAAAATTCGTTTTTATACTAGAAAGATGTTTATTGGGTTCATTTTACGAGCCTCAATTCGGCTGCTGAGCTTGTTCAATCTTTCTCAAGCACCCGCTAATTTTAAATTTTGAAAATAAGTTGTATCTAATTACATGTATTTTGTAGAAACATTGAACAAAATGTAAATAAATATATTCAGTACGTCCCAGAAGTATTGTCTAATTTCATTAAAATTCAGCCGTGTTTTTTCTAGAAACGCTCGGACCCGTCGATTTCTATTTCTTAAGAAGGTTCTTTAAGATTGATTAATGTTTACAGGGTAGCACAAAAATAAGCTACGACCCTCAACTTATTTTTTTCAAATAATGTAAACACCTATTACTATCCTAAGCTGTATAAGTATTGTCATCGTGTGAAATTTTCGGTATCGAGATTTTTACAAATGTTGACGTTTCAAAGTTTTCTAAGTCTAATAAACATATTTTCTGCCATTGGTCTGTCTGTGACAGCATTATCTCGGGAACGGTTCGGTGTATTTTGTTGCTTTCTTTTTTATTTTGTTTGGTACCAATATATCACTCGCCGGTAGCACTGAATAAGAATCCTGTATACACTGGGTGTTGAGCTATAGCCAAAAAACGTAATTTGCTCAAGACTGCAGCGCGAAAACGGCTCTAAGGATTTTGATTAAACTTGCCTGAATTATTCTTCTGAGAGCCCTTTACCACACACACACACAGCGCCAGCTCTGAGAGAAAGCAGAAAAAAAATTATGCTTGAATAAAATTCCATATTTTCCACTTGTTTCTTCAGATTCTGGCTAAACGTTTCATCTTGCGAAAAAATTGTACATGACCAATGTTGTGGTAGCAGGATTTGACCAGAGGATTTTTACTTTACTACCGCTATTATCGTCGCTGTGTAAGGAAAGTATTGTAATAGTGTAAACTTTTTCATTTACTGGATAGTCAGGAAGTATTTTTTGGACATGTACCATAAACATATCAATATGTACATGTTCATCAAAAAGCTGAATCTCACAACTCACAACAAAAGATGAAGATTTTTGAAAAAAAAAGATAAACTGTGATACCAATTAAAATTGGGAACTTAAGCTCTCGATGACCAACGGTGTAACATAACATTGCTGTTTTAAGCGTATTGTAACACGTAAGATTCACACCTGGAAAATGAGGATGGTTTTAAAGAATATCACAATTTGAGAGAAAATCAACTTCGTTAGGTCAAGATGTGGCTAGTTATTTGCTGCCTTCATTGCTTCGAAATCTGATTGTCAAGTGAATCAATGGACCGAAAAGCTACTCAATTTGCGCACAAGCAGTCTCTAGTAAGCTACATGATTTCAATCGAGGCTAACTATATCGGAGGAAAAGTTCTGTAAAACTGAACTTTACAAATAGAAGAAATGATATACCATTTTGATTGTCTATGCTCTTTACTATAGACAGACAAAGAGACCCAATTGTAATTTCTAGAAATCAATAATCGCTTTTCTTTTCTAAAAAAACATCAAAAGACTCCCACGAGAATCCCAAAATTTGTGGTCACTGTTAAAAAGTCATTTACTCGGAATTGATTACCGATAACTTGGAAAGAAGAGATATCCACATTGCAAGTAACTATAGCCAGTTTTTCCTTTTTTAGAATAATTTTGGGATTCAAAGCAGACGTGAGAATCAGTATTCTGGTTCTAAATATTTTACTGATTTCTTTAATACGCTGATTCCGTTTTTATATCATAATATACAAACAGCAACATTTTTTTTCTACTTTTGAAAATACTTTATTCAACATAACCGCTCGTTTTTCTTTCATATATATACCAAACATGTGGAACAAAAACATTTCAATGGCAGATCACAACATAATAATGATCACATCAATAATTAAAAATGAAAGTCTTAATAACTATATTCTCAAAAAATGCGTTCAGTTACAAAGAAATAAAGAGAAAAAACTTAGAATATTTTAATTTTATATAATAAGGTAAGTCCTAGTAGTAGAAATAAATGAAATCAGAAACGTCACACAGCTGTTTGTTACGAAAAAACAGCTTTGTTCATTTTTTCCGAATGCTACACATTATAACCTCAAAATCATAACTTACTAAACACTTGAACAATAAACATAACTTAACAACAAAAACAATCACAGATGAAAAAATTTTCAGTTGTAATTCAGTTCAAAAGAAATTAAAAATGATTGAATTCCACTTTTCGTGTCAAATATAAATAAAATGCTATAGAAAAAACATTTTTTCTCCTTCAACCAATTGCAAATTATCAGAATCCAATTAGTAAATCAGAATGTTAAAAATTACAGCTACCCAATTCAATCTATGTCAAAACTATTTTTTGATATGTTACCAGTTTGAATAATCTCAATCATATACCTAATTTCTTTTTGAATTGTTGATGTGGATTATTGCACGATTTTATCTTGTCCAGTCATTTGGCCATCATCTTTATATCCTAAGATTTAAATAAATAAAAACAGTTTTGGCAAAAGGCACTACTAAGAGTATAAGAGGCAGTGATACATTTATTGTATTAACCGTTACTATTTTGCATATTTACTTGAGTTTCAATTGAATCGATTTCAATACCAAAAAGTCACAGGAAAGACATCATCAGTATAAAAGATGATATTACCACTATTATCAGTGAAATGTCATAAACATGGACTTTTCAGAAATAAGAATTATAGTGTAAATTAATAATAAATCGTTTTCTGTTTCTAAACATCAATCTAGCACATCCTTAAAAATATTTGATATAAGAAATTTCCAACCATGTGTAAATAAAATTTCGGTTTTCCGTAGAGTTTTGATTCGACTCTATATCAAGTAACTATATTTTTTTATATAGGTAGATCTCCCAACAATTCAGTAAAAGTAGAGTCCATGAGAACATAGTTCGCAATATGTCTGTGAAATCATCCATTTGTTGATAGAATAAACAAATTCAGCAGGACATTTTGTCAACGGCACCGTGTACTAGACGGTTTATAGCAAATTCGATTTACTTTTGCTTCCTTACGTTGGACTTGGATGTATATTGTCAACTTAGCTTTATTAATCTTGATACCCTGAAATAATTCAGGATATTTAATTACTTATGAATGTTTTGAGATAAATGTTGATCCGGCAAAAAAAATCTTGTTATTCAACACCTCTGTTTTTGAAAATCCTGCCCATCCCAACATTCAGGGTCTATTCTCTAATTTGGTCACCCTTACCAATTCAATCATGCGCTTGTAGCAGTAGTCGCTAAAGCATTATTTTACTACACAATAAGAGAATGTGGCCATGATCCAGAATTTTCCTCATTTTGTCACTTAACTAAAATTGAACTAGCATGAGTTTGAGGTTATAAAAACTTGTCCAACCTAGATTTATATTTATAAAAAAACAGTTCCCGAACAAGTATAGTAGTGAATCTAAACTTACAAATGAACAGCTTCACATTACTTCAAACCTATATATACAGAGAAGCTGCTTATGCTAAACCATCTCATGCTGTGACAGTATCGGTGTCACTTTGAGGTAGAGAATATGGCTTCTGCTTACGCTGCCTCCTTCTTTCTCGCCTTTCACCCATCACCAGCCTTAGGTGTTCCAATTTGCCACGCGTACGCAGATTCTGATCTTCACTGCTGCACGATTTTGAGACTTCTGGTTCACCTGGTGCATCATTGGTGGGTGGTAGAGGTTCTTCGGAGCCTTTGCGTGTTACGCGACGCAATTCTGGCACCGAGCAAAGGAGATCGTTGAGGATATGGACAATGGTGGCGACATCTCGTCTTGGTCGACCTTTTGGATCTTGCAGGGCAGGATTGAGGGCACCGCTGAAGGTGCCCGAGTAGACACTTTCTCGCCGACCTGGAAAAAAATATTAGGATAAATTATGAGGGCTACTTACTGTTCCAACAAACAGTGCAGGAACTGAGGGGTATACCGGATCACATGACAACAACAAAGTGGATAGAGAAAGAATTAGGAAAAGCTTCAAAAGCGGTACGCTCACCAGGAGGAAGTACTGGGTGACAGAGACTAATTGAGAATCGTCGTAGCTTAAATAAATTACCAGACACATTAGACAGAAACAGAAAACAAAAATTGGACAAACAAGTGAAGAAGGCATGTTAAAAGGACAAAAATGGAAACATAACAAAAATATGTCGAGAACGAAAACGAATAGGAACGAAATAATAATAGGTCCTACGAGCTAACGCAGAGGACATAGTCTAAGTAAGTAAGCAATACTATGAAAAACTATACGAAGGACACGACGGGCTAGCTAAGCTGGAAAGTACAACCGATGAAGAAAGAGGACGTAGTAAGCTGAGGACTGAGGTAGAGAGAGCCATAAAAACCCTACAAATTTTCAAAGCGCCTGGCGCCGCTAAAATCACACTTGAGATCATAGAGGCATGGGAGAACTGGGAATCGACATACCATCAAGCCTGCTTTATGACATGCTTGTCTTGTAAATGGCTGAAGGAGTAGTGCGAATCAGTTTTTGTATGGCTTTTGAAGAAAGGCTCTCCTACTGATTGTATCAATTAAAGAACTATGGCGCTGATTATCCATGCTAGCAAAACACTGCTCCAAATTATTAACAACCACCTGAAATATTTTCTCCTGTCAGAAATTCCAGAAGAACAAACGGGCTTTATGCCCCGTCAACTTATCTAGTCCGACGCGCCTATGAAAATAGCAAGAGGAATACGACAGGGCTGCGTTGTTTCTCCCCTGTTATTCAATATACAGACTGTGTTAAAAAGCGGATAAATTCCATAAAATCTCAAATGAGAGTTGAAATGAAAAATACTCGGACCCGTCTATTTTTGCTTTTGTAGTTTTTATACGTAAAAAAATAAATATACACGGTGAATCAAATAAATGATATGACGTCATCGATATGTTCTTCAAATGACAACCCATAGTTATCATTTTATAATTCGAAAGATCATACTTGCGTACGGGTAAAGGTAAATTTAACTGATATTACATAATTAAATTTCAGGGATTAAAGAAATGTGATGTCATCGATAAATGGTAACACCTCTTTTTTCATAGAAAAATTAAACTTATTTTTATTTATGTACAATGTAAAAATCATTCATATTTGCTCTCATTTTAGTTTTTACAGATTTTATCCGCTACTTTTCAAACGCAGTGTATATCGCGAACATATAATGATAGAAGTCTTGGAGAACTGGAGCGGAGGCATACATATAGGCAACAAACAAATCTGAGATATGCAGACATTCTGAAACACAGATACACCGAGTATGAAATGAAAACAATACAGTAGTAGTCCTAATTGAGATACTTTGGACATTTATCCAGAAGAAATGCCTCGAAAGACTAATTGTCAAGGAAAAAACGGATGGAAGAAGGTCCCCAAATAGATAGGTGGATCACTGGCACCGCTGCACAAAATAGTAGCATCTATGGAGTAACAGGCATGAGAAGAGAGACTTAAAATTATGAAACTTATTGAAGAAGTGAACGGCACCATTAGATCGTGATACATTTCCATTCCACAATGTAGCGTATCCAAGCTTAATAGATTTCAATTTGAATAAGGAATGAAAGGTAAAACGTCAATCAAATGTGAGGAGCCCCTTCTAAGGACTTATTTATTATTATTATTATTTATCTTGAGAATAATCGGTTTCGATCTTGGGTCGTCAAGTGTAGGTTATGATCCACAAAGCAATTTCTTGTACATAATTATTCAATCCAAATAGTGAAATACTAGTACTATATATTTTTTTAATTATTCAAACAACACAAAAACCTAGTTTTGCAAAACTTCAAAGAATTTTGTTGTTTTATACAAGAAAGATAGAATGCAGAAATATCGCAGGAGGATTAAGTGAAAACCTAAATATTCTTCGAGGATAATGTACAGCTCGAAAAATCTAAAAAAATATTGTTTTAATTCTGTAATTGAAAATTTAAAATCTCAATCATAAAGCAAATTGTTTCAACATGTCAAAGGGAGATTTTAAAATTTGAATTCGACATCATAGATGAAATAGTTTATACATGTTTGAATATATCTCAGAATTTTTGTACGGTGCAGGACAATTTATTATAAAAATTGTTCAAAAATGTGGATATTTTCGAATTCCAAGTCGCCACCATACAGGCATTCATTTGACCACCATCCAGAATATTGCTACGGTGCAACACAAATATTTTTCCCAAAAAACAGGACCGATTTTATTAGTGGGAGTAATGAAAAATTAATAAAATAATATTAATTTTACTATTGCCGGTAATTTTGAAGTTGTGCAGTTCTATACTCCATTTGAGAAAGGTGTAGAGTAAAAAATTATGATAATGAAGAGATCTCTATTGTTTTATGGCGCTTATATGGCAGAATACAATAGCGATCCCTTCATTAGCATAATTTATTACTCAACACCTTTCTCAAATGGAGTATAGGTGAATAGAACTTTTGGCACCATCAAAAGTTGGCGGACAGTCGAATTGTATACCTCCTAAGTTTGGGAAGTCGGTCAAAAATGGATATTTTCGGATTGTAAGGCGCTATCGTAATAGGGTTCGCCTCTCCGACATCATGAATATACTGATAGCGAAAGAAACGCCTAAACGCCTAGTTGAACCGGATATGGCAGAATGTTGATTTTTCAAAAAAATATAAAGATTTTTGGTTGCTTATACCATATACCAAATTTCAACTTTAATGGTTTGTAAATACTACAGGTGCTCTATTGGCTTCGGGATACTGGGACACCCGGTATAAATAGTTTGGGAATTGTCATTCTACTGCTCTAGGCACCCCTTATGTACAGCTCTAAAAGTGGGCTGTGGCAGGAATGCGAGAAAAGCTTTCGTGGGCTTGTAGTGGCTGCGGCAAATGCATAGAGTTTATACTTACTGACTGCTAATCCTCCTATGCTTCCCAGCCAATACAAGCGGTCAGACATAGAAGGCTAGAGTAACATCTCAGGTCAACAATGCCATACCAACGGCGGTTTTACGGAATCTACACTCAAAACAGTGTTGCGATCATAGACATCTGAACACCTAGACGATGCATTTCATTCATAACATGTATCCAAAGGCGATCTGTCATTGTTGGAGAATTTTTTTTGGTATTTTCCTTGTATAAGAGAGAGACACAATTTTCCTATAGGAAATTTTGGCAACAGTGTACCTGTGTAGAAGCGTATAAATTCGTAAAACGTAGTAGCGACTCTCAAATTATGAATGGAACAACGAACAATAATATTCCGACTAGCGACGAAAGCTGACGAATTCATACGGACGCATAAATTATATTTTATTGCCGCACTCAACTCAATCGATCGATATCGACTGATGATCCCCTGATTTCACAAATAAAAAAATTTATTTTGTGTTGTAAAATATAAATTTGGTACATAATTTAATCAGCAGGTGTTTCTGAATAATCAGTAATAACTATTTCAACTTTTCAACGACCACCTTTCAATTACGTCTGAATGTCTTTGATTATTACTCTATAAATCAGAAGTTGCCATGAAAAATAAGAAGTTTGGCAAATATTTTAATTGTATCAGACGAAGACCAGACCAGAAGAATCATGGTCTTGAGATGTTGGATCGCTCTGAAAGAGGCTATGCGTGGTCTAGGTGTTCAGATGTCTATGGCTGCGATTAGTAGCGATAAATCGCGAGTTCGTTTTGATTGTGATTTTACAGAAATGCTTTATATTCAATATTTATTGATGTCTAGGTTATTAATATTTTTCCCTTTTATGTTTCACTAGCTGTCGCCTGCGTTGATAGTTGTTTGCAAATTTTAGAGCTGTTTCGTGGCTCCACAAATCCTGTATCTACCTTGCATCTTTTTTTATATGAAGAGCAATTGAACCGTATGCAGAGTAGTAGTGTACAGGATGTTATATTGCACTCATAATGCAAAATAACAAAAAAGTATTGATATAATGTGTAATCCATGATTATTTTTTTACAATATGATGCATGAATTAAAAGTATTCGTCTATCTGCCCATGCCTGCCAATGAAACATTAAAATGGCTGCCTATGTCAAAACAAACGCGCTTCGATAATAAATTTATCATTTTATATATATGTAGATACAGATAATAAAATGATAAAATAATAATAGATAATAAAATCAAATATGTCTACGACGCGCCCGAGAGCCCGTGGAGTACGTGTGTAAAATTGGGTGGCGACGATACGTTGAACGGTGTGGATTTGTATGCGTGACAAAAAATCGGCACTTGCTTTTATAGTATAGATTACAAGTTATCACGTCTATGAATTTGTTATGATAAAGCAATGAAATAATCGAGGAAATAATTCTTTATACTAGATAGTAGCAACTTTTCGCTTTACTGCACTGGCAACAATGCTCTACAGTTTGTAGTCGAGAGGTTAACGGAGCCCGAGGGTTCCAAATTATCAAATATAGTAGACCAACTAGGTTACAGATATGGAGAGTCGATACTGCGAGTGAAACACATCAGATGGAGCCGATATGTCAACTCTAGCCTTTTACGTTTGACCGGGTATTTTCTCTCAACTAGCAGTCCATGAAGTATAAAGTCAATGGTATATTGTAAAGTTGATTCCCCCCTCAATGATATGTTGTAGCTCACTTTACACCTGTAGAACTGTATTATCATTACACTCCACATAATATGTACATTGCATTTCCAGGGTTACTACTCAATTTCTCTTCTATAAAATCGCTCAATTTATCAAGCCTCACCTCAGTGTAGGTAGATGAAAGAAAACAACATAAACAGAGAACACTCATGACATGTTAATGACCTAACTACAAAGTTACAAACACATTAAAGTGAATGAAAGAACAAATGATAAAAATCATATAAATTACCTCTATCTCTTCCAGAAAACACGTCGGCTGAAAGTCTTCTAAGTGTATGTTGAAGATTCCTGCTAGCCTGCAGTAGGCTGGGAGGACCACCGCCACCAGTGCCAACTGCTAAAGATTGGGAAGTTGTGGCTGTTGAGGAGGTGGATGGGCCGCTACTAGCTGCTACACATGCTGTGGGACTGCTGGTGCTATTACTATTTGCAGTTGAGGAATTGTTGCTGCCGCTGATGTCGCTTTGATTAATTGGTAAAGGTGCAGAGGAACTGGCCATCGAAGTAGCGGCTGATGATGGACAAGTGGTGAGAGCTGAAGTCGAATTTGTGGATGATGTTGAAGGTTTGGTTCCAGACACTGTGCTGAGTTGTAGCTGAATGAGCATCATATGATCTCCCAGACGCATACTCAGATTTAGAGGTGCTTTACCACACAGGAACTCATTCACTTGTGTATCATTCAGAGATTCGAGAGCTTGCATTATACCGATTTCAGGTCGTTGAGTCTAAACAACAACAAAAAATGGTTTATAGAGATAACATCAGCAGAAATAATTATGTAGTTTTTCTGTAATGAGATTCCAGACAGATGCCAAATGCCAAATGAAAACTTTTGGCACCAACTTCACAAGTACCAGCACTAATAGAATTATTATTATTTTGTACTTTTCAGTGCACCAACTGATAACGTCGGTCCATTTTTTTGTAAAAAATATTTACTTCACACTTTTGAGTGTTACATTTGTCACCAAAATCGTTGAACGTTCACCATTATCCATGTCTTTGCTTGTATTTGCTATTATTCAGAAATCTAAGAACATCGACGCGGAAATACGCATATTATAAACTTTACCACTCTTTTAACTCGAAAACCGTAACTCTATGGAAAAATGTTCAATATAAATGTTGCTGTAAATAATCTGGTCATTAATTGTCCATACTCAGATTTTTAATTTTCGAAAGAAATTGCCTTTTCCAGATAGCGAAAATACACATATTTCAAACTTTATCATCGCAGAAACTCGAAAACCGTAGCTCTTTTGAAAAAATGTTCAATTTAAACGTTTCCGAATATTTTAGTATCTTTAATTCTGTCATCTCGGATTTTCTATATTCGGGAAAATTTGGAAATTTCGGTGGGAAGGAGTTATCGGATTTGCGTTTTTATGAATATGGGACCATTTCTCAAGTCTCCTCTTTCAAATGAATCAAGAATCATAAAAATCAAAGTAAGTTAACTATATAAAAGGCGCGCAAGAAACAAAAAAAAGCAGACAGTCGAATTGTATACCTTCTCCGTTCGGGGTTTGTCCGTCAATAAAACATAATTTAAGCCTTTGAACTTTATCGGGAGTTGTGATTTTTCTGATTAAAATTTTGTAGAATATTATTGCAATAATTACTACGAAAACACTACCCAAAGAGAATGAAGATTGGATAGAAAGAGAGAATAATAGGCATAAACATGAAGATGTCCAGATGATTCGATATCTAGGATAATAAGAAAAGGTAAACCGGAAGTTAACATTATAACTAAATACACGAAAGGAAGTGCTAGAGATGGGAAAGCAGCCTGTACAATATAAAATACGAATGAAAACAATCAGTTTGATTTTAATAAATAAATGAGAAGAAACCATTTCTCCATAGGTGCATTCATTGATTGCTTTATCATAACTTTAAAATCTGTTTTATTCTTCTCCCTCGGCCTTAGACATTCGGACAACATCTATGCCCAGAAAACTTTGTCGCACAATGCTATAGAAAAAAAAATTTTTTTTCTCAACCAACATTCGAGGTATTGGTAGTACTGAATAACTATGACGTCATAGCTGTGCAATGTTACTTTACAATGTTACTAAAAAAATCATTTCAAATGTAATGTTTTTTTTTCATTGGATGCAGTTTTTAACCTAGAGAGTAAGGTCTGATGCAATCTTCTTCTAAAGATTAATTTGATTAAGGTAAATAACTTCTTTAAACTGATATACGGAATATAAAGGCTTCACTCATAGTTTAAACCAAATTCCTCTACAGTCGTCCCAGTATAACTTGAACATTATCTTCTAAATAAATATAACAAACACATCTAATTTTTAAGGAAAAACCAGTAGAAATAACTAGAATCTGACCCTACAGAAGACTGCGTGACGACATATTAAAAATAAAGTCTCATATAAAAAGAATTAATACATAATGTAAAGGCTGTCATCTGAACATCACTAAGAAGGTATATTAAATCCTTAGAACGCGTAAGTTCCGTTTAAACTATCATTTGCTTCAGTGATTTAAAATACTATACAGTGTGAAACAGCCAAATGGAATAAGTTCATTATTTCAGATATTGTGTGTAATATTCGATACGATGTGCGCTTGAGATTAAAAATCGACATGTCCCAGAATGTCTTATAAATAAGCACAATAATTAAATTAATTAATTTATTCTATTTGGATAATCCACAATCTATACAATTTGTATGTAAGTGTACAGACTTGAGAAGCTACAACAATAACTCTTGAAATATACGGTCTATAAATCTTACAGGTTCATGGAAAATCTCAACCTACAACCCTACTCTGTTTCAACAAGTATAGATACTGATACTGCAACATGACAAAGTTTGTGAACATAAGAAATACTATCTGATAATAAAAATCACACAATTTTTATGTAAACTTTATTCACTATTTTCCATGCAAATCTACGAATATTAATACTGATGTGCATTATGCTTTTTGCTTAGATGGAGTTTTGCCTAACAAAATCATTTTGGACTTCTTTATTGCGTTGAAATATTTTCGAAATTCGGGCGAACTATCGCAATAGGTTTTTCTATTAAATTTATCTAAAAGGTGAGTATAATGACATCGGATTCAGGTACTTGTACATTTGGAACAGCTGTAGGTGATTTGTATACAAAAAGGGGTAGAATATAACCCCAAGTAAAATACATAATATTAATACCTTAATATCCTTATAATACATCACAATCTATCGAAAATAATACATTTTTCCTTAATGCATCATGATTGTTATTAGGTTTGAGGTTGCAGATAATTATTGCGGAACCGACTAGGTATGTATATTAAGGAATATGGATTCATCTATGAATATGAACCTATATTAAAAACTCAATAATAATGATAAACTATTCCAAGATAACTGAAATTTTATGTTACGACATAGGTAGATAATACTTATGAAAGTATCAAGTACTATTGATAATGATATACATAAAATATTCTCGGTTATTGTTGAAGGTAAACTTTGTATTCATTAACCTCGATTTTTATATCAATATCATGTAAACGCTTCATCAATATTATGTATTCAGTGTGATAGAATAGGGGGTGTCAGTGTGTAAGTGACTACCATCACTCAAAATTGCATCACGATTTGTCTTAATTGGTTTACAAACAGTTTCTTCTCAATCCGATATCTAAATAGTGGGGACAATATTGATTGTATTTTGGACTCTGTTCCATAACAATAAAATATTAAACAAGGCATGATTGAATCGAGTTTTGTCAATATTTAACCTACATTATAATTATCGAGCTACAAGGTAATAATATTCAGAAGTTTTGCAATTCCAAATAGGTAGGTATCAAAGTGTGAAATTTATCTATAATGAAATTTCTCAGCTGTCAAATAATAAAATATATGTACTCACTATAAGTCCCGTTTCTACGTTTGGTAATAAAGTTATCCTAGATCCATCGGAAATTCCATGCTGCAGAAGATTTCCATCTTGCAATTGCCTGGAAATAAATCATATTGAGAAAATAAAAATAACTGTACTTTGGTTTTGAAACCCACTTATCTCTAAAGAGTAAACAGATTCTGTCCCTTGGTACTTTGAGTCTTTTAGATACGATTTTTTTGAGATTTTCAACGGTAATATCTTGTTCAACGTTTAGATAAAAGTCACCCCCCGTCGTGGGGCTCACATGTATATTTATTTGGGTATTTGGGCCACACCCCTGAGAAATGGGGTTAGTTGAAGACTGTGAGCTGTTTTCCATCCTTTTCGAGTTTCTTTCAGGGGCACTTCACTTATTTCAAACCACTAAGACACTTGTGCAGCAGCTTTTGTTGCAAAATTCGATACATGTACCATTTCTAAGTCTATAAAACTGCATATAAAAACAATAGTATGTTACGGTACTGTAGCTCAACTTTACTTTCGGTCGGCTGTTCGTGTATCTGACAACTGAAGCTGCGCAAGAGGTAGGAGTGTAGGAGATGCCGTTTATTGGACACAAAGAACTTGTTTATGTATTGTAGGTTGCATACACCTCTAAAATTATAAAAATTAGTTGTGCCCAAAGAAATAAAAAATAACAATAATTTGATTAATACAATTGACTTTTTTTTTCAAAAAATAAGACAGGCTTTATTAGTTGGTACACTGAAAAATTTAAAATATGGTGAATTCCCTTATATCATGGTTTAATTCTATTGGTGCTGGTAATTTTGAAGTGGTGCAGTTGTATAGAAACAAGACTTTTTTCACCAACTAATAAAAAAGTCTGTCCTATTTTTTGCAAAAAATATTTATTCACATTTTTGAGTATTTCATCAGTCATACAAATTATTGAACGTTTACATTTTTATATTCAGTGATTTATAAATATGGCGGTAAGTTATATTATCCACTTGCCTGGTGCTTTAATTTGGAAGCCTATGATTATTGTCCAATGTCCAATTTAAACATTGCTGGAAATAAGTTTTTCTTTACTTCTCACACATATAAAAACTTTAATTTTCGAGAAATTTTGCACCCTCCACTCTCCAGGTTTTCATGAGCAGGAAGGATTGAATTTGTATGGTACCACCTCTCAACACGTTACTTCTTTTTTTAATGAAAATAAGAATCATCAAAACTGGTGCACGTTTACTAGAAAAAACCAAATATACAGCTGAATTGTACAGTGTAAACCCATAGACCTGTAAACCTCGTCCGTTAATTTTTATTTATCACTATTAGAAACAATATGCTTCAAAAAAGTTGTAGGTCATATGTGTATTAAGTTATAAGTTATATAGTTATTTTTGTATTAAATGCGTTTTTTTCATGGCATATGAAAGGGTGAATTTTTGGCAAAGACCGCAGGTCAAGGCCAAAAATTCTCAAGAATGTGCCATGATAGCACGAATTTTATTTTATACACGACATACAAACAACATTTTTTGTACAACTGTCAAAAAACTTGACATTTCTGCATCTCTATTGATGCGTAAATTTATGTTGGAAGCAATTGTTCAAACTTTCCTATCAATTATTAGTTCAATAAATGAAATTGTTTTATGATAAATAATCACATAACAATATTGACTCTGTTAAAAATAAATCCTTCAAAAAGTAATATTTCATGTTTTATTTTGTAAATTATTTTGGCAGTGAAATAGTAAACATTCACGCATCAATAGAGATGCAGAAATGTCAAGTTTTTTTTTGACATTTGTACAAAAAAATATTTTTGATGAAATTGTCAATTACAACTTTTTGAGAGTTTTTTCAGAAGTTTAAAAAGCCACCATTATGAGACTACTTGTCCAATTATGCCTGTTAACAAACTCGATCGAGATATTTATTCGATCAATTTTTACAGTAAATTTGATACCTTTTTTATTCGTGATAGGTACAGTGTTGACAGATAATGGTCCCAAGTTTTTGTTAAATTCCACTATGAACATTTTTATGAAATCTGGCAAGGTTAATGAAACGAACACTAACTAAAGTGCTATATTGATACCGCCGAAATCACTTACCTAATATGAGTGATCGTTCAATATTTTTTTTTGACAGATGAAACAGTAAAAAATGTTGACTAATATTTTTACAAAAAATTGAGCAACTTTATTAGTTGGTTTACTAGAAAATACAAAAGAATATTCAATTTTCTATTGGTACTGGTAATTTTTAAGTTGTGTAGTTAACATTATTTTGTATTTTTCACTGCAAAAACAATAATAGTCGGTCCTATTTTTTTATAAAAACTTATATTTATTCGACATAATCAGACTCAACTATTTCCAATTTTAATTTAATTTTATTTGTTCCTCAAAGGCGAGTTGATCGAGAGTGTTCGTAGTTTTTCTTTGATTAAGTTTAACTTTTTATTTTTCTGCCTATTAGAGGCATTGTAGCTCGCAAACGGATGAAACGATTTGATTTATTTTTTTTGTTTTAAAAGTGAGTTGAGTAAGATAGTTCTTAAGAAGCCATATTATGATATTTCTGAATATGAGTTCAATTTGATATATAATCAAGATGATTATATAACATCAGCTGTTTTATAGGTTTATACGCTAAGACGTCTAACTGTACCGACAACAACCAATGCCTGGGCAAACACCCCTTCCGCTTTTGAATAACGTCAGCAACTGTTAGGGCGCAATATACAATTTTACATGATAACAATATTGCATAATACCACTATAAATGCTCAATCAGAATTAATGAATTAATAACCAGTCTACTATATGAATTTAAATTACTGTCTACCTGGTAAATTAAAACTACATTTCGTAGGGTGCCGCAATAAAAACGATTGTTATTGCGTTTTTTGCGTTTTTCCACTATACTACTTAATCTGATTCATTACCAAACATATCATCAGTCTCCCAGTATATCAAGATTTCGATGTTGTTGCCTCTCATCAGTATGTTACAGAGGTTATAATCAATCCTAATTTGGAAAGTCATACAGTCAACCAACAAGAATGACTGGTAAGCAGACAACTCCATCTCCTTTCCCCGAAGCCTATGTACGTATATATATATATATATATATATTAGAGGTTAGAGGTTAAGAGGGTTATGGGAATTGTACGGCACGTGGTGCCCAATATATTTTTTTGTACTCTAAGAAATAATAAAGTGGTAGTTATTACTTTTGTCTTGGTTTTGTGCCCCCTCCATGAACTGTATGGCCAACTAGCCATCACCCTACAATAGAATATTGTTGACTTCGTTCCAGGTAGTGTTCTCTGCTCCGTTCTCTTGAGACCTTCAGCTTTGATTCGTTGCAGTCAGGGTTGCCAGAGCTATTACTATAGTAATAGATCTATTACCTTTTAAGACGATCTATTACTTCATTACTCGTCACCAAAAATCTATTACCTTTTCAAAGTCCCAAAGAATTATTGTATTTTTTTACTCTTTGCAGCGTTTTGACCAATAATAATTGTCCCAGTGTCATCTATTATAATTAAATTACACTACACTATTTTAAAATCCTTAGTGGTAGTTAATAGTAGAAGTTTGAAAGTAAAAAAGGTATCGGTAAGTATCGGTATATTCACTATTTCACTTGAATTACAAATTGCATGGTTTTTTGCGTTGTAAGTATTTTTGATCATTTTACTCTTTTTTTCTGTTGATTCTATTAGGTGATGTGATTTTTATTTAGATACTATTATTATGTTTATTATTGTGTAATATTTTTGACTGGATCTGTTATTGTTGCTACTCATTAATATACATGTATATCTTTATATTACACTTTTTATATTAGTTTCAGTTTTTTTTCATATTAGTATTCCATTTTTCATGTAAATAAAATGATTTTCCAGAAGCTATTTTATTTATCTTCCTCTAGCGGCTGTTGATAATAACAAAAAAATTAATCTATTACTTTTTCCACCGCTTGTCTATTACTTATTCTGGGCAAGCACTGGCAACCCTGGTTGCAGTATTGGTCGATAAACTTCTGACGCAAATGACAATATGCATATTCTTTCTTGAGTTTTGAGATATAATAATTGAATCAAAGTCACTGAATATTCACACCCTAAACACCACAAGATAACATGAACATCACTTGATCAAAAAACAATTCCCTGTGGTAGTTCTTTCGTGTACACAAATACAGACAGACAGACGTGGTAAAATGGAATTTATATTCTAAGTTAGACTTCTAGCAATACATCGGTGAAAATTGCATTCAATTCTTTGTAGTAGTATTTGCGTGATACGCGTACAAACATACAGAAAGACAAACAGACGCAATAAAATATAGCATCGGTGAAAACTGCATTCAATTCCATGCAGTAGTTTTTGCGTGATGCGCGTATAAACATACAGACAGACAAAAATTCTAAAAAGTGTTGTTTTGGCTTCTGTTGCTCTAATAAAGACATCGGCCTGTTACAATTTTATTATATAGATATAGATTATAGATATGTAGTTACAGATAATATGTAGAGAAGATAACTGCAGCCATAGCTTACTGATTAGTCAATGGCTTTATGGGTAGATGTAGCCAACTACCTGTACTTTTACTTGTAATTGGCCTTAGCACATGCCAAGTGGCGTGCGATGTGTAGCTGGCTTTACAGAAGCCGATAAATTTCGGTTCGCGCTTGCGTTCATCGCTTGCTCCCACGTGTCCCACGCTGAATTCCTATCCAATGTTGTTGCTTGTTGCGGAGTTGTTAAGTTCTGAAATCCCGCCAAATTTGCCGGCATAGTTTGTTTACGGTAGTGATAGTTTATTGTTAATAGTTTAACAATTTGTATTTGATTCAAGTGTAATGATAATCATTTACAGTTAAAGTTAGTGTCTGATAGTGAATTATTATAAAAAATATGAATACTCTTCTTGGAACTATAAAAAATATGGATAGTCTTGTTGAAACTGTAGCTACAACTTTTTCTTTATCAGTATTCTTTATAATACTGTTAATATTTCTATATAATCTCTACTCAATTAAGAAGTGAGTAAACAATATTATGAATTCTTATCGTGATTCAATGAATATTTTTGTAGGAATGGTTTTTATGTGTATAAATGGTGTTGGTATTGTAGCACTAGGACCACAGTATTGCATTCGGAAAGAAAAAACTTCCAATGCCCTTGTTGTCTCAAATACAATGCTTTTGAAGACGGTAGATCTGATCAATACGTCTTTGGTATTAATAAATTCTTTTCCAATGTCGATACCGAAAGTACGTCTAATGGCTTGTGTTCTGATTGTAATAATAACCAACACTTGAAGAAGCATCATTTGGATATTTTTACGGCCGAGGATGATTATAATTACGTTGAGGAGCTGGAACATTTCAGGTAAATTATCTATGTGACATTTGTGAAGATTAATTTTAAATTGAAAAATTTTATGCAGGCAACAGCTTGAAAAAAAGTATAAACTATGCCTGAAATGCGAAAATTTATTTAAAGTAACAATAGGCAAGCGTTTGAAAAGTACAGTTAATCATGGCCTGAACCTCATCAACTTGACAAAATCATCACATGGTTACTCAAAAGAAGTAAAGCAATCTTTTTGCATCATGTCCAGTAAATGTTTATTGGTTCTAATAACGATTCTGATGATTTGTCAAATATTCAATGTAAAAATCGACTATCCAACGCCTGAGGTGTACTTGAAAAAATACTCAAGAGAAGCTTTCGCATCGAGCTCGTGTTATCTACCAGGAAATTTATCGGTTAAAAGCAGATCGACCGCTTTGATGTCATGGGTTGGTATCTTGCTTCAAATTATTGTGATGTTTGAGAAGAGATCAAAGATGTTGATGTTGAAGGAGCTGTTTGCATGGTGTCTATTGGTGATAACTTCTACAGTTGCTACCGAGAGAGAATTTGGTGTTTTTCGGGAATTTTTGCGGGTGAGTTATGTTTTATGAATTATTTAACATGAAATTTATCTCAGAGGTATACCTACATTCAGTTACATTTATGAAATATTTCAAATTGAGCAAGAACGGTTTAAGACTCTCAGTGTAATATTTTGTTCAATTGAAACTCTCTGAAGAATCTTTCGATAAATGCGTAATTCATATTTGTGTATATGATTTTTTAATTTTCCACAATGAAGAGTTTCAAAATTGCCGCCCCTACCATGGAGTTCAATTAACTGTCAGCTCTAACCTATTAATTTTTCTCTAGGTATCTTCCTCCTTCATGCTTCTATATAGTTATTTAGCGAGTAAAACTTTGACTGATAACACTGGTAAGATTAGTACGAAAAGAAAGCTGAGATCACCCCTACAAATGTTCGAAGATGAGATCTCCGACGATGAAGATGATGTAATCGAATGTTATAATTTCTGTAACTCAAATCCAACATCAACGGCAGAGGAGTTTTTCCGCAATAAACGCAGCATCAACGATTTGACCAACAGCTTCAAACGCTTGTCCATCGGCAAGTTTGATGATAGCCTGGATGGATGGACTCTGAAGAACATCTCTCCGCACCCATATACGGTTAGTTCTTTTTTGGCGAGTGCTTACTCACCAGTCACTTCACCGGCATTCAACGACTTTGGTCGCTTGTCCAGCCAAAATTCTGGGTATGTATCGACACCACATTCTCTTAATGGTGAAAACGGTGGAGCCGGTTCAGTTATTACAGAGCAATCGAAATTTCATTCTAACACGATAGATGCTCATAATCAATTTACACACCAACAACTTAACGACGAGACTGACAATAACACTGTCTATTATATAAAACACGTACACATTGAACCACCCAACAGTGTTCCTCCACGCCCACGCCTAGAAAGTCCCAGAATGAGCAGCGGTTGTTTACCACCACTAGAAGTAGATGGCTTCGGTAGTCTGTTGAGGTTGATGGCTCTTGAAAAACAGCAGCATCAAAATCTTAATACCGGTTTTATTGGAAGTAATGCTTTTGTGAATAGTTGTTTTACAAATTCGTATGACATGACACCCAGTCAATTTATTCAGAAGCCTATCAGTGGGTGGTTTAAGCATATATCAGATGTAGGAGTAACGCATCATCAACGATTCCATGAAATGAAGCAAGCGCTGTCACCTTTGATGGCTTATTAGAGTTTTTTTTTTCGAGACAAAAGTGGAGAATCAAAGATTATGTACATTAAGTACAAGGTGTGTGTCTCATTTGCTACACTTATTATCTGAACTGAGTTGATTTGTATTTGATGGAAATTGGTTTTATCTAAATTATTGAACAAATACGTTTTTCACATTTGGTGGCTTCTTCAGGTTACACAAGAAATATATCCAGATCGAATCAGCGAATTAAGATCATAGCCTGTATTGAGATTACTAAATGACTCAACCTTTTAGGGCTATGATTCTATTCGCCTGCTTCCTTTGACACTTATCAGGTAATTAGAGTCTATTTAAAAAGCAATCGTAAAACTTTGTCAGGTCGTAAAATCGATATTGATGTGAATTACTTGTCATACTTGAGTGGTGGGATTGGTATTCCGGGTTATTCAGATTCGATCCTCACCATTGGGATCTCGAAAACCGTAAGAGCTACGAAGAAGGTTAAATTGGGGCCAAGTTGCGAAATTTAATAGGTATTAATATGCCGCAAAGAAATTTGAAGTATAGTTTTTCGGTTTTGAGAATTAAAAAAAACAAATTTTCACATGTTGTTATTTTTTTAATAACTTGGTTGTTATGCAACGAATTGAAAAACCAAAAGCCTTTCTCCATAGCAACTTTTTCTGTTGCATCCAGTTGTGCTCACCATTTTGTGGTACAACGTTTCTGTCACTTTTACAACTCAAAAAAAAATACGGATCTGGATTTTAAAATTGATTTTCTGATTGCTACTTATCTCCGTAAGATACTGGATCTAACAGAAAAAGTTGCGATGGAGAAAGGCTCTAGGTTTTTAAATTTGTTGTATAACAACCAAGTTATTAAAGAAATAACGAAATGTGAAAATTAGTTTTTTTTTATCTCAGAAACAAAAAATGATGCTTCAAATTTCTTTGTGGCATATTAATCCCCATTACATTTCGAAACTTTGCCCCAATTTAACCTTAGCTCTTACGGTTTACGAGATCCCAGTGGTGAGCATCGAATCTAATAACCCTTATATATATTATACAGGGTGTTTCATAATATATGCGCAGGACTTGAGGATGTGATAGTTCGTGCAAAAATATGAAAAAAAAGTTTATATTCACTTACCCTCTAAAATGCACTATTTTCGAGATACAGGGTGTTGAAATTGTAAAAAAATATTTTTTTAAATATCTCCGGAACCGTGTATGGTACAGAAAACAGCTTTGAGTCAGAATTTTTTTCTGTTAAGTCATAATTGGTGAAGATTTTGAAGGAGTAGGCGGTGTTTTTCTCCTCATTTTCTACGACAATAGAAACCAATAGAACCGTTTATGGTACAGAAAACAGCTTTGAGTCAGAATTTTTTTCTGGTAAGTCATAATTGGTGAAGATTTTGAAGGAGTAGGCGGTGTTTTTCTCCTCATTTTCTAAGCCAATAGAAAAAGTACGGTTTTGAAACGCTCATTTGAACCAAAGAGTACACCAACAGTTGGTTGGTGTACTCTTTGAACCGCCAAAGTTTTCTACACAAGAAAGGTACTGTTGGTCGTGAGTCGACCGTTTTCGTGAAAAATCAGTTTTTATGTTGAAACAAACACAAAATGCGTCAAACAGTTGCTGCGTGCATTGAAGCTGACATTTTCAACATTCAATTTAACTGTTTCGTTGTTATTGTTTGTTTTTTTTTAATTATGTAATTTTGAAGTTATGGTACTTGTTCTAACGTTGACATAAATTTTGTTAAAAAAAATATTTCAAAAAATTTACCCTGTTTTTTTTCAACATAAAAGTTTTCTCGAAAACGGTCGACTTTAGAGCTCACGACCAACAGTACATTTTTTGTGTAGAAAACATTGGCGGATCAAATGGACGTCTCAAATCCGAACTTTTTCCATTGGCATAGAAATTGGGGAGAAAAAACCCACTACTACCTCAAAATCTTCACCAATTATGACTGAACTGACACAAAACATAGCTTATTATGAGTGGAAAATGCTTACAAAAGCTGTTTTCTGTACAATAAACGGTTCTGGAGATATTCACAATTTTCAATTTCAACACCCTGTATCTCGAAAATGGTGCATTGTAGAGGGTAAGGTAATATAAACTTTTTTTCATATTTTTGGACGAGCTATCACATCAAGTCCCGCGTATATATTATGAAACACCCTACTATATATTATATGTTCTATTTTCATAAAAGCTTTTGGAAATTCTTCCTATGCCTTGAGTCGTATGAAATGAATAATTATTATTTAGATCTGTTTGTTCATTCAGTGATCTCTAAAGTTTCCAAAAAAATATTTTACGGCTTTTATTTCCCATATGCAAAATCTTCGGCTTATCATAAAAACAATATGGTTTTTAAATGATGTAACTTTTCCAGTATTTGAGAGCGGCAAATTTCGGAAAATTGAATACTCAAACAAGTCACTAGACTACAGTAATACTGATATCCCATCTTAGTTATGTATATGTTACTGCGCAGGAGATTAGAGTCGATTCTAGAAGCCGAAAAAGTGACTTGCGTTTAATCCTTTAAGACTAACATCCCGATCTAAACTGGTTTTCTAGAGCAATTTCTAAGTGTTATTGAATTATGGTTAAAAAATCAAGAAATGTTATACTTTAATCGGTATCAGTAGTTTGAAACCTAGTCTAGTAAATATGTACTTATATTTATATTTGAAGCAATATTTCTACCCCGGTATGCAGCTGTTTAGAATTAGTTATAAACACGCAACGCTAGATCTACATGCACATTTTTTAGCTTTGTGAAGCGAGCACAGCCAAGGTGAAAATTGTAAGCCTTGAATATATCAGACCTAGAGCCCAAATAATTTGCTGTATGTACAATATTGATGATTAAAGTTTTGAAAAGTTGTACTAATAAGATGAAAAAGATATTATATGTACGCTGTTGTGGTAACTTCACGGAAACATCAAGCAATGATATGCCTAGAAAAATATATTTTTTTAAGTCGTATTTTAAAATTGTTGATTGTTATCTGTACTGAACATAAACATCTGAGCTGAACATTCCAATTGATAAGTTCGTAGTTAGCGAAGCCCTCTATGCATTCCTAATTATATGATGAATATATATAATGGACTATCGGTGTAGCACTTGTAACTGTTACTTTTCACATTGGCAAGTAGTTGTAGTTCTTGAAGTTTTGCGCCTACCAATATTTCTCTCCTTTACTTAGGTGTTAAAAGTTGACAAAAATATTTAAGGGCTCTTTTTGGTATAAACTAATGCCTAATAAGGTGTAATGTATAGTTTGGAATTGATGATTATTATCTGTTCTGGAATCATCAGTTCTAAACATACACCGTAGGGCAAAATGTTAGAATTTATCAGTTCGTAGTTTATATGATGAATATATTTGATATGTTAGTGTAGCACCTAAATGTTTACTTTGGCACCTAATTAGATCTTGAAGCGTTGCGTTCTTGTTTATCAATATTTTTTTCATTTACTTCAAGTATATCTTATGTGCTAAAAAGTTAACAAAGATATTTAACGGCTCTTCGTGGAATAAACTATTGCCTTATAAGGTGTACTGTATCGTTTAAAATTGATTATGATCTCTTTTGTAATCATCAATTCTAAAAATTCATCTTAGGGTAAAATTTTAGAATTTATAAGTTCGTAGTTATTAACAACCCAAAGCCCTTTATTAGTCCCTAATTATATGATGAATGTATTTGATATGCTATCTATGTAGCACCTAACTTGTTACTTTAGCATCTAGTTAGTTCTTGAAGTTTGGCGTTTTTGTTTATCAATATTTCTTTCCTTTACTTCAAGTATAACTTAGGTGGTAAATCTGACAAACATTTTAAATACTGACTGCTTTACGTGAAGCCAGCACGTCATCAAGCAGTCGTAAAGCATCATATCTTTTCAACATATAATTGAGGGCTCTTCGTGGTATAAACTAATGCTTTATAAGTGTAGTGTATAGATCAAATTGATGATTATTATCTGTTCTGGAATCATCTATTATTCTAAACATACACCTTTGGGCTAAATGTAAGAATTTATAAGTTCGTAGTTTGTGTCAACCCAAAGCCCTTTATTAGTCCCTAATTATATGATGAATATATTTGATAGGCTATGAGTGTAGCACCTAAATTTTTACTTTGGCACTTAGTTCTTGAAGTTTTGCGTTCTTGTTTATTAATTTTTCTTTCCTTTACTTCAAGTATAACTTAGGTGCTAAAAAGTTGTCAAAAATATTAAAGGGCTCTTCTTGGTATAAACTAATGCCGTATAAGGTGTAATGTATAGTTTGAAATTGATGATTACGATCTCTTCTGGATTCATCAGTTCTAAATATTACGCCTTACGGCTAAATGTTAGAATTTATAAGTTTATAGTTATTAACAACCCAAAGTCCTTCATTAGTCCCTAATTATATGATGAATATATTTGATAGGCTATCTATGTAGCACCTAACTTGTTACTTTAGCATCTAGTTAGTTCTTGAAGTTTGGTGTTCTTGTTTATCAATATTTCTTTCCTTTACTTCAAGTATAACTTAGGTGCTAAAAATATGACAAAAATATTAAAGGGCTCTTCGTGGTATAAACTAATGCTTTATAAGTGTAGTGTATAGATCAAATTGATGATTATTATCTGTTCTGGAATCATCATTTATTCTAAACATACACCTTTGGGCTAAATGTAAGAATTTATAAGTTCGTAGTTGGTATCAACCCTAAGCCCTTTTTTAGTCCCTAATTATATGATGAATATATTTGATAGAATATGAGTGTAGCACCTAAATTTTTACTTTGGCACTTAGTTCTTGAAGTTTTGCGTTCTTGTTTATTAATTTTTCTTTCCTTTACTTCAAGTATAACTTAGGTGCTAAAAAGTTGTCAAAAATATTAAAGGGCTCTTGGTGTAAACTAATGCCGTATAAGGTGTAATGTATAGTTTGAAATTGATGATTACGATCTCTTCTGGATTCATCAGTTTTAAATATTACGCCTTACGGCTAAATGTTAGAATTTATAAGTTTGTAGTTATTAACAACCCAAAGTCCTTCATTAGTCCCTAATTATATGATGAATATATTTGATAGGCTATCTATGTAGCACCTAACTTGCTACTTTAGCATCTAGTTACTTCTTGAAGTTTGGCGTTCTTGTTTATCAATATTTCTTTCCTTTACTTCAAGTATAACTTAGGTGCTAAAAATATGCCAAAAATATTCAAGGGCTCTTCGTGGTATAAACGAATGCCTTATAAGGTGTAATGTATAGTTTAAATTGATGATTATTATCTGTTCTGGAATCATCAGTTCTAAACATACAGCGTTGGGCAAAATGTTAGAATTTATTAGTTCGTAGTTTATATCAACCCAAAGCCCTTTATTAGTCCCTAATTATATGATGAATATATTTGATAGGCTATCTATACCTAACTTGTTAATTTAGCATCTAGTTAGTTCGTGAAGTTTTGCGTTTTTGTTTATCAATTTTTATTTCCTTCACTTCGAGTATAACTTAGGTGCTAAATCTCACCAAAATTTTAAATACTGACTGCTTCACGTGAAGCCAGCACATCATCAAGCAGTCGTAAAGCATCTTATCTTTTCATCATATAATTAAGAGCTATTCGTGGTATAAACTATTGCCTAATAAGGTGTAATGTATAGTTTAAAATTGATGACTATGATCTCTTCTGGATTCATCAGTTCTAAATATTACGCCTTTGGGCTAAATGTTAGAATTTATAAGTTTGTAGTTATTAACAACCCAAAGTCCTTCATTAGTTCCTAATTATATGATGAATATATTTGATAGGCTATCTATGTAGCACCTAACTTGTTAATTTAGCATCTAGTTAGTTCTTGAAGTTTTGCGTTTTTGTTTATCAATATTTCTTTCCTTCAATTCAAGTATAACTTAGGTGCTAAATCTGACCAAAATTTTAAATACTGACTTCTTCACGTGAAGCTAGCACATCATCAAGCAGTCGTAAAGCATCATATATATTCATCATATAATTAAAAGCTATTCGTGGTATAAACTAATGCCTAATAAGGTGTAATATATAGTTTAAAATTGATGACTATGATCTCTTCTGGATTCATCAGTTCTAAATATTACGCCTTAGGGCTAAATGTTATAATTAAATATGTAGTTATTAACAACCCAAAGCCCTTTGTTAGTCCCTAATTATATTATGACTATATTTGATAGACTATGAGTGTAGTACATAAATTTTTACTTTGGCACTTAGTTCTTGAAGTTTTGCGTTCTTGTTTATTAATTTTTCTTTCCTTTACTTCAAGTATAACTTAGGTGCTAAAAAGTTGTCAAAAATATTAAAGGCTCTTCTTGGTATAAACTAATACCGTATAGTTTGAAATTGATGATAATTATCTGTCCTGGAATCAAATTATAAACTTACACCTTAGGGCTAAATGTTAGAATTTATAAGATCGTAGTTTATACCAACCCAAAGCCCTTTATTAGTACCTAATTATATGATGAATATATTTGATAGACTATGAGTGTAGTACCTAATTATTATACTTTGGCACCTAGTTGGTTCTTGAAGTTTTGCGTTCATGTTTATCAATATTTCTTTCCTTTACTTCAAGTATAACTTAGGTGCTGAATCTGACAAAAATTTTAAATACTGACTTCTTTACGTGAAGCCAGCTCATCATTAAGCAGTCGTAAAGCATCATATCTTTTCATCATATAATTAAGAGCTCTTCGTGGTATAAACTAATGATTAATAAGGTGTAATGTATAGTTTAAAATTGATGATTATTATCTCTTCTGGATTCATCAGTTCTAAATATTACGCCTTACGGCTAAATGTTAGAATTTATAAGTTCCTAGTTTATACCAACTCAAAGCCCTTTATTAGTCCCTAATTATGTGATGAATTTATTTGATTGGTTAGTGTAGCACGTAAATGTTTTCTTTGACACCTAATTAGTTCTTGAAGTTCTGCGTTCTTGTTTATTAATATTTCTTTCCTTTACTTCAAGTATAACTCAGGTGCTAAAAAGTTGTCAAAAATATTTAAGGGCTCATCGTGGTATAAACTAATGCCCTATAAGGTGTAATGTATAGTTTGAAATTGATGATTATTATCTGTTCTGTAATCAAATTATAAACTTACACCTTAGGGCTAAATGTTAGAATTTATAAGATCGTAGTTTATTCCAACCCAAAGCCCTTTATTATTCACTAATTATATGATGAATATATTTGACAGGCTTTGAATGTAGTAGCTAAATTTTTATTTTTACTTTGGCACCTAGTTATTTTTTGAAGTTTTGCGTTTTTGTTTATCAATATTTCTTTCATTTACTTCAATTATAACTTAGGAGCTAAAAATTTAACAAAAATAGTAAATACTGACTGCTAATAAGGTGTAATTTATAGTTTTAAATTGAGCATGATTAGTATCATTTGTCCAGTAATCATCAATTCTAAACATACACCTCTGGGCTAACGTTGCAGTTGATATTTTCTTCTACCATCGCAAAGCCCTTTATTAGTTCCGATTTATATTATGAATATATTTAGTAGTCCTTCGGTATGGCACTCAACTTTTGGCACTTAGTTCTGGAAATTGTACCATATTTTGAAATATTCTTTCCTTTACTTCAAGTTTATCATAAGTGTTAGAAAGCTCACTATGCGATGGGATAAACTTCACCTTTGGACTGAACATTACAATTGAACAGCTCATTATTACCCAATATTAAATATCTTGTCCTCTGTATCTGTTTAGTAGTAATATTTTCATTTTTGCAAATTTGTATCTAGTCTTGAATCAATTTTAAACATACAGCTTAGGTTATACATTACACCAATCAATGGCTAATTTTACGTTAGCACACAAGTCTTTCGCACACCCCTTGATTTATTAGCGCCTAATTTTTCAGCTTGGCACCTAAATAACTCCCAAATCTGATATATTCGAAAATTACATTCCCAACTTTGCGGTGCTACCTTCACATAGTTTACTATTTTGCTTCTACCAAAACTGCGGAATACCAGAGATATGTCGGTTTCCATTGGGAAATTATTATTATGGAAATCAAATTAATAATGATTATTTTTCAACTTCCAGAGTAGGTATCGAATAAAATTTAGTCGCTCATCACGGCCATTGTTGTAAATAAAGGTCCTATGAGGTATGTTTTCTCTGGTCCTATGACATTACTTGATTGTCTTCTTGACTTAAAAAACTGTCAGCGTTTGACAAGAAGCTTCTAATTAGACCATAGATAAAATATATACACGGGATAGAATGGAAACTCTAATATAAAGTGGCTGTCAGCATTTTGCGCGCCATCTCTTATCGTGGAAGCCTACTATGTAACAAGATGGAAAAATAATTCATAGATTCCTGTATTTTGGCCATCTAAATGGAGGGATTTTTGAATTTAGATTTCATATTCATCTATAGATGAAAAAAAAAAGAAATTCTATTTTTTAAATAATTTTATTGAATAAAAGTCTACAAACCACTATACATGTATATTATGTAAAATTGCATAGGAAAACGTCTAAAATAAGTTAAAATACTATAAAAGCAGTAATAGCTAATTCTATATAAAATGAAATAAAATTTTGTATACATTTCAAGTGTCACATACAGGATATTTTTACTATTTATCACAGGTTAACAATTGGGTTAAGCACTAATAATCACTAAGTACAAGATCTTAAATCGCTTTGATAAGCATTTTATAATATATTTAGATATTAATAAACACCAAAAGGAGACAAGGTTACTGAATTTATATATAAAAAAAAAATAATTGCTACAATATTGATACACAATACAAATCCAGATTAAAAAATAAATATGAACTTCAAGTACATTTTTATGAGAATCATGTCTTGGGTAGAAGTTTTGGTTTAAAAAGTTCAAAAAGAAACAAAAATATTAATTAAAAAATGTATTGAAATACCATCATTTGGACATAACAAACAAGATATAAACAAATTAAGTCTTACCCTGTTCCACACCACCCATGAGGTCGGGTAACAAAGGTGCGTTTTTTTTATTACGTGGTATCCCCAAATAGGCCTATTCCACGATAAAAAGAACATATAAAAATGTCTCGATGAAATATGAATAGAGCCAGAAATAAGAACGAACAAAAACAAGTAGGTCCTTAATTAGGAAAAATATAAATTATTGCTGAAAAAGATATAATGATGTAATATTCATATATTAATTAAATTGAACCGTGGCATTACCAAACGTGCATATTTATAAGATCCACTCAAAAAAGAACCTAACAAAATGTTCCTAGTTTTATTATACGGAAAATCTGATAATTTATACAATTATTATTTATTCTGGAGGACCGAAGGACATAAAACAAAGAAGGCAAGCTTAATAAATAAATTCAAATTCTCTATCAAACATCAATTTCTGTGGATCCTCAGCCTAGAAATGTTTCTAATTTTCTTAGCACTTTGAAAAATTATTGGAGCATTATTAGGAATTGGTCTGACATCTAAACCTCTTATAACTCGATTAATTTGTTTTGTGTAATTAAATATTTGGACTTTGATCAAATAATTGAAAATAGATTTTTGTAAAATATTATTATGCTGACATGCAGTTAATTGTATTCTCTCTATTAATGTTTCAAAAGTAAATGCCACTAAATTCATTTTATATAAATCACGATTAAATATATATCTAATTATACTTCCCGCTTTTTTCATTTTCTCCAAGAATGACGCTGTAACATAATTCAGGGACAGGTTTTTCTTATTATATTGCTTGGCAAATGTGAACATCTCAGTGGGTTCACTACCTTGACATGCCTTCTTCACAAGAAGATCTTTGCAAGAGCAAGGCACGTTTCCCACTTTTTTTATAAGGTATCCCGAGACATATCGCAGTGCCTGGATTTCAATGTTCTGCAAGGATGAAGGCACATCTTCCGGAACAGTACAGAAGCCTTCTGAAGTCGTGTCATTCTCACATTCTGGTAGCCCCTGTTAAAAAGTTCAAAATATTTAAAATGAGAATTTATTATAGGTGTAAGCAGTTAAAATAGTAAAATACAAATAAAAGTTTCATACTATAGAAGTACTGTCTGAATACGGTGATTTATGTGATTTCTTATGTTTGTATAACTATAAAAAGACAAACCTGTGCTACAAGTCTCTGGAGGCTTAGAAAAACTTCTGAATTATCATCCTCACAGTTGGCTCCAACAGATTGGGATGAGGTCAGCTGCCTTACAATTAAACTCTTATAATAATTTCCAAAGTCCATTGCTGTTGGATTTGTATTTCTTTGTCCTCTTTGCCTTATTTGCCCAAAGAAATTTTCCAGAGGATCCTGATTGAACGTCCGCGGCATCATATATTCAAAATTTAAACCTTGCAGGACTCTCCATAATTCTTTAAAATTTTTTATTGTTTGTTTCAAATTTTTTAGTGAAGGTGGTAACACTTTTTCAACTTTTCCATCTTTATTAACTCTTTGAAAATAAACCGTATCCAGTTTCTTAAGTGCCTCATCCCAGAATGTCAAATGAGGTGAATTTCTCGTAACGGCTATTCGTAGATTCTTTCCTGGAACAGTATTGAAGGAGTTTCCATTAAGGCTATCAAAAAGTTTATCCAGAAAGTCCAACAAAATAGCAGTATCCGCAGCCGACTTGTCTAATTTTATTATTTCATCCTCTATGCACACAGTTGTTCCTAGAATGAGAGAAAATATAATAAGAATAAATGACAATTTTAAAAAACTAATAATTAGTTCAATATCTTAAAGTAAGTACCTGAAAATGCAAATACGTTAATTGCAGAAGCAACCGAATGGCTGAACACCTGCGTACATTTGGCGACCTTCATTTTATGTATCTTTTCTGGGTTCACATGTGAATCTGTAATCTTGGGCATCAATCTTAGACTGCCTAAGAAAGGATCTAGCTGGTAGGCCTTGAAAATATGCTCCCATTTTGCAGTTTTATTAGAGCCCTCTTCTTTATAACATAAGTTATAATTTATTAGATTATTTCGAAGGCACTTGAAAATGTGAGGAACATCAAATAATGGGATTACTTTCAAGTCATCTATTTCAAAGTAATAGTCAACAAAATCATGCCCTTGTCGAAGATATTTTGCTTTGGTATCATCCACAAGCTTATTAATCGCTGCTTGATTGTTAGACCCTTGGTCGCAAACAGTGGCCACCACATGCAAGCCAATATCGCGGCATTTTCTAACTATGCATTTTATGATATTCATTATATCATACTTTTTTGTACCACCATTAACTAAATTATAATAAATGGGTTGCTTCCATTTGCGATGAATCCCTCGCAGCATAAATACCTGAAAACAAATAAAAACAACATAACATTAAAAATTATTCTTATGAAATAGTTAAAATAAATTATTTCCATTGACCTCACTACCCCCTTACCTGAGCATGATTCGCTATTTGCGCGGATTGTTTTGATCCTAAGTTTTCAAAACCAACAACATTTCCTTCGTGCCAATTAGGTTGCAAGCTGGGTTGGATGCTTATTTCGTCGAACATTAAGATACAATACTTATCTAGAGGATTCTTGAAATTCTTTGCTTCTGCCTTTAGAACTTCTAGAACCTCGTTGTGAATTCCAGGACGAATTGGAATTCGGTTCAGTAGTTTCATAACAGTCTTCCGTGAGGGCAACGCAAATAATTTTGACAAAAATCTATATCCGCTAGCACTCTGCTTATATAAAGCTAATGCAAGTACTTTATCTTCCAGAGTATATCTTCTTCCTTTAGGTTTTTTATCGGAATTACAAATTTGACTTTGGAAAAACCGTTGTCGTATGCGATCCATAGTGGATACACATTTCTCAAATAATTCGGTTTTTGTGAATTTCGAAGCATAATCCAATCTTTTCTTTAATGAGAGTCGACTTCTAGTCAATAGGGCTGCTCTTTTTTTGAAGTCAATAGCCATACGATAGAGACGTTTGGCTTTTGGCGTGAGTTCTTTGATGCTCGTGACATTTACCTCAGCAAGTAAGTCAGATCGTTCTAAAATAGTAGATTAAATATTCATAATAATTCAAATACGCAAAAGTGATAAAAAATAGACTTACTTCTACTTTTAGGTGTACTAGGTGGTGATAACTTATCATCATCAGAGTTATGAAAGGTAACGGAAGATAATTCTGGCCCGGCTAGAGAACTAAGATGACACTCTCCTTGTGATGTTGACTTTAAGTCATCAGTGTTTAAGGACTCTTCTATTTTCAATGAGCAAGAGCCCCTAGTAGGAGATTCTGTGTAAGTTATAAGATGATCCAGAATATCGTCGACTGGCTCTAAGGGTTCTAAAGAACAAATACAATTAATGACAGGAAAAAAGGGCAGTTCAGGAAAGAAAACTTGTCAATAAAAGTATTGATAGAGATAATATTATGAAACATTTTCAAATTCCCTTTCAAAGATAAAGAATAATAGATAATAAATCACAGATGAGCAGGTCGTTGAGCATCTTAATTTCATCAAATTACATTACTATTCTATTTAATATGCTTCAGTAATATCAATCACCGGCTCGTCAAATTAATAAACTTTTAATGAGAGGAAAAATTACACACCTTAGAGAAGAAAATGAGTAATAACATGCACATTATAATTCAAACATGATAAAAAATAGATATAAATGTTAAGTTACCTGGCAAGTTAACTGATGGACAGACTCCTTTTTTAAGCACATTATTGGGGCCAAAGTCTTCAGGCTTAAAATGAGCAGCGCAAACTCTACAATTACTGTAAATTTTATCAGGTGCCATTTCCTCCTTCAACCTTCTGTTTCCACATAAAATAATCCACTTTTTTAAAAGTGAATCATCATCTTGCTTGGAAGGATTTGGGAAGCGATGTTTAGAAAAAGATCTTTCATAACAACCATAAACACAGCATCGTAGGGCAGGCATGATGTTGTAAGTACTCAAGCAATACTTATTTATAAAATTATATATATATATATATAAATATATAATAATAATAAGGACACAATTTAAAATTTTAAACCTCAAGCGAACACATTCAAGGTAAAATTGATAATTAAAATCTATCAACAAACAGGGGAGCCATCTGGGTAATTTATGATGACTTAAAATGATTTTAGTTGGCTTCCAGGCCGATGGGGTGGCGCTCAAAATGTTGGAAGCTTTTACGGAATAGAGTGCGCAGGCCCTGAATTAGACTGTGTACAGGTAACCGCTATCAGCGCAATCATTGCAAACATTATCGATGCTGTTCATGGAGTGTGTTGGGGATAGCAAGCTTCATGCACGCTATTTTGTGTTCACAATCTGTCATTCTCAAATTACTTAGGATAAATTTATTTTGAAGTACATAATAGCGAAGATGGCTCTTATATTTTATTCGCATTCGCACCAAAGCTGGAATAAGTACAAATTGAAACCACTTCCTCGCTGTAGTTTTAATATTTGCCATGCAATGGATTGAGAAAAGACTTTCAATTTCAAACATATGCAAATATATTTGCCTGAATATCTGGTTTATCCTCGTAACTATAATTAATTTTGGTTTAAATAAATAATATTTGTCATTAATTTCATTTTTTTATAAATTCGTAAAATTTACAAGACATGAGATTTTAGGTACGTATCTCAAAAACTAGATTGTGAATAATTCCAATATTATAGAGGATTGAATACCTAAATATGTATATATGATTTTGAGAGAAATGAAAAAAATCAAACGTAGGCATACCGCGGGGTTATCATGTAACTAGAAACTGCAATTATAGCCTAAACTAATGCTGTAATAAGAGTATCAAAGCGAGTTCATTGCCTGTATTTGTGAATAATTAATGTTTTTTCTATCATGTTCTTTATAACATTGCTGTTTTGAATTATTTATCCAATATTTTATAGAGCGGGTATGATAGACTATATGAAGATAGTGGCAACAATGAGACAACAACGCGATTGCAACTGGTTGCTAAATTTTACATGATACGGGGGCCGGTATACGAGTACGAGTATACTCTTGCAGCAGAATTTGGTGACCGCTGCATCTTGAATTGCACCTGAGTTTTCTCATCGCGCAAAAATATTTCTTTTAAATTATTTATTTAACTTATCCCATAGAGTAGACTTATCCTTATATGCTTTACCAAACTCTAGCTAGATCATAAACGATTATCGCTGCCAGTGTCAGTATGATCTTGATGTCAGTGTCAGTTGTACAGTATTCCTGTTCATGGAGCTTCCAAACGCAAACACTACCTCGGACGAAACATTAAAATGAAATAGACCATGGGAAGAAACAGCCTCAGGCTGTGCTCAGGGAGTCACTCTCTGCACTATCTAGCGCTATCATCTGTTCACGGAGTTCAATTATTATTGTAGCACTACAAACGCTATCGTGACGTTGTTAATTTTTGTGTGTCACGTCATAACTAAATGCTATCAACGCTATTTCTTCCGAGGTAGTGAATGGACAGTGCGTTTGCAAAATCCATAAACAGGAATACTGTACAACTGACATCGACGTCATACTGACCCTGACATACATATCAAACCGATAATCGCTTATGAACCGGCCCATATCTCTTGAAATCACATCTGTTTATTCAATCCTCAATATTTTAATTATTTTCAATCTAGATTTTGAGATACGTACCTAAAACTAGTCTCGTAAATTTTACGAAAGTAATGAAATGACTTACCAGTATTATTTATTTAAACCAAAATTTAATAAAAGTATTACATTCTAAGTGGTGATTTTCTCATAACAATTAAAATAGATTGTACATTCTGTGTGAAAACTAAGAACATAGTCACCACATATTGAGGGCTGCACAAAAGTGATGGTTTTACTCGAGACAATTATAGATAAACCAGACAATGCTCTTTGCGTAAGTTTGAAATTGAGTCTTCTAAATCCATGCTATGGCAAATAGATAATATGCTAGTCAATACCAAAGTTATAGCGGGAAAGTGGTTTCAATTTGAACTTATTCTAGCTTTGGTGAGAATGCCAATAAAATATAAGAGCCATCTTTGCTATTATGTACCTACTTGAGCAGAAATGTACCTATCCCATGTATTGATGCCGGTTTTATTCCAGATAGACAAGCATTATCATTTGGTAATATTTCCAAGACGAGTCTCCTCATAGAAAAAAAAAATATGTGAAATTCCTTAGCTCATTAATATTTAGTGTGGCTTAACTTCAATGTTACAGCACCACCACGCAATTTGAGAATGATAGACTGTGAACCATGAAGGAAGCTGTGAACGCAAAATAGCGTTCATATTCATAGATCTTGCTGTAACTAAAATAATTGGCTCCATGAACAATGAACAGCATCGGTAGTGTTTGCGCTGATAGCGACTCCCTGAACACAGCCTCAGTATACTAGTATGGCCATAGAATCAAGGAGTATTATTTCTATGAGTATGGCATTGTTTGGCCGATATGACGCGAATTTAGTTTTCAACTTAACATTTGCTCATAAATGAAATTCAATTATACAGATTTTGTACTGAGAAATATTGATTTATGATAAGATACGTCAATAAACAAATATTTTACAGTTTAAATGTAGTTACATTGTTATATTCTCATTACTCGAGATCAAAATTTATATTTTAATTGAGGTTATAAGCTTATGTCCAGTTGACAAGTCGTAGAGCGTCGGACTGCGTCGTATCGGCTAACGAAACGATGCGCATTGAGTTTTCTACTTGCATTTGCTCATATCAGACGGTTGTTGTTCTGGTCATAGATTATTTATACAAAGATGTCTTATCTATGGTCCTGGCACAAGAAGTGTACAAGGGTACCATGGTTGTTGTCAACCAATTTACATATAAATATGCAATAACTCTGGTACTCTAAATTATACAAATTTTGTACCGAGAAACTTTATTTATGATCAAACACGTCAATAAAAAAGTATTATGTGGTTTTATGAAACCACGGTAAAAGTGAAACTTTTTTTCACATTATAGACATTTAACTAAATTTTTTTGGAATAATATTCTATTAAGGGTATAAAAATCGCTTTATCAATCTTAATTTTATACTTGGAAAATTGAAATAATAATGGTAAATAATAAGAGTAGACTAACTAATATTTTTTATTGAACTCTGTGTCTTAGCCCTGGTTAAAAATATTGGTTGAAAAGGATGAAAAATGATGAAATTTGAATACTTTCAATTCTTTTTTTTACATGGGGTGACTGATTCCCAATACTTTTTCTTTCTTTTTTTCTTATCAATTCCATCTTCATTATGAGTTTCACAGTTTATAAATGTAACCAATATTTTATGGTAACTAAAATACTAATACGGACACTAAATCTAATTCAGGGAGATTAGGCTTAGGCGGATACTTAAATCCATTGTACACAGCCAAATTTGGTATTTTTCCAGCAGTTAACGAGGTTTTACAGGTCACACAAGAATGTCTTACAACGGGACAGTTGGGCATATTTGTTCTAAGATTGCACTGCACGATAAAGGTGGAGATTTCAAATCATTTTTGAACCATAATCTATCACAAACAGTGCCCGCCAAACCAAATGGATTATCCTCAAATAAATTTTTAAAAAGATTATGAGCTCCGTTATGTCTCATATATAATGTAGAGATCGATGAAGGATTTTCTTCTGCGAGAGTTCTTCGTGCGTTAAGTCTTCGTCGGTACCGACGACAGCGTGCGCCCGCAGGAGTAGAGGTGTTTGCATTGCCAGTTGTATGTTGGTTTTTCAGGAGCCTACGGCGAAGATTCATGGTTGAAAAATTGTTGAGGGTGATCTGACGAGTTTTGAAATTCCTCTGGACTGGATTAACAATTAATTCTCGACTTGTACTTGTATTGCTGTCACTAGTGCCTCGGTTAAAATTGGCACCCGATTTCAGCCGCTTGCATTTTTGACGATATCTGCGGCATCGTTCGGCATTTAGTCGCTTTTGATGTAAAAGTTTTTCTGTAACAATATTTTCAGATACAGGCTTACCACTTTGAACGGTACTAGTACTGGGCATGACATCTGTTAAATAAAATTAAATATACCGAATATAAATAAAAAAAAGTACTTAATTTAATATTCATACGAAATAAGTTAGGGGAGAGCGACCAACAGTGGCCAGGTTTTCACATATTTGCCTGTAACATTTTTGTTTTTATTAAAATAAAAAAAATAAAGTATCCACACATTCTGTCTTGTTTTCTCTTATAAGTTATTGAATAAAACACTTGAAAAAAATATTTTCCAATGAAAAAACAAAAATTTAAATACCTTTGCAAAGTGGCCACTGTTGGTTCACCTGTTCATACAGTGGCCACCTTGTAATTCATCAGTGGCCACTGCTTTTCTAGGGCAAATAATTAGATATATTTTTAGATTTTTTATTTAAAAACGGAATTTGAAAAAACAGATAATAATTCTCAAACTAAAATAAATGCTAATTTTCTAAGATATAGAACATTTTCTTAATAAAAACTAGTTGAAACAAGGAAACACTTAAGGCTTCGGACAAATAAATGTATTCAAAGTAGGTTAAATCAAAAATTTCTTAAGGCTAATTAACATTATACGCTGTTAAATCAATTGAGAATGAATACGAGTTATTGAATCTAGCAGTAGCCCTATTGAAATCAGGATCTGGTAAATGAAGGACTATATCTTCTTGAGGAACACAGCTAATATCATCTACATTAGGATACACAAACTTGTTTCCATTTTTTCTCAAAAACTTAATTTCATACTCTTCATGTCCTACAATTTTTAATACTTTGCCTACATAATATTTGGCAGTTTTCTTATTTGCAAATTTCACCAGCACAAAAGAATGTTTGTCTATCTCATCTATGTTTTTCAGGTATTCATCTTTATCTTTTTCCACAAACCAATCGACATCATCGGAATCGATTACGTCTGAGAGAATGGCTTCGCTTTCTTCAGATGTAGACTCATTTTCTTGGTTTATGTACTTCACTATTGAACCAACAGGCATTTCTTGGTTAAAGCAATTTCGTTTAATTTCCTTTGCTTTCGTAGCTCTTTGTTTTGCCTTTTTGTTAAGAATTTCTGCTTTAATTCTCTCATATACGGGTGTGTTCGTTAATATTTCTGTGGATTTTTTCTTGCGCTTCCTTGTCACCTTATTTTCTGTGGATACTTTTGGATACGGTTTCAGTTGTTCTGGAGTCACAAATTTTTCTGGGGTCTTTTCGTTAATTTCCTTCAAAAATCGAGTAGGACTTGAAATCAATATCTGTGAGTTTGAATTATCTTTGCTTGTACTCGGCTGAGCGTTAGAAGATATAGATATCACAGAAGTAGAATTGTCTTCACTGGCACTAGGCAGAGGATTATCAGTCTGTTCCTGATCAGTCACACTTGCAGGTAAGAAATCATGTTCGTTGAATATAAGGTCATTAAACGGGAATATTCCAGTATCCTGAAATCCTGACAAACAGTTTTTTGACAAAATGCCAAAGGATATGAAAGGCCTAAGATCTCCGCAATGTCATATATTGTTATGCGTTTTCCAACATTATTGAGCAGCCAACTTTGACACTGGTTGTTGTAATATTTTTTTAGCGGGCCATACACTGATTTATCTAGTGGCTGAAGTTTATGGCTTGTGTGGGGTGGAAGAGTTAGTAATTTAACATTTTTTTCTCTAGCTAGAGTTAAAACTTCCAATGAAATATGGCTTTCATGATTATCCATGATCAGAAGCGCCGGAAAATCCTCAGTGGGCTTCACATGTTTGATAAAATGCTTGAACCATTGTACGAATAACTCAGACGTGATCCATCCAGAGGGAGAGGCCGCCTCTACTACTCCTGGCGGTCCGTTTTTGATCATATGATCTTTGAAATATTTCCTTGGAAATACAAGGAAAGGAGGAACTTTGTTTCCCGCAGCACTAATGGTACCAACCATAGTTACAAGCGTTCCTCTCTCACTAGATGTAATTTGGCCTTTTTTTGCCAAAACTTTAGCTGGATTTTGAACTGTCGTCAATGCAGTTTCGTCAACATTGTATATTTGAAATGCCTGAAAACCGTACTTTCCATAAAGTTATTTTAGATTTTTAAAAAAATTATCCACTACTGGCTTATTCAATCCCATCGCTCTCCTTAAAGAAGTCGCCTCAGCTGTTCTTAAAGAGATATTTTTGTTCCTTTTTAAGAAAATAGTTAACCATTTTTTTCCAGCACATTTGCTTTGCTCCCAGCTTTGTGGAATTGTTTTATTGTTTGCTTTAGCAAGATCGTAAGCTAGTTGTCTTGCTGTTTTAGGAGTTAGACCATGATGTAAATTGGCCATTTGTTGTAAATACTGGCAGATAACTCGCTCTTCTTCCGTTGTAAATATTTTATTCACCCTATAGTTTGGCGTCATTGAAGGACATCCATCTAGAAGTGAGGAGGACCAGTCAATCTCATTATGAGATTCTCTGCATTTTTTTAAGTGTCTTCGAAGAGTTGTACGTGCAATCTTATGTTTTAAAGCGGATGCTTTCGCCGATAGTCCACCCTCTACAACATCAAAAACTGCCTGTTTCATCGTTTCGGCATTGGCTGGTCGTATAATTTTTTTATAAGTCACTGATTCCTCCATTTTGAACCTACAATGTAAGTTATAAAACCTTCAGAACAAAAATCAATGCCCACTGAAAGAGTATCCAACAGTGTCCACTCTTTTATATCAGAAGAAAACAGTGGCCACTGTTAGATCAACATTGATGGCCACCGTTGGAAAACACACGTTTTTTTTAATCCAACATTATTATTTTCTCATTCAAAAGTATCGTTGAATTTGACCTTTACAGTAATAATCAAACATTATTCTTGTACTCAGCAACAAAATTTCAGCAGAAATGTCATTATTTTGAAAAATAACTTAGTAGAACATACTGGAAAAACTTACGTGACACCTGCAAACTGGCAGCCACCATCACCAAGGCCAAACTAAATAGAATTGGAAACCAATTCGTTTCCCAAATGTGCGCTGGCTCATTTATATGATTTACATAAGATGACGCCACATATCTAATATTACGAAGAGAAGAAATTGAGAGGTGACCACTGTAGGAGCATGGCCACTGTTGGTCGCCCTCCCCTAAATAATAAATTCAAGCACTCAAAATTGAAATAAATCCATAAACAACAACATGCACCAGAAAAAAGTTCTAACAATTCTAATAAATTCGATATAAAAACTACGTTTACTCACCAAGATCTTTTTTCCTTTTTCTATAAGCCCGTGCTTTGTCGGCGTTCTGTTTTTTACGGCGTAGAATTAATTTATCGTCATTCAGTTTTGCACTATTCTTTGCTTTTTCCTCGTTGATCAGTTTTTTGGACTCACTAGCTGTGTCCAGAGACAACCACGAGACGTCCAACTCCGTGTTAAAAAAGAATTCGCAATATTCCAATGCTCTATTGTACTGGCAGGCACTGGTAGAGGGCGTTCGCGTTCTGTTACAAACGATTTAAAAATTGGCGGGTCTTCTTTTACTGTCTAATTATTACTTATAATATTATCTCGTTGAAAAAAAAACGTAAGAGTGAAAGTAAGTCGTTTATTGAGAAAAAAAGTATATATAATATTATAGCACTATACAGAGAAAATTGTACAGTTTAAAAGTAGAAATATATAAATAATGTGCAACAAAGATCATCGGTTTATGGTATGTGAAAAGCAAATATTCGATAGCAACAATCAAAATATGTAAACATTAAATAAGATATGTATAAACAAAGAACAAGCCATGAAGATGCCTAAAATTCTGTAATAATACTGTATAGACAATACAGGGTGGGAAAATTTGTATGTTTATATAGATGTCGGAAACTATAAGTATTTATTAAGCAGAAATGAATGGTACATTATCGATCGAACTCAAGGGTTTTTTATTTTCGTGCTATATCGAAATGTTAGATTTTTTTAGATTTCATTCTTGGTTTTCATATTAGCGAGAATATATTTACACATTCTTCAGTCACTATTTTGGGTAGAATCTAATGAAATTAACAGATTCTGAATATTTTCTTTTGTTTTTTCGGTTATAACATAAACTTGTAGAATAGAATATTTTTTCTCAGTTCAACTATATGTACCATGTGTGTTGAGAATTGCAAATTTGCCCACCGTACATAAAAATGTGATTTTTGGCTCACTGATGCTGGAAAGTCCTGATTTTCCCTTTCGAAGCCCGTGCATGTCTGCGAGCTTGAGTGATTGACATTCCACAAAACAAATTTCGGACTACCGTGGAGTCTTCTAGATCCATTAAGGCTTTCATGTCCCTGGTTTTAGATTTACACAATGCCTTCAGCTTTCTTACATGAGCTTCTTTACTTTCCACGATCCTCATCAGATGCTTTTTCCTTGGTGTTGTATCCACTCGAGTTAACCCCGGAATACCACGGAATAAAGAACGTCGTGGTGTTTTGTCCATGGGTGGCTCCATTTGCAAACCCGAACAACTAGGCTCCCCAATTTCTTCTTCCCCTGCAACAGATGTTCATGTTAAATACATACTGAACAACCACCATTTATGCGTACCAACTCAACGACAATAGCACGCACAAGAGCATAAACATGTGACATAATCTTAACAGTAATGAGATGTGACAGACAGTGAAGGTAGACATAAAGAGGAACATTTAACAGCCGGTTGCACAAAGCTCGGATTAGGGTTATTCACACATAAAATCAACAGCATTATGAACAATCCAGGATTCCGTGATCCGTGCTTTGTGCAACTGGGCCTTTGTGAAATGAAAGAATGTGTTAGCAATATTACCTCTGCTCTCTACAAGCCTTTCAACAACAACACCTTGGATTACCATTTCAGCTGGGTGTAGTGTGGGCACAGCAGAAGAGTTCAGCTTGTGTGTCGCAATTTCTATGTATGACTCAACTGTAAAATGCCGATTGCAGATTCGGTAATTACGCATACCTGGCTTGTATTTAACTCCCATGGCTTCCTGCCACCTTTGTGACCTAATATAAACAAGAACGTGTTGTTACAAACATCTTTCTAGTCCGTAAAACATCACTTACTTCTGTTCATTTCTAGGAAAATAGTGTAATTTTTCAACCTCAAACTCACTGCATCCACAGACGAGGCACCGATTTTCAGGCATGTTCTCAATTGTTTTAATTACACACTAGTCTTAACACTAACGCAACAAAATATTCACACAAACTAATAATAGATCACAAGCCCTTTACAAAAGTAATCACACAGGTCGTTGTCTCTGTCACACAGTAATCAATCAAATAAATCATAAAGTCCCTAGATTACTAGTAATCTAGTGACTTTGAGTGTAGTGCCCCCTGTTAATGCCTGCCAAATCAAAAAACAAGGATGACGAAATACGATTAAACAATTGCAGAACAAGGATACAAGATTTCGCTCCTACCGAATCCATAACTTAACAGATTTACGATTTGACGCGTGACCCCTATGGTTGTTATTAAACTGACGCCGGTATGCACGCCTAACTTCTTCTATCGAATTGCTTCTTATGTAAGTTTCTACACAAAACACACGTTGTGGGACTGAGTAATCCATGAAAGTTCGAACGGATGTTGAAATAATGCCTCAAAGCAAATAAATTAAATAATTATTGATGAATACTAACAAACTTCTCGTAGAAAAATGGCGTTCCACGAAATTAATAATTTAAAATTTATATGTGACAGGCGCCTACTTGATTAATAATGCACTTAAATCCCAAAGAATACAGAAAATAATCCCACAGAGAACAACCTATTTAGTTATCTCGTAGGAATTTATTAATAATATAAAATGGGTAGTCTATTATGGGGAACCCTGTATAAACCATTAGCCTGGCCAGGTTTAAATTATCATGTCAATGTCATATTCCTATATTGAGTCCATATATTTGAAAATTTTCGACGTGAATTTAAACCCGGGCCAGGCTAATGGTTTATGAGCTGGACAAATTCGAACGGATGATAGGATTTTCAATGCATATTACCCCGATGTGTTGAGAAGAGTCGACCATCTGAATACTCTACATTGAGAAGCGGCGTACAAGTATGCAAGGTGGTTTATTTTATCCCTCATTACATTAGATTTGTAGTTTTTTCACATTTTAGTTTATTATTCAGAAGTTGTTTTTTAATTTCGTATAATGTAAGTTTTTAGCTTATTTTTTCAGAAATCACCGTTATGTTTTATTTATTTTTTCTTTTATTATTCGTAGAATGTATTTTATTTTCTGAGTCGTTATGGCAAAAAGGAACCACAACAGTTATTTTCAGAAGAGAAATGATTTGTTACATTTATTGCAGCAAATTATTTCTCTCATGGAATGGAACGTCCGTTGAGTAGTTTTGTGATAAGATACACATACGCACTCTCGATGGCAATTTCGTCCTAACACGTACAAGTACAACACGATTCGTGTTGTACGAACGCGAGAAGCGAACCTGCGTCTCGCTGGTAGACTCTTCTCAACACATGTGGGCAATATGCATAGAAAATCCTACCATCCGTTCGAATTTGTCCAGCTCTGTATATCGGGACGACAGTGATTACCTAATAGTTTTACTGAGTCATCAAATCAATTTACTATTGACGTCTACAAACTCATCAAGAAGCATTCTTATATCAGAATTTGGACGATATCACTTTTTCGGAATCAACTGCTATGTTGATAAAAATTCACGTAAGAAACTTTTAATTCAATGAATGTTTCGTGACCTTAGAGGTAAGGGTCACAGAGTGAAATTAGTGAATTTACTATAATGCGTTTCACAATGAGAATGCATTGTGGCCGGGTGTGGCAATGTATTTTAAATGGAAAAACGGCACACAATGTTGCCGAACTTTAAATTTACCTGTAATGTTTTCTTCTGTAAATGTTGAGATAAAATTTAAATCCCAGCATGGAAAATTGCCTGAGACAGGACCTGATGGTTGGTCGAAGCCGGCATAACAACTCTCTGCATTCTCATTTTGAAACGCTCTAGAGTACCAAAGACTAAGTACCTATATAAGACCTGTCATCAAAAAGCGGAACCGCTGGTAGTTGCTGGCTTGTCCTGACCACTGAACTATATAACTTTTTATGGCATTATTCTACCTGGCGGATTGTTAGCTTATAGATATTTTTCAAATCAACCAGTTTCTACTAATACTCACAACCACGGCTCTGGCGGGATTCGAACCCGTGCCAAGATGTGCTTTCGCAAGCTAGAAACGCATTTACACATTTATTATGGAATAGGCATTGCCATGCCAAGCCCGAGTACGGAAAACCCGCCAGAGATAGAGGGTACTTATGGAGAATTAAGTCTCCAACAGAACACTGTTCAATGATACCTCTGTGGTTACTTATTAGTACCTACGACGTACACTGATACATTATCTCTTTGGTTACTTATTAGTACGACTGATAGACTCTCCAAAGCTCTTACAACCATATTCATAAACAAAACCAGGTCAGCACTAGCTTAGTATGATACTAAAAGTGTCGGGGATGATATTAATGTTACCATAGTAACTAACAAACAAACTTAATTTGTATCGAACTGTTGTTTATGAATAAGGCTTTTAATTTTTGATTCGGTTTTTATCGTTCAGTGTTTCTATATTTTTATAATTCAGTGACCCTGACAAATAATTACAATTAATCAGAATCTTGCATTTGCCTCTTTTGGTATTGGCTTCAGAACGCTATTTATTGAAGAAGCCGAGTGGAGTTAGAGGTCTTATATTTTCTAGTCTTTGCTAACACCGAAGGAAAGTATATATCCAGAAAAGTATTTATGTACTCCATATTTTTGGTCTTTCATTTTCGTATTTCATTATTCTACCAAAAGCACACTGTGGGCGATGCTTTTTAATTACTAATTATTTTCTACTTGTTGCAACTAAGAAATTCATTTTCAGAGTAGTTGTAGGCTGACATAGGATGCTCAAGTTTTTTTTTTGATATGGCTTAAAATATTATACATATAAAATATCTCTGTGGTTTTTCCGATGTAAGTGTTCAAAGATAAGTATGGTATTGTTCCAATTAGCTTTTTCTTTATAAAGTTTAATGTCTGATAAAAACTATTTTGGTTTTTCAAATTAACATCGTTGCTATTTAGTTTTTTCGATAGCTAAACTATGTGGAATACTTCCCTAGAAGGGAACCAGACAAATATTGGTATGGTTTTTATCCGGTCCTGTTTTATGGTAGTATTTCCGATAGCTTAACGACCGAAAAAAACGAATCAGATCAATCTTAGATATTTCGTCTGCAAGGATGTTAAATGCACCGTTTTGGAAATGACCTATATTTTATAGGTAATCCTTAATTTTACATTTAATTGGGGATAAATTAAGTCTGTTTATAAATTGAGACTCTTTCGAATTAAATATCACAGAAAATATTTCAGAATTCATTCAGCCAACGTCTTTGTAAGGAAATGCCTTTAAAAGGAATCAATATAAATCTTTAAAAAAGTAAATACGTATAATTTGAGCATGTACTGATCAACAATCTATCGATTTTCTGCCTTTAGATTCATACATAATACAGACCTGCAAGAAAGATAACGCCTTGGATCAGTTGTACACTGAATGCCCTGTTTATTAAAGGATTTTTTTTCCAGAATTATTGAACGGAAAACCATTGACGGCGTGTGCGAGATATGTGCGTTTGTCCATCGCCGGCACCGTCACCGAGAATTTTTAGCGGCGCCGATGTAACGATAGATACTACTAAAGCCGGTTCTCCACATCATGTCCGTCATCCCGTTCGCCAGAATTTCTAGTGGATGGGCGCGACCGCCAGAACCGGTCCAAGATTATATTCGAACATAAATGAACCGAAGATCAGGCAATTACAAAACAAGTTAGATGTTGTCTACACACTGCCGTTCGCCCGCTATTTTTTTGCCGTTTTATCTGACATCAATTTATAGAAATAGATCAAATATTACTATCACTTGACTGTTTGCTTGATTTCATTTTCGTAATCTACGCCCCAAAATATGAACTTATATCCCGAAAAAAACTATTTTTTTTTTCGTGGTGGCCGCCAGTGTTACCGAATGAAATTAAATAATAAACATAACCCCATTCTTTATCAACCACAAGTGTGTCCTTATAGCGCAAATTTCGTTTATTCCACAAAACATTTCGTTTTTGAATCTCAGCAGTGAGTACTTCTATCACTCCAGAACAACGATTGCGCGCAGAAACAATTTGTTTTTTAAAACACTGCGTGCGATGCGGTGTGGCACTGATCGCACGCATGCCGTGTTCAGTTTTGACAGAATCATTGATATTTAACAGTTTGATCGCATACGTTCTCCGCATTGCACATAGCGCAACGCACGCACCGCATTTATCATGTTCACGTAGGACATAGCGTGAGAGTAAAAAAGTTGTGTTTTGGCCAATAATCCGTATGGTTTGCGCCGGGGAGTTTTTGGCATTAGTGTAATGCGAGGTATAAGGGCGTAAACTGAATCTTGAATAAAATTTTGTGTCGAATAAATAGGGTTCGATTTAACAGGCAGGCTCAAGTTTCACTGTTTTCTTTCCTTAAAATTTCATTGAGTGAGCTAAGCCTGCAATGTGTTCAAAGCGCATTTTTTTAAAAGTAGGCACATATCAGCCCTTGTATCCCGCTGCACACGTAAGCCAACCATTTTTTAATAAAATTTCATGTGGTAAACATGCTATTAACTGTTTTGATAACTTTCTAAGTGTTAATTGTGCAATGATCATTCCTTAAAATCGACGGATTGTTGATCAGTGTATGTTCAATTATAAGTAATATGAAAGCGCTCGATAAGTCCCTTTTTTATATGGATGGCTTAGAATCTATTTTCTAGGTGGTTCGGCGATTTTATAGCAAAATATAAGATCTTACCATAATAATTAGGGTCTTTAGGGTTATATAATTCGAAGTAACGTAAAGTTTAAAAATATTGAATAACCTGAACGTAAAACATGCAGTACTAATCAAATACCAAAGTCAAAAGTTATTTGGTGATAAGTTGACAAAGATATTGAGTAATGAGAACATGAAAGAGTAACAACTTATCGAATTTGACACGAGATAATTCGGGGCTACCTAAGAGCTCTGCTGTGGTCTAAAATACATAATCAATAGGTGAAATGTATTGGCTTTTTTTTCTATCAGATCTGCTCGTTCAGTTAGGCTTCATATTATGCATAATACTTATTCCTAATTCAGCTGGCCGACTAGTTGGAAACTGTCGTAGATCGGGGTTGGAACAAACATATTGCTGCTAGTTGCTTGTTTAAAGTTAAAGATCTCTCGATTTTGAACATAAAGTTGACTAAACATCCGATAAGTTTAACACTCAGTCAAGCTGTGCTATCTTTTCACGTGGATCTAGTTACTCATTATTAAAAAATATCTTTATCAGCTTATTACCAAAGAGGAATTATACAATTATTCGATTGTGTGCTTTTTAGGTAAATTTCCTATACCTATTGCAATCATTCGAGGCGGTCTAAAAACTAACGCCTTTTCTTGAGAGGATTAACGCTAGCTAATCTCTGATAAACGGTCCTGGACTATACTTATAATAATTTATATTTCTAAGGTTTATTTCTGAGCATGTATCTAGTTATAAGTATTAGTAATAGATACCAAAGAAATGGTAAATGAAAGTGTATACTGAATTTGAGACGAATACCAATGCAGCTTCCTCAACCAAGTGACGGGACGCCACTAACAACAAACTTTATTCTGAGCAAAAATCGGTGCAGAGAACACTACCTCCAAAATCCAAAATCAGTGTTCTGCTAGCAGGCGAGCACAAACGTACATTGCCGTTGTTTATCCGAGATATAATACATGCGTTTTCTGATCACCTCTTAGCTGGGTATACTGAGTTGGGCGAATCATAGAGTAAATAGGGGGCAAATGTTCCGAACCGGCTTAATTACAGAAGAAACATAGGTTGAATCTACCAAACTTGCGCGATATCAGAGACAATCATGAGGTGGACTCAATGTTAAAAATTTAAAAATTTACTGGTCCACAAACCTTGACCCGTTAAGTAGGTGGCGCTCGTATCGAGAATTTAGAAACCGCGAGAATTTCAAAAAGTCCTATTATATATTTCATTATATTTCAATGCTAATTCCAATTAGAAAAAGCGTTCACAAAAATTGCCATGGTGTGACAGCAATTTTTGTGATCGCTTGTATGTTAACTAAAAGTCTAAAATTATAATAACAAAAGCTTTATTATATATAGGTTGTCCAAATCACAAAACATAATATTTATCAATTAGAAAATTGCTAAGTTCAAATTTATAAAAGTGTATTATAACAAGTTACGAAAATGAAGTTTATCACATGAAATAGATACATCATCATGTTTCTTAATTAAAATATCATATAGGTATTATTACCAACAAAATCAGAATTTATAACTATTGATAGAAATTACAAAAATAAACTGTTTATTAAATAAATAAATAAATAAAATTAAATAATCAAAATATCTTATTATTATAATCTTATTATAATTATTATTATCTACAAGCTCAAAATTCATAGAACTAGGTACTAATAGAAATTACAAAAATAAAGTTAAGCAATTAAAATTCAAATATTATTCGCTATTCTCCACCTAAGTATATTATATATACTTGGGAGTTATCAACTAACGAAATTTAATAAAAAAAATCCCTAAGTGAAGACGAAAAAACTTAACTTTTCTAATATTCTGGAACTATTAGAGTATTTTTCAGTATTCTAAAACTATAATAGATCTGAAAAGATCGCAGTAGGAAAGGACTAATAAAAGCTAGTCCATCTAGTACCTAGATTTTCGAAATTTAGTCAAACTGACAATTTGAAATTTAGAAGACGGCATTGTTGATGTAACAATTTTTGATTCTGTTGCCTTTTGCACTTCTATAATTATTTTGCTAGTATCAATCAAATTTAGTAAAAATTTGAATATATTGCATTATTTATAGATTCAGTGAGGATGTTGTTAACATGATGCAAACATTTCTGGGAATGGCTTACATCTCTTACTAAGGCGCTGTAATTTACTACAAATCCTTGACACTCCAGAAGGTTTTGAATATCTCTCTAAGAAACTGAAACCCACAGCTACTTCAAACTGTAGACTTCATTTCAAACTACCTCGACTAAAATAGATATTCCATCAAGTTAGTAGCCATAAGGTTTTTTCATAATCCTTTCTCCTCCACCTTATGGTATCCCAAGGAAATGTCACCGCTTTACCATTTGGAAAAGCTTTCTTCCAATACTCATGATGAGCTGATGTCTCGTTCACAACAACATTTTACTGTCTTTCTATCAGGTAGAGAGAGATACCTTGCTGCCATTAGAACTATCGAAAAGTTCATCAACCTGTGTTAAAAATGGAAGTAAGCAGCGCTGCTCCAATTATCCTGAATATATTAGTTACAATTTAGATTGATGATTGTTTTTAAATGCAGTGTAGTTGAATTGATTTAATTATACATGAAACTGCTTTATAGCTCACTTCGATTTAGTAAAGAATACAATAATACTTGAGCAGCAATATTTACTTTCTTCGCACATTTCATTTTTGGTGCCTGGTGGCGATACTTGATCATAAGATCTAAATATCAGCGATGTTGACGGCTCCAAAGCGTGCTTCCATTAACAGACTCACCACCAATTTCCATTGGGATTTGAACATTTTCTGGCCATTATATTGAAGATGCTCCTTCTCGAAACGCAAGGCACAAATCTTCATCGTTTCGTTTCACCAATAAACTTGATAATATGGACATTAATTCTCGATATTTTTTGAAGTAAATTGTAACATCTCGGGCAACCAACAAAGCCAAAGCAACAACCTTGACTTGGTTAGACCATCTGCATTCATGTGAGTTTTGTTTGACGCAACGTATTTGAGACATCAGAAAATTTTCTGTCACACTGTTCATTCCTTGATAATAGTTATTGAAAACCAAACTATTCTTTAGCTTAATTAATGTCATCAGACTTTATCTTGCATACTTTCATAAATGTTCTTATTTTGGCATCCTTCAATTTCATCAGCCGTCCCAGACTGTTTCTTGTTTGAAGGATTTGCTACAAATTCACCCTCACAGCCTGATACTGATTTCGAGGTCTATTTTTTCTTCATGAAATATCGAAGGAGTATCTACAAAGATATATGTTTATCATTATCCAATATTATTTAAAATGATACAAGATTACACGATTCTCTATTATAACTATTTGAAATTGGCAAAACTTTATCAAAGACAAAATTTGTCTTAATAATACTCTAGCTTCAAACAAGATAACACGATTCTTACCCATAACAAAGCTATATACTACCTACAGATAACACATCTTCTCAACTTTGTTTTATTAAAACTCCACCTTAAATTCAAAAAGGTAACACAACACACACCTGTAAATACTAGATGGAATATCTATCAAAATCTCGTTACTTTGGGATTCATCTTTGTGCCAACACAGACGGATACAATTTTTGAATAGCTGTGGATATCAGATTCCTAAAGATATTCATAATCTTCCGGAGCAAAATGATTGTTGTAAATTACATATAATATATATAAGATATAGGCGCAAACTGCGGTGGTAAGGAAGTGAGGTGGTGACCAAGTGGCACTTCAAAATGGAGTAGTAGTGCCGTTGTATTTTGCAAGTTGCGTGATGCCACTCTGGTGCCACTTATCTCGAACATGTTTAATTTTGGAGTGGAAACCGAGTGGTGTCGAAGTAGATATTGTATTGCAGATACGTATTTTTGTTTGGATAAGTGAATTATTGTGGAATTAACTGGAAAACTGAACTGATATAAAATTTGTAACTCTTCTAGAGCCATATCCTTGTCGGTATAATAATACTTGGGAGGATTATCATACAAAATGTCACTTTCTTCATTCGATAGAAAATTTTAATTTCTGGTCGTCCTAGTTCAAATTCTTTTTATAAACGTTAAAAATACCATTTTTTTTATTTTTCTTCCAGAGAGGATGAACCACGGTCGTAAAATCACAGGTCTGGAATCGAAGGGCGAATTACATAGGTAGCAAGTGGGTCGCTTAGCGTCTTGTTCAAATGTCAAAGTTAACCATAGCACTGCGATATTGAGAAAAGGGGATGTTAGTTAGAACATAAAATACTTAAATCTTATTGAAAAGTTATGAGTTTATGAGCGCCGAATACAATATAAAGACCTATTGAGATGGAAATATGTTATCGTATACAGTTTGAATCATCATACAACTTTGCATTATCCTTTGAATTGGTGTTTTTATGTTTTAAGCAACATCCCCCTTCAAATGCAAACCACGCGGCAGAAATTGGAAGCTGAAAAGACTGGACGCTAACCGAACCACTTTTTTCACGTTCGTTTCAAGACCTTTTTGTATGACCGTGGCATGAATCCAATATTTTTTCTTCTTCTTCTCCTGATTTTTAGCATTTAGAGTTGTAATTATAAAAGAGCATCTTCATCCTCTGACTATGACATTTTAAGAACTATTGAGTCGGTGACACCACTCCTTCAAGGAGTCTCCTTGTTTGCCACTGTAGTACGCGTTAAATTACTAACATACCATCACTTCCTCACTATTCCATCGCCACGCCGCCCCTATGCCTTCTGTCATTCCAATACCACACCACTTCGATGCGCGCCTTGTCTAAGGGATGCACCTCACTTCCAAACCCGTTTGCCAGATTTTTGTTCTTCAAAATCTTATCTAATCACGAAACACACTTCACAAACATACTTAATTTTCTGCATTAGCTGGAAACTTATACATTATGCCTACATCGTCCTCACTTCTAGTACAAATCATGCAATATTTTACCATATTTATTCGATTTGATTGATAATACAATATATAATTATGGAAATAACAACAAAAATATGAAAACCATAATTCGTTATTTTGATCAATTTCGTCAAAATTCATCTACTATCGATATAGTTCGGATTGTCAGAAAACATTTGCTTTTAGCGCCATCTACTACGCGGATTAAGGATTGTAAGACAGACAAATAGATTGTCGAATAAGGATGCAATTATAGTCATATTCGTTTGTGAGACGAATACAATTTGCCTATCTAATCGACCGTCTCATGGTTGTCTCTGGTGGTATGTTACAACTACAATGTTTCTATTTTATGATGATTTCGAGATACAAAACACAACAATTGTTGTGTTTAACCATACCAATCGAAGCTAGCCGAACTTACAAACGCACCAATCATTTGGCATTTTAGAAACACTTGTTGTGTTTCTATCTCTAAATCATCATTAGTGTTTCTTCTTAACGTCACTAACTTGATAAGTGTCATATAACCGTGTCACATGTCATTTTCTTGAATGGAACATCATTTGTTTTGAATCCTAATTTGATTTTGAAAACAAATGTATAATGCCAGTCAAATGACTAAATCGTTTTGGAAATATTCACTTTTAAAGATTATATTTTTCCAGAACATTTCAAGAAAGTACTTTCGGAGTTCACAGATAGGCTTTAAAAATTGCCAATTGACAGAATAAAATATTTTGAGCATTTAGGTTTCACTTTTTTTTATTAAGATTAAATTAAAATTTTTTTCAAATAGTTTTTAATACTTTTGTTTAAGTGGATAAGTTATGTCTTCAGCAATTTCTTAGGCCCCATATAGGGTAGAGACTTGATACTTCGCATGCATACTTATATCGAAGGCATGTCGCATACAAGTTTAATACTGATCTGATACTGATCCAATTAAGAAAATTATTATGATCTATTAATTTAACCATTATTTCGACGTGGAACATAGAGAAAAAATAGATTAAAGCCTTACGTTGCACACACAAAGTAAGCAAATTGCCTGCTTATTGGCAATTGACGCAGATGGTCAGTGGTTGAGGACATACACGAAACTTGTCGGAGCGTGCAACAAGCGTAAACCGGCACCGAAAAATTTACTGGAATTAATTCTTTATTGTTGGTCGCTTGTTGTCGGCGCCGGACGTGGTCACATGGTTGTTAAATGTAGATAACTCTATTTTAGCTGTATATGACGTCCATCCAGCGCCCTGATTTTCACGGTTCTTTTGCTCAGTTTCTACTTCAATTAGGTGTTTTGGAAAACCTTCCCTATCGATAAGGGAAAAACACATTTAATAATGTTGTCTACAAGTACACCCGTTTCGATGGATTTGGATACCTCACTTTAAATTTAGTGTTCCAAAAGTACATTTTATTGTTTTTTAAGCTCTAGAGAGCTTGCTGTTAAAACATCCCTATTCTAAAGGCATTTTTTTGTTTTTTTTTGTAATGAGTAGTCGGAGTCGGTAAAAGAGGACTATAAAGGTCCGCCGGGAAAAAATGGCGGCTTGTGCCAGTTGCACCACGTTTTTGTTAGGCGCTGTTAATTTTTTTTCTAAGATATAATTAAATATGTCTAATATCATCCATATGTACTGCCAAAAGAGTTGCCATCTTGCTTAAAAGTCAAGAAGAGTTGATGATATTCTCCATAAACTGCTCGCTCTTGATTCACTGGATGTATTCCCTGAATGGCTCTTTGCATTCGTAAAAACACATTTTCCAGCAGCACAAACTCTTCATCTCAGGATGAACAGGCCCTCCTGAATCCACGAAATCGGCTTTGTCACTGACAGGACACTCAGCGTCGTTTGTACATGTACCAGCAGAAAAATCGGCAACGGTTTTCAGCGCCTACAATAGGCGCTGGATAAACTGCTTTCTTTGTGTGTGCAGATCTATTATCTATCCCTAATTTTTTTACGTAAATCTAATGATAATATGCAGGGTGTTCCATTCGAAATAAGATCATATGAAACTGACATATGACAGTTTAAGACGTAGTTGCATTACGCAATGCGCAGTAAACTAGAAAAACTAGCTGTTACGGATGGCGCAAATTTGTCTTTGTTATTACTTTTAGTTCTGGTGTAATTTGCCTAATCCTGCATAATTTTCAAAATACAGATTGTTGTCGGCCCCGCCCCCTATATACAGGGTGGTCCGAATTATAATGTAGAAACTTTCAGCGTGTTCAGCATATAATAATAATTAAAAAAGTTCATATAAACCTATCTCCAAAAAACGCTTCGTTTTGGAGATACGGGATGGTGAAATATTGCGAAAAAACTTTTTTCTCATTTTTAAAAATATTTCTAGATTTTCCTTTCAAACTTAGTAGGTATTATTGCCACTTAAAAACAAATTTATATCATGATAAACATTTCGGCGTTCGTGAGACCGATTTAATTATTTTAAATAGTAAAAAAGTTGTTTGTTGCAAAGCAAGACCAAGACCGATGAGGTATTGGTCTTGGTCTTGGTCTTGCAGCCTTGGTATTGGTCTTGCATTAAATCCATAGTCTTGGTCTTGCGTCTTGGCCTTGCATATACGGTCTTGGTATTGGTCTTGGTCTTGCATATACGGTCTTGGTATTGGTCTTGGTCTTGCTGCAAGACTTCGCAAGACTCTTGCAAAAACTTCGATCTTTTTAAAAGTGTGAAAAGTTTGCGCGATTTTAAACCGTAATTGTGTAAATCAAATGATGGAGAACCCTCCAATATGGATCGGAAGCATGTAATTGATAAGCTTATGAGATTGCCTATAATTATATTATCATTCGAAATGGATAAATATCTTCCGTATAAAGATTCAGTCATTGTCCATAATAAACACGCCTGGTATTGTAATGGTACCAAACCATTCTAGAATAAGTAGGTACTGAGAATAAAAATAGGTGCGTAGAATTAATTTAGAGCAAAGGAGATCAGTAGTTAATTAATAAAGATTATAAATTATTATTCACCATTCACACATGAGAATCGTATCTTACTAGCGCGACTTAGTCCACTTGTGCTTTCTTGGTATCTTCCGTCGCACCTGAGCACTCATTTTACTACTTTCTAGCCATATATTCATATATAATGGTTTCCTCGGCTCTTCTTTAGTTTTGTGCATCATACTTCTATTTCATAACTCATTCTACAATGGTTTTGTATCATTTTCCTGAATAAAATCGAGTGGCTATTGAGTGAAAGCGATAAAAAGTATTTCTGGTTTATAAAACTTAACTTCAGCTTTTGTATGAAGCTTTTTCCAAAAAAATAAAGAAAGTTATAAAGAGGTAGAGATTTGTTAATACGAGTGCGCGCATTTATAGTAGTAGGTATCTCTTTCAAAAATTCGTCGTGTGAATAAGGGCAATCTAAAAATTAAAAATCTACAAAAAATAAGTATATAAAAACCGAATAGTTTACGTTCCCCTGGCTACGAATTGTCGGGATCTTTGAAAACAGCTCGTTGAGAGAAATCCTAAGGGTTGAAATTACTGTATAGGGTGTTTCAGAATTTTTTGAAATCAGGAAATCTTATAAGGGTAACTCGCTTTTCAACCCAATAACTTTTAATTCAATATTTTTAGAATCTGTAAAAGAAAGATCGATAAAACAGGAGTTCAAAGATTAAATTAATTAGGTTATTTACTAGCGTTTTTATCTAATTATTGAGCAAAAAAATGTTTCCTACCAATTTGTTGTTTGATTACGGAACTGCGAGTCTTGCAAGTCTCGCAAGTCTTGCAGCAAGACCAAGACCAGGTTAGTCTTGGTATTGGTCTTGCATCCCAGTATTGGTCTTGGTCTTGGGTCTTGGTCTTGCATAGACGGTCTTGGTCTAGACCAAGACCAGTCTCGCAGCATCACTAATTCCATTCTAACCACAAATTCGTCAATAACAGCTCCTGTTATGTAAATGTTTTTATTAATATCTTTTATTTTTAATTTATTTTTAGCTGTTGGTATTAATTAATATTAAATTCACAACTTATTATTATGATTTCTGGATATGTTATGTAAATAAAACCGAATTGAAATAGCGCGAATTAACTTAAATTGCAAGCTTCAGATATTAGGTACACATACAAACAAAAATTTTTTTTCTTGAAAACGGTTCGGGGTATCTAAATTTATTTACTAAATTGCGATAAACCATTGGCGTACAACTTTTAACTTTTATTAAAAGGGTCTTAAGAACGCCACTGGTAAAACATAAACAAGTTTATCACGTTATAAATTTGTTTTTAAGTGGCAATAATACCTACTAAGTTTGAAAGCAAAATCTTGAAATGTTTTTTTAAAAATGGGAAAAAACGTTTTTTTTCGCAATATTTGAACACCCCGTATCTACAAAACGAAGCGTTTTTTGAGATATGTTTATATGAACTTTTTTAATTATTTTTATCTGTTGAAAACGCTGTTAAAGTTTCTCCATTATGATTCGGACCACCCTGTATAAATAAATAAATAAATATGTCGGTATATATAATTAAATAAGATTAAAGATTAAATAAATAAGACTAAAATGTTCCATACATTTTTTTCGTAGGGTCTTTCGTTTCAGAACTATATGTGCTTCCAAGTTACGCCATTAAGAAGGATTTTCTTTGATGGTTCCAAAATAGGGAAATCAATTTTAATGAAACTTGGACAGTATACCCAGTACCTAAGTACTGACAATATGAAAATGTGTTCGCGTTACCGGTGTTCAAATAGAACATGAAATGAAATTGTGTACATTTGTACTACTACCTGTTACTTGTATGATAATGGCTAGTTTTTGCGAAGTGAATGAAGAGTACTTTTTTATTACAAATTAGTTGGTGAATTTGAATATCAAGAGAATAAAGAATTAAAAATAAGAATGCTTATCAAACTTTAGGGGCATTTTATGTTAGTGGTGGTCTGCCCCTGGCTGAAATTGAAATATTGCTATAATTTCTATTATCTTATGTATCTTATGTACTGGTATATTGTCAAAGTGTCATTTAAATTGATTTCACTGTTGCGCAAATTTCAAGGAAAATCTTTCTTCAGGGCGTGACTTGAAACCACAAAAAAATCTGAAAAGAAGCACCGTAGAAAAAAATGTTATCGAGCATTTTAGTCTTATTTTGTTCAAAATGACCACCATTCAAATATTTCCCAATAGTTCTAGGACAAAAACCGTAAAAATTACCTATCCGCTCTCGGATTTTTTAAATGTTCGTTTGTGCTCTGATTTTTTATGCTTTTTTTTCATTTGAAATATAGTAACATTTGTAATTTCTGTGAGTAAGTGAATGTTCAACGATTTTGATAACCTTTGATCGACTGAAAACTGTGAAATATTTAATTAGAGAAGACCAAAAGTGATAAGAAAGAAAATTTGCGCCATCCGTAATAGCTACAATTTTTATAATTTACTGTGCATTGCGTAATGCAACTACTTCATAAACTGTTCCTCGAATGGAACACTCTGTATATTAACAGTTTATGCGCAACCATTTTGGAAATATTTGCTCTCAAAATTTAGGGATAAAAACTATCAAATATCAATCATTGTGTAACAAGTGGTATTTAAAAAAATAGTTTTTTGTAGAAAGATAGATAGGCATCTGATAGATGATTTTACATGGTAATCAGCAGATCTGACTTTATCGTGTAGAAAAGAGCAAGGCTCTAATTGATAAAGAGCTTAGTAGGGGAGTAACTGTTCCATGCCCTTGTGTAGTTCCAGTGACCGTTCCCATAATCTTCCGCGCTTCGCTTAAATGTATTTGAGTATCTAAGTGCCATGTCGAAATGATGTTTAAATTAATATATAATTTTCTTTATTGATTCAGTATCAGATCACTAATTGGCAATCTTTAAATCGTCTGTGAACTCCCAAAGTACTTCCTTGAAATGTTCTGGAAAAATTGCCTAATATTTGAGAGTGAATATTTCCGAAACCCTTTAGTAATCTGACTGACAAATGATACATTTGTTTTCAAAATTGAATACCTAAGGATTCAAAACAACAGATAATGTTCCATTCAAGAAAATGACATATGACACTGCTATATGATAGCTTATGAAGTTGAAGTTAGTCCCAGTGTCCAACACACATCTAGCTAAGAAAGCGCTGCAACATTTTTGACAGGATTTGCTGTTAGACGTCTTGCGCTCTTAAGCTGGTTTATAAAGAAGCTTTTAAAAATAATTGTTGGGGTATTTCTGATGCTGCAGCTTAAAAAGCGCAAGAGTTTTCTACCAAAATCTGTCAAAAATGTTGCAGCGCTTTTTTAGCTAGATGTGTGTTGGACACAGGGAGTAGTGAGTGAGGTAAAGAAGAAACACTAAAATAGTAAAATTGTAGTTGTAACTTATTGCACAGGTTTGAATCTACCACCTCTGGTTCTTCTGTAATCAAGCCGGTTCGGAACATTTGCCCAACTCTCCATATCCGGTTAAAAGGCAAGCAGAAAACACGTATATTATAATTTCGGAAAAACAAAGACAATAAAGTATGGAGTTTTCATATGTACATTTCTGCTCGCCTGGTAACACTGATTATTGTTTCAAAATACAATGTGTTGTTGACGCCCCGTCACTTGGTTGAGGAAGCTGCATTGGTTATCGTTATCAAATTCAGCATACGAGTACACTTCCAACTAAACAATATTTTGTATTCCAATTAGCGTCAAGTACCCAACTATTGTCCATCAACTGGAAATGTTCAAAGATTGATGAACTCCCCAATCTTTCAAACATTTTTAATGGTTCTCTACTTTTGTCTTATTCAAATTTTAACTACATATATTCATATATATATATATATATATATATATATATATATATATATATATATATATATATATATATATATATATATATATATAAAAATACTACCACTTGTGATTTATGATTAGTTTTATTTATAATTTGTACCGTGATTGCTCCAAATATTTTTGGTTGTAATTTGAACACGTGAATAATTATCTTGTTAATTTTATTTTTAAGAATATTTTTTATTTTATATTTGGGGCAGTTGCTCAATATTTTTTATTTTCTACACTTATTTATTTTTTAGTTTTCCGATATCTGAAGAATTCGACTGTCAGAATAAATAGTTATTTTGTTTTAAGACTTGTGATTTATGATTAATTATTCTGTATAATTTGTGCTGTGCTCCAAATATTTTCTTGTTATATTCATTAATTTAGAATGTGAGTTTTTTGTTAATTTTATTTTTTAGAAGATTTCTGTTTTAGTTTTATAGTTGGGGCAGTTGTTCTGTAGTCATTATTTTCCGTACTTTAATAATTGTAGTTAAAATGAATGACTGCTCGGAATATTTTGTATATGTATTATATTGTTATGTCTGCTATTATTGGAAATAGTTTGAGCAGCTATCATCGCCTGTGTTCGTATATTCAATCCAGTATACTGGCTAGTATGACATAACGGTTAACACACCATTTTGAAGGTGGTCAGTGCAGTGTATTGAATATAGGAAGACACGCATTATTTCTTAAATGAAAGTGATATTTATGATCTCTGGTTTATTTTTTTATTTATATTTCAATGTTTATTGGTTACACTGTTTGAATCTATTGTGTTGTATTTATTTTATAAGAGTAGAGGAAAATAAATTAGAAATAAATGCACTGCAGTGATTACCTCCGTAAAATAAAATAAAAATTATAAAAGCAATTGTACAATATTTATATTAAAAAATATATTTTATTTCCTTAAAACTTATTTTCTTAAAACTCAACTTCAAATTTGGTGCGCTTAGCTGAGAATAACTATCGACGACGATAGAAGAACTGATAACTGCCTGACTATGTGTTACGTTGCCAGATAAATTAACAAATGCGCTCTGGGCCTAAAAATATTCCTCGCTAGCGTTAGACAGCTATTTTCAGCATCGTATGGCAGGTCGCTTACGAGGCCTACGCAGCTGAAATTATGTCTCTGGAAGGACAGTTGAAGTAGCCAGACGACGGTCTGTTACGGGTTACGGTACATTTTATTAAGCCCTTGTAGGTACTGCCAAACAGCTGTTCTGTGATCGCCGGTTGCACACGCTTATAAGCTAAAACAGACGAAGCGTATTCTTCCGAGTCGGTACCGCTTAGCCTAAAGAGCGGTGCAAAACACTCGCATCTCACCGCCTTACCAGCAACAACAGACTGGCTTATTTTTTATCATATTCTTGGGCTGCTGTCAAATTGATTCGATTCTTATGGAACGCCGTTTTGCTATTTAATAGTAAGGATTAAGTAGAAATAAAATTTTCTAAAAGAATTCACTCTTCACATTTTCTTATACATTGATAAAACTATATTTCATGACATCTTGATAGTAGTTGATGCTACAAGTGCCCAAAGGGACCAATATTTGAGAATCCTGAATATGCAACATGAATCTTAGGTATGTGTTGTTATATTCGCTGAAGGACAAGTAGTGTGGTATATGTCACAACCCGCCTTAGTCCGAGAGCGAATATGACATATACAAGATCTTTGATTATATTTAGTTAGAAAAAAATGTCTTATATAGAAATTGTAGTTTGTTTTTCATATTATCTTTTGAAACTATCAATAAAAAAATATCGCATTAAAACAAGTGAAAATTAAAAAAAAAATTAAAAATATTTTTTATTGGGCATTTAAGATTTAAACCGTACCGATGAGTACCTACTATTGCTATCCTTTTCTCGATTTTAACTATACTTATGTATATGTGTTTGCCAGCAACAGCAATTCCATAATAAATTACTGTTTGTCTACCACAACACAAAATTAAACTTTAAATTAACAATAACGTCTGACAATTGCGACATAACCATAGACGATCTTCCAGAAAGTACCTATATACCAGAGAACGAGACGTATATATACGCTCTATGCTCGTGCGTAATTCCAGTGACGGATCCCATTGTCGTACCATGTCGACAAAATAATGATCTTGGTTGAATGAGATAATTATAATTACCAATATTGGATCACACTTGGAGGTTAACAGGCGGCGAGATATCTGCGATCTAAGTACGAATTCGAAATTTCAAGTCTCTAGACTTTATGGGGCCTGAGAAATCGCTGCGGAGTCCATTGATACAAGAACCGAAAGTAATAAAAACTATTTAAAAACGCATTAATAAATCCATCAAGTGAGCATCCAATTAAGGTGAGAGTTTTAAATCTGTCCGAAGAACCTAGAGTTTTAATGAAAAATGAAGTAATTGCCTGTGCGGAACCTATAGTATCTGTCAAAATCTCAAGCAGTCAAAGGAAAACCATGTACCAGAAAGGAAGAGAGCTGAAAGAGAGAATCATTTCTCAACTTCCTAACCAACAGAAGGCGAAATTCGGTGATTTATGGGAGAAATACAAAGAACTATTTTCTTTTTCGGAAACAGATCTAGGACGAACTAATATGGTACATCGCATTAACACAGGCAACCAACAACCAATAAAACAAATTCCAAGAAGGGTACCATTAGCAAAACAAAATGAAATGGAAATACTTATAGATAACATGAGGAAATAAAAGGTAATTGAACCTTCGAACAGTCCTTGGTTGTCACCGGTGGTCTTAGTCACAAAAAAAGATGGCTCGACTAGGTTTTGTGTTGATTATAGAAAATTAAATGAAATCACAAAAAAAGACAGTTATCCTCTTCCTAGAATAGACGATACACTGGATTGATTGTCAGGAGCGAAATGGTTTTCTACATTGGACTTGAAAAGTGGATATTTGCAAGTCGAAATGCATATGGAGGATGAAGAAAAGACAGCATTTTCAGCCAATACTGATCTATTGCAATTCACTGTAATGCCATTCGGATTGTGCAACGCTCCAGCGACTTTTGAGAGATTGATGGAAAGAGTACTACGTGGACTCATTGGAAAGAAATGTTTAGTATACCTTGATGATGTAATCGTTTTCAGTGAAACATTTGAGGAACACTTGAAAAATCTAGAAGAGGTATTTCAACGATTCACACAAGAAAATCTTAGACTTAATCCTGAGAAATGTGCTTTCCTAAGAACTGAAGTGAAGTATTTGGGACACATTATATCCGCAAATGGTGTAAGAACAGATCCGGAAAAGACAGAAGTGGTTCATAATTGGCTTGTACCAAGGAACAAAACAGAACTGCGAAGTTTCTTAGGCCTGTGTTCATATTACAGACTGTTCGTAAAGAATTTTGCTAGTATTGCCCGTCCATTGCATCGACTAACTGAGAAGGAAATACCTTACAATTGGACTCCAGAATGTCAGAATGCTTTCGAATATCTGAAAGGTGCTTTGTGCTCTTCTATTGTTCTGGCTTATCCCCAGAGAGAAGGAGAATTTATCCTAGATACTGATGCCAGTAAAACAGGAATTGGGGCAATTTTGTCCCAAAGAATAGAAAGAGTGGAGTATGTACTAGCATATTACAGTAAGATTTTATCAAAGGCTGAACAAAATTACTGTTTGACGCGGCAGGAGTTACTAGCTGTAGTCAAGGCAATAAGACATTTCCACAAATATTTATACGGTCAGACATTTGTTCTACGAACCGATCACGCATCACTTAAATGGCTGTTCCAGTTCAAGAGCACAGAAAGTCAGATAGCGCGCGGGCTCCAACAACTTCAAGAATATGACTTCAAAATTGAACATCGTCCTGGTATTAACCACAGAATTCTGATGCACTGTCAAGACGGCCTTGTGCTGAGGACTGTAAAAACTGTTCAAGACTTGAAAATAATTTGCCAGAAATTCTTAGGGCCTGTTGTTCGAAAATAAATGACGTCGGCTAAGCTCGTGCTAAACACACGCTAATCTTTGACGTGAGCTAAAGCGTTGTTCGAAGCAGAGTTTTCAAAAGTTTAGCGCGGTCGTCGCCAGTGACCTGTTTTACCTACCTATAAGGTGATTTTGCGTTGTTCGAACGCCAAACGCCGCACTAGCCTATTTTCAGCCCGTGATTAGCCGCATGATTTCTAAACCAGGCGGGGGGTGGATTTAAGTAGGTATTTGACAGCCGGCAATAATTTCTTTATACATTCGATCGAAGTTATGTGTGAAATTTGTCTCTGCTGAGAATAAGTGCAACGAAATTTGTGTTTGGATGCAACTTACACTGTTCCACATAAGGTAAGTTTGTTATTATCTTTTTTTAATTATGCAAAATTTTGTAATTTTGGAAAGTATTTACGACTCAAGTTCCCTGAGGCTGGTATTTGTTGTTGATATATTATGCATACAAGTTAATTGCTATGACTTACAAAGGCAGAGTTTCTCAATATATCCTACTGTATACAAGTACATAAAATCTATTACGAGATCTATCACGGTACAATAATTAGTCTACACCTGCACATAACGAAGAAAATAATATGGGAACGTTTATCCGCTCAGCCAGAAACAACCCTCGCTCTGCCTCTGCATACGTTCTTATACAGTTATGACACATACTTCACATATCACAGTTGTTATATTAAAAAATAATAGTTATACCAGGATACACAATTATTATATCATGAGTTATACCAGAGACGCGACGGAGAAAATGATGTTGGTATCATCGACGGGTGGCGGGGGATACAGGCGAAACGGCAGTCGCGCAGTCGCAAGCAGTAGACTAGTGAGTCCTAACCCTAACCTAACCTTTATAATATGTGAGTAGTTGGCAGTGTTGTACGTAAGTCGCGTTAAAATCTTGTATAACCTCCTTCGTCTGTGATCTTGTATGTAAACATGTTTATTGTGAAATATGTGTATTGGTTAGTGAGAAGAACACTCGGGAGACTCCATTAAAAGATAGACAACTTTCGCGAAGCCTAGCCGAGTGGAGCCAGTGTCTCAATTTTTAACGAAGAATAGAGCGCCCCAAATGACTCAGAGGGTCCCTCAGCTAGAAATCCTACCTCATTCTTCTGTAAATCTGTAAGTGGATATATTAATATTAAAGGTTACTACCAAAATGTGCGTGGTCTGCACACGAAGACCAATATAAAAAACGGTTATACCATTATGTGTGAAATCGTCGTCGTGCATAATTTTAAATGTTCGTTATTGAATGACAATCCTACAATAATTATCAACATAATTTTGATCAACTGCTTTACCAGCCTGAGGTAAAATAGAAAAAGGTATATTGTAATTCAGTAGAGATGATCATTATATTTATGCTTATCTATGTACCTGATGTAAGTTTCCAGTACCAGTAGAATTTTACTGCTAATCGAAAAGATGAAAATAAGTAGATATGTATTTTAGAAAATATTCAAATTGAATAGAATAAGAAAATTATAGCCTTTCATAGTGAAAATTATTTTTCAACAAGTTGAAATACCTGAAAAATTTTGTATGAAACACCCAATTTTGTTATTAGAAACCAAAATTACAAGAATATGAATGTCAGCTGAGCGCAAAAGCTTAGTATTACAGAATAAATGAATTCAGTTCAATGTTTCTCTAAAGAATTTTAATTTTTTTGTGCTTTTCTAAATAATATTTTCTTCTATATTGTTTCGTACTAATATTTTTTTCTGTACAGGACATTTTCTTTTTGTTTGGGAGTTGGAGCTGGAGTGTTGGTGGTTCGGGGTTCTGGTAGTTGGCATTCTGGTTCCAAAGAAACAGAACATGGCAGGGCCTCTACAATAACAACAGGGGTGTTGACACATTGATATTTCCTGAAAATTAATAATATAGAATATTATTTTTAAAAATATATACAATAATTGCTAGTGTTTTATGAGTAGTTTGTAAACTGCAAGGTATACATATTGTAAATACCTATATGTAAATATTGTTAATTATATATCTTACTATTAAAAATAATAATTGTATATTTTTTGTAATGTTTTTTATGTGTATAATAAATAAATAATAATACTATTTACGTATCTTATCATTGCAATACTTTGTTATGTTTATTGTAAAATACTTCCTTTTTGTTTCCATTTTTTGAAGATATATATCACAGAAAAGATTTCCATTTCATTATTCACTACCAAAAAAAGCAAAGATGACAACTAGTTTAACCTATTAACCTATAAAATTTTGACATATGACGACCCACTTACGATGCGTGAAGTTTGCAACAAAAGGAGAAATAGCTGAGCTGCGGCTAAGGCTAGCCACAGTTAATCCCGATTCGAACAACGCTCAAATTTTGTAAGCCCCCATGCGAGCTAAGCACGGGTTAAACTTAGCACATGATTAGCCATTGTTTCGAACAACAGGCCCTTAAAGTCAAACGAACTTTGATAAATTGCGACCCAAACTGGATTTCGGAAGTACTCAAGCAATACCAACTGGATGATAATGATATTGGACCAGTTATGAGGTGGAAAATGGATGGAGCAAGACCTACTTGGCAGGAGATATCAGATTTGTCTCCTGTGATAAAAGGATACTGGTCACTTTGGGAATCTTTAGTAATTGATGATGACGTTTTGAGAAGAAAATGGGAAAGTAATGATGGTAACACTGTTCATTTGCAAATAATTCTTCCACGGGAAAGAATTAAACAAGTACTGCAAGAGATTCATTGTGGAGCAAGTGGTGGCCATTTAGGTATCAATAAAACTTTATCGAAGATCAGAGAGAGGTTCTACTGGTTAGGAAGCCATGCTGACGTAGAGGACTGGTGTCGGCGATGCGATACCTGCCTTATCAGTAAAGGCCCAAATACCAGAACCCGCCATAGGATGCAGCAGTACAATGTGGGTGCCCCATTTGAGCGAATAGCCATCGATATTACGGGACCATTTCCAATAAGCAGCTCTGGAAATAAATATCTCTTGGTCATTATGGATTATTTCAGTAAATGGCCAGAGGTAGTCGCAATTACAAATCAGGAGGCAAAAACAGGGGCCGATGCCCTATTGAACATTGGATAAGTCGGTTTGGGGTGCCGTTAGAGATTCACTCGGACCAAGGTCGAAATTTTGAGTCGGAAATCTTTCAGAGTGTGTGTAATATAATGGGAATTAAGAACACTACAAAAATATTTGAGGTCAGCAATCAATGAACACCAAACAAACTGGGACAAGTGTATACCGCTCTTCCTACTGGCCTATAGATCTTCCACTCATGAATCGACCAAATAATCCCCTGCTGGCATTGTGCTTGGTAGAAATCTGAAACTTCTGTCTGATATCTTGTTTGGTTCACCAAGCGAACCTCCCACATCTGTAGATGCCTACATTCAGAGTTTGAGGCGAAGACTCGGGGGAATACACAATCTGGTTAGAAAACAGTTGAAGATTTCTAGTGATCGAATGAAGGCCCGATATGATATTCGTGCAGAAACCGGACAATTTAAAATTGGTGATAAAGTGTGGTTGTACAATCCACAAAGTCGAAAAGGTCGTTATCCAAAGTTTGATAAACAATGGGAGGGACCATATACCGTTATGAAGAGGATAAACGATGTGGTATATAGAATTCAGAAATCCCCAGGCAGTAAAATGAAAGTGGTTCATATCGACAGACTTTCACTGTAAAATGGGACTGAGGTGACATTTGATCGGAACGATCAACGCTAAGAAGGGGGCGTGTTACGTGGGTAGTTTATCATGTACTTACTTTAGTACGGTTAGTAAAGTGTTAAGTACCATTGAATCAGTAACTTGAATTTGAGCTGTCTTTTCGATGCTCGTTAAATTCTGCTTTCTGATGGAAGCATGAATTTTTGCTTCGTGCGTTTGTAATCCCGCAACGAAAGTTAAGGGCGATTTACCAGGTAACTGTCTAATTCTTTGAAGATCTTGAATCAAAGCGGTAAGATCCCTTGAGTCGCGAAAGTGAGCATCTAAGAGTGACTTGATTTCGTTCCATGAATCTCGGTTGCGTGAATTAATTAATTCCGAGGAACTACCTCTAAGTTTGTTCTTTATATGTAGAACGAACAGATTTTTCTATCATCTACAGCCATTTGAAAAGCGGTATTGCAAGCGTTTAAAAATGTTGTGAGCATGATTTGATTTCCATCGAAATCGGGAATGATTGAGAAAATCTCCGATAATTTGTATGCTTCAGTTATTACATGTTGGATGGGGTTTTGATTTTGGTTATTGTCTGATTCACCGGCTTGGCTTCTTGTTTCAACCATGGTGCGTGATTTGGGATTATGACAATAATAACCGAAATAATCGATTGCCAATTGCAGCAACAATAATAATAATAAACGTGATGATTCTCTGTACTTACAGCAAATTCTTCATTCGTCAGCGGGAGATGAAATCTTTCCTCCGTGAACTGTGTTACACCAGGTAAGGGTCTGCGTGTTCCTTGATGCCGGAGAGACCGTCTTCTCGCTATGCAGAATTTCACTGGTAGTGGTTTCTTGATTTTTCTTGAAGATCTGGAAATCACCACAAATAGTTAGAATTCTCGTGTTCTATTCGTGTAGAGAGTATCCTACTGACTGCGTCATTTTTATATCTTTTTATTTGAAATTCACTTTTTAAAAACAATTTTACACTTTATTTATTGGAAGTTATAAGTTACAGATATTATATTATATTAACTAAGTTACTTATGTACTAAGATGATTACTGGTGTGATAATAATTATATTATGAATCGTGCGCGACAGCTGCTCGTACTTTATATTATTAAAAATGTAGAGTTTGCAATTTGTGTGAAGCTGTTGAAATGTCTTATTACATCCGTAGGTGTCTGGAAAGACAGTGTGGGTGGTTGCAACTTTGTTGTCGGTGCTGTATCTTGCAGAATCCAGGGTTAAATATCAAGATTAGCAAGTACCTGACGCATTGTCATCAAATTCCATTTATACAATATAGGTCATGCAACAATGTCTGTTATAGACGTTACGTCATCATATAATCTAATATATATATATATATATATATATATATATATTAATGACTGCCGAGAAGCTATTTTTAAAAAATAATTTTATTTCTATAAATTACAAATACGACTTACTAACTATCTAATTCAGACTACGCGTGGTACCTGCTGAATAAGCAGTATCGAGGTTGCAGAAATATATTGTATATAGAGGGTGATCCTATAACTCCTCCACCCCTAGAACAAAGCATCTCCTGGGAGGCTGAGTTTTTTATCTTCTTTCTTCTTGGTCGAGTTGGTTGAGCGGTTGAGAATTTATTTTCTGTTTCTTCTTGTCCATTTGATATATAAGTAAGGGCATCCTATGTATTGAACCATAAATGATGATAGTCCTCATACTCGGAATGTAGTAATTGTGTGTGTAATTGAAGTTCAGTTTTTTCAGTTGAATTTGGATTCTTGGTTCATCTATTATCTTTGGTTGGAAGGTGATATCATCGACGACTAATGGTTTGCCGTAACTGGTTTCTTGAAAATTTAATTTGTGATTTCTGAAACTTAAGGTACAAGAATCTCTTTTATGAAAGATTCCCAATAGATTTTTGGTTTCAATCGATCGTTGACATTGGAATTCGATCTTCTCTTCTTTTGGGAATACAGCTAGGTATTGATTGATTTCGAATATCGGTTCGATATGATCATCAGCGATATCCAAACGGGTCTAATGGCAGACTGGTATTTTGGTGAAGAACTTCCTCACAAGGAACTTTGTAGGTAGCTAGTATATTGGTCGGACAATGGTACCATTTATCTTGAATACATATACCAGATAGAGGTATAAGAGAGCCATCATTTTCGGCTTTTAAAATGAATTTTGCATTTCGAATTGTAAGATATTTGGATTCATGCTTTGTTGGTATAGGTAACATATGGAAAAGGTCGTACGACTTTTCTAAATAAATTGGCAATGATAGTATATAAACCACTCGATTTGATTCAACATTACAATGTACCTTTAATAATGATTCAAAATCTAATATATTCTCATATTTGACTTCAAAAGGTAGTGACTTCTTATAGAAATAAGAAATTCTTTGAATTTTTTTAAACAAATCAGAAGATCTAATTATACTTGGGGGTTCTCTATATCTTGTAAGATGTTAAGCGTTATTGTAGTTTTGGAGTTCCATGTTGTCAAGCGAGTGAAGCGCAGATATAAGACTTGCCTCTTGAAAATCAAGCGGTACAGAGCAAATCATATACAATCAAAGATAAGATAGTGACCTGATAGTGTTTGTGTTAGAGTGAAGTGAGAAAGACTGAAAAAAATAACCAGAAACAACTAGGATAAGTAGATATAATTAATAATAATTAAATCTAGGTCAACTGTCCATATAAACAAATCATCGCCGACCATACATTGACCGCGCTGGATTATTAAGCGGTTTTGCCAGATCCAATAAAAATCAAGATAAATTAAGAAGAAATATTAACCAGATTAATAGAATATATAGCTGAAGATTGAGAAGAGTTAGACTTCCGACGGGTCGACCGGAGCGCGATCAACAGCAAGAAAAATTAATATAGAAAAATATGCAGAAAATTGAGATGATTTTCTCGCAAATTAACGGAAACATCAAACAAATGAAAGAAACAATGGCTGATTTGATACTAGGTATAAAACATATAAAACCAGTTAACTTAGAACTGAAAGATAAAGTAGAGAAACAAGAAGAGCACATACAAAAACTAGAAAGGGAAATTAGAAGCAAAAATATCATAATAAAAGAAATCAAGGACGACAATAATGAAAACCAGAACGAAGTAGAGGACAAGGTATGAGAAGTGATACAAAAAATGGGACTGAACATCGAAAAGAAGATAGAACTGGATGAGGCCAGAAGAATTGGAAAGTATGATGTAGATAGTTTCTGCAAGCAATAATTGCATTCAAGTGTGAAGATTTGATCTTATTCATTGCAAAACAAACAACATATGTGATTAAATGTGTCCATAAATAAATAGTTCATCATTACCTGTTTGGTTCAGATTTCCTGTGAATGAATAAATGAAATAGTCCAGGAGCTGAGGAAGCTTCACATAATTCAGACAATGGATATTTCATTTATGTGCTGTAGAACAAAACATCTATCATCCTATGTTTGTATTAATCGTCATGGTATTTATCATAAAAGTTGCTTATTCTCTAAATTCAAGAATAAGGTGAAATTCTTATACGAAAATAGAATAACCTGTTGTGAAAACAAAAATGAAGAATCTGACCACCACCCTATTGGAACGTAGCATTCTAGAACAAGCGATCAATGATCTATCTTTTGATGGTGATTTGAAAGACAAATACATACAAAAACTCAAGATGGAGAATAAAGTCATGATGGAAGAAGCCACAAGATCAGAGTCAGAAATGAACGATATATTGATTGATTCAACGAAGTACTCTCTGATCTATAGTGCGGTTAAACTATGCAATCATCTCCCTTCCACCTGCAAAAACTTAGTTTTGCCATCTCATTTCAGGAGAAAGGGCTCTCCAAATACCGCAGCTAAAAGAAGCTAGGAAAAAGGATATAGATCGTTCATAAGATACAACAAGTTGGTAGTAAATGATGTACAATACACCGCAGAAGAAGAAATCAACAACTTAGAAAAAAAAGTGAAAGATCACTAGAAGAAGAAAGTCCAGATATCCAAGCGAGTAAGCTCTCAAGAGACTCTCCGTCAAAAAACTAATAAGAAAAAATACAAAAGAAAGAACGATGCATAACACAAGCAATGGACAAGGATAGGCTAAACAATATAAACAGAAAACACTAACATGGAAAATAGTGAAATGGAATATAATTACATTAATGGAAAAGACAATGAACTAGAAGAGGAATTTGAGAAGTTAGAGGCTGATATATTGGGAATGACTGAAAATAACAATATATTAATATACATTGGAATATCACAGGAAAACAGAGCAGCTGCAGGAGTTGGGTGCATAATTAATAAACAAATTGAAGAGCAGATACAAAACTGGATACCATGGAATGAACGCATACTGACAGTAGAGATGAAAAATAATAAAACATGCCAGATAAGATCAATAATAATCGCTTATGGGCTAAATGAAGATGATAAAGCCACAAATAAAGATAAATTCTGGAACGAGCTGACAAGAATAATAGACCAAACTAATGGAAAAAATATTTAATAGGAGATATCAATAGCAGAATTGGACAATAGAATAGTGAATACAAAACTGTTATTGGCAAATTTGGAGAATTAATTAGAAATAATAATGGTAGGAGACTACTTGATGTTTGTTTCACAAACGATTTTATTATAACAAACACGTTTTTCCCTCATAAAGATATACACAAATATACCAGAGAAGTACAGAGTAGAAATGAAAAATCGATAACAGAAAGTCAGTACAAAAAAAACAATAATGGATACAAGAATCAAAAGAGGAGCAGAAATAGGAAGTGACCACTATCTAGTAATAACGACAATACGGGAGAAAATCGAAAAACAGAACCCATCAACCAACAAGGCGCAAGGAAAAAGCCCTCACATTGAGTTAATAAAGTCTTATAATTTTGGAGACAAAGGAGTATCAGATAAATACAAAAATGAAATAAATATTAAGTTCACAAATAATAAAACAAGTACAGAAAGTAAAAACATAGAAAATGATTGGGGAATATTTAAACAAATAGTACTAAGCACAGCTGAAAAAGAATGTGGAGCGAATAGGAAAAACAATAATAGGAAGCAAACGTCATGATGGACTGGTGGACGTTCGCACTTAATTCGTGACCAACAGAAAAGCAACATAATACGCAGAGCATCAGAAATAATAACAGAAGAAAAAGATATTATGACAAAATGGCGAGAGTATTTTATAGAACTTCTCTATGAAACACAAGAAGGGGTACAAATAGAAGAAACTGAAATACTACAACAAGAAGAGGAAAATGAAATAACCATGGAAGAACTAAAACAGGTAATAAAGGAACTGAAGAATTGGAAGGCTCCTAGATATAACAAAATAACATCAGAAATGATCAAAAATATTGAACAAATAGGTGAAGATAGACTGCTAGATATCTACAAGATATGGACCGAAGAAAAACTACCGGGAGACTGGAAGAAATCGTTGATTATCCCGATACATAAGAAGGGAGACTCAAAGAACTGCAATAACTACAGAGGAATAATCTTGTTATGTACAGCAATGAAAATGTTTGAGAAAATAATAGAGAAAAGAATAAGATCCAAGATCGAAAGTACATTAAAAGACTCACAGAGGGGGTTTAGAAGTGGAAGAAGTACACAGGACCATGTTTTCACGATTAAACAAATCACAAAAAGCAAGCCAAGAGAGAAGAAAAGTTTATATGGCATTTTTAGACCTAGAAAAAGCTTTCGATTCAGTACAAAGACATAAAATATGGAAAATTTTGAAGGACCGAGGCTTAAGGTTAAGACTAACACAAAAAATATACGAAAACTTAAACTTATATATTAGAGTCGTTATGTCATCACTATTGGTGTCTTCTCGTTTTTCTATATCACCGGGTTCAACAATAACTGACTCGCTACTTAGTGTTTTTCTGATCGTGATTCGTTAAATTCGTCCAGGTAATCAAATAGTGGTAATTTGGATGGTCCAACTTCGTTGACATTAATTTCTATTCTTGACAATGCGCCCGCGATCTTATTTAAAGAGCCTTTCCCATAGATGATCTCATAATCGTATACTTCAAGTTTCAGGCGCCATCGTATTAATTTTGAATTTGGTTCTTTCAGCGACATTAACCATTGTAATAGTTTGTGGTCGTAACAATTTTAAATTTTCGACCAAAAAGTACTTTTCCTTTTCGATTGTAGATCAGAACCTATTTTTTAATATTTTTTTATTACTTTCGTTTTTTTTATATACTCGGCAGCGATTTCTCAGGCTCCATACGGTCTAGAGACTTGACATTTCGAATCCTTACTTAGAACACAGACATCTCGCCGCCTGTTAAGCTCCAAGTGTGATCCAATATTGATTAATTATATTATCTCATTCAAGCATGATCAAACTATTTCTTCAACATAGAACGACAATCTCGGACAATGGAATCCGTCATTGGAATTACGCACGAGCATGAAGCATTTGTCTTCACTATCAAGATGCAGAGAATATATACCAGAGAACAGATACGTATATATACGTATAAGTATAGTTCAAATCAAGAAAAGGAGTGATAGCAATAGTACTCATAGATCCGGTTCAAATCTTAAATGCCTAAAAAAAATATTTTTTTTTTTAAAATCCCACTAGTTCCTTTTGAGAATACTCCACTAAAGGGGTAATTGCTCGCATCTGTACTGAATGGTTCATCAAAGTTTGGGTATTATAAAATGGGTTCATTTGTTAGGAGTTGTTTACAAAACTCGAAACAATTGACGTATCTTTGATATCTATAATTGCATCTTTCTTTAAACGTTTTGTTAAAAGTTTGGTAATCTTTAATGAATTTGTGGTAGTAACATAATATTCCAAGAAATCCTTTCAATTGTTTAGTGTTTTTAGGAATTGGGTATTTTTGGATTGTAATAATTATCTTATTCGGGTTTGGCTTAATCCTTCCGGTGTAACAACGTGACCTAAATATGCTACTTCTTTCTTCAGAAAAAATCAAATTTGTCCATTTGTATCTTCAGTTTTGCCGATCTTAAACGTTAGAATACTTCTCGTAGTCTTTCTATATGTTCTTGCAGATTTGTTGAGAATATAATAATATCATCGAGATATACGAGACATCTCACGTTTTGTATTCCTCTTAATATGTTGTCCACGTTGCTTTGGAATGTAGCCGGTGCTTTACGTAACCTGTACGGAACACGATTAAATCGTAGTGACCATGTTCTGTATTGAACGCTGGGAATATATTCTTCAGCCATTTGAATCTGGTGAAATCCAGAAGTAAGATCTAGTGTATTAAATTACTGGCTTCGGCCTAACTTATCTAATAGAACTGTTATATTTGGTAATGGATATCTGTCCCCGATGGTCTTTTCGTGCAACTGGGACACTGGGAATTCAATAAGGTGTTTATGGACTTAAGACAAGCTTACAACACCATTATACAGGACAGGGTCTGGCTAGCCGTGCCAAATATAGGCATACCTCACAAAATCATCGCTCTCACGAAAGTATAAAAGCATAAACAATACCAGGTGCCGCGTAAAAGTGGGAACCCATATAACAGAGGAGTTCTAGGTCATGTGTGGATTGAGACAGGGAGATAGACGGTCGCCTCTGCTCTTTAACATAATACTAGACATGGCTATCAAGAAGACAAACATCACCCCGGAAGTATTTACCAATTAAGAACCACAAATGATTCTGGCCTTCGCGGATGACTTAGACGCGGTCGGAAGAAGTGCTGTCGGAGTCAAGGAGAGCTTGATGAAAATCGAAAGAGATCACCGGACGATCGAATGATCAAGATAGTATGAGAAGGAAATCCAGCGGGAAAGAGACCGCTGGGGCGACCGAGAGTTAGGTGGAGGGACAACATCTTAAAAGATCTACGGACTATGAAGGTATATGACTGGAAGGAGGCCATAACGGACCGGGTCCGATGGAGGAAAATCGTTAACGCAGCCAAGACTCACCAAGGATTGTAGCGCTACATAGAAGAAGAAGAAGACATAAAAAATATCTGAATATTCTTTAATTAATGATAAAAATGCATTCTCCTCTTCCGAAATCATATGGTCAGTTCTGAATTTTGGTTTTCTTAACGCTAAAATTATTTAAATTTTCTTCTGCTCTTGGATTTTCATCGTTCTGATTAAAATCAATTGCAACGATTGGTTCATTTATTTCTAATGGTACAAATCGCTTCAAAGTTATGAAAATGCGATGTACATTCTGGTATTTCTAAATTTGACAATTTTGTATAAGGAATAATAACATCACCGTTTTAATATTCTTCACATTAATTTTTATGACCTGCTCGCATCTTGGCTGTAACGCGATACAATTCGATGAGGACTGATTTTGTGATAATATAATGAATAATGAATTTTGCTTGTGGGCGTAGCTATGAGATTTTTATTTATCAAAATATCTGCTTTCAGCAGTTGCAAGTTATCAATGCCTTTTGTGTTGAATAATTTTGGACATGGTATAGAAGTACTATAATTTTCTATGGGTGTTCCATGTGCTGTTGAAAATTGAAATGGTTCTTTGAATATTCCTGGTTTATAATATTTGTGGGCAATCTCTGGTCTTATAGAAGATTGTGTTCTGGGAAAATGATATATGGAAGTTTGTTATCGTTATAATCAAGATTCATTAACAAGTTTGAAATTCATGATTTGAATCTGGAATCTCTTCTTCCGAGGCTTGTTCGTGAAAAAAATAATTTTGATGATCTGAAATTTTCTCATAATTCTCTTCGTCTGGGAATTCGACAAAAGGTTGTTCATTTTCTTCATTGACGATGAGCATAATGCTTTGTTATGGATTATTATGAAATTGATTTGGTCTATTAAATTGCGAATATCCTCTCGTCTGTCCATGTCTGTACGTGTTATTAGTCACAGTACTCGATGGTTCAGGATGGTTAAAGGATTGTTGGTGTTATTAGGCGCATGAGAATTCGGGTTCGGATTAAAACGTGGTTTCTGGCTGAACTGATTATTATGCGGATGGTTAGTTAATTGAAATGGTTGGGAATATTTCCTATAAATTCTATTATTATCAAAATTTTTGTGCACTGGTTGAGAATGTTTGATTTCGTTTTTATTAAATTTCAAGTGTGGATGTAATTGAAAATCATAATTTAATATATTCAATGCGGAATTAAGATCTGTTGGGTTTTTAGTTCTCATTAAGGAACCGATTGGATCCTTAAGACCTCGTAATACTCTTAAAGCTAAATTACGGTGGTGAGTAATTAATGTAAGGAAATTTTTAAATTCAAAATCCGATGAATTCTAGTATAAAACTCAAATGATGTTTCGTTACCTTGCCTTAGTTCAACTAATTCAATGTTGAGGGTATATACATCTCTTTTATCCGCATGAGTATTAAGGAGAGCTACCTTTAAATCATTCCAATTAGAATTAATACAGGATATGTTTACAGCTGCTTCGCCTCTTATTTTAGAACGTATACTAGACTCAGATATTCATTCTGGAAGTTGTTTACGTCTACTTTATTATAGATTTTTTTTCTTCTAATTTCTCACTGATTTCAAGAAATCTGTTCAGTAATTCTGCCTGACCAAAAAATTCTGGTATCATATTTGAATATTCCTGTTTTAGTACAGGTGCAGTTACTGTTTCGTTAACCATTTTAGGTATAATTATTTATAATTCTTTAATTTGAATTTTGGATTTGCTTATTTGTAGTTTACTCAAATCGATAATAGATTTTGAGTTGCTTGATGTATTTGGTGAGAATGAATCAGAATAGGAGTTGTCACTTGCGTAATGATTTAAAGACATAAATGTACTTAAGCAATGCTATGATGAGTTCCATGTAGATGGTCCGAAGGGGTTGCTACTGTTCTCTTAGTCTCCACTTCTCACTAAGCCACTTTTCATCTTTAACCTAGCTTAATGGACACTACACTACTTGAACTTGTTGAATTTTTGCCAATACATCGTTGAAACGTACCGATATATTTTTCCTTTTTCTAAATGCGATATTTTTTTACTGATAATTTCAAAAGATAATATGAAAAACAAACTACAATATTTATATAGAACATTTTTTTATATCATCAAAAATAACGGCTTCAGATAGCCACGTAAATATAATCAATCAAAGACCCTGTACCTAGAAGCGAATGTTATTTCACGATTGTCAGTTTCGCCTTTTTACTCACGTGTATTTTATTCAAATCTTGCTATGGAAGTTAAATTTCATATAGTCGTTATTTCTTTGATCACTGCGTTGACATTTTTGACTCTAGAAAAATTGAATGCTGCACGCGTCCGAAAAGATTACTTTTCGCATTAGGGCGTAAACTAATTCATGATGCTGACGGGAAAAATACTTCACCTATTAGTGTCATAAAATTGCATGTTATCGTCAAGGGCGTGGATATGGGATACTGTCGCCACGATAATCAGTTCTCAAAACTTGAAGTTTCCAAGCAAGTGTGACGAAAAATGTATTCCGGAGCAAATGGTAAAACCTCGAATTATCATTATTATATAGTTATAACATTAATAATTTTTCTGATACTTGGATATAGTTTCATGATATTTTTACATATCATATCAAAATAATAACTGAAATATTGTCGAATTATTTGCAAGCCTGTGTAACATCTGAAACATTCTATGCATAATTTTAATTCCCGAATAAACATTCAAGATTTAAGATTATGTAAGTACATTATTTTGATTCAAAAATAAAAATTAGGCATATAAGTTATTTTTTGTATTTTTAGAAAGGCTGAATTCGGCAATTTCAATAAAGAAATAGTTCCATTGCAGAATAATAATGTTGCGTATGTGGGTTCGCAGATAAGTGAGACTAATTTAGAGTTATTAAATTAACTTTATTTACACTCAAAATGATATAAATTAAAACTTAAATTTACTATATCCTCACTAACTTACTCGGACTATTCTATTTATTCACACTGTCTTTTACATTCTGCCTTCTTGCTGAAAATTCTCCCATATATATATATATCCGACAAAGGATCCAGACCATTCGAGCGGCTTCTTGTCTTTGATGCGAAAACCGCCACTAGACGCTTCTCGAAATCCCTTTTGTCGGCATTTTAACAGTAGATGCCGACTGCTGCCGTCGCTCTCTTTGTAAACGCCGCTTTCGGTATTTCCAGAACACAGCATATATCTCGCGCTTACTTCAAACGAATGCCGCCACTTTGTAGCCAATACCGGCGGCTGTTCCCCTTGCACGTTACACTGCTCCCTCCCTTAAAGCTGTTCGCCCAGAACAGCTTCTTCCGTTTGTCTCCAGACCGGTAGATTATCTCCTCGATACGGACTCAGTCTTTCCACGTGCACCACTTTTGGCTTGGCTCTTGGCGAAAGTTGGATCCTGTACACCAAATCATTAATCTTTTTGACAATGCGATATGGTCCTTCCCAAGGTCTTTGCAACTTTGGACTTAATCCTCTCCTTCGCTGTGGCTGGTACAACCAAACTGCATCGCCTTCGTTTAAAGAGTTTAATGACTGCCTTTTGTCAAGTCTCATCTTCATTTTGTCGCTCTTCAACTGAAGCTTTTGTCTGGCGAAATCGTGGACTACTCTAAGTCGCTCCTGTAGTTCAGCTACATAATGTGGAAGAGACACTTCTTCATGATCGTCGGCTGATGGTCTGCCAAACATCAGATCTACGGGGAGCTTCATTTCTCTTCCAGACAACAACATCGATGGTGTATAGCCAGTAGATTCATGCTGGGAACTTCGGTAGGCCAGGAGAAAGAGAGGTACCAGTTTGTCCCAGTTACGTTGGTGCTCATCCAGAAATATTGAGAGGTATTGATTGATGGTCCTATTGTGCCTCTCAACCATTCCATCTGACTGTGGATGAGATGGGGTTGTTCGTGTTTTTCATATCCCCAGCAACCTCATTAACTGCGTCCATACTTCGGATTCAAAATTTCTACCTTGATCGGTATGCAGCTCCAAGGATACTCCGTGTCTGGAAATCACGTTTTCCAGAAGGGCTTCGACCACTGTAACTGCTTCCTGATTCGGCATCGGCACTACTTCTGGCCACTTCGAGAAATAGTCCATGGCAACCATTATGTACTTATTTCCAGAATCTGTCGTAGGGAATGGTCCTGCAATGTCCACCGCAATTCTTTCCCAAGGTTCACCTGACAGATACTGCTTCATTTTCCCTCGGGATCGTGTCTTCGGACCCTTCTTAGAAGCACAGAGGTCACACCTTCTGCACCATTCTCCCACATCTCTTCGACAGTTGATCCAATAATACCGCTCTTTCACGCGTGCCAGTGTTCTATTTACTCCAAAATGGCCTCCACTGCGACTGCCATGCAGTTCACGAAGTACTTCAGCTACCATCGTTCGGGGTACAACGGTTTGATACACAATGCTTCTACCATCTGGACTTTCCCATTTACGAGTGATCAAGTCATCCCGTGAGCACAACGAATCCCACAGAGCCCAGTACCCCTTGACCGTCTGATTAAATCTGGAGATTTCTTGCCACTCAGGTCGTTGCTTTTGGTCTAGCCAGCCCCGTACTATCGTCAAATCTTTGTCAGCGATTTGTTCTTTTCTAAAGTTGTCTCTCGTGATTTCCTCAGTAATATCCGTTTCTTCATTCCTAATCTGCATTTGTTGGATATGTACAACATCCTCGGCTGTTTCTCTTTGTTCCTGCCTTTGACAGAATTTACAGGAACTGCCACAAGGTCTTGATGACAAGCTGTCAGCGTTGGCGTGACTTCTTTCTTTTTGGTCTTCAACTTTAAAGTCGTAACTCTGCCGTTTCTCCTTAATGCAACGCAATTGTAACTTGGGGGCTTGATAATCAGTAGTCGCCAGGGTTGGCCCCCTTACACTGGAGTTTTCCGGAAGTCGGGTATTCTCTCTCTGAATATTTCGCTCTTCAAATCTGGGTCATCGCTTGCAGTTTCTACTTATATGTCCCTCTCGGTTGCAATTGTAACACTTAATCGGTTTTCTATATCCGGACTCCTTACCTCCTCGAGAGAAGAACTTCTGAAACATCGACTCCAGCTTCTTAAAGAACTCTTCATTGTCTTGCAATTCGTTTGACACTCTGACTTCTGGATTCATCGAAGCGTTTTTGGCAGCTTCGTATTCCAGTGCCTGGACAACTGTTTCGGCTAAGGTGTTATGCCTACTTAGTCTCAACGCTTGCTGCATATCGATATCTCGAACTCCATCAATGAAGTACTGGACACTAATTTGCTCAATGAATTCATCTGGGGCCTGTGGATAAGCCAGTCGCACCATGCTCTCAATGCTACTGCTGAATTCCTGCAGTGACTCCGTTAAACCTTGAGTTCTGCTCTTCAGCTGGCTCTGATACACTTGGCTAAGATATTTGTTCCCGTATCTTAGCTCCAAGGCGCCCGCAACAGCCGAATAATCAGTTTGTTTGGCTTCAGAAAAGTTTTGAAGTATTTCAAGCGCCTTTCCTCGCAAAGCCAATACTAACGCCGTTGGTTTCTGCTGCTGATCCCATCCATTCGCATTGGCTGCAGCCTCAAACTGACGTTTGTACATAGCCCAGGATATTTCGCCGTCAAACGTTGGTGGTTTAAGTTTTTCATTGGCTATTTTGATCGCCGACGTGTCCAATTTGCTACTTTCGGCTTGGTTGGTATCTCGCATTTTCTTCATCTCTTTCTCTAGTATTCGGTACTTTTTCTCAAACTCTTCTCGAACTGTCCCAACGTCTTCTCGTACTGTTCCAATTTCTTCTCGAACTGTCCCAATTTCTTCTCGTACTTCTTGTTTTACGGTCTCGATTTCTTGATGGACATTTCGGAACAATCCTGCAATCTGCTCGAAATCTCTCTGTCGTCGTACCTCTTCTTCTTTCTTTTCTTGTTGTCGTCGTTCTTCTTTTTTCTGTTCTTCTCGCAGCCTTCGCTCCTCCTCTTCTTTCTTATCTTGTTGTCGCAGTTCTTCTTGTTTTCTCGAAAAATCGGAGAATAACTTAGTTAGTTGTTCTTCCATTTTTTTCTGTCTGCTTATGGGTGTTCCCCATAGACAAAAGCCTCTTCACTCGCTTATCCCACTTCTGACACCAAATTGTTGCGTATGTGGGTTCGCAGATAAGTGAGACTAATTTAGAGTTATTAAATTAACTTTATTTACACTCAAAATGATATAAATTACAACTTAACTTTACTATATCCTCATTAACTTACTCGGACTATTCTATTTATTCACACTGTCTTTTACATTCTGCCTTCTTGCCGAAAATTCTCCCATATATATATCCGACAAAGGATCCAGACCATTCGAGCGGCTTCTGGTCTTTGATGCGAAAGCCGCCACTAGACGCTTCTCGAAATCCCTTTTGTCGGCATTTTAACAGTAGATGCCGACTGCTGCCGTCGCTCTCTTTGTAAACGCCGCTTTCGGTATTTCCAACCACAGCATATATCTCGCGCTTACTTCAAACGGATGCCGCCACTTTGTAGCCAATACCGGCGGCTGTTCCCCTTGCACTTTACAATAATAATCCTAGAATAATTTATTCTAATAAACACTTAAAATACATGTTATCCGAAATACAATTATTATAGATGTTTACAAAAAAGTTTTTAAAGCCTATTCAAAATACTGTTAGATATCTGGCGAATGTGCCGGGGAAAATTTTAATGTCCGTAAAGTTAGCACTACCATTTCAAAAAATCAAAAATTATATCGTGGATGAATTGCCGCTTAATTGCCGTTTAAATACTGTGAAATCGAAAAACTACCATTTTCATATTTTTAAAAATAAGCCCTGGTAATGCTAACTTGACAGTCCAGTTAGCATTACCACCTACTTAGGCACGTTTCCTTAATTCGGAAAGTCAAACGCATTGCTGCAATAATTGCCGCTTTTCAACCTTAATTAAATAGTGCAAACCAACAAAATATTTTTTTCAATAAATAAGATTCTGGTAGTGCTAACTTGACAGTCAAGTTAGCATTACCACCTAAAAATGCACGTTTTCTTAATGCGGAAAGACAAAAACTTTGCGGCAATAATATTTTTTTTCAATAAATAAGATTCTGGTAGTGCTAGTTTGACATTTCGTGTAGCATTACCAACACCGAATAAGAGAATTGTTATCGGGAAGAAAAATGGAATGCTCCAATAAATGCAGTTTTTAACCGTGTTGCTAATAAAGTGATTGCAAACATCCTAGTTTTTATTTTAAAACCTATGGTTGTGCTAACTTGAAATTGAGGTTGAGTTGATCTCTAGCTTGTTTAGTAATTAATTTGTACCATGGTGTGTTCGTTGAGTTGTTCCATGAATCTTGGCTAGTTCACTTCAGAACATTGATAATATAGTGTATGACGTAACATTATTTGTTTTCAATTTACATTCTACAGAGGAAACTGGTATTAGTTTATTGCAAGTCATGTTGTTTTGGTTTTGTCATTTTATCACTTTCATTACTCGTGTAAATACACGTAATTTTTGACATTTGACTTTTGATGTTTACCTTTTTCGAGGAAGTTGGATTTTACGTCACTTCACTTAATTGGACTCGTGGATATGGAAGTCGCGCCCGTTTTTCTTGATTTGAAGTGGTCCAGCGCACCCTCATTTCTTTTATGGTAAGATTTACTTATTTCCTCTGTATAAACTAATATTTCAAATAGCTGCAAGGTTAGTAACATGTGCCAATTTTTAATAGGAATTTGTCGTTTTGTTGCCACGTGCTATGATGGTAGCACCTAGATGCCATTGAGGGCTCTGAAATAGGCCCTAAATTAAGCTTTGAATTAAATTATGGATTGATATATTGGTTTTGGTTCGGAGTTGATGTTAGGAATTTTATTTTTTTTATACGGAATGTATTCCTTTTCGCCACGTGCTGTGGTTTGAGTTGTATCTTCATTGGAAGACCAAATGGGCCAATGATCCTGCATAGGGTTGTCGTACATATTTAATATGATAATATCTCATTAATTTATAATTAACGAAGTGCAATTAATCCATGAAACTTAATGAATTGTCTTTGACGCAACTTTTTTTTTCTTTGAAGAAACTTTTCCACAACTAGCTAAAACGTGTTTCTTCAAAATATAAGTTTGAAATAATGAGAGTTTATACACGTTTTTACATGCCATTTTTTTATTAATTTGTTTTTTCTTATTGCATGCTTACAAAATCAAGTTAAAAACATGCAAAAAAACCTTTTCGATAATCTCTAGAATCATGGGATGGTCACAAAAATCAACACAGTTGGTTGAACCTGGAATTTGCTGTCGAGGTTCTTTGCTTCATTGTGTACGTCATTATAAAGGATCCATTTCCCACGCATTCTATAATAATAATAATAATAATAATAGTTATTTCACTAGTTAAAAAGTACAATGGAGAAGCCAAAACAATTACAGTGTACAATGACTAGGAAAACGTCACAGAGAGATTAAGTCAGAAAGACAGATATCATGTTTTTTGTAAATACGAAATACAGAAGAGAAAAAGGTACAGCTGTATAAATAAATATATATCAATTATAATTAAGTATTGTAATATTGCAGTTCAGATAAAAAAATCGTCGATGGTGTAGCGATTTTTCTCGACAAGACTTCTTTTCAGAACAGATTTGAAAATATTTATGTTTGGTGAGAGTTTAATTGCTTCATCTAACTTGTTAAATAATTCAGTTCCTAGATAGAGATGACTTTTTTGATAGAGAGAGGTTCGTTGTGCATTAGGTACTAGTAAATCTTTCGAACGAGTTGCATATTCATGAGCTTGTCGCTTGGATGAGAACATAGGTCTATTTTTAGAAACGTACATGCAGACTTCGTAGATATATAAACCAGCAACCGTGAGTATTTTAAGCTCTTTGAAAGTACTTTTACAAGATTGATGCCATCCCAAACCAGCAATGATGCTAATGGCATATTTTTGAAGAATGAACACCCTGTTTGCAGATGACCCAGTAGTCCAGTTCAGAATTCGATATCTTAAATGACAGTTGATGGTTGCATAATATAGATTCATCAAGACGTCCTTTCCACAGTGGTTCGACATAAACCTCAGCGCATAACAGTTTTTACGCAGTTTCTCACAAAGCGATTCAATGTGCGGTGCCCATGTTAGTTTGTAATCTAAAGTGAGACCTAGCATTGTGCTAGTTCACTCGATTTAACGTGTAGTTCCATATTTTCAAAAATGTTGAGGGTTTCAGTAGCATTACTTAAATTGAACTTCATCAGAGTTGTTTTTGTTACATTCAATTCCAAGTGGTTTTTATTTGCCAAGTAATTATCCGGTCGTAAACTACCTCCGTACTTTCTTGGAGGGCGAACGTATTTAGATCCTTGATCAGGAAATTTGTGTCATCCGCATAAGAGATCACCTGGACAGATGAGAGAGTATGAAAGTAATTGATTAAGTCATTAGCATATATTAGAAAAAATAAGGGTCCGAGTATGGAGCCGTGTGGAACACCTTGTTCCAGAGTAGCTGCCTGACTTTGAGTATTATTGATAACTACTTTTTGGGTTCTGTCGCTCAAGTAGGACTTTATCAACTTCAAGGCAATTCCTCTAACACCATATCGCTCCATTTTTAACACTAAAAGCTTATGATTTACACAATCGAAGGCTCTTGAAAAGTCTATAAATAATCCGCAGACATGAAATTTGCAATCTAGGGCAGTTATTATGTGTTCATTGAATTCATAAAGTGCTGTTTCCGTGCTTTTGTTTCGAGTGAAACCATGTTGAGTTGGAGAGAGAATTTTATTAATCGTGAAGAAAGAAATTAGCTGATTTTTTATATTAATCTCAAAAATTTTTGATATAGAAGAGAGTAGACTGATACCTCTGTAATTTTCAAACAAGTTACAGTCACCTTTTTTGAAAATCGGTTTTACTAAAGCTATATTAAGCTTCTCAGGGAAGATTCCGTGTTGAGAGGACAAATTTATAAGATATTTCAAGGGATGACAGAGTTCGTGGGCACATTTTTTCAAGAGATTGTTAGAAATCTCATCATGTCCGCATGCGGGGGAATTTTTCAACTCATTTATCAAAACAATGACATCATGCTCAGTTATCGGGTGTATGAAAAATGATTTTTGACATGTAGATACATTATTTTTCATGAAACGTTCATCGATATCAATTAGTTTCTGTGCTCTAGCGAAGAGAGAATTGAAATTGTTAGCCATCTCAGCCTCAGGTAGTGCAGTATCACCATCATGAATAATGATATCATTAGATTTATTAACTCTTTTATTGATTTTGTTAACAGTCTGCCACATGGTTTTTGATTTATTGCTCGCGACTGATATTTTATGATTTCAGCTTTGCTTGTGCGTCTTTTTTAGTTCCTCTCTGTACGTTTGAGTTATTTGCCTACTTAGTTCTTTATACTTCGGATTTTTCTTCGCGCATTCAGAGTATAAAGAGACCAGATTTTTTAGTTCACATAATTCAGGAGTAGAACATATAGCTGTGTAATGCCCTATTACATCTGATGCTCTGGTTCGAGACGATGGTCCCGTGTAATTTATAAATCCCGCAAGTTTGTATTTGACTCCAGTTTGAGGGTCTTCGATGGTTGTTGGAATCTGATTCAACTGAATCTCAGTAGATTCAAATTTTTCAAATGCAATGATGTTCGCTGAAATTAAAAATTTTATCACATTTTTAGACTTTGTTTTACACATTTATTTTACAAAATTCATAATATTCGAGAATATTCGACTAACTAAAAATGTTCACCTGCAGCAGATATTTCCAATTTTTCGTTATTCTTTCCTTTGCAATCAGGCAAATGCTATTTTTTGAAATTTTCATTGAATACATCTTTGTCTCTGGCAAATGGCATAACGATGTTCATGTTCTGTCGTTCACAAACTCCTGCACATTCTGATGTCTGAACTAAGCTGGGTATTTTGGAGAAGATTGATGCAAACAGTCCTCCTACGTTTGCTTGGAAATCTACGGTTTTAATTTCTTTATTCTTCAATTAAAATTTTTAAAAATTTACAAAAGTTACAGCCCTCAACCTGTAACTGTTTGAGCTTATTCCTTTGTGAATTATTTCTTGAACTAGATTAAATATAGCGTTTTCTTTTTTCTTGTCTTTGGATTTGTGGATAATCCGTTGCCGCTGCCAATATTATTTGAAAAATGCTGTCAAAAGCACACGTATTGAGAAGAGAGACTTTTCCATTTTCAACTGTACGAACTCATGTCATTGCCGTTTTTCCAAATTGGTATTTTCTTATACTTTCCGTATTTCATCGCTTCTTTAACGATGCCTTTATTGTCCCCAAAATACATTGCTTTTCTTCGTTTTTTTTTTGTAGGGTAGCTTTGTCTCTTCCAATTTTCGAGTTCTCTCAAATCAAGTCGTTCAACAACATTATCATATTTACAATAATTTCTGCAGAGCCTTCCTTCACCGTTTACTTCCTCTTCGATAACTGGTAATGAACATTCTTTTAATAAATGTACTTTCTTAGAACATAAAATACAATGGTGAACATCGCTGGAGAAGTTTCCTTGTAGGCAAGCTGTACAATTTTTATTTTCGTCTAACGTAAAATCTTTCAAGGGCTCTGTTGGAGTATTTCTGTGCCCATCCTTTTTTCATTCGGGAAATGGATCAGAATTCTCTTTGTCTTCTTGCATCATATTTTGATTTTTGGTCGAAGTTTCTCTTTGTTCTTCACTCAAATTGCAAATCTCAAAGTTTTCGCCAGATGCTTCAAAATTACGGAAATCAAATTCTTCAAATTTATTGTTATCCAGATTAATCCCGCTAATTCCGGATGCATTTTTTTTCGCAAATTATCGTCGGTTTCTTCATAAACTGATCTTTTGGAGGGAAATTCTTCATCGTTTTTGTCTTGGTAAATTTTCGACTTTTTAGGAGTATTTTTTTTCATCAATTCAACTTCAAAAATGGCCAATCGTCCTTCATCTTGTTTTATTAATGTCTCCACCAACAAATCAACCCTTTAAGGTTTTTTTATTGAGAATGTGAGTTTTGCTAATATTAAATTCTCCTTCGATTGCCGCACTGGTGGCGGGAATTCTGCCATATCCAAAGGAATCGTGACAGACATTCTCCCAAAGCGCAATAGTGCCGGTTTTCGACAACAATCTGGAAGCAATCTCGAAACAAACCCGTGGGTTATCGTGATCTCCTCTCTCTCTTTCTAATATCAAAGAAATGTCAGCTTCGATTTTTGTCTTCCAGTTTTTCCAAAAATCGTCAATTTCTTCGTTTTCAATCCCAGGTATCTCATCATTTTCTAGCGTCTCTTCTTCGATTACTTCATTTGCTGTGTCGTCTTGGGTATTGCTTTCTTCATTAATCTGTTTTATTATATTTTACATTTGAAGTATATCCGGTGTTTCTTCTGTAGATATTTGATTGATAAATTGTTCTCTTGCGTTAAGTGTTGGTGTCCCTTCGTCAATAGTTTCACTTGATGCTATTATTAAAATAGCTTTAATGAGAGTCCCTGCAACTTCCAAATCAGTAGTAACCATGAGCATTACAATGGCCGCAAGATAGAATGTTTTTATCATTCATTTAGACATTCGAAGTTTTCTCTCCCGGCCTGCAAGCATTTGCGTATTGCTCTAAAGTCAGGTACTGTAAAAAAATCCAGAAGATGGCATTTAATAAAGCCTTTGACTCATCGCAAACCTGCACCCATAAAAAAAGAAAACATATATAGATATATTATTATTGTTATATATATATATATATATATATATATATATATATATATATATATATATATATATATATATATATATATATATAATGGAGATGCTCTACACCTTTGTACTTTTATTTAGTTGGACACAACCACCACTAGAAGCGGATCACGTGATTTCAAGCTTGTTAGCTTTCATCAGCGCCACATAAGTGGAAGCTGTATCCAACTAGACAAAAGCAACTGGAAGATAGTCGGAATTTACCAGACCAGATCTACCAGCGGGACACAATTCGCGCCACCTAGGTATCGAGAGCCTAATTACGTTTAACGTAAGGATATGTGTAAATTGAAGATTTCTATTTCATAAATGAAAGAATATATAATATATAATAATGGAGATGCTCTACACCTTTGTACTTTTATTTAGTTGGACACAACCACCACTAGAAGCGGATCACGTGATTTCAAGCTTGTTAGCTTTCATCAGCGCCACATAAGTGGAAGCTGTATCCAACTAAACAAAAGCAACTGGAAGATAGTCGGAATTTACCAGACCAGATCTACCAGCGGGACACAATTCGCGCCACCTAGGTATCGAGAGCCTAATTACGTTTAACGTAAGGATATGTGTAAATTGAAGATTTCTATTTCATAAATGAAAGAATATATAATATATAATAATGGAGATGCTCTACACCTTTGTACTTTTATTTTGTTGGACACAACCACCACTAGAAGCGGATCACGTGATTTCAAGCTTGTTAGCTTTCATCAGCGCCACATAAGTGGAAGCTGTATCCAACTAGACAAAAGCAACTGGAAGATAGTCGGAATTTACCAGACCAGATCTACCAGCGGGACACAATTCGCGCCACCTAGGTATCGAGAGCCTAATTACGTTTAACGTAAGGATATGTGTAAATTGAAGATTTCTATTTCATAAATGAAAGAATATATAATATATAATAATGGAGATGCTCTACACCTTTGTACTTTTATTTAGTTGGACACAACCACCACTAGAAGCGGATCACGTGATTTCAAGCTTGTTAGCTTTCATCAGCGCCACATAAGTGGAAGCTGTATCCAACTAGACAAAAGCAACTGGAAGATAGTCGGAATTTACCAGACCAGATCTACCAGCGGGACACAATTCGCGCCACCTAGGTATCGAGAGCCTAATTACGTTTAACGTAAGGATATGTGTAAATTGAAGATTTCTATTTCATAAATGAAAGAATATATAATATATAATAATGGAGATGCTCTACACCTTTGTACTTTTATTTAGTTGGACACAACAACCACTAGAAGCGGATCACGTGATTTCAAGCTTGTTAGCTTTCATCAGCGCCACATAAGTGGAAGCTGTATCCAACTAGACAAAAGCAACTGGAAGATAGTCGGAATTTACCAGACCAGATCTACCAGCGGGACACAATTCGCGCCACCTAGGTATCGAGAGCCTAATTACGTTTAACGTAAGGATATGTGTAAATTGAAGATTTCTATTTCATAAATGAAAGAATATATAATATATAATAATGGAGATGCTCTACACCTTTGTACTTTTATTTAGTTGGACACAACCACCACTAAATAAAAGTACAAAGGTGTAGAGCATCTCCATTATTATATATTATATATTCTTTCATTTATGAAATAGAAATCTTCAATTTACACATATCCTTACGTTAAACGTAATTAGGCTCTCGATACCTAGGTGGCGCGAATTGTGTCCCGCTGGTAGATCTGGTCTGGTAAATTCCGACTATCTTCCAGTTGCTTTTGTCTAGTTGGATACAGCTTCCACTTATGTGGCGCTGATGAAAGCTAACAAGCTTGAAATCACGTGATCCGCTTCTAGTGGTGGTTGTGTCCAACTAAATAAAAGTACAAAGGTGTAGAGCATCTCCATTATTATATATTATATATTCTTTCATTTATGAAATAGAAATCTTCAATTTACACATATCCTTACGTTAAACGTAATTAGGCTCTCGATACCTAGGTGGCGCGAATTGTGTCCCGCTGGTAGATCTGGTCTGGTAAATTCCGACTATCTTCCAGTTGCTTTTGTCTAGTTGGATACAGCTTCCACTTATGTGGCGCTGATGAAAGCTAACAAGCTTGAAATCACGTGATCCGCTTCTAGTGGTGGTTGTGTCCAACTAAATAAAAGTACAAAGGTGTAGAGCATCTCCATTATTATATATTATATATTCTTTCATTTATGAAATAGAAATCTTCAATTTACACATATCCTTACGTTAAACGTAATTAGGCTCTCGATACCTAGGTGGCGCGAATTGTGTCCCGCTGGTAGATCTGGTCTGGTAAATTCCCACTATCTTCCAGTTGCTTTTGTCTAGTTGGATACAGCTTCCACTTATGTGGCGCTGATGAAAGCTAACAAGCTTGAAATCACGTGATCCGCTTCTAGTGGTGGTTGTGTCCAACTAAATAAAAGTACAAAGGTGTAGAGCATCTCCATTATTATATATTATATATTCTTTCATTTATGAAATAGAAATCTTCAATTTACACATATCCTTACGTTAAACGTAATTAGGCTCTCGATACCTAGGTGGCGCGAATTGTGTCCCGCTGGTAGATCTGGTCTGGTAAATTCCGACTATCTTCCAGTTGCTTTTGTCTAGTTGGATACAGCTTCCACTTATGTGGCGCTGATGAAAGCTAACAAGCTTGAAATCACGTGATCCGCTTCTAGTGGTGGTTGTGTCCAACTAAATAAAAGTACAAAGGTGTAGAGCATCTCCATTATTATATATTATATATTCTTTCATTTATGAAATAGAAATCTTCAATTTACACATATCCTTACGTTAAACGTAATTAGGCTCTCGATACCTAGGTGGCGCGAATTGTGTCCCGCTGGTAGATCTGGTCTGGTAAATTCCGACTATCTTCCAGTTGCTTTTGTCTAGTTGGATACAGCTTCCACTTATGTGGCGCTGATGAAAGCTAACAAGCTTGAAATCACGTGATCCGCTTCTAGTGGTGGTTGTGTCCAACTAAATAAAAGTACAAAGGTGTAGAGCATCTCCATTATTATATATTATATATTCTTTCATTTATGAAATAGAAATCTTCAATTTACACATATCCTTACGTTAAACGTAATTAGGCTCTCGATACCTAGGTGGCGCGAATTGTGTCCCGCTGGTAGATCTGGTCTGGTAAATTCCGACTATCTTCCAGTTGCTTTTGTCTAGTTGGATACAGCTTCCACTTATGTGGCGCTGATGAAAGCTAACAAGCTTGAAATCACGTGATCCGCTTCTAGTGGTGGTTGTGTCCAACTAAATAAAAGTACAAAGGTGTAGAGCATCTCCATTATTATATATTATATATTCTTTCATTTATGAAATAGAAATCTTCAATTTACACATATCCTTACGTTAAACGTAATTAGGCTCTCGATACCTAGGTGGCGCGAATTGTGTCCCGCTGGTAGATCTGGTCTGGTAAATTCCGACTATCTTCCAGTTGCTTTTGTCTAGTTGGATACAGCTTCCACTTATGTGGCGCTGATGAAAGCTAACAAGCTTGAAATCACGTGATCCGCTTCTAGTGGTGGTTGTGTCCAACTAAATAAAAGTACAAAGGTGTAGAGCATCTCCATTATTATATATTATATATTCTTTCATTTATGAAATAGAAATCTTCAATTTACACATATCCTTACGTTAAACGTAATTAGGCTCTCGATACCTAGGTGGCGCGAATTGTGTCCCGCTGGTAGATCTGGTCTGGTAAATTCCGACTATCTTCCAGTTGCTTTTGTCTAGTTGGATACAGCTTCCACTTATGTGGCGCTGATGAAAGCTAACAAGCTTGAAATCACGTGATCCGCTTCTAGTGGTGGTTGTGTCCAACTAAATAAAAGTACAAAGGTGTAGAGCATCTCCATTATTATATATTATATATTCTTTCATTTATGAAATAGAAATCTTCAATTTACACATATCCTTACGTTAAACGTAATTAGGCTCTCGATACCTAGGTGGCGCGAATTGTGTCCCGCTGGTAGATCTGGTCTGGTAAATTCCGACTATCTTCCAGTTGCTTTTGTCTAGTTGGATACAGCTTCCACTTATGTGGCGCTGATGAAAGCTAACAAGCTTGAAATCACGTGATCCGCTTCTAGTGGTGGTTGTGTCCAACTAAATAAAAGTACAAAGGTGTAGAGCATCTCCATTATTATATATTATATATTCTTTCATTTATGAAATAGAAATCTTCAATTTACACATATCCTTACGTTAAACGTAATTAGGCTCTCGATACCTAGGTGGCGCGAATTGTGTCCCGCTGGTAGATCTGGTCTGGTAAATTCCCACTATCTTCCAGTTGCTTTTGTCTAGTTGGATACAGCTTCCACTTATGTGGCGCTGATGAAAGCTAACAAGCTTGAAATCACGTGATCCGCTTCTAGTGGTGGTTGTGTCCAACTAAATAAAAGTACAAAGGTGTAGAGCATCTCCATTATTATATATTATATATTCTTTCATTTATGAAATAGAAATCTTCAATTTACACATATCCTTACGTTAAACGTAATTAGGCTCTCGATACCTAGGTGGCGCGAATTGTGTCCCGCTGGTAGATCTGGTCTGGTAAATTCCGACTATCTTCCAGTTGCTTTTGTCTAGTTGGATACAGCTTCCACTTATGTGGCGCTGATGAAAGCTAACAAGCTTGAAATCACGTGATCCGCTTCTAGTGGTGGTTGTGTCCAACTAAATAAAAGTACAAAGGTGTAGAGCATCTCCATTATTATATATTATATATTCTTTCATTTATGAAATAGAAATCTTCAATTTACACATATCCTTACGTTAAACGTAATTAGGCTCTCGATACCTAGGTGGCGCGAATTGTGTCCCGCTGGTAGATCTGGTCTGGTAAATTCCGACTATCTTCCAGTTGCTTTTGTCTAGTTGGATACAGCTTCCACTTATGTGGCGCTGATGAAAGCTAACAAGCTTGAAATCACGTGATCCGCTTCTAGTGGTGGTTGTGTCCAACTAAATAAAAGTACAAAGGTGTAGAGCATCTCCATTATTATATATTATATATTCTTTCATTTATGAAATAGAAATCTTCAATTTACACATATCCTTACGTTAAACGTAATTAGGCTCTCGATACCTAGGTGGCGCGAATTGTGTCCCGCTGGTAGATCTGGTCTGGTAAATTCCGACTATCTTCCAGTTGCTTTTGTCTAGTTGGATACAGCTTCCACTTATGTGGCGCTGATGAAAGCTAACAAGCTTGAAATCACGTGATCCGCTTCTAGTGGTGGTTGTGTCCAACTAAATAAAAGTACAAAGGTGTAGAGCATCTCCATTATTATATATTATATATTCTTTCATTTATGAAATAGAAATCTTCAATTTACACATATCCTTACGTTAAACGTAATTAGGCTCTCGATACCTAGGTGGCGCGAATTGTGTCCCGCTGGTAGATCTGGTCTGGTAAATTCCGACTATCTTCCAGTTGCTTTTGTCTAGTTGGATACAGCTTCCACTTATGTGGCGCTGATGAAAGCTAACAAGCTTGAAATCACGTGATCCGCTTCTAGTGGTGGTTGTGTCCAACTAAATAAAAGTACAAAGGTGTAGAGCATCTCCATTATTATATATTATATATTCTTTCATTTATGAAATAGAAATCTTCAATTTACACATATCCTTACGTTAAACGTAATTAGGCTCTCGATACCTAGGTGGCGCGAATTGTGTCCCGCTGGTAGATCTGGTCTGGTAAATTCCGACTATCTTCCAGTTGCTTTTGTCTAGTTGGATACAGCTTCCACTTATGTGGCGCTGATGAAAGCTAACAAGCTTGAAATCACGTGATCCGCTTCTAGTGGTGGTTGTGTCCAACTAAATAAAAGTACAAAGGTGTAGAGCATCTCCATTATTATATATTATATATTCTTTCATTTATGAAATAGAAATCTTCAATTTACACATATCCTTACGTTAAACGTAATTAGGCTCTCGATACCTAGGTGGCGCGAATTGTGTCCCGCTGGTAGATCTGGTCTGGTAAATTCCGACTATCTTCCAGTTGCTTTTGTCTAGTTGGATACAGCTTCCACTTATGTGGCGCTGATGAAAGCTAACAAGCTTGAAATCACGTGATCCGCTTCTAGTGGTGGTTGTGTCCAACTAAATAAAAGTACAAAGGTGTAGAGCATCTCCATTATTATATATTATATATTCTTTCATTTATGAAATAGAAATCTTCAATTTACACATATCCTTACGTTAAACGTAATTAGGCTCTCGATACCTAGGTGGCGCGAATTGTGTCCCGCTGGTAGATCTGGTCTGGTAAATTCCGACTATCTTCCAGTTGCTTTTGTCTAGTTGGATACAGCTTCCACTTATGTGGCGCTGATGAAAGCTAACAAGCTTGAAATCACGTGATCCGCTTCTAGTGGTGGTTGTGTCCAACTAAATAAAAGTACAAAGGTGTAGAGCATCTCCATTATTATATATTATATATTCTTTCATTTATGAAATAGAAATCTTCAATTTACACATATCCTTACGTTAAACGTAATTAGGCTCTCGATACCTAGGTGGCGCGAATTGTGTCCCGCTGGTAGATCTGGTCTGGTAAATTCCGACTATCTTCCAGTTGCTTTTGTCTAGTTGGATACAGCTTCCACTTATGTGGCGCTGATGAAAGCTAACAAGCTTGAAATCACGTGATCCGCTTCTAGTGGTGGTTGTGTCCAACTAAATAAAAGTACAAAGGTGTAGAGCATCTCCATTATTATATATTATATATTCTTTCATTTATGAAATAGAAATCTTCAATTTACACATATCCTTACGTTAAACGTAATTAGGCTCTCGATACCTAGGTGGCGCGAATTGTGTCCCGCTGGTAGATCTGGTCTGGTAAATTCCGACTATCTTCCAGTTGCTTTTGTCTAGTTGGATACAGCTTCCACTTATGTGGCGCTGATGAAAGCTAACAAGTTTGAAATCACGTGATCCGCTTCTAGTGGTGGTTGTGTCCAACTAAATAAAAGTACAAAGGTGTAGAGCATCTCCATTATTATATATTATATATTCTTTCATTTATGAAATAGAAATCTTCAATTTACACATATCCTTAGGTTAAACGTAATTAGGCTCTCGATACCTAGGTGGCGCGAATTGTGTCCCGCTGGTAGATCTGGTCTGGTAAATTCCGACTATCTTCCAGTTGCTTTTGTCTAGTTGGATACAGCTTCCACTTATGTGGCGCTGATGAAAGCTAACAAGCTTGAAATCACGTGATCCGCTTCTAGTGGTGGTTGTGTCCAACTAAATAAAAGTACAAAGGTGTAGAGCATCTCCATTATTATATATTATATATTCTTTCATTTATGAAATAGAAATCTTCAATTTATATATATATATATATATATATATATATATATATATATATATATATATATATATATATATATATAGTTATATGCTTTATCATAATATTGGAAAATATTGCTTAAATTCATTTTCAGAAAATCGATACCATTCAAATATTGAATCACTTTTTATGTTTATGTAATTTTGTACAAAATTCATTATGAAGTTTTATTATTATTATCATCGTTTATTGTTACCACTTCTTTTGGAAACCGATTTCAACCATTTTTAAGCAAGTGACCAATAGAGACTGCATCCTGACTTCCTGTCACTTGCCGATTTACGGGGAATGGCCCAGCCTTGCCTTGTTGATGAATAAAGAAATAAATGCTTGGATTTCTTTCCATCCACGTGGGTCAATTTGGGTGCGACTTTTCCCGTTGCATCGATGATGAGGACTACATTTTCTGCTTACATAATTATACATGCGATTTTGGTGTCCTGACCAGAAATATTCATAAAACGGATCATAACCTATCTCATGGATAATGTTTTGACCAGTTGCAGTTGTCCTTTTCAAAATCGAAAAGGCTTTCCTTGGATCGGCATCCAAGTATTTTTTCTTTTGCGTTTCGTATTTTACGGTACGTAACGCGTTTTGCCCTGGTAATCCTACTAAGGTTTTGTCACCTTTTTTGGCAAGTTCTGCCGCCTTCTCATTGCGATAAGCAAAGGCTGATTTGCCTTGAAGCTGTTCCGCCACGATCGCCCGGGTCTGATTTCGGAGTTGCCTTTTACCGCAGTGTTTGTCGCCTTTACTGATGGTACATTGAATTTTAACGAAAGGTTTATCTTCAGATAACTCAAACAGGCAATCAATTTTCCCCCGCAAGAACAACGACCTGTAATAATGTATGAACGAATTAATAATATCTCAACTAAAAAAAATTCATATGAATTTTTCTTCTGGCATTTGTACCTAAAGATTTGGCGTAGTCATACCAGGTGGAAGTTCCAAAAGAAAGTCGAGATGGTAATCGAATCATATCATATGTTAGTACCATGAGCTTACCAATAAAAAAGAGTCCAAAAAGAGCAATAATAGTTTCAGTAGTTTCAGTAGTTGAAACTATTAATATTAAAACTAGCTCCACATTTGTTGAGCTTCGAATTTTTTTAGGTTTTTCATATGGCAAATCCATATGGATATTTCCTTAGCTGGGAACAACGACCAATTTCCCCATGAACATTCCTTTTCAGATTTAACATGGAGTACCCCGCCAATTAGTCTATTACAAATTCCATATGGAAATTCCACGTGGAATTTCCACTTCGCTTTCAACGTACCTAGCCGAAAAAAAACTATGTGGAAACCCATGTGGTTTATGTTCTACATGAGTTTTCCACAAGAGTTATCCACATGGAAAACTCATGTGGACCGTTCTTCGTGGGTTTTCCATGTGGATAACCCATGCGGAACATTGGCCCGATTTACAACCAATATTGGGCCGTTAGAATATCGACAATAATTTTTGTTTTTTTTTCCATGTGGATAACCCATGTGGAATGTAAAAAACCCAAAAATAATTTTCGATATTTAAACGGCCCAATATTGGTTCAAAATCGGGCCAATGTTGGGCTGATATATGATTGAGAATAATTTTTAACCAGGAAATCTGAAATAGCAAAATTTACTATGAATCAATGACCCACATTTTACTATAAAAGATGATGAATTTTATTATTTTAGATTTAGTGAGTGCACTGTTTGCATTGAAAACATAATTTATTTACCTGAGCATGTTTCTTTCGTTCCATCAGGATGCACGTAATGTTTTTTGAAATGAAAACCATGTTTTACTCTAGTTGCATAATATATTTTTTTTAAATGAGCTCAGTCCATTGTTGATTCTTTTCTTTCACTAAATATGAAGTTTCGGTTAAAAGTTCACGAAACACACTTTTTTCAACAGTCACTGTGAACACTAACACATTTAGCACTTCGTCTTCCTGCGTAGAATTGAATACCGTGTCTCTGCTATTGTTGATCGTCGAGAAATCCAATTTAGATCCGAGCAAAATGTCGCGAAAAAGTTGGCGTTTGTCTACTGCCAAAGAGTGCAGCGTTGTCGGCTTTAGTTTGTTTTGCAATTCATCACTTGAGATTTTTTTCAAATTGGGTTGGTCAACGGAACGATGCGACTGTTCACCACCAAATCGTTTTTAAACTTCGTAAACACTGAAGCTAAAATATCCTTGTCGAAAGATGGATTCTTTCCTCGTTGGAGGGACTGCATTTTAATATAGCACTGAATTATTAATTAACGGATATTAACCGCGACTTGAGAGGTACGTGCACGTGTGCAAAACTGTTATAAACAAGTATAACCTCAATACTAACAGCGATTGCGCCACAGAATTCAAAACAATCTGTAATCGAAGAAAATGTGTTTAATAACCAACTCTATATGATCTGATTTCCATTGGAACAACAAACCAGTGTCATAGGTGTCCTTCAAGAGCCATGAAAAAATGTAGAAATAGACTAGTTATGTTATAATGTCACCATCTAAAAAAGTGTCTGTAATATCAAAATAACAGGTTTTAACTAATTGCTTGTCTGTATGTCTGTTTGTTTGTTCCGGCTAATCACCGTAATGGCTGAACTGATTCCGACGGGATTTCCACTGCCAGGTAGCTAATATTATAAGGAATAACTTAGGCTGTTTTATCTGTACAAATAAATGAGATCGGAGCGAATGTTTGTAATTTCAAAATAACAGGTTTTAGCTAACTGGATATGGAAGCATATGTGTCACTAATAATAAAGCAGAAAATTTAAACATATTCCAGCATTCTCTCTCTAGTCATTATGTTTTTTACCGCCAATTTCTCCGGTGAGTAGTTTCCGAGATACAGCATTTTGCATGCTTATTTAGTCTCACTCCACCTACAGTGTATAGTCGCCCTAGTGTGTCAGTCGTCGTGATTCCTGGATGATCCTCCACTGGAATTCCTTGTTTTCGTCGTTGAAATATTTTTCTTGTTTTTTTAGGTACTTCTAACACAGATAGCTCTATTGTTTACTATCACTTCCATAGCAATAAAACTCTGCATCAAAAGAAACTTGATTTTCCTGTTAAATTGAAAAATAAAACCTTTAACTCGGAAAAAGATACTGTTCCCAACGAATTGCACACAAGATTTTGTAATATCCGGTAAAAAAAAATATTTCTAAAAAAATCATTCTAGTTTCTATAAATATAACTTGCGCATCCAAATGAGTATTGAAAAATTAAAGAATTACTAACCGGATTTTCCAAATGCTGTTATGTTGTGTTCTGAGGTAGTTCACGGGCAATTTTTTTGGGGGTGTTTTTTGTGAAGTAAACTTTACTCTATACTCCAAAAAATGTACTGCTAGATGTTGCACAGTTGGTTCGCGTTCGTGTATGGGAAAATCGAAAATTAGCCAAGCTGCTCATTACTGTTGATTTGGTACTGGAGGATTTCGTTTCTGTTTTGTTGTTCGCTGTTTTTGGGGAAAATCTATTATACAGGGTGAATCATGAAAGTGCTACATGTGTCAGCTTAAATTTTTTTAATGAAACGTATATTCTTACATTTTTATATACTACTATCAATTCTAGACATTTTTTATAAATCATGTCCATCTCCAACCGTTTACGAAATATTTACACTTTAATGCTGATATGCACCATTGGTATGTTTCTTGGAATAGTAACTTTCTGATCTTAAGGCACAATCTTTATGGCATTGACAATGATTTTCTTTATTTAGATTTAGATAACCATTTCTTATGTGATTGATGGGGGTTGGGATATTTTCATGTAGCACAGCGTTTACGCTGTATTTGGCAGCGTCGTCTGCTTTTTCATTGCCCTTGATTCCTTGGTTGGATGGGATCCAGCATAATTCCACTGAAATATTCTCTCTCTTGAGGTTGGCGAGCTGTTTTTGGACTGAATTGATCAAAGGGTTGGAGTTGAATCTGTTTGATACTGCCATTTAACAGGATTTGGAGTCCGAGAATATCACAAATTTGTTATTGTTTGAGGAGCGTTCAAGTGTGTCATGTATGAAAGGATTGGTGGCAGTGTTATCTGTGGTTGCGACAATGTTACATGAGTAACCTTGCAGAGTAACATTCTTCCAGTTGTAAATCGCCAGATTCCGCGATTAGGCTAGATATAGGGCTGGATCTGAAAGCCCCTAGGCTTAGTCTTATGGCTGTGTTATGGATTGTCTCGAGACAGTGGATTGTAGATTGTCTGGCTGAGTCATATATAGTGCAACCATATTCAATTTTTGATCTTATTGTTGCTCTATAGATCTGGAGTTGTTCGCTCTTGGCTTCCCATTTTGTAGAGCATAGGACTTTGAAGATGTTTAGCCTGGATAAACATTAATTCTTTAATGATTTGATGTGAGTTATCCAGGAGAGTTTTGGGTCAAAGAGAAGGCGAAGTAATTTGATGTTTTGGAAATTTTTAATGGGTTTTCCATTCAACAGAACTGAAAGACTTTCCTTCCTTTTTTCAAATTATCATGAGCTCGGTTTTTGTTTCTGATAGTTTGAACCCAGTTTCTTTTGACTTTGGACTCATGTAATAATACAAAGATTTCCTAATTCTTTATATAAAACAAACAAAAATAAGTTAATTAAAAATTCATTACTATTATACGTTTTCTTTTTTGTTTCTATGTGCCTCGTGTATCGTAAATTGGCCAAATTATAATGTGGTTTTAGAGATATTTTTTAAATGCACTTTGATAATTCTAATTACACTTTGATAATGAGTAACTAAATTTGAAATATCCCACTACAATGGCATCTATACAAAATCTCGATGTGGTGTCTCTCTGAGAACGAACGCATCATAGTTGACGAAAATTTAAATTTCGAAGTGACACAAAATCTACCCTAAAAACCACCAATCGCTAGCAGTATTTTCAAGAAACTATGGACTAGAAACAATGTAATGATATTATCCAAAAAGTTAAACAACTTACATTTGCCATTCTTGTATCCAAATAGTTACCTCTTCTTTCTTCAGGTATTGATGAGTAATACCTTACTCAACGCTTCAGGTTCACGGTTTGCACGAAGCACCAAGCACCATTTTGATTTTCGATAAACATGTGTTCCACGATTATGCGCAACGCGCATGCGCATATATTAGATAAACTAAATTGAGATATACCTTGTACATTTCTGTTGAAACGTTTTTGATGGAATGCATCTGCGAGGCCTCGTATGTGATGTACTATAAATAATTGAAATAAAATGTTTTTGTTACATACCATTATATATGTTCCATAGCAATGGTACCATTTACATAAATGAGACTTAATTCCAAGATGTTTCATTTAATACACTGTAAATTTAAACGTTAAACGTTTCATATACGTTTCTTGTTTATTGGGAGGATCACACGTTGATTCCACGACCGGCAAGTTTTGGGAAGTAGAATTCTCAAATCCCGTCTTCCTCTACATAAAAGATAAGCTAATTTTGATTAGAACTTGAAAAACATATAACTGTTACTTCTTCAAGGTATTTCAGTTTTAAGAGTATTATTAACTTCTTCTTTCCATATGAAATTCAAATGTATGTATTTTTTGTAAACACAGTTATTGAGTGATCAAACTAACATAAATATATTGTTTTCAACAGCATAATTAATCTAATTATATTAAACGAGCAATGCTTGCAATATATGCAAATTTTATCTCGGAAACTGGTGTAACAATTTGGATGAAAATTAATATATATGGGTTTTAGAGTGTATTGAATCGATTGATTGTATTCACATTCCCAAAAAAAATCGGTCTTAGCAATTAAGATTCTTATTTTAGGGCTTTATACGAAATATCTCAGTATAAGCCAAGTATCATTATAAGGCATAAGTAGCTGAATGGTAAAGTTTTCGGCTAATAATCTGAAGTACCTCGTTTCGTATTCTGATCAAAATTGATTTTTTTTCAACAAAACACACTTTTTTTTATAAATGAAAGGTATTAATATGAGGTCCGTATAATTTCATCGGAATTTTTTTATGAAAATTTGTACATATCTAATATATTATTAAGAGCAATTTTTGAATATGTATATAAATAAATTTTATCTCGGAAAGTGCTATAACGATTTTGATCAAATTTGGTTTATAAACAAGGTTCTGATTTTTATGATTATCTATGCAAGTAGATTTCCTGACAAAAAGCCAGGGAGTTACCCTCGAGGTCCATAAACTTTTTCTTGAATAGTTCGGCAGATTTGGATAAAACTTTGCAAAAGGGGGTTTTAAGAGGCGTGAAATCGATTGGCGATACTTTCATTTTTTAATGGGTGTGACCGTCGAGGTCCACTCTAGCTATATGTTTCACATTCATATTTATTTTGAAATCTGTGAACGATATACAATATTCACCGATCTACCGCTCGCAATACATTTTAACTAGAAATTGCACATTTTTGAACTAAGATTGTACATCCTTAGTAACTCTTATAGACCCACTCTAAATCCTGTGTTACCGGAGCAAAGCTCGGTCGCCCAGATATTACTTTATTTAATCGTCGAATTTTTAATGTATATATAATAATACCATTTATTATACAGTATACTGTACACAAGAAAGAAAGGGTCTCAGTAGAGAACTATACCCTGGGGAACTACGGACAGGGGTCTCACACCCTAGAACGTAGCGATTCTAAAAAAATAAATTAACAAGAAATGTCACATGCTCAAATAATGAGTATGACAAGAGAATAAATCACAAGTTTTAAAAGTGGTAGTAAAATAGAATAATTATTTATCCTGGCAGTCGAATTTCTCAGATATTAAAATATTACAATAAATAAAGAGGTGCAGAAAATAATAAATACCTACTGAGCAATTGCCCCAAGAATCAAATAAAAATATTCTTATAAATAAATTTAACAAGAGATTCATATGCTCAAATAATAAAAAAATAAATAAATTATAATCATAAATCACAACACAAGTCTTGAAAGTGGTAGTACAATAAAATAAGTATTTATCCTGGCACTAAATCTGTACTTCACACGTAGAACTGTCTTTATAAAAAGTTCACTTTACTCAATATAGAACGAAGTGAACAATTGCAATATAATGTTAAGACTAAAACTAAAATATGTAAAATGTATAATATAGAAGTTTCTAATAATCCAAAGATGCTAACATATACTATTTCTATATATATATGTTTTTGCATGTTCGCATGTTTTTTAGGGGTTGAAAAACATCCGAGGAACGGCTAAGGGGCCATTTTCTTCTGGAGGGTTTCTGGTTGGATCTATGATTTTCCGGTCTCTTATACGAGTGATTATAAAGTAAATCAGGACTAACTATTATAAAATTCCATATATTGGGAAGCTCCAAATGTTATTGGTAACGATGTGGGTGTCACCAGTTCCTCCATTGGGGCCAATCGCAGTTGTTTCTTCACAATTTTGTGAATCTTGTGTGGTGGGACATCTTGTAATTTCAATACCGACTGAGCTCGTGGTATTGATTTTGTGAATTTTTTTGTTTCTGGTAGCAGCAGTTGTTGTCCTGTAGTGGTGGTTTTTTCATTGATAAAATGATAACTTTTCATCTTCAGTACAGCATTCATTCGGGACGTTGGACAGGTAGTTTTCTTGCGTTAAATAGTGTCTGAATCTCTGTCTTGTTCGGAAAAATTCCAATGTAGTGGTATAAATCGATATCTTGATGTAACCAGGGTGTAGGTTGATACAAGGAAGAGATACATGTTGGTAAAATTTCACATTCATGGTCAGATAGACATTTACGGGGGATTATGGTAGAGTTATTTGTGGGTATAGATAATAGGTGGTAATATGCGAATGTTCCTGTGGTTGTTATTGGAAAATGAATTACGGAAACTATTCTGATTTATTAATAGTATGGTTCTATTAAAATTAGCATTTATTTTTGTATTGAAAGATATCTCTTCATTTAGTTTTATAATTAATAGTTTCTGATTAACTCTGTAGATCACTTATTGCTCCATAATAACGAATCCCGCCCTCGTTGTCTATTTCCTGTAATTCCATGATTCAGGGAGCCTAATTTGTTGATAATACCGCGTTTTCTCCTAGGGGTCGATGTCGGCATGAGAGTGTTGAACTTGAACTTGTAACTGCATACTATAATATATCTGTAAATCAGATATGTAAATGTTATTTTGAATGATTTTTTGAAATAGTATTGTAACGTGGATAGGTGTCATGTACTTACGGTTGTTATTCGTTTATTAGCTATTTATTCTACTACCTTGTTTACAATAGTTGTTGCTTGTATATTTCATTAAATAGTTCTAGAATTAGTAGATTTATTCTCGAATCTTCCAGAAACTATCTGCGTGTTCCGAAATACAAACCATTAGCCTGGCCAGGCCTAATGACGTCATGATTCGACGCCATGCTGCTGAATCGTTCCAAAATACTCTAGCCAGCAGTGTATTGTTAATTTCACATTGACATAGCATAACTACAAATGACAAAAAAGTTTGACAGCAAAATTTAAATAAAAAATTTGAAAATAGTTTATTTCAGCGTGTGTGTAGGGTCAAATCTATTATGAATCAAAAATCATTTGTGTTTTATAAAAACATTTTTAGAGTTCATCTAAATTATGGAAATAACAACCATATGTCATTTTGCTTTTGAAATTGAATTTGAATCGTCCGCATCTTCAGCCTATTCAGATAGTGATGATCAGTTATTGCCATAGGCCTATGGAGGTGGAAGAGGTCAAGAAATTCCCAAAATTAAAAATTATGTTACAGGAACTATAGTGCGAATGTCAGACAAGACATTCAAGAGTCACTTCAGGTAATTTGTTTTACCTTAAAAATAAATTATTGACTTATCAGACAAATTGACATATTGAAGGAAATTATTTTTGAGTTGAGAGAAGCACTGTAGATTATTTGATGGATCTTATAGGACAAGATTTATCTACCTGGAAATGTTGGTAGATATTCTGTTCCCATATATACCCAAATTCTTATGGGTCTCTGGATGATGGCAACACTAGATTCTTACAGGCCAAAAACAAACAGTCAATTCTAGTAAATATATACCTACAAAACCGATGAAGATTCAGATGACCCAACAGGACAATTTATGCGAAATGTTTGTACTGTACCTTAGAGAATTTTACTAGAAATACATTTCAAATGTTTTTTTTGTTTATGCAACCACCATCAAGCTTACGGAAGGTTGGAGTGAGAAGGAGTCCTGAGTGTGGAAAATATTTAAGTAGGAGTATATTTATATTTAAATATTCTATAAGAAAACAAGTTTGGGAAACTCAAAAACATAGCGAATATCACCAAAGCGGAACAAAACTACTAAAAATCATTAATTGCTTATTCTAGTTGTTGGAATAGTCGCCCTTGATTAATTTGAGAGTATGGCATATATGTAGCATTGAAAAATTCAGAATATTTAATATTAATTCTACTGGTGCGAGTACTTTTGAATTTGGTATCAAAAGTCTTCTATCTATGTAGACCTCTATAAATCTAGAATTACCAGTACCATTAGAATTATTATTATTTTGAATTTTTAACTGCTCCAAGTAATGAAGAAAGTCCTAGTTTTCGTAAAAAAATATTGGACAATCTTGCACTTTAGGTATCCTAAATTTTATTTCTATTTTTCTTATACGATGTTCAATGTTTAGTAACAACCCTCTCTTAAACTAGTTTGACGTTCCCGACGCAAAAAATATTTGGAGTACAGAACAAACGTTTTGCCAAAATTACCTAATTTGGTTTATTTGAACCTTTACTACAAAATTATTTGATTATTTTCATTAACAGATCCGTTTGCGAGCGTTTCAATATTGGCAAGGCAATTGGATGGAGAACCCTTTGGAAATTTGTGAGAGCTTTTATAAATATCTACCAACATTCATAAAGTGGCCTAGTTAATAAGAAGCTCTGGCAACTTCGATCTTTGTTGAAAGGAGATTTGGATTTCCAGAAGTTATAGGAGCTGTTGATGGAACTCATGTAACCATAGCAGCACCTCATTTTAATCCACGCAATTATATTAACAGAAAAGGAGTGCATTGTATACAGACACAAGTAATTGCAACAGAATTTCTGTAGTGGTTCACACCTGGCTGCCTGCCCCCTTTCATTTTTGTCTCTTTTCTTCATTCCAGCTGGGATCGCATCTCTTTGTTTCTCAGGTTTTCTTTCGATTTGTGTTGTTGTTTGAACAAGTTAACAAGGTGTTCCGGTTTAAAATACGACACTTTCGACTATAATATCTTCCGTATCGCTGTAGTGATCATTATTTCATTATTTTCTCAGTCATATCCATTTAGGTTTCAGCTTATGAGTGCTATACCAGGGGCAGTAAGGCGTCCATTATCAGTTTTGCAGTAGGCATTAAAGTGGGAGGCTCGCAGGTTAAGTGTTGGAATATCCTTTTTGTATTTATATTTTGATTATTTTTCAGGTCACAAAATCTATGCATTCCTGATTATTTTCCCGATGATAGTCATTAGTTGGGTGATCAAGCATACTTATTGCAGCCATTTGTAATGGTGCCTTACAAAAATAATCGACACCTAGATGATGCCAAACTTTATTATAATAGAGCACGTTCTGCAGCACGCATGATAGTTGAGAGATCCATTGGACTATTAAAAGGAATATTTCGAAGTATTTTGGATAAATTGCCGTATCATCGTACCGATTTAATACCATACTACATTATTGTATGCTGCATTCTGCACAATATTTATATTCTACAGAATGATATGATTGATATACGAATTATTATTATTAGTAACGTTGAAAATCCACGCCATATACCAGTTTTGAACAATGCTTTGCGGATAAGGGGTGTCAATAAGAGAAATCAAATAAAAGAACATATTAATGCACCTATAGGAAATTAAACAAGTGACTTTTTTGATCGACCGGACTTCATGGAATAATTCTTTTTTTTGTCGAAGTTGATAATAATTGGTTAACAAGACGTAGTAGTAGTTTGCGCCTCTTACTGCAATACATTATACCTTAAATATATATGTTATATCCTATTATATGATGACGTAGCGTCTACAACTAACATTGGCCGATATCCGCTGTTGCTAAGACAGATTATGATGACGATGCGTCTCCGACCTTCTTATCATGAAATCAAACGCGGGTGTCGCAAGATCCAGCACATGCAACATAGTTGCAAACACCCACACCGTCTGTCCAGCCACCGACTGGTGCACTAAGTCAAACCTGCAGAATCATCATTATACCATATTATAAATACGAGCAAATGTTGAGCTCCGCTCATTATTATAATTATAATCATTTAGTACGTAGTCTTTTAGTTAGTAAAACTACGTTTACCTTTATTTTTGAAAATATCAAAAGTTTTTATTAGAAAAAGTTGGTCATAATTGAAAACTATTCTCAGATATCCAATATTATTCATCCACCATGAAAATTCATATTTTATTATTTTTATTAACTTCCGTTTATTAGCATTGATAATTTACGTGTACCGATATACATTTAATCTAGGATGCACCAACTCCAAACGTGAAATCACTAGTTCGTTTTATAAAATACAAGAAATGGCTTCTCTATTTGATAGTAAGGTCAAAATTGAACTAATTTTTATTGTCGGAGATAATTATAAAACTCATATAGAAGAAGCAGCTATTTCTAACAACAGACATCCGAATAGGAATATTCAGCATTCGACAGTTACAAAAATTTAAAAAAATAAATAAATTGAAGACGTCTGGAAGTGTTCACAATAATTGAAATAAATATTTTTTTACAATAAAATAGCTGATATGTAATTTAGTATTTTATTTATACCAAAAATATTTTTTATAGCCGATGAATAATACTAGATATCTGACAATAGGTTTCAATTGTGGTCAAATTTTTTTATAAAAACTTTCTATATTTTCAAAAATAAAGGTACTTTACTCTTGAGCAAAGTTCATACTTTTCGACTAACCTCGTATGCGGATTTAAAAAAATGATATCTGATGGTTCCATTTCATGTTTTGGACTATGCAGAACTTTTTATCAAGAATAATTTTTTTCCATCAAACTAATAGAAAAGTTTTCCACATGGTTCTGACTTAATTGGACACTATATAGAAAAGGTGGTTCTTATTTTTAAGATTTAGTATCTATATAAGTGGCTTTATTGACAAAACGCGAGGGTGTCGAAGTCCGAAAACTTTTTCTTGAATGGTTCGGCAGATTTGAATAAAAATTTGCTATGTGAACGGTAAAAACAATATTTACCGATCCACCCATCGTAATACATTTAAAAAAATATGCACATTTTAAACATACTTAACGTAACTCTTATAGACCCATTCTAAATTTTGTGTTACCCGAGCGAAGCTCAGTCGTACAGTTATTATACAATTTACTTACCATAGGCCAAAAGTAATACATTCGGCTATTTTCAATGAAATTTGGAGCATAAGCTGATCCCCTCGTATACATGCAGGGTGAGTCAGGAGTAACTAAACAAACTTCAGGTGTGTATTATACATGTGAATATGTGTAAAAAATTCTGGTGTTTCTACCATCCTATTATCGGATCAGGGCGTGTGACCAGTCTTTTTTCGGCGCGTCAATATAAACAAGAATGAGCATTTTCAGATTTAACGTAGGAGGAATCGTTTAGCCGGAATAAAGAGAAAATATTTAAAATAGTTGGACAATTCATTTCAGCATAACTTTTACCTGCTTTTTGTTAGTGATACGCACTATAGCAAATAGCTAGGACTTCTAGAAGAATACTTGTATCAATTTTCATAAAAATCGCTACAGCCGTTCCCGAGATAATCTTGGCAAAAATAGACCAATGTCTAAAATATTCTTTACTCACCCTCTGAAACATACCTAAACATTTCTTGGAAAATGGATTTCGAAAATTTTACATGATTCTAATACCTTCCTTACTGGGACATAGAGTAGCACTCATAAAATATTTTTTCTTTGGCGTTCAGTATAAAAGGAACACCCTCTTATCTATGGGTAGCATCAGGAAAGTAGGAATAGAGCCCATAATAATATAATAATAACAAACCTATATTATTACTAATTTATATATGATAACAAACATATATTATTATTAACTATGAATTATCTTTATCTGATTTCGCAGCTTTCCGCCATAGACTCCATACAATTGTTAAATCGGTCTAGTCTGGCCATCTTTTCTTGATGTTTTACTCTTCTTTACGACGGTTACTCGCCGACACTTCCTCTAAGAACGATTGCAATGGTTTGGTTGGCTTTGGTCGCTGAACCGCAACACTGGCGTCTAATAAAATTAAAAAATAAATAATGTCTTATTAGAAATTCAAATAACAAATGACCTAATTCAGTTTACCCAGCGTTCTTTATGAAAAATCTCGTGCAAAACCTGTAGAAAAAATTCAAAATCATATATTCAAATAAACTTATGATGATTTCGAATGGGTTGTGTTAATTAAAATTTCTGATAAATACCAGATTTTACATCAACAAACCGCGTGTTATGTTTTGTAACTCGAAATCATAAGATACAATATTTCAAATATTTACCTCAAAATATGGCCAATTAATTGGTTGTTCACAGGATTTATTTATTATATCTATTTTTTCACGGTAAATGCGTTTCAGATTATCGAATTTTGAAGTACATTTCAATGAAGGTATCGAAAAACCTTTTTTTTAATAGGATTTCAATGAAATCCTTTATACATCTCTGTAGAGCAGCTGTAATGTCTTGTTTTCTCTATTGCAGATTAACACCTTCTTATACGAAATTGCTGAAATTTGTGCATATATTGAGAAATAACCTCCAGAAACAACGAAAACAACACTGGAATCATCTAGAGCTTTTTAGGTTAGATATATAAGGCTGATGGCAATGACAGGACAGTTAGTTAGCCATAGATCACAATCGGTTATAGCTCATAGATTAGACAGTAGTAAGAAGTATATAGTCCGAGAAATAAGTGTGAATATAAATGTGTATATAGTCGTGTAGTTATTGGTGTAAATAAATTGGTGAAAATAAATCTAACCCAGTTTTAATATAAAGGTCTAGAATGAAAGCTCCGTAATAATTCGCTTTTCCTAAAAACAGTTGAAGATCTTCGTGTGATTGGGGTCGAGGCGCGTCTTTAACGGCTTCGACGTGTTTATCGGATTTGTGAATTCCCGCGGAGTCAATCTTGCGGCCTAAGAATTCGACTACATTAAACAATTCGTTATCAATTTCCGCATCATTTTTTGACTTATTTTACCGCATGGTGCTCCTGTGTCGAGTTCCATGGCTACTTGTCGTCCGTTGATGTATACATTCAGTATTATTTTTCTCCTGGTTTGTTGCCATTGATTTCCTCAATTCCTCTGAAATATCCGACGCTGTCAATTGTTATTGCAGGCAACGGTTGTAAATTATCACATCTTGTAATCTGGGTTGTTTTGCATCAGCACATGCGTGAGATGTGTTCATCTTTTCATCTTCAAAACTCTTGGGGAAATTTGCACTGGCTCCGGAAATGCGCACCGCCTCAGCCGTTGCATGTTGTACATTGGTGTCGTTCTTCACGGGGTTTTCGTAGATTTATTGTATTTTTCTCGCTCTGACATGTAAAATTTTCACTGTCCTTCTGGTCCCAAGTTTATTCCTTTTGTACGTTTAAATGTTGGTGGTGCATAACCTAACTTGTTTGCACTCTCTGGGCAAAATTGTCGATAGATTCATCCTTTGCTTGATTAATTTGTCTGAACTGTATGCTTTCGGCATGCATGTTATTTTCGTGGTCAAAATATTTAATTTACTTAATTTTCATTTATTGATAAGTTATTATCTCTGGAGTGTTTGGACTAGCAAGAATTTTCAATGCGTTATTTAACTCTGCTCCCATGTGTACTCGTGCAAATTTGGCCTAATGAATTTCGGAGATTTTGCTCAGTTCGAGTGCCCAATCAAAAATTTTAAAATAATCACCAATGGAATTCAAATCTGTAGATTTATATTTGTGCATTTTGAATGGACGGACGCTGGGGTGGAAGTTTTCTATGATGATATATACCGCAATACAGCAAGAGCTTACCCACTAGAATATGCTAATAGGGGACTTTAACGCTCAATTGGGGCATAAGGAAGACGAAACCGAAACATCGTTGGGAACCCACGGATTTGGAGAAAGGAATGAGAGAGGTCAAACGCTTCTTGAATTTCTTCTACAACATAACCTATTTGCAATGAACAGCTTCTATCGCAAAACTCCACAGCAAAAATGTACCTGGGCCAGGCCTGATGGTTTTACAAAGAATGAAATAGACTTTATCATATCTAACAGAAAGGAAATAGTGCGTAATGTAACTGTGGTGAATAAGTTATCAATAGGCAGCGATTACGGGCTGGTCCGATCCAAAATTTCAATTAATATCAAGAACGAGCGGCGAAAGCTTATTAAACAACCAACAACCAGCAAATGGAATCCGCTTAGAGATGAAACCCAGTATCAAATCTTACTTAACACATATGGTAAATGTTTTAGACCCGAATGTTGGTGACCTGAACGCAATTATTACAAATTTTATAAAAACTGCAGTAAAAGAATGCCAGACACAAAGCACCCTACGAAAAGAAAAACTCAGTACAAGCACTAAACAACAAATGGAAAGAAGAAGAAATCTGAAAAATAAACATACAACAAACGCAACAGAATTAAGACGCCTAAATAAAGAAATATCCAAGGCAGTGCGAAGGGACACAAGAACATACAACACAAATGAAATTTTAAAGGTAATTGAACAAAATAAGGGCATGAAGTTACTACGGAAGCCATTCACCGAAGGCAAATCCGAGGACATTCCAGATATCACTTTGAACGAAATAAGAGGGGCACTAAGTGATATGAAAAATAATAAAACAGTTGGCGACGACGGCTAGCAGTCGAGGCCCTAAAAGCCAGTGGAACTACGTTATTAAATGCATCATGCAAGGTATTTAATGGTTGCCTACAAACTGGGACAACATTTTCCCAATGGGATCAGGCAATAATTATAATGCTTCATAAGAAAGGAGATATCACCAACCTGCAAAACTACGGACCCTTTAGTTTACTGTCGCATATATGTAAGCTGTTTATGAGAATAATTTGCAAGAGGCTAACAAATTAATTCGACCTATATCAACCGCACGAGCAAGATGGCTTTCGAGCAGGATTTGGCACAAATGGCCATCTGCAAGTAGTCAAATCCCTTATCGAAAAATGCATCGAGTATAATAAACCCCTCTGCATAATTTTCGTCGAATACGAAAAGACGTTCGACACACTAGACCAGTATAAGATGCTGCAAGCTCTTGCTGAGTGCCGCATCGATCATAGAGACATCAAAGTCATCAAACACGTGTACCATAGGGCAAAAGCTTTGTTAGGCTGCAGATTGATTCCCAAGACTTTGATATAGCACGAGGTGTACGTCAGGGAGATGTCATATCGCCAAAGTTATTCACAACCCCTCTGGAATATAAGTTCAAATAGGCCAACTTTGGAGACATGAGCATAAACATGGATGGCGAAAAACTAAACCATCTGAGATTCGCCGACGATATCTTAATTAGCGCAGATAGTATGGACGAAGCAAAGCAAACGCTACAAAGTCTCAATCAAACTCTGTTGGACTCAAAATCAACACTAACAAAACTCAATACATGACAAATCTTGTTATGAGCGAGGCAATCAAGATGGACGGAGTAAGTATAGAACAAGTAACCTCATATAAATACCTTGGTCACGAAATCTCGATTGGTAGACACAATCAAACTCGTGAAATATCGAGAAGAATAGAACTAGCATGGGCGGCCTTTGGAAAGCTGTGCAATATCTTTAAATCAGACATTTCTATATGCCTAAAAAGAAAAGTATTTGACCATTACTTGTTGCCGGTGAAATTCTTACCCTCACAAAGAACACTACAAATAGAGGAAAATGGAGAGGTCGATGTTAGGTATATCGCTAAGAGACAGGATCCCAAATATAACATTAAGGGAGAGGCCCGGAGTGATGACGTGGTTATCCGTATAACAACTTCAAAATGGAACTGGGCCGGTCATGTGGCGCGACTTTGGGACAATCGCTGGACAAAAAGGATACTTGAGTGTAGACCGCGCTAAGACGTATATAAAAGTAGAGGCCGTTCACCAACCAGATGGATAGACGACATCAAACGGATAAAGACCAACTGGACAGAGGCAGCACATTATAGGCAAGGATGGAAGAAGCTACGGGAAACCTATGTCCAGCAGTGGACGCGATTGATCGATTGATGATGATGATAATTGTGAATGGGGGTGCTTTAGGGTTATGTACCTGCGATGTCGAGCTCATGGATCCGGAAGGGCTTGCAGCAGTGACTTGTGTTGTCCTCATTATTACATTCTCAATCGTTGTCGCCAGGCCGCTTGACAAAGTCTGCATTGCTTAGGCGTTCAGACTCATTCTGTTTCTTTTGGTTGATAACTCAATGATTTCTCGGACTGTATCCCATTCTCGTCGCCAATGTTGTATTTTGATCTTCTCTTCTTAAAAATTCAGTAATCTTACTATACGTGATACAATATTTATTATTCTTTTAAAAACCTATCATAACTGAAAAACTTGGAACAGTTGATAATAAAAATAATATTAAAAACAAAATATAACACAAGGAAATGTTACATTTAAGTATTTTTCATATCCAAGCCTGTGTAAATACATCATTGATGCTATAGGATAGGATTTTGGAATGTTATTAGAATGATCTGGTAGTGGCTGTATGGGTGACTGGGCCTCCTAGGTTGAGGGTTCACTACCTGTAATTCCCAAAGAAGTATCTCTGAGTTATATGGCTGAATTTTCGTGGATATTTCGCTTTATTTGTTGTATGTCACTGGACTGTTTTGTGAGAGTCTGTCAGTGCGACTGGGATTCATAGGTGGAGGCTTACATACTGGAGAATCCCTAAGACATTTGTAGGAGAAATTCTCAAGCGGTTCTATGCACGAGTAAGACTCTGAGATATGAGGGTTCCACACTTAAGGCTTTTGTTGACTTTATGTTTTCGTACCTCAATCTAGGAAAGTGTTTGCCCGGGAAGTGCCGGGTAAAACAGCTAGTGTATAAAATTTAGGCAATCAATAACTTGTGAATCAATAGGTATTTACCTTAGACTTCACTTATTGTCAATTTAAGGTTGTATTCTCCTCACAGTACCTGCTTTAATTTCTTTAATCAGCTTTCGTTTCAGTCTTTCTCAAATATTTTGTTAAAATTGAAAAAAAATATTTCAATTTGTACCGAAGCAAATTTAATATTAATATCAAAACTGAACAATGAACTGAAAACAATAATTCAATTACCTTAGTATAAAATGAAAGTCAAAGTCGTAAAATAATAACTTATTATAGATTATTGTAAAACTCGAAGTAGTACATTGGAATGACCTGTTTTTCTGGCGGTTCCTTAAACAAGGGCAGTATGGATTATTTATTTTTTTAGCAGTGCCCACTTCATTCTTATAGGCTTGCTTAATTTTAAGTCTAGAAACATCAAAGATCTCTTTTTGTTCGTATGATGTGGTGTATTATAGGACACCTGGTAACTCCTTTTTATCTTTATCATTTTTATAGTTTCTCTTTTTAAATCTTGTAAAATGTGTTTTTATTACCAATATGTGTCGCAAGATCTTTTAAATCAACAGAGTCTTTGTGGCACATTTCATGCACTATAAACGCTTTGCCAGTGTTTTTTTTTCTTGCCTAATAATTGTGGCGTAATGATTAGGCATTTTTTTATATTTAGATACTTACTTCTCGATAACTTAATCTACATGGTCTCCTTTATTTTGTGTGTGCCCTGTGATTAAAAATGTATGTCTGATATATCTTAAGAAATCAAGTACATGTACAGGGCTATGATAAATTTATTTTTATTTTGCTCATTACAATTATCGGTATAAAAAATTACATCCGAAGGAATTGCCTCGCCTATATATAGGCTTGGACTCTTCTTCTTGTAAATTGCGTAAAGAATTCTGCACACATGACCCTATCTCTATTGGCTTCCGCTTCTTGTCAAAGATAACATGTTTCGAGTCTACATAGACTCATCTTCAGTCATAATAATACAAGGCTTGATTGTCTGAACGGGTAGGATGTAGTTGTTTTATTTATAGATGGATAATTTACTTGGCGTCTTTTTTGTCACCATGGTTTTTTTGCTTCAACTACTTGTTTATCATCTGAAGAGGAAGAAGACACAGGTACAAAGTCTGCATCACTGAACAACCAGAGCCACAAGAATGTGTTCCACCACTATCCGAATTGGATGATGACGATATATCTGCAATAGAAAAATGAACTTGTCGATATCTTAAATTATTTTTTCCTATTTTTTTAACCAACCAGTTTTGATAAAGTCAAAGCTGACAGGGTCCTCAGCTGGCCAATTTATTTGAATATTGTCAACGTATTTATTTTCAGGAAAAGTTTGTAATTCACTTTGCTGGCTTTGTTTTTTTGGGCGTTTTCTTGATCTACAATTTTGCAATTAAAATTAGTAAACAATAAAAATATCAACGCCACTCAAGAGGCAAGATATTTGAAACGTATATAATATATATCCAAAATCTTCCTAGTAGTAATTCATTGTAACTTGAAATTGAAGAGGTACGGAAAATAATAACTAGTGAACAACTACCCCAAATATTACACAAAAATATAAATATTTTAAGAAATTAAATTAACAAGAAAAGTCACATGCTCAAATAATGAGTATAACAAGAAAATATTTGGAGTAATAACAGCACAAATAATACATAATAACTAATTATAAATCACAAATTTTAAAAGAGGTAGTAAAATGAAAAACTATTTATCCTGACAGTCGAGTTTCTCAGATATTAAAATATTACAAAAAAAGAGGTGCAGAAAATAATAAATACTAAACAACTGCCCCAAATATAAAATAAAAATATTTGGAGCAATCACAGCACAAATTATAAATTATCATCATATATCACAACACAAGTCTTGAAAGTGGTAGTATAATAAAATAAGTATTTTTCTTGGCAGTAATTATGAACTTCACACGTAGAACTGTCTTACTAAAAAGTTCACTTTACTCAATATGGAACGAAGTGAACAATCGTAATATAATGTCAAGACTAAAACTAAAATATGTGTAATGTATAATATAGAAGTTTCTAGTAATCCAAAGATGCTGACATATACTATTACTATATTTTGAATGATGGTGCGTTGTCATAGTCCAGGCGGTATAGGTACAGTATATGATGATATAACTACTTCACCCATGGATTGATGCATGTTTTTCAGGTGCTGAAAAACATCCGAGGAACGGATTGGGGGCCATTTTCTTCTGGAGGATTTATGGTTGGATCTGTGATTCTCCGGTTTCTTATACGAGTGATTATAAAGTAGATCAGGACTAACTATCGATGAGCGCACTATCGATTCCTTGAATCTTTGCTTCCGACAATACAACAATACTTTCACTGTCACAGAGTTTTAATTGTTTTCGTCGTTTTTCTGGTACAATTTTAATTAGTTTAGATGCACTCACACCGAACGGTTTTGATAAGAGTAAGGAAGTAGCATTGAATTCTCTGGTTTGCGCTGTTTTTAATATTTCCAGAAATTACTGGTAAATCTTCCATAAGAAGGCACTTTAAACAGTAAACCAGATTGGATGGATCCTCAATAAATGCTGCTTTATATTTGTTGTGCCGCCAAAATATTTTAAAAGTTTGTCACAGAATTTACGCCTTACTGTTTTTCCATCTACTTCACGAACATAATTCCAAACAACTGACCTTTTTTAGATCCTGGAGGCATTTTTGGTGTTTGTATATGATGAAAAAATGGAACAATTGACCTTTTTGACAATGGAGAATTGGACCGTATCCAGCAGATTTATTAATGCCATCCAAACGGAGTGAAACATTGTATCCTGGAATTGCAGCATTATCCACTGGAATTGTTCGTGTTTCTGCATTTTTGAACAGAAGTGGTGACTGCAGTAAGTTTCTTATGTCTTGCCAGTGTTATGCTTCTTTCAGGCTGGTTATATTCTGATAAATAATTGACTCCTTATTAGAAAAATCACATGGAAAATTTACGACATTTTTCAATTGTAGTCTTGACAATCGATCAATCTCCATTTGAATTGTATCATAGGCTGCTCATGGAGATAGAGCACTTAAATTTCCTATTAAATACAAACCAAAGTTTGTGCATCTACTCAAAGCAACGTACATCTCATTTCGTTTAAGCTTTTTAGTTAAATCCACTGCAACTGCTTCGTAGGTGCCGCTCTGACTTTTATATATAGTTCTGCCCTCAGCAGGAACCACATGATGCCTGATAACCGTTACCATATTCTTGGATGGCTTAATTACTCTTCTTCCCTCTTGCTAAAGCAGTCAAGTCAGGATTGCTCTGATTAATCAATGAAGTTCTCCTTTTATCAAACATTTTTATTTATTTAATATAACCAAAGACGATTTACTTCACCCGCGTTGTTGACATCAAAGTTCTGGAGTGTTACCACAGCTCCACCAACCAATCCATGGACATCTACATTTACCGTTATCATATATTTTATTTCTATACTTAGCCTTCCTAAGTCTTCCTGGTAAATCTGGTGCTTCTTTTGAAATGAGATATTTCGCAGCAGACAATAATTTTGACTTCATAGATTCATTTGCATTTCCAAACACCGCATCTTGAGCTTCAACAGTTATTTTCGGATCCTTTTCGATCATGGAATTGTTATATTCATCAATAGAGGCGTTTGTTCGATAAAGACGTAGAACGCTTGATGGAATATTCTCTATTTCTGTCACAGATCTTGATTGTAAGATTTTTATTTGATTGGGTGTGAGCTGAACGATGGCTATATTGCTTAGAATCTCAGCAAACTCTTTATAATTTTTTGACACATTATTTCGGTCAGTGTGAAGGTCGTGAAAAGATCCCAAAGGGCATTTCTAATGATATCCTTGTATTAATCATGGCAAGTGGCCTGAAAAATATATCTAACGCCTACTGGAGCCAGTTGATTGAAATCACCAAGCACGATCACTGATTTGCCAGCAAATGGTAAGATCTGCTTTACTCTGCAGTCAACTTGCTGAAATGTTCTTGATCCCACCATACCTATCTCATCTACGAATATAAAGATGAATTTTTTATCTTTAAACTTACTGAAAACTGTGTTTCGAGTACTGGCTATTTAGTGGTACTAGATCAGCAGTGCATTGACTTATAGTTAGTGCATATGCAGAGTGTAAAGTAATTCCATTGATATTAAATGCAGCTTTGCCCGTCGGTGCACTTAATAATACTATGGATGAGTTCAAATCAGTAGCTTCTCTGTTAAGGAAACGTATGATTGTTTGGTACAGTGCTTGGATTAGTGTAGATTTTCCATCACCTGCGCCACCAATCACACAGTGATATGTAGACGGATAATACGTTTTGAAGCAATGTAGTACATGAATCAAAAATGACATTTGCTTTACATTCAGTGTACATACAATATCGGCATATTCACGTGATGACACGACATTTGGAACAGACACATTTAGTTGATAAAAGTTGGAATTATCTCTTGACGGAAGAATCTCACCTATATGATTGTTGATGTTACGTTCTTTAAAAAAAGGCGTTGAATACGGCCAACCCATCAGGAGTATTTTCGTCACTGGTATTCATTTCACTATCGACATTTCTGTGTTGTTCTAGTCCGTGATATCATCGAAGTTTTCATCAAAATCAAACATCGCTCTATTTTGTAACATTACATCAAATTTCCTTGTCCACGTTCTCATTGTCGAACCTATCATCTCTTTTTCATTCCAACAAGGAACGAAAAACATAACTGTTTCCGGTTTGAAATTTTCATGATCAACTTTGTCATTATATCTTACATAACGGATAATTCTTGCTTTATTGCGATAAGAAAGGTAACCTAACCCATCTTTGAGCTTTAGAATTTTTACCTCACTATACTCATCTGTTTCAGAATCTTCATCTTCGATTTCAAAATAATTTGTTCTAGGTGGTTTCGATGAATACGTATACAATGCTATAAATGAAGCTATTGACCTCCGGTGCATTATTGTTTATGAACACATTTTCGACAACATCTCGATAACGGAAGAGCCAAAATATAATAAACTGCTTCTTGAGCTGAGAATTTAGAAGCTTGCAGAAATGACTTAGCTATAAGTCTCAGCTGTTCTTTCATGGTGTAATTATTTTTTTTTTTACCTCTGCCATAGCATCACGTAAAAGATTTGACATTCCTTTATCTGATTTATTTAGGTAATTCAATACATATGTAGAACATGAATACATCTCTACAGTAAATCGTATATCCATATTCACCCCATGAATCTTCAAAATGTCTTCATTGTAGCAGTTCTCTTTTGCACATTATCGTTGTACGGTTGAGATTACTTCTAATAATATTTAAGTATTTTTCATCAATCAATATGAACATGAGACATAACATTTTCAATTTTAAATGATGTATTTTTTATTAGCATCAGCCAAATACTGTCCAACTGTCTTTTCTCTAAATTTTTCAAGGGTAATGGTATAGTAGTCTCATTCATAGGAAAGAAGACATTTACTAGTTCTCGTTTCGTTCCTACTAGTAAAAGTGTGCTTATAAGTTTGTAAGTTCAATAAATCTAAATTTTCCAATGCAGCACTTTTAGAACATGAAATAAATCGGTCTATAAAATTTATAACATTTTTATTTTGGCTCTGTAATTCATGTTTATATATTGCTAGATTATGCAACTATAAATGGCAATGTGGAGATCGACTTTCTTGAAATATGCTATTCGTCTCTTTCAGGAGATTGAAGAAATGACGCATTCTATGATTGAAATATATTGCACAAGTCACAGGATCACTTTTTATCAAGCGAAATTTTTCTTTGTACTCAAGATTATCTGCTTCATCAAGGCTAATGTTCTCTTTGTCTACCACTTTTTTTAGAATAACAATTAGCTCTCTCCATCTAGTTTCTGCAGCACTAAGTGTGAGAAAGGTAGAGAGTAGGTGGTCCCAATTGTCTGATTGTTGCAAAAACTTCTTTATTCTTTTCTTCCTAATACGCAAGAGCCCCATAGAGAATTTTATAACCACTATCAAGCAGCTCTACTTTTTAAATTAATTTTCATCTATCATATTTGCGGCAATTATTTGAATTTTCTGTCATTATTTCTCGGGACAGAAAGAAAAGCTTGAGTTTATATTCTCTGTGCGCAGTTTCAGAGCGGAAAAAAATATATAATATGAGACACCGCCTATTACTTCGCATTATTTCAGACTTCACTCAGTTGTGGTATAAAGATTAAGGTTTCTTAATAAGTTTTCCAACATATATTTAAATAATGGCTTTGGCTTCGTCATACTCTTAAAATAAGGAAGTGGGTACTTTGCCTTCTCCAGGCGCATAGACAAAAGCTTCCGATATAAGTATATTTGATTCGTCTTCTATATTAACAGGTTGTTCATCTTCATCAAATGAACTTGACGATGAATCTTGATCAACTTTGTTGTTGAACCTAGTTACAGAAGTGCTTTCATTTATCTGAATTAATTTTGACAATACGGTAACTCTGTCTTAATCCACTTTTATATCAAAATGATTGTAAGCCTCGGAATTTTTCAACACCTTAACAGCCACTTATATAAATTTTGGTCGAACGATTTCAAACATAACGTTTGCAGGATCTCTCTCTCTTGAAGCAAATAGGAATGATCTGTTTATCTCTCTTCAGGCAAAATCTTAGAGTCCTCTACACTTGTAGGTACATTGACAGCTCCTCCTCGTACCAGATATTGATCTCCTATCGAAGCTCGAATTGTAATAAACGGTATCAGCAAGGCCACAGAATTTTCTTCCAAATCAGTTTGTTTGGTTACCGGCAAAGGAATTTTGGATTGGAAATTGCTAATGATGGCGTTTTTTCTGATTTGAGAGATCTCTTACAAGTGGATCAAAGATACCCCATCTATTATCTGTCCATTTTCTTCGATAAATTCTCTCGCTAAAGGTATATCCCCGTATTCGCAAGCACTTGAAATTCAATCGTACGTAGGTCCTTCTTGTTTCTGTTTAAAAAATAATATCAAAAAGCTTTTCTCTTGCACGATTTATATTTTGTACTTTATGAGACCTTCTGGAATCCATAACTCTCCAAATGTGGATTTATCGTTCTTCTGGGTCATAAAGTTGTTCCCATTGAGATTCAACTTTTCTTACTTCTCGTATTCTGAAGTCTTTTTTTGTGCCTCTATGTCTTATATTATTTAATTTTCTACATCCTGGGTCCTGGAGACGTTTCGTTTGAGCCTGTATTTGTTTTCTATTATGGATTCCTCTTTCGTCCTTGTCTTCAAACCGTTTAACTTGAGCTTCAATAAGTCTCTTTTTATGTAATAGAAAATTGTCATTGTCATCGAGACGTCTGTTTTGAGAGCTAATTTACCTTACATCATAATGTAAAAAACTCATAAATTTTTCTTTGTTCTTTCTTTGATTCACGCTAAGATCTCATACTTTGAACATGTTTTTTCATCTTCTCTTCCTTCTGTAAATACAGTTTTTCTCGCTCTGCTGAAGTTCTGTGTATTCTTGGGTCGGTTTTCGCAATAACTCTTTTATCCTTCATTAACGCCTTTTGCTTTTCCAATCGCACATTATGAGATTGTTTTCTTAATTTAGGCATTTTTTAAATAGAAGAAGGGATAGAAACAAATTATAAAGTGGAACAGAAGAGATGAGGCATTTATATTGAAAACTTTATAAACTATAAGTAGACACCATGTTCTCTACTGCATGTCATGTGCGCCACCTATATCAAATATTTCATACTACTATATTAGAATGTACCCAACTAAGGGTAGGCGACTCAACCTACTTTATAATACATCCTTCCCCTTTAAGATTTCACAAATTTAATTTTTGTAAAGGTTTGGTTGTACGACCTAATCTAGTTCTATGGTTTTTCTTGCACTGTGGGTTCTGGGCTCAATTTTCCTTTACGTTTGATTTGACATTGAAATCGTTTTGTGATTCTTTCAAATCTACTCGATCACGTCTAACAATTTCGCCATGCTCAGTCTGAACTATAAAATAGGATTTTCATGGTTTCCTACAATTTGGCCAGGCTCCCAATTTTTTGTAATTTGATTGTAAATAGTGACATTCGAAGAGGTCAGTCGATAACTGGCAAAGCTTTTGCATTTTTATTAAAATATGATTTATTACGATCCAATCTATGTTTAAGTCTATCAGAAACATTATTGCAAATTGCTGGTCTTAAAAGATCGGAAATGGGTACTTTTGTTTTGCAATTGCGACTCATTAAAAGCTGAAGAGGGGAATAGTTAATGAACTTGAATGCGGTGTTGTGATATCGCTGTAGTGCTTCAAACATATCTCTTCCCTCCTCAACGGATTTCTTTATCAAATAATTTTTCTGCTGAGCCATTAGACTTGCGGGTATTGAGGGCTTCGTAACAAAATTTTAATGTTCCATTCTTTTGCAAATTCTTTCATGGAGAAACTTCCAAAAGGAGTATTGTCACAGGTCAATTCATCAGAACATCCGTATTTCAAGAAAATGGACTTCCGTTTTACTATAACTTCATTAGCCGATTTGTTGTTCAAAATGACGATTTCTTGCAAGTTTGAGTAAGCATCATATACTACCAGGTATACATGATCAGCATAAAAAAGTCAGCCTTAATTCTTTGCCAAGGTCTATCAGGCAATTTATATGGTTTTAAAGGTTCCTTGATATTTTTAAATATATGAAAATGAGCCTATTATTGCTCCCGTATGGGGTCCTGGTAATTCTCTTGTTGCTAATATACACGAACGTAAAATATTGTAACGTGGATTGTTTATCATGTACTGTTGGTTAATATTAGTCTCTATTTGTTCTAATAGGTACCTTGTTTACTATAGTTGTTGTTTCGTGTATATGTCATTAATTAGTTCTAGAATTGGTAGATTTATTCTCGAACCTTCCAGAAACTATATGTGAGGTACAATTTGTCACTGTATCTAAAATCATTACATTAAATTAAAGTTCTCATTCAAAAATGTCAACATATTAACTTTTTCCGGATTCAAGTTGCACCGAAGCTCTGAAATAATTTGTCCAGCAGCACTAAAGCTTCTTTCGCTTTCTACGGAAGTGGCTGGAAGACATAAATATTTGTGGGCACATTCCTCCAATGGGGCTAGTTCCCTCCTCGTCACCTACAGAAAAATAAAGTGTTAAAACATTTACATTGATGGAATAAAGAAAATAATTACCTTCCAAAATAAGAGGGGGTCAGTATCTGAAGCTGAATTTGCCCTTTCTAGATACTGTCTTTTTGTAATCACATCTGCAGTTACCGACATAACTTTATTTTGGATCCGTTTCTCTAAAAACTTAAAAAGTTTTTATTCTCCAACGGGCAGATTTTCTGCAGCTGTTGAAGAATCTTGGAGGAACTCGTGGTTATACACATTTTTCTGCATAATACTCTGCATTTCCTGCTCTAAAATTGTTGCAGCACATGTAACATTTTCAATGCTTCGGAAACCCTCCTTCTCGAAACGAGGATCCAGTAAGGTTGCAATTCTTGTTGCACTTCTTAATTCATAAGGAAATAACCTCTTCTTTACAGATTCTATCAATCTACCACAAAAAACTTTGCCTTCCTCGGTCATCAACTCATCGTTTATTGATTTCATTAACGTATATTCCAAAAGAGATTGGAATAATCAAGGAAAGTGTCACAAAACTACATATTACCTAAAAATTTAAATGTTGAATAGTAAATTAAATTATGTAAATATGTAATATTTTACCTGAAATTTTATTAGTTGATTCATCGAAGCATGTTAAAACCTTTTCTATATCTGTGAACACAGCAACATCATCAACTGAGAGCGGCTGAGGAGCTCTGCGCAATTTTATGGTTCTCCCAATTGCATCCTTAGTTTTCAGGATTCTTTGAATCATGTAAAAAGTGCTATTCCAGCGTGTAGGAATTTCTTGCAAAAGCTTGTATGGTTCAGATGTTCCCTGTTCTTTTTTGAATATTTCTGTAGCAGAAGTACTGCTCTTAAAGAATGTAACAATATCTTTACATTTTTTGGTAATACCCTGAACACATTCAAGATTATCTTGTACCACTAAATTTAGGGTATGGGCAAAGCATGGGAGATGACGCTTTTGTAATAAATCACAGGCTTTCAAAATATTGGCAGCATTATCTGTTACTATGCAAGACACTTTTTGTTCCAAATTCCACTCATTCAAAATTTCTTTCAAAGATTCAGCAATATTTTCTGAAGTATGATTGACCCCTTTTGCTAACGGCTTTGTTGAAAGAACAGCTGAGATAAGATTGAAATATTTATTAATATAGTGGCAAGGTACTGTTAAATATGATTCTGTTGCTCGGTATGTCCATCCATCACAAGTTATTGCAACATAATTGACATTCATTAAAATATCTTTTAATTTATTATGTATGTCTGTATAAAATTGTATTACCAGTTTTCCAGTTAATGTTTATGGGCTAGGCAGTCCATATCTTGCATCTAAAGTTTTTACCAATTTTTTAAAGCCTGTATCAGTTACAATACTAAATGGCTGAAAGTCTAAACAAATCATCTCTGTTACTGCTCTATCTAATTGTTTTTTCTTTTGGGATTCAGCATCATAATGATTTCCTCTTTTAAAATATAAATCTATTGACCTAACACTAGAATGAGCTGAGCTAGAACTGCTTTGGGACTGGTCTTCAGTATAATTCACACTGTTGTTTCTTGAATGAAACCTTCGCAAATGGTCTGCCAAATTAGTGGTATTCCCACTGGTTTTATATTCTTTTCCACAAGTGATACACTTTGCCAATTTCCGATCGGACGAACTCTTAAAATAGTTCCATACAATATAAGTTTTTTTGTCTTAAGTTTCCAGTTCCAGCTGATTGAAGTGGTAAATGATTATTAATCCTAGTAATATTTTCGGTATATTTAGTGATGTCTGAATTATCTGAGGATGCTTCATTATTTTAAGGGAAAGGTGGTCTATTTAAGAAGTTGTAGAAGACTCAAAGAAATCAAGAATTTCTTGATGGTTAAATAAGAATGCATTCAAAAGGCTTTATGTATAGCGCCTACCTCAATTAACCTGATTGCCTTTCTTGCTCATTGATTTATTTTTCTTTATATTACCAGCAGGAGGAAATCTAATTTTTCTATTATTTATACTAGTTCTTTTTACAAAAAAAAAAGAAAAACACCGACTTAGCTCAAAGCAAAGGAAAATGAAAAATCTTCGTCACTGGAAACACCCTTCATTTTCTGCTCAGAAACTAAACAAACATAACCTATAAATAACTGAACTATAGACTATACGTATTTTTCTATTCTCTCTGCTATACGTACTTTCCTACCAACAGAACATAGAACAGCAACAGCCAATTAAGTTTCTCAATATCTTGGTAAAAAAAATCGATTGTACCGATTGTAATGAACTATCGATTTTAATATAGTACCATCGATTGTTCTCGACCTCTAGTCTGTAGAAGCAGTTGTTAATAATAGTTCAGTCGGTAAAGACGGTGACAGTTTAGATTGTCAAGGTGACAGGTGGTGACAGTTATACTAATACGGAAGGTGGTGTACAAGTTGTTGGAAATAAAGGTTTTTGGAAACAATCTGTGAACTTTACCCCCACAGCGTTTAGCAAAGGGTTAAACTTTACAATTGGTATCCGAACTGTATCTTCGCATTCTGCTGAGAATATATGGTGAATACCAGATCGAAAGATTACAACAAAATGGCAAATTCTGCAGACGTCATTAATTTCATTAAATTCCTAGAAAATCAAAAAGAAGAACAATTAAGAATTGGACGACAAGAAAAAGTAGACAAGAAATAATTAGACAGGAAGACCAAACAAAAATAAGTCAAATTCTAGAAGATCAAGAAAGAAGCAGACAAGAACTATGAAGAAGTAGACAAGAACAAGAAAGAATTAGACAACAATTCGATGGTAAACAATCTTGGTCATCATATAAAAAGCAATTTTATGCTGCTGCTTTGACTAGTGGTTGGTTAGATAAAGAGAAATCCACTACATTGATCTCGGCGCTACGTGGATGCTTTGGAAATCTTAAATACCTGACGGGGAACATTCGTAGGAGAGTTTACTGGATCAACTTGAAAGGCGATACGGTGACCAACATCTACTACAAGTTTACCAAGCACTGTTAAAGTATAGGCAACAAAAGTATGACGAAACATTGCAGCAATATGAAATTGATGTAGTCCGGCTCGTCCGACTGGCATACCCTTCAGCGCCAAGAAACTTTCTTGATATATTATCAGTACAAATATTCATTGATGGTCTAAGAGATTTTGTCATTCAGCAGGCCTTACGTTTGAGTGGCCTTACAAGAATTGAAGATGCACTTGAGTATGCAGCTGCAGAACTCATCCCCATTTGGGACAAGTTCGCCTAGTCCAATAGGAGCAGTACAGAAAAAGTAGCACCATTAGGCAAGTTATTGAAATATTGCGAAAACTTGATGGACAATCAACTGGACGTAGTACTCAGAGTGTGTGTTGGAACTGTGGACAAGGAGGACACATAGAGAAGCATTGTTCCACTTTCAAACTAGCAATGTGCCAGAAAACTCGAGTACCCGGAGGGTGTGTTGGAATTGACGACAAGAAGGGCACATGAAGAAAGATTGTCCACAACTTCAAACAGGCCATATACAGGAAACCTTCGAAATCCGGAAGAAAGAAAACAGCGTCCTACAAAAATTTAATTATTGCTTCAACAAGGACAGCTCAAATAGCGAGCCTGATGTTAAAAGGGAAGATGCCGTACCTATTTCGAAGGAGTGTAGTATCTCTGGAGAGATATTAAACTTTAGAAGGTGCAGTATATCCAGATGTCGATGAACTACCAGGCAATGTGTAGGCAATAGCGGTGGTGTGAAAAGCAATTCTCGTTGCAGCAGTCCACAAAGAGGCGCCAGAGGTAGAAATTGCATCGGCCGCAATAAAAGAAACCGCATGAGGCGACGCAGTTGAATGTATTTTGGTAAATTGACGTCTTCTTGCCACTTACCTACATCGCATGTTCGCAGTTTAAGATTACTTGGTGTTGAAGCTTTTTTGGCATCTAGGGCTCGCGTTTGGCTCGTGTAGAATCAGATCACCTGTTCGAAGATCTCCATCTATAGAAGAAGTTAGTCGTTCTGCGGTGAAACATTTTGATGATCGAAGAAGAGGATCAAAAGGAACACCAAGTAACCTGTTTCCTGGGGAAATGAAAGTGAGGTCGAACAAGAGGATGCAGCTTCCCCAGAAGAGATTGAAGAATGCATTGGGATGATGTTTGATCGGGACGAACAAACCTAAGAAGCGGGCAGTGTAACGTGGATCGTTTATCATGTACTTACGGTTATTATTCGTTTAGTCTCTATTTGTTCTACTACCTTGTTTACCATGTAGTTGTTTCATGTATACGTCATTAATTAGTTCTGGTATTGGTAGATTTATTCTCGACCATTCCAGAAACTATATGTGAGGTACAGTTTGTCACAGTATTGTCAGTTTGACAATCTTCTGGAACATTATTATGTGTGTCTAGATAATCATGGAACATTCTCGATGAATGTCATGTCAAGATTCATATATAAGAAGCCGTGCCGATCACGGGTCACAGGCAGTCATAACCTTAGAGTATGGAAAAGTGGAGCCAATTTTTCGTCGGCTGCCATTAGTTTCGTGGTGGTGTTTACAGCTTATTTTTATTTTATTTTAATTTTTGTGCTATTTTTTTTATAAAAAAAGGATTTTTTATTTTAATACAATGGTGAAATGCGAGGCTCTTGGATACAAGAGTCGCTGTCGAAAAAAAAAGTGTTGCGTCCTTGATTTAATCCTCAGTTGGCTTCACTTGCTCTACGAGTGCGATGTCTACATGGTAATTTCATGCTCTAAGTTTATAACAGTCAGTCTGTAGAATCAGATGTTGTAGTTGTAGTAGTTCATTCGGTAAAGACGGTGACAGTTTATACTGTGAAGGTGGCGAGTGGTGACTGTTGTAATACTACGGAAGGTGGTGTACAAGGTGTTGGAAATAAACGTTTTTGGAAGCAATCTGCGGACTTAGTATTACGCAAGTGAAATCACCCCAAAAAAGCTTAGCATAGGGTTAAACGTTTCAATATCTTCATGCACGAATTGAACAGTTACTGTTATATAGGCTCTGGCACTATCTGATGTTCAGATATCAGTTGTTATTGACACATATTTAACTTGGCTCACTATATTTTTTAATACTTTTGTCGCTTCAAAGTATTTGGTAGGTAATATTTGATAATAAATTTTGTTCTACTGCCGGATTATACGAAGGTTGCAAAGCAGACTCAGAACAACATTTTTGTTAAGTCATAATTGGTGAAGATTTTGAAGGAGTAGTGGGTGTTTTTCTCAACAATTTCTACGCTAATGTAAAAAGTACGGTTTTGAGACGCCCATTTGAACCGCCAATGTTTTCTACACTAAAAAGGTACTGTTGGTCGTGACCTCTAAACATACAAATGATTTTTCTCGAAAACGGTCGACTTCAGAGCTCACGACCAATAGTGTTTTTTTGTGTAGAAAACATTGGCAGTTTAAATGGTCATCTCAAAACTGTAATTTTTCCATTGGCGTAGGAAGTGGGGAGAAAAACACGCACTACTTCTACAAAATTTTCACCAATTATGATTTAACACAAAAATTTTCTGACTCAAAACTTAGCCTATTCTATCCAAAGATATTCACAAAAAACAATTTTTTTCTTTCAATTCTAACACCCTGTATCTCGAAAATGGTGCATTCTAGAGAATAAGTTAATATATTTTTTTTTTCATTTTCATTGGACGAGCTATCACATCCTCAAGTCCTACGCATATATTATAAAATATCCTGTATATTTAAACCTAATGAAAATAATTGCTAACACCGTATTAAGGAGACTTAGAAGGGCATGGAGTATCTATAAAACTTATTATGATTTAAAAAAAAATTGAACAACTTATGTTTCAACGTCATGGAAGGAATTTTGGGGGCGGTGAGAAGCGATAGAATCACTTGATGAAAATGTACCATTAAGGCAAAATTCGTATACAAAAAAACATAGAAAATTGTATGGGTGTGGAGCTCTCACTGAGCGTATGCGAAAGATTTGAGATTTTTTGTCAAGTTTTGCAGAATATAGCTCTCACCTCCAAAAGTCTTACATTGGGAATGTTTTTTGGGGATACTGTTTTTTTTTTGAAGTCGCTTAGCTGTCACGAACTAACTTGAATTTTCAATAATCACATTAATGAAATGGAGGGAAAGAACTATTCGAACGAAGTAATAATGAAATTGTTTATTCTTCATAGAAAATGTGAGGGAATTATAGCAAGAACGTGCAGAAAATTCAATGAAACGTACCCAGATTTACATTCAATGAACAAGAGGAAGTTTGTACGATTATAGAATAATTTCATTAATAATAACATATTTAAATTAATTAAATAATAACATCTACCGAAACCTTAACAACTTCAGATGAAGACGATAATAAATGTTTTGGCCTATTTCCGTGCTGATCCGCAAGCTTCCACTAGATGTGCCGAATATAATTTAGGCTTGAATCGTGCGTCTGTTGGAAGGATCATCCATAATCATTACATGCGCCGGTTAAAGTTTACTAAAGTTCAAGCTCTAAATCCAGAAGATATCAAAGTAGGGCTCACTTTTGCGAAACAATCCTATTTCGCATCCAAGAAGATCCTGAATTCTTAAAAAAATATTTAGACAGACGAATCAAAATTTTCACAAGAAGGAATTTTTAATAGAAGGAACGGGTATTTCTGGGCTGATCAAAATCCAAATATTGTCAAGGGAATGTGATTTCAGGAGATGTTCAGTTTCAACGTATTGTAACGTTTAACCCTGTGCTAAACGTTGTGGGGTGAGTTCACTTGCGTAATACACAAAAGTTCGCAGATTGCTTCCAATGGTTTATTTTTAACACTCTGTACACGACCTTCTGTTGTATTACAACGGTCACAACTTGCCACTTTGATTATCGCGTTTCAACTACTATCGACTTATGTCTCCAATTGACTGAAACAATAACTGACTCTCTTCCGTGATCGTCACGGCTTTATATATCTGAATCATGATACGACATTCATCGAGAATGTTCTATGATTATCTAGACGCACATAATTAATGTTCTAGATCCTTGTTAAACTGACAATAGTATGACAAATTGTACCTCACAAATTGTTTCTGGAAGGATCGAGAATAAATCTACTATAATTCTAGAACTACATAATGAAATATACATGCAATAACTATTGTAAGCAAGGAATCAGAACAAATATAAACTAAAAGAAATAATAACAGTAAGTACATGATAAACTACCCACGTAACACTGCCCCCTTCTTAGCTTTGATCGTCCCGATCAAATGTCACCTCAGTCCCTTTGTACAGTGAAAGTCTGTCGATATGAACTACTTTCATTTTACTGCGTGGGGATTTCTGAATTCTATATACCACATCGTTTATCCTCTTCATAACGGTATATGGTCCCTCCTATTGTTTGTCAAACTTTGGAGAACGACCTTTTCGTCTTTGTGGATTGTACAACCACACTTTATCACCAATTTTAAATTGTCCGGTTTCTGCACGAATATGATATCGGGCCTTCATTCGATCACTAGAAATCTCTAACTGTTTTCTAACCAGATTGTGTACTTCCTCGAGTCTTCGCCTCAAACTCTGAATGTAGGCATCTACAGATGTGGGAGGTTCGCTTGGTGATCCAAACAAGATGTCAGACGGAAGTTTCAGATTTCTACCAAGCACAATGCCAGCTGGGGATTCTTTGGTCGATTCAGGAGTGGAAAATCTATAGGCCAGTAGGAAGAGCGGTATACACTTATCCCAGTTTGTTTGGTGTTCATTGATTGCTGACCTCAAATAATTTTTTAGTGTTCTGTTAAATCTCTCTACCATTCCATCGGATTGTGGATGCAGTGGAGTTGTACGAGTTTTCTTAATCCCCGTTAGGTGACACACACTCTGAAAGATTTCCGACTCCAAATTTCGACCTTGGTCTGAGTGAATCTCTAACGGCACACCAAACCGACTTATCCAATGTTCAATTAGGGCATCCGCCACTGTTTTTGCCTCCTGATTTGGAATTGCGACTACCTCTGGCCATTTACTGAAATAATCCATGATGACCAAGAGATATTTATTTCCAGAGCTGCTTATTGGAAATGGCCCCGTAATATCGATGGCTATTCACTCAAATGGGGCACCCACGTTGTATTGCTGCATCCTATGGCGGGTTCTGGTATTTGGGCCTTTACTGGTAAAGCAGGTATCGCATCGCCGACACCATTCCTCTACGTCAGCATGGCTTCCTAACCAGTAGAACCTCTCTCTAATCTTCGATAAAGTTTTATTGATACCTAAATGGCCACCACTTGCTCGGCAATGAATCTCTTGCAGTACTTGTGCAATTCTTTTCCGTGCAAGAATTATTTGCAAATGAACAGACTTACCATCATTACTTTCCCATTTTCTTTTTAAAACGTTATCATCAATTACTAAAGATTCCCAAAGTGACCAGTATACTTTTATGACAGGAGACAAATCTGATATCTCCTGCCAAGTAGGTCTTGCTCCATCCATTTTCCACCTCATCACTGGTCCAATATCATTATCATCCCGTTGGTCTTGCTTGAGTACTTCCGAACTCCAGTTTGGGTCGCCATTTATTAAAGTTCGTTTGACGTTAAGAATTTCTGGCAAATTATTTTCAAGTTTTGAACAGTTTTTACAGTCCTCTGCACAAGGCCGTCTTGACAATGCATCAGCGTTTCTGTGGTTAATACCAGGACGATGTTCAATTTTGAAGTCATATTCTTGAATTTGTTGGAGCCAGCGCGCTATCTGACCTTCTGGGCTCTTGAACTGGAACAGCCATTCAAGTGATGCGTGATCGGTCCGTAGAACAAATGTCTGACCTTATAAATATTTGTGGAAATGTCTTATTGCCTTGACTACAGCTAGTAACTGCTGCCGCGTCACACAGTAATTTTGTTCAGCCTGTGATAAATTTTTACTGTAATATGCTAGTACATAGGTACTCCACTCCTTCTATTCTTTGTGACAAAATTGCCCCAATTCCTGTTTTACTGGCATCAGCATCTAGGATAAATTCTCCTTCTCTTTGGGGATAAGCCAGAACAATAGAAGAGCACAAAGCACCTTTCAGATATTCGAAAGCATTCTGACATTCTGGAGTCCAATTGTAAGGTCTTTCCTTCTCAGTTAGTCGAAGTAATACTAGCAGAATTATTTACGAACCGTCTGTAATAAGAACACAGGCCTATGAAACTTCGCAGTTCTGTTTTGTTCCTTGGTACAGGCCGATTATGAACCACTTCTGTCTTATCAGGATCTGTTCTTACACCATCTGCGGATATAATGTGTCCCAAATACTTCACCTCAGTTCTTAGGAAAGCACATTTCTCGGGATTAAGTTTAAGATTTGCTTGTGAGAATCGTTGAAATATCTCTTCTAGATTTTTCAAGTGTTCCTCAAATGTTTCACTGAAAACGATTACATCATCAAGGTATACTAAACATTTCTTTCCAATGAGTCCACGTAGTACTCTTTCCATCAATCTCTCAAAAGTCGCTGGAGCGTTGCACAATCCGAATGGCATTACAGTGAATTGCCATAGATCAGTATTGGCTGAAAATGCTGTCTTTTCTTCATCCTCCATATGCATTTCGACTTGCAAATATCCACTTTTCAAGTCCAATGTAGAAAACCATTTCGCTCCTCACAATCAATCCAGTGTATCGTCTATTCTAGGAAGAGGATAACTGTCTTTTTTTGTGATTTTATTTAATTTTCTATAATCAACACAAAACCTAGTCGAGCCATCTTTTTTTGTGACTAAGACCACCGGTGACAACCAAGGACTGTTCGAAGGTTCAATTACATTTTGTTTCCTCATGTTATCTATAAGTATTTCCATTTCATTTTGTTTTGCTAATGGTACCCTGCTTAGAATTTGGTTTAGTGGTTGTTGGTTTCCTGTGTTAATGCGATGTTGTACCATATTAGTTCGTCCTAGATCTGTTTCCTAAAAAGAAAATAGTTCTTTGTATTTCTCCCATAAATCATCAAATTTCGCCTTCTGTTGGTTAGGAAGTTGAGAAATGATTCTCTCTTTCAGCTCTCTTCCATTCTGGCACATGGTTTTCCCTTGACTGCTTGAGATTTTGACAAATATTATAGGTTCCGCACAGGCAATTACTTCATTTTTCATTAAAACTCTAGGTTCTTCGGAATGGTTTAAAACTCTCAACTTAATTGGATGCTCACTTGATGGATTTATTTATGCGTTTTCTATAATCATTTCCTTTGGCAGACATTCTGGATTACTTTCCAGTACCAGTGCCTCCTTGCAATTAGAACCTTCTATTTTAACATGGATGAGATTGTCAGACCATCCGGGTATCGTAATGGTCCTGTTTATCTTAATTTTTCTTATTCTAGATTCAGATGTTAACATAAACAACTCTTCTTCTTTAACTTTGAGTATTCGGTCTTGGAGGTTCAGATTGAAGCCAAATTTATTCATGATGTCTAGCCCAAATAAAACTTCGTCCAAAATCTCGGCAAAAAATACTTTATGTCTGAATTTTGATTTTCCCAGCTGAATATCTGCCTCGTGAGTACCAATGACGGGTATTGTCACTCCATTTGCTGTTTCAAGTATATAACTTCTATTGGGATGGTCAATTTTGCAAGCAGGAATAACATTAGCTCGCACAATGGTAGAACAACCAGTATCAATAACAATATTACAATCCCGACCGCATATTCTTTCTTTCACAACCAAGCTGGATCCTTCATGACTCAGTCGGAAAATTTTGATTTTTAATGATGTTGGGGCTTGGTTGGAGTAAGCCAGTCTTCGCCCCGCAAAACTCGCTAACTGGAGTTTTCCTGCACATTGCTATTTTGAGGCTGTGGACAATTCTTCTTTATATGTCCTTCTTGTCCACAATTCCAACACAAAGTCTTAGTTCTTTGTTCATTTGTTTGCCCATCCAATTTTTGTAACATTTTAATAATGTGCTTTATGGAGTTACCATTGCCACACGACTTCTCTTGGGTTGAATTTACCCATCGTGTCTGTCGCATTCTGAGATGACTTCTGGACGCCTGTTTAGCAGCTTCGTATTCAAGTGCGCGTGAAAGGGCATCTTCAATTCTTGTAGGACTACTTAACCGAAGGGCTTGTTGCATTTCAATATCTCTTATACCATCAATGAATGTTTGTACCGTTAACCTATCAAGAAAGTCTTTTGGTGCTGTAGGATATGCCAGTCGAACGAGCCGTGCAACATCAATTTCATATTGTTGCAGTGTTTCTCCAGACCTCTGCTGCTTATTCTTTAACTGTGCTTGGTAAACTTGTTGTAGATGTTGGTCACCGTAACGCATTTCAAGTTGATCTACTAAACTCTCAAACAAATGTTCGCTAGTTAGGGTATTTAAGATTTCCAATGCGTCACCATGTAGAGCCAAGATCAATGCAGTGGCCTTCTCTTCATCTGACCAACCACTAGCCAAATCAGCAGCATCAAATTTCTTCTTATATGTAGACCAAGACTGTTTACCATCGCATTTTGGGGCTTCAATTTTGACTGGATTAACTATACCATTTTGAATTTCATTCGACGATCGTCTCAGAGGTACTTCAGATTTCATTTGCAACATCTTTTGCTCTATTATTTGAAGTTTTTGATTAAAATTTTAGTGAACTTTTTATAATTTCTGGTCAACTTCTTCTTTTTGCATCATCTTGTCATCTATTAGTTGAAAATTCTGTATGAAGTTTTCTTGGACTTTCTATAATTTTTGTTCAACTTCCTCTAATTTCTGGTCTACTTCCTGTTTATCTTCTTGTCGCACTATTGCTTGTTCTTCTAAGATTTGTCTTATTCTTGTTTCTTGTTCTTCTTTTTCCTGTTGTCTAATTCTTTCTCGTTCTTCTTTTTCTTGTTGTCTAATTCTTTCTTGTTCTTCTTTATCTTGTTGTCTACTTCTTTCTTTTTCTTGTCTACTCTAGAATTTGACTTATTTTTGTTTGGTCTTCCTTTTTAATTCTTTCTTGATTTTCTAGAATTTTACTTATTTTTTCTGTTGTTCTTCTTTATCTGTTTGTCTACTTCTTTCTTGATTTTCTAGAATTTGTGTTATTTTTGCTTCTTGTTCTTGTCTACTTCTTTCTTGATTTTCTAGGAACTTCATTATTTCTGCAAAATTTGCCATTTCGTCGTAATCTTTCGATCTGGTATTCACCATATATTCTTAGCAAAATGCGAAGATCCCTTTTTCTGACACCACTTGTAACGTTTAACCCTGTGCTAAACGTTGTGGGGTGAGTTCACTTAATACTCAAAAGTTCGCAGATTGCTTCCAATGGTCTATTTTTAACATTCTGTGCACGACCTTCTGTTGTATTACAACGGTCACAACTTGCCACTTTGACTATCGCGTTTCTACTACTATCGACTTATGTCTCCAATTGACTGATACAATAACTAACTCTCTTCCGTGATCGTCACGGCTTTATATATCTGAATTATGATATGACATTCATCGAGAATGTTCTATGATTATCTAGACGCACATAATTAATGTTCTACATCCTTGTCAAACTGACAATAGTATGACAAATTGTACCTCACAAATTGTTTCTGGAAGGATCGAGAATAAATCTACTATAATTCTAGAACTACATAATGAAATATACATGCAATAACTATTGTAAGCAAGGAATCAGAACAAATACAAACTAAAAGAAATAATAACAGTAAGTACATGATAAACTACCCACGTAACATTATTTTGCCTTATAACTGAATAAGTTTTCTTATTTACGATGAACCGTTGAATTCTGAGAAATATCTGTAAATTCTAAGGTCAGTTGTGAACGACTTCTTGGACAATCTGTCATTGGAAGATTATCGTAGCAGTTGGTTTCAGCTGGATGGAGCACCGGCTCATTGCACTGGGGAAGTAACAGCGGAGTTGTTTGAAATGTTCGACGATCGCTGGTTCAGACGTTTGGGTCCGTGGCATTGCCTGCGAGATTAACCGATCTCACGCCACTTGATTTTTTCTTGTGGGGTCATTTGAAGACAAAAGTATACATGACACCAATACACAGTAAAAATGATCTAGTAATCAACTGCATTGAAGAACTAGATGCCAGTGAAATAAGGAGGGCTACAACTATATCTACAAATAAACGGACATTGAAATGTTTGGAAGCCAATGGTCGGCATTTTGAAAATTTATTGTTAACGTTTTCTAAATTTTAACAGATAATTAATGAAATTATTTTGTGATCGTACAAACTTCCTCTTGTTCATTGGATGTAAATCAGAGTACGTTTCATTTAATTTTCTGCACGTTGTTGCGATAGTTTCCACACATTTTCCATGAAGAATAAACAATTATTTAACTTCGTTTGAATTGTTATTTCATTCATTTCAAGTCACTTACGTTGAGAAATACGCAAAGGTATTATTAATAATCCACTAATTGTCAAATTTATTATGTCATGTACTCTGATCACATTTAATAGCAACCTAGATGAATATGAGAAATATAATTTGTTTTTTTTTTGAAAATTGCTCTTATTTCGGAATTCTGGCTACTTAGGTATAGGAGCATGATACATCAAATCGAAGGAAATTTAGGCATCTTTCAGGATATTTTATAATAAACAGGGTTTTACATTAAAAAAACGCATTTTTAAACATTTTTGTATCTAGCAGTAAAATCCCACATTTTGAACGACCCTGTATAACGCAGGACAAATTTCTATATTCAGAATCTATAAACATTATCTCGGTGACCTACCAACAAAGTTACAGCTTCCTAGGAATTGAAATAACGCAGAAATAAACATTTAATTCAAGCTATGTTTTGGATCAAAAATATGGAATATAATTAATATCTCGGAAACTGTTAGAGGTAGGTAGGTAGGTAAGTGGGGCAAAAATATTAATAAAGTGAGGACAAATGCAAAAAAACGCTGCAATTTATAGGGTGTTCTATTTGAAATAACAAAGATGCTGCTACTTTTTGGTATAAGCGGCAACGCTGCATCGCTGAAAATATTTTAGATCGATAGATTAAGAGCAATTACTTGAGTAACCAAATTTTCAGGACGATCCTATGTCCCGTTCTCTGTAAACGTCTAAGGTACCATCGACCATGAGCCACCCAGTATGTATATATGCATATATGTATATATATATATATAAGAAATGAAATGCAATGTTACAGATTTTGAAGCATATTTGCAGAACATTGATAATGATACCAACATTACCATTATTGCTGGGGACATGACTATAGATATAGGTACTAAAAAAAATGTGAAATCGCGAATAATTACATGCTGACTCTCTCATCCTTTGGATTTATAATAATTAATATCTCATAAAATATTAGCTATAAACATAAAGTCATATTAATAAACTGACATTATTTTTCAATTTTGATCGGAAAAATAAATTAAAATTACCTATAAACATTCCATAAGAAAAAACTAAGTTGTGTAGAGTTTCAACTATTTAGAAACACCCGGTATAATTGAAATTATTTTTATGTTGTAGAATGTTTAAAATTAGTTATAAACTTTTTTCCTAATCTTTACAATAACCCCGTAATCGTCCGAATACCTACGCACTACTAATCTCCCACCTTGTATTTCATAACTTGAAATGTACCTAGATATTTATCAATAGCGGGTCGCGTTTAACTATAAAAAAACTATATCGTGTGATCTGAACCAAAAGCAAAAACCAAAAGAATTTATGCACGAGTAGGCAATGTTAGAAGAAATATACCTAGGTATATGACAAATATTAATAATCTTTGCCTATGGGTTGGTGTGTCTCTCCCTTACTATTTACATGTCCCATGTTACAATATTATAATTGTATTTTAACGATTTGATTGAATATACAATAATAATATGAATATAGCATCATCATAATAATACCTACATAACATTTTTCAAATGTTAAACGGTCTTAAAATTAATTGGGTAATATCAATAAACAAATAATTTTTATTCCATTGCAGCATAATTACAATCCTAGAATATTAAAGATAAATGTCGGGTCTATATATATATATATATATATATTATTGTATAATAATAATTATTATTATTATTTTCCCATTTGCTCCTATATAGACTCGAAATACATTTCATGATAAGACATAATAATTATTATTTTTATTATATTAACATACAATAAGAAAGTGAAGAGACATTTCTTTTTTGAATCTTAAATAGATAATTTATTTTTATTTAATGCAATCCTTCTTATTAAAAAGAAAATAGTTCTCTCAATCATATTAATCGAAACAAGAAGAACGTCAACATGTTGTAATCTACACTCTTAAAGTAATAAATCATAGATATTTTGCCAAGTCCAACACAATGCGCTCTAGAATAGCTTTATAAAGTCTTACAACTTTATCCACTTCGAGTGCTATCTACCTAGGTATTTTAACTTTATTCCTGTAGCCGAAATATAGCAAAGATTTATTCTAATCTTTACCTGAATCCCATTCTAATCCTCCTTCTCAACTCCAGCAGATTGAATCTGGCTCCTTTCTGCTACTGCTACCTCTACTTTATTGTTGCTATTGTAACGTGGATAGGTAGTCGTGTTCTTACGGTTGTTATTCGTTTGTTAGTTATTTATTTCTACTACCTTGTTTGCTATTGTTGTTTCATGTTATAGTTCATTATTTACTTCTAGAGTTGGTAGAGTTATTCTCGATCCTTCCAGAAAGTATATGTGAGATACAATTTGTCAGTTTAACAAGGATCTAGAACATTAATTATGTGCGTCTAGATATTTATAGAACATTGTCGATGAATGTCATGTCATGATTCAGATATATAAAGCCGTGACGATCACGGAAGAGTGTCAGTTATTGTTTCAGTCAATTGGAGACATAAGTCGATAGTAGTTGAAACGCGATAATCAAAGTATATAAAGCCGTGTCGATCAAGGGACAGAGTCAGTCAGTCTTATGAAGGCAGTGAGTCTTATAAAGTCAGTTGATAATAGTCAGTCTGTGGAATCAGAGGTTAATAGTAGTTCTGTCGGTGAAGACAGTGACAGTATAGATTGTCAAGGTGACAAGTGGTGACAGTTGTACCATAATAGAAGTTCGTGTACTGAGTGTTTGGAAATAAACCATTAGAAGCAATCTGCGAACTTTTGAGTCTTACGCAAGTGAACTCACCCCACAACGTTTAGCACAGGGTTAAACGTTACACTATTTAGTTGGAATATACGTTTGACAATTATTATCAATGCCTTAAAAATGTACCACTTTCGAATAAGAGCCAAGTAGTTTGCATGTTCTTTAAATAATAAATGATTTTACAATCATGTTCACAATTAATTTGTTAGTTTCACTAGGGTATTTATCCGACCGTAGAGTCTTGAAAATAATAAATTGTGAAATCCGTCTATTTGGTTTTACATATATTGATAATATAATTATTACAGCCTTTTACGAGTTGTAAACATTTTCAAATGATTACTTATCATTGTAGGATTATATTAAATACAATATCTCGTTAATTTGAAGCCATATTTCTAAATTAATCAGGAAAAACCATTACGAGACCTTGAAAATTCAAAATTTTTCTGTAAATAATGCTTCTGTAGGCAGAAGTGAGAGATACCCTGTTAAGTGGTATACTGATTCCCATAAAACAATGAGAGATACCCTCTCAAGTGTAAAATTAATAGCAGACATGTCAAAAGACTCGGCGAGCATGTCCGTTTACAATTCCTTGAAAACAAATTACCGTATTATACTAAAGAATGCCACGAAAACAACATACAATCATTTTATTTCATCTTCCAACAATAAGGTTAGAGCCAGCTGGAAATTAGTAAACTATGAATGCAAAAAAACAAGAAAAAAACTAAACCTGGGACAAATATATCGCCAGATATGAATGTTGCAGAAAATTTTATAAAAACGTTACCAAATTACGATGAGAATCTATTTCTAAATTTCAAACACTTCTCTGTTCCTTCAGCGTCTTTTTTTACGGCCGGTCACAAAGGAAGAAGTATTTGAGACGGTTGACTCATTGAAAAACAGTACTAGTCTTGATGTATATGACATGGACAATCGAAGCTTGAAAGCTACAAATGATATTATTTTAGAGCCTTTAACTAATTTGATCATATTTAACACAGGTAAGTTTCCTGACATTCTGAAATAATCAAGAGTAGTGCCTGTCCTCAAAAGGGTGAAATTTCTGAGGTGGATAATTTTTGGCCAAATAAATCAACATCACAAGCTGTGATGCATGTTGTGCGGGAGGTAGTGGGGAGCTTCAAGATGGGTAAGTACACTGTTATCACCCTGTGTGACCTATCAATGGCTTTCGACTGCGTCTCTCTCCGCATACTTCACGAAAAACTATCATATTACGGACTGAGGGGTACAGTAAACTCCCTCATAAAATCTTACTTGGAGCATCGTTTTCAGCGAGTGAACATCAACAACGCAAGCTCTGATTACCTGACCGTTACACATGGTGTGCCCCAAGGATCTGTCCTTGGGCCACTTCTCTTTATTATTTACATCAATGACATATTTGAAGTTCTGCATCCAACTACATGTGTTTTGTTTGCGGATAATACTACACTTATTCGTATTGGTAGTCAACGTAAGGAGCTCATTGGAGAATCAGAAATCTCCAAAACTAAAACAGAAAAGTGGTTTCACAGTAACAATTTAAGACTTAACCTCAATAAAACTCAAAAGCTAGTGATATCGACCTATTCTTCTTATCATAATGGAAATAGCGTAAAATAGCTGGGTATCACATTAGATGTGAAATTGAGTTGGTACTATCCTAAACTCCGTAAGAAACTCACAAGCACAAATTTCCTACTCAGACAACTCAAATATTTTGTCAGTGAGGAAACCCTGAAGACAGTTTACTTCTCCTTGTTACACTGTCACCTGAATTATGGAATAGTCTTATGGTGGAATTCTTCGCATTCCACTAAAATATTTTCAGAACAAAAGAAAGTATTGAGAATATTGGCCAATGCATCCTATAGAGAGCACTGTAAACCATTATTCATTGCGCATGGCATTAAACCCTTGCCAACCTTGTATATTTTCAATGACGCAAGAGATTCACAAGCAATCCAGCATATTCACTGGGGATCAGAATGGTGCTCATGGTTATAACACCAGAGGTGCAACTCAAATAAGGGATCCTAGATTCAGACTATGTGTCTCACAGAAAAATTCCTTAAATTTCAATTTACACTCTTTTAATTTGACATATATTGCTAAATCTACCTTATTCTGACCTGCTACAAATATACATTGTTTGAAATGTGGTTAAATAAACGATCTATCTATCTATCTATGAGTAATATCTGTACTTGTACCTGTACAAAGGTAGACCCTGGTATTCGATCATCCGAACTTGATACCAATTGCGTAATAACCATAAAGAAGACCCAGTGGTTAAACATATCTGATTAACGCACGTCTCAATCAAAAAACTATAACAATTTATTTCGCGAAGTACAGTGGTCACCTTTCCATTAAATGCTAGAGCTGATACGCTTTGTGTCTTCAGTTAGTAACATAGATCCGATAATCGCCAAGTCATAACAACTAACATAATTACCTTTCAGATAAATTTAAATTGTATCTAGATGCAGATAGTTGTTCAACCAACATCACGTCAGTGTCATAATTGTCGCGTGCTATTACGAATTTCATTTTATTTTCTAATTATCCATTATTAGTTATTATTTTGAAACTACTCTTTGTTTAATTTCAACTCACTAGTTGTGCAGCTTCCCTGCTTCTTACCATTGATTGTTTTGATATTTCAGTTCTTTTATTTATGTTCTTCGTACTTCGACTTAGTCTTAGTTATTGTTATTTTCTTTATTTTATTAATAATAAATACCCTTGGCCTTGTTTTTTTGCTTACTATTGTTTTGGGAGAGTACCCTTGTCCTCGATACTGTTACGTCTAATCCGCAGGAATTTATGACCGACGCTGCAAACTGCGATAGCCCTGCCACCTTTAACGTCGGTTGAACAACTGTTAAGAAGTGCTCGTTTGGTAGAAGAAGCTCAAGCTAGAGCTGATCAGTACCGACCTCCTCCAACAAAACACTTGCTCGAACCGAGTCTCGGCTATCATAAGACCAAAACTAGTTATCTTGTTAGAGCCTCTGTGTCTACTGAAATTCCGAACGTATCGTCGCCAAGTACCTGTACAGAATTCCGTTGTTGGAAATGTGATCGAAGCGGTCATCGAGCCCTAAATTGTCGAACTGTAAGCCAAATTATGTGCTATAAATGCAAAAAGCCAAATGTTACTCTTCGAAATTGTCCGACATGTTCCACCAATCGCAACTCAGTTTCGGGAAACTCCCGAAGGAGTCAGTGATCGGTCGACGCGGGCTCTCTTTGAAGAATAAATCGGCCGATGAACAGCTGTATAATTCGAATAATATTATTTTGGATTATATTTTACATAGTAACTCGGGAGATAATAGGCCTCATGTGAAAGTTTCTTGCTATGGTATAACTATCTTAGGATTATTGGATTCGGGTGCTAGTCGTACTATTTTTGGACAACCCGGCATACGTTTAGTAGAACAATTTCAATTAAATGTCAACAAAATCAACCAAAATTGTATCTTCGTGGATGGATCATCTCATGAAATTATCGGAACATGTTCACTACCGTTGGCATTGGAAGGAAGAGTTAAAATGGTCGATGTAGTTCTAGTTCCAGACGTTCCGCATACTCTTATCTTGGGAGTAGATTTTTAGAAAGCAATGGGTGTAGTCCCTGATTTACGTGGTAACTCTTGGCACTTTTCTTCATGATTGCTCAGTTAATATAATATAATAAAATAATTGCAGGTGATCCCACACCGATAAAACAACGAAATTATCCGGTGTTTCCAAAAATATAGGACGAAATAAATCGAGAACTCGACAGAATGTTAGCGCTCGGTGTCGTAGAACCGTCAAATAGCGCATGGTCTAGTCCGGTCCTGATGATTCGAAAGAAAGATTTGTCCTATTGATTTTGTGTCGATTACCGCCATCTGAATAAGGTGACGCAAATTTTTTTTCAGCTCCCGACATTCGGTCTGCTTACTGGCAAATACCAGACGCGCCAGACAATCGACCATTTGGAGCATTCTCGGTCAGCGGAAAAGGGTTATACCAGTTTTATCGCTTACCATTCGGCCTTGCCAATTTCCCAGCCGTGTTTCAAAGGGTGATAGACACTGTCATCGGACATGACCTTGAGCCCTATGTTTTTGTTTATCTCGATGACCTGGTAATTGCAACCCCATCTTTCGAACAACACTTGAACATCTTACAGAAAATATTTGAGTGATAGACTCGGGCTCAGCAAACCTTGAATCACGAGAAATGAAAGTTCTGTTTACCTCGCCTCAGATGCCTTGGTTACGTAATTGATTAAAAGGGCTTGCATGTCGACCCTGAAAAGGTCTCGGCAATCGTAGATATCCCCGTTCCAAAGTCTCCGAAGGAAATTCGACAATTCCTAGGAATGGCCTCGTGGTATAGGCGCTTCATACCAAATTTTGCCGATTTAGTCGCACCCCTAACATCACTTTTATGCAAAAGGTAAGCTCTGTCGATGGGCTTTGCGACTTGAAGCATTTGACTTTGAAATTTCCCATCGAAAGGGAAGACATAACGTCGTCCCAGACACATTAAGTTGCAGTGTTGACGAAAAGCATCGTCCTCGATCAAGTCAACGTTGTGGACAAAACGGAAGAGGATACCTCTATTATAGTACAGTAAGCCACTAAAGATCATTGGTACAATCGCAAGTTAAATAGCGTTCGCGATAATCCCTCAAGATCGGCCAAATTGACTCGGATGCCGACGTAAACGATTGGAAATGCGGGATTCCGAAAGAATTGCGACGAAAGATTCTTCAAAGTTGTCATGACCATCCCATGAGTGGACATTTAGGTGTTTTAAAACGTATAATCGCCTTAAGTTGGCATCAGATGCGTAGTGATGTGGCTCGATATGTTCATGGTTGTGCTGTTTGTCAGGCAACAAAACCTGAGCAGCTAGCACCAAAAGAGCTCTTGGCGCGCAATCCTTTCGCGGATGTACCTTGGAAGGTAATTTCTAGCAATATCGTCAGTCCATTTCCGCGGTCGAAACAAGGGAATGTCTACATTCTCGTAGTACATGATTGTTTCACAAAGTTTTCCTATTATTCCTATAAGTGCTATTTCCCCTAAGGAAGACGACTGCTAAGATTGTGGCTCGTCTCATCGAAGTTTCGAATCGATTTTCGTTCTCGATTCAACTGAGCAATCATGAAGAAAAGTGCCAAGAGTTACTACGTAAATCAGGGACTACACCCATTGCAGAAATCTACTCCCAAGATAAGAGTATGCGGAACGTCTGGAACTAGAACTACATCGACCATTTTAACTCTTCTTTCCAATTTCCACGGTAGTGAACATGTTCCGATAATTTCATGAGATGATCCATCCGCGACGATACAATTTTGGTCGATTTTGTTGACATTTAATTGAAATTGTTCTACTAAACGTATGCCGGGTTGCCCGAAAATAGTACGACTAGCACCGGAATCCAATAATCCTAAGATAGTTATACCATAGCAAGAAACTTTCACATGAGGCCTATTATCTCCCGAGTTACTATGTAAAATATAATCCAAAATAACTTTATTCGAATCATACAGCTGTTCATCGGCCGATTTATTCTTCGAAGAGAGCCCGCGTCGACCGATCACTGACTCCTTCGGGAGTTTCCAGAAACTGAGTTACGATTGGTGGAACATGGCTTACAGTTCGACAATCTAGAGCTCGATGACCGCTTCGATCACATTTCCAACAACGGAATTCTGTACTGGTACTTGGCAACGATACGTTCGGAATGTCAGTAGACACAGAGGTTCTAACAAGATAACTAGTTTTGGTCTTATGATAGCCGAGACTCGGTTCGAGCAAGTGTTTTGTTGGAGGAGGTCGGTACTGATCAGCTCTAGCTTGAGCTTCTTCTACCATACGAGCAATTTTTAACAGTTGTTCAACTGACGTTAAAGGTGGCAGGGCTATAGCAGTTTGCAGCGTCGGTAACAAGTCCCTGCGGATTAGACGTAACTGTATCGATTCTAGATTGAACGTTCGCGCCACCAGGAGGACAACCTCTAATAGTCAACTCATAAGTCAACTCGTCTGTCGATAACCTTTTCACGTCCGAATCGAATCAAAAAAAGTATAAGAACTAAGAATATGTATATGTAATATGTATTGTATCGGTACTTTTATAATGTAACGGGGATTCATATTAAAACTGGGTTCGATTTATTTTCACTTATTTATTTACACCAATAACTACACGACTATATACACATTTATATTCACACTTATTTCTCTGACTATGACTATCTATAACTGTCCACTTCCGTAGTCCGTGTGTATATATCCACTTAACCTCCTATCTCGAAGCTTCTCGTCCTTTCTAATATGTTGTTCTGGATGTATTTCCCAATATATTCCTTCGAGAATAGGCCAAATCAGTATATTCTTCATGTTTTTGGATTCCCAGGATATTTGTGAGTGTGTTGGTGTATTCAGGTAAGTTTTCACGTTACACTGCCCCCTCCTTAGCATTTGATCGTCCCGATCAGAATCATCCTTGGTAGCACCTATTCCATGGCGAAATCTGCACTTGGTTCCTGCCAGGCAAACACCCTTGTTGAAGAAGTAACAGTCTATCGTCTTTCCCGAGTATACTTCTTTTGGACTGAAGAAACACACGGTAATTTGCACGCCATCGTCCTGGAAGATGTATTCGATCATGGTCCTTACAATCTAGCCTAGTTGATGTCATAATTCCTGACTTCATTCCTTAGGCTCTTCAGTGAATGCCAGATGTCCTTGTAAGTGGGTTTTCTTCTAGACATCTTCTTCGTCACCAAATAGAACTTTTCCCACTCTTGGTCGTTGGGCTGACAATTCATCCAATTTTTCAAACTTTTTTTAAACAGCAATTCCTCGACCCATACGTAAATCCTCCGCTACACAGGGGCCAATAGAAACGTCGGCTGGCAGTTTGAAAAGATCTTGTTGAACCTCAACTGTCACAGCGAGTCTGACCTTTTTCCGATCCGCGTAGTTGGACATGAAGTCGTTGAAACTAACATTTTGCTCTTCAACGTTCTTTTCTTGAAGTGCCACTCGTGCTTCCTCCTGGTTGTTCGATCCAGCGTATGGTGCGAGTCGGTTTATGTGCACCACTCTTGATTTTCCCCTTGGTAACTTTCGGATATGATAGATGACGTCATTTATCCTCTTCATAATTTCATATGGACCTTCCCATTGCCTTTGGAGTTTGGGATAAAGGCCTCGACATCGTTGGGGATTATACAGCCAAACAAGGTCCCCCACGTTGAAGACTCCATCAGCTGATCGAATATCATAGTGGTGCTTCATTCGATCACTGGCAAGCTGGATGTTCTGTCTGGCTAACTCATGGACTTTATCCATTCTGGTTCTCAATTGGTCGACGTATCCTTCTCCTGCGACACTGTCCTCTGTAGGTCTGCGGCGGAATTCCAGGTCACAGGTTAGGCGTAATTCACGCCCCAACATTCCAACATTAAACTAGCAGGAGTGACCAGTTGTCTCATTCACAGCCGCCCGATAGGCCATCAGGAACAAATGGATGTACTGATCTCAATCTCTCTGATGTTCTGAAACAACCTTAGAGAGGTGCTTGCTCATTGTTCGATTCATCCTCTCTACCATTCCGTTCGATTGAGGATGCAAAGGGTTCGTTCTGGTCTTGTTCGCATCTATTAGTCTGCACACATCCTGGAGCAGGGCTGATTCGAAGTTTCTTCCTTGGCCGGAATGGATTTCAAGAGGAACGCCAAAACGTGAAAAGAATTCCTTCACCAAAATTAGGGATTGTGTATGCCTCTGTCCACTTTGTGAAATAATCCATGGCTACCAGGATATACTTATTCCCATTGTCCGTTTCAGGAAATGGCCCCGCAATATCCACAGCGACTCGATCCATGGGACTCCCAACATTATACTGCCTCATAGGTGCCCGCTTTCTGCCAAGTGGTCCATTGCTGGCTGCACACACTTCACACTTACGGCACCACTGTCTCACATCTTTCTTTGCAATTCACCCAATAGAATCGCTCTCGAACCTTCTGCAGAGTCTTGGTGATTCCAAAATGCCCACCCGAGGCTCCGTCATGTAGCTAACGTAGTATCCCCGGCACTTTGCTTCTTGGCACAACTAGTTGTAATCTGGCTTCAGTGCCATCTTCAGACTCAAAGGTGCTATATCTCTTAACCCAAGACAGTCCCATTGGCTCCAATATGCTTTCACTTCTGGGCTTCGTAAGCTTATATCTTGCCAAGACGGCCTCTCCTTACGGCGCATCCACTCCAAGACTACTCTCAAACATGGGTCGTTCTCTTGGGCCACTTTCATTTTTCCGGGCTGCCATTCCTTATTTTCTACGGTTGTTCGTCGTATAGGACAAACCTTCTCTTCCATCTCGACACGTTCTAGTTTTTCCGACTGTACCGCCTTCTTCTTGAAACTGCGGCGTACGAGTCCTATCTCACCACGGTTCCAACACCTTGGCTCTCTCTTCATTGACTGCGCTCCCGTCACTAGCTTCCTTATCATGTCTAACAGGGACTCCCTATTGGATTGGTATTCTTCTTCGATTGCTTTTACACGGCGCCCTCGGGAAGTTTGGCTAGTGGCTTCATGCTCTAAAGCAATAGCTAGTACTTCTTGTAGCAATTTTGGTCTGGCCAGCATCAACGCCCTCTGCAACTCGCTCTCCCTCGATCCATGTGTCCTCCGCAATTTAATCAAGGAAGCTATCGGCCGCTGTAGGATATGCTAAGCGCACAATACGAGCTACCTTTCCCTCAAACTCTGCACCCGAGATCGTAATTGGGCTTTGTATACTTGCTGAAGATGACTAACTCCATACCGATTCTCTAATTTAGAAAGCAAGACTTGGTAGTTTGCCTGGCCAGCCGGAATAGTCCTAAGGATGTCTGCTGCATCACCTCGTAAAGCAGCAGTTAAGGAAACAGCTTTTTGTTCTTCGGTCCACTGGTTAGCTATTGCCACTGCTTCAAATTGCCTTCGATAGTTTTACTGGAAACATCTTTAATTTCATATTGAAGAGTTCTAGAAACTTCTCAATTTTTATCGAGACTTCATCGAATTTCTCATTATTATTTCTTGAAATTTCTTCAAACTTGTTCGAGACTTTATCGAATTTTTCATTATTATTTCTAGAATTTTTTTCCAGTAACAGCTCTTCCGGAGAGTGGAACTTATACATATCAGGATCGTCTCCATTTTCAATCAGAGTGTCCCTTAACCGTTTCTGGAGGGTCGCTTTATTACCGGAATCATCACAATCCCGCTCCACCAACTGTTCTTTGAGTTGTTTCACTGTTAACTGCACTAATTTTATTTTGAATTGTCTTTATTAACAAAGTCAATTAGTCAATACAGTTTTTAAAGTATTTAAAACGAAAATGAACAAAGTTCTTCACACACGAGAACGAGCAAAAGTCTTCACATTCACCCGAAAATGAACAATAAGTCTTCACATGAAAACGAACAAAAATTCTTCACACGAAGAACGAACTAAATATCTTCACACTAACACAAAAACGAACAAAAAGTCTTTACACCAACACGAAAACGAACAAAAGAGTTTTAAACTTAAACTTAAATCTAACAAAAGACACAAAAACACTCAAATCTGCACGAAACCGTAGTCTCTTAAAGTCTGTCCAATTTTATAATCACTCACTGATTCCTCACTGACAGCAATGTAACGGGGATTTATATTAAAACTGGGTTCGATTTATTTTCACTTATTTATTTAAATCAATAACTACACGACTATATACACATTTATATTCAAACTTATTTCTCTGACTATGACTATCTATGACTAACTGTCTACTTCCGTGGTCCGTGTGTTTATATCCAGTTAACCACCTCGAAGCTTCTCGTCCTTTCTAATATGTTGTTCTGGATGTATTTCCCAATATATTCCTTCGAGAATAGACCAAATAAGTATATTCTCCATGTTTCTGAATTCCCAGGATATTTGTGATAGTTGTGAGTGTGTGTTGGTGTATTCAGGTAAGTTTTCACGTTACAATAATGAAAAGATATGTGATAGTTTTATTGATAATAAAAAATATAAGATCTAAACGTACGAATTGTATCTGAGCCCTTTTTCCTTTTATTTTTTATAACAAAAGAAAAAAATGATATCCAAAGCAAGAGCGAAGATAATCTTGAATCCGACGAGATAAGGCACAACAGATCACGTGTCACTCGTCTCAGATCTCAAGCGGAAAAGAAAGCCGTGATTCACCCTTCTTCCCAAGAAAACATTTTCTGTAAAAATCCTCCGGTGATGGAAATGACGATAATCGCCTAAATTCCATACCTCCATAGAGCACAGAGAAAATTCAGCACTCTATGTAGCACCGATCCACGGTAGTACTAGATTGGCTAGATACTTGTCGCACTACGAGCGTTATGAAATTATTATTTTATGCCATTTGTCCTATGTCAACCGAACGTTCACTTCAATTATTTGTCTACGATTTACATACAACTTGATAACAACAACAAATTGACGAAATATACATCATCTCTCCAGAGGAAGAAATCAAGCCAACTGTATAAAATGTACGTATACTTTAAATGACTAAGAATTATGAGCAGAAGATAATTATATTATTAGTTAGATAATAATGTCAAAAAAACGTCGTAACGTTAATCCTTAAAATTTTTAAAACGTTACATCATTTTAGGAGATGCCAAAATATGGTTACAGATGGTAATGTCATATTAAATTTTATAAACCATGGTTTACATGTGTCATTTCTTTGTAGACCTACGATTGCTCAGATTGCTCTTTTCTGTAGGTTAAACACCTCTCAAAAAAAGTGGTGAACTGTTTGGAAGGGATTATATATATAAAGAATAATAGGGAACCTAGGACACTACCTTGGTAGTTGGAAGCGACTCGCTCAAACTTTCATTCTCGAATACCTACACACTGCATTCTTTCAGATAGATATGATGATAATAGTGCTAATATTTTTCCATTCAGTGTATAGTTTTCCAAAATATTCAACAGAATATCATTGGAATCTCAGTCGAAAGCTTTACTGAGCTCTAAAAATAATAGTTAGAAGTGCATAATATTTTATCGAAGTAACAATATGTATGTAGTTAAAATTTGGATTGGACAAACTTAGAGAAACATTAAAATGTTCAAAGATTATTGAACTACTTCTAGCTAATGGATAATAGTTGGGTACTTGACGCTAATTGAAATAAAAAATAATATTTATGGGGTAAAATTAAATACCCATTATCGCGTTATTGCGAACATCCACGTGAGCAGACTAGAACAGTGACGTAGGTGTACAAGTTTTAACAATTTAATATATGTTCAACATTTTTTCCGCTTACAGAGATGCTGACGACTTCTACAGGTTACACAATTATAGTTTATATTATAACTGTGGCGCAAACCTAATATATTTCATCTAGAAGCGAGTGTTTTATTACGGTTTTAAGTTTTGCACCCTTTGCAATGAATAAAGCATCAGTTTTATAAAACCTATCATGGAAACTAATTAAACTTATCAGGCATAAGGCAACTTAATAAACCATTTTTGCGAAACGCTAAAACTAGAACAGGATATTATTCAAGGGTATTCAGTAAATAAATTCACTGGAGCTACATCCTTCCTCTTGAGTTAAGGTGTATCATCAGGTATAATGCAACTCAAAACTAATGAACGCAACATAATAGAGAGCATAGGTTTGGTGGGTGGTTTTCGCGCTTCCTTTCTCGAAGAATAGAATTTACTGCTTATTCGGGATCAGGAGGTGTTGCTGAGTCATTCTTCTCGTCAGACAACGTCTCCTTCAGCGAATTGCAGCTGATGTCTTCCTTGCTCTTCGACATAATCTGTATTAGGATCTATACGGATTCATTTCAGATACAAAGTTTTCATCTTATATAACACTGCGCTGGTCAGTATAGAATTAACTTGGAGTTCTCAACTCTCAACCAAAACGGAGTTGAGCAGGCATGTATCCAGTTGCATCACTCCGAACTGTGTTCATTTCAAACCGGACGGACGGCAGATAGCGTTCCTAAGTATTTTGATCTGAAGTCAGGTTTTGCTTGAATCTAAGACAGTAAGCCTCTTGCTGCATGATTGAGAATCACTTCATCTATCAAAATTCGAGAGTCGCTGGTCAACTTTATGGAATGTTCGGCAAAGGACATGGCCTCTTGCGAATCTTGAAAAACTTGTATGTTTAGTGAGAATTCAGTTACCTGTACTTTTTCCTGAAGTGTCAACAAAACACCTTCGTCATCTCATTGAAATATCGAAACTCTAAGCTTCGGCACTAGAGCAATTTATTGGGCCGGGATGTAAATCATACCATTCGATTGTACGATCAACAAAAGAGTAAGTAAGTCATTTGACATAAATCAATGATCATCTGGGCGGCAGTGAGGAAGTCGACATCCAACAGTGTCTTATTGGACGTGAGCTCTTACACAACAACGAATGTAACAGGTACAGCCCTTTCTTCTTCGTATATTTTCTAGTCTACATGAGAATATTTAGTTCCAGAATTGACATATACATACCTATTAACATCCACATCAATCAGCGGGCGATCAGAACAACAAATTTCATCAGAGCTAGTTATCATGATGAGGGCCCGAATTGCAACTCACGGCGCCTAGTGTTCCGCAACCATAACTATAAAGTATTTTAGCATTGTCTTTCGCACACGACCGAGACACTGATATACTGGAGCGTTTGACATCAGCATGTTTAAATTTCTCTTTCAGCATTCAACTTGGGACAATTCTCACGAGAGTGTCCAATAAATTTGCAGTGCGTGGTCAAAAATGAGCAGGTGTTGTACTCTCATGTGGCCTTTGTTTCGTTTTGTAGTCGACAATTTTTTTTCCATTGAACGTGCTTTTTAAAGGATCAGCACGTTGAAATTGGTAGCTTGTTCTTGCGTTATCTGCTTCCTGATGCGCGGATGTAGCAAACCATAGATCATATCCATCTTATGACTATCATATAATCTTCTATTTGTTCCTTAGCGAATAATTCCAGAAAAATCTTATGGGCTGGATTCAAAGCTCCATATACATGTCTCAAAGCAACCAATGCATCTGCCCAGGTAGTAGTCGCAGTTTTTACTCCTTGAAAACAGATTAAAGTAACACAGTCAAGCAACATCGGTAAATTTGTCAATGCGTTTTCATCGTTGAAGTTTGCACAATCCTTAAACACTTCCACTGCGGCAATGAAAGATTCAAGATATTCTTTGGTTTTTTCAGACAAATTTCCAGAAGTAACATTGGGCGTAGAACCGGCGATGAGTGTTTCAATAATTCTTTTAACCACTTGTGGCTTGTGGCGTGTGAGGTTAGGAAACATTTGGGAGTGTCGTGACACACAAATATTAATGTATAGAATCAACCTGTAAAAATCTTTCTCATTGTAATCAATAAACTTCATTCTGTAAGCAAGCTGACATGATAGAAAATCGCGTATATTTTATATTTATATGACAGCCAATAGCTAGATTCGTTATTTTTAACCAATCAAAATTATTCATTCTGTGATGGGAAAAAAGTTTGACATTCTATCTCTGTTGACAGGTGACAGAGTAGTGAATACTTCTCTTCTGGTATATACACTGGGTCCAATTAAGTCGGAAACATATGGGAAACTTTTTTAATAAAGGTTTTATGAAAAAAAGTTATTCCTGATAAAAAGTTCTAAAATTCAACCATCTGATATCAATTCTTTTAATCCGTATACAAGGTGAGTGGAAAAATATGAATTTTGCTCAAGAGTAAAGTACCTATATATTTTTCAAAATATCAAAAGTTTTTATTGAAAAAAGCTAATCATAATTGAAAACTATCGTCAGATATCCAATATTATCCATCGGCTATAAAAAATAATTTTTGGTATAAATAAAATTTTGTAAATTACACATCAGCTATTTTATTGAAAATAATATTAATTAGAATTATTGTGAACACTTCCAGACGTCTTGAATTTATTTAGAATTTTTGCAACTGTCAAATGCTGAATATTTCTATTCGGATGTCTGTTGTCTTCTCAAGTTTTATAATTATCTCCGACAATAAAAACTGGTTCAATTTTCTCGTTACTTGTTAATAGAGCCGCCATTTCATGTATTTTCTAACACGAACTAGCGATTTGACGTTTGGAGTCAGTGCATCCCAGATTAAATGTATATCGGTAGACGTAAATTATTAAATATTAATAATATTGGATATCTGACAATAGTTTTCGATTATAATCAACTTTTTTTAATGAAAACATTCAATATTTTCAAAAGTAAAGGTATTTTACTCTTGAGCAACATTAATATTCTCCGACTAACCTAGTATATGGATGAAAAAAATTAATATCTAATGATTGCGTTTGAAGTTTTGGACTATGCAGAACTTTTCATCAAGAATAACCTTTATTCATAAAACCAATAAAAAAGTTTTCCATATGGTTCTGACTTAATTGGACACAGTATAAATAAAAAGATGTTCTTGGGAATGCAGCATATATAAATAAAATTCTTTGATTGAAGCCGAGCTTCAATATTCTGTCAAAGGACTAATTTCATTTATTTAGTAGCTGCTATTGAAATGAAGATTTTTAACATATAATGTATAAACGAGCGGTCCAAATATTATTATTGATATGTATATCCTGATGTTTTTTTAAATTTGTCAATTTTCAATACCCTCGCAGTTTTGTATCCTGATGAAGACATGTATTATGTCGAAACGTTGATGTGAAATATAGAGTTTACAAAATTGGTTAATTTTGCTGTTTTTCCCTTTCTACTAAACTGTTAATCACGTAGTGCAGCGTTATATGTATATATATATATATATATATATATATATATATATATATATATATATATATATATATATATATATATATATATAACCAAAGTGACAAACATTCATAGGGTTGCGGCACTATGGGCTGTAGGATAATGAAAACTCTTTTTCAATTACCAACGTTTCGATAGCGGTGGCTATCTTTTTCAAGGCTGTATTAAAATAAAAGAAAGTTACAAAGAAGTACTTAATTAAAAGGATATAAGAATCATCGAAATAATAATCAAGAAAAATAGTTATATATAAAAACACGTTATACGAACTCCATCTTACATTGATTTGAGTGTTAAATATAGTTAGGTACATCATTAATTCTTATGTTATCAAAACTAAATTGAATTTCTACATCTCATATTAAAATACTGAACTCAACTGTACGAGAATAAAGGTAGAACAGAATATTATGGTCATAAATAGCAAAAACTAGAATACAGAAACAGGGGAAGATTGTGTTTTTACTTTTTATTTAAAAATTTTTTAAATGCATGGAATTCAAAGTTACTGTCTTTTATTTTGTTCTTTGATTTGTGTGTTCTTTGTTAATTTTATCTATAGGTTGCATGTCTGACGTCTAATGTCTAAGCTGTCAATTAAGAATTAAAAATAAAAATAAAAACAAAAACAAACAACAAACGTATGGCGCAAAGTTATAATATTTGTAGTTTAGTTTCCTTTCTAAAACCAATAATGTAGGAAATGACTAAAAACAACAACAGTCATGTATGATCTAGGGTGCAACAAGTTCAAGTCTGGTGAGTAATCTATGTTAGAATTGTATATTGCAATTGTTTATGCATGTTCATTCTCTTCTAGTGCATTTTCTCTTCTTTGTAGTTGTGGTCTTCTGTGAAAAGACAACAAATAGGAATAAACCTGACTCAGACCATGGATGTCAGTTCTTTTGTTCATGCTGTTGCACTCCTTGTCTATTTCCACCATTTCAAGAAAGATGCGCTTATGCCAGTTATTTTCTATGTGAAGCACTCTAGGGTTATCCAGGTCAGGTAGATGTTTAGTTGAGGTTGCATGCTCTGCCAGAGCACAAAACGTCTTTTTTATGTTAATATCACTGCGATGGCCTATTATTCGATTTTTAAGAAGTTGGATGGTTTGTCCAATATATTTCATTTCACAGTCGGAGCATTGAATGCTATATACACAGTGAGATATGTTGCTGGTAAGTACTTTATCTTTAGTTCTGGTATATAATCGACTGATAGGTTTGATGTTCTTTTGTGATATTTTTAAGTTCTCTTGTTTAAATACACTTATTAGTCTAGTAGAAAGACCTTCAATGTAAGGTAAGGAACCATATCTAACCACTAAATTCTGGTTTTCTTCACAGGTTTGTCTTGTATGTGGATCTACCGTTGTGTTGTATATGAGTCTGCGTAACAACCCAGATGGATAGCCATTTTGTGTGAGAATTCTATACACTCTTCTTAGACTCTCATTTTTCAGACTAGGATGTGAAATTTTTAAAACTCTGTTTTTCAGTGCTATATATATATATATATATATATATATATATATATATTGATTTTGTATTCTTGGCTGGTTTTATAATAAATAAAAAGATGTTCTTGGGGATGCAGTCATATATTCAATAAAATTCACGATTTTTGCCCTGAAGAAGAGAATAAACATTCTCGAAAGCTCGGCTTCAATCAAAGAATTTTATTGAATATATGACTGCATCCCCAAGAATATCTTTTTATTTATGTATATATATATATATATATATATATATATATATATATCAATTTAAGTATATCGTGGGATTGGGATTCTTCGTAGAAAATTAAATATAACTCTTATGAAATTATAAAGACGTTTCGTCCTCGGCCGAGGACTTTTTCAATTTATTCTGTAAATAATAATGAAACAAACTAAATTTATTATTTGTTGGTCATGTAATCATGTAACAATACTGAATATAATGGAACTAACTAGTACATACCTAAGCAAACATAATGGGGGATACTATTGCTGCGGCACATATCATAAACATTGAGTAGATATAAATTATTTGTTCACGTTATGTGGACTGTGGAATGTTGACATGTGGATAACAACGCAGATTCAAAATGTCCAGGAAGTTTTTGTTTTTGATTTGTTGTCGTAAAGCAGATTTCTATAATTTTAAGGAGTGAGACTTTGCAATGTAGGGGTGATCGTAGCAAAAATTGATTTACAGAAGTGTGTGGTAAATTCGACGTAAGTTATTGATGTCGGTTCTATAGTTCATAGCATTTTTGTTTTTTTTTATGTATATCATTTCTTTGATTTTTCTTTTTTCTAGGTTTTTTCGTAGTCTAATATTTTTGTGTTTTCAAAATCGGGATTGTGTTTTCCTTGCGATCTATGACTGTTGAGTGCAGTGGAGGATTCGGTCATATATTTGTGTCCTTTTAGTCTATTTTCTAATAATTGGGAAGTTATTCCTATGTATTCCTTATTACAATCTTTACATGGTATGCTATATATTAAGTTGGACTTTTTTAATTTAGGTGTTATGCTTTTAAGGGGTGTATAAATTTGTTTTAGAAGATTGTGTGATTTGTAGCTTACTTGAAATTCGTATTTGGTTAGAATATTTTTTATATTTTCTGACAACCCTTGTATGGATGGTATTACTATAGTCTTATTTAAGTCAATGTTGTTTTTTGGGGGTAAATGTTTATAGGCTCTTTGTTTAATGATTTTATTTATGAAACTAAGGGGGTAGTTATTTTTACTTAATATGTTTCTTACTTTTTCTAAACATTCTTTTCTTAGTTTAGTCTGTGATGCCAGCTACTACGCTTTTTTGTGTGATAGTGGGTGGTTTGATAGGTAGTTAAGGTATAATAAAGAATTGAATGCTTTAGTAATATCATTTAATTTTGTTTCATGGATTGCCATAATGCAATCGTCAAGATATCTTTTGAAGAAGGGTAATTTAAATTTTAGTTTTGAAATAACACTTTCTTCCAACTCCTCCATCACCAATTGTGCGATCGTACTTGATATTGGGGAGCCCATTGTACATCCATCAATCTGTTCATAATATTAATTTTGGTATTGGAAGTAGTTGGGTAATAGTGTTAGTTCGATGCCTTTAAGAAATTCTTTTAATGGAGGAGAAGTGTGATTTTTAGTAGGTTAAATTTTTTTCTGATGATTTTTTTGACGATTTCATCCGGGATGTTGGTATACAGGGAAACAACATCCACTGAGATGAGTATGTGATTGTCTGGAATTGTAATCTTATTAATGAATTCTTTGAAAGAGAATGAGTCATTGATGTAGTATTCATTCTTTCCCGTTATGTTGGTAATGATATTTGATAAATATTTTGACATTTTATAAAAAGCTGATTGTATGCAGGATATGCTTGGTCTCTATGGAATGTCATTTTTGTGTATTTCGGTAGTCCATATATTTTTCTTATAATTTCATAAGAGTTATATTTTATTTTCTACGAAGAATCCCAATCCCACGATATATATAAATTGAAATATACCAAGGATTCAAGAATTTCAGAACATTCGTATATATATATATATATATATATATATATATATATGTGTATATATATATATATATATATATATATATACATATATATATATATATATATATATATATATATATATATATATATATATATATATATATATATATTGATTTTGTATTCTTGACTGGTTATGAAATCTTTCCTGTTTTTGGTTAATTTATTCTAAATTCACGATTTTTGCCCTGAAGAAGAGAATAAACATTCTCGAAAGCTCGGCTTCAATCAAAGAATTTTATTTAATATATGACTGAATCCCCAAGAACATCTATATATATATATATAAAGTAAAAATAAAATCACATAATTAAATTGACAGATATTTTATTACTATAAGGTTTCCTTAGCAACGCAGTTCTAGTTGCTAATTTTCGGTATAAGTAAAACAGACTACCATTTTTAATAATAATAATAATAATCGCTTTTATTGATAGGATATTTGAATGTTACAGTCAGAATATATGACTGTATAAAATCTACCAAATGGTCGAGTTAGCTGTGGTGCGAGTTCAAGTGAGTCGAACAAGTACTTTCTTACACTCAACCAACAGTATCTTATTACTATTACTAACTAGACGAACAGAGATCATTAATAAACACAAATTAATATAATACATGTTCGAATGATATGCATATCTGCAATTATTTGAATGTGTAAGAGTTATAGCAAGTACAAGTATATGAGTAGGGGATTTAAAGAATAGCATAAACTAATAAAAAAATATTAATAATATATAAAATATATTACATAAAAATATAATCGTATTAAAGAAATAAATCGCCTAATAAAAGACACATTTTAATTTTGTATTTAAAGCTTGTAGTCGATAAAGATTTGTACCGTTCCGGAATCCTCTTGTATAGCTGAGTAATTGTAAATGAGAATAAGGACTGAAACTAAGTAGTGGATTGCAGGGGAGGTGTGAGCCAAGATTTGCGCCGAATATTAATGTTATGCACATCTGAACGAAAATTTTATTTTGACATATAGATAAGGTGTATTATGTTATGGAATAATACGCATGAAGTAATCTCCTTACATCCATACTAAGCCATCCAAGTTCTTGGAAACTGGATGATAAATCACTCCGTCAGCTGAGACCGCAGATTAGACATACGTAGGAGTTTTGAACCAGTTGTATTCGCTGGGCATTTATTTTTAAGATTGCAGGGCCATATATAGTATCGGCATAATTCAGGTGTGTTAGAACTAGTGAATCGCATAATGTCTTTTTTACTTTCTATCTAATATTTTCCTGTTGCAATATATAAGTTTGAGATTACAGAAAGCTCTGCAAATGAGAAAATTAACAAGGCCATTGAAGTTGAGAGAGGAGTCAAGAATGACTCCAAGACTTTTTGCGCTTTCAGAGAATGGAATAGTGGTTTCTTGAATTCTTACATTAAATAAGTTTTCGCAAAGACTACGAGCTACGTTTCTAACGAAAATATTAGCAGAGGATTTGGAGGGGTTAGCTGATAAACAGAATTTGTCAGATATCGAAACGATAGCTTCCAAAAAGAGTTCAGTTGTAAATTAGCCATAGGGAGATCTATTTCAGAAAACGATTTATAAAGCGAGGGTCATCTGCAAAAAATAACTATTATAGAATTTTATATGGGTATGAAATTTGTGGGTATATAATACGAATAACATGGGCCCTAAGATCGAGCCCTGAGAAACTCCGTTTTCCACAGCCAAGAAGTTAGAATGGTCACCTTCTAATAGGATTGCTTGCATACAATTTTTCAGATAAGCTTGCATCAGGCATGTTGCATAAGTTAAAAAACCGATATAATAAAGGATAGCCAACAGCCAAAGGTGGGCATTAAATCGTTAATCGGTTAATCGGTAATTAACGAAGTTAACAATCTGCTGAATGCATTAACTTTTAAGTTAACTTCAAAAAATGATAACGCTCTTGTTAACTTCTGTTAAATTGAAGTTCCGTTAAATTAGTCCTTTGTTTTATTTTGTTTGATTGAATTACGTGCCCACGCCTCGCACTGCGAACCTGCATGAAAAAAGGGGAGAGATAATACTCTTCATTACATACTCTTTAAGCAAGTCTGCTCACCCAGTGCCACTACCAGTAAATTATAACCTAACTTTTATGTATGCTACCCATAGAATTAGTACTCCTAGAAGGCGGATAGAGTGAGAAGTCCCTCACGAAGACAGAGAGATAGTAATAAGGTTTTGGATGATATACGCTTGCGCGAAAGTCTATCTTATATATACGTTTATGTACTTTTCTTAAGAACAGTGTTGTCAAACTTGAAGAAGTTTTGGAAGATTTTGAAATTGAGAAGAGAAAGCAAATACCTACCATCAAGTATTATTTTTTGATTTATATAAATCAAAAACCTAAAGTTTAACATGCTTTAAATGAATATTAAAAAAACAATATATTTTTTTAAATTACGAGTATCTATACTAAAACATTTCGTAATTTGTACCTTAGACTAGGCAACAATGCCATGCCAATCTTGTTTTTGGACGCCATTGATGATTATTTTTATACCAGTATTGTGGTATAAATTGTTTCCTGTGGTAAAATAAAATTCGTGGAAGGAAGATGCCATCGATTATACACGTTATGTTTTAGATAATATATAATATACCATGGATAAGCACCAAACCCGACGAAAACTAATTATTCTTTTTGGTGTTAATGTTACTTTTAGGTAAATTTCTTATAAAAATATACCAGTTCTGATCTTTCAAACCTTTGAATTTTGAAAAAAAATCAACAGCGTGTTGTTGTATGTCTATAAGTAGGTCTAAATTGTTATATATATATATATATATATATATATATATATATATATATATATATATATATATATATATATGAGATATTACGAAATTTGTTAACACGATTAAGGTCGCAGTTTTGGAAGTATCAAGATCAAATTTGGTACAAAAATCAATATATTAAATATCTCGGCCGAGTTCGTTATTGGGCATTATCGAGTAAGTAGTTTCAAAATGGCGACCGTTAAAACATTTATTTACCTAATATTAATAAAGAAATAATCTAAGGAAGTTCAAATTTAGATAAATTTACCTTTCCTTAATTATCCTCACCAGGACAAAAGTAGTTATTATTTGATTGAATATTTCTTATCACTTTTGAGTACTTTAGTTCAACTCTATTTAAATTGACTTGAGAAAATTTAAATATTGAAATTAAATATATTGGAAATATCTTTATTTTGACTTTAATAACAAATCTAAACCAATATAACAAAAGAATTTATTTTCTAATTTAGTATCTAATATTTATCTACCAGGTAAATATACAAAAGTGGCGATTTTCTTATTATGTTGGAGCATATAACGATTATTTAAACCAATGGAAAGGTTTTATAGTTTAAAAAAAATATTTCAGTGTGAAAACAAAACTTTTTTATTGACCCATGTAGGTACCGTTTCACATGCTTTCCTATAATCTATCTTTGTCATATGCGCAATAGTCTCTAAACCCTAGAATTTCTGTCTAATACATGGATTGGTTGTTTCTCTTTCTTCGTGAGTAGATCTGCTTATATTATCTCATATATCAGCCTTCTAGGAGTACTAATTCTATGATGCTACTTAACTAATAATAGTGTATTTTTTGGTTTTTCCTATATTTTTCTTTCATTTGCGTTGGTTGGATGGTCAGTGGTGTCAGGTTTGAAACTGATCAAATTGTCGTTCGCATTCATAAATTCATTACACTTACAACTTACAACATAGAGTACTGAAAGTACTGAAATTAAATAAAATCCTTGGCCACACTTAAGTGATTATTTTGTATTGTAATCAGGATGCGTAGAATAAAAGTTGAATTATAAATGCAAACTTTGTTTGCCTAAACTTTGTAAAATAAATGCTCAGGATCATGCACCTAAATTACCTAATGCAAAATTGTGAATAATAATAGCCTTATTTCTACCCCCATCGAAATAAATAAATGTATCTTTAATTCTTCTTTATACTTGTTTTTGTTTTGTTTACCTATTTCTCTCAGCATAGAAGTTTTAAATTGTTAATTTTTAACGGGTAACTTTAACTTGCCAACAGCCATTGGTGCTTGATTCGATCGAAAGCCTTACTATAATCACAAAATTGTATTGGCTGATACTTGATGGAAATCCATGATAAATTGAAACAAAATATTAATAAATTTACTCTTATATACATGAATACATGACAATTGTTTCGACAAACTGTGTCTTTATCAAATGTGATTCTAAATTAAATCTAAGGGAATAAGGTGCCTAATTTATACCTAACAGATAATGGAGATAAGTAATTATAAAACTATATATTCAGTAGGGGCTGGAGTTACCATCGATCTGGTTATTGAGGAGATTACCCGAATATTTCCGTTTATTGATTTCTAATGACTCTAATAAGTTTAGCTTTAATCCTTTATTTTCGGAATGTAAGATTCTAAAATTATCATTAAAACTGTGATTGTGAAACATAATTGGAATTATCCTTATCAAATCAAACTTCATAAGCCAGGATCTCCTATTAGACCAGTCATTTCCTTTATCTCAGCTCCTACACATAAGATTTCTTTCAAACTAATTAATATTTTACAGTTATTGTAACTTCACGCCTAAATATAGTATTCGTAACTCATACCAGTTAATCAACAAAATATCAAATTTACATGTTCCTAATAATGCTAGATTGATATCATTTGATGTACAAAACTTGTTCCATAGTATACCTCCTATTGACGTCATTGAAATAATTAATTCTATTCTTTCCCAACATAATACTAATCCTATCATCAAAGAAGATATTCTAGATTTACTCATTGTGGGCCTAGATCAACATTACTTTGAATTCAATGGACAAATATACATTTCTAAAGAAAGTTTAATTATGGGTAATCCACTCAGCCCACCACTAGCAGAGATTTTTATGGATGCGTTAGAAACCACCATCCACAACCATCCTTTGATTAAACATTTTATATATTGGTATAGATATGTTGATGACATTCTAGCTTGTTTCACTGTCATCGATAGGATCCTTAAACTTTTTCTGAATTTCCTTAATAGCATTCATCCATCCATGAAGTTCACATGGAAGTAGAAAATAACAGGTCAATTAATTTTCTAGATTTAAAATAGACTCAGTTGAAACAGTGTGTTAAAAACCTTTCGGAATGTAATAACCTATTTGATAAAAATTCGTTAAACAATTTCTTTTTATTCCATAGCATTATTAGAGGTTCACATAAAAATCTATCTTAAGTGCAAGTTTTGTTGGATGCTATTGACAAGTGCATGTTCAACTGTATTGTGTTGACAGAAACCCACCAAATTCTAGGGATTGAGATGCTTATTATTCTTGGATATGTGACTGTTTACAATGAGGGCCAAGTAAACTGTTGTATTGTACATTTATGTAACATAAAAATTATACAAACAAATATACTATACAATAATAAGAAAATTCAAATATTTTGAATCTACAGATCACCATCATTGAATAAAGACGAATTCAACCGTAACCTTTTTGAGTTTTTACAAGAAGAAAGTGGTCATTCAGATCTTGACATTGTACTGAGAGACTCAAATTTTGACATCGACGAAAACGATGAACAAGTCAAAGAATAATTAAATATTCTTTCCGTGAATAGATTCAAATCGCCCATAAACTTAATTACCAAAGAATCGTCTAAATCATTCCTGGATCACATTTTGGTTAAATTTAAGGACATAAACTTCAAATTTAGACCGATGGTTATGTAAACACCTATTACCGATCACTATCCCATAATATGACAAGTATCCCTGTCTCCGGTTTAAAGAAAAATCTTCCTGAAATTAAGCATTTGTGAACGAAAATTTACCTAGACCACAAAAAACTCAAAACCAATTTACTATCTACTAAGTTATCTTGGAGTCAACTTTATAATTGTAATTTTGCAGATAATTGTCTGGATTTTTTTACCGTGTCTTAAATAGCAATATAAAACAGTGCAAAATGCAACTTAAAATGAATCTCGCTCAACATAAACGAAGTCCATGGATCACTAATGGACTTTTAACATGAGTGAACAAAACATACGAAATCGATCCAAATAAATACGTTAAATAAGTTAATCAAACAGACAAAACATAATTACTTTAAACACCAAGTACACAAATAGATCATGTTCTAAAAACCTATGGTTTACATTAAAGAAACTTGAAATTAAAAGATAACGAAATAAAAAGAAATAACACAGGCAAATACACAACAAATAGTAAATCATTTTAATAACTATTTGGCAGAAATATGAGCAAATTTTGCCTTAAAAATTAAACTATCTGTGAAACATTTTCTCAAAAAAGTTCTTGAAAAGGAAATAAAATTTGAACCTACTGGGAGACTAATAAAGTAATTAAGATAATTAAGGACCGACAAAGTAATAAATCCTCGGGGTTGGATCAAATACATTCGCAGTTCTTAAAACAATATCCAAATGAAATCTCAGATCCACTTACTTATATTTTTAACTTAATGATAAAAAATGGCATATTTCCTAAATCTCAAATAGCAAAAATTAAACCCATATTCAAATCTGGAGACAAGCTAAATATTAATAACTATAGACCCATTTCGTTGCTTCCGAGCTTGTCAAATATTCTAGACGAGATTCTCAAAAAGCGCATTATTTTATATCTTGCAAGAATTATGTTATCAGTGAAAGACAATGCGGTTTCCAGGAAAGCAGATCGACGCAGGATGCATTAGCTTATAGTAGCCTCCAAAATATAGTGGCAGACTCTAATCTCTCTGACATCATTACAATTAACATTTCAAGTGGTTTATGGTACCTATATAACTAGGTACTTATGAGCCGTATTCGGGAAAATTTCAGGTATTTCGGTACAGTAATTTTCTACGCCTATATGACTTGTTCTGTATTTTAATTTCATTTTCTCAAAAATGTATTTGAATAATAATAATTACTTATACAATTTTATAATTTACAAAGTTATTCGTTACCTGTCATAAGCTTATAAATTACCACCTTATCACTGCGTTATTAATCCCATCGAATTAATATGGGCGCAGTTGAAAAAGAATATCCGACGGGAAAATATTATGCCAAAATCGCACCATAATGTACTGGAAAAAATTAAAGAATCATTTGAACGAATTACTGCAGATTCGTGGGGAAAAGCTGTTCAGCACATTATTAAAATTGAAGAACAGTATTCAGAATGTATTGTAGTTCCACCATTAATTATTAATTTGCAAGACGACAATGATAGTGAGAGTGAATCTGAATTGTTCATGTCTGTATAAAGATATGTATATATATATTTTTGAGCTTTTCACTACTCTATTCTATATTTACATTTTTTAACAAATAAAGTACATTTTATGTACATATATTTTTTTCAGGTTTTTATTGCATATATTCAAAATAATTTTTTTATGTAAAATATTATAGTCTTATAAAATATTAAAACTAGTTTATTTTTCATTGGAACCACTGAAATATTAGTATATACAGATCAATAATTTTTATTGTGAATATTTTAAAGACGGTCCTGGACTTTACCGAATTATTTCAGAATTTCTACCTTCTTATCTTCATTGCCCTTCTTCACTTCTGAGCAATAATATGCAAATTAGCCACTATAATTTGGAGGCTAGTATACCTAAATGCCAAAATATGTGAAGCAATACATAGTAAAAAGTCAGCTATGTGCATCTTCACTGATCTTGCCAAGGTCTTCAACACTGTATGTCACAATGATGCTTTCCTGTTTGCAAAATATTGGTTTTAAAAACCAATATTTGGTGGAGAGCTATTTTTTGAACAGACAGCAATGTGTTGAGATCAAGTCAGGGGTCAGCAGTTACTTATGGCGCCCCGCAAGGAACTGTATTGTGACTTCTTCTGTTCACAATATATATCAATGTTATATTTCAGACAAATACGTCTGGGGACGTGATAGCTGATGATCAAACTTACTTCTATGTGAGAGAGGACTGCGATGAATTAAAATTAATGGTAGAAAAAGATTTTCAATCAAAAAAGTAACCGTCAATTGGAAGAAAACACATTATACGCCATTTACTTCCTATGAAAAGTTTTTACCCGCTTATGAGGAGCTTTCAATATCTAATGAATTCAAAATAAAGTAAATTAAACAAATACAATATCTTGAAAAAAATTTTGACGATACCTTAAAATGGGAAACCCGTATAAACTTTATAAAAAGAAAAAGAAACAAATCTGAGATATAAGTGAAGACTTTACAAAAATTCACTTGCCATTGATAAATTTATTATGCTGTACAAAACTTTAGTAATTTCGCATCTGGCTTATGGCATTGTAGCATGGGGAGATGTTTTAAAAGCCCACTTCCATAAACATGATATCTCCCAGAAGTGGCTTTGATCTTTTATATAAAGAAAATAAAATACTAGATAAAAATGTTTCGGTTCTTAATACTAGGCAACAAAATTGGTTAAGGATTCCTAAAATGAGGAAAACAATTGTTCACATATTTCTTGGGACAAAAGTTTATAATTAACTGTCCTTGCACATAAAATGGAAGGCAACATTCAAACACTTTAACTCAAAAGATCAAATTCATGCATTAGTCGGTATAAAAAAATAATTGAGCACTTTTATTATTTTAAGTTTTCCTTGTGTATTATATATATTTTTGGTCAAAATTCATAGTAGTTTATATTAAAAATTAAGAATTAAGACAATTTAAAGTATCATTGGAAAATATTTTAGTAAAAAAATCACTTCCGGTTTTCCCGGAAGTAATAATAACTTTGTTATTTCAAATAGGATACCTCATATGTCGATAAATTTTTGAAATTTACACAAAATTATGATTTTTTTCGTTAAAAATCGACAAATGCGAGTTAATCGAAAATAGGTCATAACATTTTTGTTATTTGCTTAATAAATGTTAGAATTTTTGGAATCTCTCAATTTCAAAAGTTAATAACTTTCTTATTTCAAATAGAACACCCTGTATTTTTTCGCACTAGCATATGCAAAATTAAAATTCCTTTCTATTGATATATTGATTGATACCACTTCCATATGTGAAGCTGATAGATTAAAATTTATTGAACAATTTTTTAAACAATTATTTTCTATTACCTTAACCTTAACGGTATCCATAGATACCACTCATCTATGTCAGTGTCAAAGTGCAAAATTAGAAATTGTCTCGTTCACAGTTTTTTTTAACTGAAATTTATCACAATAATGAGGCCTAGGCTATCGCAAAAAAGACTGCGTTACCAAGTCGACGTTTTGCGGTGTCTTTACTGTTCGTGGACATCCAGGATTTTTCGTTTTCACATCACCAGTTTCTCTTAAGTTATTTTCCGATGAAACAATCGACTGACGACCAGAAACACTGCCACGAGGTGGAATATTGAAATGGATACGAAATGCACGCTGCTTGGCGATGATTGAGCGACTGTTTCTAAAATAAGCCTCGACAGCAAACTCGCGTTGTATATACTGATGCTAACTAAATAAGCGGGGTAAAACTTAAGACCCACTCTTTCGATTGTGTCGCTCCATTGCGCCCCACCCTGTATTTTATGATGTTATTGGTCATTTTCTTGAGGTACTTAAAAGATATTTTAGAGAAACATTGTGATTGAACAATTATCAAAAATTGATTAAGTTAATTAGTTATTCTGCTAAAATATGAACAGAAGAGATTGTTTGTATTGGAAACTATCGCTCAAGATCAGTCAAGTCATAAAGTCGGGTGTACCATAAGGTTCCCACCTAGGTTCCCTACTATTCAACATTTATATAGATGACATTTCTGAATGTTTCAGATTTTCTTATGTATACTGAGGATCTTAACATATTTCATACAGTTTCACACTTGCAAGAAGACCTTCACCGATTTTCAGAGTACTGCAGAGATACTGAACCTCAATAAATGCCATCAGATGACATTAGGTAGAAAATCCTAATAAATTATGATTATATCATGCATGATCATAATATTGACACCTGTACTAAAGGGAAGGATTTGGGAATTATTTTCGATTCGAAAATGACTTTCAACAAACATATCTCTCATATATCTAAGAAATCGATTTAAATGCTAGGTTTTATTTTAACAACAATTTATTCTTCTACATATTGTAATACCTTGCGTTTTCTATTTATGTCATACGTAAATAGTCTGTAAGGCTTCGACTCAACCATTTGGAACTCCCACTATGTAATATACACAAAACAATAGAAAGTATCCAGAACAAATTCATTTATTATAACAACAAAAAATATTTTGAAAATACGTCCCAAAACCAATTCTTAAATGGAAATCTCAATTTGATTAGTCTTGCTGATCGAAGAGCAATCGCCGACATCAAATTTTACTTTCAATATTATAAATGGTGTCATTCATTCCTCATCTATTAACAACTTAATTTATTACAATATTCCACTCGCCATTTTAATGTTTCATACATCTATACCAAATTACTATTTACATCGATGCTTGAAAAGTTACAACTCCATTTCAATCATAATAGAGATTGAATCTTTTCTGACTCTCTAACTACCATTGTGAACAAACTTAAGAAATATTTTTTACTGCAGTTTAATTGATATTAATATATATAATATTATTTTTTTTGTAAAATATTTCTATTATATAATTTAGTTGATAACAATATAATATAATTATTATAAATGTTTATACTGATTCTGGGTTCGTCCTATTTGTGAAAATACATAAGTAAATAGATAGATACATGAATAAATTATTATATTTTATGATATTATAAGTTTTGTAAATTCAATTTCTTAATTTATGGTTCAAAATGACAAATGGAAGAGATTGTCATCTTATCTTATGGCATCGTCCTGGTTTTTCTTTAAAAGTTATTTATTGTTGAGTCTTGCTTTTGTGCAGAGATAAAGAAAAAAATAAGAAAGAATATATTTTTTTAAGAAGAATTTCTCAAATAAATATTGAAGATATATTAATAGAATCTTGATGATTCCGTACTCTTGAGACCTTCAGCTTTGAGTCGTTGCAGGATTGGTCGATAAACTTCTGGTGCAAATGGCAATACGCATCCTCTTTCTTGAATTTCTCCTGCAAATAGTGATGTAATAAGTGTATAAAATATATAATGATGTGAGGTAATTTTTAACATGCTTTGCTTGTATATGTAGGAATAGTAACTATGTATGATTGTCAGGAGCTTTATCAAGCACATTGGTATTGGGAACCCATGATAAAACAATAATTTCTCGCCTATACAATAATTAAAATCAGATTAATTAAGTATTTTTTCTACCAGAAAATGAGAACAATAACAATTATATGTGTGTCCCTTACCATTTTATTGAGTTTGTTATGTTTTGCGAGATTCTGACATTTATTATTAAATAACTTCTATGCAACAACGTGTGAGTGAAATTTCGTGGCGTAGGGGATATCATTTTGAGAGATTCTTGGGTTGTTCATGAATAAAATATATTGTTATAAAAAAACTGAGAAAAAATGGACATCAAATAAAGATTTTTCATGAAAATTTCCGATTATACTCCGTTGCTGATTATGCAAAGGCGTATCATACAGTTATAGAAAACAATTGAATATTTCTTAATGACGAAATTTCTCAATTCAACGTAGACATTAAAATTAGTAAATAGGACTGCTAAGCAAAGACCAGTCATAGCCGTTGAAAGATTTTCAGTTTCAGTGAGTACGAAAACATAAAATTTTTGTTCCATGCGGTACAGCCTCACTGTATAGATATTTATATAACCAACAATATAATTCGTTTTAATCTAACTACAATGATTGATACATTTAGCGGGTAAACGTATTATTGAAATTGCAGTGAATACTTTTGGGAATGACTGTCACTAAATATTCATTTTCAGATCTGTCAAATCTTAGCTAGTTAATGACAGCCTTAATGTAATAGTAAGTACTGAATGACCTTACCATCTAAAATCATTTTTGTTGCTATGGCAGTAGGATATCCAACAGTTTTTGCCATAGCAGAGTGTCCATTGACATCACCATAAACTACAAAGTTCACTCCTCTAACTTCTTTTCTGTTGTCTGGCCAAAGTATTCCAATGTCATGTCTTAGAATGATCAAATCTCTCTCATTTTTCTCTGGAATTAAAATAATGAGCTTCTTAAATTATCTCTGAATATATATCTATTATTACTCAAAAATGTATGTAAATATGAATAATGAATCTGAATTTATTTTTGTGTATTATTCACAAATTTTGAAATTCTTACCTAAAGCTAGACGATTAGCCAGATAATGCGTTAATGTATCCATAGGTGTTCCACGTTTAACAATTTTTTTATCGTCCAACAATCCTAATTCTTCCAATACTTCAACAGCATATTCAGAGCCAGTTCTCTCGACAATTTTGTTTTTCAAATTATCATAGAAAATATTCGTATCTTCTACACCCAATAGATCACACATCAGCTTCCTCCATGTGAGTTCTGGACCTTGACTATGCAAACTTGGATGGTCTTCGGTATCCAAAAGTCCAAGGAATTGTAGTTCTCTAACCGCTTTGACAAAACCTGTGTATCTGATCGTTCCTCGGAGGATAGTAGTCGCATCTTCAATACCTATTATTAAGAAGATTTAAACAATAATTCTGGTCATAGAGCGACAAATTGTCTTTACCAATATATCAGAAATAAACTAACCATAATATTTAGCATATTTAATACTATCCCGGTTAGGGAAACCTTCCAAGTTAAAACCTGGTAAGAATTCCAAGGGTTTGGCGGCTCTCATCAGTTCGCCTCCCTCGCTTATTTCAACTATTTGTCCTTTCCGCAAATACCTTGAAGAAGAAGTTTTTTTATATTTCAAATGCTGAAGAAAATTTAATTTTAATGATGAGTGTACCTAATATGTTTTAATTAACTGTAATATACTAGGGGTCCCAAATGTCGGCCTAATATATTGTTATCTTGGCACATATTTTAATTAAAGGCATATGTTTTTCTAGAAAATTTTAACAACCTACTAAAAAGTAAACTCTCATTTGTTTTTGAATAACGCTTTTATCAGACTTATACTACTTTATAAAATCTTTGCAATGACTTAAGTATAAGAAGACCTACTAAAGTTTTCGAGGAAATTCACCACGCTCGCTGCAACAAATACCAAATATTTTGCTACTCGAAGAATGGTATTCTTAGATAGTCAAGAATAAATAATAATAAACGTATCAGAATATTCAGTTTTTGGAAATAAGAGAGATTTTTCTAACATTTAATCAAACGAAAAGATACAGATCACTCAAAATTTGATATAAAATAATGAGCACTTCAAACAAGCAGCCCATATGGTACTGGGTTGTGTCCAAAGAGACAGAAGTCTGAGATTGCATCTTCTTTATTTAATTAATTAATAAGAAGTTTCTATTAAGATTTTCTCAAAAATCTCGATTATATTGCACCTTTTAGCGATGATGTTATTCATTGTTTGTAGTTTAATAACTATATAGGGGAAAGTGGGAGAATATCGACCACTTAAGAAGAAATGATCATAAATCTTTTGTTAAGGCTTTGATGTGTTTCAAAATTTTTGTCCAAGTACGTCCATTATGGGTCTATTGAATTACAATTTGAAATTGACTTCAAACTCAATCAATTGGTCGATTAATTTTTTTTTAAACCTAGGTCAAAATCGGGTAAAATCGATCAGTGGGTTAATATCGACCATCAGGTAGGGTAATATCAATCATGCTGGGTAATATCGATCAGTGCAGAGTAGTATATTAAAAAGATGGAATTTGTATTTACTTCATTATAGGTAGGTATATTTAGTTTACAGCGAACAATTTGAGCAAATATATTTAGAAGCACAGTCTGCATCCGTGCATTCTGCGTGTGACCATACTCCACATAAACGGCATCTCCACCACAATTCATCGGATCCGTATTGCGAGCAAACTGCACACACATCATTGTCCCCAGTTTTTTGCCCTACTGCACTTTCAATGCTTTTCCTCACAACTTTCTTCTTATCTCCAATATTTCTTTTTACTTTTTGGGCTTCTTTTTCCCTTTTCTTTTTTTTCTTGATTTCTTTATTTTCTAGATCGTCTTTCAAAGGTGTTGATGTCATGATAGACGAATGCTGATTTCGTCTGCGTGTCATTTTTGGGAAACCACAAGATGGTAGTGGGCATAACTCTTTAAAGGATATGTTTACAGATTTTTTCTATCTTGATTCTAAAAGTTTATCTTCAAAGTTTTTCAACTCAAGATCTGAGACTTCTAACTCGGATTCTGATGAAGAGCATTTTGATGTTGATGGCGATCTCATTTTACGTTTTTTACTTAGTATTCCACTAGGTCCAGGTCTTCCTATTTCTTCTGGTGATGGCAGTCTTGGAGATGGTGTTTGATGCCTGTCAGATGGATCAAATATTTCATCTGGACCATCATTGCCTTTTGGCAAATGTATTAACTTCTCTTCCCTAGAACCGGCAGGACTGAATGGGCATATTACTCCACTTGGACCTGGTCTTCCTTCTGTCGGTGCCTGTATTGAAGATGGTGTTGGATGCCCCTTAGATGGATCAAATGTTTCAGGTTGAAGATCATTATCTTTTGGTAAAGATATTAACTCCTCTTCGCTAAAAACGTCAGGAGTGAATGGAAATATTCCTGCCTTTTGGAAACCATTTACAGCTTTCTCGATAACCGCCGTCCTGTTGAAAGCATTCCTGACAAGTTCTGCAATGTTTGTTGTGTTTATTCTCTCATAGTTCTTGTGTTTCATGTATTTGTCACACTCTTGGTAATAAGCTGATTTGAAGGGCCCAAAAAAGGTGATGTCCAAGGGCTGTAGAGGATGGGAAGTATGTGGAGGAAGTGATACAAGGTGAATTCCTGATTCTCGACAAAAATTGTAAGAAGATAGGCTCGAGTGGGTGGAGTGATTGTCTAACACAAGAAGTACTGGATGATCTTTGGAAGAATTTACAATTTTCTTAAAGTGTTTCAGCCACTCAAGGAAGAGTTCTTCTGTAATCCACCCCGACTTCGAACACCGGTATATTGCCCCTACAGGACCGTTTCTATCCAGACCTTCTTTCATTCTATTCCTCTTGAAAATGAACATTGGTGGGATGTATTGGCCCGATGCACTAACAGCGCATACTAAGGTAACTGTTTGCCCTCTCTCGCCACTTGTAATCGCTCCGACTTGTTTTCGGCCTTTTGCAGTCAAAATTTTACCAGGAACGTGGACACTGCTCACCCCTGTTTCATCTACGTTAAAAATTTGATGGCTCTCAAATTGAAAACGATCATAGAGAGATGCTAAATTTGTATAAAATATTTTTAGCTCATCGCGGTTAAAAGCAGTCACTCTGTTGATACTTGTCGCCTCAGGTTTGCGTATACTGAGCTCTGGATGTCGACGCATGAATGAGTAGAGCCAGTCCTTGCCACACTTTTCCGGTATCCTTTTTGAACGGATGTGGAATTTTGTTTAGTTCTGCATACTCGAAAACAAGTTGACGTATATTAAGCGGTGTAAGTCCATAAAAAGCATTTGACATTTCTAGGATTCTTGTCGAAAATTCGGATTCCTGCTCTCGAGTGAACACTGATTTTCTCCCTAATGTGATTTTTTTTAGCATCGAAACGACCTCTCAGGCGATCTTGTAATGTACCGTATGGAATTTCGTATAATCTAGAAACTTTTCTGATGGAGATCTTATTTTCCGCTATTTCCCTTAATGCCCTTTTCATTGCTTCATCAGACCATGAGGACCGTGCAGTCTTACGCTGGTAATTTCGTGGCATCTAAAAATAACGATAACTTTAGGTAAGGGAAATATCGATCAGGTCGGGGTAATATCGATCGCATTGATCGAATTTACCCGAAACCATACGTATCTTTTGCCAATGTAAGCTGCAAAAACAGATAACCTCAAATATGAATATTTGTGGTGAAAAACTTCTTAAGACTTGAGTTGTACGTGTGCAATGCAAGAAATCGTTAAAACAATCGAAGTAAGCCTGCTTACCTTAATATACGACAATTAGAAACGAATGTGACTAGCGCCCTCTACCAAGGACTAGTTACATATGTATTGCAGAAAATTTACTCGGTAGCGCCAATTATTCGAGATTTGAACGTGATCGATATTACCCTGCGGTCGATATTCCCCCACGTTCCCCTATTAAAAACGATAGTTATAGTCATATCAGTAAGAATACACATATTTCTTTACCAAACATCATTGAAAAACTCTTTAAGAGCGGTATTGAATAGAAAAATAACAAATTCTAAGTAAACTCACATCTAATTATCCCTCAAATGTCGCTAAGGAATATAATATTCCAACATTCATTAAAAAGCTTTTGCTTTTTACCTCATGAAAAATAACTAGAGAAATTCTGAATAAAAAGGTAGAAAATAGTTTTCATTACATCTTCAAGTTTCCAGAAAAAATCTGTCAGATATTTCAACTACTTTTCACTACTTCACTTGATTTGGCTTCTGGCGGCGAAAGTTTTTGACGGCGCTAGCTAGACGCTAGGAAAGAAACTGGCCTGGTTTGTTTTGACCAAAAAGCACTACGAAGCAGCGACAGCAGCTAGTCACTGCTAGTAAGCAAATCTAGCGCTATCCCAATGATTTCTCTATACTCTATAGTTATAGCGTCCTATTGAGCTGGAACTGAGGCCCCATTTAGCTCTTTGGTGATCATTGGAACATCGCCCAAAAGGCGCCCTGTTCAGGTTTTCGCAGACCGCTGGCATGTGGTCCATTTTAAGAAGCCGTTGAATAAAGAGGTGTCTTTTAGGGCTTTGTTTGACATTAGGGCCCGAGTTTCACTTGCATTGGGGGCGCATTTCGGGATTTTATGACATTGAGGCTCCATTTAGTTTTCCTCCTATAACTGGGATTCCATTCAGGGCTCCGATGACATTGGTGTCCCTTCCAAGACATCGTCAAATTCCGTGGTTCTATTGACAATCGGGACCACATTCAGGGCTCCGCTGGTATTGGAACACAATTTAGGAATTCGTAGACCTAGGACCCTATCTGGGACATCATTATCCATTATCTCTTCACTGTCAATATTATCATCCACTAAATCATTATGATCATTTTATTCGAAATCGTAAATGGCGCCACAAGTCTGCGAATCGCATTTGGTGTCCTAATGCCAGCGGTAGTCTGAATGAGGCCCGAGCGTCATTGGAACTTCAATGTGAACAGTCTTGAGAAGAACTCCAATGTCAGCGAAAATCCTGAATGAGACCTGATCTCTGCGAAGCCCTGAATGAAGTCCGATGTCAGTGAATCTCAATAGAATGCTATTTATAAAAAATACCGAACTAGCGCTAGATTCGCATACTAGCCGAAAATAAACGCTGTTTCTTTTCTTTCGGCTTTTAGAGTCAAAAGCTATTTTCCTCCAAATACCTACCCCAATGTTTGTAGAATATAGAAAACGAAGCCCAGATTTATCAAACACCCATAAGGATATACACAAAGAATATTTCTAACGTTGAATATATTATTTGATTTGACATAACGAATCAAAATATCTGCCTTTATCGTGAAAAGAGTTAGGGCTTAGAGGTTAAGAATGTAGCATTTCCATGCCCACGTGATGGAACACATAACTGGTCTTTGCATAGATTTATGTGGCCCCTTTAAAGATTTCTTATACTACCTACTCTCTGGATATGCTGATTAATGGATTAATTTATTGGATCAGTATTAAACATGACAGGCAGTGAGATGTCTCTGAGCTAGATATGAATTATTGGTATGAATAAGAAGTTTCAGTTCTCTAGCCTTTATGGGGCTTCTGAGAAACTGCTGCATACACACCTTTTATTAGCGACCGAAATTGATAAAAGCTATTAAAAAATAGTAGTTAGAAGTTTTTTTGAAAATCATGAAATTTATTTTCTAATCTGTAAGTGTCCAAGATACCTAGGCATTTGGTGCAGATTTTTTGGTCATTATCTAGTTTTGTTTATTTTCGAGTTTTTGTCATTTTGTAGAATATAATTGTAAGAATAATTGAGCTCTACTAAGATACCGAAGTTACAGGACAATATCGGCGACGATATTGAATTACAACCATGGACATATCTCCGGGAAAGGGTAAAATATTTTTTTCTTTGCCTTGGGATTAACCATGCCCTGAATCAAATTCATGGCTGTTATACAAACGGTGAACTCATAGGCGTTTTAGCCACTCATCACTGTTCGCTCCAAGTCGCGAATCTTCAAGTGATCAAGTACAATGCTTATCTGGAATTATCAAAACCTTACTGGAGTATTCGGAACCATTCGAAGAGCGTGGCTAAGACGATCGTTATTTCTAGAAATCCACTGCTAAATAAAAGAGAGTGCAAAGAGAGAAAAAAAAGCAGAAAAAAGTATTTACCGAATTATCTTGATTGCTTATAAAACAAAAGCTTGTCAAATCAAAGGTATGTCATAGAAATTGTATAGCAAAGAACCGCAAAGGTGATTTTAGAGCACTCTAAAGAATTACTCTAGATTAATGATAGATACCGAGATACTCATGATTACCTTGCCGCAGACACAGTATTCATAAGAGCACCTCGGGGTGACCAGGAGAATTTGTAACGTAGAGGATTGTCACTGAATTCCGGAGCAGGAAGACCTCCACAGAAAGACTCGAATGACGTAACTCTACCTCCAGCTGCTCGTGCTTCTTCAATGCATTCCAATGCTAGTAGATGATCAATTCCTGAGAAAAAGTACAACTGTCACAACAAGATTAAAAAATCATAAAAACCAAGAGGTTGACATCTTTACCTGGATCTAAACCAACTTCATTCAAAATTGTAATACCAGCATTTTGGGCAGCCTGATGCAAGTCTTTGATCTCATTGGATAGATAGCTGGCTGTCACCATGTGTACTCCTTCATTAATGCAGGCCTTTGCTACGATAGGGTGAAGGTTTGCAGGTAGAATGGATACTACGACGTCAGCCTTGCTCACCAGGCTCAGAAGAGCTGAGCTGTCATCTAAGGCGTTGAGGTAAGTACTGTCCACACCTTAAGTAGAGATCAAAGTTTAAATTAGTTAAAATTTTTGGCCAAATTAGAAAGAGATAAGTACCTGGGTAGGCATTTGCCAAGCTGTCTCCAAGCTCCCTCTGTTCACATGCTAGTGTTAATCCAACATTTTTATCTCTGTGTAAGTATTCGACCAGAGGTGCTGCCACTCTACCAGCGCCAATAATAAGGACATTTTTCTCACGTTCGGTGCTAGATGCCTCCTTATGCCGAGCCTTACTGTAATAATGTATTAATAATAGAAAAAGTTAAAATCAGTAGCCAATGATCAATGACTTCGCACTATATGGCAAATTTTGTTATAAAAATAATGGATATTCGAAAAATTCTATGATTATTACAAAATTTTGGTGGTCGGCAAGTGTATTTTGGAAATATCTTAGAAGGATATAACATGGTAAAATATCTTTGTCTCAGGTATTTTCTTTATTTTTACACACACAGCACTATCGTTACCACTGAAAAAAAATCAAACATAAATTCGGACCTACATGGGAAAAGGTAAAAGGACTCTAAAATAATGTTAGATAAATCGGTTTCACTATTTAAAAAATTTGAAACTGAAAACTTTATACCGCTATAATTGCCATTTTAACAATTTATCAACTCTTACGCTTTACTTTCTAGTCTATATTTCTTCATGATTGAAATAAACTGATTGTGAGTCTGACATAATTTGTATAAATTTAGTGATTATTAAGTATTTATTCTTGTATCATTACCTGTGATTCATCTTACTCGTTCAATTACAATTTCAGTATATACATATATAAATATGGTAAAGGTGACGCTATCTTCATTTTTAGATACGAACCTGCTATTTTATCGCTCTGATAAGTGAAGAGACAAAATATTTATACAGAAGCATAATAACTTTCTTTTTGATTTATATCATTTCTGATAGCGGATAATTTATCATATTATATGTACCTAGAGATAAGAGAATAATACTCTCTGGTATAGACGCAAATATGAAATTAAGTCCATTTTAAACTTTAAATAAAACAAACGGTGAATATCGGAGAGCATGAGGCATCACTAGGCAATAAATTAAATTTTTGGTAATGAATCTTGAATAAATGTCTTGTGATATCTCGACATTATATGTTCATGAAAATAGTGAGGCCTCGTAGGCACTGACGGGTAACTTATTTAGCGCATAGAATCAAGTGAATCGCATGACGTCTTCAAAGTCAAACATCCGCTGCTTGGAATACGACCACAAGAAGAAACTGTCCAGACCCACACAGAAGCAGGACCTGCTGAAAATGCGGTGGCGAAGATTATCTGGTTGCGGTTTGAACAGCAAAACCGACCTGTGTCCTATGCACCAACATTACTGGTACATCACCGATCATGCTCCACAAAAACAAATTTGTTACTTTTTTTCAAATAAAATCAGTAGGTATGTGCGAATAGTAACGGATGTTCAAGAATAACTCCCAAGTACTTCATTTGGCTTACCATGTCAATCATAGCATTATTTATATAATAATTGTTCCTGGCACTCCAGTTTTACAATGGAATTTGCTACCGAGCACCATGTATTTATTTACTTATTTATTTACAGAAAGTCGGTTATATCAAAATGACCATTCCCAGATAAATAGTATTAACATTTGTATCATAGACTTTTCCTGCAACTGAAAGAATCATATCGTCTGCAAATAAATTTTAAATAATTTCTCTAAGGACATGCCATCCAAAAAATTAAATTCGCTATAAGCCTTTGAAAATGAGAACATTTGCTAAACACAGATAGGAAGCTAAAGGTGACAAGTGATGTTTCACCGACATAATATCCTTTACTTTTGTCTTTTGGTATCTTTCTCTTAGATAACTTTTGAGCCACTCAACCGCACGTGATGATACGCCGTAGCTCTGCAACTTCCAAATAAGATTATCACGATTGATTTCAAACGTCCGTTTGACCCTTTCGCTGCGGAAAGCGCACATGTGGGTCCAAGCTCGCCACTAACTAGTCCGTTGAGATTTAACGTGGCAGTACGATTTTCGCATGCATGGTGGGATGTTGTATTTTTGTACGCACATAGAAAGAGGTTAAGGCTTGCGAAAAACAAGTTTCGTTTTAAATTTTTTTTTATTTTTTTTGTGCTAACGGTTTTATTTAAAATGGAAGATTCTGACAATGTTCAGCCCGGTCCTTCGGAAACAAAATGGCGTAGAGAAGCACCAATTAGGATTAGGAATCCTGGTTGCAAACAAATGAGGAAATGGAAAGATTTTTATGTGAATCTGACAGTGAAGATTTTTCTGACACCTGCTCTGATGGAGATGACAATATTTCTTGTAAGGTTCATAGGAATCAATTGATTTTATTTTTAGGTTTGAGATTATTCTAGCTGATTCATCTGAAGATAGAGAGATAGAGAAAATATACTTTATTGTCAAAGAAAAAGGTTCTTATTGACAAAGTTAAAAACTATTTCTATAGATATATATATATATATATAGGCTCATTGAAGTACACAAATATAATTTAATAACACTAATTTACACTACATACTACATATTACTTACAGAGAAGAGATGGCTCTCTTGTCGGCTACTACTTTTGTACCTGTTATTGTATACTAAATTTCTAACTTACATAATACTAGTTTGTGAACTTAGCCACTAACGTACAAAGATATAAACATATTGTAAAGACACTTCATTACTGTGGTACAGTTACTCGAAATCATCAGTATGAACCGTGTTTCCAATTCTCAGAGTAGTATTCGTCCAAATTATAAAAAGCTCCCTCGAGCAACACATCTTTTACAGAATTACGGAATGTTTTGAATGAGGTAATGATCTTAATGCGTACGGGTAAGTGGTTATACATTTTAATGCCTTCATATATAATTGATTTCCTGACCAGGTTCGAGGAGGGTATAGGCAAAGGTATATTACAATTTTTTGTCCAACGAGTTCTGTGATACAATTGTGGATTTGCTGAATTATCACGGCTCTTGAAAACTAGGCATACGCTTTCTAGTATGAGTAGGCAAGTATTCTCTGTGAGGCAAAGAGTGGTTTGCAGGCTTGCTTGGGAGATACTCCACGCATAATGCTCTTTTCTGTAGAATGAATTCACTGTTAAACTTTTCTTGAGTGCACATGCCCCAGAAGGCAATCCCGTATCTGAGGTGAGATATAGAGGAGTTTGACCAAAATTATGGAAATATTGCCGGACCAGAGGAGGAATTTCAGGACAATATTTGGCGGGAATATACCGACACTGACAGTATGACCAAAATTCCATTTACAGGTGAAAATAAACTAATGGTCGAGCCGACAGGAAACGGAGAACCTTACGATTATTTTCGTATGCTCCTTGACGATGATTTTTTTAATCAAATTGTGATAGAAACCAATCGCTATGCGAAAGAAATATTTCAGTCCAATAATGTATTGGTGCGATCCAGAATTTCACAATGGAAAGAATTGACTGTGTCAGAATGACTTCGATTTATTGGAGTTACTCTTCATATGGGTACAATAAAGACAAGTCGAGTCCAAGATTATTGGAAAAAACAAAGGCTTCAATCTCACATGCTTTTCACAATACATGAGGCGGGATCGTTATTTACTTATTATGCGGTCCCTGCACTTTTCAAAGAATCCAGAAGCTGGAGAGCCTAGATCGTCTTTATAAGATTAGACCAGTTTTGGATTTTTTTAATAATAAAATGGACCAAATATATTACCCTGGTAAAAATCTATCACTAGATGAATCGATGGTTTAATGGAAAGGGCGTCTTGTTATAAGTATATAAAAAACAAGCACCACAAATATGGTATCAAGCTATATATGCTGACGGAACCAGATGCTTTGATACAGCGATCTCTCATTGATACTGGTCAGCTTGACATAATCAGTGGTAAAGGGCACGCACAAAAAGTAGTATTTGAGTTGATGCTCGGAAAATTATCCCACGGGCACTTATCTACATGGAAATTTTTTATGATTCCTTCGAGTTAGCCAAAAATTTACTGGACCAAAAAGACCTATTGCACAGGTACATTGCGGGTTGATAGAAAAGGAGCTCCAAGTGGTGTTGTAAAAGCAAAATTAAATATAGGTAAGTTTTCTATAAATTTAAATACTGATTTCGGGATATGACTTTTCCTTCTTTTAGAGGAGTCTAAAGCAAAATACCTAAAAGGTGTTCTAGTTGGCAAGTGGAAAGATAAACGAGACGTAACATACATATCCACAGAATTTAAAAATGACATGAAAATTACTCAAAACAGGAGAGGGCAGGAAAAAGAAAAACCATTGCCAATAGTGAATATAATAACTTTATGGGTGGCATTGATAAGCAGGATCTGCTAATGTCCTATTATCCTGCTAGTCGTAGAACTATGCGATGGTACAAAAAGCTTGGAATCCATTTTATACATATTTTTCTGCAAAACTCACATATACTTTTCAAGAAATATAGCGGTAAAAGAAGTACATTAAAAATAATCATTTTATTTTATTCTTTTTTAAAATCTGTTTTTCTATAATATGTCTTGGTTTGTTTATTAAGGTATTATTTATATATATATATAAATATTTTTTATATTTAGTTTTGTACAGAACAAGTAATAAATAAAAATATTGTTTACAAAAACTATTCTTTCTGCTTTTATGCAAAAAAATATTGAGCGCGCAAATGCATCCTCCGCATATGGGTAGGGTTTTTGTCAAAATGTGCGGAGGACGCAAATGTGCGCTTGAAAGAAAACCTCAAAAAAACACCAAAACCACTTAATATGACCCTTAATCACAACAAGTAAAAACATATTTACACGATAATAAAAAACAATTATATGCTCACATGGCTAAAATACCTTTTTCTGGGTCTGCAGCGAAAGGGTTAAGGTCCACAAACACACAAACAATAACATTACTCACACTAAAGTCTTTACGCCATTTTGTATAAACGTATTTTAATACAGATATATGAGAATAGAGGCGACTGATCAGAGAATGTGTAGTTTTATCTCTTGAAGTACATTCGATGCTGTTTGCACACTACTGTTGACAGGATTTTGTCAACGACTGGAAGCAAGTTAACAATGAAGTATATATTAAATGAAGCAGTGGGTAACCTACTTGATTAAATATATTCTTCAGGAATTTAATGTTGTATATAACATCGGATGTCGATTTGTTTTTCAACTCCATTACTGTATTTTTCAATGAGGACAAATTTAAGTTGTCAAAATTAGTCAGCCTCGCTGAATGAGTACTATCATCAATATCGTCAAACGTTTGTGGTTAGTTCGGGATACTTTGAGGTATCTCTACAATATTTTTTGCGTAGAAGTTATAAACGTTATTCTCGATCTTTCCAACATTCTGTGGAAACGTGACACTTTCCAACAGAGCTGTTTGTTTGTTTTTACTACCCACCAAATCCATCAGGGTTTTCCACATTATCTTAATATTTGCCTTACTTCCGTCTATTTTTTTATATAATTTGACATTTTTTCAATTCGAATAACTGCGACGACTCTATTCCATCATTTTTAGTTAGTTTACGTTAGTTTGAGAGATGCTGAAAACCTTATATTTTGAAAGGGTGTTAACGTATCGTCTGCTTCGATGATATTATTTTAAAAAAAGTGTGTAGAGAAAATCCACATCTAATGATGCATAGCCCCAGTCCTTACAAATAAATGTCATTTTGATTTGATCTAACTGATCTTCATTTTAATTTCGTATGCTTTTATACTCGTGTTTTTTGGGTATTTGCAAAACTCAATTTGTCCCATAATGTGATATGGGGAAAGTACCGTTCTACTTCCCTCAACCCATAATGAACATAAGGTTTATAAGTGACTTGTTATTCAAGGTCAAACAAGTGTTCTCCGTAACTTACCATATAAGTCCTGTGTCAGTCCCTATTGCTTCTAGTTTTCTTTTTCAGTACTGTCAGATTTCACACATATGTTAAAGCCGCCACTTATGATTGTTTTATTTGAATTTATAACCCATTAGTTCCTTCCAAAAATCAAAAAGTAAATGTGCATTCTATTTGAAAATCGATACATAAAGTCTCAATCACAAGATCTTGAGTTTTCGTTATAATTTATATCAGTATAGCCCAATAAGCTTTAATTCAGTATTTACGGTATATGATTTTTCACATAAATCATTACAACAGTGGTATGCCGACTATGCGATAAACATCCGAAATTTTTATAACCTGGAATTGCACTTACGTTATCCAGAAATACTTCTGTAATATGTGTTTCCGTCATGCGTACAGCCAAGGGGTTATAATTAAGAAACAAATTTATTACGTCTCATTTTTCCACATGGGCCTTCTACATTTTCACTTAAACACAATTCAAGTCTACATGCCTTCGATTGCAATTTATATATTTTTTTTGTCTTTCTATGCCCTATGATATGTTTCTAGTGGGCTACGCCAATGACATTGCCACATTAACCTCTTAGGACCCCAGAACTGTCTCAATTACATCTAAATCAGGTAATGATTTGATCAACTTATAGATGAGAAGCCACGGACTCGAGCTGGCGGTCTCTAAAACCGAGATCATCTTGCTCACAGAGGATCCCTACAAATACCTATGATTTTGCATTTCGTGGAGGTCCAAACAAAGACTGTGGTGAAAATCTGGACGTGGTGCTGGACTGCCACCTCCAATACTGGGAAAACATCTAAATGGTGTGCGACAAGACAACAACGGTAGTTACGATCTTCTGCAGACTGACGTGTAGAGTTGGAGGCCCTATGTCAAACAAGTGGCGACTGTAGATGGCATTATTTTATACTGTGCAGAAGAGTGGGCAGGTGGCGTGGTTGTGGCTGGAGTCACCCCCCAAGATCTATTCGCTGCCGACAAGCAGACCATCTATCTCCTTACCTTAGAACAGGGTAGAAAGCAAGCTTCAATAGAGCAGAAACCATGCAAACCTGATAGCGTAGAATGAGGGCGCCAATGCTCGTTAGACCTTTCACCTCAAAGAAATTGTTGGTTTCTGAGAGACTGTGGCCATGGTTTTTAGCTATGTCAGTTTCTGACGTGACATTCCTATTTCAGGTGATATCTCAACAGAATGGGGAGGTTAGATCCCCTAAATGCAGTTACTACCCGGAGGACGACGACGATGCTCACCAGCTGTTCTTCGAAAGTCGTCGTTTCCCCGAAGATAGAAGAGAGCCAGCAGGTCTGATACTGTTTCTGCAGTTACCATAGTGGAGAACATGCTACCTAGCCAGGACGTGTGGAGAGCGTTCATTAAGTTTCTTACTGTCCTTCGAGGAAAGCACGAATAGGGATGCCTGATGATCGTTAGGCTTCCCTATATATTTCAAAATGTCACAACATACAAAGAAGAAGCTCAAGCCCTGTAATAGGGTGCATAACACGCGACTAGGCACAAAGTCATTCGGAAGTCCTACGCCCGTAGAGGATTTAGTGAGTATTCCTAGTCTTAAGCTGGGTGAGTCTCACACAGAATGCGTAAAAGCGTAGGAGAAATCTACGTTAAAAAAAATCTCTAGTGATAATTCATCAATGTGGCGCAAAAGATACAGAAAACATTATCAAAGCCTTCACTCAATAGCAAAATAGATTCTTATTAGAATATTGGATCATGGGCGTTGTTCAGCTGGTTCATTAGGTTCAACCATTAAGTAGTCGTGGAGAAAATGTGTTATGTTATGCAGTAACAACTTTTGAGAAAAAATAATACATTGACTTACATTGAAGATTTGCGAAGCTCTTGAATATATTCATAGTTTGAGGTCAACTTCCCATTACTTGCTATGATAGCCTGAAATAAATAAGGTTATTATGTTATTATAATCATTCAAGAAAATTATTTATTACTCCATGAACTGAGGGAGAGAAATTGTGCTTCTCCAATGGTTCCTGTGCATTACTCTGGATGATATCGAATGCATACGGGTACAGTAAATCACCAAAGAAGTCGGTACTTTCGCGTGGAATTTGTGTGGGCATGTTGTCAATACTGCAAACAAGAACGCCAGGTCCTTTGAAACTTTTGGTGTCCTTATTCCTGTCAGCATCGTATAGACAGAACGGTGTGTCGATGGTTGTGCATTCATTCATAAACTCAATGGAGCCACCTGTTGGATAGATTAGTTGGAAATATAAAATTCATTAGTAGAAACTAGATTAGTGGTGAAATAAATAGTTCTGTTAATTAAAAAGTGACACAAAACATTTAATATATCCCCTTTTGAACTGTACCAAATAACTCTATTTATTTCGAATAACAGTAGAATAAAATAATTATGATAATTCCTATGAAGGATTTATAATAACGTTTTATTTAAACCTAATCCTGTGAGGTGAACAATTCATTTTTCAAATTTTATTTGATTTGTTTCAACTTAGGAAAGATTAAAACTTTATATTTTCAAAATATTTTCTCATTTCCAGAAAATCGTTAGGAATCCGGTAGATTTATATGTCGTTTTTTATTATTATGAATTTCAAAGCTTCATAAATTTAACAAATCTGGTGTGTCCTCTCACATGACTTTCCTAACGCTCTCAAGCGAATATTGAAATCAGTTCATGTGACAATTAATTTTATCAAGTGTGCCAAGACGTTATATTCAGTTTAAACGTAGGCAGATCCGTTTAACCAGAATATCAATTTTAAATTTTGAAAATTTGACACTTTATTTGAGCATAACCTTTTTCCTAACTTTTTCAGATATAGGTGTTTAAGGGCTTTAAGAAGAATAATGTTTTAGTCATGCTTCATCAAAATCATTAGAGCCTTTTTACCGCTACAGCCTTGAGCGAAACACGTTTTTCAGCTATTGCCTAGCAACCAGTGCGAACAGGATGCTCAAACTGTGTCACCGGCGATCCTTATCAGTACCCTACAAAATAAAAAAGGAAGCAACAAAATCGGTCCATCCGTTCCCAAGATCATATTGGCTCATACAGACAGACGTATCAATGACAGAAAATATGTTTTTTGGATTATGGGACTGCTGAAACGTAAACATCTGTTGAAAACCGTACAAAGAAAGTTTTACACGACTTTCCTTTCTAGGCTACTCAGAATTTGGTATATGTAGAATACTTTAATTTTCTCATTCTATGAACTCTGAATTTTTCTTTTACTTTTGCTCCAACCAAAATAATATATTGCTCAGAAGTTTACATAATACCAACCTTATATTTCTAGAACATACAAAACCTCTTAATCCATTTTACTATTTACTCTAGGACGACAAAAATATCTGAAGAAGTAATAATATAATGGTGGAAGCAGCACACAGTAATAATCTGAAAACTGACTCAAATACACTCACAGGAGAATCTCAAGGGCGAATCTTCGATATAAGTATAAACGATGAAATAAACTGACAAGAGCTTCGAGAAGCAATAGAGAAACTGAAGTGTGAGAAAGCAGCTAAACATGATAATATAATCCGAAATGATGAAATATTTGATGCGAGATTTAAATATGAGACCTCAGAATGTATCCCATTAACCACTATAATGCTGCAATTCCTGTATTTAAAGATGGGAATCACATCTCATTTCCATAAATACATGCGCAATGTTTACGAAGAGCCGCTCAAAGAGGGGAGGTCAGAAATAGTGATAGGTATAATTTTCCATAAAATAATCTCAGATAGATAGATGCTCAAACTAGCAAGCAAGAAAGAGAAACAGTTGTCAAATTATTCTGGTCAAGTTATACACATGTCAACCCGAATTTAGCTGCGCCCTATTGTTAGTATATAAGCTGCCACTATGGCCAGTTGAAAAAACTGCTTTTATGAATTATTTTTCACCTAGTTATCGAACATCGAAAAAGAACTCAACATATTTATTATATGAATATGAATAGTTTATATAAATTATCAAGTTTAAGAGAAAATCATTTTTGCAAGAGACATCTCAGAACAGCATTAATAAAGTTAGGTGCTTATAGTTATTTGATAATGCAAAATAAATATCGATTTTAATTTTTTTCAACTCTTACCAGGATCTGCAGATATGTCTGAGATTGCCAGCATTCTATGCGGTAGAGCTGGTGCTCCCACAGAGGTTGGCAACCAAGGAGTATGAGCAGGCCTCAACAGATGCTTTGCATCAGGTATAGTCAGTAGTTTGGGGCTATTTACAGCCCAGTAAATACCATTGATTATCACAGATGCGTAGGGGGCTATTTTCTTGCTAAATGTCGAAATATAGCGTTCAGGATGTTCTTCGTATTCTATTGGATCAAAACCACCACCGTCGGCGCGTTCTAGATAATGCCGACGTCTCACCTAAAATATTCAATATATTCAATTTATACAAACCATATGTATCAATTTATTTAAACAAATTCAAGAAAATATACTGAAAGGAATAGAATTATTGAAAAATAGCTCTAAATAATATCGTGATGAGTAACTACTTTCTAGTATGTAAACATTTGAATATGAAATTCCTTAAACGCAAATTTCCAGGCCATCGAACTGTAACTCGCCATTCTTGCATGTGTATGTCATGCTGATATTTTCCAATATCTGTATCTGAATTTCTTATGAGACTTTTCTAAATAATAAGCGATTATTTCGTCACATGAGACAGCAGACTGCTAAAATTTGAGAATTGACCTACCTCACAACCATAAACTTTATTCAGACTTCCATGCTCGGCGGCCTTCTTCAACATTTCTGGCGTCACATACTCGTGTGGCAGCTCTTGAAATACTTCCTGCGATCCTTGCGACACATTTCCAGATCCAGTAAACACAAACGTTAGTGGTCCTATAGATCTGGGCAATAGTCCAAGAGCAATTTCATATCCAGCATCACGGACTGCCTGTTTACCCATACTAGAGTTTCTGTAGTTGTGCGCAGGACCAATGTGCATGAAGGGAGTATGATGACCAAGTGCTAGTAGCCTTAGTCCTAGACCGTGGAGAATATTGATGATGCCAGCAATTCCGGCCATTTTCCCAAAGGCAACTACTCTGTTACCTGAAATATATTTGTTTTCATTGAAAATTGATGTTTTTCATCAAGTTCCAAAGTAGGAACCTAATTTGTATTTTATGTGGAAAATACCTCACTAAGTTAAATAGTAGTTGAGATATTGCTCTATATGTATATCAAGTTCACCATATCGACAAAAGATTTAAAAGACAGATGTTGATATACGCCATAGACAAAGTAAAATTTCAAGAAATGGCATTTTCATGAAATGCTAGTCTATATACAACTCCTCAATTCACGACCATAGTAAAAAAAGATTAATCTCAAAATTAAAAATTATATATAGAGTACCTAATATATGATTCAAAATGTTAGCAAATAAAAAATGGAGAAGAAGCAACGGAATTTAAAGATATATCAATATAAGATGATAAGAATAATATAAACGAGCCTACTGACTTGGTATGGCTACAATCAAAAGGGAAAAGCGTATGCTCAAAATGATATGAAAGAAAATTATAGGAAAACACTACTGGTTGCGATCGCTGTGGGGAAGGTACCACCGACTGTGGCAGTTCTATCATATAAGTCCAATTTGCACAATAAGGCCTTATAATCTGTATGGAATGTTTTTATCAGGTAAATTGAAACTACGAAAAGCCTCAAATGGAAATAACTGTAATTCACAATTAGCCAGTCCCATCAGAACTGATAGTCTTAGTGATACCATCAAATTTCTTCGACAGTCTGTTTGCCTGACAACAAAAACGCTTCGCTTTTTCAACCTAGACAGAAAAATTGTCATAAACATTACCCCATAAAAATGGGATACATAAAAGTTCTATATCCACCGAAACTAAACTATGCTGTGGGAATTGGCATGTTTTGTGTCCCCCGATAGCTGTCGGCGATTTCGAAATGACCATCTCCAACGAGATCGAAGAACCCACCTCAGAGAAGTTTCATCGAAGATATATAGAAGTTCCTCTCACCCCCCGCACATGATGAAAATGCTTTCCTGAAGGATTTGATAGCTTCAGCCCCATTCCAGATCACCCATTTTCTAATTTTATACAGAAAAACTACACTAATAGAAATTACGGCAATTTTTCCTGAACTGGATGACTGTATAGGATGACCAACATATGCAAAATCTTATAACATTACCTTTAGAATGCAATGAGCAGACTTGAATGCAGTCGTTATATCAGAGGTTGCCGATTAAGGGCAACTTATGCTCTGCTACCACTTTACTATTAAACCTATTACGATAAGTCCAAAAATTATATGTATTTTTTTCAAGCTACTCTCGGTATGATCGATATAATAATCAGAACTAAGTTCCAATACTATGGCCATCAACACGGTGTTTATGTTTTCGATTTCATTTTAAAGATCTATGTATCTAATTGTCTAATATAGAAAATCTTACCTTTTTCATCCATCAACTTCTCGTAATCGATGAGTCGGATCTTTTTCTCCAAAATTTCATCCAAAAGTGGCAAGTTTGACTCTTGCGCTTTTATTGTATGTGAAAATATGCAATACGTTTTCTCTGGTATCAATTCAGATATTGGTACTTGTTTCACACCAAAAATAACTGTAGCCTCGGAAATATCCTCTTGAACAATGGCTCCAGCATTCATATAGGCTTGCATTGGATATGCTCGTCTGTTGCTAGGTTGAACAATGACTCTAATACCATTTTTAACCAGTTTTCTAACGTGACTCGGTGAAAACGGGGCTCTCCTTTCCCACACGCTTTGGTCCTCTCGACGTATTGCGATGGTTTTGGTTTTTGCATTATTCTGAAAGAAAAAGATGCACATCTGCAATTCTTCTCTGGAGTTTTTATGTAGTCATGCCTGTTTTCCTAAACTCGATATGCATACTGACGTGTATAGACTGACGTGATACATACAAATTGCGGCTTAACTACAGAATCAAAGGAAAGTTCTTGTCGAGCATCAAAAAGCATCTGGAGATGTCTCAAATGTGGAGCGTTGCATTGCAGCCCGTCGACTGCAGTGATAAGGACTCACACTAATATGAGTGGGGGACGGACATCGCCCGGATCAAAGGATTGTGCCAAAGAGAACGAAACAATAGAAGCCCTGAGAAAAAAGATAGAAAAGCAAAAACCTGGAAGAATAGGTCAAAAATGTAGAAATGGAGCGCACACTGCACGCAAACTTGAATGGGAGCAGAGAGGCCCAAAATTTCTTCTACGCGGAAGCCGAATGCCTATTACCTGTGGCGGAACCTAACAGAATAGTAGTTCAAAAACCTTGATGGAAGTAGACAAAAGACAAGACGTAGTGATGCTCGCCGCACTGTACGGCCCACAAATACTAAAAAAGGGAGCTGGCCAAGGCTACATCTGGGTAAAGCTCGGAGACTTAGTCCTATACAGTCGCTACTTATCGCAATTCATCAGCAAACTGGATCCCGCGAATGAAATGCGACGGGATGGTCTTACCTCGGTCTTACAATGAGCAAACACCGAATTGCAAGAACGATTTGCAATTTTCATCTGAAAGGTTTTGAAAAACAGGGAAACTTTATCGAGTGGATCACTTTCGATGCGCAGTCCTCATTACGACACAATGCTATATTCGAGCAGAGAAATGCTAGCGGATGGAAATTTATGAAGAAAATGTTGTATACTGAGTTTATCCCACACCGCTTCGGAAAAGACCTAGTAGTGAAAAAAAAATGTAAAAACAGCGTGAGAGCAACAGGAAAACAATATACTGGTGGAACTCTGACATTGCCCTGGTTGCGGAATGCGCACTACCACGGAATATGATCTTCTTATTTTTTGTATGGTATAAGTGGAACAAAGAAAGCAGATCCTCATGGCTATGAAAGAATAAAAAAGTTTATCGAACATTTAATTATCTGGGGACTCGGGTATAAGATTGTTATGCAGAAACTAAAAATCCAAAAGCTATCGACACTCATTTGATATTGCCAAGGAGCTATTTCCTACACCTAGGACCTGATAGAATAGCCAGACTTGAAAGTCAATGACCAAGTAGTGAGCTGAACTCAGGAAAGTTTCCAGGTCCAGACGGCTTTCGGAAGTTATCAAATGTTTTGGGAAGACCAATCAACCACTCTCCACTCGATGATGGAAGATTACTTCGAAAATATCTTTCCAGAGACATGAAAAGAGGCGAATATAATTTCTTTCAAAAGCCGCTGATGCCAGTCAAGGACACAACTTAAAGGTGCTTCAAACGCAAACTGACCAATTGAAAATTTAATTAAAGTTTTGGTGAATGATTATGCAATAGACTCGAGTATTGGCAGTAAAATCTTGGGATGCTTCAATTCCCAATTTGACATCAACACTGGAAATTTCAACGTATTCATTTCTTCTAAAATAATCCATTACAGAAAGTGGCTTATCAGGAAATTCAACATAGCTCAGAAGCGGTTTGTGCAAAGGGGAATTTTGCACTGTACTGCATCCAAATTGGACGTAATTGAAGTAGGCTTGTGTAAAGGCTCCTTCATCAAAGGATGAATCATTTTATCTTTGAAAATTGTTGCCTGTTAAATGTACTCGGAAGACAGCTTGAAAAACTACTGCTTTTGTTACACGAAACAGAAATCGGAGACCTGTCGGGCAGGCTATTTGGACTTTGGAAATGATACTCCACAGTAGACGCTATACGTCTGCTCATGGAGATGCATAATAGAGACGCTGTTCGTGAATGTCACACCACCGTACCACGTGCGAATGATCCAATTCTACCTCCGTAAACGATAGATCCATATGGGAGAAGAAAAGAGATTGGTTACTTGTGGCGTACCCCAAGGTTCGGTCCTGGGCTCGTACCTATGGAACGCCTTCTACGACAGCATTCTAGAATCGAATGTGAGAAGAAGCACGCAACTCCTCAGTGTTACAGATGATCCTGCTGTAATAGTGACCGCCAGGACGAAGGTCGAAATTGATATGTGAATAAAAACAGTAATGTGTTTTATAATAAAAATAATGCGAGAGTAACTCCAGCTAGCCTCGAAAAATACGGAAGCAGTTCTCCTTTATACTAAAAGACCCACGCCTGTCAAGCTCTATGAAATAGACATAGAATAAAAAAACATTGAATACCTCTGAGTCAGGCTCAAGACGTACATGACAGGAACCACATATGTTATGAATAGCATAGAAAAGGCAACAGCAAGATTAGGATGGATAATACCGCACCTAACAGGAACCTGATCGAGTAAACGGAAGATATTAACGTAGTCTCCTCGATCCTTCTGCATGTCGCGCCAACCTGGAAAAACTGTATGAAATTCCGAAAGGGGAGCATCACTCGGTGCATGCAGCATTTAAATAACTGCAGCGAACGCCGGCATTTAAAGCTGTGTTCGGCTTGTTAGTACCGAGCCTCACCAGAGCGGAGCACGGTGCAATACCACGTGATGTGAGTGCATAAAGAGCGAAAGCGTACACGAACGGTGTGTATTTGGAATGGGGTGGGGGATTTGTCATTTGTCAAAAAAGCAGGTGAGTGACGACATATGTCATTGTGTTTGTTTTGTATAGTCCATGTGAGAGAGTGAGGAAATTATTGAAATAATTGACAATTACTCAGAATGTACATCCCTCATATGAGTGATAAACAGTTCCAAAGACACTTTCGTATGGCTCCAAGTACCTTTGAAGATTTACTTAGAAGAATGCATACAGTTCAGCAACAAAACAATTACAATCATGTGGGTTATCCCAGAACAGATCTATAAAAAATCTTGGAATTATCGAGAGCTTTAGGTAGTATTGTTTATATAATTATGTACGAGTTATTGGTTTATATTATGGTTCCAGATCAGTGTCAGAACGATTTGGTGTCAGCAGGTCAACATGTTGGGATGTGCTTTATCGTACCTGCTATTTACTTCACAATATCAATCAACGTTATAAACTTATTCAATGGCCGTCAAGAGAAAAACAACAAGTGAACAGTAACAATTTTGGAGTCAATGGATTTCCTGGTAATTTTATTTCTCACTTCCCAGGCATTATTGGTTCAATGGACGGAAGCCATATACCGATTCCTGCCCCTAAACGCTATCCAAGTTCTTATGTAAACCGAAAGAACATGTTGTTTGTGGATGTTTATGCAAGGGAACCAGGATTCATACACGATTATACTCTGTATAGGAAATCTAATCTTTTTAAAGCAATTCAGAATCAGGAAATTGTCTTTTATGAAGATTATCATCTTGTTGGTGATTTAGCGTATAAATTGGCTCCTACTATTATGGTGGGATTTAAGAATACTGGTCATTTACACACAGCGATAGAAGAACTTTAATGTTATTCTTAGCAAAGCGCGTGTCATTATTGAGAATGCTTTCGCTATGTTAAAAGGATGATTTAGAAAGCTAAAATTGCTTGAAACTATCAGATTAGATTTTAATTTTTTTACATATTTACATAATATTCCATAATATTTGCATATTAGAAGGTGAATGAAGACATTGATTTGGAGGCTGAACTTCGGGAAGAGCGGGACAGAAATACACACAATTTAAGGGATATTGATGAAATCGCCGAGCACAAATCAAAAGTAACAATATTGCCAATGCTTTACCCGTAATTCCAAATTAAGATAAACTAAAATATGTCACAGAACATTTTCATTTATTTATTAAACCGGAATAAAAAATAACTGTACTTGAGTTGATTTGAATAAACAATATAAACAAATTTAAAAATTTATTTCCTCCATAACATTAACCTGTAAAATATTACTAGGTACTTGAGCATCTATGAATATGACATCTTATTAAAATCTCAGTCTTATACACTGTAGTCAAACTACAGAGAGTTTATCAATCATTTTTTCAAATAGAGTATTAAATGTATCGAATCGCGCCATCTTTTCAATATGTCGTTTTGTGGCTTCATTCTCACGCTTTTTACGTTTTTTAAGAAAAGAACTTTGAAAGCTGCTGGAGCTGTCTGAGTGCGTTGCCTCTTGCTAAGATGACGAGGATGGTGTGGTTAATCCTGAGATGCTGCTACACGTTGCCTCAGGAGCAATTTCTGGTTTCGAATGCATGAACTGGTGAATTATATTGAAGAATTCCCACTGTCTTCTTTCCTTACCACTTGTTTTGTTATGTAATAGGATGCCTTTATATATGAGCATCTGCCCTTTCCTTTTTGAATTTACCTGAGCCGAACTAACTACTCTTCCAAACTTCTCATTATATGCGCTAGCAGTTTTACTCCATACATTTTTCTTTAAGCCGTTATCCAACTGTTCACGCAGTTCTTCCACCCGACGAATTAAAAACCGAACCGTCTTCCGATTCCATAGTTTGTGGTCTTCATTATTATTGTGATGGTCTTGATCATCTTCATCTACTGCTACTACAGTCTCTTCTTGGTCCTCTTCTGTGAAGTGTATATTAAACATTTCTGACATTTCTGTCGTGATCGGTACATATAACAGATCACCAGATAAAAATATAAGCAATACTTTTTCAGCTGCTTAAATTGTCTATAACCCTTAGATTAGGAAAGGAGGGGATACGTAATGCCAACCCATCGACTCGTAGCGAACTGTTACCGAAACTCGGCTGTTTGGTGCAAAACATTCAGTTTGGTGCAAGGCGTTATTATTGTGTATTTCGAGCTGTTTATTAATTTTGTGAGATTATATTAGCGTGGCATAATGGTGATGTGTTCAGCTATTGGGTGCAAAAGCATAAGTGGCAGAAAAATAGAGGGAATATCATTCCACAGGTAAGAAACATATTTACTACTTTAGTTAAGTGTGATTAAATATGAAATTTCTGTTTTGTTCAATACCTCATAACATCTTGTTGCCAGTAATCCTATTCCTTGGAATCCAACACACCCTTTTTCAAATTGAGAAATTATAAGTCAGCAATTTTCATTCATAATTTTTAATTAGTTCCAAGTAGTGACGTGTCAGTACGGCTTGATTCCCATGGGCGTAGGTGATAAAGGCTTTGTGATATGACAAATTTAGATTCTCATAACTGCTTCACTAGGAGTACTCTCGATCTAGGTTTAACATATATGGTAACTTGTATTTTCAATTGTCATATCCATATACTGTGAATGGATCATAATTTGGGCGTTAAGTTTATCTCCTGATAATTTTACCATATAAATTATTATGTTAAACTAAGATTTATTTTTCTTTACCAACTTTATTAGTTGTAAAACTATAACTTGAATGTGCAGCAAAAATAGTAGCTATTAATAAATAATTAATAAAACATTGTGTGATAAAATTCAAAATGTCCTAAAATGTAATAGGAATTTCAACCAAACACACACACAGATGGGTTTTTACTTGATTATATGATAAACTTTTATTTCGCCTTACCGCCTACCTGCTAGCTAGACCTTTTCAAATCCCAGAATTTGGCCTGTTTCATTATACATGCTGTTTTATCCTCTTTAATACAGTTTAGAGAGGTCATAAAAGTATTCCTAGAAGGAGGTAATAACATCAATAATAAACAGGTCCATAGATTAAGATAAAAGGAATATATTTGCCCATTAGTATACTTTTGTTTATCTATATGATTTTTTTCCATTATAGATTTCCCAAAAATGAAGAAAGATGTAATCTGTGGGTACAGAATATGAAAGCCAGGGACTGGACACCAACCCAAAATGATCGGCTGTGTTCAAAACATTTTGAAGACGGTTATTTTTATAAAACCAAATGCAAGGTCAAGCTATTGAAAGAAGCTATTCCAACCATTTTCCCAGAGCTACCTACTTATTTGCAACCCAATCAAGTAAGTTACAATAATTCAACATAAGTATATTCTTTTATGTATTATAACAACCTGTATTGTTATAGGAAAGTAGAAAAAGGGTACTTGTAACCACGCCAGAGCCCCAGCCTTCTACAAGTGGTGTGGGAGAAGGTGATGATACCCCAAGGAAAAAAAAATTGAAGAGAACGCTCCAAGCAGTAATTTTGAGGAGTAAGGTAAAAACTAGAAAAATCAGAGTTTTGACTCAGTCTTTGAAGCGTTGTAAAAAAAAGGTATGCTCTCTTAAACAGCTAATTAATGATTTGAAGAGAAATAATTTGACTAGCAGAGAAAATTCTAAATTATTGGAAAATTTATCAACTTTTGATAAAGAAATTTTGATGCGTAGAGTAGGGAAAAAGGGGAAGTATAGTGCGGAATTGAATTGAGTTCTATTAATATGTATATAATTTAGTATAATTACTTTTTTATAACTTCTGTCACAAGTTTTTTCGTAGTTACTCTATTAATGTGGTATATTGTTTTTATATCACCATAATTATATGTAAGTACTTCAAATGTAAATAGTTGTTCCAAGATCATGTTATTCTCTTGTAAGAAAACATTATACATCTAATTATGAATAAACTATTATATGGATGCTATCCTGTTATTTCATACCTTGAGTTACTTTTTTTTCTACAGTATCTCTTCTACTCCATTTGGTGAGTAGGTATAATTTTTAAACAACTATCCTATAACATTATATTAATTGATATAAAGTCAATCTTAACTAACAACTTGAATTGCAAAAATGCTGACATTCTACGTATCAAGTTAATCAAAATTGTACAAATATTAACAGTATATTCTGTCAAAGCTAACATTTATGAGAAAATATTTCATCCACAAGTTATAGAATTCATGTATATCTGAATCTGAAAGAATTCAAAATTCACTCATTTATCTACCGGACTATAAATTACGAAAATTTATCGGTATGCGAAAAAACACTATTTATTTTGCAGCATGGCCCCACCTGAATAAGTATTTTGTTTTAAAATGTACCTAAAAATCCTGCCTGTGCATGTAGAACAAGTTAGAAAATCTACAAACTAATCCAAGAAATAAAGTTTCACTTTTCCCCAGTTTAAAATTGTACCCATTGTTCATTTGTTTGTTCCGCCTATGGCACGATTGTTTTGGTGAACTTTGGTAACACGCAGTCGCCTAATGTTGCGAGTCCATCTCTTCCCTAGTCAAAGCTATAACCTATGGCTATAACCTCATACGCTCATAACTTCAACTGTCAAATTGTTCGCGCTCCGCCAAGCTCGCTCTAAAAAGGTAGTGTATTAAGAGCGCGATCAATTTGCTCTACCCAGGCAATAACCGAACGCACAAAAACACTCGCCATTCGCTCTTTTTGAAATATCCGTACGCTCATGGGGCATTTAGAGTAAAAAGAGTCAAAGGAGTTGACAAGCTGAACGCAGCTTAAGTTATATCCTACCTACCATCCGCATACCCGCATAGCGAAGTAACTTTAACACCTAACCCAGTTCCTTATAGGACACGGATATTTTGGGACTTACTTCAAAAGGTTTAACATGTGCCCCTCGGATGCCTGCTTGTTTTACGAAGGGCCTGATTCTTCTGAAGGTACCGAAACTGTCTGTAAAAACGCAGACCATACTCACCCCGATAATATTATATCAACAACGCTGAAGACCGAAGAAAACTGTAGGAGGGCTGCTACCTTCAACATCCGTAAACTGAAGACAACGGAAGATTTTAAAAGAGCTATGGCGAGATAAGGTGCAGCCACTCCCGAAGTAATAGAAAAAGAGATCCCGGGGCGGTTTGCGAAAAGAGTTGTTTTTTTTTATTTGGTAGGCGTCCGATACTACCCTCGAGGAAAACAACCTTGGGTGTCCAATGAAGTATTTCACCAACCGACGCCAAAGTATGCTATTTATAAATCATAGTTGTCAGTAAACATTGTATCAGATTGATTGTTCTACAAAATACAAACACAGATGCCAGCTTATATTCAGTGCAAGAAGAATTTTGGTACGAAACACCTGTATGATGGCGTCACTCAATACTGACCCTTATACTAGAGCAAATTTAGGAACACCGGCATTTTAGAGATTTTTATCAAATAAACGTATATACCTATCCACATCAAAATTATTGTTTGAGACGTGATTTTGAATACTACGTTCCGTAATGACAAAAATAATAAGAATGAAAAAATGTCGCCATCTGTTGAAAATCTGTCTGAATGTAATGAATGTGAGAAACATTATAATACGTAAAACTCTGCCTATATTTTGTTTCTTAAATGACATCCTTTCTAACAACTCAAAATTAGAGATGGTGCTCGCGGAAATGGACTTTTGTAGGCGATTCAAAGATAGATATTACATTTTATAAGAAAGAAGTTATTTTCAGGATATTGGCAAAACAAAACACCAATTTATATATGGGAAGTTTGTTTGGTTGTTTAGTAGCCAACTCGAGACGGTAGAGGATCACTGTTTAAGTTGATACCAGAATTCCACTCGAGTTGGAAGTATTAAAAGGTCAATAGTAATATTATATAATATGTATGTTTAATACTGACTTTTGGTTGGAGTTGCTTACATTTGTAATGCAAGTATAGGTATATCCCGCAAATATACCAGATAGGGTAGGTGATTCGGGTATAACTAATCTCAGATGTCGCTTCTGAAACTAGCACAGGTAATCTCTTAAGGCCTAAAGATGCTTTCACATTTTAGACGCGATGATTATTGCCATTCGTTTTTCACATTGACATGGACTGAAAATTACTTCTCAATTGAAACTATAAGTACGTGTTTTACATAGACCTTTCTATGGTTTTTCTTTTGAAATTGCAAGCCTTATTACTTGATATTTGAAAAAACACTTACTATGTGTAGTTACCGGTTATGTATTTGCTGTTGAATTTCAAAAGAGATGTCTCCCTAATGCAGCTCAAATAAAGATAAACAACGTTCAGTTGGAACAGGTTCCTTATGTTGCTCAGAAATTTCTGTTGATGAAACAGACCCTTAACTTTTGAAGTTGTTCAGGAATGCCTGGTATTCTTATCTTAAGCTATTTTAGATCCAACAATAGAGCAAAAATTAATACGGACCAAAAAATCCTATTATGTTTTTCCGCGGTCATTGAACAGATGTCGCTATAAAGGGGTATGAAATAAAGGCAGGAAACATGAGGAATGCATAATCTGTCATAAAGGGCAAGTCATAGCTATATAGAGTTGCTTTCTAACTGAGCTTTCAAGATATATCAAATATATAACTATAAAAAAATATTTCCATGAACACTCATTGTGTTTGGAAATAGAAGAATATATTAAGCAAATATATCAAGATTTACAATTAGAATGTATTTAATAAAAGCCACTTATAACGATTAGTGCCTACGTAAAGATTATATAATAGATAAGAGGATAAACAAGATTTGCTCGGTTAGTGTTGGTAGACGCATGTTTGCAAATTAAATTTATATTTTACTAGATCTTGGTTCATAATTTCTTCGAATTATATTGCAGAGTCTATAAATATCATAAATGAATTATGTATTAGGTACAGAAAAAAACAAATTACTGCAACCCAGTTTGCAAGCGAAAAATTCTATCGTGTGAAACTTGCGGTATATGGTTGTCCCTTACGTTCTGTCACATACTGGCGTCATCGGAAATGCACGTGGAGATCTTCTTTTCCTATTAAGTATCATGTACATAACCTGTAGTCATCTTCCTATAGAGGTAGAAAATACTTTTACACTGTACGTGCTGTCCAGAATAAGATTCACTACCCCGTATCTCAGAAACAATGAGAGATACGGAAAAAAGTATAGAGATAAAATCTTTGTGAATTTCTTTGATTTCTTTTTATTGTTTTGCTGTGATGTTTACAGGGTACCTAGTATTTCTGTACAGGTATTAACTTTGTTATTTTATATAGAACACCCTATATATTTTTAAATTTTTTGATTCTACATAAAATTTTAGGTTAACTTCGTGTAACAAACGCTATACCTATCTAGTATTTACAGTTTTCGAAATTTTACCTTTTTGAGAAAACAATGACAGTTGCAGATATATGAATGATTTATAATTAATAGTAATTCATACTATAAATTAAATAGCCATTATCATAAATCTACCCAAACCAGAAACCATATCTAGCAACATACAGGGTGAGTACGAAAGCGATAAAAACTTTGAATCTCCAGTTTTTTTAAATAGATATAAATAAAATTTAAAGAAATCTTTAAATAATACTGGCAGGTATTTGGATGTCGCTATTTCCACGATCCATGCAGCGATGAAAATAAACGGTTATCAGCAATATAAATTTGCAAAGATACAAGAGTTGCAGGTTGGTGATAAGTATCGTCGACTAGAATTTTCTTTTACTTTGATGGATTGTCAATTTCAACACAATGATTTTGCACTTATCATTTGGACTGACGAACCTATATTTACCACTGCAGAATGTTTCAATAAGAAAAATTGTCACTTCTGGTCACAAGCAAATCCTAATCCATGTCATAATACAGCATTAGTCCAAAATTATCTTAGCGAACGATTTAAAGAATGAATTGGATCAAATGGAAATTTAGCATGGCTACCGACAAGTCCTGATTAACTCCTCTTGACTTCTTTCGTTTTTGGGGTACGTTTAAAGATTGTTTCTACCAGAACCATGACGTAGACGATTTAATAAATAAAATAAGATTGAAAACAGAAGCCCTCAAACTGCGTGGTTAATGCCGAAAGAAAATTAGAAGTCATTTATACCACATGTACAGCGGGAAATGGAGGACAAGCAGCTCATTTATTATAATTATAATATCTATGTTAATACCTTTTATTTGAAATTGAATAATTTACATAATATATTTTCTGATTAAAGCAGAGATTGCAATCTTAAATATCATGGATAACTAGTTCTTTTCTATATCATCTAATTTATATAGTGCGGATTTACCGAAGTTTCATATTGATCGATTTTAATTGTTGTTGCTAGAATTTTTAAACTGGTAATTGTTTCATCGGGGATCATATTTCTTGTTAAGAAAATAGAAACATTGATTTCCTTAAAACTAGCTTAGGAGAAATATAGGAAATAAGATAATATCACTAGGTATACACAGACAATACAGGCATCTTAAGTAAGACAGTGTATTCATTATAGTGTCATTTAATTTCTGAAGGGCTTGCCAAGCACTATTAAACTGAGAAGTCGTAAATCGGCGGAAAAATAATTATTATTATCGTCCGTCTATACAACTTTTGCAAAATGAGATATACCAATGATGAATATTTTATTAATTTCCTACTCCCACTCATCTTTTTATAAAAGTTGGCTTTATATAGCAGGATTGAATTCACTATATGGAATGAATTGAATGAGACCATGTGTTATGATGTATTTATGTAGATAATATTACAACAGCTATTGCTGATATGAGCCTATTTATATTTTATGATAAACATAACAAGGCTAATTATGACATAATTCACATCTGTCATCTTTTTATGTATATTTGTACCATAGATTTTGTGCGTTATGCGTAATAAATGTTAAGTGATTTTGATTATTTTTGAATTTTCATTTGAGAGGATTGCTGAGTTATCTAAATCAAACATGAATTGGTAGGTGGGTACTCCAAAAAACAAATAATCAAACATGTATTTCTTTGTTTTCCGACAATCATCTCCCGAGGGGGTGGAATCGGGTAACTAAATCTAAAATTGATTTCAAATTGGAGATTCTTGAGCTCGGAGATGTGTTTATCTGGAGGGTTTCTTGGGATTTGGGCTGAGTATTTGGAATAAGATATTGAAATAAATGTTATTTATTTCATGTCAATGCTTTTAACAAAACATTTAGACCAGTCAATGATCTTTTTTAATTGTATTGTACTATTTGAATAGTGTAATTTAACAGGAGAAAAAAAATATAATTAATATAATAAGTTCATAAATCTAAAAAGAGAGAAAAATGTGAAGTTTTGGCAATGTACTTACCTAAAATATAATTCAGTAAAATCAGGTTGTAAAATAACTTAAAAAAATATTCTCATGGAAAAAACTTCTTTATTAAAAAAATAATAATTAATCTGTTCTGATTATGAGGTAGGTTTGCTTCAAAACCATTTCTTCTTCTTTTTGCTTATCATTATTACTATTGTTATTACTTATTCCAGGAGACACCATTAAATTATTTTTATTATATAAACCTCAAAACAACTATAATCATTGTCACATTAAAACATTGATGTCCTAAGATTTTTCCAATAATGAATTTTGTCAATCCCTCCCAATAACACCAAACATCATTTGTCATAATATTTTTTCATAATTTTCTCTACCAAATTTCCTACTGCACCATTTCTAAATAGCACACATGTCGTGTGAACAGCAATATTTAATAGTTTCTCCAGAAATAAGTGAAAATAATAGTAACCTCCCAATCAGAATGGATTAATTATTTTTAAATATAGATTTTCTACTTTCCATGAGAATACATTTTTAAGTTATTTTACAACCTAGTTTTCCTGAATTATGTCTTAGGTAAGTACAATACAAAAATTATCTCTTCACATTTTTCTCTCTTTTTATATTTATGAATTTATTGTATCAATTAGATTTTTTCTCCTGTTAAATTACAGATTTCAAATAGTATAATACAATTGAAAAAAAACATTGCCTGGTCGAAACGTTTTGTTAAAAAGCATTGACATGAAATAAATGACATTTCTTCAATATCTCATTCCAAACACTGACTCTAAATCCCCAAAAACCATTCAGATAAATCTAAAATTCGATATGAGCGTCGTATTTAAGGTTTTTGGGACGCTGATTGCGAGAATTGCCTTAATTTTCAAGTTCTACATGGTGTACATGACAAAATTAAAAACCCTATAGTGGAAAATGGGGCTTCAGAGTCTATAATGAGAAACAATAATAAAAAGACTTTTTAATTCAATCCTTCGTTGGTGTACTAAGTACCGATATCATAATGAATCCTTAATGGGAGATTAGTTAATTCTCCAATTTGTTTAAGTCATATCTCGAAAACGGAATAAAAATTTTGCATTTTTCAATAACTTTTACAACGTTAGTTACCATCTCTTTCGTTTTTCTAAAGTAACTTTGAATTATATGTCCAAGCAAAAAAATTATGAAATAGTTAATCTAGGATTAAAATTAATAAGAGATTAAATTTGATTATGAAATCGGCCCTAAAAATTATAAATCTAAAAATGCACATGGCTATCGTTAGTGATTTTTTTTGGGACGTAATTTTTGGGGGTCCTCCGCATGCGAAGTAGGTATATAAAAATGCAATGGTTTTTAATTAGAAATTATGAAATGTTCAGATCTGTCACCTCTTTTATATATTGAGATAACTGATAATACTTGCATTGCCAGTGTGGAAAAGGGACATATGATTTTGGAAATTGAAAATTTTTGTTTTCTCTTTATATTTCGCAAGCAGTTTGAAGTTTATGAACGTCAGATGATGTACAGATACCGGAATTCACCATTGTATAAAGAATAGTATTTAAATAATTAGTGAATGCATCTATGTAAGGAATTAGATACATATACAAATAAGTAATTCTTCGAGGTTAACAGTGCGAGAAAACAAAGAACTACATTCTGAGCTACATCCTACGGAAAATACAAAATTCGTTAGCATAAGCCTCATCAAACAAAAGTTATTATTGTTATGAGGACTACTCTAAAATGGAAAATATCACCGACTTTATTCTTGATTAATATAAAAACTAACATTGCCTCATTCATTTTAGAAGAACCACATACTGGTCTGTCAAGAGTTTTCTACATATCTAACTATTGGTATCTAAGAGATTTTCTTGCTAAACTTTAAATATTTTTATTATTTTTTTATTTTGTTTTCAAAACCAAGTTCGATACCAACAATTGAATAAATATGTACTGTATTGTACTTTTCAAGTTATCATCCAATGAATAGACATATTTTCTCAAATTGCTTACTTCTTCTAATGGAATTATTATTTTATGTTGTCAAAATGCATTTTTAACGTCCCTGAGGAAGTTAATGTAGTGGGGCAGATTTTGTATATCTCCACGTTTCAAAGTCACCAGAATCCAAATTCAACATTTTTATCGAGATGTCTATGTGTTTTGTGTACGTATGTGCGTATGTACGATCGGAATTTTTCATCTCCATTATCTCGCGAGCCAATGACGATATTAATATAGGGGTGCGCTCATTCGACGCGTAACTAAGAACTGGAAAAACTTCCAGTCGAGTCACGTTAGCTGATTTTTAACAGAAATTCACAGCAACTCAAAAACTAAGAAAATTCCGACATTCTGTAGATAGTGTCCTTACCGTCGAAGATGTAAGTGTGCGATAGCCTTATAGCATTATACTGATAGACAAGCGTCATAGCGGAAAAATGGGCTCAAATCCGAGCAGACTGCTATTTTTCGCTTATTTACTATTCAGTACAATAGTTTTATATAAAATTTTGGAAGTCAAGGTCTATAATAATAACTAACAACTACTGAAAATTCGTAGTGAGTTGTTATGTTCGTCCGAATATTTTCAAATCTACTAGGAAGTCCGTCTTGTGGATCTCGAGAGTCACACTCATTCTGCTGGTTTTCATGAAATTATTTAGTTGGTACTTACATTAAAATCAAAAGTGAGATAAATAAGTAATGAGTAAAGTTTATTAAAAAGACTTACATATTCCCTTGTAATGCTACTACCACACTTGAAGAAATTTTTTCGTAATCTCCACATATTTATACCTCTAACTAGTTTATCCCAAAAATTAGCCACACTTTCCAGACTGGCCGTTTTTTAAATGGTGGCAAATTATTATAAAAAAAATTGTGTTTGTCTTTCAATATTTGCTCGTATCATTTACTTTATTTGTTATTTTCGACCAACACCGAGACCATCTAATCCAGACTAATTATGTCCCAATATTTGATGGCATCAATTTAGTAATCGCTTGTATTTTATCAATAATTGCCTTGCACAACAATCGAAAGAAAATACGAATATTATCGCTTGACCCCTAACCCACCACTATTGGTATTATTTAGAAGAGAATATATATCGAAGTCGGTGATAATAAATGGAAAATTTCTATCGTGTTCAGTTTTGTTTGCTTCAAAGCAATGAGTAACATGAAATAAAAGTGGTTTGGATCCACTTTGTTTGCTACCTCTTTACCATGGCACATTGGTGGTGGAGTAGGTCCTAGGAAGTTTTCTATTCTTAACAGGTTATCAGTACCAAATAATAATAATAAATACTTGATACTGATTTAACTGAACATATTTGGTTATAGGTTATTGTAGGCCTTTCTCTTCTACATGCAAAACATGGTAATTTATAGAATATGAAATAATCTAAAGGTTTTGCATTTTTATATTACTCCATTTGACTTACTGCGTACAAATATTTTAGGCAAACATCATTTTTTAGGGTAAAAATTTGATAATATTTTTTTATTTGCCTCTTAAATCCTCAGTAGGAATTTATTATAGTTAATACGACCGATTTTCAGAAAATGTAATATGTAGTGAAAAATCTCCCCATTTCTATGTACCCAGAGTAATATAAAATTATTTTTAGAATAATGTATACGTTTCCGTTTTTGTTTGTAGGAATGTACGTGTAACGGATGTCTCATTAAGAAAAAATGGTAATTAGAAGCGCGAAGGGAAAATGCTGGAAATAATTTTCAGGTTTCTGAGATCAGGGAAGTAATCACTATCTTGAATAAAAAAAATTGCGTTTTTTAAAATTTCACTATATTAAGATAACAAAAAGAATCATGCTTTTTAGAGCTAAGATAAACTGGAGTTCAGACGTTTTTGTAAAATAAATATCTGCAACTTCAAAGCGGCTAGACAGATTTTAGCAGACAAGGTACCGGAAAAAGAATTTTTCTTATGCGAAAAAATCTATTTTACTAGTTGTGATTTTACTTTATAATGTTGCATTTCTCGACGTTACGAAAGACAATGAGAAATTTCTTTAAAAAACAGTATTTTCATCTTAATTGTCTGAAATTCCCAGCAAAATATTTTTTTTAATTCAAGATAGCAATTGCGCCCCCTAGCGACCATCTTAGAAACCTGAAAATAGTTTCCTGGTTTTCCTCTTAGCTACTTTTGTTAACAAGTTTTTTACCGCAAGTGTCTACTATGAGTAGTTTCCAATGTACAGCTGATTACCTCTCTAATTAATGGGACATCTGGTACGTACTCAGCTCCCATCTCCTCTTGCTCAGTTGTTAGTTAAGTTATGAGTTAGATATAAAAAAATCTATGAGAGCCTATTGATGTATTTTTTAAATCACTTGCCATACATTTTGTCGCTTATTTTGGTATCTCTAATGGTTTATCTACATGGTCCTGAAATTTTATTGAAATCAGTCTAGTGATAATCACAAAAACTAAAATTTTGAGAAATCATTTTTGTACCACTGGTTTAAGAAATTAATGAAAATGTGAATAGTACCTCGATGATAAAATAATACATTAGGTACATTCATTGCCAAAAAGTTTTAACAAAGTCTCTAATTAAGTTAGATTGGCATTATTAATTACAGCGTGTTCAGAATTTAGTAGCAAAATTTACAAATTTCAAATGACTTTGTTTCTCTTATTTCAAATTGGACCCCTGTATATGTTTATGTCATTCGATGCGGAATTAAGAAACAAACATTTTTCTTACTATAACCCTATCTTAATTACGATCGCATTTAATCACAATTTAAAAAAAAGAAGCTAGAGTGACTTACCATTTAATGATTTTTATGTTTATTAATCTGTCAAGATTCCATTTACATTTCAGTAAAGTAAAATTTACGAAAATTGTTAGCTTATTATTATCTAGAATATTACAAAATATCCAACTCATTAATTAACAAAGCAATAGAAGACAGGAGCTGAGCTTCATGACCCTGTATACCTACCTGTATGTACGGTATACGTAGTGATATTTTTACATTATATTGAGGACTTCTAATCGATATACATAACAATTACCTGATTATTTTTTGGCTAAAATTTAGATATATTTTTTTTGTTAATACAAAAAATGGGCGAATTTTACAAATAATATTTTGTTCTATTGCAACATCTAGGTTGGTGTTCGGACTGGTTCTACGTGCGAGTAGGTCTCATAGAAGGGTTCTATACTAGAATTTTAATGCCTTTTTCGTAGCACAATCTACGAAAGTGTTTGCACGGGAAGTTCCGGGTAAAATAGCTAGTATAGAATATACAAGCATAGAAAAGTACTATTGTATTAAGATCAAGAACGGTAAGGATGGTTTACTGGTTGAAGCGAGACTGAGCTTGAGCTTAATGTAGTCTCCACCACAGATCAACCACCTCCTGTCTCCACAATTGTCTGAAACTGACCGACCAAAATATATAGAGTAACTCACAGCTTGAATTAAGCAGTCGCACAATTGCCGGCAGTAGCGTTGCGATCTCAAGATACATGTGTTGTATCCTGGTGAAATTGTGTTCCAAGCTTATGTAATTTTTACTTTCATTTAATTCTTGTATGACTACTGCGATACTAATAACTTTATTTTTAATTGCCAACCCTAAATTTTCAATTACGATCAAATCTTGTGACTGGAAAGCTATTCGTGCTCCATAAGCACGTCTGAATTATTGAGATATAATAATTATAGTCTAATATGAATTGTTATTTGTATTCTCTTTATTTCAATCTCCTCTCCATTAAATCTAAAAGTACATCACCTCACACTCTTCTCAATCCTGATCAATATATATAATTGTTCTTTTCCATAGAACACAAACACATACAATATTCATACCTGCCGCAACAGTTCGAATAACATTTAGGCAGTTGTCAAGCGACCAACTACGAATCCAAAATGACGTGTGCGATGGATCGTTGAGTGTACATACATATTATATTATATATTATACCTACCTAGACTTTTTACACTCGTTACATTCATTTAAATTGAAGGTATTTATACTGTTCACTTGGAAGTAACGTAAATATGGATCCTTATCAGTTCAAGTAAAAATAATTTAAAATATCTACAATACTAGGGTCAAGAGGCTCAATAAAAAAAGAACTAGAAATAAATTAGTAGGTACATAGGTCACTTTTTGCGTCCACTCCTGAACAGGCCTTCTCTTCACTGTCTACAGTTTAAGGTGTACTCCGAACCCCGATATGTCTTTAAGAGGCATACATTCTATACGATTAGAGGGTTTTTGAGGCGTACCTTACCAAGCTGCCTCAAGGCGGGTTGGGAGTTTTTTAGGAATTTTTCATGTTAGAAGTCCAAGGTCTCAACAACTAGACCACCGGGGACCACTTATTTTTAATAATTCATTTTATATTATTGATTAAATATTTCTAACACTATCAGAAGTAGAATATGATCTGGTTAAACAGTTTTCTCTTGGTAGTTGGTCGATGGTAGTAAATTTACCTTGAAATCCTGTTTTTGCATCAATTTCTGGTCCAGTTTTCTCTTTTTTGGGATTTTTGTAAGGTCTTTCTTGTGTGTTTTGGTGTCGTCTCTTCTCCAGTATGTTCTCTGATATCTGGTTTTGGAGGAGCACTTTTCGGCGTTTCGTCTTTACTGAAATCAATTTCTATCAATTCTTCTGCGGTGTATTGCTTATCTCTCACGTACAATTTGTTCCCTTTTATGTAACTTTTTTTAGCTGTAGATTTTCTACAGTGATTTAGCTTTTTTGCAAAAGAAGGAAATACTTCTCACTGGGGTGTTTATTTAAACTAAATAGGACAATATTCTTTTTTGACTGTTTATTTCCAGGGTTTCGTTACTCTCCTTCAGAATTCTACACTCTTTTTCAACTTCACTCACTCATTGAGTTCTTCGAATTTATCTTACTCTATCTTGTTATACATTTTCTAGTTTTATATTATTGCTTGCTCATAGACTATATAATGGATTTTTGAGCACTTTGTTGGACAGTTATAAAAACGTCTGGTTGGTAGAACGAACGAATACTAGGGCTTCATATTTGACAAAAAATAGAAAATTAAACGTGAGAGTATTTGACGTTCTGTATCTGCGCTAGGTTATGTCACTGGTGGTCGAGACCCCCGACCGACTGACCTGATGGTTGGATAAATGTTGTGCATTTATATCTGATTGTAGTTGTGATCTGAACCATAGATAAGTGAGTGTCGCATATGATCTGAACAAATCAGATCGTCTTTAGGCACCTAATCCAACTATATGTCCAAATCATCTGTGTTCGTGCTGACGCGTTAAAAGTTTTAAGCCTGGCGAAATAGAATGGAAGAAGCGCTTGTTTTGTATTAGGTACGTCAGTTAAGAATTATTTATTGAATTTTCGAAAAAGAACGAAGGACAAGGCTATGATAGATCTGAAAGTGATTTTAGGACATTATTTCATCTGGCACATTCAATTACTAAAACTGATGCAACATTCAGGAATTCAATACTAGCAAAAGTCGGACTGATAATAATATTATTGAAAATGTCACATGAAATAATTTCCGATACAAAAGTACATGAGTGAGTCTTTTTGACCGAGGAGGTATACAATTCGACTGTATGTCTGCATATTTTTTTATCTTTGTTCGCGACTTTTGCATAGTAAACGTGCTCCGATTTTGATGATTTTTTTTTCATTTGAGAGAGGAGCATTCAGAATTGGTCCGATTGAAGAAAAATCATTGTGAGACCTGCCCTTCCCCTCAAAAACATCCCGCAAAGGGGGTGGTATGGGCAATTTTCCCGAAAATTGAAAATCCGAGACGGCCGAATTGAAGGAAATTCCATTCCGGAGACGTTTAGATTGGACATTTTTTTAAATAATCACAGGTTTCCGCGTTACAGTCTGAAATATGTGTTTGAGCTATTTGGAAGGGGCAAATATTCAATTCAAGATTTGAAAGTTAGAGACGGGACCATATTCCGAAATGTTGAAAATATGAGACGGCCGAAGAGAAGATATTATATGTGGTTATCATGATTTAAAATGAATATTTTTTGAAAAGAGTTATGGTTTTAGAATTACAGCAGTAAACTTGGGAATATGTATATCTGCGCCGCGATATTTTGAGATCACTGTATAATAACAAGTAACAAGTAGGCCTTAATCATGGCAATACTATAAGTACTATCTCTTTTTGGTATTAGTGAAAGTTCAATAATTTTTTTTTAATATATTTTTATCAGCAGTATCTTGAGAGTCTCACGGAATTGATTTGGCTTCATTATTTTCAATAATAAATAAATATTCAAGCATACTGCGACTACGGCGGAATTTGTGGTTAAAACTTATATGGAGGAGTGCAGAAATTGCTAAAAATACATTAAATTGAATAAAATAAATTATATATATATATATATATATATCGCATTGTCAAGTCAAATGCTCAGATAGTGTTGTGGTTTAAAGCTTACAGCTGACCTGGGTTTGATACCGGATACTTTTTTCTTATAATTCTTATTTGAAATTGATGAACAGAATTCAAATATTAAATAAAAAATAATAACTATAGAAGTATACTCTTTGACATAAGAGTTACTTTTGTCTATTTAATCTTCTATTTTGTGACAAAACAAGGACAAAAAAGGGAAACACTGGTTCAACGACTAGACAGGACATTTTCTTTATTATTAGTTCTTCTTATAAATTTTCGACATAACACTAAACTACCAAGATACATAAAAATCAGTTCGAAGTATACCGCTGCTAACATGACTAAATTATGCGAAGTTGAAAGTGAAGCCACCTACACAAAATTTGTCGCAACAACTCTTTGATGTGTGGTAAATTGGACAACTGATCGAACGTAGTTCGACTTCATACGAATGATTTGCATTACTGCGAATTGCTTGGCCACATTCCGACTGCGCAAACCCTCGCTGAATCTCGATAATGTAGCCTCCATAGATCCTGCGGGTAGCTGCAGCTAAACGTCGACACTTTTATATATGGCGACAACTCGCTTCGCCCTTTGACGAATTACACGTGCCTTCCATTACGATGGCCGTCGCTCTATATAGGAATCCGTTGAAAGCCGGATATGCAAATTTTACAAGATTTCCTCTGCTACTTGGGATAGTTGTACGAAAATAATCTGGTACCTTAGAATATTAAAGAGAACGGCCTATAGTATGGAATCATGCCTGCTGATCTATGTAATAAATATATATCAGGCTTTGTGATGCTTTCTGCTTAGTTTTGCATGGTTTATTTCAATACCTATACCTAATAGTTCTTAACTAGATAATAAATTATGGCCTTAATTTTTTAATCAAAATATAGATCCAACCTAATTCGTCGTAGAGACGTAGAGTATGACAACAATGAAATCAGATTATTAGAAAAAGGTTTCAAATTTAATATACATAATAACGATAAAAAATCATTAGAATACTTAACTATTGATTCAGAAATCGCAATAAAGAGAATTGAAGCTCCCAAGTCTAAAAAAGGTTTAGACAAATTCAATCTAGCTGAAATAACTTATAATGAAGAAAAAATACATGTCCCATTAGATATCCACCAAAACTAAAATAAAATCAATAAAACAAAAAAGTACACAAAATAATGTCATTTTCACACGTGCTATATCTAAAAAAGATTATATTAATAAATCCATTACATTTTTAGATCCTAATTAATATGAAGTTTTGGAAAATAAATCTACCAAAATATTTCAAAAAGAAATTAAGTATGTTAGAAATAACTCAGGTAGCCTCTTTAATAATAAACAGCAGTTTAGAATGATAATAATGAATCCTCAACCACCTAAAATGTATTCATTAATAAAATTACATAAAGATAACTATCCAATTAGACCTGTAGTTTCGTTTGTTACAGCTCCTTCATATGAGTTATCTAAAGAATTAATAAAAATATTTGATATTGAAACAAAATTTAAATCTAAATATTCAATAAAAAATTCATATGAATTAATCAATAAAATAAAATATATAGTTGTCCCAACAAATGCAAAAATTCTTTTGATGTGCAAAATTTATTTCCTAGCATACCTTCTATAGAAGCAATCAAATTAGTAAATAATCTATTAAAAAAAATAATGTAAATCCGATAAAAGAACAAGAGATAATGAATTGTCTAAGGACCTGTATTGAAGAAAACTACTTTCAATTTAATAATAACATTTATAGAGCTGAGTGGAATAATTATGGGAAATCCATTAAGTCCAATTTTAGCCGAAATATTTATGAATAACCTAGAATTAATAATACATAAACATACATTAAGCAAAAAATTCCTTTATTGCTATAGATACGTGGATGACATAATTTGCTGTTTCAGTGGTACTAATAGACAACTGGACCAATTTCTTAAATTTATTAACAATATACATCCATCAATTTCATTTACAGTTGAAACCGAAGTAAATAATGAAATAATTTTTTTAGACTTGAGAATTCGTAAAATAAATAATAAACATGAATTTGCTATATACCACAAAACAACACACACAGACACTACTATACCCAAGACATCCAACCATCCAATATCTCATAAAATGGCAGCATATAATAGTATGATTCATGGATTAAGTAATATCCCTTTAAATAAAGAAAATTTTGAAAAAGAACTAAGTATTATAAAACAGATTGCTATAAACAATGGCTATATACCTAACATAATTGATAACATACTTAAAAATAAAAACTATAAAAAAGCACTAGAATTAGTTTATCCAAGAATTAGAGATAAATATAACAAAACTTATGTATCACTTACATATATTAATAAATATTCTGATAGAATGGCTAAGTACCTAAGAAAGAAATATGATTTAAAAATATCTTTTAAGACATGCTCCACGTTAGGAAAATTAATAAAAATAACAAAGATAAAACAATTAAAAATAAAAAATCTGGAGTTTATAAGTTGACTTGTATGGATTGCCAAAAAGTATATATAGGCCAAACAAGGCTCAACTTCCAACAGAGAATATTAGAACATTGGAAAAGTACATAAGTACATAAAAAAAAAATTCTACTTATGCCAACCATTTATTAGAAGAAAATCATAATTTCAATGAAGATTTCAAAGTTTTACATGTTGAGAATAAAAGCCTCAATCTCAATTTATTAGAAGCTTTAGAAATTAACTAATACAATAGAAAATAAGTAATATTAAATGACGAAACTAATTTAAATAAATCACCACTGCTTAAGGGTGTGTAGAGTATAAGTGGAATTCCCAATCATTTATGTCCTAATTGGATTATAATACTTTTCTCTAATATATATATACATATAGGTACCATTGTAAAATCTTGTAGACTATGAAATACTTTATATAACTTGAAAAAGCTACTGTGTTAGCGAAACTATTGTCGTTATTAATAAATATTGTGGAGAACTGGTACTAGTATTTATCATTATGGATAACAACGATAAAATAATCAATTTCCATCAAATACAGACCATCTCAATCCAGAAAGAAAAAAGATGAATGTATTATTAATGTATATGTGACTCTCAGACTGTGTCAAAATTCTTTTCGTTCTGACAATTTCAAGTTTTATAATTATTTGAAAATTCTAGTTAATATAATTTAGGATCAGATCTAAATACTTTCAAAAAATGAAGTGTTATGAATTCATATATTTTAACTACTTAATAAATTTGGTTTGGTAGGATTCGATGGCCACATTCAAAACCTAGCACATATTCCATGAGAAAAAACTTTAATAAAAAATACATAGATGTAAAGAGAAGTCTGAAGAACATAATATTGATGCCAATAATAAAGTTGGAAATTTCTATTATGAATTATGAAACAATACTACGAACTTCGAAACTTTATAAAACTTTTTATTCTTATATAAGTTCTACCGCCATAAGTATATTTCTTTAGAATTTTGCAATGAATTCTAAAACATCATTTCTTGTATTATTTTCAAGGCGATGTGATGGAACAACAGTTTTTTTTCACATCTATGCTATTATTTGTATTCTCTCCCACATTTCTAACTCTCAAGCTTCCGAGCAAATTTATAAAAATCATGCGTCCTTAAACATTCCAATTGTTTTTGAGTCTGTTGAGGCTGTTCAAAATAATGGGCTCAACAGAAGTGATGAAATTATCGACAGGAAACCTGTGAAATTAACAATGCGTCAAGGATTGGTAATGAATCAGATACTTGCAGTCTATGCTATGGAAAATTTGCAAGATGAAAGATGTAAGAATGATACATTTGAATTTAAAAAGGCATTCAGATCATTTGAGCCTTGGGCGTTGCAAAGTAAGTACCTATCACATTGCTTATAAGAATATTGGATAGAAGTCGCATGTTGGGGAGAGTGGTATATATCAGGCCATTTTTTTCCCTTGTGGTTGTACATTTTTTATTTTTATAAATGAACTTGATATATCTTAATTATATCACTTTTGCTTATCCTAATTCAAAAAATTAAGATAAATTCTAAATTAATCTGCTAAAAAAATATATGGATAGAACATAAATTGAACATTGTAACAAAAATATAATACAAATCAATCTTCTTATATGGCCACAAAATACTAGAAATAACGAATAATATAATTTTATGGTAACAAATAGTCAAATATAGTACTATGGCGCTAATTCTTGTATAATTAATATCGTAATATTGAAAATCTAAATTAAATTGCATTTTCTTAATTACCCATTAGTTACCTCCAAGAAATGTGGGTTTTGGAAATTTAGAAACAACGTTTTTCTTGTCAATAATGTCTTTGTCTTTTGTATCCAGAAAAACAAATTTATTGTTCGGTAATTTCTATAGAAAGTTGATTTTATTACTTCCTTCTTCAACAGCGTCTACCTAACCAACAAAGTATTTTTGGTGCCTTTTAGGAGAATGCTTGATTTCATAAAACACAATAAGAAACATCTTCGTTTTCATCAATCTGTTTCTCCTCATTCTCTTCTATAAAACTCCCATCACTTGGATCAGTTATGACTTCATATTCTGTCAACTTCATCTTAAGACTGATTTGCGCAACATTTCCATTTCTTCTAGATTTGGCGCGTCTTTTAGGATAGATGTTTTTGCACGTTTTCCTCCTTTTCTGACAGATATTCTTTCTTGGCCTTTAACGTGTGGTCTAAGTTCTTCTGGGGTTATGACCTTCTTGATGGTTTCGGCAGAAAGCATGACCTGAGGAGTGGAACTCATCAGTTTCGGTATTATTAGTCATATCTCGGTTTGGTATTTGTCTGTCTGTTACAGCAGAATGCGAAAAGATCAAAATTGTGATTCGTCGAAAATTTCAGAGTTAAACGGAGCCATGCCAGAACGCCGAAATCCACTCATGATATTTGATTGGTACAAATGCTTGATGAAAAGCTGTTCCCGCAATTTCTACTATATTGACAGGAACTCCTGGGTGGTTTATTAATCAATCATCGAGTGCTTTGTTATAATAAGATTTAAATGGACCGTAGCATGCCACGTCTAGAGCTTGTAGCTTGTGACTGCAGCGGGGAGGGAAGGTCAGAAGTATCACTCCATTTTCTTTACAAAACTTGACTACCTACATTGAAGTCACAGTGGCTTTCGTGATTATCCGAAATAAGTTAAATTTTATTTTCTAAGCTACATCTGGTGTAAACAATGGTGGTGCATATGTGCCGTTTGCACATAGATATGGCCTTGCACATAGTCACTAAAGTACCCCTTTCGGCGCTAGTTATTTTCCCCACTTGTTTGTCGCCAAACCCCTGTAGGATTTTTTTCAGTTTTCTTTGAAGCTTTGACATCTAGGAGGAAAAATGTCCATTTCTACTTTATACAAATAACAATTTGCTCGTTTTCGTTTTTAGTAGCTCATACTGAGATACAGTGGTATATAGAGGGACACGTGCCACTATAGACCATATATACCCGTCCCACAATAGACCACTTGACATTTTATCACGTGAATGCACAGATGGTAACTATGATATCTGTGGTTTAAAATAACGATTCTAGTAATTGTGTCACTGTAAAATAACCAAGATTGGACAACAACATCGACAACTAGATGTTCAAAAGGTCACTTGTCCCACTATAAACCCTCGACATTGGCCCAGTATATACCACTCTCCCCTACCACTTTCTCAGGGTAAATAATTTGGATAACAAAAAATGTTCTGGTAATATGATTTATTACAAATTATTATTATCAAAAGCAAACTCTCAAAATTGGATAACTGTTGATTTGTGGGCACTGTTCTTTTTCTTACTCATTTTAATGCCTTGGGGTACATTTTCATGACTTCTAAAATGACAACCTAGAGAATAACTACATCTTTCACCCTAAAGTCAAAAAACATTTTTTTCACCCACTAGCCTGTCTGTATGCTTCTCTGTCTGTCTGTCTGTCTGTGCCAAGATTATCTCGGTTACGAATGCACCGATTTTGGTGCATTTTTTTGTTTTGTATGGTATCGGTGAGGTGGAGATAATAACAAATACCTTTTACGAGCTTCCATTGCGGCGACTATAAATAGGGAGATCCCCAAAGGACAGTGATCAAAATTAAATATGAAATCATATAGACACAATTTAGTAAGCACAAAATACAGAAACTGTATCAAGTCATTTAAGTCCTATCCGGGTGCTAATGTTTTCTTGGACCACAATACCTTAATAGCCCAAATGTACATTAAATTCAAAAGAACAGAAAATAAGAGAGGAACTCGGATAAATGTAGAGCACTTAAAGAACCAACATATTTGAAATGAGCTGCAAACGAAATCCTAAAAACAATAGACTGCAGGGAAGAATACCGAAACTGTAAAAGTGTAAACAAAGATTGTTGCGGCGTCAAAACAACCTTGTTGGACCTCCTTCTAATTAAATAACATTTTACGAGAAGAAAGAATGGATAACTAGTGAAATTCTTTAAGCTTCAAGGAAACTATGTGGAACAATAGAAAGAAACACAACGAAAACTACGCGCAAAGATAAAAAAATAAGAATGATTACTGCAGAGAAAAATGTGAGGAACTTGAGGATTTACAAGCAAAGCAACTCCATATATTGTACGACAAGGGGAAATAATTACAAAAATAGAAAAATATGGAACACAACCCTTCGCAGATTAGAGACGACAAACTAACCTTGAAAGTATAAAAGGACAGTTAGGTCTGGATCTAATTAAGATAAACAATTTGGATTCTGTAACGGCTTATATTAGGTACGAGCAACGATGCCTTGACACAAATATAGACTTATACGTATGCTTTATTGATTATATACCTTTGATACATTTGGACATTACCAGCTCATAGAAACATTAATAAAGAAAGGGATAATCTTGAAAGACATAAGAATAACTTCAAACCTCTACTATAGCCGAAAGGCAGCAATTCAAAAAGAAGAGATGACATCTAAGGAAGTAGAAATACAGAAATGCATTCGTCAGCGGCGCATACTGTCACCAGTCCTTTTTTGTATGTACTTGCCAGACATAATAAGGAGAGCACAAAATGGACCGGATATAGGCATTAAAATTACTGGCTCTCACACACCCACAAACACAGAACGTATGAAGACCTACGGAGGCTAATTCATGAAATGATATCTTAAGGGAAGAATATGGGCTAACACTGAACATATCGAGCAATCCAAAAAAAAAAACATCCCCAATAGGACTTTAAAAATGAGAACATCTCTTTACTTGATTCATCTGAAATTACATTTATATTGACTGAAACATGAGTTGTTACTTTTGGCTTCCTATCTGTGTTTAGCAAAGACATGTTGTCATTTTCAAAGGCTTATTGGAGATGAATTTTGTTTGGATAGCTCGATATAAGCAAAACGAAATATATGCTAATAACAAAAACAACCATAGGGTATATGCAAGGAGTCAACCTGTTGAAAGAATAAAATAGTACAAATATCTAGACAACCATTACTGCAGGCCAGATCACAATTACAAGAATGAAGGGCCATTTCTGTTGCCGAGATCTAAAGCTTACATTGAATGTTCAACTGATGAGATGTTATGCACTATCTGTACTATATATACTACGAAATTGAGTCCTGAACACCGGGAAGGATTAACGAGAAGACATTGGGGGCGTTTGAGCTATGGATGTATCGGCGAATGCTGAATGGGTGGTGGATAACCTACTGGAAGTGATGAGGCGTATGCATAATAAATATTTTTTACAAAAAATTGGACCGACTTTATTAGTTGGGGCACTGAAAAATACAAACTAATATTGATTCTTGTGGTGATAACTTTGAAGTTGTGCAATTGTAGTTAAATAGGAGACACCAACTGTGCACCAACTAATAGACGTGCCAATTTAAAAAAAAATATATTTATTTCACACTTCTGAGTGTAACATTAGTCACGAAAATCGGTGAACGTTCAATAATACTGCATAACGGAAATAGATATATGTCAGATTTTAACATTGCTGTAACTCGAAAACCGAAACTCTTTTTAAAAAATATTCAATTTAAATGTTTCCGGATATTGTCTTTCTTTAATTCTACCGTCTCAGATTTTCGATTCCCGAGAAAAATTGCCCCTTCCACCACATTCGGGAGCGGTTTTTGGAAGTAAGGAGATTTTGGATTTGAGTTTTTACGAATATGGGACCATTTCGCATCACTACTTTTTGTAATAAAAAACAAATCATCCAGATCGGTTAACGTTTACCAGGCAAAACATATATAAAATTTAGAAAATAGCCCAATAATAGCAATGAAGATATGTGGGTATATACTTGATAATCAAGGTTAAAAATAAGAAATATTTTTTATATAGTAAACATTGATATGAATCGTCATAAAACTCAGCTAAACTATAATAAGCCTTATCACTGATTAGTTTTTTTGTTATTTTTCTAAAATAATTGTACCCCTTTTCCTTAATATCACAAGTTAATTTATTATACATTTTCACCCCATTAAAGATCTGAAAGTTTTTTAATACAATTGTCATGGGAATTTAGGAGCTGTAAACTATTTTTGTTTTGACTAGTTAAATAGGGGACATCATTTACTTCGTAATCTAACCATTTGTGGAATAATGAGGCTGTTTCTAATTTAAATATTGACACAAGGGTCAGGATCCCATGTTTAATAAAGAGTGGTTTACACGAGTCACTAAATTTTATTTTACACAGATATCTAATTGCCCGCTTCTGTAAAATGAAGACTAACTGAAAGAATTTGTTGTTATAGACTCCTCCAAATGATATACCATAACGTAAATGGACTCAACGAGTGCGTAATAAACTGATTTTGCAGCTGCTAGTCCCAACTCAAAATATTGTTTCTGAATGCTCGTCTCAGGCGCGTAAATGAATCAACTGCACTCAATTGGCGGATAATAATGACGATGATATTTCTACCGACCATGCGGCTTGGGAAAAGGATGAGTGCTCAGCATATAAAACAGCATTGCAGAAATTGAGAAATGATCTGCTAGGAAGCTCATAGCAACTACCCCCTTTAAATACTCTATCTAAAATGTCCCCCTCAGCAAAAGCGATGAGCCCCTTTCTATATTATCAAAACACCAGAGGTTTGAGGTTCAAAATGGGTCAGATATTTAATTCAATATCCGTAAACGATTATCCGATTGTCGCATTAACTGAAACCTGGTTACATAGCTCCGTAGAAAGTACTGAATTATTTCCAAATTCTTACACAGTTTACCGTTCGGACAGAAATTTTGTCCAATGCAACTGTTCGAGGGGTGGGGATGCTCTTATTGCTGTCAACAGTACATTTGTTTCTTCAAAGATAGATCTAACACCATATATTACTCAAAACTTAATCTCTATTGACATTATAATGGTAAAAATAATTACAAACATATCTTCCTTATATCTGATTAAGTTATATATTCCTCCTTCTTCACCATATGATAAATACTATGATCTCTTCAAAATTCTGTCCGCCATTCTTGCCACAGGCACCAAGAACAATACAGTTCTTATTACGGGAGATTTCAATTTTTCCTCTTTCTCTTCATATATTCAGGAGGGACAATCGAATTCCCTGGTTACTCAACTAAACAATTTCTTAGGAATTAACACTTTGACTCAGTATAACCTTATTCTTAATGAGTACAACCGATTACTTGATCTTGTTCTATGTAATAGCGATTACTGCTCTGTGGAGCGATCCTTAGACCCCCTTGTTCCTGAAGACAAACATCACCTTGCTCTTGCCATTGCCTGCGATCCTAATCTTTCCCATAACTTGAAGAGATGCCTCGGAGCTCCCTATACAAAGTACAATTTCAGGAAAGCAGACTTTCCCAGAATGTACAACCTTCTAACTACTATCAACTGGACTTTCTTAGAAACTCTCGATAAGTCTAACGATGTATGCACTCATTTTTAAAAAAAATTATAACGTTTTAGATAACTGTGTGCCCTTAGAGACGCATTAGTTCAAGCGCAAATATCCTCCCTGATTTCGATCAGAATATCATTAAGCAAATTCAGTTGAAGGATAAGCTTCGACGGTTCTTTAAAATCAACAACGACACTGAAGCTCTCAGCGAATTTAATCGCTTAAGAGCTAGTATCAAGCATGATGTCGACTAGTCTTGCAAAAATTATTTAAATTCTACAGAGAAAGATATAAAAGAAAATCCGAATAAGCTTTGGGCATTTATTAATAACAAAAAAATATCAAATAGTATCTCTGATAGAATGTTTTACGACGGTCAATTATTAGAGGGCGCCCACGATGTTCTAAGCAGCTTTGCCGATTTCTTCTCGGAATCATAAACCGTGAGATCATCTGTTCAACTCACTATGAATAGTCTGAATAAGCCCGCACTGTATATTAGTACCTTTCAAGAGAATGAAGTGTTGAGTGCCTTGAAGCAAATCAAACCTATGATGACTAGTGGGCCAGACCTTATCCCTGCAATGATTGTGAGAGATTGTGCACACGCCTTAGCTCATCCACTAACGGTCCTGTTTAATATATGTGTTTGGACTTGGATATATGGAAACTGTCGAAAGTTCGTCCAATCTTTAAAAAAGGCCACAAATTGGAAATTCACAATTTCAGACCCATATCAATAATATGCAATTTTGGCAAAGTATCTGAAATCCTGCTATATAATAGGATATATGCGCATATCTGCAGCCAATTGGCATCTTCTCAGCATGGTTTTGTGAAAGTTCGGCAGTCACCAATCTATTTAATATCACACAATATATTGCAGAAAGTATTGATAGAAGGCCCAGACGGACGTTGTATATACAGATTTTTCTAAGGCGTTCGACAGACTGGACCATGGAATATTACTTTCAAAACTTTCTGGGTTTGACTTGTCGATATCTTTGATCGAACTGTTTTCGTCATATTTCAATAACAGGCGACAATTCGTTGAAATCAATGGTATTAAATCTGTGGAATATACTGCTACCTCCGGTGTCCCCCAAGGCAGTATCCTAGGTCCTCTTCTTTTCAATGCTTTCATCAACGATATTGTCGAAAAGATCGATATAATTTGTTTAATGTACGCGGATGACTTAAAAATATACCTTGAAATAAAGAACATAAGTGACTTTCAGCGCCTTTCCTCAAATCTCAGATGGCTAGAAGATTGGTGCTCAATCAATAAATTACCTGTTAACCCAAGTAAATTTCATGTAATGACCTATACACACAAAACAAACTACATATCTTTTGAATATGTCATAAACGATATTGTGCTCGAACGCCCTCACTTGTTCTCCGATCTTGGAGTAACTTTCGATATGGATGTACGGTTTCATAGCAAAAACATCTCGTGACTTCTCAGACATTACTACATTGAAGATTTTATACAATGCCTTCGTCAGATCGAAATTGGAGTACTGCTCTATCATATGGAACCCACTAAATATAACGTATATTGAGAAGCTCGAGTCCGTACAACGACGGTTTTTGAAACTTCTCTCTTTTAAATGTGATAATGTTAGACAGACATAATATGAAGAGTTTAAGCACTCGTCGTGATTGCAATTCTGTAATTTTCATTCATAAAATGATCAATGATCCACACATTCAATCATGTATGAAATTTATAGTTCCTAGGCTGGCATCTAGAGCTGAGGATACCTTTTACCTTCCTACTCCAAGAACAAATATTTTAATAGCCTCCCCTTTGTACAAGCTTTGTAACAAATGCAATACTGCAAGTCATCAGTTGGACCTATTTCATTGTTCTATCTCTGCAATAAAAAATGGCCTTTGAATATCTTTGTGTAAACTAACCATGTAATTAGTATAATTAGTATAAGCTTAATATCTAAACTGCTAATTATTTATTTTCTAATCTGTAAGTATATTGTAGAAATAGTCAGATAAATTGTTATTCCTATATTCCTGTTCTGTAATTGGCTGTGAACCTGTAGAACAAACAGTGTATTGATAATAAATAAATAAATAAGTAAATAAATAAATAAAAAACATCCAGATGCTAATTTTTTGTTCATGTTTCTTATACGCTCATCAAATTTCAAATTTTTGTCCAAGTAGATTCCCAAGATTTTTGTTGTATGCTTATTTACTAATATTTGACTACCTATATTCACATCCGGAATGAAAGTTTTGAAGGGAATGGCACTAGTCTTTTTGGTATTCATTGTAAGTTCGAATCACACCAGTCTTTAATTGAGACCAAGTCTCTAAACATTATTTCATGGAGTCTTATCTTTATGGTGCCATAATATAGATGTATCATCAGCAAACAACGATTAACTTCCCGAAATTGGTAGAATTGTAAGGTCATTTATATATAAAAGAAAAAGTATAGGACCCAGTACAAAGCCGTGGGGTACTCCACATCTTATGCCAATTTTATCTGAGTTAATGGATAATTTTACACACTGCTTTCTTCGAGAGAGATAGGATCTGAACCAGTTCAGAGTGACTCCTCCAAATCCATATCGACTTAACTTCATCAGCAAAATTTCGTGGTCTACGCAATCAAATACTTTTGAGATATCACATAGAACTGCTGCGATAGCTTCTTTTTCATGTATACTTCTATAAATCATTGACATTAATGGATGGCGTCATTTGTGCTTTTTAAATTCTGAAAACCAAATTGATCCACACTCATTATTCTATTACTCCTCAGAAATTCCATGATTCTTTTCTTTACTAGTTTTTCTATTAATGTTGCAAGTGTGGCAATTAAAGATATCGGTCTGGAGTTAGAGGGGCTTCACTGTCTCCTCCTTTATGAAGAGGAATAATAGTAGAAGTTTTTGTAAATGTCGGAAAAATTCCAGTTTCAAATGATGCAATTATAACATTCAAATATCTTTATTGAGATCTCATCTAACCCTGCCGAGTGCTTATTTTTTATAGAAGAAATAACTTCTTTCATTTCATTTGAATTAGTTGCAAAGAAAATTAGATTTTCATAAACGTGTATGCCCCTTAGGTAGTCTAGTTGGTCATATATTGGAAGTATTTTTTCGTTAAATTTTTCAGCAACTGTGCTGAAATAATTATAAATAAAGTAAGGAGATGAAACTCATGGCTCAAGAACCTTAGAGATTGGTTTGGATGTAATAACACGAAACCATTTAGATCTACGATCTTAGAAATAACAATCCCCTGATAGCCAACCATTGAAGCTGAGACGTAACCTAAAGAAGAAACTCTGTCTGACTCACGCTGTATTTCTAAGGTTGCGTTATAGTAACAATAGCTTTAATATTGTTGTTTTTACTTAGGGGATATCTTCGATTAAAAGGCTGCTTTCTCAATACCGCCAGAGAAACAGTTTTATTTTAAAACTGTCCCGTCTACTACTCACAAAAAGAACAAAAATTTGAAGTTTTATCTATCTCAATATCGACAGAGAGAGTATCATAATAAATCATTTATTTTCTCTGTTCAATCATAATTATTTACCAAAACAAACAATTTGTTTATAGAATTAACCTTTGTACTTTTTTAGTGTTTGATTCATCCTCAAAACTTCAAGGCGGTATTCTGTTGGGTAATTTATTTGATTTTGGATCATTTTCCCAATGTCTCCAAATTTATCATTCCTACCAATATGGCCAAATCTATGGAAAGCATTGTCTTCTTAAAATTAAACCTAGTATGTTGTTGATCGAGAAAGTGTTATCATTCAGAAATATTTCAAAAAAGGTCTGTAAGTATTATTATGTAACAAATTATTGTCTTACACAAATACTTTCAGAGATTCAAAAAAGTTTTCAAGACGGTAGAGATGACAGAAGTGGGATGGTCTGTATGTGTCCCACATTCATGTCCAAGTATTGATATTTTGAGGCATTTCAATAAAACTATAATGGATATTGCTCAAGGTTTGAGTTTGTCTGTAAGATTAGATGAACATTTTTGTAATACCCTCTTTGACTATCCTGTGATGGGAATTATTCAATATATCGTTTTGTAAGTAGAACTGCTACAGATGAAGATTAATTCAATAAAATCAACAAGACATGATATTATACTGGAATTAGGTACATAAATTTTATCCATTACAATAAATCTACTCATAAGAAATAATGTCTTAATCTATGAATATATTTTCACGGAGCTATACGGTGGCCACCTCTTAAGAAGAAATGGTAGATCACCATGATTAATTATACATTTCCTCTGAACTATTGGGTAAAACAAATTATATATTATATTATCTATAATTTTTATATTGCAGGGTATTTCTGGCATTTTTTATTGTCATTGGAATCATAGGCAGTATCATAGACATGCGAACTAATTCAAGTAAGAAATATCTTGATATTAATTATTTTTTTTATATGTACTTATTTCAATTTTTCATGTTCAAGACAACTATAATGCCTTTATTGACACTTGTTCAGCTTACAAGAACATGCAAAGAGTTATGAGGACTGAAACTCTGAAAAACGAATTGGATTTTTTGCATGGTTTGAGAATACTCAGCTCTTGTTATGTAGTAATCGGTCACAGATATATCATGTATATAATGTTTCCAGTTATAAATCAGCTGGAAGAATTGGACGTAAGTATGGAAAACCTAAAAATGTTCTTGACACTTTTAACTAAATTATCACGGAGAACGGCAGTTCGAATTGTATTCTAGTATTTTTCCAAAAGTACCCAGGGCATCGACAATTAATCACAAAGCTCTTGGGGTGGAGGGAAAATGGGTCGTTTTTCCCAATTTTGATGTTGATATTTTTGTATGTACATTTGTATGTATTTATTATCGCCAGGGCCTTTATGCTAAGTATCCAATATTTAGTCGGCGCCTTGAACCGCCCTACTTTTCTACCCCACGTGCCTGTAAAGGTGGATACATAGCTATTTTGGAAACATTAAAAGTTCACCCCAATGGTTCGACATATATATACCGACTGATCGCCGGAAAATCCACTTTTCTAAAAATTCAATCAACCCTTTGGAGTTATAATGAGCGTTGTATCTTCTTACGGTCTGTATGTATCATCTGAGAAAAATTGAATTTCAGATATTGGCCTCAACAATGTTCTAATTACGGCATAGAATTCAGTTTTTTTGTATTTATTATTTATTGGCTATTGAAGGTTCGAACAAATTCAAAGAATCTTGGGTTACGTTTAGAAGTGCAAGGAGGAAGACATTTTGAATGACTGAGCTGTTACTGTTACAAATTTGAAAAGATACGTGCAATCCGTCTCATATACAAATAGCAACCACTTCGATTTATTGTTATATAATCGTACTAGTAGATTCTAACATTGTGTAGTTCGAATGACCAATAATTTACTCCATTTTGAAATTTTTGTTTAATATTATTTTGTTAAGGCAAGCAACAAGCAATTTACATTTATAAAAAAAAACATTTGTATCGACAATTTCTGTCAAATTCAAATTCCTAATTGATCGAAAAACTACTGATACTGCCCAGATTTTTTTTAGGGAGTCTAGAAGTTTTATCTCTTCGAGGGCTTCTTCCAGCGCCACCAAGTTTATCTTTTTGGCGTTCCATGCTCTTGAAAGCTCTTTTGCCTTTCAACTTTCATATCTAGAGGGAATGAAATGAAAGTGAAATCCGTTGCTTGAAGTAATCCACATTATTGAGTTGCACATTTTAATTTTCATAGTATCATACTAGTTTTCCGCATTTACTATCCCCTGGAAATACATTGTGCCATATCGAAGAACACCCTATTTATTAACCATAGGGCTCTTTTCTTGTACTTTTAAGGAGTATAAAGAAACTTTTGAAAGAATATTTCAATCAAGTCAATCTCTCCGGAAGTTCAGAAGGTGCTGGACAGATAACGCCAGCCGAAACGGGAACCCAAGCGCTCCGTAAGTACCGACTTTCTTGTATGTATAAATACGAGCGTCTACTCCAATCACGGATTGCCTACTGTCAAAAATATGTCGACGTCCTAGCCAGCTCATCTTCAAAAAGGTAGATGTTTGAATGCGATAGTCGAATTTATGTCCATTTATCAGCCTCCGTAAGTTCATAAGGATTATAGGTAGTCCCGAGAAGTGGTTTATTGGGCTTTATATCGATTTAGAAAAGTTCATGCTAAGTGGATCATTTTTATAACAAAACCGAACAAACCATATGAAGCTTCAAGTAATGAAAACAAAATTAGGTTTTTTACGACATTTTCCTAATAGGTGTCGCACACATGTGCCTACATTCAATCTTAAAACCAGTGAAATAATATGTCAACAAGAAACATTTTGCTAGAATTGATGTTCAGACAACGTGCAATTCAAACGAGAAGTTTAGATGCTTCTTGGCTATGATCCATACACGACTCTAGACTGTAGAGAAAATAATAATGCAATAGAACGGAGCTGGTGCTCTTTTGTGGGGATAACTCGGTAGGTAATGACTCCCTTCAGTTAGAGATAACCCAGTGCAAAGATCAATAGTTCACACAGGAGAACTTATATAATAAGATATTATAATAGAACCATATTCTAGGACTCTAGGCAATGCTCTAGGCAACTAGGACAACGTTTTCCTATGCAATTGATAAAAAAATACTGACAAACGAGAATATATTCGACATACAAGAGGCAGCGACGACAAAACTTGAAAATCAAAGTTCACCCTCAAGTACTTCTAGATCCTGCGTACAATTTTATATTTCGTCACATCTTTTTCCATACTGTCTACTCGTCAGATTATGGATATAAACTTAAAATAATCGTGAAATCATTAATTATTTTTTCCAGTGGATAATACAATACTCGAGTACACTAATACTGGGTAGCACAGTCAGCGTCGACTCATTCTTCATGACAAGTGGTATGCTAGTATCAATGGGTTTCTTCGAATATGTCAACAAAACTAACAGCTTCAATTTATTTATATTTTATCTACATAGATATCTACGTATCACATTACCATTATCTTTGGTGGTGTTGTTCTATGTTACCCTACCACAGTTCTTAGGCAATGGTCCGATATTATATAACGTCTATAAAGACCATCAGAAGTTTTGTCAGAATTATTGGTGGTCTGCTTTACTACATTTGCAGGCCTACGTTAACCCTGATAAATTGGTAAAGTAGCATTTCTCACTCAAAAAAACTCAGAAGTTGACAAGAGTTTTCCTTGAATTCCAGTGTGTATATCCAGTATGGTATCTTTCAAGTGAGATGCCATTCTACTTTGTATCTCCAATAGTTTTATACCCATTATGGAAATATCCTCTGATTGGTTATTTTATAATTGGCATTCTATTCATTTTATCGATGGTCAGTAGTTTTTATTTTGCTTGGATTAACAAATTCGAAGGAGAAATGCTGCCAATCACGTACGTATTCAATTACAAAATATTATGGTAAGCATTTGCGTTTTACTCACTTTTACAACTTTTGAAATTTCTGTCAGTAGGTATATGTTCAATTAAACTAAATTTAATGTTCTGTATATGTAATTTTTGTCGAGTTTGTAAGCAACCTCAATATAATTTCGCCCATTAATATAGAAATTATTATTATTATTATTATTATTATAATTTATGTGATTTTAACACGTGTTCAATGATATTTAGGAAATTGATTCTGTAAGAAGACAGAATAACATTTGATATTCACTAATTTCTTCATATATAATAGATAACTAGACAAAGCAATTCTTAAATGTATTTCAAGATAACAAAATCTTGAGGGATATCACTTGATGCTCGACTGATACACTGTTCCAGAAATACTTAATTGCTAAATAATACGAAGATATAATTTGCTTCATTGATATGGCATAGTCAAACATGCGTTACAATGTCCTAGGTAGGTATTTCCTTTCTAAGTAGCGCATTAACCAAATGGACTATACCTAATAGGTACATCTCCTTAGGTCGCAGAAGAATAAAATAAAGCGTTATTCCTGAAACTTTCAGTTAAACAGTGTTTAGTGCTACATAAATCCCGTACCTATCTAAAGACTGTAAGTATTCTGTTTACCAAATTCATCAATTTCTTTATCAAAATTACTCCAGTTGTTATCCAGAATTTTTAATACAAATTCATCCAATTGTTCAAATGATTGAGCCATGGATAAAACAATTATTCCCAATGCATGGCTTATTATTTGACCTTGGCGAAAACCATACAGCGAAAACAAAAGCAGTCACCAGTGCTAACAAAAAAATATTATAACCATTTTGTTCTGATCATTAGAAGCTTTTACTCCAAATTGTTTCACTCCATTTTGGTCAAGGCGTTTAGAAGTTTCATGAAAATGTATTTATCAACACATATAAATATTTTTTATAAAAAATTGGACCGACGTTATTAGTTGGTTCACTGAAAAATACAAAATAATATTAATTCTATTGGTGCTGTTACTTTTGAACTAGTGCAGTTGCAGTTAGATTGATAAATTTTGGCACCAACTTCAGAAGTACCAGCACCAATAAAATTAATATTATTTTGTGTTTTCAAGTTCACCAAATAATAACGTCGGTCCATTTTTTTTTAAATTATTCACATAATGGGTGTAACATTAGTCACAAAAATCGTTGAACGTTCACAAATACCAAAGAAGATAGTTCTTATCCTATAACCTAAGTATATTCTTTACTTGTACTTATTATTTAGGGATCTCAAAACATCGCGGCGGAAATACGCATAGGTATTTTAGATTTTACCGTTTTACTATTGCTGTAAATTAAAAACCGTAACGTAATATTTTTAGATATTGCCCTGTCTTTAATTATGCCACCTCAGATTTTAGATTTTCGAGAAAATTGCACCATTTCTTTTAAGGGAAGGAGATATCGGATTTCAGTTTTTATGAATATCATTTCTCAAGTCTCCTCTTTCAAATGAATCAAAAATGATCAAAATTTACTATATTGTAACATGAAATGATAAAATACATCACACACACACAAACGAAATCCAGTTTATACGGGCCTGGATTATTCCCGAAAGAATAAAATACAGTGCTAGGAGATGGATAACAACACGAAGCATCGAGAATGGAGGTTAAGTAGTATAAATAACCGCGTCAATCACAGAGAGAGAGACAGTATAGTTAGACAGTTGAGTGTGTTTCTACAGTAGTGCAGAGAACAGTAAATATAAATAGAGCGCTAAGCGCTGAGTAATGCTGTGAATATAAATGTGTATATAGTTGTGTAGTAATTGTTGGTGTGAATAAATAAGTGAAAATAAATCGAACCCAGGTTTAATTATAATTCCCGTTACATTGGTGTCATTGTGGAATCGACTGCAAAATTGGACAGACTTTAAGAGACTGCGGTTTCGGGCAGATTTGAGTGTTTTCGAGTTTTTTTTTAGATTTAAGTTTAAGTTGAAGACTCTTTTGTTCTTTTTCGTGTTAGTATGAAGACTTTTTGTTCGTTTTCATGTGAATGTGAAGACTTTTGCTCGTTCTCGTGTAAGTGTGAAGAATTTTGTCCGTCTTCGTGTTGAACACTTTAAAAACTGTATTGACTAATTGACTTTCTTAATAAAAACAATTAAAAATTAAATTAGTGCAGGTAACCGTGAAACAACTCAAAGAACAGTTGGTGGAGCGGGATTGTGATGATTCCGGTAATAAAGTGACCCTCCACAAGCAGTTAAGAGAAACTTTGATTAAAAATGGAGAAAATCCTGATATGTTCGAGTTCCACTCTCCGGAAGAACTGTTACTGAAAGAGGTGAAGGATGAAGTCTCGAAAAATTTTGAAGAAATTGTAAGAAGAAGTAGATTTCTCTAAGTGGAGTGGTGTAACCAGTTAAGAATAAAAAAACACGAAGTTCTCCACAATTTATTGATGGGTTAAGATGACATATTAATGAGACATGTTTCGGGCATTTAAACACCCATTATCAGTCAAGATTCTGTAACAAAATTATTATATGGTAACGTTGGAAAAAGTGTGTAGCAAAATAATTAAGGGATGATGGAATACTTACATGGAGATGAAAAAAACCACATACCAGAATCGTAATTAAATAAATAAATAAAAAAATCATTGATTTCAACTAATTCTACCCATTATCTATTGTCAAAAAATAGAATAAAATATAGTTTCTACAAAAAAATAAACATAACTTCTACATAATAAAAAAATTGAATTCTACTTAGTTACGTCTACATTTTCTTTTCGTTGAACCTGATCGGTGAACAACAAGGAAATTCTGGTAACGTGTTGCTTAAATAGTTTCCAATTATCATGTGAGTAATACCATCTATAGGAGAATAGTTTAACTATATGATATAAATTTAAATAGTAGAATGCATCTCAATGATTATAAGACATTAAAAATTGAGAAATGGAAATAAAAGTTTAATATTATTAAGTTAGATTAGGTAGGAGAAGCACAATAAAAACAGTGAAATGTTTAATGTTTACAATCGAGTTCAAAATTGCAGAGTGTTGAAGAATTGTATGCAGTCAAACTTAATTTGTTCATTAAATGGAAGATTATTTATTTTAGAATTAATCTCAAAGATTTCCAGGATGTTCAATAGGAGACCTTTTGGTGCGGGATGTAAAATTCTGACATCATTGTTGATATCGAAGGTATGTTTATAGTTGACTACATGGTTAGCAAACGAACTGTTCGAGTTAATTACATATGGTGGTGTTGTAAGAAACAGACATTTATATTTGTCTATCACCTTGACATGTTTATCTATTCTGATATTTATTTTTCTTCCAGTTTGTCCTACATTCTTGGCTGAACAGTTAGAGCAAGATACCTCGTAAACACCGGATTTATTCAGAGGGATTATCTTATCTTTGACGTTGACTAGCAGGTTATATGTCGCATTACGGGTGAAGAAGGATACCTTCAATTCTGGGTTATGTCGTAGGATAATGTTTCGGATATCCTGGGATACTTTGCCAATGAAAGAAAGTGAGCAGTATTTAGATTGTAAGGAAGGTGTGATGAGGTACCTGTTAGTGTATTTCAACAAATATCTATGGTATACTCCCTCTATGAATTGGATAGGATATTCATTATTAATACCAATTTGTTTAATGAAGTTTAGTTCCTTGTTGAAATCTCTAGTACTTATGGGAATAGAGAAAAGTCTATGAAATAATGAGTTAAATGAGCTAAGTTTACGTGAGATAGGGTGGCATGATGAGTAGGGAATGATATTATCCATGTATGTAGGTTTTCTGTAAATAGAGAATCCCAATCTGTTGTCTATTTTGGTTATAAGAACGTCTAAGAAGGATAAACAATTATTCGTTTCTATTTCCATTGTGAATGAGATAGCTGGATGTAATGAGTTCATGAATATCAGGAATAGATTAAGTTCATCCAAGTTCTCATCGAAAAGTATTAAGCAGTCATCCACATAACTGTATTAGAATAGGATCTTCTCACCATAAATAAGGCCTTCAAATTTTGTCGCTAGATTCTTCATAAAAATTTCGGCCAGTTGTGGGGAAAGATTGCTACCCATAGCTTGACCTGATACTTGGGCGAAGTATTCATTGTTGAACTTAAAAAAGTTCTGTTTTAGGACTTTGTCTAAAAGATGGCATATGTTGAGACAATGATGGAAGTTAGTGCCCGACTCGAAGAGAGTATTCCTGACTAACTGGATGCAATCCTCTGGTGGTATGCTTGGGAAGAGGTTAGCTAGATCAAATGACACTAGTATGTTGTTATTTGGAATGTATTGGTCTGAGATTTTATTGATTAAATCTTTGGTGTTCTTGATAGCATACGGGTTATTGAAATCGGTTAATCTCTAATAAGTCTATTGGTGAACCACAATAATATATGACAGGTCTAATGTCTTATAATCATTCATATGTAGCATTCTTCTATTAAAATTTATATCATATAGTTAACCTATTCTCCTATAGATGGTATTACTCACATGATAATTAGAAACTATTTAAGCGACACGTTACCAGAATTTCCTTCTTGTTCACCGTTCAGGTTCAACGAAAAGAAAATGTAGACGTAACTAAGTAGAATTGAATTTCTTTTTCCTTTTTATGTAGAAGTTATGTTTAGTTTTTGGAGAAGTTATATTTTATTTTATTTTTTGACAATAGATAATGGGTAGAATTAGTTGAAATCAATGATTTTTTAGTTTATTTATTTAACTAAGATTCTGGTATTTGGTTTTTTCATTTCCATGTGAGTATTCCATCGTCCATTAGACATTATGATCGTTTATCACATTTTTGCAAACATTTACACTTTATAACATCAAATCAATACTATACGAATTAATTATTTTGCTACAAACTTTTTCCAACGTTACCATATAATAATTTTGTTACAGAACCTTGATTGATAATGGGTGTTTAAATGCCCGAAACATGTCTCTTTAATATGTCATCTTAACCGATCAATAAATTGTGGAGACGACTTAGTGTTTTTTCTTCTTAATTTTAATAAATTTCTAGAAATAATAATGAGAAATTCGAGGAAGTAACCAGGACATTTGGGGTGCAATTCGATAAAGTCTCGAAAAAGTTTGAAGAAGTTTCTAGAACTCTTCAAGATGAAATTAAAGATGTTTTCAGAAAAACTGACAAGAGATTTGAAGAAATTTCAAGAACAGTTGACGAAAAATTTGTCACGATAGAGAAGAACATGGAGCTACTGCAACAAAAAATCAAGACATTGAAAATGGCAGTTAAGAATGGTAACTGCAGTGTAGAAAAAGACGAAAATGTAAGCCAGACACTCAAAGGCGAAGATATAGGGGATTTAGCCACAGGTAGTGTGAGAGTTAAGCTGCCAAACTTTGATGGAAAGTGCTCCTGGTCAACCTATCGAAGGCAATTTGAAGCAGTGGTAATGGCTAACCAGTGGACCAAAGAACAGAAAGTTGTTTCCTTGACTGTCGCTTTACGAGGTGATGCAGAATTGGAGAATCGGTATGAAGACAGTCATCTTCAGCAAGTATACAAACCACAATTGCGAACTCGGGTGCAACGTGCAAATGAGAGTCTGCAAGAGTGTGACGGAGAGGTAGCATCTTATTGTGCGACTAGCATATCCTTCAGCTGGCGATAGCTTCCTTGATAAAATTGTGGTGGACACATTTGTAAATCGATTGAGAGAAAGTGAGCCGCAGAAGGCGTTGAAGCTGGCCAGGCCAAAATTGCTAGAAGAAGCACTAGCTATTGCTTTGGAGCATGAAGCCGCTAGCCAAACTTCCCCAGGACACCGTGTAATAGCAATGGAGGAAGAAGACCAATCCAATAGAGATTCCCTGTTGGACATTATAAGAAAGCTTATTACGGAAGCGCAATCGAAGAAGAGAGAGCCAAGGTGTTAGAACTGTGGTGAGCTAGGACACGTACGCCGCAGTTTTAAGAAAAAGGTGGCACAGTCGGAAAACTAGAATGGGTCGAGATAAGGGGGCAATCGACCTGCAGAAATAGTGCCCCAATAATTACGGTGTCTTCTTTTGGCGGAGCCTTAAATTTATACATCGATGGACGAATCAATGGAGAACAAAGAACACTCCTAATAGACACCGGTGCAACAAGAACAATAACAGATCATCAAAAATACTTTCCGGATATAACCAACAAAGGTCCAACTCAGAACAGCCACTGGGGAGACAATAAGAACACATGGTGAAGCGAGCATGACCATCAGCATTCGCAAGATCACCATCAAGCATAGAGTTTTAATCGCTGGTATATCTGATCAGTTAATTTGGGGAATGGATTTTTTGAAGAAGCTTGGGGCTGTGTTGGATGTCAAAAATAGTGTCTTGAAGGTCGGCAATAAAGAACTGCCCTTTTACGACGATAACGAATAACGTCTAGTGACGTAATGATACCCGGATATAGTGAAAAAATATTGATGACAAACCTGGACGGATACTGCAAACCTGGAAGTCTGAGATTAGTAGAAGAAATAAATAACAAGGAATTTCTGACAGCTAAAGCTCTTTTTCGAGTAAGAGATGTCATTCCTGTCAGAGTAACGAATCTAAAGCAGAGTTCCATCAAGTTGAGCAAGGGAAGTATGGTTGGAAATTGTGTTCCTGTATCAGCGATATGCTCTGTAAGAACAACTAGTAAACCATCCAGGACCGGATATTCGAAAGAGCTGGTTGATGTGGTCATCAAGACTGTCCAGGCCTTAGACGAAAAACTATCACGAAAAGTGAGAGATATACTTGTAGAATTCCAGGACGTATTTGCGATGGAAGAAGAATACAAAGGTAAAACAAGTATAGTGACTTACACGATAAACACGGGGAATGCTCAGCCAATAAGACAGCAGCCAAGAAGACTTCCATTCGCCAAAAAAGAACAAGCTGTGAAAATGATTCAAGAAATGAGCAAACAAGGAATCATTGAGCCATCAAATAGTCCATAGACCTCGCCAGTAGTGCTGGTGAAGAAAAAAGATGGTTCTACAAGATTCTTTGTAGATTACCGACTTCTAAATTCAGTCACTAAGAAGGATAGTTATCGGTTACCCAGAATAGATGACACCCTAGATACTCTCTCTGGGTCACGATGGTTTTCTACACTAGATCTGAAAAGTGGATACTGGCAAGTTGGAATGGATCCCGCAGATCGATAAAAGACTGCCTTCACGATAGGATCAGGGCTCTGGTAATTCACTGTGATGCCGTTTGAGAGGCTCATGGAAGCAGTTTTGAGAGGACTGACATGGCAAACCTGCCTAGTGTATTTGGATGACATGATCGTGGTCATGACAAATTTGATACCAAGTGAAAACCTAAAGGTCGGTGGTAGTGAAATGATACTAGTCCACAAATATAAATAATTAGATCATGAAATCCAAATTGCCAGAGATAACCAAACCAATGAACTGCAGAGAAGAATTAACTTGGCATAGGCTGTATATGGATATCTATCAGACATCTTCAAGAGCAACATATCAAATCACCTTTAAAAGAAGACCTTCGGCCAATGCGTGCTCCCAGTCATAACTTAAGGTGCCGAAGCACTCTCATTAACTCAGGCCACAGCAACCAAACTCAGAGTAGCCCAAAGGAAAATGGAAAGGTCGATGCTGGGACTGACTCTCAGAGTCAGAAATGAGGAAATAAGAAAGACAGGCGTCACCGTGTTTATCGAGCATATAGCATGGCTTAAGTGTAACTGGGCCGGCCATTTGGCCCGAATGACTGATGGGCGCTGGACCAGAAAAATGATAGAGTGGAGACCACGAGCTGATAAAAGGAGTAGAGGCAGATCGCCTACGCGATGGACAGACGACGTAGAAAGAATCGCTGGAAACTGGCTACACAAAGCTCAGAACCGACACAACTGGAAGAATTTAGGGTAGGCCTATGTCCAACTTTGGACGCAGAAGGATGGTTGATGATGATGATGATGATCGTGGTAGGAAAATCATTTGACGAACACTCGAAGAATTTAAGAGAAGTTTTCCAACGTGAAGCCAACCTGAAGCTGTTCTAAGAAATGTCGTCTGTTCCAACGTGAAGTAAAATATCTGGGTCACATTGTATCTGGGGACGGCGTCTAAGAAGAAGCATGAGATTAGAAGTTTCTTGGGCTTGTGTACCTACTACCGACGGTTCGTGAAAGGTTTTGCCAACATCGCTAAGCCTCTAACTAAATTAAAAGAAGATGGCAAAGAATATTCCTGGAATGATGAGTGTCAGAGAGCTTTCGAACTTCGAAGAAGCTCTTATCAGCGCATCAATCTTGGGCTATCCTAGGCATGACAGAAAATTCGTATTGGACAGATATGCCAGTAATACAGCTATTAGTGCTGTCCCCTCTCAATTTCAAGACGGGCAGGAGAAAGTGATTGCTTACTTCAGCAAGGTTTTGTCGAAATCAGAGAGGAATTATTGCGTTACCAGAAGGAAACTGTTGGGAGTAGTGAAAGCCTGCGAACACTTTCATAAATATCTGTATGGTCGCCGCTTTCTAGTTAGAACTGACCAGATAGCGTTGAAGTGGCTCCTGCAATTCCGTAATCATGAACGACAAGTGGCAAGATGGTTAGCGTCTTCAGGAATATGACTATGACATCGAGCATAGGGCAGGAAACGCAGATGCCCTATCCAGAAGACCATGCCACTATAACTGCACTCAATTTTCGAAGATGGAAGACAAGCTCTACTCTATACGACGAACAACCATAGAGAATGAGGAATGGTAGTCCGAACAAATGAAACTGGCCCAAGAGGACGACCCATGTTTGACAGTGATCTTGGAGTGGATGCGCCCTAAGGAGAGGCCGTCTTGGCATGATATAAGTTTACGAAGCCCGGAAGTGAAAACATATTGGAGCCAATGGGACTGTCTTTTGTTAAGAGATGATCTGCTATTTAGAACCTTTGAGTTTGAAGATGGTACTGAATCTAGATTGCAACTAGTTGTGCCAAGAAGCAAAATGCCGGAGGTACTACGTCAGCTAGATGATGGAGACTCGGGTAGACATTTTGGAATCACCAAGACTCTGCAGAAGGTTCGAGAGTCTATTGGGTGAATTGCAAAGAAGATGTGAGACAGTGGTGCCGTAAGTGTGAAGTGTGTGCAGTCAGCAATGGACCACTTGGCAGAAAGCGGGCACTTATGAGGCAGTATAAGGTTGGGAGTCCCATGCAGTGAGTTGGTGTAGATATTGCGGGGCGGGCCATTTCCTGAAACGGACGATGGGAATAACTATATCCTGGTAGCCATTGATTACTTCACAAAGTGGACAGAGGCACACGAAATCCCTAACTAAGAAGTATCGACCATCGCCGATGTGCGAACAAGACCAGAACGACCCCTTTGCATCCTCAATCGCACGGAAAAGTAGAGAGGATGAACCGAACTATGGGAAAGCACCTCTCTAAGATTGTCTCAGAGAGATTGTGATCAGTACATCCATTTGTTCCTGATGGCCTATCAGGTGGCTGTGAATGGAGCAAGTGGTCCTGCTTGTTTAATGCTGTGACCTGGAATTCGGCCACAGACCTACAGAAAATGGATAAAGTCCACGAGCTAGCCAGACAGAACATCCAGCTTGCCAGTGATCGAATGAAGCACCACTACAATATTCGATCAGCTGATGGTGTCTTCAACGTGGGAGACCTGGTTTGGCTCTATAATCCCCAACGACGTCGAGGCCTTTGTCCCAAGCTCCAGAGGCAATAAGAAGTCCATATGAAATCAAGAAGAGGATAAATGACGTCATCTATCGTATCCGAAAGTTACCAAGGGGAAAACCTAGGGTGGTGCACATAAACCGACTCGCAACATACGCTGGATCAAACAACCAGGAGGAAGCACGATTGGCCCTTTAAGAAAAGAACGTTAAAGAGCAAAATGTCAGTTTCAATGACGTCAAGTCCGACTACGCGGATCGGATGAAGGTCAGACTCGGTGTAACAGTTGAGGTTCAACAAGATCTTTTCAAACTGCCGGCCAACGTTTCTATTGCCCACTGTGTAGCGGAGGATCTACGTATGAACCGAGGAATCGCTCTGGTGTTTAAAAGAAAGTTTGAAAGATTGTCAGCCCAATTACCAAGAGTAGGAAAAGTTCTGCGACTAGCAGATGGTAATCAGAACCTCTTCTATTTGGTTACGAAGAAGACGTCTAGAGGAAAACCCACTTACTTACAAGGACATCTGGCATGCACTGAAGAGCCTAGGGAATGAAGTCAGGAATTATGACATCAAGAAGTTGGGTCTTCCGAAAATAGGCTGCGGGTTGAACGGGCTAGATTGGAAGATTGCAAGGAGCATGATCGAATACATCTTCCAGGACGCTGGTGTGCAAATTACCGTGTGTTGCTTAAGTTCAAAAGGAGTGTACTCGGGAAAGACGATAGACTGTTACTTCTTCAACAAAGGTGTTTGCCAGGCAGGAAACAAGTGCAGATTCCGCCATAGTACGGAAATCCAGCAAGGTACTACCAAGGATGATTCTGATCGGGACGATCAGATGTTAAGGAGGGGGCAGTGTAACGAGAAACTTACCCGAATAATGAACTATACACACAACGCACATTCCAGAAAACACGGGAAACATCAGAGGCAACGAGAATAAATGTGTATATAGTCGTTTAGTTCTTCTTTGAGTGCCCTACTCGTATTCGAGCGTTGGTGGTTTCTCTGCCTTGAAAGTGTTACCACAGACAAGGGGACCTACAGTTTAACGTGGATTCCGAACCACCGATGTGTCTCAAGATAAATCTTAAGGGCACACCCTTCCAGAGAGCTGTACTAGGGAATATTTACTCTCACTGGTTTCCCGTTGCCTTGCGAGAGGAGGAGAATGCAATGCGACAGAGACTCGAACGCGCGCCCTTATCAACGGTCACTCGTCCAAGCCGTTTCCATTGTATTGCGCTGCTTAACTTCGATGATCGAAGTCGGTCAGTGTTAACCCGTAGCTAAGCGTCTCATGTAGTTAGTAGTGAAAATAAATGGGTAGAAATAAATCGAACCCAGTTTTAATATAAATTCCCGTTGCAGTATTCTATTGATGTTCCTCAAGGTTCTGTTCTGAGGCCTCTTTTAATAATTATAACACATTATTCTGCACATCAGTTCAATACTCTATGATCAAAAGCTTTTTAAACAGATGACACAAGTTCACAGGTTTGAACATAAAAAGAGCATTTTGACAATAAACAGTAATTCTAGTTCAAACGTATTTTCGATATATGGAATGCTTTGCCAGCTCAAGTGATTGGTGCTACTAATAGCAGAAGAGGGAGAGAAGATAATATTCTTCTCTCTATTTTCTTGCTTCATTAATATAAGCTACATCTCTTAGAAGTGTACTTTTTATATTAAATCAGTTACCCTTTTTCTTGGAAAGATGGGCTTATACGTAAATATCACCACCCTTACTTTCTTATAATAATAATAACATTTGATCTTTTTCATTCATTTGTTTCAAATCGAACTACCAATCCGATCATCACATTTGCTTTAATATTCTCTCTATTAGTTTCAACTGTTTAAATTTTATAGTCAGAAATTTTGTAAAGGCCTACACAAAGTTTTAATAAGATTAGTTTAGGTTTAATAAGATTAGTTTAGGTTGATGACTTCATTAATTTTAAATCCAGTTTAGTTAAAACTGATAAAATAATCATATAATGGGTTACATTACCATAGCGTGAAACAGTGTTTTAATTGTTGTTAAAAATTGAACTTAGAAGTTGGTAATCAAATACTGACTATTATTTTGCAGGAACCAATTGTTTAAAACCAAATATTTCTCAAAATATTATATAACCCCTCATATAAGAGCAGCTCCTTACATCATTGGACTTACCTTTGGATATTTTCTATTTCGAACGAAAAATAGAAAAATTCAAGTGAGCCGACTAGTAAACATTATCTTGTGGTCAATATCAAGCACTTTAATGCTAACTGCAATGTTTGGTTGCCATGTTTTCTATATTGAAACCCATGATTATAATCGACTTGAGTCAACAGTCTATTTAACCTTCTCAAGATCTGCATGGACGATGAGTTTAGTTTGGGTCATGTGGGCCTGTATGAACGGCTATGGAGGTAAGGTGTAAAACTACCTCACAGAATAAATTAGATATCTGCAAGTAAGTATGTAGATACATTTACTGACAAACTTTTCTCGGTAGCCATTATCTAGCTGAATCATTGTACGTAGTGGGGTGAGCTCTTGTAGCAACTCCATTGAAGTACGTAAACAAAATCCAATATTTGAGGAAAATCAGAAAGAATACTGAAGTTCTACAAACCTACTCATGTTTTGGTTGGAAACTTGAGAAAATTCAGCTATATAAAGCCGCGTCGACAACCGGTCACAGTCAGTCTCATAGAGTTAGTCAATGAAATCAGTCAGTCAGAGTCATAAGTTATTCTTTGTCGCTGACAAGCGATTGTCAAAGCGATATGTGGGGACAAAAAGTGCTACTATGGAAGGTGATGTACAAGGTGTAAAAATTAATGTTTGACAAAGAAAGACTTTGACAATCAAAATAAACGTTACGCAAGTGAACTCCCCTACAACGTTTAGCACAGGGTTCAACGTCACAATATAAAGATTTTATAGTCTTACTATGCGAACATACCCCCCAAAAATTTATATTCATCTTGAGCTTCATTGGCATAGACCTGGTATAGCTTACCTGCAATTTATTTATCTTATATTTGTTCTAATTGTAGGTATTGTAAATGATTTTCTGTCAGCTTCCATATTCAAGGTGCTTGGAAGAATAACCTATGCAATATTTCTTATCCACAGCATTGTACAGTTATACAAGTGTGGTACTTCAAAGATTTCTATGTCATTTTCTAATGTAAATGCAGTAAGTAGGAAGGCATCGCATGATGTAAGTGGAAGTATTCAATCAAAAATATTTCAGCTCTACGATGCTGCTGCAGACCTTTTCATTGTCTTCATTCTGGCATTTTTGTTCACCATTTTCTATGAACTGCCTCTTATTAAAGCTGAGGCTTTGCTCTTCAAACCAAGTAAGTGAGCCTTAAAACTCTTTCGAACGTATTTGACATCCTCTTATGAAATCACTTTTAAGTAAAAGCTTACAACGTTAAAAGCACTGGTGAAGTTTTCTGTATTTACGAAAGCACTTTATATGTTATCTTTTCTAAAATTGCTGTTAAGAGAATAAAATATGGGAGGTATACAGGGATGGGCAAACTGAGTGTAATATCTGATTTATGGCTTAATTATGTCTGGTACGAAAATTTGCCTTTTTATATTTTATATACTATTTTGTGGTGTTTGCAGATTTTTCGTTTGCGTCATATCTCTCAAGATATGAAATCATCGGGTACTATTTTAAATGGCTCACCCTGTATTTATATTTTTTTTGTGTAGATATGTTACTTCTGAATTTAATAATACCAGGTTCAGTGAGTTTGTGACTTACGGTTTAATAAGAAAAAAAAATCAATAGAAAACATTAATTTTAATTGTCTAATACAAAATGAACGATAATTGAATTTGATGACAAAAACTAAAATTTTGTAGTAATCATTGAATTTTAATATTCTTAGTAATTTTCGCAGTATACCAAAATCTGTTTATTTATTTTTACATTATCGTCAAATAAATTAAATTTCTAATATTATTTCATTCTACAAATTATTTGAAATTAATATTATTTTTATTTATCCTGGGTAAGCGTGAAAGGATTAATCTGTTCATGATGGTTTGTTATGGAGATAGAAAAAGATCTTTGCAAGAAGCTGCCAATTTGCTTAATGCCAAATTTCCATACAGAATTTTTCAAATTTCGAAGTCAACAGTCTCTCCAAATTAACGCTAATTTAATGAAACTGGCACTGGCACTGTAAAAAATATTCCTGGTTGTGGACGAAAGAAGACAGCTACAAATGAAAATAATGAACTTAATGTAATTCTAAGCATAAATGAAGAACTTCAATATCAAAACTTGCATTAATTAACGATATTAGTACGAGAAGGTTACTCAAAAGTAATAAATTTCATCATTATAAAGTACAATAATATCAATCATTAAATGAAGGTGATCCTGATAAACGAATTCAATTTTGCGAAGAAATGGCGAATGTAGTTAAGGTGAATAATATGTTTATAAACAACAATGATGAGTGGATGGAAGAAGGCCACACAGAATATAAACAAAAGCTGAACGTTTGTGAGGAGGTGTGGAATAGTTAATGGTGATAGTTACATCTTTTACCAGATCAAATAGTTCTAGAATTAGTTCGATTGTTTCCCAATCGTGCTAGTCAGTTACAGCTATCAGAAGAAATTTGGTTCCAGCAAGATGGTGCTCCACCTCATTATGCTGCCAGGGTTAGGGAATACTTGAACACAGTATTTCCAAAGAGATGGGTGGGACGAAGAGGATATATTGAGTGGCCGGCACGGTCCCCTGATTTATCTCCACTAGACTTTTTGCTTTGGGTCGGTTTAAAAAATAGCCTGAAAGTATTCAATATTTGTTATGTTAATTTGTTGACAGATTAGAATACTGTATTGCGGTAAATGTGGAATTTTCAATTATCGTTAATTTTGTATTAGACAAGTAAAATTAATTTACTATTAAATTTTATTTTTCTTATAAAACCGTAAGTCACGGACCCACTAAACATGGTATCAGTAAATTCAGAAAAAAAAACATATCTACTCGAAAAGATATGCAGGGTGAGTCATTTAGAATATTATCCGATTATGTCATTTCTTGAAAAATTTGACGTAAACGGAAAATGTGCAAACGCCACTAAATAGCACATAAGATATGAAAATACTTTTATTTATGTAACATAAATCAGATGTTCCGCTCATTTGGCCCAACCCTGTGTGTAGGTATAACTACTTATCAACCTACTTAACAGTTGGGTATGCTACCCATTTGTGGAGATAGAGACTTCATTTGAGCATATTATGCAAATATTATCGAATTCTATTAACAATATAAGAATAACAAATAATAGTTTGTCAATAAACAAAAAATAACCTACGAGACTTTTAAGTCTGTGTGTAGGTGGTAATACATATTACATTAATTATTATTTTATCATTAATTATTACAAATTTAATTATCAGGTTATAAAAAATAATAATAATAATAATAAATACCCACCTATATACTTTTATACATACATACATACACTAGGTTAGTTGTATCTAAAAATTACAAATAAAAAAAATGAAAATGAAAATGTTATAGAAAAGGCGCTATCATTTTTCAATAATTCTTATTATAGATTTCCTTCAATTTGTTTTTAACAAAACATGAATCTCAGCTTTGAATTTTTCAATTGAATTTATATCTTTAATATAAATAGGTAAATAGTTATAGGATTTTGGTCCTAAATATATAAAGTTTTTTTGACCTATAGTTTTTTTCATGTATGGTACTGAAATATTTTGTTTTTGTCTAATATCATAATCATGAGTAACTGTATTTTGTATTTTTTTGTTTTCAATCTGATCTATTACAAGAATTTTGAAATTCATTTGTCTTGGATCAATGGTGTTTGTTTCTTTATATAATACATCACTTGGAAATCTATAATCCCTCTTTGATATTATTTTCAAACATCGCTTTTGAAAAATTTCAATAGGTTCTAAATGTGTCTTTGAAATTCCTCCCCATCCTATTAAACCATATTCTAGATGTGGTCTTAAAAGGTACAATATTTTCATATGTTTAAAATCCAAAATATTTGAAAGCAATTTAAATTTGTATACTATTCGCCTTATTTTTTACTAAGGAAAGAAATATGTCTATCCCATCTAAGATGGCTATCTATAATAATACCTAGATATTTGATTTCAGATTTTGAATAAATAACTGTTTCTAAACTTAAGGACATTTCTTTGAATTCTGGAATACCTTTGCCATAACTACAAAAGGGAACGAAAAATGTCTTTTTTAAATTGATGGAAAGAAGATTTGTACTAAGCCAGTGTATAATTTTCTTGAAATCAGATATTGCAGATTGCAGATGTCAGTTCATCATTTAATTAAAAAATAACATGTTTAGTACCTCATTTTTCACAAAGCATTGGAATGTTATTTTAAAGTCACCATAAAACGTATTTATTCAATAAAATGTGTAACTCAACATTTATAATATAAAATTGTCATTTTAACCGGATATGGACACTTCTTGAGAGTTTTAAATATTAATGAATTATATTTATCATTGCATAACCAATATCTTATGCGAAATTTATAATGTAAAATGGTCCATACTATTACGAAATGTCGGTATTTTCAAAATTTATTATCTATTTTCCAAAGTTCTGTTATTTTCTGCCATTCTAATTGAAATTATGAATCGGATAGGTGTAGATACTCAAAAGCAGAAATACAACTCTGGGATATTGTCCTGTCGAAATTCTCGTTAATGGCAGAACGGTCAAACCTAAAGACGGTCTCGACTGTGTCTGAATATAACCTTCAGATAATCATTATCTTCTTGTTTAAGTGCCGTACTCGTATTCGAGTAAAGGTGACATCTCTACATTGAAAGTGTTACTATAGGCTAGGGAACCTACAGTTTTGTGGATTCCGAACCACCACCCTATGTCTTAAGATAAATCTCAAGACACGCCCTTCCGGAAGAGCTCTTCTAGGGATCCGAATGCACGACATCATAATCGCCGGTCACTCTTCAAAACCTTTCGACACACACTGCGCTGGTTAACTTTACTCACAAAAAGGCTGGTGTGCCATGAGACTTTCTCTTTGCCAAAACAGTATTGAGGGGTTCAAGGATATCAAAAATACAGAAGAGGTAAAGAACACCATATGAAGCCTATGAAGTCATATCTACGAAATTATGCCTCCAGGTTCTTTTCGAGCTTCCTGTATCCGCGTTGAAGATCTACTACACACACTTACAAAATCCATCTCAAAACCATTGTATTGTACTCTAAGAGCCTTAAAAATAAGAGCTTCCTAGAAATCTTCACAATATATTTCAACTGGGACTTTTAAGCCTAAATTAAGAATCTACTGAGATTAGAGTAATTACCTAATTAAATTTTATTATAAAAATTCACTGGGATGTTAGAAATACTGGAAGCATTTAAAAAACTATAATAGCATTTCGGAATTTAATTGGATATCAACAACTCTCGCAAAGATACTTTAAGATATACTAAGGTAGGTACGCGAATGTTGAAATTTATAACTATTAGAGCTAGGCTTGCACATACATACATTTCTATACTTTAGTCGAAAGAAATGTAATGGCTTTCATTAGCTCAACAGGTACTTGGTGTTTGATGTTTTGACTTGAGTGAGTCCGTCTTTCTTTGAAACGGGTGCCTGCTTAAAACCGCTCTACCGAAGTGAAATCTTCTGTAAGAAATGATTGATGAGTAATATAATTTAGAGAATTTTTAAAACTAGTTTGAATATAGGATACTTATTCAGAACCATTGCAGACAGCCATTTTGGGAATAGATGTATGTTGTTTTCTACTTAGACAAACAGCAATATAATGTTCCTCGATGTTTATGAGATTTTACATTAAGAGCTTCTGCCAGCATATCCAATGCTATTTTGCGTCAAATTTCAAATGGGCATTAGTTACTGTATCTTGTATAAAAAATATAAGCCGATTAGTTGAGGATTGAAATTAGTGTCAATGTTTATATGTACTGCACAATTCTTCTCAGAATTAAGTACTTATACATTGGTAAATTATGAATCGCAGTTTTGAGTATTAGCTATGAATGGCAGTTAGCATATTAATTTTCTTTACCGAAGATTTTATTAAAAAGAAATCTAATAATTTTGTAAGAATGACTTAGTTACACGTAAGTTCGATGCGATAAAATGATGTTATTTCGCGCGGCGTAAAAACGATTGGTGATCGGGCAATTTTCAATTAACACCGTCATTGTTTTAAAACTGACATTTAGATGCACCAATTCAAATATTTACTTAAAAGTTATATCCTAATGGTTTAGAGGGTGTTCCATTTTGGGTAGTTTTGCAGAATATCTCCGTTATTTTATAGATAGAAATTTGCGGTTTTCGCGACAGGGTGCTACTTTTTCGTAAAACTAAAGATGCCGTTAAACATTTTCATAGCCCTTTTAGTTTTTAAGATATGGTGCATTTTTATCGAAAAGGTAAAATAATATTCTTATAGATTTTTTTCGTAGAATGTAGTGTTGTGGATAATTTTTGTTACATATTTACTATTTTTGAGTTATAAACCAAACTTATGTTTTCTTCTTAATGGAACAACCTATATATTTATAGACTATAAAATTTGTCTTTTTTACCTTCTCAAAAATATATAATAGCTTGCACTTTTTCTCAAAAATAGACAAATAAATGACAATTCTATAAAATTCAATGCATAATTTAATGGTAGGGCATGGTTATTGTTTATGAGAAGAAACAAAAACAAATGTCAAATATTTATCTATATATATATATATATATATATATATATATATATATATATATATATAAATTAGGAGCTATCCGTACCAGATGACCATATTAGAATATGAATAATAATTTCACGCCTAGCTGGTAAATTGAACCTACATTTCGTAGGGTGCCGCAATAAGAACGAGGTTTGTCGTCTACATATTGCGTTTGTGTGCATTTTTTCCACTATACTGCTCAATCAGATTGATTACCAAACATAGCATCAGTCTCCCAGATATATATCATGATTTCGAGGTTGTTGCCTCTCATCAGTATATCGTAGGGTGAAGAGCCATATTTGATAATCAATCCTTATTTGGAACTCATACTTGTATCAATCTTCGGTATAGAACTGTCGGTGGAGACAAGTATGAGCGATATATTAAGCATGTATAATGGTGGATAATAACAATCGGTAAAGGTTAATAATTAATTAAATAAATTAGGAGCTATCCGTACCAGATGACCATATTAGAATATGAATAATAATTTCACGCCTAGCTGGTAAATTGAACCTACATTTCGTAGGGTGCCGCAATAAGAACGAGGTTTGTCGTCTACATATTGCGTTTGTGTGCATTTTTTCCACTATACTGCTCAATCAGATTGATTACCAAACATAGCATCAGTCTCCCAGATATATATCATGATTTCGAGGTTGTTGCCTCTCATCAGTATATCGTAGGTTGAAGAGCCATATTTGATAATCAATCCTTATTTGGAACTCATACTTGTATCAATCTTCGGTATAGAACTGTCGGTGGAGACAAGTATGAGCGATATATTAAGCATGTATAATGGTGGATAATAACAATCGGCAAAGGTTAATAATTAATTATATAAATTAGGAGCTATCCGTACCAGATGACCATATTAGATTATGAATAATAATTTCACGCCTAGCTGGTAAATTGAATATATATTCATATTCTAATATGGTCATCTGGTACGGATAGCTCCTAATTTATTTAATTAATTATTAACCTTTGCCGATTGTTATTATCCACCATTATACATGCTTAATATATCGCTCATACTTGTCTCCACCGACAGTTCTATACCGAAGATTGATACAAGTATGAGTTCCAAATAAGGATTGATTATCAAATATGGCTCTTCACCCTACGATATATATATATATATATATATATCTTATGGCAGTGTATGAAACATATGAAAAATATGCTGATATGTTTTATTAAGAGTGACGAAAATTCCGAAAAAGCTTCGGAATTATATTTCCAAATGTAATTAAGTTATTATGGCTATGAAAATCTATGTTCGTGTGTATGTGACTAAACTCCTCCTAAACGACTGAAACAATTTTAATGATTTTTTTTGTGAATATTTAAGGGGATTCGAGAATGGTTTAGATTCACAAATGAACTTGATAGATGGCGCCGTTGTCGGTATGTCAAACGGCTGGGCCGACTGTGATGAAATTTTCTATTTATATTCCAATGGGTCCCTGGATGATTTAAAAACACAATTGAACCCGGTTGGTGGTGATGCTGTCAGCATATCGCTTAAAGCTTTTCCGGGTACGACGACGTCTGATGAGACAGCTAGTTATCAGTATAACTTTGTTTTTAGATATATTTGCTCGTTTCAAAGCACATTTAGTTGAGCACGGATGATTAGTTTATCAAAAACATACAACAAACAGAACCGGGAAAGAAAAGAAATATATATTTTGGGATATATAGAAGCAACCCTTTCGACCTCATGTAGAAAAAATGAGAAGGAAATCGGTGTGCCAAAAACTGACGCTCAGAGGATCTTGAACAAATTTAACTATAATCCAAACAAATCCATACCTGGAGATGCCGATCGCCGGGCGCTGTTTTGCCAGTTTCTTACAAGTGCGGGCATTTTTATACGTGTCAATGCTAGGAACTGGTATACATTGAATAAGCATTTAATATTTGAAAGGGCACAACAAAGACGCTTTGGAATTGGGGTGTCATGTTTTATTTTGGGCAGACTTATAGTTTGTAGGATTTTTGAAGGAGGTCTTACAGCACAATATATTGAATGTTAACAGGGGTTGGTGTCTGAGATATAAAACCTTCCGCAAGTAAATTGCCTTGTTCTTCGGAAAGATCATGATGAATTTATTTCCAGAACAAAAACAAATTTCTATCTTCTGTTTATATATATATTGCGAAACATTTCAATTTTCTCTTTGTTTTTTGAATCAAAATAATCCGAAATCTGTTTCATATTCCACCTTTCAATCTTACTTTTTTTTCTGTGTTATGACTTGGTGTTCCTGCACAATTTGTTTTGAAAAACTTTTGATATTTAATATTATTGGGCTGAAAAGAATTCAATCCACAACTACGAAATCCCTTTTTCAAAATATCAAATGTATTTTGGAATATACTTAAAACTTTGTGCAAGAGAGGGGCGAAGTCTGCTTTCCTAAATCTGGCTCCTTGAATTTCCATTCGCCAGATGATAATAGCTTTTTTCCATTCATGTTTCAATGGTCGAAAAAAGGCAACATCCAGTGCTTGGAGGATGTGAGTGGAATTTGGGAAGAAGCTAATCAGAACAATGTCGTTGTTCGAACAACCACTCAAAAAATACATTTGCAAAGTAGGTATTCATAAAACGATTCTCCTGTCATTCAGCCCGAATCTGAACGACCTATCGCCCAGATGGTATTTTTGCAGTGGTAACTCCCCTGCTGCATTTGACATCACTAATGTGGTAACACACTCTTTTTCATCATTATTTATCAATGAATGAATGGCTCTATCTCCCTTTTTTACGAACACTTTCTCACCTTTGGGGCTGAGAAAAAATGCCGATTCGTCACAATTAAATATCTTTCTAGGATAATTCCACACGTCAGCTAGGTTATTGTCATCTATACAGTTTTGAATTTCAAAGAACCATCCTCTTATTTTTAACTCTGTAACAGAAGATCTGGCCTTGGTTAAATTCTGTGTTACCTACTGGGAAATCTCTGGGTGGCGTCTTAAAAATAATTCATACCAATGCCTCCCTGGCTTTCCATTTGTGAATGGTGTAAGGCGGTTCATTTTCCTGAGAAGTAATTGAACACTTTCTAGAAGAGCTTCCTCTGTGATGAGAAACTCACATTTGGCTACGTGAAACATCTACTTCACTAATAATAATTCCTCTTCCGGTTTTAGTATGATTTCGGGACCTATCTTTCTCTCTATAGGTACCATTCCAGCAACTTTATTTGGACCTTTTTGAAATGTGTTGGTGACTGAAAATCAAATCAAATTACCTTCAAATGAATTAATAATCGGCATTCTTACAAGAATAGGCAATAAAATCATCAAACTGAATTATTATCGGATGTAGATTGATGTTTTAGGAAATTTGAAATATTTTTTTATCTGATTACTAAAACTGAACTGAAAGAATAATGAGTAGTTTTCCCTAAAATCGGTAATTAAAACGAATGTATCGAGTCACAGTCACCAACAGGAGGTGAATTCATTTATCGACATAAAGTTGTAGTATCGACAGCAATATTTTTGAACTCCTATTTGATAATTTGAAAGAAAACAGTATGTCGAACAAAACATGTGAGTTTCTGCTAGCCAATCAAAAATTATCTTGCAAGGGCCTTTTATCGACACTCATGTCGATATCTAGAACACATCATGTTTCAGATGTACTTTTTGTCGATGCCCAAATTCTCAGCAAATATGAGATGTATGACAAATTTTACATAAAACTAAAAACAATGAAACATAGAAGTATATTGGTCATCAAAATATTATACTTTACTAAGATTTTTTTGGTATAAATAAACATAATATAACAAGTTAAGGTTAAGCACTTACCAGATCAGTAAGGAAGACAGTATTTACTCGACAGCGACTGACACTCTACTGATTAGAAGCAGTTGTTGTAGGGGGGGAAATGCTTAAGAAAAATGGGTGATAAATTTAAATATGTTCAGAAAACTAGAAAATGGAAACTTGTCAAATTAAAAGTTCCATGAGAGCCCACTTTATCTTGTTAAATAGAAAATAACCTGAAATTTTCGATAATTGGGATAGTGTCGATAATTGGGGCATTTACCTAATTATATATTTTTTAAAAAAACAAATTCTATAGTCTTTAAATTGACAGGGTGTTTCTTTTAAAAACATAAGTTTAGTTTATAACTCCAAAACAGTAAGTAAATATGTAACAAAAATTATCTAAACCACTGCATTCTAAGTAAAAAATCTATAAGAATGTTATTTTACTTTTTCGGTAGGTAAATTGTAGGATAACATTTTCAAAAATGGTATCTTTGTGGTGTCCATATTTAAATTTCGCGGGTTGTTTATTTTTCTTTATATATGAATCATAAAAATCAACATATGATGTCTTATTATTTTGATATATCTATGTTATTACTCATAATACAGAAAATTAAAATTTGATAGACAGCTGTGCCGGATCGGTTTTGAACGGCATGCTATGTTGAGAAATATTTCTGTCAGGTGTAGAGTATTTGTTTTGTTTGGACGTTTTTTTTTGCTTCTGGAGAGAAAAAGTTTTGCGAGGTGCGATAAAAATAGGAGAGTGATTGTAGACTTTGAGGGTAAGGTGTATTTTTTTTGTTTTATAGTTGTATGTAACTGATGAGTTTTTGTTTTATTGTTGTTGGAAATTTATAAGAAGGTTTGAGCTATTTTAAAATTAAATGCACTTGTTTTGGTATCATTTATTTGATGAATTAACTTGGAATAATTACTTCATCACATAAAGTCATTTTATAGACGATGCGAGAGTATCGTGAGTCAGGCCAAGAGACCATTGTATGATAGAGATTTGTTGAATATTATTTATTTTGGTATATGTTACTGTTTTCATGATGATGTCAATAACTATTGTTTATTTCAAAAATGAACACCTTTGTAACAGTATCTCATGGTAAATGGTATTGACCGTTGACATCAACATGCAAAAAGTATTTGTCCCAGGGACTTGAATCCCTAATTGAGCAGACTGACAGCGAGCGGCGGGTCTGTCCCTCCGTGTACCCTTCGGTTTCGAATGTTGTTGTCGTGTTTCGAAGTATATCTGAGATATGGTTGTCTTGGGTGGTGAGTGATTCTTTCTTAATTTGATTGTTTTATACCATCATTTATTATTGTTAATCACAGTACAAGTAAATTCATCAAGAGTTTTCAAGAGTTATTATGTAGTAGTGTCAGACCTTTGTGAATTCTCACAACAAAGAGAATGTGCATTGTTATTTAAAATTTATTATAAAATATTTGATAGTACATGGGTTTTTTTCGCTCTTTTTCCCATGTTATGAAGATATTAAGAGCGACCTTCCTGGTCTAAATTACAAAATTTATTTTCTTTTCAAATTGCCTGTATTATTTTAAATCATTGAATGTTTTCCTATTTAATTCAAGTGAAAAATGATGTGTTGTTTAAATAAAAGGACTGGTAAGGGATTTTGTTGTTTCAATTACTGTATACCCCCTTTCTCTACTAGAAGGTTGACTCCGTTGCATCCTACAAACGTGTTTTCTTATATTATTAGAGTGCCTGACACTTCAGGTAAGTCCTAAAATCCACTAGACTAGATGATCACATGCCAAGAGACAAGTCGTGAAGTTAGATAGTGAATTAGAGTTAAACTGTAGCGCGAACCTGTGGTCTTTGGATACACTACATCTTAAAAACTAAAACGGCTATGAACTTTTCTTTAACGGCATCTTTAGTTTTACGAAAAAGTAGCACTCTGTCGCAAAAACCGCAACTTTCTGTCTATAAAAATAACGGAGAAAGTACCCAAAATGGGACACCCACTGCTTGAATTTTAAGCTTAACATAATTAGGAAATAATTATGAAATTATTATAAGGTAGGAGTGATCCGCCAACCATTTATGTTTCAGCAAACCATCCGCCAAAATGATAATGATATTATTGGCCACCACTTGACCCCGAACTTTCAGCCATAACTATATTTGAGATGAAGACACCATATGTAATATACTGCTTTTGGCCAGCCCTGAAGATCCTTACCGTGCATTAACTTGGCACTTTGTCATGTCATCCTCAATAGATATGCATTAACTAAATGAGTACTATACCGTTTCAATAGCTCGTAGTTTATTAAATTTGAAACTTCTGCCATCTGAATAAATTGTAAACGCCTTTACATTTCCATCGAGTTTTATGTTAATTTTTTACGAAGAATCCCAAGCCCACGATATCCCCAAACAGAAATAATATATAAATATACAATATTTTGAAGAAAATAATTATTAGGACCAGATCGTTTTGTTTTATAATAAGTTAAGTATATAAGGTTTTATAAAAAAGGCCCTGTTATAAATAAAAACTAAATTAACTAAATGTAACAGAACATTATCGATTATAAAAAGCAGTAATAACATTTAATAAAGGTTCAAATAGTTTAAATAAATGACATGATTTTATTAGTTTGAATTCTAATATCTTCTTGATAAATACTTTCGGTTTCTATAAAGATAGTGTTTGTCGTCGTATTCATTCAACTGTGGGATCAGCATTGGCATGTACGATATTTAACAAGACAAATTTATTTCTACCACGCATGACTTGGAAATTATTTTCTCTGCAACATATATTTTTTGAAATCTGGGTATCTGGTGATTCTTCCATGAAATGCTGGTAAATTAAAGTTTCGCTCTGGGTAACGTTTGCAGGCATATTCCTTCAAAATTCGAAATCGGTTACTCTGTTTGGATCTTTTAGGCTGTAAACTCGTAATGTGCTTTGCAGAATTTTCAGAACTTCAGACGCTTTTCGAATTAGGTACCTACCCTTAAATCAAGATCATTATTTTGAAAATAACTTACTACATTAAGCATACGTTTTTTGGATTCTTCGGAATATTGCATTTTCTGCACTTAATAATGCGTTATTTAAGTGATTTAATGAGATTAACTATTGGCGTTACCTCTAATTGGTAATCGACATTAATTTTTGTTAGTAATTTTTTGTTTCATCTGATTCATGGATGATAAATAAGGATGGGGTTATTCCGAATGGGTAGGATTTTGTGTATGACAAAATGGATGTTGATTTCAGGCGGTGCTCTTTGTCGATTAAAAAGAGCGAGTGTGGTGGGCGAAGCGAATCATATTCTTTGTGTGATATTTATTATTGACTCAATTTCTGAAAGAAAGGCAGTTTAGTTCGTTTGTCAAAAAATATATGAAACAATTTTTCTCTGAACAGGTTATGCAGTGTGAATATTAAGTAATTAAGTAACGGAAAAATTAATGTAATTCTAAAATCAATACTGGAAAATATAGATCATAACTATCAGAACAAAAGACGAAACACGTACCTATGTAATCCATCTACTGAAAAAGACCCAGAAAATGTTTATAACAAAGTAATAATTGAATGTATCCATTACCTACTTTATTTCCACATTGGGAGATTCTGTCTAATATTTCAATAAACATTTTTGTGTAACAAACTATTTATAATATTTTTGTTATAGCCGAGAAAAAAATCAAGCCCATCACCTAGCTAACCGACATTTTGACAGATGGCTTCACACTTTCCTGAACATGATCCTTGAAATAACAAATAATATATGACCCGTTACATACGACATGTGTTTCATTTCACCTACATATGATGATGTTGACCTTAGCAGAAGGCGCTGAGGCTGCTTCTTCAAAAAAGTGACGAGTTTTTTGAAGAACTCGATACGAATTCAAATGTTAGCCGGCTAAGATAAACATGAATCCATTAAAAGTTAACTGAGCAGACATATGTCCTGATTAGGGACCACCCATGCGTGGTAATGATAGAGGGTAATTTGAAAAGTGTGCAAAGGAAGGTGAGAAGTGTTTTGGAAGTCGAATATGCTATCTTTCTTAGAGATTTATTCGTACTTAGTACGAGTTTTCATAATTTATAAACTAGATTAGCACAATGCTTTGACCAAAATATATATGCAATATATATTATATTCAAACATAACTTTTGCTTTCTTGAACAACCGAGTTTCGTCGTTTAGCGCATCTTAATCGCGTTTAAAAGCTGCTAGCTGTCACTTCTGTTACTGTTATCTGGCTTGTAGATATTATTATTATTATAAGTTATTATTATTGCAGTGTTTGTTTATTGATGATTTTTTTATCTGTATTTGATTCAATAGAAGATAAATTATCTAGAGTTGCCGAAAAAAATGTAGGTACCAAAAATTATTTAAGTTCTTTTATTTTGATCGTTTGTATTGATATACATAGTGTGATGAACAGGTGCACTTTGAGTTTGGCAATTTCTCTTAAACAACAATATTAGGACATATAATGGATCAGTTTCCACTAAAAATTATTGCTTGCTCACTTTACATTGCCGCAAAAAATACACCTCAAATTTCTCATATGACAGTGTTGTGCGCCACCATGTTTACGATGTAACGAGAAGCAAACTGAATTTTATAGAAAAGCTATATTTCCCTATGTTTACGTGCTATAGGCTGCACTCATGATAAGTTTAGTAAATCACCAGGAAAAGTATTATTATTAGTGGCCAAAGCCAAAGCATATTTATTGTTTTATATAATAATAATAATAATAATAATACATTTATTATCTACCATGGATACATAATATACAAAGTACAATACAAGAATGTATAATGGTAAATAATAGGAGAACTGTGCCGAGTGGCCGATTCTTCCACAGTTTCCTCAAAGTACAGAAAATAACCTAACTAAGTTAACTTCACTAGGAATACAGAATTAAATGAAAAGTATATAAAAATGTGTTTATACCTTAATTTTACACCAAGAGAAAATGAGAAATACAAAAGAAAGAAAAAAATATAAATCTAGAAATATTCCTCAGGTATATGCAAAGATAGAATATAATACAGGTCATTGCCGGGAAAACAGAAATCGCTTGTACCAAAGTTTGAATGCCTCATATGATAAGGAGAAATTTGGAACATCCATTATATCGCCAAACAGTGTAACGTTATAAGAAAAAGACCGTCTGAATAATTGCTTCTTGTTGGGAATCATGAGCATATTTCTACGCCTAAAATTCAGATTATGTAGATCCGTTCTAAATGTTATTCTCCGGTATAAATAGCCCGGTATTGTACTTTTCAAAATTTTATAGAAGAAGCATGCCATATGAAGTTTACTACGATTGAACATGCTAAGCCAGCCAGTGTCCTTCAGTTTGTGGGAAATACTCTGAGGTCTTCGAATCCCGAAAATTAGTCTCAAGCATGAGTTTTGTATTTTTGGATTCTTCTAGTGTCAATACTATCGATACATGGGCCATAGACGACATCACAGTGATTGAAGTGAGAAAGTACTAACCTATCACAAAGTTGAATTTTCAATTTCGAGTTAAGAACATGTCTATGCCCATAGATGCACTTCAAGGAGGTATAAGCATTTTGCAGATTTTGATTAACATGATGTCTGAACCGAAGCTTGGAATCCATGTAGAGCCCGAGATTCTTACATTTATTTTCGAATTTGTATATGCAAGGAATTGAGCGCATCGTTTCTCTGAGTGTCTGACCCAAAATAGGAGGGCAACAGATTTTTTCGAATTGATTTTCAGGAGATGCTAGTTTGTTAAATCGAGAAGATCATTCAAATCCAAATTGATAAAGCCGTTGGCTTCAGCTATATTACAAGATCTGAACGAGTAGTACAGCTGGGTGTCGTCCGCATAAAAATGATATTTGTAGTGTGTCAAGCTCGAACAGAAATTACTAGTGTAAATGGTATACATAAGATAGAATACTTCCCTGAAGGATTCCTTCTTGCAAGTTCAGCAGAGCAGATGTTCGGTTAAATAGGATAGCATGAGAGAGCACGCTGATTCGCTAAACCCTATGAAGTGTAGAATGGCAACCATGATTTTATGATTAATGGTGTCAAACGCTTTCGAGAAGTCAAATGAGATAAGAGCACACATTTCGTTATTATCAAGAGATTGGAATATATCCTCTGAGATTGCTGAGAGTGCTGTCGCAAAACCTGATCTGAATCCTGACTGATGAAGGGGAAGTATATTGTGCCTTTCAAGGTGACATTTTATTTGCACATCCAAAATTTTCTCTAAAACTTTAGAGAGTGTTGGAAGCGTGCTTTTGCTCCGTAAGTCGGAGAGTTCTGTTGCGATTTTAATTTTAGGAAGTGGTAATACATAAGCACGTTTCCAAATTCTGGGAAAATAGCTCTTTTTCAGACATTCATTCATGGCATGAGTAATGTAACCGATTATAAATGGAGAGCAGAGGTTTATGTCTAAATTATCAGAACCAAATGATTCAGATTTTATTTTTTTGATTGAAGACACTGGTAACACCCTCTTTAACTTTTGGAATAATAATTTGTCACCTCAGGACTCGGTTGTAGGTCATTTTTAGAAGCATTCACGAAGTAGTTATTCAGAACATTAACATTTTTAGGTTTTCCGGTAGTTCATGGTAATTGCTCTTCAATATATCCAATTTCCTAAATTTTAGCCACTGCTGTCGACTATTCAAATGTCGTAGAGCATATTCTAAGTAGGCCTTTTTTCCCTATTAATGGATGCCGATATGAAGTTACGCAGCTGTTTGTAGTACTTGAAGTGTGCTGGCAGTCGGCTTTTCCTATATAGTCTCAATGATTTATCGCGCATTTTCTGCATAAGCCTAATATTATCTGTGATAAGGGGGTGAATTTTTGTTTAATATTAGAGTACCGTGATATTTTCAGCGGGGCAAGTCTATCAGCCAGAAAAATAATATTATTATTGAGGAATTCAATTTTATCATCGATTGATTCGATAGTGTAAATATTTTCCCACGGTAATGATTCTAGATCTGCTTGAAAAAGGTTTATATTGATTCGACTAAAATCCCTGTAGTAATAAGTTTTGGTTTCGGTAGAAAGGTTGGTCATAAGTGGAAGAGAACAACGGATAAGAAAATGGTCTGCTATGCGTCATGCACGATAGTCTCTGAGATAATGTCAAGATTTGTAAAAAGTAGGTCTATGAGTGTCGTGCTGTTGTTTGAGACACGAGTAGGACTTTTTATCATTTGAGTCAAGTTGAAAGAATCAGTAATGGATAAGAAATGACTCGACGCTTGTGAATCGAAGTCCAGTAAATTTATGTTAAATTACTCAGGCATGTAATTTTGTCATAATCAGAATCGTACATAATCTGAATTCGGTGGTATATATACAACTCCAAAAGCATGTTTATGATTTTCTAGTATAATTTCTATCCATAGTTGTTCCAAGTGATCAGATGTTTCATTAAAAATAATTTTAGCATTAAAATTATTTTTTACATAAATTCCGATTCCGCCACCTCTTTTCACTAAGGGATCAGACCTAATAAAATTATAGCCATGTATTGCTATGACATTATTTGGTATTCCCGATTACCGATTGTCTCAGTTATCATTATCAAATCATATTTCTCAGCGACAATGTGCAAGTGTAGATTATTTAAATGAGGAACTAAGGAGCGAACATTAACATGGGCAAGAGTGAATTTCATTAAGTTAATATAAAAAGACGTGAAAGGCTGGTGGCGACTAATCAGAATTTTAAAGTTTTGGTAGATGAACTTTTTTGTCAGGAATTACAATTTGTTGATTCAGTGACTTCAAATTGGGTTTAATAGTAGTGTTCAGGGCAGGTTCAATGTTGTCTTGGATATCTTCAGTATTAGAGATGTCGGTGATTGATGGGGGATGTGAAGGACTTGAAGGAGCACTATAAGATTCTGGTCTTCTTATATTTGACAGTTGTATATTAACCTGACCTTCACTTCCCTTTTCTAATACATTAGTAGTATAGGCTGTTCCGTTGATAAGAAGTTTGTGATTCAATATTTTGACAGGAAGATTTCTCTCTCTGGCCTCCTTCATGTTTTGCCAGTATTTTATTATTCAGGCGATCTTCGTAGCAAAGATCGTGTGAAATAAATACGTTGGTAACTTTTAACTTTGAAATGTTCTGAAATATTGAATTCTTTTTCAAATAAGAATTGAGCTCAATCTTCAAAGCTGTCTTGGAGGTATTTTGCAGAGAATAAAAATTGTTGAGGTCAGATTCACACAGACTAGTTCCCAACAAGGAGTTGAGTTTTCTGTTAGCTGACTTTGCGCCTTCAGTTTCGTAATCACAGTCTAAACCTAATACAACGATATTATTTTCCGAGATTTCCTATCAAGGACGAGATAATTCTCAGTGAGTTTTTCACACTTCTGTTCAAGTTCAGATATCTTTTTATTCTGATCTATGATGTCTATCAGTTTCTTATTTTCAGAAGCTATATGTATTTTCAGCCCCACTTTAACTTTATCATTTCCACTTTCAATAGATTCAAATAATTTTGAAAGTAGTTGATTGTTTGTTAGCTGTTTATCTCCACTCATATCTGCGAATAAAACTGACCGTTGGTGGAATATATGTTCAACCTAAAGTTTTGACATCGGAGTTGTTTATTATCACTTCAGGATTAGGGTCATCGAATGTATATATGCAATTTATTAAAATAATCACAAGATTCACTTCTACTTCAGGTGATAAGGAACTAACTATACTTCCACTTAGCACTTTTTAGAAATTTACAGAGCCAACATTTGAATTAACAAACACAAAGGTATAAATAACAAGTGTTGACTGTTTTCACCAGTTGTTCTATCTATATACTACTATATATTTTCGGAGGAAATAATCCTGAGCTAATTGAGTATAGGAAAGACTACTTTTCTCTGAATATACAAGTCATCTGCAATGCCATATAGGAATTTACCGATATAGTTTCCGGCCAGGAAGTACACACGATCCTTATATCTTCAGCACCTGCTATAGAAAAGCAATATTTGAATAGGGCCAATATGGAATGGCCGTTCTAGTTGGAGATCCAGGCTACGTCTGTAAAAATTATATGATGACTCCATTCTCCATTCATGTGGCAATCCACATTTCTATTACATAATATTGGAAGAAGAAGTGGTTATGCCACTCCTTCAGACGATAACCAGGTGATGAATCCTGCCTTCTAGGATGCTCTATTAGCTTTGGTCAATATTTATAATAGAAATAGGGATAATAATTCATTTATTTCGTTCGAATGCATAATACACTATGGAAAAAGTCACAGGAGAATACAAGTATAACAATCAAAGAACAACAATAACACCCCTCGGGCTACAAAAATTATCAAGTTTATTGAAGACTTCCAAGCCCAGATACATTGAAGATCTCCTGTCTATCCTAAAGTTATAACTAAGAAGCACAAAATGACTTGTGCTACGCCTGTCGTGTTGTTGCTGTTCACCATTCCTCAAAAATTTATCTTTATTTTTATAAAACAGAATAGCCAACTCTAGGATTAGAAGATTAATTACTTTAAGTGATCATGCATGTATCAGTATGAAGAATGCCAACCATGCATCTTATAATTCTTTTCTCACTCACAAGAACACATTCGCGGATCCAGAAGAAGCCCCCCAGAACACAAGGCCATACAGAATCCTGGAATGTGTGTGCGCATAATAAACTGATAGTAGTTGATTTTGTGCGAGAAAGTTTATCAAATTTCTAAACAAAAGAGATCATTGTTTGGTTTGGTGCACACATTCTCACAATGTCACCTCCATTTAAGGCACTCATTTAACATGATTCCTAATAATCAAATTACGTCTGACCTTTCAAGGTCCATACCATTTAACTTGATGTTATCAATCATACTTTTAATGATATTCTTGAATAATGAATGTTATTAAACTATTGATAGAAACTATTCAGATTTTTTTGGATATTATTCTCTAACGCACTAATTCTGCCAGCTGAAACGAAGAAAGTTGCATCATCCGCATAAAGATAAATATCGTTGTCCAACTTATTATCAATGTCATTGATATAAAGGAGGAGTAACACAGGACCCAAAATGGAGCCCTGTGGTACCTCGATCGAAATATTCCGTACCTGCGAATTCAAAGCATCATGCATATTCTGTATTTTGACAAATTGTTTCCTGCCGATCAAAAAACTAGCTATGCATTTCTGTGGATTACTCCTAGCACCGTATTTAAAAAGCCTTTTTAAGAGGATATGATGAACAACATAGTCAAACGCTTTGGTTAAATCGCAGAAAATGTCCGCTGGGCACTCACCGGACTCAGTGTCTAAGTAGCTTCTCCAAAAGGGCATACATTACATCAGTGGTATAATATTCTGGACGAAATCCATATTGATTTTTGTTCAAAATCTTGTATTTCTCTAATAACCCTGAGAACTTGTTTTAAAAACAGTACACGAAAACTGTGAAAAAAAAGTGGGGACCTTTGTCCCATTGCTCATTGCTTTAATGGGCCTTTAATTCGTTATATTCTTGATATCCCATCTCTTGTTTATAAGAATAATTCTATTAATTTTCTGTTTCTCAGGTTAAACTCCCACTAAAAATGATATTGACTTATGGCGTCAACGGCTTATGAATGTAGTTCAAGCTTTCTTTAACAATGAAATGTGTTATATCATCTATTTCAGTAGATCTTCTTAGGTTTCAATTTATTCTTAAAATCTGTTCGAAATTCGTCTTCAACAAAAGGAAAGAGAAACATAGAGCTATAATGTAATTTAATGTTATCTTTAAATATATTTTTGGGAATTTGATTGCCTATATCAGTGTAGTATCAATGAAAAAGTTATTAAATAATTCAGCAAAGTCCTTTAGGTTGGATATGGTAAATTTATTATGTTCAATTAATATATTTTTAGAGCTGTTCTTAGAGTAATTAGACTATTGAACTATCCGTCATGCTGTTTTTTGGAATATGGCCGTTGCAGTCTTGTTTGATAAAACTTGTCATTTCTAACATTAATTTCGTGCAGATGTTTATAATTAAGATATTTAATTTTAAAATCAGAAAATACTTTGACAACGCAAACAGGTTCCTTAATTGACAACTGGACTCTCTTACTTTCTTGGTAATACATTTTTAATGTTTTAAACCTTTCAAGAGGTAAACGTCGATTGAAGAAGTGATTGTATAAGTATCATTAAAAGTGTTGAACGATTTGTTAACATTGGCTTTGGCATATATAATAATACCTCCTTTCATTCTTCAATAAATATACCTACTTATCGTTAAGAAAGTTCGATATATTGTGTTGGCTAAAGTCTCTTTTATATGCAATATTAATTGAAGAAGAATAACCATCATTATATGCAGAAAATAAGATGCTTCTGTGATCAGAATAATAAACACCATATACTGCATATAAGCTTGACAAAATATTAAAATGTAATCAAGAGTATGATGCAATCTATAGTAATGACGCAGCTCAGTTTGGTTAGCTGTGGTAAAGAAGATAGAAACTACAGTATACTGTAGGATCTTCTTTGGCTGTGGTATTAACATGAACACAATCAGATATTTCAAGACACTTCATAACATTAGTGAGCTTTAGGAACTCTATCTCTAATAGTATCAAAATTAAAGTCGCCACACAACATAAATATTATATTAGGCTTAAATAATTCATATTGTAGATGTTGTATTTTTTCACCAAATAGCAACACCACCTCCTCCAATATTAGATCTACAGAAACTGCAAATTTTGCTAAAATTTAAGAAGTGAATATTGTGAATATGAGACACAACATTTCTAAATCGCAATGTTCACTCAAAAGATTTAGCTTTTTCATGTTTGTATGCTTGCAACATTTTTTTAGTAAACTTAATGATCATATGAGTTTTTATGCAAAAGAGGAATACTAAGAAATGATCCTGTTTCAGAAATTAAGATTTACTACATACATTTCTTCTAAAAAGGATCCTTAAATAGTGTTAGATAGTTTTCATGTAAACTAAAAATTTGGTTTTGTGAAATTGATAAACATTATTTCCAGCTACATTGGAATAGATTTTTTTTATTCCAACAATTTTAAAGGAAATCTTCAGATTATTATTTGTCAGTCATTAAATTTGCTGAAAGTCTAGAAGAATTAGAGAATTTAGCATAATTATAAGTAGGACCGAATGATACTGATATTGTTCGTATCTAAGAGTGTTATATTTTAATATACTTAAAAGTTATAAATACAAATAATTTATGAAGTTTAATTAGAATCATGCGAACTTAAACTTCACATTAAAAATTTTTCTTAAATTCATTCACATTTAGAAAATATATAAAATGTGCGAACAACAGGTAAATCAAACAAAGTATTGGTACACTGTAGTAGATATAGAACTGAACTGAACGTAAAATTTCAGTATAAATAAATTGACTTTATAAATACCTCTTGAAAAGCAGGTTTCTAATAAACATAGCATAACAGCTTCAATAATCTAAAAGAGCAGATTTTGTCGCTCTCAAAATATGTTGATGTTGGAAGTTGGAATGTTAAACTTTACATTGCTGTAATACAAATTTACTGTACCTATGTAAAGTACCACAAAACGTATATTTAGAGAAATAAGAATGGCAGCTGTCGTAAATGATCTATAATGAACAGAAAATTGTTAAATATGGTGGATATAAAATCTATCTTAATTTTATCCCATACAATGGTGCCAATTCGTACTCATTCCATCAAACCGTCTAATTTGGTTTTTGTTCTCATGGCACGCTATTAATCAATAAATTTGTGTAATTTTCTCCCAATTCCTCATATAACTCAAAAACCTTACGATTTATGAATAGAGTATGGATCGATAAAAAAAACCTGAATTGAATACTAACCTAAACTACAGTGCGTTCCATTAAAAAAGTTCTACCTAATTTTTGGAACATCTTGTACATTTGGTTGAGTTTCTATCTTCCTTATAATAAGATTTATACTTTGTTATAAATCTTATCATCTGAAAGCCATCCCGGTGCAAGTTATTAATTTCATTTGCTAAAACCGTTTTCTTAAGAAATCTCATAGATTTTTTAATTGCACATAAAAAAGGTGCAGAATTATAGTTTCAAATGAAAAATATGGTATTTAATTTACAATAAGAAACCGGAAGTGACTAATTATATTAAACTATCAGTGCTTGTATATATATATATATATATATATATATATATATATATATATATATATATATATATATATATATATCGCAAACGAGGTTACAAAATAAAAACGAACAAAGACAAAGTTAGGACTTCCTTCGCCCATATGGACGGAAAACAATTAAGACATTTAAGACATTTGACAAAATTAAAATTTCTTAAAATTAAATGATCCTGTGCACTATTTTGTAAATAGAGTAAACAGTGCTCATGATCATTTAATTTTAAGAAATTTTAATTTTGTCAAATGTCTTAATTGTTTTCCGTCCATATGGGCGAAGGAAGTCTCGTTTTTATTTTGTAACCTCGTTTGCAAAACTCTGAAGATGAAAATACAAGGATAAGTTTTCACTTGGCAAAACAAGGAATGTTGTTTATAAAATACCTTGTCACAATTGTGAATTGGTATACATAGGGGAAACTAAAAGACAACTTAGCAATAGAATAGTGGCTCATAAAAGTGACTGTAAAATCAAAAAGCTCAACTGTGCCTTGGCCCAAGGCCCAACATGCCTGGCAGAAACACCATAACCCTAACTTTGAAGGGGCTGCTATTTTGGTTAAGGAGTCCAACTACACCAAGAGGCTAATACACGAAATGATTGAAATAAGCAAAGAACCCAATGCGATTAACAAATGCTCTAATGTGCAAGGAGTGAGTTCCATATATTCATTCATAATTTCCAAATATTGCACCTACAGTGAAAATAGATAAGCTGGCATGTTACTTATAGGTTATATAATTGTATATAATTTTTTGGCAAATTTGTGGTTCTATGGTCTTCATCTAAACTTGGTTTCATTTCATTTATGGTGAGAGGCCATCACTTCACTTCTTGTTTGTCTTTTTCTTTAATCAAGCTTGTTTTATGTTGAAGGTATTCCATCAATTTGTTATTCTCTACTCTCTGTTCTATACTTTGACATTTCAATTGTCATACACGTTGGTTAACCCGCCAAATTCAACACATTCAAACGAAAAAGAATATGTTTTCGTTTCCCTCTATCCATCAATTTCAAGGAAAGAAAAAGCAATAGTTCCTTTAAAGTTTTGTTTTGTTCTTTCTCATTCTTCCTTAGCTATTTCAAATAGACAGCCACTGAATCTTCACCTATTATATTTATACGTTAAACGGTTCAGTGATTATAATATGTGATGTTCCTTACTGTTAATCTAATGGAGAAAATGTTTCCGTACTTATGTTTTGTTAACTTAACGATGTAACCTCACTTGCATAGTAAATCTTTTTATATAATTTGTAGACTATATATAATTATTTTTATAACTACTTTGTATCCTGTTTTTAGCCTTGAAAAAGAAAATAAACATTTTCGAAAGCTCGGTGAGCAAACAGAGTCTTCTCAATTAAGCCCCATTTATCGACAGATTTCCCAGTCTTTATTCTAAGTGTTAGAGATATAACAAATACTGTCGTACTTCCACCACTAATTTATATATATATATTTCTATATATATTGTAACGGTGCAATTCTCGCTAAGACAAGAATGCGAAAAATGAAATATTATATGTTGAAAACTATATCTTTTAATTATAAAATAGTATACCCTATTTCATGACTTTTGATAAGCTAATTGCGCGACTGTCGGATGGTCATGCGTACCACCAGCAGGAATTTTTTGGAATGGGTAGAAATATTTGAAATTTTATCGAATTTCCGGGGTGTTCGAGATTGGAAGACAAAATGAAGGTCTAGTGTACTCACATGTTCTCTTGTGAAATTCTGATTAAACTTTTGGGAATCGTGTGTCTTATCCAGACATCTCTTTCGAGGATTATTTCCCAAAAATTATTATTGAGAGTGAAATTGTGTCAGTACGATTTTATGGTATTATTAGAATAGAATAGAATAGAATATATTTTGACCAAATCTATGTGTACAGCTTACAAACATCAGAGATAACATATTGGTAAGTCACAAAAAACAATAATAATTTCACAGATACATCTATAATAAAAATAAAATTATGGATTAAAATTAACCTTACAGAAATCATCAAATTTTTTTAATGAATAAAATGGATTTTCAAGTCAGAGGTTGCTTAACCAATTTCTGAATTTAATATTCTCCATACTAAAAGCAAAGGACCCAAAATTTCTCAGAAAAATAACCCCCATAATATTAGGGCTTTTTCCACTTAGACTTAAGTTATGTACAGGCACTAACAGATCATTTTTGTGTCGGGTATTGTAGTCATGAGTATCTGAGGTTTTACTGTAAAGATCTGCATTGACTTTGGCTGCACACGCGACGTTATAGATATATTGATTAATAATAGTAAGGATTTTAAACATTCGAAAGTATGGACGACGCGATTCTCTCGATTTTATATTGGTTATACACCGTAATACGTTCTTCTGAGCTACAAGAGCTCTATCCACCGCCGAACTGCAGCCCCAGAAAGATAATCCATACAAGAAACGGGAGTGAAACTCGCTGAAATAAACTGTACGAAGAGCATTGTTATTTAATAGACTTCTCACATTTCTGAGTAAGTATACTTTTGGATTGATTTTGGAGATAAGGTTTTTGACATGAATAGACCAGTCAAGTGTCTCTTCAGTGGTCAGACCTAAAAATTTCGTATTCTTCACTCTTTCCAATTGGCGATCGTTAATGCTTATTTTAAAGTCATAATCAACTCTTTTTTGTTTGGTATGAAAAACAATAAAGTTCGTTTTATTTCTATTTAAAAACAATTTATTTGCTGAAAGCCACTGATTAAAAATTGATAAAATATAACTGGTATCTCTTTCTGTATCTTCAAAACTACTTCTAGAAATTAGTAAAGAAGAATCATCCGCATATAGTGACAGTTTACAGTTTTCCAAATGAAACGGAAGCTCATTAATGAAAAGAGTGAACAGCACAGGGCCCAAGATCGAACCCTGTGGTACACCTATCGATACAGACTGTTTTTCGGACCTAGCCAATTGTTCCACTCCATGCCGTATATAAGGTAAGGACACCTCTTGCGATCTCCCTTCAAGGTATGAGGCGAACGATTTGGCAGCCCTTCCTCTTATTCCGTATCCATTTAGTTTTTGTAATAAAATCTGATGGTCAACTAAATCAAAAGCATTACTTAAATCGCAAAAAACACCGAGTGGAATATTTTTATTATCTAGCTCACACAAGATATTTTCATAGAATGATTTTATTGCCGTTATTGTGCTTAGTTTTTTCCTGAAGCCATGTTGATCAGGGCATATTATTTTATATTTATCTAAAAATGATTCTAGCCTATAGAGCATAGAATATTCTAGTACTTTCGAGAAAACGGATAGAAGGGATATTGGCCTATAGTTTGCAACATCCTGTTTATCTTTTGCTTTATACAAGGGCTTCACTATTGCAGATTTGAGAATAGTGGGAAATTTTCCTTGAGTAAAGGATTCATTAATTAAGTGCATGACAGGTTTGAGTAAGATATTTTGATGAGTTCTTAAAAATTTGCCAGAAATACCACAGAAGCCTACTGAGTGTTTTGGCTTGATTTTTTTAAATATTTTTAGAACCTCATCCTCGTTCAGTGGTGCTAAGAATAGACTATTAGGAATTACTAAGTCAGGTGGAAAATTAGGTGTTACATCTGGAATTTGATTTGCTATTTCGATAGTTTTTTCAACGAAACTTTTGTTAAAGATATTTGATATTACCTTAGGGTCTTGTACACTTTTCCCGTTAATTTTTATTTCTTCAATAGATGCTGAAGATGTATTTGGTTTGAGAGAGTTAAAACATTTGTATAAAGTCCTTGTCTTGTTATTTGAATTTTGTTTGAAAAATATTCTTTTCTAGTTTCGAACACTAGTTTATTGTATTTTGATTTCTTTAATTTATATACTGGCCCTAGTTCAGGGTATTTTCTTGACAATATTAACAGGTCTTCAAGATTTCTTTTTACTTTTAATAATTCTCGATTGATCCAGGTTTTATTTTTATTTATCTCCACAGTTTTCAACGGAAAACTTGCATCAAAATAATAGAAAACAGTATTTACAAAGCATGAGGTCTTTTCATCTATTCCGTCTGAATTGTAGATCTCCTCCCAGGATTCTCTTTTTATAAGGTTTTTAAAATATTCCACATTATCAAAACTAAAGTCTCTGACCCTACGCTTAATTTTTTGCAGTGATAACGCTATTTTAAAATTTAACAGAAGGGCCTTATGATCTGATATTGAATTATCAAAAACATGCGTTTTAACATTTATTAAAGGATAATTAGTGAAAATATTATCAATAGTCGTTGCTGTTGTGTCTGTAACTCTAGTATGAGAATGTACCGTTTGATGAATACCATATGTTTCTAATAAGTCCATAAGCATACTCCGACTTGCTGATGGCTTAGATAAATGGCTCTGTTTGGGTCGAAATATGTTTCCAGCACTTCAGCAAGCATGTCTAGAAAGTTGCTAATATCACCATCAGGTGATCTGTAAATACTAAAGACATAAAATTCGAAATTTTGAAATCTTTATCAATATAGAATTTATTTAAAGGAAGTGAATCGAATTTATTTGTATTACGAGTGTATATACAAGTACCTCCACCTCTGATATATTTCCTAGCCTTGTGTGTAGCCAAAGTATAATTTCCTAGGGCAACCTCCTGCAAATTATCCTCTGATACCCAGACTTCATTTAGGCATACAAAATCACATTTTTTTTCTTTTAATTAATTAATACTTCTAATTGTGAAAATTTACCATTGATACTTCTCACATAAAGGCATAAGATATTACACGAATTAGTTACTGTGATAATAGGACTCTTTACTTTGGAAATTGAGTTTTTATTTGTTGCTATATTATTAACGATTATGTTATTAAGCTTCTTTTCTGAGGCTTCCTTCAAATTCTCAGCTTGAACGTTGGGATCGAAAAAACTTGTAGGTTTTAATTACACTTCCAATAGGCCATATATCACTCTTTGCAATATCATCCAGTAATTCAAAGTTAAAACCTATTTTAAAAGATTTGCTTGTACTTTTATTGGTAGCATGCTTAGGTATTACCTCCACGAACATTTCATGTTTTGGAAATAATTGATTTAGATGAGATGTAATATTTTCTACCGTAGTTTTGCTGTCTAGTTTGCCGACGTATAACCAACCTTTTTTAGTAGCAGATCTCAGCTGAGAATTTACTGTGAGGGCAGCATTACCACGGACAATAACTCCTCTTCTACGCCGATTCTTTACTTGAGTCCATTTTCCATCTTCACTTACATCTTTTTCATCCAATAAAGATAATTTATTTTTATTATTGTTTACGTTAGGAGCATCGATATCTTGAATGTGAATATTGGTAGGATTGGTTTCTGTTATTGATAAAGTGTCAACAGCTGATGAGTTGGTATCACTAAGACTAAGAGTGCCCGTGGCGTCGACAGGAGTCTTCACAGGTCTAGCACATATTTTGGTCGAGATTCTTTTGGATTTCGCAATCTCTGCAGTCTGTTCATCAATAATATTTCTTTTTATTTTAGCTTCTAGTAGGTTAATGATTTTAACTTGGTCAGAAATCCTAGCTTCTAGATGGCTTATGAGTTTACTATGGATATTGACATCTTCAACCTTTATACAGTTGGCTATATTACGACCAAATATATCTTCGAAAAGAGTTTTCAGGGTTACACTCTGGATATTTTCAGGTACTTGTCTTGTCAATAAAATATCAATCAATTCATATTTCTTGAATTGTTTATCCAATTCAGCCCGTAGTTCATCGGTTCCGCCATTCGTGTCGAATACCATGATTCAAATTCGATCTTCACATTTATTTGGCCAGATTAACTTGATATTTCAATATTACAGGCATACAAATGCAATAATTGGTATATTTTGATCACTTTCAATAATATTTTTCGTTTAAAACCACTTTTAAACAGTAAAATAGGAGAGCACTCATTTAATTAACAATAATAACAATACGACTACGGCTAATATAATATCATTTCTGGAGGTGAACAACTTTATGTGGTAATCCGCTGGAAGAGGCATTTCACTCACGCTCTTACGAGGGTTATTTGGATTTCAACATATGCATGAGACGCTAGAACGGAATTGATGAACTCCTGGTGATTTTGTCACATTTTTTTCCAACACCCACGTTCCTGTTTCTTGAGAAACCCTTCAAGTTCGAAGGTAAGTGGTCAATGACCGTGACTTTTAATTTTTTTCGAGTATACTTAATTTCGGGTCAAACGGATATCTTATTTTATGGAGTCAAGGTGGCACATACAGGTGGCCTCATCTTATTAGTTCTTTTATTTTTTTGGGACTTCATTTCTTACGTTTTAATTATGGGTATGAGATTAATTGTGAGCTGAAACAATATGTGATAGGATATTATTTTTCCTAGGGTTTTCTTTTGTACTGAAGTAAATAACCACCAATCTATTGTGGAGCTCCTGAGGGTAATCCTGATCGTGGACTGGAGTAACCTGAGTGACGACACGAATCAAAGTACGGGGTGGGGTGATCCACAATCGTCTGGGATGCACGCAAGTTTTTATATGGATATAGTTATAGTTTAATTTGTTTTTTGTAACTGAGCTGAGACTAATAGTCTCTCAGTAGTTTTAGAATAATTTTGCTTATTTTACTCCTGTGAAGCGGAAATTAAGACCATTACAACTTTTCCACAGTGTTTTGTTTACGCTTCGCCTGAGCTCACGCGACGTTTTGTTTTACAGATTTTAAACATTGAGTTTGTATTTAATTTCTGCGGGTTTCTTTCTTACTGTAGGTAACTAAATGCGTGGTATTGATAATATTTATTTATACTTAATCTCCGTGATATCCATTGTTCGCCTATAAGAGTTATTTTGCGCGGTTACCGGTTTGCTCATTGCCTTATTTCATTTTGCCATATTATTGGAAGCAAGTATTGTTCGTTCTTCTTTAGAACCACTGTTAATTCGTCACATAGTATATAAGTTTTATATCATTCATCAAATGGAGTTGTTCCTGAATAACAAATTGACTTGGGTATTCGACCTGTTTTTTTTATTTCCAACATCGTTTGGTAAGTCAGTGATGTTGTAAGGTACTTTGGGTTTTTGGCGTTTTTTTATTGATTTACCTGGCACCCTTTCATCCAACATTAAATTTAGCTAAAGATGAACCCCACCCATCTCCACTGATAAGCGTAGCCGCAAATACCACTTTTGAACATTATCTAAGTGGCTTTCCTGACAAAACGCGAAGGTGTCATCTTCGGGGTCCATAAACTTTTTCTTGAATGATTCACAGATTTGGATAAAAAATTGCAAAAAGGTGTTCTAGGAGTCGAGAAATTGATTGGCGTTACTTGCATTTTTACTGGATGTGACCCTTGAGGTACACACTACGTACGGGGTTTGGGGGTCGATCAGACGATTGGTGATTCAGCTGAGTTCTGGTATGTTAATTATAATGTGAACGATAAAATCAATATTTACCGATCTACCGATCGCAATACATTTTAACTATATAATCTAGCGGCAGAGGTGATTTAAATCATCTCTTTAAAGAGCTGATTGATAATGCCAAATTAGAAAGGCAGCATATGATTGCAATACTTAAAATACATAAAGAAGAAGTTATTGAAAATAGAGAAGAGGCAAAAATTAGAAGGCAAATAGCGGATATATAATTATCAATTAAAAAGGAGGAACTAAGACAAATTTTGCTACAAAGGATGAATAGTAAAATATTATAGAGAAAATTTATATTATAAAGGTTATATTATATTAGTATTGGCTTAAAAAAATAATACTAAGCCTTTCGTCAAACATGGGAAACGTCTTTTCCAGACTCCGAATAGCCTCTCTACAACATTCAAATAAGAAATTAGAATTTATTCTGTAAAATGACGACCAATCAGTGCACGACGAACACCATACCCTTGAGCATTATTTATCCCTTACTTATTTTGTGGTATGTTCACATTTCTTGCTTCTTCCACTACAACGTCTTCTAGATTATCCCGAAAATCAATCCCTTTATTATGCAAAAAAGCACAAGCCACTATTATCATACAAGTTGTTTGTAAATTAATACTAAGCCTTTCGTCAAACATGGGAAACGTCTTTTCCAGACTCCGAATAGCCTCTCTACAACATTTCTTGTTCTAATTTGGCTTGAATTATATCGAACTTCGGAGTTGTTTTCTGGATGCAGCAGAGGAGTCATAAGATATGGCAAACATAGGTACTCACTGTCACCTAACAAAAATCCACACACTATATGAACTATTGTTGAAAATCACGCTATCTCTCTTCCAGGCTACCTTGCCATATTTTTCAACAATGGTCCTCCAGCAACTTGAACATTTATACTAAAACTAAGTTTTCAGTTTAACTCTGCTATAGGATCACCAGGATTCTTAATTGGTATATGCGTACAATTTATACAACCAATCTGAAATAGATTTTCTGTTCGTCGGCATGTGTTGTCATCTTAATAGTATTGAGAACTTGAGCTGCAAATGTTGTTGAAACCTTTTTTATTATTCTACTCACAGTTGGTCGTGAGATACCTTTAAGATCCCCACAGGTAAACTGCAAAAATGAAATCGCAATAATTACTTGAAGTAAAAAAGATATTTTTATTTAGTAATTTTGGTTATCGAGAAATAAAACAAATTTAGAATTAAAACATGAAACGAAGCTTCTAAAGCTTTTTAAGAATCTTTGTAAATACCTTATCCGAAAACTTCCAGTTGCATAAAACCGTAATGCACATAGTAATGCAATTAATGAGGAAACTGGTAAACCACGCTGGTCCATTTTGACTAATTCTGGTTCCACTAATGTAATTAATTGTTCCAAAACTATATTTTTACTGAATTTGTATCGACGTTTAAACTGAAAATCATCATAAGACTCAACTGGGTTATCCATGTTCCTAATATATTGTAACGTGAAGGCTTACCCGAATAATAAACTACACACACAATGCACTTTCCGGAAAACACGGGAGACATCAGAGGCAACGAGAATAAGTCCTGGTCTATTCTCGAAGCCATATATTGAGAAACCAGCTCCAGAAACAACTAAAACAACACTGGAACCATCTAGAGCTTTTGAGGTTAGATATATAAAGTTGATGGCAATACCAGTTAGTTAGTTAGTGATAGATAGACAGTCAGAGTCACAGATCACTATTGGTCATAGATCAGACAGTAGTAAGAAGTATATAGTCCAAGAAATAAGTGTGAATAGAAATGTGTATATAGACGGGTAGTTATTGGTGTAAATAAATAAGTGAAAATAAATCGAACCCAGTTTTAATATAAATCCCCGTTACATTGGTGTCAGAAGTTGGATCAGTGAGTGATTATAAAATTGGACAGACTTAAAGAGACTGCGGTTTCGTGCAGATTTGAGTGTTTTTGAGACTTTTGTTAGATTTAAGTTTAAGTTTAAGACTTTGTGTTCGTTTTTGTGTCAGTGTGAAGACTCTTTAGTTCGTTTTCGTGTGTGTATGTGAAGTAACCAGAACATTTGGTGTACAATTCAATGAAATCTCGAAAAAGTTTGAAGACATTTCTAGAAATAATAATGAGAAATTTGATGAAGTCTCGAAAAAGTTTGAAGAAGTTTCTAGGACTCTTCAAGATGAAATTAAAGATGTTTCCAGAAAAAGTGATGCGAGGTTTGAGGAGGTGACCAGAACTATCGAGGAAAAGGTTAAAGAAACTGGTAGATATAGTGACAAGAATTTCGAAGAAATTTCAAGAACAGTTGAAGAAAACTTTGTCACGACAGAGAAGAACATGGAGCTACTGCAACAAAAAATCAAGACACTAGAAATGTCAGTTAAGAATGGTAACTGCAGTTGGAGCCAGACACTCAAAGGCGAAGGTGACTTAGCCTTAGGTAGTATGAGGGTTAAGCTGCCAAACTTTGATGGAAAGTGCTCCTGGTCAACCTATCGAAAGCAATTTGAAGCTGTGGCAATGGCTAACCAGTGGACCGAAGCTCGTATTGTGCGCCTAGCATATTCTACAGCTGCCGATAGCTTCCTTGATGAAATTGCGGTAGACACATTTGTAAATGGATTGAGGGAGAGCGAGCTGCAGAAGGCGTTGAAGCTGGCCAGGCCAAAATTGCTAGAAGAAGCACTAGCTATTGCTTTGGAGCATGAAGCCGCAAGCCAAACTTCCCGAGGGCACCGATTAAGAGCAATCGAGGAAGCAGATCAGTCCAACAGAGAGTCCCTGTTAGAAATGATAGAAAGGAAGCTAGATACGGGGGCACAATCAAAGAAGAGAGAGCCAAGGTGTTGGAACTGTGGTGAGCTAGGATACCTACGCCGCAGTTGTGAGAAGAGTTTGCAAAGTCGGAAAAACTAGAATGTGTCAAGACGGAAGACAAGGTTTGTCCTATACGACGAATAACCGTGGAGAATGAGGAATGGCAGCCCGGACAAATGAAAGTGGCCCAAGAGAATGACCCATGTTTAAGGGTGGCCTTGGAGTGGATGCGCCGTAAGGTGAGGCCGTCATGGCAAGATATAAGTTTGCGAAGCCCGGAAGTGAAAGCATATTGGAGCCAATGGGACTGTCTCGTGCTAAGAGATGATCTTCTGTATAGAACCTTTGAGTCTGAAGATGGCACTGAATCCAGTTGTGCCAAGAAGCAAAGTGCGAGAGGTACTACGTCAGCTACATGATGGAGCCTCGGGTGGGCATTTTGGAATCACCAACACTCTGCAGAAGGTTCGGGAGCGATTCTATTGGGTGAATTGCAAAGAAGATGTGAGACAGTGGTGCCTTAAGTGTGAAGTGTGTGCAGCCAGCAATGGACCACTTGGCAGAAAGCGGGCACTTATGAGGCAGTATAATGTTGGGAGTCCCATGGAGGGAGTTGCTGTGGATATTGCGGGGCCATTTCCTGAAACGGACAATGGGAATAAGTATATCCTGGTAGCTATGAAGAAACTTCGAGTCAGCTCTGTTCCAAGATGTGTGAAGACTAATAGGTGCGAACAAGACCAGAACGACCCCTTTACATCCTCAATCGGAGGGAATGGTGGAGAGGATGCACCGAACCATGGGCAAGCACCTCTCTAAGGTTGTCTCAGAACATCAGCAAGATTGGGACCAGTACATCCATTTATTCCTGATGGCCTATCGGGCGGCTGTGAATGAAACAACTGGTCAGACTCCTGCTAGTTTAACGTTGGGGCGTGAGCTACGCCTACCCTGTGACCTGGAATTTGGCCGTAGACCTACAGAGGACAGTGTCACAGGAGAAGGATACGTCGACCAATTGAGAGACAGAATTGATAAAGTCCATGAGTTAGCCTGACAGAACATCCAGCTTGCCAGTGATCGAATGAAGCACCACTACAACATTCGATCAGCTAATGGAGTCTTCAACGTGGGGGACCTTGTTTGGCTGTATAATCCCCAACGAAGTCGAGGTCTTTGTCCCACCGGAATTCTTGCGAAAACTAATGGAAAATGCGAATTTAATTTAAATTTTAGAAATTAAAAACCATGATAATTACCTGAGGCTTGTATTAAAATGAGCACCAAAGTAATGTTGATATGATTTCCAAAATATTTGTCTCGTGTCACCAAAATCACCACCAAAGCTTATGTACCAAATTATTTATTTTTGCGCCTCAATGTATTGTGTTTTGAAGTTTATTTATCTATTTTAGCAGCAAATAATTATTTTGGAACACTTATTTCTTGAGCACCAAAATGAACAAGAAAAGAGCACCAAGAACACAGGCATAAAAAAATAAACATTTGAGCACTAAAACTAAAAACAAAAGTTTTATACTGTGTCCCCAAAGTAATACGTATAAATCAATAAGAGCTTAAACTAGAAAAAATAAATACATCTTCTGACGATAAAAAATAGCATAGAAAACAACGGGATAATTATATTATTGGGAGGAGGTGGTACTGTATTTTATTACTAGTAGGTACCTTGCAATCAGTCATCTATTTATTACTCGGCAGAGACACTTGCCATTCTCTAAAATAATGAATTCAAATATTGGATATGGCGGGTCTAACGATTGCAATTCTAATGCATCTCCACTCGGCATGTGTTTTGTATTCGTAATCATGTTTTTCGGGAAAACTTTTAGGCATTTTGGCCCACAGATATACTTCAGTCCATTGCTTTAAAGTATCAGATGGTTGCTTTGAAACTGTGAAGTTTGATTGGTTTGACCATTCAGTTACCATTTGAGAATCGATAACTAAAAAACGAGAAAGAGGCTAGCGTTCGCGGAATGTGTTGCTTTGTTTAATAACCCTGTTAAAAGTTTATAATCCATTACTGGTTGCCAGTGTTCCCATTGCTTCACCCAAATACGAATTCAGATTCTGTTTTTACCATTCTTCTTTTGAGTATTTCTGGTATTCTTGTGCATTTTTCCATATCTAATGAATTGCTTGGGATGTCTTATTGAATATATTAGGAGAGGCTGCCATTTGCAAGACATTTCTTATACTGAATTTTCTATTCGCATTTGAGCTTATGATTGGCTTGAGCCCAACACATTCGTTCAGATACATAATTTCTAAAAACTCTAACAAAATCATTTGGAAACATTTTACAGCGTTTCATAATAAAACGGTTGAAATCACGTCAATTTTATACAGTTAGAGTAGGCACACATGCATTTAAGGCATTAACTAGAAACTCCAAATCAGATTTATATTCTGTTGCAGCCACTGATATAGCAAAAGGGTTAAAAATGGCGAGCTTGATCAGAAGCTCCTGCAATAAGAACTAACATTGTCAAATTAGTTTATAGTTTTTATATATATATATATATATATATATATATATATATATATATATATATATATGTTATATTAGATTATATGATGACGTAACGTCTATAACAGACATTGTTGCATGACCTATATTGTATAAATGGAATTTGATGACAATGCGTCTAGTACTTGCGAATCTTGATATTCAACCCTGGGTTCTGCAAGATACAGCACCGACAACAAAGTTGTAACCATCCACACTGTCTTTCCAGACACCTACGGTTGTAATAAGACATTTCAACAGCTTCACACAAATTGCAAACTCTACATTTTTAATAATATAAAGTACGAGCAACTATCGCGCTCGATTCATAATATAATTAACTTAGTTAATATAATATAATTTTTGTAACTTATAACTTCCAATAAATAAAGTGTAAAACTGTTTTTAGAAAGTAAACTTCAAATAAAAAGATATAAAAATGGCGCAGGCAGTCAGAGATACTCTCTACGAGAATTCTAGTTATTTGTGGTGATTTCCAAATCTTCAAGAAAAATCAAGAAACCACTACCATTGAAATTCTTCAGAGCGAGAAGACGGTCTCCCCGGCATCAAGCAACACGCAGACGCTTACCTGGTGTAACACAGTTCACGGAGGAAAGATTTCATTTCCCGTTGACGAATGAAGAATTTGCTGTAAGTACAGAGAATCATCACGTTTATTATTATTATTGTTGCAATTGATAATCGATTATTTCGGTTTTCCCAAATTAATATTCTACCTTGTATACCATTTCTATTGTCATAATCCCAAATTATATCACGCACCCTGGTTGAAACAAGAAGCCAAGCCGGTGATTCAGACAATAACCAAAATCAAAATCCCATCCAACATGTAATAACTGAACCATACAAATTATCGGAGATTTTCTCATCATTTCCGATTTCGATGGAAATCAAATCATGCTCACAAAATTTTCAAACGCTTGCAATACTGCTTTTCAAATGGCTGTAGGCGATCAGAAAAATTTGCTCGTTCTACATATAAAGAACAAACTAAGAGGTAGAGCCGCGGAATTAATTAATTCACGCAACCGAGATTCATGGGACGAAATCAAGTCACTCTTAGATGCTCACTTTGGCGACTCAAGGGATCTCAACGCTTTGATTTAAGATCTTCAAAGAATTAGACAGTTACCTGGTGAATCGCCCTTAACTTTCGTTGCGAGATTACAAACGCACGAGGCAAAAATTCATGCTTCCATCAGAAAACAGAATTTAACTTACATCAAAAAGACAGCTCAAATTCAAGTAACTGATTCAATGGTACTTAACACTTCGCTAACCGGCCTAGATCCGAAACTTGGCCAAATAATCCGAGCTAGTGACCCAACCGATATGCTTTCAGCAATAAATCGGATACGTCGAGAACTGCAATTATCTTATTTTGAACAACAAAAGTTTCCAAATAGCAACCAATTTTCATTCAATATTTAGAAACCAAACTTACATCCACAAATTAAACAATGTTCATATTGCAAACGGAACGGTCATACTTATAATGAGTGTATTAATAGGCAAAGTCAACATAATAGCCAGAGTTTTCCAAGCATACGAAGACCAAATAATTCTAATACACAATCTTTTAGACCCCAATTCCAAAATCGACCTCAGTTTCAAAATCGACCACAATTTCAAGTATGACCACAACAAAACCAAATTCCCCAGAACAAACCATCGATAATTAGGCCAAACCCTAACTTTCATAGACTTTCAGCAATCCAACCGAATCCCGATTTTAATAATCCCCAAAATAGAGCACCTCACTTGAACCCACAAGAATATAAGCAACCAGAATATTATCAAAACGATTATTACGACCCAGCGTATCAATCATACGACCATAATTACCACTATAATAATTACAACAATGACTACAATTCAGATTATTCTAACAGAACCATCAAACTCTTACGAAAAAATCCTTCAATTTTTACAACCTCAGGATTTTCAAACACCCCAAACAGAAGACCAACCCCCAGGACACAATCTTATCCAAGATCCGATATCAGAGATTTCAACGAAAACCAGAAAACTGACTCTGACGGACGAGGCACCACTAGAACACCACTTTGCGTAAAACAATTGTTAACTGCAAATTCGAGAAACTTATTTTTTATGAAAGATGCAACAGATGCATTTAAAATTTTGACATAGTGGAGCTGGAATTTCAATCTTTAAACCAAACACCACAGAAAATATTGTAATCCAAGGAATAACAACTGAAAAGGTTCCTACAACCAAATCAGTACTTATACCTTTTGGCATAAATGACCCTCATAAAGTCTATATATGCAACTTAGATATCGACTTTGACGGTTTACTTGGCTCCGATTTTCTTCAAAAATATGATTGTATAGTGGACATAAAAATAAGCAACTCATTACAAACTTTAAAACCGTACCTCTTTACCAAGTTAATAATGATAATTGTAGTGAAACGCAGAACACAATTCCCACGAATAAAATAACAATTCCACCCCGAACAGAACAAGTCTTCATACTTAAAACAAATAAGCTAGCTAACACAGAGGCTGTCTTATTACGGCAAGAAATCGAAAGAGTTTTCATTCCAAACTCTATAGTTAAGAAAGATAAGAATGGAGAATTTCTTGTGCCAATCCTGAACGCCGACGCCATTGATAAGACTATAGTATTTTCTGAACTAGAACTATAATTTCAGTATATGTAACATCAACACCGATACAGACTACGAACATACCGACAGAAGATACGAAATTATGAATCAGCTTAGATTAGAACTTCTCAACGACGAAGAGAAAGAAAACATCACTCAACTTTGTCTTGATTTTGAAGAAATATTCTATTTAGAAAACGACAATTTGACATTTCCTAACGAAGTTAAACATGACATAGAGACAAATAATTCGAAACCCATTTACACCAAGTCCTACCGTTCGTTATCCACATGTACATAAAAAAGAAGTTAAATCCCAAATTTCCAAGTTGTTAGAGCAAGGAATCATAAGACCATCAAATTCACCCTGGTCTTCCCCAGTATGGGTTGTGCCCACAAAAATGGAAGCCTCAGGAAAACAGAAATGGAGAGTCGTAGTGGAGTATAGGAAACTGAACGACGTGACAGTAGGTGACAAATACCTCCTCCCGAACATATCAGATCTCCTAGACCAACTTGGCAAATGCCAATACTTCACTACGCTCGATCTAACATCGGGTTTCCACCAAATAGAGATTAACCCTAAGGATATTCCGAAAACAGCATTTAATGTCGAGAATGGACACTTCGAATTTGTCCAAATGCCATTCGGTCTTAAGAATGCCTCCTCTACATTTGAGCGTCATGGATAATATTCTTTTAGGAATCCAAAACGAAAGATGCCTCGTCTACATGGATGACATAATAATATATTCACCAACTATCCATGAGCACATTGCACGTCTAAAAGAAGTATTCACCCGCCTTAAGAAAGCTAACCTTAAAATTCAGCCAGAAAAATGCGAATTCTTAAGAAAAGAAGTTTCGTACTTAGGTCACTTAATTACGAAAGAAGGCGTTAAGCCAAACCCCCAGGAAATCGAATGCATTCAGAACTTCCCTCAACCCCGAAATCAAAAAGAGATTAAATCATTTCTTGGCTTACCTGGATATTATCGCAGATTCATTCCGAACTTCTCTAAGATCTCAAAACCTTTAACTGAATTATTAAAAAAAACATCACCTTCAATTTCAACTCAGAATGTTTAGAATCCTTTTAACGAATTAAAACAAGCCCTTACTTCAAGTCCCATTTTATCTTACCCCAAAGAACCTTTTATATTAACGACCGACGTTAGTGCCTTCGCGATTGGTTCAGTCCTTTCCCAAGGTTCCCCTTCTAAAGATCTTCCAATTGCCAATGCGTCAAGAACTCTTTGCAAGTCTGAAACAAACTTTTCAACTATCGAACGAGAGATTCTAGCGATAGTTTGGTCTGTAAAACACTTTAGACCATACCTTTATGGAAGAAATCATATATCTAGAAGCATGATAATTCTCTCACTTATATAAGCATTAAAGACATTAGTACGTGTAAACAGTTAGCCCCACAATAGAAACTGTGTTCAAACATTTACGATTATCCTATAGATAGTAACTCAGTATGTGAAGTGCAATTACTTAAAAACTATAATAATGTTCCAGACAATTGTCAAACTTCTATCATTTATAGCCAGGGATATAATGTCCAAAAACTAGAAGAAAATGTATGGCTGATAGTTTTATCAGAACCTATACATGCAACTATAAACTGTCCTAACATAAACGAAAATATTGTAATCAATCTAAATTCGATATTGAAACTAGACCAAAATTGACATGACATGACAAAAATCCCGGCAAGAACGAAGAGAATCCTGGATATTTCACGAAATCCTCATCGTGTCTTAATAGACTACAAATGTTGTGAAAACATTCCAAACAACGACAAATTAGAAGATCTACACCTCTAAAATTGAACGATTTGAACCTCGATGATTTAGCAGTATCTAAACACAAACTGGAAAAGTACTCCGAAGACCTAGACGACCTCATCAATTAGCCTTTTGCAGAAATAAATATTTCTTAGTTCTCATATCTAACCATAACCAACAAAGGACTTCCACGGATCCCAAACTTTATCCTACGAAGAAGACCACCCCTGCAAACCGAAGAAGGAAAAGAAGAAGTAGCCTAACTTTAGATTTAAGCTTTTTGTAAATTATGTTAAACAATACTTGATCGAAAATTGCTTACCAGTCACCCTGTATATATATATATATATATATATATATTGATGATATTTGGGTGAACCAAGAAAGCCCTGGAAACAATAAAAATAGAAAAGAAATATTATAAATAAATAAATAAATTTATAAAACAAAAATTTTATTGTATTTTCAATTTATTTATAATTCAAGCTAAAATATCTCGTAAATGGTAAAAATTACCTAAGTTAAGTTGCCTATATTTTTCCATTTTTATTAAATAGTTTTTATTACTTTCGGTTCTTGTATCAATGGTCTATAGACTTGAAATTTCGAATTCGTACTTAGATCGCAGACATCTCACCGCCTGTTAAGCTCCAAGTGTGATCCAATATTGGTAATTATAATTATCTCATTCAACCAAGATCATTATTTTGTCGACATGGAACGACAATGGGATCCGTCACTGGAATTACGCACGAGCATAGAGCGTATATATACGTCTCGTTCTCTGGTATATAGGTACTTTCTGGAAGATCGTCTATGGTTATGTCGCAATTGTCAGACGTCAGACGTTATTGTTAATTTAAAGTTTAATTTTGTATTGTGGTAGACAAACAGTAATTTGTTATGGAATTGCTGTTGCTGGCAAACACATATACATAAGTATAGTTAAAATCGAGAAAAGGATAGCAATAGTAGGTACTCATCGGTACGGTTTAAATCTTAAATGCCCAATAAAAACTATTTTTAATTTTTTTTTAATTTCACTTGTTTTAATGCGATATTTTTTTATTGATAGTTTCAAAAGATAATATGAAAAACAAACTACAATTTCTATATAAGACATTTTTTTCTAACTAAATATAATCAAAGATCTTGTATATGTCATATTCGCTCTCGGACTAAGGCGGGTTGTTCAATAAACATTGAAATATAAATAAAAAAACAAACCAGAGATCATAAATATCACTTTCATTTAAGAAATAATGCGTGTCTTCCTATATTCAATATACTGCACTGACCACCATCAAAATGGTGTGTTAACCGTTATGTCATACTAGCCAGTATACTGGATTGAATTTACGAACACAGGCGATGATAGCTGCTCAAACTATTTCCAATAATAGCAGACATGACAATATAATACATATACAAAATATTCCGAGCAGTCATTCATTTTAACTACAATTATTAAAGTACGGAAAATAATGACTACAGAACAACTGCCCCAAATATAAAACTAAAACAGAAATCTTCTAAAAAATAAAATTAACAAAAAACTCACATTCTAAAATAATGAATATAACAAGCAAGAAAATATTTGGAGCACAGCACAAATTATACAGAATAATTAATCATAAATCACAAGTCTTAAAACAAAATAACTATTTATTCTGACAGTCGAATTCCTCAGATATCGGAAATCTAAAAAATAAATAAGTGTAGAAAATAAAAAATATTGAGCAACTGCCCCAAATATAAAATAAAAAATATTCTTAAAAATAAAATTAACAAGATAATTATTCACGTGTTCAAATTATAACCAAATATATTTGGAGCAATCACGGTACAAATTATAAATAAGACTAATCATAAATCACAAGTGGTAGTATTTATATATATATATATATATATGAGAATATATGTAGTTAAAATTTGAATAAGACAAAAGTAGAGAACCATTAAAAATGTTTGAAAGATTGGTGAGTTCATCAATCTTTGAACATTTCCAGTTGATGGACAATAGTTGGGTACTTGACGCTAATTGAAATACAAAATATTGTTTATGGGATTAAATTAATTATCCATTATCACGTTACTGCAAACTCCCACGAGAGCGGACAAGAACAGTGACGTAGGTATACAATTTTTAACAATTTATGTTCCGACATTTTTTGCCGCTTACGACTTCTACAGGTTACACAATTGTGGTTTATTTTTTACAGTGGCGCAAACTTCATATTTCATATAGTCATCTAGAAGCGAGCGTTTTAATAAGTTGCTTTGCTCCTATTAAGAATGAAGCATCAATTTCATAAAAGTTATCTTGGAAAGTCACTAAACTTATCAGGCATAAACCAACTTAATATATATAATAATTATATAGATGTAAATATCGAAAATATATTGAATTTGAGGCGAAAACCAATGCAGCTTCCGCGCACAAGAGAAAAGGGGCGCCACCGTCAAGAATCTATTAAATGTGTTTATTTGAATTTTGAAACGCTAAACGGCTATCTTTAGTTGAAAGGGCTTCTAGCATAAATTGTTGTCTGCGTTATCTACGCATATACATGCATTTTCTGTTCGCCTGATCGCGGAATATTGTAATTTGTTTCAAAATACATGCCATGCACCGAAGTATAACATCGGCCTGCTTATCATGCAACTAAAAACTGTAGCTTGCCTGCGTTTTATTTTATTATCGTTACTGTCAAAGTGACGATTTGGTAGTGTTGCCGAAGAGTCATTTATGATACTAAACTGATGCTCTAGAAAACGTACCATTTTCGAATAGAAAGTATCAAAGGTGAATGCATGTATTTATGAATAATAAATGCTTTTTCAATCATATTCGTTATTATTATTATTTTCACTTCTTTATCTAATTTGTTTAAACAAAAATTTGTGCTTCGTGTTTGCGTATAGAAATTGTTACAATTGTAGCACTGCGGCAACTCTGTTACAACGCGATAGCAACCAGATATTAATTTTTACACAGTGTCAAAGAAGATAATATCTTCTTAATCTTCTTTTACAGTGTGACTATGGAGCAGAACGAACAAGCAATCATGCAGGAAAACATTCACAGTTGGCAGCGGGCTTAGAATAATATCTAATCATCTCTCCAGTTCCCAAAAAAAGGTTAATTTCGGGCTTTTCTGCCAGTATATATTTTTTTTAACCTATAGTTTTATTACAATGGCCTGAATAGTTCGGTTTTTTATAGATTTAACTTTACCAGTGTTCGAGAATTCGGTTTTGAAAAGTACATCCAGACTGACCTTTCCGCAATCCAGTAAAGACCATTTTTGGATTCCACATTTTTGGTTTTTCATAATTCTGTCTTTATTATTCTGTCTACGGTAGAAATTGTTTTGGAAAATTATTATTTTGATTGGGAGTGCCCCTTTGGCACCCTCCTGAAATTTCGAGCCAAGCTAAGATCTAACGCTATTTCTCTTGACATGCTTAAAGTCGGCCTTACGTGCTCCCCCAAGAACGGTCTTGGACAATACATATAAATTATATTTATTTTTGAACATGTATCTAGTTACAATAACTGATACCAAAGAAGATATATGGAAGTGTACTCGTATGCTGAATTTGAGGCGAAAACCAATGCAGCTTCCTCAACCAAGTGACGGGGCGTCAACAACAAATTGTATTTTGAAACAATAATTAGTATTCTGTTACCAGGCGAGCAGAAATGTACATATGAAAACTCCATACTTTATTGTCTTTGTTTTTCCGAAATTATAATGTACGTGTTTTCTGCTTGCCTTTTAACCGAATATGCAGAGTTGGGCAAATGTTCCGAACCGGCTTGATTACAGAAGAAACAGAGGTGGTAGATTCAAACCTGCGCAATAAGTTACAACTACCATTTTACTATTTTAGTCTTTCTTCTTTACCTCACTCACTCCCTCTGTCCAACACACATCTAGCTAAAAAAGCGCTGCAACATTTTTGACAGATTTTGGTAGAAAACGCTTGCGCTTTTTAAGCTGCAGCATCAGAAATACCCCAACAATTATTTTTAAAAGCTTCTTTATAAACCAGCTTAAGAGCGCAAGACGTCTAACAGCAAATCCTGTCAAAAATGTTGTGTTGGACACAGGGACTAACTTCATAAGCTATCATATAACAGTGTCATATGTCATTTCCTTGAATGGAACATTATCTGTTGTTTTGAATCCTTAGGTATTCAATTTTGAAAACAAATGTATCATTTGTCAGTCAGATTACTAAAGGGTTTCGGAAATATTCACTCTCAAATATACGGCAATTTTTCCAGAACATTTCAAGGAATTACTTTGGGAGTTCACAGACGATTTAAAGACTGCCAATTACTGATCTGATACTGAATCAGTAAAGAAAATTATATATTAATTTAATCATCATTTCGACATGGCACATAGATACTCAAATACATTTAAGCGAAGCGCGGAAGATTATGGGAACGGTCACTGAAACTACACAAGGGCATGGAACAGTTACTCCCCTACTAAGCTCTTTATCAATTAGAGCCTTGCTCTTTTCTACACGATAAAGTCAGATCTGCTGATTACCATGTAAAATCATCTATCAGATGCCTATCTATCTTTCTATAAAAAAACTATTTTTTTTAAATACCACTTGTTACGCAATGATTGATATTTGATAGTTTTTATCCCTAAATTTTGAGAGCAAATATTTCCAAAATGGTTGCGCATAAACTGTTAATATACAGAGTGTTCCATTCGAGGAAAAGTTTATGAGGTAGTTGCATTACGCAATGCACAGTAAATTATAAAAATTGTAGTTATTACGGATGGCGCAAATTTTCTTTCTTATCACTTTTGGTCTTCTCTAATTAAATATTTCACAGTTTTCAGTCGATCAAAGGTTATCAAAATCGTTGAACTTTCACTTACTCACAGAAATTACAAATGTTACTATATTTCAAATGAAAAAAAAGCATCAAAAATCAGAGCACAAACGAACATTTAAAAAATCCGACAGCGGATAGGTAAATTTTACGGCTTGTGTCCTAGAACTATTGGGAAATATTTGAATGGCGGTCATTTTGAACAAAATAAGACTAAAATGCTCGATAACATTTTTTTCTACGGTGCTTCTTTTCAGATTTTTTTGTGGTTTCGAGTCACGCCCTGAAGAAAGATTTTCCTTGAAATTTGCGCAACAGTGAAATCAATTTAAATGACACTTTGACAATATACCAGTACATGAGATACATAAGATAATAGAAATTATAGCAATATTTCAATTTCAGCCAGGGGCAGACCACCAGTAACATAAAATGCCCCTAAAGTTTGATAAGCATTCTTATTTTTAATTCTTTATTCTCTTGATATTCAAATTCACCAACTAATTTGTAATAAAAAAAAGTACTCTTCATTCACTTCGCAAAAACTAGCCATTATCATACAAGTAACAGGTAGTAGTACAAATGTACACAATTTCATTTCATGTTCTATTTGAACACCGGTAACGCGAACACATTTTCATATTGTCAGTACTTAGGTACTGGGTATACTGTCCAAGTTTCATTAAAATTGATTTCCCTATTTTGGAACCATCAAGGAAAATCCTTCTTAATGGCGTAACTTGGATTCACATATAGTTCTGAAACGAAAGACCCTACGAAAAAAATGTCTTATTTATTTAATCTTTAATCTTATTTAATTATGTATACCTACATATTTATTTATTTATTTATACAGGGTGGTCCGAATCATAATGGAGAAACTTTAACAGCGTTTTCAACAGATAAAAATAATTAAAAAAGTTCATATAAACATATCTCAAAAAACGCTTCGTTTTATACATACGGGGTGTTCAAATATTGCGAAAAAAAAAACGTTTTTTCCCATTTTTAAAAAAACATTTCAAGATTTTGCTTTCAAACTTAGTAGGTATTATTGCCACTTAAAAACAAATGGTCTAGACCAAGACCGTCTATGCAAGACCAAGACCCAAGGCCAATACTGGGATGCAAGACCAATACCAAGACTAACCTGGTCTTGGTCTTGCTGCAAGACTTGCGAGACTTGCAAGACTCGCAGGTCCGTAATCAAACAACAAATTGGTAGGAAACATTTTTTTGCTCAATAATTAGATAAAAAACGCTAATAAATAACCTAATTAATTTAATCTTTGAACTCCTGTATTATCGATCTTTCTTTTACAGATTCTAAAGATATGGAATTAAAAGTTATTAGGTTGAAAAGCGAGTTCATTTTACCCTTCTAAGATTTCCTGATTTCAAAAAATTCTGAAACACCCTATACAGTAATTTCAACCCTTAGGATTTCTCTTAACGAGCTGTTTTCAAAGATCCCGACAATTCGTAGCCAGGGGAAGGTAAACTATTCGGTTTTTCTATACATATTTTTTGTAGATTTTTAAATTTTAGATTGCCCATATTCACACGACGAATTTTTGAAATAGATACCTACTACTATAAATGCGTGCACTCATATTAACAAATCTCTACCTCTTTATAACTTTCTTCATTTTTTTGGAAAAAGCTGCATACAAAAGTTGAAGTTAAGTTTTATAAACCAGAAATACTTTTTATCGCTTTCACTCAATAGCCACTCGATTTTATTCAGGAAAATGATACAAAACCATTGCTGAATGAGTTATGAAATAGAAGTATGATGTACAAACATAAAGAAGAGCCGACGAAACCATTATATATGAATATATGGCTAGAAAGTAGTAAAATGAGTGCTCAGGTGCGACGGAAGATACCAAGAAAGCACAAGCGGACTAAGTCGCGCTAGTAAGATACGATTCTCATGTGTGAATGGTGAATAATAATTTATAATCTTTATTAATTAACTACTGATCTCCTTTGCTCTAAATTAATTCTACGCACCTATTTTTATTCTCAGTACCTACTTATTCTAGAATGGTTTGGTACCATTACAAAACCAGGCGTGTTTATTATGGTCAATGAATCTTTATACGGAAGATATTTATCCATTTCGAATGATAATATAATTATAGGCAATCTCATAAGATTATCAATTACATGCTTCCGATCCATATTGGAGGGTTCTCCATCATTTGATTTACACAATTACGGTTTAAAATCGCGCAAACTTTTCACACTTATAAAAAGATCGAAGTTTTTGCAAGAGTCTTGCGAAGTCTTGCAGCAAGACCAAGACCAATACCAAGACCGTATATGCAAGACCAAGACCAAGACCAATACCTCATCGGTCTTGGTCTTGGTCTTGCTTTACGCATCACTTAATAGAATTAGAATAGCATCAAATCAGGGCGGCCGTGAATTCGGTACACAGAAAATGTCGTAAATGCATAGAAGCAAATGGCATGCATTTCGTACAGCTCCTGTAATTTATTAATGTTTTTATTAGTATCATAAGTATTTATTTTTAGTTTGTTCTTAGTTGTTAGTAGTTGGTGTTAATTATTCCTTAATTTAAAAAATAGTTTCTAGAATTGTTTAGTGATACGTTTTTCTAATAGTAATAATCACTTATTATAATTTCTGGAGATTTCATATAAATAAAAACGAATTGAAATAGCGCGAATTATCTTAGTTCAATTTGCAAACCTCAGATATTAGGTTCCCGTGCAAACAACTTTTTTACTATTTAAAATAATTAAATCGGTCTCACGAACGCCGAAATGTTTATCATGATATAAATTTGTTTTTAAGTGACAATAATACTTACAAAACTTGAAAGCAAAATCTAGAAATGTTTTTTAAAAATTAGAAAAAAACGTTATTTCGCAATATTTCAACATCCCGTATCTCCAAAACGAAGCGTTTTTTGGAGATAAGTTTATATGAACTTTTTTTAATTATTATTATCTGCTGAACACGCTGAAAGTTTCTACATTATAATTCGGACCACCCTGTATATAGGGGGCGGAGCCGACAACAATCTGTATTTTGAATATTATGCAGGATTAGGCAAATTACACCAGAACTAAAAGTAATAACAAAGACAAATTTGCGCCATACGTAACAGCTAGTTTTTCTAGTTTACTGCGCATTGCGTAATGCAACTACGTCTTAAACTGTCATATGTCAGTTTCATATGATCTTATTTCAAATGGAACACCCTGCATATTATCATTAGATTTACGTAAAAAAATTAGGGATAGATAGCATTGTATAACAGATCTGCACGCACAAAGAAAGCAGTTTATCCAGCGCCTATTGTAGGCGCTGAAAACCGTTGCCGATTTTTCTGCTGGTGCATGTACAAACGACGCTGAGTGTCCTGTCAGTGACAAAGCCGATTTCGTGGATTCAGGATGGCCTGTTCATCCTGAGATGAAGAGTTTGTGCTGCTGGAAAATGTGTTTTTACGAATGCAAAGAGCCATGCAGGGAATACATCCAGTGAATCAAGAGCGAGCAGTTTATGGAGAATATCATCAACTCTTCTTGACTTTTAAGCAAGATGAGCAACTCTTTTGGCAGTACATATGGATGATATTAGACATATTTAATTATATCTTAGAAAAAAATTAACAGCGCCTAACAAAAACGTGGTGCAACTGGCACAAGCCGCCATTTTTTCCCGGCGGACCTTTATAGTCCTCTTTTACCGACTCCGACTACTTATTACAAAAAAAAAATTAAAAAATCCCTTTAGAATAGGGATGTTTTAACAGCAAGCTCTCTAGAGCTTAAAAAACAATAAAATGTACTTTTGGAACACTAAATTTAAAGTGAGGTATCCAAATCCATCGAAACGGGTGTACTTGTAGACAACATTATTAAATGTGTTTTTCCCTTATCGATAGGGAAGGTTTACAAAAACACCTAATTGAAGTAGAAACTGAGCAAAAGAACCGTGAAAATCAGGGCGCTGGATGGACGTCATATACAGCTAAAATAGAGTTATCTACATTTAACAAGCATGTGACCACGTCCGGCGCCGACAACAAGCGACCAACAATAAAAAAATAATTCCAGTAAATTTTTCGGTACCGGTTTACGCTTGTTGCACGCTCCGACAAGTTTCGTGTATGTCCTCAACCACTGACCATCTGCGTCGATTGCCAATAAGCAGGCAATTTGCTTACTTTGTGCGTGCAACGTAAGGCTCTAATCTATTTTGTCTCTATGTTCCACGTCGAAATAATGGTTAAATTAATAGATCATAATAATTTTCTTAATTGGATCAGTATCAGATCAGTATTAAACTTGTATGCGACATGCCTTCGATATAAGTATGCATGCGAAGTATCAAGTCTCTACCCTATATGGGGCCTAAGAAATTGCTGAAGACATAACTTATCCACTTAAACAAAAGTATTAAAAACTATTTGAAAAAAAATTTAATTTCATTTTAATAAAAAAAAGTGAAACCTAAATGCTCAAAATGTTTTATTCAGTCAATTGGCAATTTTTAAAGCCTATCTGTGAACTCCGAAAGTACTTTCTTGAAATGTTCTGGAAAAATATAATCTTTAAAAGTGAATATTTCCAAAACGATTTAGTCATTTGACTGGCATTATACATTTGTTTTCAAAATCAAATTAGGATTCAAAACAAATGATGTTCCATTCAAGAAAATGACATGTGACACGGTTATATGACACTTATTAAGTTAGTGACGTTAAGAAGAAACACTAATGATGATTTAGAGATAGAAACACAACAAGTGTTTCTAAAATGCCAAATGATTGGTGCGTTTGTAAGTTCGGCTAGCTTCGATTGGTATGGTTAAACACAACAATTATTGTGTTTTGTATCTCGAAATCATCATAAAATAGAAACATTGTAGTGGTAACATACCACCAGAGACAACCATGAGAAGGTCGACTAGAAAGGAAAATTGTATTCGTCTCACAAACAAATATGGCTATAATTGCATCCTTATTCGACAATCTATTTGTCTGTGTCTTACAATCCTTAATCCGCGTAGTAGATGGCGCTAAAAGCAAATGTTTTCTGACAATCCGAACTATACCGATAGTAGATGAGTTTCGACGAAATCGATCAAAATAACGAATTATGGTTTTCATATTTTTGTTGTTCGCAAGTTATTTCCATAATTGTATATTGTATTATCAATCAAATCGAATAAATATGGTAAAATATTGCATGATTTGTACTAGATGTGAGGACGATGTAGGCATAATGTATAAGTTTCCAGCTACTGCAGAAAATTAAGTATGTTTGTGAAGTGTGTTTCGTGATTAGATAAGTTTTTGAAGAACAAAAATCTGGCAAACGAGTTTGGAAGTGAGGTGCATCGCTTAGACAAGGCGCGCATCGAAGTGGTGTGGTATTGGAATGACAGAAGGCATAGGGACGGCGTGGCGATGGAATAGTGAGGAAGTGATGGTATGTTAGTAATTTAACGCGTACTACAGTGGCAAACAAGGAGACTCCTTGAAGGAGTGGTGTCACCGACTCAATAGTTCTTAAAATGTCATAGTCAGAGGATGAAGATGCTCTTTTATAATTACAACTTGCTAATCTAAATACTAAAAATAAGGAGAAGAAGAAGAAAAAATATTGGATTCATCCCACGGTCATACAAAAAGGTCTTGAAACGAACGTGAAAAAAGTGGTTCGGTTATCGTCCAGTCTTTTCAGCTTCCAATTTCTGCCGCGTGGTTCGCATTTGAAGGGGGATGTTGCTTAAAACATAAAAACACCAATTCAAAGGATAATGCAAAGTTGTATGATGATTCAAACTGTATACGATAACATATTTCCATCTCAATAGGTCTTTATATTGTATTCGGCGCCCATAAACTCATAACTTTTCAATAAGATTTAAGTATTTTATGTTCTAACTAACATCCCCTTTTCTCAATATCGCAGTGCTATGGTTAACTTTGACATTTGAACAAGACGCTAAGCGACCCACTTGCTACCTATGTAATTCGCCCTTCGATTCCAGACCTGTGATTTTACGACCGTGGTTCATCCTCTCTGGAAGAAAAATATAAAAAATGGTATTTTTAACGTTTATAAAAAGAATTTGAACTAGGACGACCAAAAATTAAAATTTTCTATCGCATGAAGAAAGTGACATTTTATATGATAATCCTCCCAAGTATTATTATACCGACAAGAATATGGTTCTAGAAGAGTTACAAATTTTATATCAGTTCAGTTTTCCAGTTAATTCCACAATAATTCACTTATCCAAACAAAAATACGTATCTGCAATACAAAATCTACTTCGACACCACTCGGTTTCCACTCCAAAATTAAACATGTTCGAGATAGGGGAGAGTGGGGGAATGCCGCCACCTTAAGAGAAAATGTCTGCCATTTGCGAATCGTTCAAGCTATTGTAGATTTCTTTGGTTTGTTTTATGCCCAGAAACCTTTTCAATGCAATTACATCACGCGACAGATGAATCCCAGAAAAGTTTGTACGACATTAATATTTTTGTGGAACATTGACCTGGCGGCATTACCCGGACCTGCTGGGGCAATTCCGCCACCCGTATTGGGTAATTCCGCCATGGGTGTAGTTTGGGATAATGTCAATAATTTTATTGGTCAGATGGAAAATAAAGCATTTATTATGAAAATAAAATAAACATCAACATTTTTTTAAAACTCAACCTTTTATAAAATATACGTTTATAAACTTAATGAACAATTCTTAAACAAACAAAGTAGGAAATTTAATAAAAATATTCTACGATGTACAAAAGTCGCACACGTAGTTTTTGGCACTATCCATGCCACTGCAGGCTTTATGGGCCCATTTGCCACACATAACACATCGGTACCATACTTCACTTTTCCCTCTTTCCTGGCATATCATACAAACTTCTTCGGTTTTCTTCCGCGGTTCAGGTTCAAAGTAGGAACCTATAGGATCCAAATCGTCCAGTTCATCATCATCAACTAATGTGTTTTCATCAACTGAATCAGTGTCAGAATCGGAATCAACAAAGGTGATGTTCTTTCTTCCTCCCCTTTTATTTTTCATGAGATCTATCTTCACTTTCTTAACTTTTAAATTTCGAGTTTTCTTTTCAGTCTTCTTCTGAAATGCAGATGGTAATATCTCCCGTTGTATTTTCCTCAATTCCTGTTGCTTCTTTTTCTCTGCGTTTGTTGCCTTTTTCTTTTCATTTTCTTCAAATACTTCTTTCATGGGTGTGCTAGTCATTATCTCAGAATGTTGCACCTTTCTGTTTGATACGCTAGCAAAACTTGTACTAGGTATTGGAAGTAAATCTTCTATATTTGGTTTATTTGATGACGGAGTGAAAACTTCTGGTTGAGTTTCTTGTAAAGCACATTCCTCGGTCAAAGAAGTGACATTATCATCCATTGCAGGTAGATCTGGTACCGTTGGTCTTAATGCAGCTACAAAATCATCGTCGGTAAACTTGTTGGGGTCTAAGGGGTAAATTCCGGTTGTTTTAAATCCCGATACCCCCTTTTCTATCGTTGCTGTTCTGGAATAAGCTTTGTTAAAAAGGGTGGCTAAATCATATGGTGTTATCTTCCCGTGGGGATTGGATTTGATAAAAAGATCGCATTCCCTATGCAATGCTGTTTTAAGGGAACTGTAGAATGTCACATCCAAAGGCTGCAGCCTATGGGATGTATGGGGTGGGATTGTGATTAAAGTTATATAATTCTCTCTACAGAAATTATATACCCGTAGCGATTTATGACAGGCATGGTTGTCCGCTATTAATAAAATCGGATCGTCGACGGATGGCTTTGTACATTTGTAAAAATGTTCTAACCAAGAAAAGAAAATTTCTTCATTAGTCCACCCATTCTTGGAGCATTTATAAATAGCGCCTTCTGGACCACCCCTACATAGTAAAGGATTGAGACGTTGCCGTGGAAAGATAAATAACGGTGGTACATAGTTTCCAGCAGCACTAAACGCGCACACCACCGTGACAGTTTTGCCTCTTTCCCAGCTAACTGCTGACCCCACCTGTTTTTGACCCTTTGGCGCAAGAATTTTCCCCGGTTTTTGTACCGTGGTGATGCCCGTCTCGTCCATATTATAAATACGGATAGCCGTAAATTTTAACTTTGACATAACAGTCTCAAGATTGTGAAAGAATAAATCCACTTCTTGCCTATTAAAAGCTTTGATTCTGTTTATACTGGTAGCTTCGGGACTTCTTAAACTGATCTGAGGATTACGATTCAAAAAACCTGCCAACCAATCTGACCCAGCGATCTTACTGCTCGAATTGAAAGGATGTTTTATATTATTCTTTTCTGCAAATTCATAAGCAGCTCTTCGCAGTTCCGTCGGCGTCACACCATAAAACATCTTTGCTAGTAACATGATATGATCAGCAAATAATTTCTCCTCTTCCTTCGTAAAGACCGGCTTCCTTCCCATAATCCCTTCTTCCTTACGCCCAGATTTTAGTCGATCTCTCAGTGTGCTTCTTGGAATGTTAAACTGTTTTGATGCACTATTCACTGACTTTCCTTCAGCAACTGCCATCATAGCAGCCTCCAAAGTTTCCGACATCCATTGTCCTTTCTCAGTAGTGCGCTTGTGAGTTCGAGGCATGGTCTGAAATTAATTATTACTGAATGATACACCAGTAACGTTGAAGGGGTTATACCGCCATATGGCGGATTTGCCCCCGACATCTATGGCGGTATTACCCCATTTTGCCATTTTAATATTTTTCCTCATTTGTTTCTTTGGATTGCAAATTTGATGAAAAACAAATAGCACACCATCGCCCCAAAAGCCATTTGATAGAATAAGAGTCATAGTGCATGCAAAAATTACTATCAAAATATGACTTACGGTTAATTCACTGCACCACAATTTTATAAGCCGAACACACTTTTTAGGTTAACTTAAAATTTCCTATATTATAACTTGAAGCAGCCTTCTACAAGTTTGGAATATTATTTAGACTATTGTCCTCTAGAGGTCAACACCTATATCTTACATTTGCATCTGTCGGTTACAGTGAGAGAGCCTATGGCGGTGTTACCCCGCATGGCGGCATTACCCCACTTTCCCCTAAGTGGCACCAGAGTGGCATCACGCAACTTGCAAAATACAACGGCACTACTACTCCATTTTGAAGTGCCACTTGGTCACCACCTCACTTCCTTACCACCGCAGTTTGCGCCTATATCTTATATATATTATATGTAATTTACAACAATCATTTTGCTCCGGAAGATTATGAATATCTTTAGGAATCTGAAATCCACAGCTATTCAAAAATTGTATCCGTCTGTGTTGGCACAAAGATGAATCCCAAAGTAACGAGATTTTGATAGATATTCCATCTAGTATTTACAGGTGTGTGTTGTGTTACCAGTTTGAATTTAAGGTGGAGTTTTAATAAAACAAAGTTGAGTAGATGTGTTATCTGTAGGTAGTATATAAAGCTTTGTTATGGGTAAGAATCGTGTTATCTTGTTTGAAGCTAGAGTATTATTAAGACAAATTTTGTCTTTGATAAAGTTTTGCCAATTTCAAATAGTTATAATAGAGAATCGTGTAATCTTGTATCATTTTAAATAATATTGGATAATGGTAGACATATATCTTTGTAGATACTCCTTCGATATTTCATGAAGAAAAAATAGACCTCGAAATCAGTATCAGGCTGTGAGGGTGAATTTGTAGCAAATCCTTCAAACAAGAAACAGTCTGGGACGGCTGATGAAATTGAAGGATGCCAAAATAAGAACATTTATGAAAGTATGCAAGATAAAGTCTGATGACATTAATTAAGCTAAAGAATAGTTTGGTTTTCAATATCTATTATCAAGGAATGAACAGTGTGATTTTCTGATGTCTCAAATACGTTGCGTCAAACAAAACTCACATGAATGCAGATGGTCTAACCAAGTCAAGGTTGTTGCTTTGGCTTTATTGGTTGCCCGAGATGTTACAATTTACTTCAAAAAATATCGAGAATTAATGTCCATATTATCAAGTTTATTGGTGAAACGAAACGATGAAGATTTGTGCCTTGCGTTTCGAGAAGGAGCATCTTCAATATAATGGCCAGAAAATGTTCAAATCCCAATGGAAATTGGTGGTGAGTCTGTTAATGGAAGCACGCATTGGAGCCGTCAACATCGCTGATGTTTAGATCTTATGATCAAGGATCGCCACCAGGCACCAAAAATGAAATGTGCGAAGAAAGTAAATATTGCTGCTCAAGTATTATTGTATTCTTTACTAAATCGAAGTGAGCTATAAAGCAGTTTCATGTATAATTAAATCAATTTAACTACACTGCATTTAAAAACAATCATCAATCTAAATTGAAAGTAATATATTCAGGATAATTGGAGCAGCGCTGCTTACTTCCATTTTTAACACAGGTTGATGAACTTTTCGATAGTTCTAATGGCAGCAAGGTATCTCTACCTGATAGAAAGACAGTAAAATGTTGTTGTGAACGAGACATCAGCTCATCATGAGTATTGGAAGAAAGCTTTTCCAAATGGTAAAACGGTGACATTTCCTTGGGATATCACAAGGTGGAGGAGGAAGGATTATGAAAAAACCTTATGGCTACTAACTTGATGGAATATCTATTTTAGTCGAGGTATTTTGAAATGAGGTCTACAGTTTGAAGTAGCTGTGGGTTTCAGTTTCTTAGAGAGATATTCAAAACCTTTTGGAGTGTCAAGGATTTGTAGTAAATTACAGCGCCTTAGTAAGAGATGTAAGCCATTCCCAGAAATGTTTGCATCATGTTAACAACATCCTCAATGAATCTATAAATAATGCAATAATGCTGGATATTATCGCAGATTCATTCCGAACTTCTCTAAGATCTCAAAGCCTCTAACTGAATTATTAAAAAAAGACATCACCTTCAATTTCAACGCAGAATGTTTAGAATCCTTTTAACGAATTAAAACAAGCTCTTACCCTTATCCTACCCCAACTTCGAAGAACCTTTTATATTAACGATCGACGCTAGTGCCTTTGCAATTGGTTCAGTCCTTTCCCAAGGTCCCCCTTCTAAAGATCTCCCAATTGCCTATGCGTCAAGAACTTTTTGCAAGTCTGAAACGAACTTTTCAACTATCGAACGAGAGCTTCTAGCGATTTCTCTCTCAATATTCTATACTCCCTACGAACGAAACTGATGACGAAGTGAACCAAACAATAGACATTTCTAACGAACACATCTGCGAAGAATTTAAGACATTTGTAGAATTGTATAAAACAACTTCATTGATAGACTACTCTAAGACAGAATATACTAATAACCAACTTCTGAACAAAACAAATAAAAACATCATCACTTTTTTTCAACAGAATAAGCTTATAGACACCCATTATAAAATCATAGATGACATATTCGAGGAGAATGCAGAGTTTACGGATAATGAAGTAAAACAATCCAAAATAGAAAATATTTAATTATACCAATCCCTTACGATCCAAATTTTGTCAATGAATATCTTTTTACAGCCTTGTATAAAAGTCAACAAGAGCCTACCCCGTCCACAACTTATTTCGTTGCGAATAACCCCGACATCCCAACAATAGAAATGCTTTCATTTATATTTTCCGAGAAAGAAATAAAATTTAAAATTTGTCAAGACCTTGTAAAAATCCCCTATGAAGACGCAAGCCAATTATTCTTGACTAATATCATAAAGGTAAAACACATCTCCACCGAGGTATTAACGGAACCGTTCGTAGATTAAGAGAGAAATATAATTGGCCTGGAATCACAAAAGACGTCGAAAAATTCATCAAAACCTGCGACACCTGTCAAAAGATCAAATCTTGTCCCTAGTCCCCTCGTCATAACAGAAACCCCAAGATCCCCATTCGAAAGAATTAATATTGATATTTTAGAAATTCCATTAGGAACCTACATACTAACGATACGTGACGAATTGACAAAATTTTCGCAAGCTTACGGACTACCAGACAAATCTGCAAAAAGCGTAACCAATACACTGCTACTGTATTTCCAACACTTTGGTACCCCTATAAGAATTCACTGTGATTACGGAAGAGAATTTGACAACAGTTTATTTAGGGACTTATGCAGTTTATTAAGCTCACACACTCCAGCGTTGGACACCCACAATCCAACGGCTTCATTGGAAGGTTTCATGCAACTCTTCTCGAAATGATAAGAGCCCATGTAACAGATCACCCTAACGAACACCCCCGGAATGTACTGCCTTATGCAATGATATGCTATAACCGATCAATTAACAAAACCCACGGTTTCTGACCTTATGGACAAAAGATCTTTTTGTAATAAAGAAACAGTAACAAAAAATGTACGTTTATGTTGAAAAAGTATAAATATATTCTATAATAGAAGCTATCAACATAGATAATTTTATAGCATCGCCAGCAGTTTCATTCTGGTGTAGAGACGATGGAATATTTAGTTCACAATGTCCGCAAATCTATTCGAAAAGAATGTCTATTTATGTTATGGTGATTACAATGGATCGAAGATGTATAGAAACAAAAGGTTACATTATTTTGTAAAAAGGGTCATTAGCTTTCGTAAAAAATTGTTATGAAAAACAATAATATTAATTATAGATTTATTGTATATTATTTTGTTGTTTATACAACATCAAACATTTTTTTTTTGATTTTCGATAAATATCACCACTATTAATCCACCATCATTTTTTTCTTTCTATTGTAGATTAAAAAGTGGAATTGAGTTGTTTGAATCATCAGTTTGAGTTTTCAAAAATGTGAACGGTCCTATAAGAAACCTAATATAATGGACAATATATATACAATGTTTATTTCATAATTTATTAATATATAAACGAATAAAAAATCTTTTTTTTCATGTGAATATTTCTATTGAAATATTAGCGTATACAGTTTTATTTAATCAACAATAAATTAAAATGGAGAAACGTTGTCGCTCTGCTTCTCGAAATTTCCTCTTTTGCGCCTTTGGCAGCTTTGGTGGTGGTGTTCTTATAATTGGCTTCTGCAATACATATTTCTTTGGATTATATGTGTCAACTGATGGTTCATTGTCCCATGAATCATTGGAACTTGATATATTATTGACTGCTTCAATATGACTATGAGAAACATCACTTGTAGAAGCCATTATAGGTATTGATGCAGGTTGGTTTTTTCCTCACCAATCATCGAAGCCTTATTTAAATTTTGAAGGAAAGCCATCTGTAACAAAAAATATAAAAAAGCATCATTTTTGAAACTGATATGTAGAGAGAGAAAAAAGAAAAAAGTATATGTAGATAGAGAGAGAGAAAAGAAAGAAGTATATGTAGGTAATACTTACTTTTGTAGGCTGGTTGACAAGAGATAGTACTGGTTAACAGATGAAGGCTGCTGATTGTGGCAATAGAATGAGCTCCTCGAGGTTTTCTTTGTCATTTATATATTTTTTGAGAGGTAAGCAAACCCATGCGAAACCTAGGTTGAAGTACGACGATAATATGGAACCGCACATGTTGTCCTTCATTACAACATGCAGACGTGACCAAATGTAACATCAGCTTTTCGCTATTTTTATGGTCACATGTATTTTTTTAAAGGAAATACTTACTTCAAGTACAAGGAATCACATTTTGTTATAATTCTTTCAGTATTTTTGAGTTTTTCTTTGATACAAAATTTTCGAGATCTTCCCAAATTTAAATAGAAGGTATAAGACTTAAAGATTTAGGATCTGTTTTCCTGTACCATTCTGAATTCTATTTACTGTACTATTACGTGCGGTTCCTCATATTTTGTAACCCTTTTGTACTGCATCCATAAAGCATGTTATGTATCAACTTTGATATTGCAGAGATGAAAATGTTAAAAGTTAAACAATGTGTATAATGAGCGAAAAAATTTACATGTTTTCATATTTGATTTTCATTACGCTTATCAATTTCATACTTCTGGACTGCTTTTTCAAGTTAATAAATTCTATTTAATGTCTGTTCCATACTTGGAATAGCAGAACAGAATAACAATTGATAAGAAATACTTGAATCTTATGCAACATGTAGGTAGGTGAAGGTTGAGTTTCCTGAAATAATAATAATTTTCATCGTTTCTTTCTGGCATTTCTTGTGTTTTATGTCATATCTCGCTTGGCTATTTTTCATCGATTTTTATTGTTATTTTCACGTTTATTCCAAAAATTTAGGTACTTTGTGTTTTTTGTAGTTTCCGTGTATATCTCCTAGTGAATTTCGTATATTTTTGCGATTATTTCTGATATTTTCTTGTGTTCTATATCGTTTCTCGTATGTATCATCCAGCTTGATTTAAACGCTTTTTTGTTTGTCATTGTGTTAAATTTCTCTCGTTTTCGATATTTTCATACGCCTTTCTACCGTTTTTGCGTATCTTCTACTGAATTTCCCGTATTTTCCTTGTATTTCAAACTCTGGAACTACGGAAAGGTTGTCTTTTCAGTAGCAGAATGAGTTCTTCGTTCTGTTTTAGCTTTCTTGGTCATGTACCTTTTTGAATGCATTGAATGATCTCCTGCTGAATGATTTTGTTTGTAACTGGAAGTGGATAGTTCAGAAATTGTGGTAATCCTGTTTTAATTTGCATTGAAGATATTACATACTCTTCATCTTGAATTGCATCAGAGTTGATTAGTTTGATGGTATATATTAGTGTGTCCAAAATCTTTTGTTTACATATTTTTTTTAAATCGTAGGTTCTCAGAATGAGAGTGTAACTTTGAAGACGATTCACAATATGCATAGATGTACCTATTAATTTTTTTCAATACTAATATTGCAAGCAGTAGTTGGTGATCGCTCTTAAAAGTCACAGGACGTCCATATATCAATATAAGAGGAAACTTCTTAACTGTGAATAAGAGTGCCGGCCATCGCCCTAACTTAGGTTAATAATCTACAATACGTAGACTAGGTAGTTGACCTTGACCGCACATACCCTATGTGATGCCTCCACACATATACCGTTGCTTCCTCGAACTGAATACAAAAGTGTTGAAATTCACATAGATTCTGATAAAAAATATATTATTCTCGTAAAAGAAATCTATGGTTCCTACATTTGAAATCAAATTTACTTTCGGACTTGGTTATAGTAATGATGAGTTATCAGATATGTATTCCGCTATAATCATGAGACTGGGCCTAAACAAGACTTAATGATGATTGTGTTCCAGTCATTAATACACGATTTGATATTGCTGTATTTGTGTTATAGCAAAACATAATTCCTCATAATTTTATTATGACAAATTATTTGGGTTTTACAATGGTACATAACATCAACTAAATATGGTAACCTACATTCACGAGGTGTTCCTGCATACATAACGGAACGATTATATCTATCAACTGTTGATAGGCGGTAGCGAGTAAATTTCTTCTATTTTCTTTCTGAGTTTGCATTTATGTGTTGGTAATGACCCAGTAGAGTTCAATATACTATGGTTTTTCATTGTATTTGTGATTCATTTTGTATGCAAATCTTTGAAAAACTATGATAAATACAGAATTCATTTCAATTTATTTCAGAACTGGTATCTATATGTTACGGCCTCTTTCACAGTATTGCAAATTATGGAATTTTCGCATGGGGGTCCTCTGAAACACATATTAAAAAATTAATTAACCTTCAAAATAAAGTATTAAAAATAGTTTTTGGCATCAATGAAATATCAAAACCCGTCAACATTAGGCAATTTTTCTTTTTGCAATCAGTGATGGCCCATTCCAATCAATGAAACAAGCTTATAACAATATAAATAATATTACTCGAGAGAACGAACTGAAGTACCAAAACCAAAAAGAGAAGTTGGATGAAAAAATTATAAATATATTGCATGCAAAGTGTTCAATGAAATGCCAAACTCTCTTAAATTAATTATCTTTACAACAAAGACCACCAAGTTTCATATGAAAAATGGATTCAGGACAAATTTAATATCGAGAGAAAGATTGATCTAGACACTTAGAGACAATTAATTTTACATTTCTGACTTTTTCATGCATGACTGTTGATTTCCGGTGATTCATTAAATTTACAAGTAAATTTTTTTTGAGAAACAATTGCTATTTGTCGGAATAATAAATAATGTAATCGTTTAACCGCAAGTCGTAATCGTATCTCTGATGTGTTGCTCGATTTATTATTAGGTAATATTTATATGGCAGGATGTAATAAGAATTAGATTAAGTAAAATGGAAAGTGTTAAAGATAAAGCTGGTTCATTGTTTAATTATTTTGTATATTTCTTTTGTCAAATGTTCAATTATATTTATTTAATTGTGTCGATGTAAATTGTATATATATTTTTACGGATAGTCAAAACATGTTATTGTTAGATATTTTGTATTATGTATAAGTAATTATTATTGTGTTCATATTTAATTGTTTGTTATATTGCAATATAGTTATTATAATCATTTGACGAAAAATCTAAAATTATAAAGATATTAGATTTTTTTCTAAGGAAGGGGTGTGTGATGGAGCAATGTACCAGGTCATCGCCCTAACTTAGGTTAATAATCTACAATACGTAGACTAGGTGACGACGTGATGTTTTGTTATGATTATGTGTGGAAAATATCACGCAGTGTGTTCTTGACCGCACATATCCTTTGCTAACTCCACACATATACCGTCGCACCTAGTATACTAGTAATTTGCGTTTCCTCCTCCTTATGTTTTCTAACGTGGCTGTAGTGTTCTCTGGAAATACGTGAGAGTGATGTGACAACAAGTGAAAATTATGTTTGTGAAACTATGTAAGTACACTTTTTACCTATTCGCTACTTCATTCCTTGTATTTTTCTCAGCTGTGGAATGCATTTCACGGAATTTCAGTCTTGTTTCATTATTTTGTTGTTAGTTTTGATATTTTGTTCTGAACATTTTGCAATATCGCAGCTTTCGTGAATGTTGTTGTACTATTTTTCTATCATTTGTAGAGTTACTTGCCTCATTTTGCTTGATATTTGTACCATTTTTCTCTCTCGTTTCATGTATTTTTCATTTCTTTCTGTCATTTTTCACATTTCACATAGCTATTTTGTAGTTACTTGTCTCTTTTTTCTTGATATTTGTACCTTTTTTCACAGTTTTAGTTATGAGAAATATACATATACATTTCAATTTAAATCAATGCCGACACATCTTGTATACTGATATTATAAAATTAATTCATTATTAAAACATGTGTGATAAACAAATGATAAGAAATATATGAACCTTATCTACCATATAAAAAAGTATAATGTTGATTTTGTAGAAATAATTATTGTGCTGTATAAATTTTATGATTTTAAAAGACAGAACAGCTTCTTGTACCATTGTCTTCAATCATGAAAGATGGTCTTTACGTTGAATCATACAAGCAGCTGAGTAACTTTGACAACAATTCGCGCTGGGTGCGGTCTTCGGGGAATAGCATTTATTCAACCTCTTATCACAACAGCTGACTGATATTACCGACCTTGAAGCATGTCGTTGTAATATTTGTTTTGTTCATGATTCAGTAATAATTAATAATCTTATAAAAAGTGGAATTTATTTTAATATTTGGTGAGAACATTTCATTGGATCCTGCCAGCATGACGTCATCCTCAATCCAACTGCTCAGCGAGAAGCGATGTTGACGCTACCTGCGATTCTATTGTTTTTTTCTGGATGACTATGTTCCTTTTATGCCTGTGCACAGATGACACATTCTTTGTATCCCATGCCAGCTGTCATTTGTCAATTTGAATTTCACGCGCTTTCAAGATAGCTCTGTCAACTGCTGACTTAGTATTTCCCCCGCTTCCAAGATGGCGCAGTCATCTGTCAAATTTGTATTTCCCGCCGAGGGGCGTGGCCTGTTTTGGCTGACCAATTAGAGAGCAGCGATGAAAAGGAAAAGTGGAAGTGGTGGGGGGTGTCCAAGGTAGCCCCCTATCTACTCTTCAATTTGTCTTATACCCGGTGGCACAAACATTAATCAACCTTTAATAATTCAATCACGAACAATTAAAATTGGACAACCTATCGACTTTGAAAAAAGATTAACTAATGATTAATTAATAACCGTTTAATTGTCCCAAAATAATATATCATTGACCCTGAATAATATAATACTTAGGTACATTCTTTTCACAATTTCACAGGGAGTAGATAATTGGCGTTAAATAAGTAGGTATTATATTGGGGACAATACCATGTGCGTTCTCGGTACAAGACACCTCTTATTTTCGTTTCTCACAATATTATTCTCAACGTTTATTTTGATATTTGTATATTCTTTTGGTGTGCATTGATAATTTTTGGGAAACTTTACTTAGGGGAGCGGCAGGTAAAATGGGGTACTTACTTAAGGTTCTAAGGCATTAAGCATAGAAACACGCAAGTATATACGAAAACGACAAGTATATTTTATTAACTTTAAGTTAGAGCAAAGTAATAGAATAATAATTTTTCTACAAAACAAACATAAATCTAAATTAAAAAAAAGAACAAAAAGTGTGAATTACCTTGCCCGCTAGGTAGGGAAAAATGGGTTACTGAATGCCAAAACAACGGCATGTAAAAAAAAATAAGCACATATTTCAAAAACAAATACGGCCTCATCATCATCATCGTCTACTCCAGTACAGGAATTATGTGCCCATCGCCAGCACGAAGCACAGGACATTCTGCGTCGCTGCTCTGACTATCTTCACTATCACTTGAATAATCTTTTTTTGCACTTTTCACTTTTCTCCCAACTTTCTTATCACTCTTTTTGGTGCCGTCTACAGCCACTATCTTTCTTTTTACGGCATTCTCTTTTGTAATTTGTTTTTAGAACTTTTTTTAAGAGATTCCACTAGCGCCTCTTTAAAGGGTCCAAAAAGCTCTGTTGCTAACTGGAAGAAGAGCTTCCTGCACTCTTTCATGGTTAGTCCAAATAACATTTCTTCCATGATCTTCAAGTAATTGGCAAGTTCGTCTTCTTGATCTTGTTTAAAAACCGTCTTACAACTTCTCAAAGTTTTTGACAAAGGTAGAGCTGAAGCACTTCTTTGTTTTTCCCGTACCTTTCAAGCGTAATTTGTGGAACATCAAACTTAAGGAAAGCATTTCACCTTGAATCACAGCTTGAACGGCCACTTCCATACTTTCCATTGGCCAGCTCAGCCTTTTGGTAGAATGCTTATAATTAAACACCATCTGAAAATTAAAAATACAAATTCATTAAAAAACAAATACAAACAGTGGATTTAATGTGACTTACCTTCATCTAAATATAGCACAAAACTTGTATTTAGGAATAAAAATGGCAGGCATGTTTTATCTACCCCGGATACGTTCGTACTAACCAGATCAGCCACTGTCAGGACCCGTGCGGGCGTCTTAAAGATACAACTGGTACCTTATTTTGCCCACCAACCCCTTTTTACCTGCCTTTCCCCTACTTTGGGTTTTCATTTAGTTTAACTTTCAGCTATGCAGACTTTTGTTGGATATCATTCATTAGTTTTGGTGATTTTGGTGTCCATGTATTACTTCACTTTGTTAACATTTCTGATGCTCATAAATTATATTTCTCGTTGAGGTTTTTTGGTGCTCATTTATTACTTTTGGTGGCCAAATATTATTTTGGAGATAGAGTAATACAATTTGGCAGGTAATAATGTGGCTCAATAATTATTTTGATGCTCATTACCCATGAAAGACTCGTGTTACCATATGGTCACACAAACTGTCCATCTTTTAATTAGTCCATAAATTATAGTCTTCCCTTACAATCAAAATTTCTAAAATATTACATACCAACAGAAAACATGAACTATGATGAATTCATGGGCAAGTATTTTGTTCTTCATAACTGTAAACAATTCATAGGACGCTCTTTTTACTGGATTCAATCCACTAACACACCACAAGGAGAAAGGTTACGGTACAACTGGTACCATAAGAGGAACCGCATCCAACACATCAGACTTTATTCACAATCAGAAATGAAAATGATTACAGTCCCACGGCCACATGTTGTCGGTAAGTACAAATTCTAATCAATTTCAAAGTCACGCTAGAATCTTTTCATTGGCAGATTTGGATTACAATAAATACATGGGTGGCACTGATAGAACGAATGAGGACTTGGCAATACTGAATAAGTATTTGAAGTAAATGGTACTGGGCTTTGTTTACATGGATGGTTGATGCAGCAATCCAAAATTCATAGATTCTATACAAGGGATCTGGAAGACTGATAACAAATTTGAATTTTCGACGAGAGCTTGCCACTACCTACCTGAATATATAAAATAGACAACCAATAAGACCAGGAAGGCGAACAACGTGCGTCAACAGTACTACTCTCAATCGTATCTCAGATACAATTCGATAAGTAGGATTGAATCATCTCATCGTGCAAGTTCCTTTTAAAAAAGAAGATGTGCTGGTGAAGGATGCTCTTCAGTGGGTCGTTCACAGTGCAAAAAATGTAATTGTGGAGTTTGTGTTGAGTGTTTTTCAATGTTTCACAAAAGGTTACTTAGTCATTCAACACGGTCTTCGATGTATAAAAATATTTTTTTTTTATTTTTTTACCAAAATGAAAATTCCGGCCTTGATGGGATTATACCTTCAAGTACCCGCTGGCCGAGCCGTCCGACGTTGCTGGTCCATTACGTAGAATATGTAGGAGATAGCTTATCTTTAGGCTATACCACGACTATTCTGGTGATCGTCACGTCACGTAATAAATATGGGTGATTAACCCGCAGTGTATCATTCACTAGTCTGAACAACATTTATATGTCGAATCTTCTAGAACGAGCATTTCAATCAATTCATTTTTATCAAATTTTATTATTGCGAGGAATAGTACTTAAAGTTGGCTGTAAATGAACCACAAGAATGAAAATATTGACATTATTGATGTAAAACATGAATGTTAAAGAAATGTTTAATATATTGAATGTGTACTATGACCTAATACTGGTTAAAGCATCGCAAACGCCGGATTTTGTTATCAGAAACGGGGTATTCCCAATTTTTCTTGTTCATGAATAATTGTTATATGCCTGGATCCAGACGGAAAATAAACAATACCAAATAATGTGCAGCTGTCATATTTTTATTTTCTAATTTCTAAATGGTGGATTGTTTTCAATGAAATATAGTTTTCAAAAAATAAATATAAAATTTGCGTTTGAATTATGTAAACTGAATAGAATATGCAAAAACGTCAAAATGGGTATCCACATCTTTAAATACTTAGAATTTACTGCTGATTCGGTTTTACGCAAGCTTACCAACATATCTAGTTATCTATCTTATATAACACTAACCAAACTTAACCTAGACTAGCCTACTTTATTTTCTTCTGCATTATTCCTAACGTACCAATATAATCTCAATGTCAAGAAGTATATTATTTCTATAATACTTAAAACACTGCATCCCAAGAAAAGTCCAGCCATTCCTCCTATGGACACTGTGGAAATAGGGGTCGCTTAATCAACCAAGTATCTAAGTCATAAAACATTTTTGTACAAATAGTTTACCTAATAAGTCTGAGAAACCAAATATTACATCTCGTTTGAGTCTCATTTTGGGGTATTCATAGAAGCCCCATTGAAAGTTAGTACCTAAGAACCATTTTCTATTATCAAGAATTTCCACAACAAAATTCACATCATCACAGTTGGCTAAGCAGGAGCAATTACTTTCAGCAAACACCAGAAGCTCTGGAAATAGAATAATTTTATTATTTCTCAAAAACGCATTCGTTTCACTTACTTTTATATTTTGCTAGGCAATGAAGCCCTGCCACATTGCAATATGTCTCTCCATCTGCAAGAAATTCAATGTAGTATTCGAAAGTTTCGAGATGTTAGGCTACCTAGTCTTCTGTAGAAATGAGGAATACATCCGCAAAGTTCTTTGGCCAACAACAGCCTACACTCCATTCGACATAAAACATAAGAATATACTGGTGAATGCTTTAAGTTACTTTCATAATGCAATCTGCACTTTCTTTGATTCACGTTCAATTGTTTGGTACGTTCTGTGCTGAAAATGGTCAATCCTGATAGATGGATTTGGAGGAAATATCCCTCAGAGCTGCTGGAATATTTGCTGGATATGTCAGGAATTTCATGGGGCCCATGAAAGTAAACCTAAAGTAGATTATGGAATGGAAGCTCATATAATTTCAAGAATAATGTTATACTCGTATGTATTTATTTAGTGGCTCAAGATATCTGGGAGCAATGATGTTCAAATATCTTATAGAGAAGAAAATATTAGTAATAGCTTTTTAGCTTTTTTACTTTTCTGGAGAAAAAACAGAGGACTGTAGTCTGGTCAAACGCAATTGACTCAAGAGAAGTATAGTCTTACACAGCCGTATTCAAAAACGAATCTTAGCAATCTGTGCTGTAATCTAACTAACCTAACCTTAAATTAGGTTTATGACTCGTATGTCAGTTTTATGATAGGATAGTGTTTTGTTTTTTTTATTTTAATACAGTACTAGTTAGTACTAAACTAAGATTACTAATAAATACGGCTGCTAGATTATAAGTAATTTTGCTAACGTTTAGTCAGCCACAGTTGAAATTGAGTTTTCTCATAAAAATATTGCGAAGAGAAATGGCGGGTCTTTAGTGTCAGCAACAATCCCACAAATGTCAAATTCAAAAATGTATTTTGTTCATACAACATCAAGCAAATTGAGATACTTCAGTGCAAGTGCAGTTCTCAGAAACTATTAGATTTTCACTTTTCGGTTAGGATATTGTAATGAATGTTTAAAAAACTTCAAACATTGACTTGATTTGCTTAGCATAAAACATAAATATGAAGGTACAGATCAAGGTCATTCAAATGTAGCAAATCGATTAATTCTTCCAAGTATAGGTACCTACTTGGACAAATAAACTAACACAGTATGGCGAGTAGCATCAATCCAACTAATCTCGAAAATTAGGTACTTGAATGATATTCTGATCCTATTAAGTATTCCACTCCATCACTATAAAAAGATACAGATTTTATTCATGTTTATACCAAATAGGTTTCACTCCTCACATAGACAATATCACATTTCATCAAATACGTGTCACTTTCAGATGAACAAAATCATCAACAGTATAAAATATGTTTTCAATAAGGAAACACTTCAATTTATATTTAAAAATTTTCATGAACAATGTTCTCACATCTTTAGGTAATTTATTATAATGTTTAGATGCTCACTAAAATGTAGCCCTCTGCGACCTACTGAGTCTGGCAAAAGGTACCTATGTACATGTCATGCTTCCCGCGAGTATTATATGAGTGACCATCTTTATTATGATTCCATTGAACATGATTTTTATGAGAATACTATATTATCTCATATAGGAACAGAGAGGGCACGGTAAAAATTTATAATTCCTTTAAAGAAATTTTTTCTATAACAGTTGCCCAGTACTTGATAGGTAGATACAATTAAATTAAAATATCCGTAATTTTCAGATGATTTCACTGGAGTTTGGTCCACTACTGTTTTCGTAGATATCTTGTGACTGAGAAAGCTAACTTAATAATATATTTCTAATACCTAACCTAACCTTTCTAAAAAATATTGTTTAAAACTCACAATTTTATGCTACTTATAATAATAATTCATTGTTATTATATGAGTATGTAACTTAACATTTTCATTCAGGAAGCCATGTGAGAGACCTTCTGATCTCCTGAAATGAATGTATAAACTCTGAAATAGTGTCTAACAACCTTATAAGGTAGAATATATCTAATATATAAAATATTATTTTCGCTAATTTCCCAAATACTCTGCTTTTCTTATATATTTTTAAAAAAATCGTTATACGGTTTTTCATGTAAGCTCTTAAGCCTTAGGTACCTAACTTATGGTGTATGTATGGTGGTATAAGAACAATTATTAAGTTAAAATGTTTGTACTCTTATTACATATTTTGTAGATAAGCTATACAAATGATATAATAGCTAAACTTTGATGAACAAATCGACAAACGTTCACAATTATATGATATGGCCAGAATTATTTGGTCATATCATAAAATGTCAATTTTATGATCCGGCCACGACATATAGGTACTTACTCTGTCTGGGAAGTCGGTCAAAAATAAGAGAGTACTTATTTACTTTAATCATTCAAGAAGTGAAAATGGATTTATTTTAGAAAGAAACAATATATATTGTTTAAGGGAAGATATTGGTGCAATTATTGATACATATATGTACTTGACAAACTATTCAAGTGTTGAAATACAATTTTTATGAATAAATACTACTACGATTATATTCAATGATGGCGGACAATTGCTTTAAAACCTCCCATAATGATGTAAATAATGATTTTTGCTTTTGTTCTCATGGTTTAATATGCTGTTTGAAGTTTGTATTAATTTCGCCATTTTCACAAATCACTCAAAAACCTTACGTTTAATTATCTATTGGGAATGCTTATACAAATCAAATGAGTAAAACAAAAATTAAAGTAATATAAACAGAAAAAAAAACAGTGAGATCATTCTTTTTATTGTTAAAAATGTTGTAGTTTGCTCTACTTTTTTGAATACTTTCTACAGCTATTGAATTTGTTACTATTCCAAACATAAGACATATGCTTCGTTATAATGTGTTTACATCCTGTATTACCGGAAGTGACTGTATATCGCCATTATTTAACTTAAATAGAGCCTTGTCATAAGAACACCATTGCAAATTTTCAGAAGAAATATACCCATGTGTAGTTCTCTCAAAACATTTAATAGGCCAATCACCTTGAATAACTCTTTATACAAATAACACCTGATTGGATTTTTTTTGTATATATACAATAGCACAAATACAAAAAGAAAGTTATCAGAAACATTATTGGAAATAAAACATGGCTAGTTATTGTAAATTTCGTTTGTTCTGGAAAATTGTCGATTTTTAATAACACTGGATAGTAAAAACCCTCATATTACGAGAATATCGAAAATGTACATAATTAAAATTCAAAATAATATATAGGAAATTTGTTCTATTTAAAAATATAACTATGCTATGACCTTACAAAACAAAGTATAGTTTACAATTTATTAAATTTGGACGCACCTTTTTCTTGTATATATATTTGCTTAATAAGATGCGTGTTTGTAAAGTATTTCTTTAAATTAAATCGGTTGAAAATGCCCAAACAAAGGTGAAATAATGAAATGTTGAAATAACTACATCTAGTGATCTTTAAATGAACTGGAATTAAACATTTTATAGGGCATTTAATTATCTCCAAAACGGTAGAAATTTTGTCTGTCAAATGAAATGAGACTATAAATGTTTGAATTTTATGGTACTGTGGTGTCCTCTATAGGCAGCTGCTCTACGAACCGCTAGAGCGCGCCTGCTTTACCAATTTGGTCGAGTTGCGTTAGCAATGTTTCATCCAATCAATGACATAACAACCTTTCTCTATTACTCGCGCATGGTTATGTGATGCCAACTCAAAAAAGAGAGGTCGGAGAGAGAGAGAGAGAGAGAGGGAGCTAGTACGGACAAAAAGCTCGGCAAATACAAAGGCTTCAAATTCGAATATTAGTTTAGCTATAAAAAACACATTTTTGAAACGTAAAATGAATTCAACTATAATCAACATAAAAATATATCAACTTTTTCAAGTTAACCAGCCAGGTGTAAAAAATTCTCATATTAATAATTAAAAAATAGATTAAACTACTTGATAATTATTTTATTTAAATAAACTCAAACATACTATTGATGACTAAAAATAATTGTTCTTGTAAGTTTTTGTTCTAATTCTATTAGTGAATTCATTCTTTGTGGTAGTAATATAGTTTATTCGAATGGTATTTTTTAAAATTAACCTCAATAATTGTAAAATATGTCCCGTCATCGGTTCTTGATCCCGACAGTGCTCTGTTAAATGCAAAAATAATGAATCAAGATGTAAATTCCTTATTGCCTTTGAAATTAATTTTATCATATATTTGAGGAACAAAAATTTTCCTCCGATTTTATGACTGCCTCAGCAACCATGTAAACCTCAACAACACTTCTAATAGGTTTGCAGAGCTTCCCTCTACTTTTTTTATTTAACAGCATTGAAAATGAATGTTCAGCTGTTAAACTCTGTGCGCACATATTACAATATATTGTTTTGATTAATTTTCGAGTTACAAATCCAGCATTTTATTTCCATATATAAAAGAAGTCTTTTAATAGGCATTTTCCAGGTGCCATGCAGTTGGATTATTTGAAAAACCTCCCCTCAAACGTATGGCAGAAAAAACATCTCTAAATGGTCTTGGCTTAACTTGTACGTTAATAAAAAATCAAGTTTGCCATTTAAAATTATTTCATTATATAATCGTTCCACACTTTTTAAACAAACAATTAGTCCAAGAAAACCTGTTTCTCGGCCACTACATAATATATTTGACCTATTAGTGCTCTGCAAGGAACTAAGGTAATCCACTATTTTTTTACAAATTCTGTTACAAATTCTTTATAGCTTTTATAAAGAGGTCTCTGATATTTTGTATTTCCGAAAAAAAAAATCAAAAAAGTATTGATATTACGACGAAATTCGGCAGTAGTTTCACTGCCTTTAAAGTTTTCAATATTTAAGTTTAAGTAAATTTAATTACACTAGAAGCCAATAACATCTCCCAAAACAACACGTTCACTGAACTGTTTTACCTGTACTAGCTCTATCCTTTCGCTTTATCTCTCTAACACAGCGTCGGCGTCAGTTTGTTAGTGGCAGGGCCGGTCCATTTTTTGTTAGGTCATTGCATCTAATAGGCCTTTTTATCATGTAATGAGCGCAAGCGCAGCAGCCATATTGCAACGGCGGCAATTCAAAAGTTTCGTACTGTCTTATTAGAGAAAATCGTTAATAGTACTTTACTGGTATATAACTGTGAAGAAGCACTTATGTTGCAAATTGTTAAAAAGATGATAAAGTGCCATGGACGTCCGCTAAAAGGAAAAAAGTGAGCTGATAGAGACGTAAGCTCTTGTTTATTATGTTGAAAATAATGAAAACAATTAATAATTATAATTACTTTTGAATAAATTATTTTAATCAATTATTAGCACTTGAAAAAGCATTTTAATTCATGTGGAAACTAATGACGGTTATAATGTGATGTTTATCACATTATACATCATAGTGTGTATAATGAAAATATATTTTAAAAAAATATTATATAATGTTGAAAGATATATTTTAAGAATACTTATTTTTCGAGGTAAGAAATGCAATCAGAAATAAAATACCGGTCGATCCAGCTGTTGACAAAGGAAAATGGCTGGGCATTCTGAAACAACACGATGAAAATCAAAGCGTTTCAGTCCACACAGTCACAAAGTCAAAATAAATTATTCTCAAATCTAGCAACTATTTCCCTCATAGGAGCTAAAGAATTTCAACGATATGGATCTATGTATCATTCTGGTTCTTGCTGTGATCACCTACGGTCCGTAGAGAGATACGGTTGTCTTGATCAGCAGTTAACCAATCGGGAGCGAGCGCTCGTGTGACGTAGACCGTTGACCTGAATTTAAATCGGTTGCCTCTCACTATGTATTGCCTATATGTTTACTACATATATCCTAGTTTTTAAATGTAATAACAGTAACAAAAGCAAGCAAACCAGAATTTTATTAATGTATGTACATATTAAAATAAGAACAGTAGTATTAAATTACACTGGCAGACAAAAAAACCGGACACCTTGAAAATTGCATGCAATATACCGCTTAAAGCAAAAACTTGCCCATAAATTGTTGAAAATCAATCAATAAACGAAAAACAGCTGAAAAGAAATCACAAATTATTGCAATTCGAAAGTTCGGGTGGGTAAAAATCGAAAAACCGGTTGACATGTTTTCCATTTTAAAGAAGAATTGAAATCGAAATTCTGATTCAGATATCTCTTATTATTTCAACTTGAATGACCAAATAAGCTAAATTTTGCGAAGGTATTAATTAAAGACGAAAAAAGTCAGGTGTCCGTTTTTTTGTGTGAAATCAAGTCACAATTTTTTTCATTTTTGATCGACAAACCCCGAACGGAGGAGGTATATAATTCGACTGTCTGCTTTTTTTTGGTTCGTGCGCGCATTTTATATAGTAAACGTACTTCAATTTTGGATTTTTTATTCATATCATACTCATAAAAACGCAAATCCGAAATTTCCTTCCCTCCAAAAACTGCCCTCGAAGGGGGTGGAGGGGGTAAATTCTCTCGAAAATCGGAAAGCCGAGATGGCGGAATTACAGATACCAAAATAACCGAAAACGTTTCGTTATATTGAACAATTTTTCCACTTTCTGCGATGTTAAAGGTTTTTAATATGTGTATTTTCTCTATGTGGAAGAGGCAATTTCTTTCGAAAACTGAAAATCTAAGAATGACCAGATTATTTATAGCAACATTTATATTGAATTTTTTTTCCATAGAGTTACGGTAAAGTGGTAAAGTTTATAATATGCGTATTTCCGCGACGATGTTCTTAGATTTCTGAATATTAGCAAATACAAGCAAAGCATAATATATGGATTCTGGTGAACGTTCAACGATTTTCGTGACAAATGTAACACTCAAAAGTATAAAATAAATATAAAAAAATGGATTTATCAGTTGATGCTCTGAAATCTATAAAATAATATTAATTATATTGGTGCTGGTAGATACTTGTAAAGTTGGTGCCAAAAGTTTTCAATCTATCTGCAACTGCACAGCTTTAAAAGTTCCAGCAACAATAATAGATTTAACTTTATTTTGTATTCATAGTCAGCCGTCGGCGGATCTCTGGCCGGCGATAAGGACGGTGCGTCGCCAGCCAAGCTTACTACAGGTACCCTATACTTATAATGCAAACGTATCCCATACATCAAAGATAGTTAAGATAAGTAATTAAAAAACAATATATACAGTAGGGGGCTGGAATTACCATCGGTCTGGTTATCCGAACGTTTACTTATGTCTTAATTTCAATTTTAATCCTTTATTTTCGGAATGTAAAATTAATAAAAGCCCCCTACTGTATGTAATAGTTTTTTAATTACTTATCTTACCTATCTTTGATGTATAAATTCGGCAACTTTTTTCACTAAGAACTAGTTCAAACTAACATCAGCGTATCGTTCATATTTTAACGTGAAGACTTACCCGAATAATGAACTACACACACTCACAAATGTCACAAACATTCCAGAAAACACGGGAGACATCACAGGCAACGAGAATAAGTCCTGGTCTATTCCCGAAGCCATATATTGAGAAATAAACTCCAGAAACAACGAAAACAACAATGGAATCATCTAGAGCTTTTAGGATAGATATATAAGGTTGATGGAAATGACAGGACAGTTAGTTGTGATAGATAGTCAGCCAGTCATAGATCACATAGATAGTAGTAAGTCGTTATGGCGTTAATCCATGAAATATAATGTGAATATAAATAAATGTGTATATAGTCTTGTAGTTATTGGTATAAATAAATAAGTGAAAATAAATCGAACCCAGTTTTATTATAAATTCCCGTTACAGTCAGTGCGGAATCAGTCAGTGAGTGACTGTGAAATTGGACAGACTTTAAGAGACTGTGGTTTCGTGTAGAGTTGAGTGTTTTCGTGACTTTTTGTTAGATTTAAGTTTGAGTTTAAGACTCTTTTGTTCGTTTTCGTGTTGGTGTAAAGACTTTTTGCTCGTTTTTGTGTTAGTGTGAAGACTTTTTGTTAGTTTTTGTGTGAGTGTGAAGACTTTTTGTTCGTTTTCGTGTGAATGTGAAGACTTTTGCTCGTTCTCGTGTAAGTGTGAAGAATTTTGTTCATTTTCGTGTTAAAGACAAAAACTGTATTGACTAATTGACTTTGTTAATAAAGGCAATTCAAAATGAAATTAGTGCAGTTAACCGTGAAACAACTCAAAGAACTGTTGGTGGAACGGGGTTGTTATGATTCCGATAATAAAGCGAACCTCCAGAAACGGTTAAGGGACACTATGATTGATAATGGGGAAGATCCTGAAATGTTCGAGTTCCACTCTCCGGAAGAACTGTTACTGAAAGAAATTTCTATAAATAATAATGAAAAATTCGAAGAAATCTCTAGAAATAATAACGAAAGATTCGACGAAGTAACCAGAACATTTGGGGTGCAATTCGATGAAGTCTCGAAAAGGTTTGAAGACATTTCGAGAAAAAGGGACGAAAAATTCGAGGAAGTAAACAGGACATTTGTCACGACAGAGAAGAACATGGAGCTACTGCAACAAAAATCAAGACACTGGAAATGTCCGTTAAGAATGGTAACTGCAGTGGGAGCCAGACACTCAAAAGCGAAGATGACTTAGCCGCAGGTAGAATGAGGGTAAAGCTGAAAACTTTGATGGAAAGTGCTCCTGGTCAACCTATCGAAAGCAGTTTGAAGCAGTGGCAATGGCTAACCAGTGGACCGAAAAGCAGAAAGCTGTTTTGTTAACCGCTGCTTTACGAGGTGATGCAGCAGGCATCCTTAGGTCTATTCCAGCTGGCCAAGCAAACTACCATGTCATGCTTTCTAAGTTGGAGAATCGTTATGGAGAAATGATTCAAGAAATGAGCAAACAAGGAGTCATTGAGCCATCAAATAGTCCCTGGACCTCTCCAGTAGTGGTCGTGAAGAAAAAGGATGGTGCTACAAGATTCTGTGTAGATTACCGACTTCTGAATTCAGTCACTAAAAAGGATAGTTATCCGTTACCCAGAAAAGATGACACCCTAGATACTCTCTCTGGGTCACGATGGGTTTCTACACTAGATCTGAAAAGTGGATACTGGCAAGTTGGAATGGATTCCGCAGATCGAGAGAAGCCTGTTTACTCGAAAGGATCAGGGCTCTGGCAATTCACTGTGATGCCGTTTGGACTATGCAATGCTCCCGCTATATTTGAGAGGCTCATGGAAGCAGTTTCGAGAGGACTGACATGGCAAACCTGCCTAGTGTATTTGGATGACGGAATCGTGGTAGAAAAATCATTTGAGGAACACTCGAAGAATTTAAGAGAAGTTTTTCAATGATTACGTGAGGCCAACCTGAAGCTGAGTCCTAGATTGTAGATTGTAGATTGAAAGGGGGTTTCAATGCACTGCGACCTTTAGGTCTATTGTGCCCCCCGTCAGAGCTGTTCTCGCTATTTCGATTTCTACAGCTCGCCCTCCAGTTCCAGAGTTCTAATGAACTCCAGTATCTGGGATGGCTTCAAGCGGATTACTTCCTCACTACTGACAGTTTCTTGTCCAAAGCATTTTATGCGTTGGCTGGCTATTGCGAGGCATTCCGTCACCAGGTGATCCGGAGTTTCCTCCTCTTCCCCGCAGAATCTGCACTCGTCGTTTTCTGCTAGACCCAATCTCGACAGGTGCTTCCTGAGGCGGCAATGTCCTGTAAGGAATCTAGTGAGCAGGAAGCTGAGTCCTAAGAAATGTTATCTGTTCCGACGTGAAGTAAGATATCTGGGTCATATCGTATCTGGGGACGGCATCACGGCAGATCCAGAAAAGATAACAGCCATGAAGGAATGGCCTATTCCTAAGGACAAGCATGAGATTAGAAGTTTTCTGGGCTTGTGTACCTGCTACCGACGGTTCGTGAACATTGCTAAACCTTTAACTAAGTTAACAAAAGAAGGCAAAGAATATTCCTGGAATGACGAGTGTCAGAGAGCTTTCGAACAACTGCAAGAAGCTCTCACCACCAATCTTGGGTTATCCTAGGCATGACGGAAAATTCGTATTGGACACAGATGCCAGTAATACAGCCATTGGTGCTGTCCTCTCTCAAATTCAAGACGGGCAGGAGAAAGTAATTGCCTACTTCAGCAAGGTTTAGTCCAAATCGGGGAGGAATTATTGCGTTACCAGAAGGGAGCTGTTGGGAGTAGTGAAAGCCTGCGAACAATTCCATAAGTATTTGTCTGGTCGCCGCTTTCTAATTAGAACTGACCATGCAGCGTTGAACTGGCTCCTGCAATTCTGTAATCCCGAAGGACAAGTGGCAAGATGGTTAGAACGTCTTCTGGAATATGACTATGACATCGAGCACATGGCAGGAAAAAATCATGGAAACGCAGATTCCTTATCCAGAAGACCGTGCAACTATTACTGCACCCACTGCTCGAAGATGGAAGAGAAGCTTGGCCCTATACGACGAACAACCGTAAAGAATGACGAGTGGCAGCCCGAACAAATGAATCTGGCCCAAGAGAACGACCCATGTTTGGCAGTGGTCTTGGAGTGGATGCACCGTAAGGAGAGGCCGTCTTGGCAGGATATAAGTTTGCGAAGCCCGGAAGTGAAAGCATACTGGAGCAGAGTGGACTGTCTTGGGTTAAGAGATGATCTGTTTTATAGAACCTTTGAGTCTGAAGATTTCACTAAATCCAGATTACAACTAGTTGTGCCAAGAAACAAAGTGCCCGAGGTACTACGTCAGGTACATGATGGAGCCTCGGGTGGGCATTTTGGAATCACCAAAACTATGCAGATGGTTCGCGAGCGATTCTATTGGGTGAATTGCAAAGAAGATGTGAGACAGTGGTGTCGAAGTGTGAAGTGTGTGCAGCCAGCAATGGACTACTTGGCAGAAAGCGGGCACCTATGAGGCAGTATAATGTTGGGAGTCCCATGGAGCGAGTTGCTGTGGATATTGCGGGGCCATTTCCTGAAACGGACAGTGGGAATAAGTATATCCTAGTAGCCATGGATTATTTCACAAAGTGGACAGAGGCGTACGCAATCCCTAACCAAGAAGCATCGACCGTCGCCAAGGTGTTGGTGAAGGAATTCTTTTCACGTGTTGGCGTTCCTCTTGAAATCCATTCGGATCAAGGAAGAAACTTCGAGTCAACCCTGTTCCAAGATGTGTGCAGACTAATAGGTGCGAACAAGACCAGATCGAATCGGACGGAATGGTAGAGAGGATGAACCGAACCATGGGCAAGCATCTTTCTAAGGTTGTTTCAGAACATCAGCGAGATTGGGACCAGTACATTCATTTGTTCCTGATGGCTTATCGGCCGGCTGTGAATGAAACAACTGGTCAGACTCCTGCTAGTTTAATTTTGGGGCGTGAGTTACGACTACCCTGTGACCTGGAATTTGACCGTAGACCTACGGTGGACAGTGTCGCAGGAGAAGGATATGTCGACCAATTGAGAGCCAGAATGGATAAAGTCCATGAGTTAGCTAGACAGAACATTCAGCTTGCCAGTGATCGAATGAAGCACCACTACAATATTCGATCAGCTGATGGAGTTTTCAACGTGGGGGACCTAGTTAGGCTGTATAATCCCCAACGACGTCGAGGCCTTTGTCCCAAACTCCAAAAGCAATGGGAAGGGCCATATGAAATTATGAAGAGGATAAATGACGTCATCTATCGTATCCGAAAGTTACCAAGGGGAAAACCTAGAGTGGTGCACATAAACCGACTCGCACCATACGCTGGATCGAACAACCAGGAGGAAGCACGAGTGGCTCTTCAAGAAAAGAACGTTGAGGAGCAAAATGTCAGTTCCAACGACTTCATGTCCAACTAGGCGGATCGGAAGAAGGTCAGAATCGGTGTGACAGTTGAGGTTCAACAAGACCTTTTCAAACTACCAGCCGACGTTTCTATTGCCCATTGTGCAGCGGAGGATCTACGTATGTGCCGAGGAATTGCTCTGGTGTTTAAAAGGAAGTTTGGAAGACTGGATGAATTGTCAGCCCAACTGACTGACCCCACTGAAGAGCCTTAGGAATGAAGTCAGGAATTATGACATCATGAAGTTGGGTCTTCCGAAAATAGGCTGCGCGTTGGACGGGCTAGATTGGAAGATTGTAAGGAGCATGATCGAAGGATCAGGACGCTGGTGTGCAAAGTACCGTGTGTTGCTTCAATCCAAAAGGAGTGTACTCGGTAAAGACGATAGACTGTTACTTCTTCAAAAAGGGTGTTTGCCTGGCAGGAACCAAGTGCAGATTCCGCCATGGAGCGGAAATATAGCAAGGTACTACAAGGATGATTCTGATCGGGACGATCAGATGCTGAGGAAGGGGCAGTTTAATGTGAAGACTTACCCGATTAATGAACTACACACACTCACAAATGTCACAAATATTCCTGGTCTATTCTCGAAGCCATATATTGAGAAATAACCTCCAGAAACAACGAAAACAACAATGGAATCATCTAGAGCTTCTTAGTTTAGATATATAATGTTGATGGCAATGATAGGACAGTTAGTTAGTGATAGATAGTCAGTCAGTCATAGATCACATAGACAGTAGAAAGTCGTTATAGTCCGAGATATATAGTGTGAATATAAATGTGTATATAGTCGTGTAGTTATTGGTATAAATAAATAAGTGAAAATAAATCGAACCCAGTTTTAATATAAATTCCCGTATTAGAATTAAGTTTTAAAAAGTATTATAAAATTTTATGAATAATAACCTTAAATAAAAATATTATTATCTTTGGATGTACCAACTAATGAATCAATCATGTTAATAAAAATAAATCTATATACATATAAATAAAATCCATCTTATTTATGTGTGTGTTTTTATTTAAATAAGAGTATTATAAATTAGAATTCATTCTGTAAAATGACGACCAATCAGTGCATGACGAACACTATGCCCTTGAGCATTATTCCTTACTTCTACATTTTCTGGTATATTTACATTTATTACTTCTTCCACTTCAACGTCTTCTAGATTATCTCTAAAATCAACCCCTTTATTATACAAAACAGCACAAGCCACTATTATCATACAAGTTGTTTGTAGATTAGTACCCAAGCCTTTCGTCAAACATGGGAAACGTCTTTTCCGAATAGCCTCTCTACAAGATTTGTTGTTCTAATTTGGGGCTTGAATTATATTGAACTTCGGCAAAAATAAAATAACAATAATAGTTTGAAGTAAACAAATATTTTTACTTAGTAATTTTGATTATCGAGAAATAAAACTTCAATATAACAAAAACAAAATTAAAACAACACGAAACGCAACTTCTAAAAATATTCATATTTTCAAGAATATTTGTAAATACCTTACCTGAAAACTTCCAGTTGCATAAAACCGTAATGCACATAGCAATGCAATTAATGAGGAGACTGGTAAACCAAGCTGGTTAATTTTTACTAATTCTTGTTCCACTAATGTAATTAAATGTTCTATAACTATATTTTTACTGAATCTGTATCGACGTTTATACTGAAAATCAGCATAAAACTCAACTGGATGATCCATGTTCCTAATATATCTTTTAGGAATTCTAATTGCCCCAAAAACATTAATGTCATCATAATCATCGATTTCCGTATTTACTCGAACAATATTATAAAGGTTTTCCATAATCAACTCAACACCACTATAATATAATATATATAAGAAAAAACGATCGCCAGCCGCTCGCCGGCGAGCGTTTGGTATTCTCAAAAGACCTATGTGAGCATGCGTCATTCGGAGACCGCTCGACTCTTGCAAATCTCCAACCAGCGAGCGGCTGGCGCTTGACTACGAATACCAGCGTTAGTCTTTCATACAGCGCGCCAAATTCTAATACCGATATAGCGCGCTAAGAATGCTTCTCTTGATGATCTTTGCTGACTATTACTTAGTAGTTCAGAAAGAATTTTGCTTATCAGTTTATTTGATTTCTTTATTAAATGATATTTAATTCTTTCAGTGGATACATTAAAAAACGTAGTGCTTCCTTAAATAACGTATAGTGTAATTTGTCACATCTGTTTCATATGTTCGCCTCAGAAACCTCCACAGTACAAAAAATTTCTATCACTAGTTAATTTATACAACTTTTTCCTTAAGTTTTAGATTCGCAAAAATGTACAGCGGGTTACCTCTCTCAGTGAGATACTGGTAGATAAATGCTGACAGGTGATCAATTGGATAGGTTTCAAATATTCACTTAATGAATATTATTCTAAGCTCGCAGAATTACTTCACGATACTCGATACCATAAACGTATCAATCGGGCGCTACTGACCTTCTACTCTCCTACTATTATTTGGATGTCATAACTGATTTTGGGTATAACAGGTATATAAAAATCAATTAACTGGGGTCTATTTTTTACTTTATTTACACTGAAATATCATAAACTACTTATACACTTCGACTTAACTACTGACTAATATGTAGAATTTATATTTACTATTTACAACTGTTCATGTTTCAACCGAGCGTTGTCTCTTTCCCTTGTTGCTGGCCCCATACTATACCGAACTGTAGTAGGCAATCATCTCCAATATATAAACAAGAAGCTTCCAGGGAAGATTTTCCTAGGTCGCGAACACTCCACCAATAGCGCGAACTCACTAGAAGCTTGGCCTTGGCGTGTATCTTGGATCAATTACACTCACGCCACCCGGCTTCCTTTAACGTCCACTCCCACCAATATGCTCCGCCCTTTGTTGATTCGTACACGCTTACTCGCGACTCGTTACAACTGGTTCTGAAGATTTCTCGTTTTTGCATATCATGTGGGCTCATCACAAATGTCATGTTGGTATTTCTTGAGTAAAATTTACGGTTGCATTATTTATATTCAGATTTATGTTTTATGACCGTCAAATTCTATCTAATTTGACGGAAAGATCCCTTCGAGAAGACCACGGTATTTAAAAGTACATCTTTAAATAATTTTTCAAGAAGCGAAGGAGAGAAAATTTAGATCTTACAATTTATTGAGAAGATGAAATAAGGGCAGTAATTTTGTGTTTTGCTATTTACCATAACCGTCCGTTTGAAATCAAGTTTAAGAAACTGCTTTCTTTAAATGTCTGGCTATCTACCAAACTGATGATTCATATTAGGTACTTTAATATCTCAGTCAACCCAAAATATTATTCTCTTAGAATTGATAAAAATAAATCATCTTACGTCGTATCCTGTTGATAAATTCATTACACTTCCAAATATTTCTCCATCCAGTGGATGTACAGATATTATTTCTGCTTCTGGTAAAAGTTTCCAACTATTACTTTTCCAATACCTAGAATACAGTTGAGGCCAAAAAGAATTCATACACAATTTAGGATTGACTCAATACTCACTCTAGGGTGTTATAGACAGCAATTTTAGAATTAAAGCTATAGCAAACTCCCATTTCCGTTATACTTTCTTGCATCACCATCAATCTTTCACTTATAGCTGATCCCGATACTTCAGGTGAGAAATGAAAATGAAATCTATGAAATATTTTAGCTAGATCATTTCCCGATAAATTATTGTAGTCTTCTACTTTGTCCAAATTATTATAGTTCGCATTGAGTAGAGATGTTACAAATCTTTTATAATGATCCTTATTTTCTATACCTGTCGATTTATTAAGGTAGCTATCCAAGAGTTCTATATTGACTTTCTTATGAGGACAAATTGTTGCTGCAGGGAATGTTGTATTCCATGAAAAGTGATCCCTTTCCATTGATATGACTGTGGGATTGTTCATATATCTAGATAAAGTTAATTTGTTTAGAATAACTGCACCATAGATGGCACAGATGACGATTAACCCTGCAACAATTTTTTCTAGAGGATGTCTGCGTTCCTTTGTTAAGTAGTTCAAGCCATGGATGGTGCTAGTCTCGAAAAATTCTTTTATAAATGGAATAATTTTTATCTCTTTTCTATTGCTTAAATTTCGGCGTTGTGTTCTAGCCCACATTTTGATGTTTATTCTGGTCGGTTATGATAGAGTTTCAGATTTCAATTATTGATTTTGTGATTAGCAGCATTGTCATTATTTCAACAAAAGAATGGTTTATTTTATCCTCTTTTCATGAATCTCTATTCGAAATATACACAAACAATTTAATATGTATTGTAACAATGCTCTATTGATGCTAAATATCATAGGAATTTTCATGGAAACTATCATAGTAATTATATTTTCTAGTTGAATAAAGCGAATAGAATTAACTTGAATTATTTTATTTTTAATGTTAGCGGAGTAATGCAAACAAATGGATAGATAAAATATACTCAATACTCCAACAACGTATACAAACTTTAATGGCTGTCGGTTAAACAGTGGAGAAATGGTTACACTGAATTGTCATTTGGCGGAAAGTTACTACATATTGGATAGCGTTGAAATATTTCCAATACTCAAGTATCGTGACAATCGGTTAAACGGTATCGAAAATGATCCACTGATGCGCCATCCACTCCTGAGTTTCGACAAAATGCATATCGTATAAACCTTCTTCATGAGAAACTACATAGATGTGCCAATCTGTTGTAGTGATTGGTCTAACGGTCGTCAATCACTAAAACAATAGATAGATATATAGTTTATTGACCACTACATATTATAATACATGTTTACAGTCAGAATTAACATTTTACATGCATGTATTACTATCAACATAATTTGAGAATTCATCTACAGAATAGAAAAACTTTAGCGATTTAGCTAATTTCTTAAAATTAGTACAAGAAAGACAGTCAATATTAACATTTATGAAATGTTTCCTTAACGGATTGTATAAATTTAGATCTAACTTATTCTTCTTAGTAGTCTCTAATCTGGAGAAATCTTTTATTAGATTATTTGCATTTCTGGTGCTGTAACTATGAATATTGGAATGTTTCGCAAACTTATGAATATTTCGGTGCACGTAAGTGACTGTTTCCAGAATGTATGTGCAAGGGAGAGGTAAAATGTTGTGTTTTAGAAAGATATTACGACATGGCGAATTAAAGGCGGCTACATCGATAATACGAAGTGCGCGCTTTTGTAGAGTAAATATTTTATTAGTTATAGAGGAATTTCCCCAGAGATACCATAAGATAAATTAGGTACAATGAATTGTTGAGTAGTATACAGTTTTTAAAATGCTATTCTGTAAAATAGGTCTTAACTGCTTCAAAGCAAATATGTGAGCAAAAATTTTTGCCGTAATATATGACACATGCAAATGCCAGTTTAAGCTTGAGTCGAGTATCATTCCCAGAAGCTTGACTGGTTCTGATATTTGATGACATTTGTCTGAACTAAAACAGATAAATTGATTTTTTTCATCATTCATCTCTTACATCATTTAAGTACATTAGATTTAGATTACTTGAGGATTTTGATACCAGTGTAGTATCATCTGCAAATAATATACAAGTGAGGTCTTTGATGGCTGTAGGTAAGTCATTTATAAAAAACAAGAAGAGCAGAGGGCCTAGTAAGGACCCCTGCGGTACTCCTCTGTTTATAGGTAAAACACTCGATTCAAGCCCATTGTGACTTACAAATTGTTTCCTACCTGTGAGATAGGACTTTAAGAGTCCCAGTAATCTTCCCCTTATACCATAATACTTTAATTTCATCAAGAAAGTGTCGATGTCAACCAATCAAAGGCCTTGGTAAGGTCACAGAGTGCAACAGCTACCTCTGTGCCCAATGTCAAATCACCCAACTACTGTCTCAATCAGAGCGAGCAGAGCAGTTACTGTAGAACTACCTTTTCTAAATCAATAACTGATCAACCTCCCTTTGATGATGATCTCAAGGATTTTCTTACATCGGAATGAAAGTTACCAGGGTCATTTTTGTCCCCTTTCTTGTAACATGATATAACTTTAGAGATTTTTAATGCTTCTGGCCACATTTGGGAATGGGAATCAATGATTTCGAAGATGATTTAATTATGACACTATAAGTCCATAGTAATCCAGAGAACTGGAGATTTTAAAAGAGATGATAGCTTTCCTTACATCAACCTCAAAAATAGGTAACATAAAAAGAGAAGAGAATGGCATAGGAGTTTTATTTAGGTAAGATGCGGGATCAATATCCGTTTTTGGTATTTTGTGTAGGATGTTATCTGATATTGATGTGAAGTTTTCTTTCGCTATTAACAATATCCCAAAATGTTTTAGTTTTATTGTTTGACTTTATTATAAAGCTAGTGTAAGAAAGCTTCTTGTCTTCTTTTATAGCCTTTCTATAGTTTTTTTAAGATTAGTATAAACCGTCCAATTCTCATTAGTGCGTGTGCACATCATTCCTCATCTTTCGGAGTCGTTGTGTGAACCAATTCATATCACATTTTCTGTCAGAGATTTTGTTCAACGGGAAATGTATATTAATTTTGTCTTGCAGTGAACTGATCAATAATTGGCTGGAATAATTGGTGTTAAAACTGACTAGGTTTAGTGTTTGCCAATCAAAAGTGTCTATGCTTTGTGCGAACTCATTTATCCTATCAGAATCAATTTTTCTTTTATATTTAACTTGTTTAATATGAGACATATTATCAATATCCAGCTCCAGGTAAACCCCCAGATGGTCCGAAACATGAGGATCTGTTGTACCTGAAGCACCATAATTTTTAAAATTAGTTAATATATTGTCTAAACAATTTGAGAAACCATGAAAAATACGAGTTGGTTCCTCTATAAGGTAATCAAGTCCATACATATTTAATATATTTATAAAGTCAATGGCGTTTTTTGAGTTACCACTAATGTTTAAATTGAAGTCTCCTACGACAATAATTTTATTATATATATATGTTATATAAAATATACCCCATATTATTTTAAGTATTTTATAATAATGTTAACAACCTATCTGCTAGAATATCATATTTCATTTCTCACATTCAGAAACATAGATTCTTTGATTTATAGCATCATATTTTTGAGAAGTCAGATAGATTGTATTTCAAGGTTATTACAAGAAATTGTCGTTAGAAATGTTAATTCTGCATTTAATCCGAGGACCATGGAAACCTCAAGTGGACGAGCTTCCCAGGCTTAACCATATTGACGTCATGCTGAATCAGCACTAATTTTCTATAAAAGAACTCTTCCTCCAAGCCCTCGTGATTATTCTTCTTATAATTTTAGCTCAGTCTAGTAGTTGCTTTACCATTTTGTAATTTGTAATAAAATTAATAAATAAAACTTGTAACAAAAGTAAAGTTAATTTTTAAAAAGCAAATTCAAGTGATAGTGATATAAAATATATAATAGATTCCCAGATCTCGATGTCAGCGAGTCAGCAGTACTTGCTCTAGCAATTACATTTTGTTTAATAAGTAGGTATAATGGGTTAAGATAATTATTAAGAAAAATCAAACATAATTGAGAATTGTTTATGTGTTTACAATATATTATGATATATAATAAGATAAGTTGATTAGAATTAAATTTAATAGCTATGCCAAACACGCAATTTCCTAGAATCTGCTATGAAAACTCCTGCTGTCCTGTAACGAAAACTCCAAGTATAACTGGCTGAGGCACATAACGCACAAGTTTCTAATCATCAATCAAGAAGAATTGTGGAATAACTTAACCATGCAAAAACTAAGAATGTCAAAAAATGCAATTTTATCTAACTTTGAGCATTACCTTCGTAGTAAAGACTTTGAATCTCTATATAACTCTCGCTTTACAGAATTCTATAATTTCTTCAGCGTAGGGGCCCACCCGCAATCCTATCTCCTCCTAAAAATACCAATTCAATACACTAGAACCTTATCGCAACTGCGTCTAGCATCTTCACATACAATAAGCTTTTATTTTAAAAGAATTTCGTACGTGCTAGACCAAAAGCTGATCTGCACCATTTGCAATCTGCAAAGACTGGAAACAATCAGTCATTTGTTGTTCGAGTGTCCAGTTTACCAAAGCCTTTGTAACCCAACTATTACACAGTTATTTTGAACAGAAGCTGATTTAATAAATATCTTAGACCAAGAAATGACAAGTGTGTTGTATTGTAGGTGTTGTATTGATAAGTTTTTCGGTAACTCTAGCAAACCATTTACCGTAGTCGTCGCCCAGAATGAGTAGTCTCTTCTTCGTCGCATCACTCGATGTAATTTGTTTAGTTATCGTTGGTTATTTATTATAGTCGTAGTTAAATGATCTATTCGTAACAATTGCTTGATTTCTTTCGGCTGTAATGGATTTCTCCAATTCTTCTCAAAGACTCAATGAGTTTCTGACTTCTTGCGTCGTTTTGGTCGTCGTCAATGTTTCATCTTGTAGGGTGACTATGAAATCGTCCATTTTGCGTTTTTTATTTTTATTTATTATTTTTCTTGAAGACTTTTTTTTATCACCATATCTACAGAGTTCGAAGTATTTTTAAATTTTTTTTCAGTTGGGATATTGTTTTTATCGTCTAATATTCTGTTTACACGATGGAGTCGTTTTTTATTTTCCGACCCGTATTGTGGCTCCTTAGTTCCCGGAGAATTGTCTGCTTTTGGCAACAGTGTAGTGATATTTTCTTTTTGTGTTGATTTATTGTTCACAATTAGTTTAAATGTGCTCTCCTTCTCACTTGTATTCACATGTGTCTTGGTGTTGGCATCTATGGAATCTGGTATCTTTGGTTCAATTGTTTCTTTATCTTTGAGAGATTTTATTGTGACTTCTAATTCACAGATGCGATTTTGTAGGTGTTATTTTTCTGATAGGAAATTATTTTCCATTTCGATTGCTTCATCATAAAATAGTTTATGTTCAAGGCGCATCTTATTTATAGTATCGCACTGTGACTGTATTTCTCTTTTCAGATTATCTATTTCTTCTTCTTTTGTATATTCGTCGATATTCATTTCATTGAGAATGTTACAGTTTTTGCAGATGATCTTGTGGTCATCTAAATAGGTGAAATACTTCATTTGTAGAGAACAACTGGTATGAAAGACACCTGAACACTTTGTACACACGTAATAACCATTTATTATTTTTTTCTTAGAACAGGAAAATATGAAATTGACATTTTTACTGGTGCGCTCCGATAGACATCGTTCACTTAGCGCCATATTGGAGCCAATGATGCTAACAATTGGTATAATTCATGTCGCAGGTAAAATATTAGGGGCCAGCCCTGTCTGAAAGGGATGGACATTTATGAGCTTTTATGGCCTAAGACATCATTAAGGATTTATTGCAGCCAAAAAATCAACGGTATATTTTGAACCCTACTTTACATTTTGTATGGAGTATTTTTATGCTTATGTCATTCGTTTTACAAGAATAAGAGGACAATCTCTCATTCTAGTTGTCTCTGTATTTTTGCTACTTTTTACTACCTATTCATTGTTTTTTTTTAATTTCAGAGAATATTTGTTTAGTTTTACCTATCCTTCTTATCTATATGTTGTAATTAGATACATTTGAAGACAATAAAGATTCTGTTCTATTCTATTCTATTAAATTTAATTTACACACACTTGTGAAGTTGCCGTTTTTTACATTATAATCAAAATTACTCACGAAGATCAGTTTCACTTCCGATGCCGTCATCCAAATTGATAATAAACTTTTCTTTGGGATTTTTTTCTAAATCGATATATGACTTTTCCACCTTTTTAATATGGGAAACACACTTGGGCCAGCTGCTATCAGGAATGTTTGCAGTTTATTTTTGAATAAACCTACCACAGATGAACTTAAGGTTGGAGAAGTATTATTTCTTCGAACATACAGTGACAAGGAGGAAGTCTGGGTACCGTATGTCCCAAGCTTTCAGCCAATGGATCACAATAATATTTTTTTTTGTATCGACTAACTGTGTAAAACTTCGAGTAATTATTTTGTGTACTTTTCTTCATAGTACATAACATTATTTAACATATATACTTGTACTTGTATAGTGGCTTTGGTGTCATTTGAACATGGTGATTTATCAAGTCTTCGACTGTGGTAGCTAGCATTATCCATGACGATAATACTATTGGGTGGAATATTTGGAATAATCTCGTTAATAGCCCATTAGTACCGAAAGTCTGGTGGCCAGGTAAGTAAATTTTATTATTTTCACACATTTAAAATAAAATAATGGAGAACCCACTATTATTAAATTATTATTAAAATGCCAAACTATTTCATGAAACATCTTAATCCGGACTTGAAAATACTTCAAGGGATACACACTTTTATTGCTTATCTATATTTCGAACAATAGGTGATAATGAGAATCGTCGGCTTATTTTGATTTACAACCTTTTTAGATTTCTGGTTGTGCTTATACAGAAGAATTATATATGTCGTTGCCAGATCGTAAAATTACCCACCTCATGAAGTGACATCATTTTATGAAATGGTAGCATTTCATAAAATATATTACAAAGCCTATTGGCCATATCATGATGTGCCTTGGTCAGTTCAATGAATAGAAAAAGTTCGACTATATGGACAAATATATGTACGATAATTTTATGTTATGGCCAACAGAATAATCATATCAAAAATAATTAAATTATCCACTGCTAGATTTTATCAATGCCATAGAAATAGATCGGACTGTTTCATTTATAATTTATTTTATTCTGCTACATTTCATATAAAATTATCATGATCCTGTTTTTTTTTAAATATCTACACAATCATCCTTTTTGATAACTATTTTGGGACAACTTGCACCTACCGTTTCCAGAATTATTATTTAGCATGTAAATTGAATTAGTTGCTTCTGGAGAACCCACAAAGCTACGCTTTTTAACTCTACCTGCAAATTGCATCAGTAGTTTTTCAGAAGCCCCATAAAAAATAAAAAGGTTGGCTGTATCATCAACACGGCCTAGGGGTGTTGGGAGTGACAATATCTACGATCTCTGAGTACTGAATATAACATAGTATTTTCTTTTAAAATAATCAATTTCTTCATATTCTTTCATACTTGGTAAAAGTAAAAAAATACTATACCTATGTATATTTTCTACCTATTTTATTTTATTTAGGTAAATACAGCTGCATCTGAGAGGCTGACCCTACGATTCTGGCATAATAGCGTCATTGCATCTATTTCTTATATTTTATTAGTTTTAAACAATACAGTTTATACCGAAAACAAGCAATTAATAATTATCGTGATGTTAATTTTAGATCAGAATCCCCGGTGGTCTAGTTGGTAAGACGTTGGACTTCTAACCGAGAGGTTGCAGGTTCGAGCCCAACTATGTCAAGGATTTTTTCCATACATGAAAATTTCCTAAAAAATTATGGGGTAGAAGGATCGCTATAAAATGTCAAAAACTAGCGGTTGACATCACTTGCCCCTTACCAACCCGCGTTGAGGCAGCGTGGTAAGGTAAGCCTCAAAATATCGGTGGTTCGGAGTCCACCTTAAGCTGTAGGTACCCCTATTAGTTACAATTCTGATAAGGCAGTGAAGAGGAGTGGACGCAAAAAGGACTTTTAAGTTTGTCCACGTATTTGAGAACGAGATCAAATTCTCGTTAAAACGTCACACTTCCCGATTCCAATCATGAACAAGTAGTTTGTTCGGATGCGCTGTCCGTGAACTGTCCGTGACATCCAGGTCCAGTTGATAGATAGGGACAAGAAGACTGGAAATAGGAGATTAAACTCTCCCTAAAAATCGTGTAAAACTTCATACGCTGATCTTTTGTAAATGCGTCTTTGTGCACCATGCCGTGCGCAATTAGCGCCTCTCGCTTGAAAAAGACAGCAGATCATTATTACGAAGATAAAAAAAGAGAATAAATATTGAAGGTAATAGTCAAGCTAGCTGTTCATCGTACACGAGGTCACGCCCCTGATATGCACCTTCTGTAATCTCATGTGGCTACGTAGAGAAGCATAGGAAGTTTACTCTCCTTTTTACAGTCTTCTTGGAGTGGGATATACATGTAATGGCGGATATTTGATGTTTGTGTTGTTTGATCACTTACAGTTTTCGTTTTCCTTTGTGCAAAACACCAGGTTAAGATAATATGGAAGAAGATTTTGTGAAAGAATCATCAGAGAACTTATCAAAGATAGCTTTATTTATGGTAGCTACTAAACCTAGAATAGATAGAACGTAGAAGAAAGCATGAAGATCGTACCGTCTGTAGCTGTTGTAAAATAATATATAAATAAATAAATAAATATATATATATATATATATATATATATATATATATATATATATATATATATATATATAAATTAATAATTGCACAAACTATGTTACGTAAATGGTCTATCAAATAAATAATATCATGATTGACCGTCGCATGCGGTTGACAAATATTAATTCTTCGTGTCACTCTCGCAATATGTATTCGAAGAGATGCAATTTTTTTGTTCATTCTAACTTGTGCTTTTGTAAGGTTTTACCTTCACTTACACCGGGTGGACTGATCAATTTTCATCCTTTTCGAACTAAAGAAACATCTGTGTGCTTAAAGCCCCGATCGGCCATCACGCATGTACCACTACGCAGCACTTTATAATATTCACTTCACTTGCAAATTTCTTTGTCAAAGATAATAAACGGGTGATTTTCAGCTTCACTTAACGATTTGTAATTAATAGTAATTATATATATATATATACTAAGTGTTTTGGTATTTCTTGGCTATTAGATTTAATCACTTGATGTAGTCTTGCAGTAAACAACAACGCTGCTGTGCTATAAAAATCTTTATTAGTAAATAACCAAATATTACTGGAAAAGCACATAATTGTTATAGAAACAACGTAATACGATAAGTAGGTAGTTAACTTTGTTTTCTATACTAGTTCATCGTTGGATCATGCTTGTAACAAATTCTGGGGTGGAATAATAATATGATTTATTTTTTCAGTATATATGCCGGGTATTATAAAGCAAGGAGATTTTCAGCTAAATGTGGGTGGTCCTGACATATGTGATGCAACAATCTAATGGATTTGTGTTTATTTAACAAACTGACAGCAATACGTCACACGCATCTTGTTCAGTGACGAGCAAATTTTAATGGTAGGATGTTTCATTCATCAAAAGAGCCATATCAATTTGAATGAGGAAATTAAATTGATCGATTTATTTTTTCTTCTAATTGACCAACTTCAAAAAGGGAAAGATATACAAATCAGTTTTAAGTCAGTTCACGCCTTTAACAAAGTAAACCCTTTTAATAATAGTAATACATAATTCAGAATAAAATAGGACTAACTTAATTAGTTGGGTTATTATAGAATATAATACAATGTTAATTTCATTTGTTCTGGTAATTTTGGAAGTGGTGCAGTAGTGAAAAAATATGACTCCAGTACCAGCTTCAAAAGTATCAGCAGCAATAGAATTATATATATATATATATATATATATATAGCATCCTATTGTACTCCGTTGACACTGAATCCCATTCAGGGCTTCGCTGACAACGATGCCTAATTTTATTTCTCGTTAAACATTAAGGCCCCATTTATTGCTTTGCTGAACACTAGGCCACATACGGACTACGCTGAACATTGGGTGCCCCATTTAAGACTCTAGTACATTGGGGTCCCATTTAGGATTCCGGTGACATTAGACCCTAATTCAGGGCTCTGGTGTTATTGGAACCCCAATCAGGGCTTCGCTGGCATCGGGTCCCATTAAAGGCTCAGATAATAATAATTTATCTTTATTGGATCTTCAATAAACATGACAGACAGTGAAGTGTGTGTGGTCTTGCTGTAAGATTTGCGAGACTCTCGCATTTTCGTAACTAGGATTTTTTTCTAGAACACCCTATATGGTAATAGTAACAGGTTTTCTTTTTTTCAACGTAGTTTTCATTAGAGGAATTCAAAGATTTTCGATTTGGACAGTTTTTTTTAATATCTTAATTTCAGCAACGTTTCGGGGCTGATTTCCCCTTCTTCGGGCCTAAATGACAATAACTACTAGTCTTAATTTTTGTATAAAAACCTACATCTTTCTTACCTTATAAAGAAATTTAAATTTGAAGCATACAAATTAAAATTAAACAATAATAAACATGAAATTGAATATTAAATTGAAATTTTCATACAAGTAAAACACATAAAACAGTGGACAAGGAATCTCTCCTGCTGTTTGTGACAAAGCATAAAATTCATGGGGTGCCTAATAATAAATACAATTGGCTCCAACTAGCATTTTAAAAATTAAAATAAAAGCACTGTGTGTATCAATAATAAGAATAAATAAAGATAAAGTTACTAGATATTACTGAATATCTAGTTCTCTTTAACCTAGCTTGTAGTTTGTAATTTGTAAACATAAACATAACCATTCATAGTTCTTTTTATTAGGACAGTTCACCTTTTTCAAGCCCACTGTTTCTTTCAATTTTTAATTTTTTTCGATTGAGAAAGGGATACAAGAGAGTAATCTGTTTTTAAGTGTGTCTATTCAATTACCATAAGTGTGTATTAGCGTAAAAATCATTGAATTGTTTTGATGTTAATTTCGAGAGCATGCATCAAAGTGAGAAAATTGATAATGTAATTAGTTTACTAATTAGATACTGTGAAAAATCATAAATATTTTTATGAAGTTGAGAATGCATCATCACTCTTGGCTCATGAATTTGAATCTTCATGGAAACTCAGCTCCAAAAAATTATGTTTTGTGTGATTCAAAAACTGTTGAATTTAAAGAAAATAATGTGAGAACTAGTTTAGTTTATGTTGGTTCAAATAAATTATTGTAAGTATTAAACTAATCTTTTAATAAAGGTTTTGATTAATTCTCCTTTGTTTTTTGATATTACCTACATATTACAAAGTATATTTACCTAATTTTTACAAAAAAAATCAAAATATCTTATTATAACTATACTTAAAAATAGTGAAAAAAATCTGATGTGTCCACTCACACGACTTTCCTACCGCCCGCAGGCAAATTCCAGCGAATGAAAAATTTTACACTTTTACAATACTTTCCTTAAATAGCGACAATAGCGGTAGTAAAGTAAAAGTCCTCTGGTCAAATCGTGCTACCACTCATTTTTTTCAGCACGTCAAGACAAACAACAATGGTCATGTAACATTTTTTCACAAGATAAGAGGTTTAGCCAGAATCTGAAGAAACATGTGGAAAATACAGAATTTTATTCAAGTATAACTTTTTTGTGCTTTTTCTCAGAGATGGCGCAGTATGTGGGTGGTAAGGTGCTCTCAGGAGAATACTTTAGGTAAGTTTAATCCCTATAGTCTTGAGCAAATCACGTTTTTTGGATATAGCTCAACACCCAGAGTATACAGGAATCTCATTCAGTGCCACCGGCGAGTAACATTGGTACCAAACAAAATAAAAAAGAAAGCAACAAAATACACCGATCCGTTCCCGAGATAATGCTGTCAGAGACAGACAGATGGAAAGACAGACAGACCAATGGCTGAAAATATGTTTATTAGAATTAGAAAACTCTGAAACGTCAACATTTGTAAAAATCTCCATACCGAAAATTTCACACGATTACAATACTTTCCTTATACAGCTAATATTGTAGCATAGGAAAGTAAAAAATGTGCATTAAAATGTTTCTTAAGCAAAATATAGTCGTTAACTCACTTGTAACTACTTCAAACAAAGTTTTCTGAAAATCTGCCCACAAATATGAATTTTGTGAAAGTAAATTAATGCTCAAAGGCACCATGCGTAGTTTTTCACCTTTTGTACTCCATTTCAAAATATTCTTATAATTTATAATAATAGGATATGGTTCAAGTTTAATTATGTTAAAAGCTAAAATTTTATTTTTGCCGAATTTTCAGTAAAAAAGTTAAAAAACTCCAAACATTGCGCTATTTTTCCATACAAGACAATGAGCTAAAAAGAGACAGATAACCGTCACCATTTTCCATCTTTACTTCTTGCCTCACTTTTGGCACAAAACGCGTCCGTTTCAAGTTATTTCAATGGAGAGAACAGACACTTCTGGTATGTTCACTATATCTTTCAAGAAAATGGTAGTTATATTGCCATTGTAGAATGAGTTTTGATTTAGTATGATACATAAACATAAATCATGGCAAAGTAAAATACTTGTCGCTGCAAATAATTTATTCAATGTCATCCATCTTGAATTGTATTTATATTGCGAATAAAGTTTATTAGTATTATATGGATATACGGCAAGAAACTAGTAAAATGAGTGTTCAGGAGCGACTGAAGATCCAAGAAAGAAATAGCCTACAGCTTCGAGCTAGTAAGAAAAATAATTACGCCTTTTTCTTACTCTAAATTATCCTAACGCACCCAGCTTTAATCTCAGTACTCATTCTAGAATGGTTGGGTACCATTTTCTGTGAAAAGAACTAAATACCAGGAGTATTTTTTCTGGACAGTGACCGACATTTTTTATACGATTGATATTTATCCATTTCCAATGATAATTTAACTACAAAACTACCACAGTATAAAGAACTTCCACGGTATAAAGGACTATATCTACCTATGTCCAACGATTTTCGTGACTAATGATACAATGAAAAGTGTGAGATTAATATTTTTTATAAAAAATTGGACCGACGTTATTAGTTGGAGCACTGAAAAATACAAAATAATATAAATTCTCTTGGTGCTGGTACTTGTAAAGTTGGCGTCAAAAGTTTTCAATATAACTGCAACTGCACAACTTCAAAAGTACCAGCACCAATAGAATTAATATAATTTTATATTTTCCAGTGCACCAACTAATAACGTCGGTTAATTTTTTTATAGAAAATATTTATATTAAATGATTTTGATGTGGTCGCATCGATCCTTACTTTTCGTTGACTGCATTCATTAAGGTTTTGTATGAAAACGATAAGGTGTTGTGCTTTTAACCTTTTAACGTGGTCCAAAGTTTGCGTTAGGCTTTCTCAGTTGTCATCTGACAGACATCGAATATCTGTTCCCTCTGCCTGTTAATTTGAAAATTCAGGAATTAAAAAGCTGTTAAATGGGTGTTTAGGATATTCCGGAATATCGTACTTGCCTTTCCAGATTTCCATACTTTGTCACATATTCTACAAAATATTTCTACGCCTACACCCGCCAATGCTTTGAATGCTTCAACCATAGTATTTCTTTATACTGTGCTTCAGCGTTAATTCCGTCCGAACCCGGCGATCTATGACTTCTAAGCCTCCTAATAGTCCTTTCGATTGCAGACTTTAGTATTTCGTCTTCTTGTTCTGTGTAAGAAATTTGTGCTTGTTTAATAGTTATCTACGTTCCACTTTTAGAGGTTCTGACAGTATTGAAGCCACACTTCGGCTCTCCGCTATCTCCTTCTTAATCATTTGCATTTTTTGAATTCACCTGCTAAATATTTAACTTTATTGTAGATATCTTCTGTTATATTGTGGTAAGCCTGTTTATTCTTGCCTCTCCTATACGCCTTTTTATGATGTACTTTGACGATTGTAAAATGTATTTAAGTTATTAACATAAATAAACTTTTGACTTTTTTTCTCGTCCAGCCCTATTGCGGACAGCAGCAGTTTCCGACGACATTCTTCTATTAGAGCTAATGTTGTGATCGTCATCCACTGTTGTGTATTTATTATAATAGCTATGTATGTATAGGTATAATATTCAGCACAATGTTTTCTCGATTTAGACGGAGGTATGACAATTCAAAGTCGATTTAAAACAGCAAATCGATAATTTTAAATTGCCCATATTATGGTTCCGTACCTGGAAGGTAGCACAGGGCATAGGTGGGATGGCAAGAAAACATGTTTATATCGATATATCGTATCCAACGATATTAATTTATTTATTATGATTATGTATATATTTATTATTTATAGTAACTCAATAATACAACCGAAGTTTAAATAAACTATATTTTATTATTATATATATACACACATATATGAAGAAGATATAGAGTTTGTACCAATATTTATATTTTTATTCTAATAATGATTCGGACATACAGAATGATTAAAGAAAAAGTTTCAAGAGTCTTTTACCAGTCAATCGGCTACGATTTTTTGTAGCTATTGATCCCGCTTTGGAAAATAGCCTTTCACTAGGGGCCGATGTTGCGACATTACACAGATACTTCTGCGCCAGTTTATATAACTTAGGGTAAAGTATCTTCATTTCCTTCCATGTCTCCAGTGGGTTTTCTTTCAAATCTCTCACTGGAATGTACAAATATTGTGTTAGCTCATCATACTTTTTTCCTGAGGTTTTATCGTACTTTGTATGCGCCATATTTTCATGAGGTGCCCATAAATCAAAGATTTGCTTAGCTCCAACGGCAACTTCAGGTGTTCCAGATGAAGAAGATGACTCATCTGCTTTTTCAAGAGAAGATACTTCAAGCCGGAGATTTCTTAAAGCATTTGATAAAACCAGCGGATAGTCAATATTTTTGAATCGGGCATCCAATGTTGCAGATGCTGCCAGAAGAAAGCACTCTTCTACCGATAGAAATCTTCTCTCGATTTTTTTTAAAATTGCCAATGTTACTTAATTTGTCACATCTAAGGCTGTTTTAACATTCTCAAATTGTGTTTTTAGACACATTAACATTGGGATCACATTGCTGAGTATAATATAATTTTGTCCACTCATTTCTTTTGTGGTCTAATCTAAAGGCAACAATAATTTGCAAAGTTGCTTTACTCCTTCAAGATCGGATGCATTGTTCCCGATAAGTGGAGCAATCTTTTGAAAAACCTCTCCATCATATAGTATGTTGAGTTCCATCTTGTTCTGACATCCAAAATCGGTTTCAAATTATTACCTTCCAGAATGCCTGGATCTTTTTGGGCCTTTCGAAGTTCATCGCTTGCATGGACACTGAACCAAACAACAATTGTTCTTACTTTACCAATTAATTCCTGCAAATTCTCCTTGTTTTTATTTGTCTGTTCACAGATTAAATTCAATGTTTGTGCAAACCACGGCACATGCTTGGTTTTGCCCAAAAAATCCAGAAAGGTCTTAACCATTGTCCATAACAACAGCTACAATACGGTCGCCATCAATTCCCCAGGTGTTCAAGGTGTTCTCCAACTCAGAAGCAATATAGGCCGACTTATGTGCTTGTAAGAGCTCCACTACTCCTAATGTATTGGAACAAATCTCTTCGTTTTTGATAAAATGTATAGTCACCCAGAAAAAGGTTTTGGTCTGCATGTCGGCTGTCCATATATCTGTTGTTAATGAAATATTTCACATCTTCTATAGTGGTTTTAAAGACATGAGATGCTACATCGTATTCCTTGTCGATTTTAACCTTAATGGTATTTCTGGAAGGAACCTTGTACAGTGCCGCGATCTCATTAAATTTAAAAACCCTTTTCCTTATGAATGGGGGATTGTATTTCACAATAAAGTTGACAATAGCGTCGCGTATTTTAGTATTCTTAGACCCGCCTTCTAAAAAATAAAAAAAGATATTTTTTATAAACAGTGAATAATTTCGAATAATCACTCTTTTGGGGTTGATTTGTTTAATGCATCTCCATATTGTCTTGTCATTGTCAGAGCTCATATCGATGTTAGATGAGGACGATGCTAAAATTTATTTTCTCTTGAGTCCTTCTACATAATAAAAAGTATAGATATAATTTCTCAAAGTAATTAAAATTATCTATTTATTAATTCAATCCAGATACTTAGCTGATAATATTACAATAAAAAGTAGCTAAAGCTTTTCTTGACTGAAAGTTCTTCTGCACCACCAGTACCACAACACTCAAATTGTTCTTTGTATATTGCGTTATGTTTTTGTTTGAGATGCTGCTTCAAATTGGTGGTATTTCCAGACGTTTTCATGATTCTTGAACACATATTACACTGAGCCTGCTCTTTACTTATTTTTACAAATAAAAGCCAAGTTAATGATTTTGGGGTCATGGTTGATTACAGAACTATTAATCACTACTATACTGATTATTCAACCTGCACAAAAAATTTAATAGAAACAAAGCAAAAGTGAAATTTCATAGTTGGTGCCTACAACAACAAACTACAACGGCACAACATCAAAATTACCAGCACCAATAGAATTAATATTATTTTGTATTTTTCAATACAACAACAAATAAAGTCGGTCCAAGCTTTTGTAAAAAAATGTTATTTCACACTTGTGAGTGTAACATTAGTCACGAAAATCGTTAAACGTTCACCTATAGCATTACCCATGTATAATATTCTTTGCTTGTACTTATAATTATTGAAAAATCTAAAAATATCGTCGCGGAAATACGCATATTTTAGATTTTACGACCGGTGTAACTCGAAAACAGTAACTCTGGGAAATATACCTATTCCACTTTTTCCGGATATTATCTTATTAGGGAAATTTCTTATAGAAATGTACCTATTGCGATCGTTCACACTTTTGAATTTCGAAAAAATTTCAACGGCATGTTGTTATATGTCTATAAGTTAGTTCAAAAAAACATTTGGTTCAAAAGTTTATATATATATATATATATATATATATATATATATATATATATATATATATATATATATATATAAATAAGAGGATGTTCTTGGGGATGCAGTCATATATTAAATAAAATTCTTTGATTGAAGCCGAGCTTTCGAGAATGTTTATTCTCTTCTTCAGGGCAAAAATTCGTGAATTTAGAATAATATATATATAATATAATATATAATATATATATATATATATATATATATATATATATATATATATATATATATATATATATATATGGGATATTACGAAATTTGTTAACACGATAGAGGTCGCAGTTTTGAAGGTATCAAGTTCAAATTTGCTACAAAAATCAATCTCTCAAATATCTCGGTCGAGCTCGTTATTGGGCAATATCGGGTAAGTAGTTTCATAATGGCGACCGTTCAAACATTCAAAAAAAATATCAAAAAAGAGCCGTAGTGTAAATATCATTTTAGGTTATAGATATAATCAGTACCTACAACTTTTGCTCAAAGCAATTTTTCATAAAATACACAGGTAAAAAAATAAAAATTAATAAAGAAAAATAACAAATATTGATAAAACATGAACACTCAATATAAATTTGATGTATACATTTTCTGGAGATCTTACTATAGACCCTGATTTAAAAAATATATAGTATATTTATTGAAACGAAATAGAAGAAAAAAAAATTCTGCCTTGAAGTGGAACTCGAACCCTGTCTGCTTTATATTCAACAGCCAAAACAAAAACCTCTAACCGCAAGGCCATGACACATACGACAATTTAATGTAATAACATGTAGGTGTACCAATGAAAAGGTTGTTCAAATTTCAATTCAATGAATTTTGAAAAATTTACCTTTCCGCTGACTACAGGCCATCGGGTTTTTTTTAATTTTGCCGTCCCAGATTTTCGATTTTCGAGAAAAATTGCCAAATCCACCCCCTTCGGGGGCTTTTTTGGCGGGAAAAAGATTTTGGATTTGAGTTTTTACGAATATGGGACGATTTCTCAATTCTTCACTCTCAAATGAATCAAAATTTATCAAAATCGGAATACGTTTACTGTATACAGCGCCCATACAAACCAGTCGAATTGTATAACTACCTCCTCCGTTTGGGTTCGTCGGTCAAAAATACTATATCCAGCAATGTTTAAACTTTACATTAAAAAAATCTAGCTTCTGAGTTACAACAATAGTAAAGGATGAAATATCTGTGTTTCCTTTATGTTTTGAAATATCTGTCTAAAAGTGAATACAGTACTAAAAAATGTGAATCAATATTTTGAAAAAGACCTACTTTCTTAGTTGCAGCACTGAAAAATTCATAATAATATTATTTCTACTGGTGCTGGTATTTGTTTGTACCAGATGCCTTGAACAAGGTACCAGAAACATTATTATTATTATTTGAATATTTCTGTGCTACAACTAATAAATTCGATCCTATTTTTTGTTAAGAAATTGTAGAATCAAACAATGCGAGTACCGAACTAGTTTTGTTCATAAATACGGCTGCTTGAGTTTAATAACCTTCACTTTAATACAGATGTACGGAACCCATGGGGTACGAATTCTTCTCATACATACCACATCTTTTCTGTGGTAGGGAAATTCTATGTCTAGATCGAATTATCAGAGCAATATTTTTTCAAACTTTTTATGCAAAAATCGTTAAATTTATAGCCCAGAATATTCGGGGATAATGTATTAAGTTATAAGTCCCTTCAAACAAGCCAACAAATTTTACCTCTTTATAATGTTAGTGAAGCAGATAACACATACGTAGCTGCATAATGTTTCTGATTTCAAATAACAGATGGGTACATTATTATAAACATTTTGAGAAAACAAAACATAAAATCGAAGTTATTTTTGAGGATGATCTCTTTGCCTCATTTAATTCCACTACTAGACTACTACTCTACTGGAAAATCTGTAAACAAATCTTTAATAAACTGGTATAATAGGTACAATATCAAGTACATATTTTCTCATCTCAAAGAGTTGTGGAACTCTGTTATAATATAAAATCCACCCTGAAGCTAATTCATATCAATTCACAGCGCGTGTCCGACGTGTTATTCCATGTTAGTTCCCACTGGTTATAGATAAGCGCGCAAACCGTCGGTGAAATGGCAAACAAACAGAAAAGCCACAGAGTGATTCTTCTTAACTTACTGTCCAAACAAAGAGATCAGGTTAACCGAACAGCCAAAAGGGATGAAACGTAATCGAGTTAGTTGACAGGGAGAAGAAGAGAGATGAGAGGAGACTGGATGAAAAAAAATCGAACGTATTCATTACGCTAGATTTAAAACATAATATAGCTGGGGTAAATCTAGTGGAGTTGTGTAAATATTGAGTGAGTCGGAGCTTTTATTTGTAGATGAATGTGTTGTATTTTAGGAAGGAATGATCATGTCCAACATTGATTTAATGATAGTTTTCAAGAGAGCTGCAAAGAGACTTGCAGACGATAAGTTCCTAAAGTAATGAATAAAATTCATATATATTATAAAGCTTGGTACAAAAATCATTTTTGATTAACTAACATAAATTTGGATAATCAGTATGATTGACTTCGTAGTGTCAGAATGATGGCCTTCGAATGATGAAAAAAAAATCTAAATTTTAAATGCAATTGAAAATATTATTGATCAACTCATAGAATTCAAAACGAAATAATCTAAAAAAATAATAGTAAAAATATATGAATTCAATATAATAAACAGGTAAAATGAAACATTTTGCTGGCAATCAAAAATTCTTTACAATGACATCTTTTATTTCCTACTATTCTGGAAGCTAAGTATAATGAGACTAGGCATTGTAGGTCGTGTAAAATTTTCCAGTTTTCAACATATATTAATGCTTTAAGGTTCCCCGAGCCCAAAAAAACATTTTTAGTCATTGTTCTATCAGTCTGTCAGTTTTTCTAGGCCAAGATTTTCTCGGGAACATAAGGAATAACGAACGATCCTTTTGCTTTCTTTTTTTGTTTTGTATGGTATCGATAACGCTCGCCTATGACACAGAATGGGAACTAGTTGCTAGGCAATCGATAAAAAGTGTGAATTGCACACGACTGTTACGCCAAAACAACTCATACTTTCCTATAGTATTGTCCTAGATTTCTTTAGATATATCTTCTGTAATGCGCATTTGTGAGAAGCAGGTAAAATGTTATTCTTAAATAAATTTTCATATTTTTTTGTCGTTTAATATTCTTGCTAAACGGTTATATGACCGTTGTTTGCTTGTTTCCTAAGAAAATGAATGGTCGCAAGAATCAACTGGATGATTTTATGCGGTAGTAGAGTCCGGTGAATGGACATACAATTTTTTTTTTTAAATGGCAACCCTATAATTTTCGCTGATTATTCAACAAATTTTAGATTTCTCATAAAAAATAATCATTTATTCTAATCTCTTAGCTATTTTTTAACAATAGGCCAAAACATATCGAAACGCAAAATCATTGCATTAAAAATCTGATGTAGGTACATTAAAATATATTTTTTTCATTAACTAGGACCGACTTTATTAGCTGGTGCTCTGAAAAATGCGAAATAATATTAATTATACTGGTGTTGGTATCTTTGAAATAGTGCAGTTGCAGTTAAATATAAGACCTTTGGCACCAACTTCAAAAGTTGCAAAATCAACAAAAGTGGAATTAATATTATTTTGTATTTTTTCAGTTCCCCTGAAATTTTGAACGTTTGCTTATAATCATAGTTTTCAAAATAACTCGGAAACCTTGAATTTGTTATCCTGTTACAATGTATCCGGATATGGTCTCTTCTTTAATTTTTCAGTCTCAAATTTTCTATTTTTGCCACATCCACCCCTTTATGGGCACTTTTAAGGAGAAAGGAAATGTTGGATTTTAAATTTTATTTCTATGGGAACATTTCTTCGCACTCCTCTTTCAAATTAAAAATAACATCGCAATCGGATTGCTATACATACCGCGCTAACGAACATGAAAAATAAAATATATTCCTATAAAAACACAGTCGAAATCTATACCTCCTCCGTTTGCGAAGTCGGTAAAACATAAAGAAAATGTGAGTATACTTGATTGAATACTCATCGAATTTTACGCATTTCGTGAATAGTGAATAGAATTATATTTTAATGCTTAACTTCAAAACACTGACACTGACAATACTGACATATTTCTTAAGAGGCTAAATCACTTTCGAAAATAAATGTTTGACAATAAACGTCAAAGAGAACAATAACAAACATCAAAATAACAATCAGCCGATCTGATCGAAGATATATGTTGATGACGTTAAAATTTTATTTAACCTAATTTTCAAACAAAAAAAGAGATAGAATGGGTATGAGTATGATGGGTATGGGTATCTCAGACTACAATTTGAATACCCATCGAATGGGGTTTCATAAATAGTTTGAATTAAATTTTAATAACTAACCCCAAAAAACAGACACTGACAATACTGACATATTTGTTAAGGGCCTAAATCACTTTCGAAAAAAAATCTGGTGTGTCCACTCACACGACTTTCCTACCGCTCGCATTCAAATTCCAGAGAATGAAAAATTTTACACTATTAAAATATTTTCCTCACATAGCGACGACAGTAGCGGTAATAAAGTAAAAATCCTCTGGTCAAATCGTGCTACCACTCATTTTTTCAGCATGTCAAGACAAAAACAATGGTCATGTAACATTTTTTCGCAAGATGAAACGTTTAACCAGAATCTGAAGAAACATGTGAAAATATGGAATTTTATTCAAGCATAACTTTTTTTGTGCTTTTTCTCAGAGATGGTGCTATGTGTGGGTGGTTAAGGGCTCTCAGAAGAATACTTTAGGCAAGTTTAATCAAAATCCGTTTTCGCGCTACTGTTTTGAGCAAATCATGTTTTTTGGCTATAGCTCAACACCCCGTGTACAGAGGATTCACATTCGCCACCGGCGAGTGATATTAGTACCAAACAAAATAAACTAAGAAAGCAACAAAATACACCGATCCATTCCCGAGATAATGCTGTCACAGACAGACGGACAGGCAGACAGACAGCCAATGGCTGAAAATATGTTTACTAGACTGAAACGTCAACATTTGTAAAAATCTTTATGCCGAAAATTTCACACGATTACAATACTTTCCTTGTACAGCTACTACAGTAGCGTAGGAAAGTGTTTGAGGTTAAACGTCAAAGAGAACAATAATAAAAGTCAAAATAACAATCAGCCGATCTGATCGAAGATATATGTTTATGACGTTAAAATTGTATCTCACCTGATTTACAAACAAAAAAAAGATAGACAAGGTATGACGAAACCCCATTCGATGGGTATTCAAACTATAACTAATATTGTATTAATACATTTTATTTTCATTGAATCGATTTTTTACTATTTGACTAAGCATTATTCCAAAATATTTTGACCGATTGCTCGAAATGGCTTACCAAGAGAAAGAATTATGGGAAGATCTGAAAATATCACGTTTCTGTTAAATACCTAATGTTAGGAAAACATAGTGTTGCAATTAAAAAAATGTTCTGGGTACGTTACGACATCTGGCAATAGTGGTAGTTTGGTACCGATGACCTCGTGAACCAAAAGTGACAGCGACACAAGACTAATTTAATTCTATGCATAATTTCTTAGTAATTCTCTTACTACACGGTCAGCAGAAATAGTTTTATATATCTTTTATTCAAATATTAAAATATTCATTTTTTTCTCAGATCAAAGTAAGTACCTATTCTAAAATATTTTAGTGGAATTAGCTAAATCAAGGAGTATATCGAACAGTGGTTAAATAAATAGAAGCAGTGCCGGTGGCAAGAAACCCCAGGGCAGAGATAATCTAAATTATTCCTAAGAAGCCCTCCGGTTCTGTTACGCGAACTTTTCAAAGTCGAGAAATGAAGAGGAAATTGGTGGTGATGCTGTCAAGGAACTGCAGAATTAGGAAGCATATGTATAATATCATCCTGGCAGATGATAACCTATAGGTTTTACTACGAAGAGGAGGAATTTGCTTAATATATGTATCCATAGAACATTACCTTCAGTGTAGAGAAATTACTCGTCTTGAGTTATACTTGAACTTATCAGTTGGTATTCATTGTCCTTAACAAAATAACAAAATTTTCTAAATTTGAGATATATACATATTTCAAAGTCCCTAGAATTATTTGGTTGTTCCAGGGATTTCTGTATGAGAAAGGTTTACATAAACATGTGTAGTTGTTTGAAGCTAGTTCTCGTCTTGAATATATCGAGAACCAACCATGACTGATATCGACTTATCACTAATTTCATTCAATTAAGTCAAGCTCGCACTTACCGTATTTTGTGATTTGAATTATCGATCTGCTGGAAAGTTCGTATTGTGTACCTTGAAGGGTGCATTCATTCTGCTGGTTTTTATTTCATTCTAAATTAAGGCTTTATATTCTTTACTTCGCTTATTCTTAATATTTCGTAATGACTTATTTGAAGATCATTACAAATTTCCTACTAATCCACTGAGGATTAGTACCTACATATCGTACGTAACTGACGCTTCGTAAAAATTACATAATTGCGTATTCTTAACTTCTAAGACCGACTTCTAGTAACTTTTGAGTACTAACATGAACATTTTACTTTGGAAGCTGAAATTTTGGAGGAAACTGGTTTCAGAAAAGTTAGTAGAAAAACTGGGCCAGGCAAATCATGAGTTCTTAGAGATAATTTGTTATCTAAGAGAAAATAGTCATAAATGGGGAGAAAGAGAGATTTTATCTCATTATGTAGTTTAATAGGTAGTTACTTACTTATCATACCTTGGATCATACATTATATTTTGAATAGATAGTCATTTCGTGACTTTTCAAAAAGGATAACTAAAATTGAAGACGCCTATGTAGGTACACAAGAAATAGTTTAAACATCCACATTAAATAAATATACTAGTCAAAACTGTAAACTGTTCACTGAAGGCAAGTAGACTAATAAAACAATAATTTGAAATTCTTATAATAGTTTGAATCCTGATGATGTGTTAAAAATCAATGTTGAATTTAATTGAATTACCTGTCCCTGTGTTCTATATTTGAATGCATCAAATAAATGATTAAAAAAAAGTCGCAAAAATACAGATGCCTTATTTTCAAATTAAATATACGTATTGGTTCCCATATTAGAATGAACGTGTAGCTAGTGCTATGAAACTGCTGATACCAACTTTTTGTTTACTATGAGAATAAGGGTGATATTTTCTTTTAAATTCAGGAGTAACAAATATGAATATACATTCTAAAATTGATTGTAGGTACTTAAATAATAATTATCTCAATTGAAAATTTATGTTGCTTCTCTTAAGGTAGGTACTTACGTAGTTACGTGCGGCAGAATTTATAATTCTTTGCATGATTATAATAAATACTATTTATTGAAAATCTGTACCAAGTAGAATATATATGAACTTGATAAATAATCAAAATCTGAGGATCTGCTACAATGTTGATTCATTCGAAACTTCCGCTCGAGTAGGTATGTAGATAAGCATAAATGATATCACCGTCGGATCTAGAACATTTTGAAAAACTATCGACTCAAAACCACCCTTACAGCAAATACAGTTGTATACAGTTATAGGCAAACAGAAAACTTTTGGCGCACCTACTTCAAAGTTACCTGCAGCAAAAGAATTAATATTATTCTATGTTTTTCAGTAATAAAGTCGGTCCTATTTTTTCATTTATCCCATTTTGGGTGTTATATTACTCATCACAGTTTTTTAACACGTTCGCATATATTCAGTGATTTGAAAAATATCGATGTAATTTTGACAATATCATGTCAATATATGTAGATAATGTTTATAAATAGATATGTCACGTTATACTGGCCAGTATACTGGATCGAATTTAGGAACGTAGGCAATATGTACTTTCAATTGGAAACTGTTTTTTTTTAAATATCCAAATGTTACCGAAAATAATATGTATTTTCTTCAGCTGCTTCACCTCTTTGTATGATATTGGATTTTGAAACGCCTAATGTCATTCTATGTCTCAGCATTTCTGTTTCTAATGATAACAGAATTATCAAAATCGATGCACCTATGCAAAAAGCGCAAACGTACTTACTTCCTCTCTTCTTCTAAATAGTCGATCAAAAATAATAAGCACCAGTACCTATACTATATACAGGGTCATTCACAGTGAGTGGCCTATTAAAAGTAGGTATACTAAGGAAACCACTCATCTTTGAATTCTGAAGATATTATACCTTTTATTTCAAGCCAATCAGATGCCTTGTTTTTAATAATCTGAATTTTTCTAAAAATAATTCGGTCACGTATCTTCGCTCCAAAATAATAAGCGATAATTTCCATGACTTCACAGCTGTCACGTGCAGATGCCAGAATAACAAGCGTAGATTATTTTTGATAAATATTTATTTATAAATTGTCAAAAATAGTATTTATCTCCAAATATAATTTTTCGTACCGAATCTCCTACGAGCTTGAATTATTCTCGGTAATTTTTTATTCGGTTGCAATTTTTTTGGAAATTTCCCGAAGCGTCAGCCAAAAATTGCACGTCAAAAAAATTTTCGGAAATTATTTATTATAAGTGAAAATTTTATACCTGTTGTTTTAAGCCAAACAGATGCTTTGATTTTGACAAGTTGCTATGACGACAAACTGAATTTTTCGAAAACAGATCCGTCGCATAATTAATAAGTGATAATTTCCCTGGCTTGAAAGCTGTCACGTGCAGATGCTAGAATAACAAGCGTAGATTATATGATATATATTATATTATATACAAATATTTATTTATAAACTGTCAAAAGTTGTATTTACTGTTTTGGTATAAAATTTTCGTACCGAATCTCCAGCGAGCTTAAATTACTATCCGTAAATTTTTTCTCAGTTGCTAGTTTTTTTAGAAATTTGCACCTAGAAAACATTTCAGGAAATGATTCAAGCTCTAGGGAGATTATGAGTGAAAATTTGCATTAGCTACTTCAAGAGAATGTTCTATCTATCTAACTAAAATAAGGGCGCTTTTCAGTCACTCCTCGCTATACCGTGGATTGTAAAATTTATCCATTTTATAAGCTAAGCCCGTTTCTACTAAAATTTTTACTTAAATCAGAATATCTCAAAAAGCATAGATTTTGTAGATAGGAAACTCTGATAATAGTTGCCTTAAAGAAAGTGTTGAATCACAATTTGAAATAAAAAATATAGGATTCCATTTACAATAAGGAAGTTAATACCGGTGTAACCGGAAGTTACTCTAAACTGCAATTATTTTAGTTAAATTTAGCCTTCTCAAAACATGATTAATATCTGGCTTTCAAATAAAAGTAAATATTTTTTTAATCAACAATTTTATTTGCTTTCATAGTAAATAATAATAATTAACAATAGGTACTTAAAGCGTAATAAGAGGATATACATAAAAACATTTTCTAACAGTATTGTTGTTCTCAAATAAATATACCTAAAATTATTCTACTCTATTTTTTCACAGTACTAATTAAGTAATAGCTTAAAAAATATCAATATACCTACATAATTTAAGATCCATCTGATCGTATTAAGACTTACCTACTTAGGTACATCCAGCACCTACGTGTTTACTAAGTTAATATTTACCTAGGTACTTCAAATATATTTGACAGATAGTAGCTAGATACAATTAATTTTATACGGAGTTAAATTTTCCATGAGTTGTTAACTAACAAATATATTTCATAAGGTCCAACAAATAACGATTATTACTCGTATTTTGAAATATTGCACATTCTTTGGGTGATCAACCGCTACTATTTAATTCTGTAGATATAGGTACTTAGTTTTGAAATATATAGGTATTGATGTCTAGATTATGGAAGAATTATCAATTAAAATTTCTCAATCAGGTCTTGTGATAACTCTGCCATAGGAATCACCTTTTGCTGTCCAAGTGCCGCCATCTGTTTTACATTGCTCACATTCACAGAAACCTTGCACCAACACAGGACTCGGCAGAATAGGCTGTGGGCTGAATTGTGGATTGAATAGGGGCCAGAATGGATATAAACTAAATGCCTTATTGCTTGGAATGAACGAAAAACTTCCAGAATGTGGTATTACATACGGCTTCGATGTCTTGGCAGTACTTACTGGTTTAAAAGCTGATGCTGTTTCTGAATGGCAATTGCTACTTGATTCAAGATCAGAGTCTTGCTTGTTACTGTTAAGGTTAAAATGTTCGATGGCTTTGAGCAGGTCATGGTTACATCTTTTTAGGACTAGCTCCAAAACGGCCCGTTTCTTATTGGGAAACAATTTGGCCAGCATGTCTATGGAAGCTGGGCTGACGAGGACCTCTTCTTGAGTTTGCTCAGTAGGTTCTAGTTCTTTGCTGGATGAATCAGCTTCTGGGGAAGTGACTTGCATACCGAATATGCGCCCTGGTGGAAGGTAATCATAGGTGGTGCCATTTTCAGCGGAAGCCAAGTGAAGGGCGATGGCATCTTCGGCTGCTTGCTGCCGTTTTAATGCTACCTGAAATAAAGATTATTACAAACATATTTATATTGAGTGGGGACGAACAGATTGCCTAATTGCTAATTAAATAATAATGCTGAAATTGTTCTGTTATAGAAAATTTAAAAAAGTTAGGTAAAAGTTGTATATGTGAGTTTTTTAATGTAGACTGAAAAGTTTATATTATTGGAGAACGAGATACTTTTCTTATAAATAAATACTTCTAAATTACATCTTCAGTTACGGGTCAAGCTTGAGTGGTCATCTAAATATTTTATCCTGTCGCTGTGGAATATGCGAATAAGCGATTCTCTTCACAGAAGGCATCTCCTCGTAAAAAGTAGTTAATCTCGAATGGGTTTGGATTAAATAATGTTTAAATATTGTTTAAATATTAGTGAATTGGAAGAACGAAACTCGTTCTTGCACAGGAAACAAGATTCAGCAAATATTTGTATCAAATAACAAAAAAATTAAAAAATCTGGTATGTCCAATCACGCAATTCTGTTACCGCTCTCATACAAATTCCATTAAATCATCCTAATGGACTCGTGTGACCATTCATTTCAGAGAAAAATAACAATGGCCATATTACATTACATATAGAAAATATAAAAATTGATTTGAGTATAAGTGTTCTCGTGCTTCTTTCTTAATTACAGTTAAATACTTTTTGGATAATAGGTAGGTACTTTAAGAAAATTTCATCAAAATCTTGAGCAAAACAAATCTTTTGGCTATTGCTAGCTACTAGAACGAGAAGGATCTTATTCTATGTCATAGGCGAGCTATATCGACACCTTAAAAAACGAGAAAGAAAAGAACAAAGTCGATATAGGTAGGTGTCTGTTCCCAAGATAGTCAGTTAAATCAATGGCTGAAAATATGTTTTTTAGACTCTAGAGACCCTAAAACGTGAATATCTTCTGAAAACCGGATACCGAAAATTTTACACGATTAGTAATTTCAATAGCTTAAAGAAATTTGTCGTTCTCTTCATTTTGTAAGGTTAAGAAGAATTCCTACCATGGAAACTTGTTGATTTACCTGAGCAGCCATGATTCGCTGTCTCTCTTTAATCAATCCGCATTTTTTGCATGAACAATTTTTATAAACACACTGCTTCTTATGACCTCGTAGAGTTGATATCATTCCATGATTGCGACATCTGGCACATTTTGGAACTCTGGCTGGTTTTTGGCTAGTAGAAGCCATAATCTGAAATATAAATAAATGAGATTATTCAGGATTAATTCTCTGTAAATGTTGACAAAAATATGAAGAGTAGTTAAGCCGTTCAGGAAAATATATGTGTTACAACTTACCAAAAGGAAGTTATTGTAGTGGGTCTGCTTTTCCGCAAAGCTCTAATTTTGGTATAAAGGTAAGTATATCCACGTTTTAGATCCCTAGATGCGGGTAAAGTGAGTCGAAGAAGAATATTTGTTAGATAGATATCTGAGATGATATCATAATTACGGGTGTTTGTTAGTGATTTTGTTAACTGAAATAAATTTCGAATGTCAACAACCTAGTTACACTTATCTATTTATCCACTATTTTTAGTTCCGATCAAAATCTGTGATGCAGTTTTCTGTTAATTCAAAGAAGTGGCCTTATTATATGGCTTATTATATACTCAAATTTAGAGAGAGATAGAGTTCTATACCAAACTTAGGTATTAAAATCAACAATAACTGACAATGGGTGCCGACAGGATCGTCATCAAAATACGTTCTAGGTAGGTACCTAGCTAACAAGGATCTTAAAATCGATTATTTTCGATCGACTCGAGAGATTTTACTGATTATGGTCATGATGGACGCAGTTTTAAAATAAATGCTTTGGAACTTTTGGTAAGACTCTCGCTCTTATAGATAGATTCTTTATTTAAGTAGGTAGGTATATAATTAGTAATTATTAGCTTTAATTCTTTAGTGTAGAGAACTGGGTATTCTGTGTTTGGATGAATTAACAAAGAAACATAAAATTCATGAATATCAATTTTATTTTTTTGACATTACCATAGGTACCCACCTAGGTAACTATAAAACCATCAGGGTGGACAGTTTAATCATAGGTAGGTACCTCTATCAACCATATTGCTGTTGTTTTGTAGTAGGTACATATCAGGCGCAAGATTCTGTCCAAATTTGTAATGAGTTGTTCAATCAATATTGAATTATACATACGGCAATATCCTAGTACTTGGTAGGTATCCTATTGACTTCCTTTTAAAAAAATTACAAATAAATATCATAAGTTTTGATAAATCAGATAACTAAAAGAAAATTGAGAAGAAGACCTAGGTACCCATTAATTTAATCAAATTTTAATTTACTAACAAACTATTATAAGTAGGTAGGTATGTACCCACCTACCTAACTTTAATATTAGGTATTAATAAAATATAATTCCAAGCTTTCATTATTATAAAACCTATTCCAGAAATAATAAAAATAAATTGAAACTACTTATAAAGTTCATTAATTTCAATTTTTATCGGACAACGGGCTGTCCGATGTTTTTTCTACATTAGGTATCTGAATACGGAACCTTGTAGAAATTCCTATCGTACGTATTTGCCATATTTTTCTTTAGTTATTTATTCTTCATATTATATGGAAAACTCTCTATCCAGCTATTTCAATTTTCTTTATATATATTATTCTTTTAAATAGATAGGTACCTACATTTTTAATTTACCTACTTATGGAAACCTATCTTTCCCATCTTAATGTCATTATTGCTTTAGACTTTCTTTGAAAAAAATATTTCTAGTGGAGAAAATTCTAAATATATACCTACCTATAGGTAGGTATATAGCTTTTGAACATTTTGGTTGAACTCTTAGCGGTATTTCAATTAAGTTACCTAGGTATTAATTTAAGTATCTATCTAAGCTATAATAATCAACAAAAAAAGAGAGAAGTTTAATCTATGATATGATTCCGTTGAAAGTTATTATACCCATCTTGAATAATTTCGTCATATCTTTACATACCTATTTTTTGTAAAATAAATTGGATAGGTAGGTACTCACCTTTTTTCACTTCACTTTCACCGTGGCACAGATATCAACCTCAATAATTCACATAACACTCAAAGTGCATCACACTGAAACAAATCACATTTAAGAACACAACCACATAAATGATACGGATCAAGAATCAAGATTTCAGCTTCAGTGTGCATGTTACAGGAGATATCTACAAACGACCAATAGAATCTGTGGAAACAGCCTCCCTTGGGCCATACGAAGCGAGATGGACCAATGAAAGCGAACTTGTCGCAGAAGAAATCCCGCCCAGATATTATTTCTGACTGATGGATAATTACCCAACGTTGCAGTTTGCTTTTCGTTTCAGTATTTTGGCATGGTTTAAGGATATTGATAGCTGAATGTGTGTGAGTATTGAGAATTTATGTTTTTCGAATGTTTCGTAGCCTGGGTAATTTGTAGCTTTTATAAGTTAGGTATAAATGTTATAGTATGAAATAACTTTATTGCTATTGATATAGGTAGGTAATTTTACTTGAAACAAGTTTTCATACATAAACCTTATGGATGTTTTCGTAGATAGTGTGTCCTATAGTGAAATATCATAAACGTACCTACCAATGGTTAATTTTACAAAAGTTGTTTTTTTTAAAGATAGGGTGAATGTGCTAGTTGTCGGTCTTTTTTGAAGTAATCTCCCTTTAACTGACAATGACATGGTCATAGATATGTAGACTGAGTGGACAAACTTTGGGTCGCATTTGTAGCTCGCAGATTAGGCTATCGCATAGTGTAGAGAACGAGAACCGATTTTTGAATGTGAAGTTTTATTTATTTTTTTGCCCCTTCCACCTCTTTGGGAGAAACTTTTGAATGGAAGGACATGATGGATGTCGATTTTTTATGGGACCAATTGTCAATAGTCCTCTATCAAATAAACAAAAATCATGAAAATCAGAGCATTTTTACTATTTAGGTACCGCGAACATATACCTATACCTACCTACCTACCTATAAAAAAAACATGCAGACAAACAGTCGAATTGTATACCTCCTCCGTTTGGTTCGTCGGTCAAAAATAGGATTTTTCAACTCAAAATTATATTAGGATAAGGTTGCTCATGTCGTACCTACTACTTAAAGAAAAAAGGTATAGGTATATATACCTATCGATCGATATTTTAATACCAATGCATATTATATTTTCCAGTTAATTTATTCATACTTATGAATGATTAGAAACTAAATATTCTATAAAAATAATAAACGCTCGCTAAATATAGTGAGTGCCCGATATAAAATTTATCCGGTTCTTAAATTAATAAATATTCGATAAAAATAATATAGACTCAATAAATGTTACGAATGCTCAGTATCAAATTCAAATGGTTCCTAAATTAAACAAATATTTGTTAAAAAAAATAATTTTGAAAATAAACTTAAAACAGTAGTTTATAAAAAATACAAGTATAATTGAGGGAAAAGCGTGGGGCGCTTTGGGCCATAATTTTCGTATATCGAGCGCCCCACGCTCTTCCCTGAATTATACTAGTATTTTTTATAAACTACTGTTTTAAGTTTATTTTCAAAATTATTTCCACCTTTTTAGGTCGATATTCTTTAAAAGCGTATTTTTTTAGTTTTTTTTTAACTATATTTATTTTTAACTTTTTAGTTCAATGTTCTTTAAAAGCGTGTTTTTTTTAGTTTTTTTAAACTATATTTATTTAAATAACATGTATGTCCAGCATTTTAAGTATAGGTAAAGTTTTTCTCTCAGCGCAAGTTTTAAGTTGAAGTACTTCAGCTGCAGTAAACTAACTTAAATTTGAAATAAAGGATAGTGAACTTGAAAATGCTTCAATGTAGGTACATATACCTAAATTCTTGGAAAACTTCAATGACATTTTTTATTTTTTGTTAAATATCAAGAATCTGTTTTGTAAAACAGTTGGAAAGATGAGTATAACTGAAAAATCATTACCTGAATTGGAAACAAAAATTAAAGTAGATATATATTAGATACATACAACAATTAGAAATTGATGGAGGTACAAGTTAAAGTTAAGATTAGTAAATTTAAACAATCCAATGTGAAGCATTTAAATCAACTTCAGTTTTATAAAACTGTTCGCAGGCCTGTTTTTAAATCAATATCGGTTCGAACTGGCTTTTTAGTTTTCATTATTTGTTTAATAAATTTATATACCTACTTCATGTGAAAAACTTCTCACACAAAAAATAGTAAAATATTTTTTATCATATAAATTATCTCAAAACCATGTTGAAATGTTTTTTTCGCTTATTAGGAGAATACATTGATTTAATAATAATCCTACCACGATTCAGTTTCAATCAGCCTTTAAAAAGTTACTTCTTAATAATGTGAATGTATTTAGTTCCAGCTTCTGCCAATAGACCGATTGCATTAAGCGAACATTGTTCTTCGCATTCTGAATGTTTCGGAGCATATAGAAGAGCGGCTGGAATATCCAGATAACATGTAGACCTGTAGTAGATTTATTTTCTTTATCACTAATGTTGATAATAATATGTGAGGTATTATGTATGACTTGATTCTATACATAGGAACAATGCTATGTTACCTGTTAATCAACTATTACTATGTTTACGGTGCTTTGCCACTGGTGGGCATTTGAGTTCGTGTGTAGGCCAAGAAACCTGCAAATAGTACTTCACGTACTGTGAAGAATATGTCTGAAGCAATAGCTGGTCAACAATTCATCTTACGGGATATTGTTGTTTGGATCAGGCCCTCCACCACTTTTATATAATTCTTTTTCATTCCAGCAGTCTTTTTTTATAATTCTAATTCTAATTTTTTCATAGAATTTTTTATGTGACTCCATTGGCCTGTAATATAAATTTGGTGAGGCACTATTAAATTCTTGATAAACTTTTCCCCATGTTTCTTTTACTGATATATAATATAAAGACTAGCTTCACTGTAATATCAGTTCCTAATTTATTATTTACTTTTTTCAAAAAGTTGCAGGAACGAGAAAACAAATCGGAAACATACTTAAAATGCGCAGCTGCAGACCCTTCAAAACCAAAAGTCACTAAATTTCTGCGGTGTTGTCGGTTATTTTCACCACCTAGCTAGAGATCCCATAATTTTGACTGATGGAATGCATTACACAACATTAGGGGATTGGAAATGGGCCTAAATTATACAACTGCTAATATCATTCGAAACTCATTCGATTAACTGATTTATTTCTACTTCAAGGATATTCGATGATTACAAGCCTATGTAAAGAAATTCACAATCAGTTTGATAAACTGGTGTATCTTGAACATATCTGCTTTTTTTAATTTTCCACTTTAATATTTTCATAAAAATCCAATTTGAAAAAGCATAGTCTCATGCAAAACCCAAAAATTATCTATCTTAAAATTGTTTTTAATTATTTCCTAAGTATGGAAATGGAAAAAATCAAATAGAATGCTACATTTTTATAAATAAATTTAGTTATATGTCTTGTATCCTATCGCAAAATTACCTGAGAAATGTTTGAATAAAAAAGATATTTGTAAACTATGCTACGAGAAACTGCGAGATTCGGCAACATAGCCTCTTAATCTTGTCATCTTAAAGAGGTCGCTAGGTTCGTGTCAGGTGTCATGGCATCACTTATCACTTTTACTCTTCACTTTCGAATTTCGAATCTGAATTCTGAATAAATGTAAACAGAGAATGCTTGTCTCGAGTTGTAAATAAAGTGCTCCCTAGGGATAAATATCAAGTTTAATCTTTATTTGTCTGTGGTTTCCTCTAATTATGTAGTTATACTAATCTTTTCATGAGAAGAAAACAAAATGCAACAAAGCTGTGCGACGTGCAGCTAACATATCTGAAATCCACAATTTACCCGAGAATGTATGGCAAAGGTAATCAACAACCGGATTTTGAGATTATGTTGAATACAGGTATGTTCATGTGATATACAATAAAAAGACAGCGTGCGTTACTTTGGTTTGGCAATGTCAGTTTTTTTTATCAACGAATATGAAAAAAAGAAGCAATACCAATTTTAGTTTCTCCTTCAATATTTTGAAAGAGCAAAGCTTCATTGCATTCATCGCAAATCATTTATTTTCACATAAACTCCAAGTCAATTTTATTCGACACTCTTTCACTACATAAGTAGCATCAGTATTAGGTAATATGATTATTAATATATTTTTGAGAGTCTCTGTTGCTCTGTTTTGCCATATCCATATCCGATAGTTTAAAATGAATATCATGTACACATTTCTTAAAAAATCTTCCTTTCCACCTATACGAAGATATTCATATCACAGTTCTCAGATATGAAGTTTATGGAAAATGTTACTCAGGTTGATAAACATAAGTAAATATACATGCACTGTTGCCTTTTTCTCGGCTCCAGTTGCGAATATAATTATTATTATAATGAATTATTTTACTTAAAAGCGCAGAAAACGCAATAACATGATAAATTGATACTAAGTTAGGATTCTCATAGGTGTTGAGATGAATATTTTCTATTTCCAATGTTCGATAATCGATGAGTTGTCATGCTATCAATAGCGCCTCCCCTTTCCCCACACACTTCGCTGGAGCGTCATCGACCATCCTTTTGGATCCTTTTTTTATAATCTTTATATTTTTTGTGTTTTTTTCTTCTCTTTCTGCCGGTATCCCATTGGAAAAGTATTAGAGGAGAAGGTGGTAATGTGGCCTCGAAAGTAAATAGGCCCCATTTGATAAATATGTCAAACGTGGCAACTGTAAAACTGTCTTAACAGCTCCGCACTTTATTCAAATTTTCGAGAATAACTAAGTTTTAGCTTTTGTGCTTTGTGGATTGTGTTCTATAAACTTATCTACTGGATTTTGGAGATAATTATAAGAAAATAAGGTTTGTTTACATATTTTATATACTTGTAGTATGGCCCACTCACATAGTTTGTATCATGGTCCCGGGAGCCATATATGAATGATCGAAATATCCCTTCTATATACTTTATTTTTCGCTTTCAGATGCTTCAAAACAGTGCGTTATCTCCATCCTGCGAAAGAAGGAAAACATGAGATCCTGACTAAATGAAAAAGTTGTAGTGGTAAGGATAAAGGTCTTAGGATATAAGAAAGCCGTGAAAACTTTATCAGTGCCAAGGTCTACACTAAAAAGATTAGAGAAGGACTCTGAAGAATCTTCATAGTTACTCGTGGATAAACCTTTAGATAGAAAACCTATTCTTCCATTGGAGCTGGAAAGAAAGTTAGTCCAATATATTAAGTATGTTTATGGATTGTAGTCTACAATGGACTTACCAGAATGGAGGTACGAAAAATGGCCCAGGATGTTGACAACAAGGAGGAGTCCGTGGCAGCGGTACTTTTCGTCCCCATATTAATGTTACCCTAAAGATGATACCTGAAATTTCAAAACTGCATTTTTTCGATACCTGTTATCGTAACGACAGACGTGGAGAGGAGTGGATATAGAGCTAGAGATGCAATTTATGAGCTCATACAACATCTGCCCATCCTGAAGGCGAATACTTTACCTGCGATTTTTGCCGATAAGTTTAAAATCTGGCATACATTTAAAATGGCTCCGGGGGTATAAAATTTTCACTTGATCTCAAGCTGCGATTTTTTTTATTCCATGTTCTTGATTATGTGGTTTGAGTTTCATTTATTTAGTAGTTAGGAGTGTAGTCGAACGATCAAGGAAGAAAATAACTCAAGAGTCTGGAACTTTTTACGAGACGCCAGAATAACAAAGTAGGGGGTCACATAACCACCTTCTCCTCTACAAATTTCTGAAAAAAAGTCTATCATATTCCTAATAGATAACATTGTAACCGAGTTAGAATTGATGACAATGACGGCTTGGTTTATGCTATTTTCTTCTAACCGCATAAGAGATTTCAGTATGGCCAATGCCTCGGCCAAGAAGATAGAACAATCTGACGGAATTTTACATTTTTGTGGCAGGTATATAAATCGCACATCCCACTGGGCTATCCTTATTATTTGATCCATTTGTGTAAGCAATCGTTTTCATAGAGTTTTCGGTCAGAATGAATTTCAAGATGTTATTACCTGCTCTACTTCAGAATAACAAGGAATTATAACTCTGGGTGATACAAATAATCCTTCAAAGCTAATGTCATACATGGGTAATATGTTATTATTTTCATCAATTTCGGAGTGTCTGTTAGTCTCCAGGAAAGCATCTAACAGTGAAGAGGAGTTTTTGATCCGCCAATATGAATTAATTAGATCTTCTATAGCTAGCCCGTGTACCTTATCTATTGAAGGAGTTTGATTAAATCTAGATTTTGATAAATATTTCATTCAATGAAGTTGTCTTTGATTTTTTAATGGCATTTCTTTAATCCAGTAGCTCTGGTGTGAGAGTTGATTGCATAGCTCCAATACAACACATCCTGATACATTTGAATTGAATTTTGGCTAAATTTAGAGTATGACAATTGCTTGCTGATCCATAGAGAGTGGCATCTATGAATGAACATACATAAGTTTTTTAGAACATTGATGCAACTTTGGGATCTGCACCTCATTCTCTATTTGTGAAACATTTAAATTGGTTAACACCTCTTTCGCACTTTTGTACATATTGGATTAGGATATATTTTGACCAGAGTAATTTGCTGTCTAGAAGAACGTCGAGATATTAATATTCTTTGACAACTGCAATTACATATCCGGACATATTCCATGGTCAGTCGTACGTAATAAATTTCGCCATTTTTTCTTTGCTTCATCCTCTGAAATAAAGCAATGGTCTAATATCAGAAACTTGTGAATTGTAGTGAAAATAATAAAACTATTTACACGGAAAAACAACCGTATGAAAAAATCTGATCAGTTGCTTCAATTATAATTGAGGTATGTGCCTAAAGCAATTTGGAGCTCACTTCAGAAAAATCATATGCCAATACCGAATACTCAGAGTTTTGAAAACAATGCTAAGGAATTTTAAGATAAATGGAATTTCCTGCACTGTATAGGTAGTATTGACGGAAAACACATAAAAATAAAATGCGCAGCTCAGTCGGAATTTATATTATAACTTTAAACAGTTTCACTTTATAGTAATTTTGGTAATTGTCGATGCCAAATATAGATTTACAATGATTGATGTGGGGGCGTATGGACCATGCCAAAAATTACTCATATTAATCTCACAATAAATGAATTTAAATAATAAACATTCTACTTACTTGTTATTCCTACGCTTTAAGCTACATAATCCCATTCTCTATCAACCACAATTCGAATTTCGTTTGTTCCACAGAATAATTATCGTAGTATATGATGAATTATCTACGATACTCTGCCCCCTTCTTAGATTTGATCGTCCTGATCAAACATCGCCAAAGTCGATTCTTCTGGAGTTCCTTGTATTCTCTTTTCGCAATACTCACTCTCACCTCCCAAAGAAGACAGGTTCCTCGGTGGTCCCTTTGATCATCTTCTTCAATTATCAAAATGTTTCACCGGAATACGACTACCTCCTCCTAGGTATGTCGCAAGAAGACGGCAATTTATGACAGTACATTATACTACTGCCTCGGTCGTTGCGTAGCCTGTTTCGGCTGTTGCTTCTTCTGCCTCCTGTACCCCTGAGTGGACTGCGACTGCAGAAATGGCGTGAAATGCTTCACCTGCTACCCTTGTACCCAAAACCTGGCGGGTACTTCTACGACCATTAGACTCGCTATTTGAGTTGTCCTTGTTGGAGCGATAATGACGTCACCGTTGGATACTGTTTTCTTATCTGTTTGTCACATTCTTGCATGTTGATTTGTCTTAGTCTGGCCTGTTCATCTTTATTTTATCTTTCATTTCGTGCCTACTCTTTATATTCTTATTTAATTTATTACCGTTCTTCTTTGCCTTTTCTAAATCTTGCTTGTTCTTCTCTATATCCCTGCATGATTATTGCGTGTATTTTTCTGAATTCTAGTCTATCTCTGGCCTGTTCCAATCTGAAATTCATAAGGAGCTCGATCCCATCTGCAATAGTTGTCAGTTGTCATTCCTACGAATCTTTTCATCTGGTATTTACTATATATTCTCAGCAAAGTGCGAAGGATCCAGTTCTGGCATCAATTGTAACGTTTAACCCTGTGCTGAACGTTGTGGGGTGAGTTCAATTGCTTAATACTCCAAAGTTCACCCTTTGCTATCAAAACGTTTATCTTCAATACCTTCTACACCACTTTCTGTAGTAGTAAAACTGTCATAACAACAACATTCTAAACTGCCACAGACTTCACCGTATGTACTGACTGAACTAATTTCATAGACTGTCTTCATAGCCTTCTATAAACTGACTGTTAACCGTGATCGACACGGCTTTATCTATGAATCTTAACATGACATTCATGGAGAATATTCTGTGATTATTCTAGATGCTTATGATAATGTTTTAGAAGCTTGTCAAACCGACAATACTGTGACAAATGTACCTCACATATAGTTTCTGGAAGGTCCGAGAATAAATCTACCAATTCTAGAACTAATTAATGAAATACACAACCAACAACTATAGTAAACAATGTAGTATAACAAATAAGACTATCACGAATAATAACCGTAAGCACGTTACAATATCTTACCTCAGTAGTAGCCCTTATTAACTTTAGTATAGCTCTCAATTTTCTCAAATGCAGTTCCCAGAGGGACCATGTGTATGTATACCCTACTGTTGGAACCAGGTAAGATTAGGCAAATCTCTCAAAGTAGATACAATGAGGGTCTATCAGCATTTCCTTCTCTAAAAAGGCAAAAAACTTGTACTCGACAATTTTATGATCTTTACAAAACTATCCAGACTATCATTTCGCAGAGTGACAAACCACAAAAAGTATTTAACAATTACTCTTGGGAAACGGTTGAGTAGGTACCTAAATGTAGTTTTATTTGGAACATAATTTCATATCTCCTGGCAAATTTTTATATTTATTTATTCAATGAAACACTTGGAAAATTAGATGAAAAAATACTTTTTTTCTGTGACTGGAAAAAAGTTTGAGATTCTATATCTGTTGACATGGGAAAAAAGTCAATACTTTTTTCCGGGGTAGATATACAGGGTGTTTCATAATATATGCGCAGGACTTGAGGATATGATAGCTCGTCCAAAAATATGCAAAAAAATTTAACTTACCCTCTAAAATGCACCATTTTCGAGATACAGGGTGTTGGAATTAAAAAAAACGTTTTTTGTGAATATCTCCGGAACCGTTTATGGTAAGCATTTTCCACTCATAATAAGCTACATTTTTGTTAAGTCATAATTGGTGAAGATTTTGAAGCAATAGTGGTTGTTTTTCTCCCCAATTTCTGCGCCAATGAAAAAAATACGGTTTTGAGACGCCCATTTGTACTGCCAATGTTTTCTATACAAAAAGGTACAATTGGTCGTGAGCTGTAAAGTCGACCGTTTTCGAGAAAAATCAACTTTTATGTTGAAAAGTCAAACAACATTTATGTAAACGTTAGAACAAGTAAGAAAAGCTAAAATTTACCGTGTTTTTTCAACATAAGTTTTGTCGAAAACGGTCGGATTTAGAGCTCACGACCAACATCACCTTTTTTGTGTAGAAAGCATTGGTGGTTCAAAGAGGCGCCCCAAAACCGTACTTTTTCCATTGGCTTAGAAATTGGGGAGAAAAACAAACACTACTTCTTCAAAATCTCCAGCAATTATAACTTAACAAAGATTTTTTCTGATTCAAAACTTCAAAGCTTATTATGAGTGGAAAATGCTTACAGAAGCTGTTTTCTGTACTATGAACGGTTCCGGAGATATTCACAAAAAACTTTTTTTTCAATTTATACTCCCTGTATTTCGAAAATGGTCCATTTTATATTTTTTTTCTTCATATTTTTGGACGAGCTATCACATCCTCAAGTCCTGCGCAAATGTTATGAAACGCCCTGTATATACGCATAAATATAAATCAAATCACAAAATTAAATTGACAGATATTTGTTTAATTTAAAGGTTTCCTTAGCAACGCATGTCTATTATCGCCTACCACTTTAAAATATCAAATTTCACTTCGATAATTTTCTGGCTTTAATATACCGGTTGGTCCTTTTAAAGTGTTACAAGGTAATATCTAGAAAACTGCTGATTTAAAAGAAATGAAACTTGTAGCGATGCAACGAGTCATTGGGGGCACCACATTTGGAAGCATCAGTGATTTTATAACTCTCACCACTTTTTAGTGGGGGGAATAACTTTTAAAAATTATATTAAGGGTGTTTTTTTAGAGGTTTGATTTTCAAGTTAGCCACATTGTTTGTAGTGACAGTCAATTTAACAGGTGACAGCTGGTTTATGTTCAGTATGTTTTGCCATTTCACCATGAACAGACTTACGCCAGACCAACGCTTGCAAATTGTGCAAATTTATTTCGAAAATCATAGTTCAGTTCGCGAAACTTATCGTGCGCTACGTCCATTTTACGGTCGACATAATCGTCCATCCGAACAAGTTATTCGAAATACCATTAATTATTTTCGCACCACCCAGACTCTACTTGATAATGTGCTTCCTCAGAGACGTCGTACAGTGCGCACCGAAGAAGTTATTGCTACTGTGGAGCGTAGTGTTGACGAAGACCCGAATGAGTCGATTCGCCATCGTGCCCAGCAATTAGACCTGTGTCCATCCACCCTATGGAAGATTTTACGGAAAGACCTTCGTTTACGAGCTTACAAGATCTAGCTCGTGCAAGAATTGAAGCCGCGTGACCATCATGTGCGTCGTACGTTCGGTGAATGGGCCGAAAACAAGATTGTTATTGATCCTCTTTTTCACCAAAAAATTTTGTTCAGCGATGAAGCGCATTTTTGGCTGAATGGGTACGTAAATAAGCAAAATTGCAGGATTTGGAGTGAAGAAAATCCAGAATCCCGAATCGAGACACCGTTACATCCAGAAAAACTGACTGTTTGGTGTGCTTTGTGGGCAGGTGGGATCATTGGCCCATATTTTTTCAAAGATGATGCCGACCAAAATGTTACGGTCAATGGAGAGCGCTATAGGTCCATGATTATTGACTTTTCTGTTTCTCAGTTGAATGGCATTAATGTGGAAGCGCTTTGGTTCCAACAAGACGGAGCCACATGCCACACAGCGCCCGACACAATTAATTTATTGAGGGAGATCTTCGATGACCGCATAATTTCGCGTAATGGACCTGTGAATTGGCCTCCACGGACATGTGACCTCACACCTATGGATTATTTTCTGTGGCGATATGTGAAGTCGCTAGTCTACGCCGATAAACCACCGATATTGGACTATTTGGAAGCCAATATTCGCCGCGTTATTGTCGATATACGTCTTCAGTTGCTCGAAAAAGTGGTCAACAATTGGACTTCCAGATTTCGCTTTATTCGAGCCAGCCGCGCCCATATGCCCGAGACCTTATTTAAGCACTAATGGCATATCATCACCTTTCCATTAAAGTCAATACCATGGCCATAATTTTTACGTGTTTTATTTCATTGTAAAGGTCTATACCTCTAAAAAACACCCTTTAGAAAGGTGTAGTTTTCTTTTCAGATTCGTAATCTCCAGAAAAAACTACGATTAAAGAAAAACATAATTTAATGTCAATGTCAATATGTTAGTAACAAATTAAAATGGACACTAGTTATCAAAGGACACTAAAATATCTCTCGAAATGCGGAGTTAATTTACAAAAATTTTTACAGATTTCAAAATATTTCAGCAGAGCATTACCATGCCAACGGCTCGTATACCGCTGCTCACTGTTATGTTATTACAAACTTTTTTAATTTGTTATTAACATATTGACATTGACCTTACATTATGTTTTGATTTTAACGTAATTTTTTCTGGAGATCACGAATTTGAAAAGAAAACCTCAACTTTCCATATAATTTTTAGAAGTTACCCCCACCCCTAAAAAGTGGTGATACTTCCAAATGGTACCCCAAACGTCCTGTTGCATCACTTCAAATTTAATTATTTTTGAATCAGCAGTTTTCTAGATATTACCTTGTAACACCTTAAAAGGACCACCAGGTATATACTTTTTTCCATTCTATGACAAATAACTATTTATTTGATTTTTTCATCGAAATGCATTGTTTTTTATTGGGTGATGCGTGTCAAAATTTTTAGACAGACAAAAATACTAAAAATGCTTTTTTTGGTAATCTGCTCTATTTTTAGATGATACAACAGGAATATTCTTGTCGAATATATCATGCACAGTATTGTTCTCTCAAACATTTTATTGTTATTTTCATCGATAAACAATGTTTTATAAATGATTTATAATCCACTAATAGTTCTTCATGGTTTGGTATGTTTTAATCTCCTGGCCCAGTAAAAGTTTTGAAGACTGTTCCTCCTAAAACATTCACGTACAATATCAACAACAAAATACAAAGCACAACATCTCATACCTCCAAATTCTCCAACTCGGACAACAATGGACACACAATCAAGTTAGCGAAGCCCACTAATCTTATTAACCATGGAAAAGTCAACATATGCACCATCTGTCCACCGAGTAACGGTCCAAATGAATACGCCACTGATACAGCTGTTTGCTGAAGAGCATAAATCGGCCCGTATTCGTGACTGCCTTTGCTGTCAACAAAAGTTGCCAGTAGAGGCACTAGAGCTGCATCTAAAGCACCAACTCCTAAGCCAATACCAAAGTGGGGAAGAGTCAGTTCAGATATGCTGTTGGACAGTGGAAGTCCACAGCAACTTAGGCCAGTAATTACCAGAGCACTCAGTGATATTCTCCAAGGCTCTACGGGTAGAAGACCTACAAATAGTTTAAGTGTCAATGCTTGAGAAACAAGAAAAAAAGAAAGAAAATGATAGTTCAGTTGTGTGATGTTTAAGAGTATTTACTAGATATTATTACTAGTGGTAGACTATAAATGCTTTTTTCAAGTTGTTCACTACTGCATAGCTTCGCGGAAGCTACGACGCCACAGTGACCACTTGAAATAATGTTGGAAAGAGGAACGCTTAGAGAGGTCTAGGTAAGCTAGGAAGAAATGTAGAAGAAACATAAATTTTCTCTACCTGCAAAGTGTGAACCGAGAAAATACCCAACACTATCAGGTATGAAAACTGATCCAAGCTGCCAACGACTTGGTGGCGGGTCCATTCTTGAGAGCAACCAAATGGGTACACAAGGCTCTAAGATGGCCATGGTCGATGTACAAACGCAAATGGCCAATGTGCATATGATGACGTGCTTATCTTTCAACAGTAACAGACATATTTTGTAGCTAGTCTCCATGTCCATTGGTTCTGATTCTTGAGTTTCTTCTTTGAAGAACATCAGTTGTAATGCTGGAGCAATTTCATCAATCAAGAATTGATATTTGAATGAATTTGTTTAGTGCCACTCAAAAGGGGACGATGATAAGTTTTGAAAATTTGAAAGAAATACTATAACGCGCTCGATAATACTAACATCATTTTAGTTGAGATGGCATCATTAATATAGAAAATTTTGAATTTCAAACGCGTCCTTAGTTGCAACAATTTGAAGTTGTTGAATATCTATCAAAACTATAATTTATTTGAAAAAAGTCCTTCCGCAGATAGGTTCCCAAGTTATAAAGGGAGTCAAATTATTTAATTACATTTGTTGAAATTCAAGTCCAGTCAGTTTCTGCAATTGACAATGGACTGTGTTGTTCTTCAGCTTCCTTTTCTAGATAATAAATATTCTTAATAACTAACTAACAATAACTAATAACTAATCTATCTTGACTCTGCTTCAATGTTTCTATTTCATGAATGCAGGACATTTTGACGCTGCCATTCTGATACCAAAAAGCAGTTGCTTCATTTGCTTCACGATTTAACTTAATACAATATTCTTAAGCAATCGTCTGCGTTGGGGTATTTTTTACCTCGGTGGAGGCAAATTACATCAAAATCAATGAATTTAAATCTAATTCAATGTTTGAATTTCCACTTATATATTGAATTGTACGACGTATAGTTTCTTTCACGAATGGTGGCTATAACCTGTAATCATTCACGAACAACGTACATAATTCTCTTCTTCTCTTCTAATTCTCTTTCGGAGAATTCAGATGAATAAATGTATATTTTATAACTCAACCAAACGATATTTCTTCATTATTGTTAATAATAAATCTTTCATATAATTGCTTATTTTATCGACTGATGCTATTTTCTCCCTAATTATACGAATTTACTTAAGGCGTATAAAAAAATGAAAAAAAAGATCTTATCTCAAAATCGTTACGCCACTGAATTACTTCCTTGAATTACTGACTTGAATTGATCAATTTCTCTTGTTCTCAAGGCTATCATTTGTGAAACAAACTATATGTTTAGACACACCATGTATCTACCTAACCAAAGTATTTGCATAAATCTTAGTGTAGTGTTGGTCTGCAACAATACTCAAAGTAAATCAAGATTTTTTAAGAATATTTCAGCTTCTTATATAATTTTCGTATTCGGTATCAAGAAGGGTCAACTATTTTTTTTACCGGACAAAAATATCCTGAACAGAAAAACTCTTTTCATCTTTTAAATTAAAAGTTCCAGCGAGACTAACGGTTAGTTTTTATTTTATTTACCTATCACATTAAGTCATAGCTAGTCAAATTTTCTCAAAAACACTATATTTACCTATATTTATGCTAATGAAAAATGCAATTAACAGAAATGGTGCTGCTTTGCCTAGTAATTGGTATGCTGCTCCACCCAGCGGATAGCCAATCAAAACACCTAGGCCAATTCCTCCAAAAGCTAAAGGCATCAGTTTGGGTCGTAGATCAGTTGGGAGATTTTTGGCAAGAAGACACATACCACTTACAGCTATAGCTGCTGAAGAGCAGCCATGAAGTGCTCTGGCCAGAACTAATGTGCTGTATGAATTGCCAAAAGCGAAAACTGTAAATAGAAGTACATAGATTTGAGAACTGTAGTGGAAGTTTGGATACTTACGTATTGAAGCCAGCAACATGTTGCATGATCCAATTAACATTGGTAAATGAAATCCTACAATTCGTGTGAGATATCCAATGACTGGCGTGAAAGCAAGTTGAACGAATGCCTTCGATGCCAAAAGCGCTCCAAGCGGACCATTGTCGTTCTCCAATTCTTCGTATTTTCTTTGTAAAGGACTCAGTGATGCTGGTCCAAAGGCTTTATCCTTGTTTGAAGTGACATTTATATCATTCGAAAATAAATAATCCGGTATAATTGGCACTGTAATGAATAATGTTTTGCAAAGTGAAATTTATTGAGATATAGCTGGGTCAATTCTGAAAATCCCTAAAGTCTATTCCATTTACATTTCTATTTATAGCGCGATGTTGTCATGTAATGATAATTTTATGTTTGATTTTTGTATGGGTGGCTTAATAATAAGAAATATGCAATTGTTGCCACAAACGATATTTTTAATTTTATTTTTCATATTCGAATTCGATTACAAGCTTAATAGTTTTTCGATTTGATTCTATCTACCTTCTTTCTTGAAGGAAGGATACATAAGATAGGTATCAAAGTCCAGAATATCGAAATGACCTTGGATCACAAAATATATTTCTGATCTCATGGAGGAAATTCGTCCAATAGCTAGAGACAGAACAAAGATGAAATAGAAATACAAAGAGATGATCAAGGAGATTTATTCACAAAGATTAAGGAGAACAAGTTAACAGAAATATGCAACGCAGTAGAAGAATTTAAAAATCAATTCAAAGTCCGTGAATCATATACTAACATCAGAGAAAGCAATCATACCTATATTATTATTATTGTCGGGTGTTTCCTTTCAGTTGGGTAGGTCGAAAAACAGTGCAGGAAAAGTTAATATAGGTACTTAATATACTGATGAGAAATTCCTCATACATTATTTGTAATATAGATAAATACAGATAGAGATTACACTATTCGCATACCTGTCATCGATATCACAACTTGTAACGCGTCTAAAGATCAGCCAAAAATATTTTAATCATTTTGGAACTAAAATCATTCATATTAATGTATCCTGTAGATGTGCGTAATGTCGGTCATTTTAAGTATGCTGATATAATAAAAACTTTGCACAGACTTATGGTATCTTAAATACCGAACGAGTGTATAGATTCGACTGAGTTCTTCAAGTCGTAATTGTAGTACTGGATATATTAAAAAATATCATCAATTGCCAAAATAAAAGACAAATTCAATTAATGAAAGGGAGATGTGACAACAAAAAATATTTTTTTACTAAAGCTATAGGCTCGATTTTATAGAACGGTAGGCTATAAAAAAATTATTTAGTTATTTATTTAGCACTTTGCTAGTTCTCACTACAAATTACTGATATAAAGAGAATACTTAATTTTAGATATATCCTTGACTAATCTACAATAAATTTATGTTAAGTAACTAAAAAGAAAATAACTGAAATATCAATCTACTAAATATAACTGTTTTTAAAGGTTCTCTTAAATGCTGTGATGCATTTGGTGTTTTGAAGTTCTTGCTTTAGATTATTAAACCTATTTATACCCTTGAAAAAGACCGAGTTCTGTCCAGCCGTCGTCTTAACCCCTTTCAAGATGAAATTTCGTTTTCCTCTGGTATTGTATTCATGCATATCTTGGAATGTTTCTACAATACTCTGCAAGTATAAAGGCTCTTTCCCTAATCTAATGTATGATCTTTATGTATAAAAATCAATGCATTGAATTGTTCCAAACTCATCCACCCTATTGCAGCCAACATGTCTTCAACTTTTGTGTATCTGTTGCAGCCTAGTATGACTCGAATTGCACGATTTTGTAATTTTTGCAAGCGATTTACATCTCCTTGGTTCGACAAATAGAGGATTGAACTGCAATAACAAAAATGAGGTAGTATAATGGTGTTGTATACCAATTTCCGGGCATTTGTACTTAAATATCAGCTAACCCTTCTTAGGATTAGGATTGGGATTTTTGCACTAACAAATGTAGTCACTATTATTTCTTAACTTCAATTTATCGTCAATTATCACCCCTAGCTATTTCATTTCGCTAATCAACTCAACTATCTGCCCACTAATTTTAAACGATAACCGTTCATTCCAAAATTGTTTTCCCAACGATTTTCTCCCAATGATCATTGCCTTTGTTTTGTTTATATTAAGTTTTAGTTTATTGACCTCCGTCCTGCCCTTCACACTTTTGAGTACTTGATTTGTCTTAGCAATAGCCCTTCCAATACAGATATCTGATAGATATAGGGTTGTATCATCTGTAAATAGGTGGTATTTTATACTTTTAAATACTAAAAACATGTCATTCAGGTATAAAATAAATAGGAGAGGTCCTAATATACTACCTTGCGGTATTCCAACATTAATATCTAGCTCCTTGGACATAAATCTTCATATTTGACAATTTGTCTTCTATTGCTTAGGTAATTTTTTAACCAGTTTAACACTGTTCTTCTACTATAACGCATTTTATAGCACTTTCACTACTATGGTGCTCCCTAAATCCAGATTGATTGATACAGGTTAGTTAATCTTTTTCAATAAATTCTAACATTTGTAAGTAAACAACCTTCTCTAAGAAAAATTCAAATGCTGCTAACATATTAATCTGTCGAAATTCTTCTGGTTTGATAGTCTTGGGAACTTTTCGTATCAAAGAAATTATGGCAAGTTTCAGAGAAGGTGAGACTTGTCATGTCAATAGTGAAGAATTTATTATATGCAATGGATCAGCAAGTTGACCTTTGTTCGCGAGTGAGGTTATATGCTTTTGATAATATCATCGACACTTTTAATTAGGAATTCATTAAATCTTTGAACTATATCAGCTAAATTTTCAACCACCTCACTATCAAAGTTTATCACTTTAATAGTGTCTTTGATTTTTTGTCCTGTTATATCCTTCAAGTGATTCAACATTAATTGCGAGTTACAAGTACAAAAATTGATTTTTTGTTCATAATATTTACTATTTTCTTCTCTAATTATACTAACAACAGCATTTCTATTCTGTTGGTATGCTTCCCATTGGTTTTGACTATTTATTGTTTTGTATTATTTGAAGGATTGGTTTCGCTTATTTATAGCTTCTAACACCTTAACAGTTAAGCCACCCTTTATATCTTCCATGAATTACAATTTGTCTTCTCGGTCTATAAGAGTCAAGGATATTTGTAATTTCACTCAAAACACAGTCATATTTGTTGCTTAAATCCTTGTTATGGTAATCAAAACTCTTCAACATGTTAACAATATCAGTTTGACACTGATCAATATATTGTAACCTACTTCTTATTATAATTTTTTAAGTTATTCATTACGTGGAGAATTGATTACAATACAACTATGATTACTTATGTTGGGCTTATCTAATACACATAGCTCTATGTTTTTATTGGTTGAGAACACTAAATCAATTATCGAACTTCCTCCACTATAAGTATGTGTATCACTAGTTTCAAATTTTCTTAATCCAAAATCCTGAGAAATATTTTTCAATTTAGTTGTGTACAGTTTATTTGATTTCCAATTTATATTGACAAAAATGTATGGTTTATATCTGTTAGATTATTCTCCAACCAGTTTCCCACGAAATCTAAAAATACAGTATGTGACTGATTGGGAGAATGATACAAGGAGATGTTTTTTTCTATTAATCTCAATTTTAATGACTTAAAACCAGACATTCATCGGAATAGCATGTTGGAAAGAAACCTCATAGCTTATGTCAGATGGTATATAGAATATTACTCCTCCGGTATGTCTACTTTCGGAATTTACTCTTTCCATATTGTATCCCACTAAGAAGATTACTTAATCATCTATATCATCAGTAACATGAGCTTCAGTTAAACACATTGCAATTGGCCATTTTGATTGTATAAAATACTTTATTTCATAAAAATGATTGATAAAACTCTGAGAATTTAATAGACATACAGCACCACCTAATTGCTATTTATCTATTTTAATCGATCTTTTCTCAATCGCCTGTTTTCTTAACAATACAGGACAGGAGTGGTCAAAATATGATGTTTGTAGTCTAAATCTAGCTTAGGATTACTGTTATTAGCATCTATACAATTTCTACATTTAATATCACATTTCTTGCAGTCTTTAGTGGCATGATCCTCTTTCATACATATTAAGCATTTCTCAGTAGCTGCACAATTTTGGACCAGATGGTTGAATCCACCACATTGGAAACAGCCCACGACTCGGATATGTTCAAACATTCTACAGTGACACCATTCAATAATTAGTTTTCTCTTCTCCATAATTTTATTGAAATTCACAGGATCACACTCCACAATTGACATATGCATTTTTTATCTTTTTCACCAATTTAACCTTAATAGCCATATCTTCTCTCTGTATGAATGGATTTTGTTTCAGAATGATCTGTTTCAACTCCTCTGCTGTGATTTCTTCTTCTATGTCGATAACTTTTATACATGGGTTCTTTTTGTTGGATGTTTTGATGTAATAGTCTACTAGTTTTTTTTCAGCTTCGTTTTTTAGTTTTTTTTCTTGGGATGGGCACTCAATTAAAATGCCATCGTCTCTTGCATTTATCAAATATTTAATGCCCAGTTCTAGAATAGAAGAATTATTTTTTTAATATACTCCTTAGTATTTTCACAGTCTTGTTGGTTTATCGGCTCAATCACTATAATTTCTTCTACTGCACTGGCATAACGTTATATCTTTTTTATTCTAGTATTTTTTGTTTCAAAAGCATGTTTCAAATCTTCCTGGCTTTTTTTATACTGTTTATATCTTCTACTACTGTACAATTTACGACACAGTGTTTAATTTTTTGTATTTCTGAAAGAATAGTCTCCTCTATTGTTTTTGTGAAATTTTCAAAGATTATTTTCATGTGTTGAATAATTTTTACATGGGTTTCTTTCAACTGTTACACTATTTTAACTGATTTGCAGTCATCACAAAAGTATTTCAGCTTCTTATTAACTAACTGCATTACTTCTGTGCTACTAATTCCAGAACATACCTGACAAAAAGACAGCTTGCAACACTCGCATTTTATTTTCTCTGCCAGTTCTTCTGCAGAAAGAACCTTAAGAGCATTTATAACGAATCATCTTGCATCCCATAAATGTCCTGGGTACACTCCTGTGATATCTTTATTTTCAGTTTGTTTTGATCATATGATAGCAAAACAATTCGTATGTTGGAATGGCTGTGGTCGACACAGTTGTACACTATGTCAACTTTATATGTTTATATCAGGTGCACAACAAACTTCTGATCATTTTGACACTATGGATACTGTTACATTACTTATTAATTCTTCAATGTACCGCGAAAATAGTAATTTGGTTGAAATAGCCTAACAGCCTGGCAACGCATGGACACTTCAAAATATTGGTTCTTCCTTTTTCAATAGCTGGCACACAAAATAATATTTAATTAAGTCTATTAGTAGGTACTGGTTGTTATAGGTAAATATAAAATATGAAGCACCAAACTTCAAAAGAACCAGCACGAATAGACTGAATAGATATTTTTCAGTCACCTCACCATCTAATAAAGTCGGTCCTAGTTTTTGTAAATAATAATATTTATTTCACATTCAATAGTCATCAAAGTCGTTGAACAATTACTTATATTCAGGCACTTCAAAACAAAGTGGTAACAATCTTTCAGAATTAAGCAGTTTCCTGGCTGTAACCGTCAAACTGTTTGAAAAACGTCCAATGTTGGTCTCTTATTGGCTTTTGCCGTCAAAATTTTCGATTTTTAAGAAATAACACCTCCTCCTCCCCTTTGTGTGAGGAAAAGCTGAATTTTAAATGTGTTTATCTCTCAGCACTCCGTTTAAAATAACAAAGGAATCATGAAAATCGAAGCACGTTTAATATTCGAAATGAGAAAAAATATCGTATTTTCTCAGGAGATATTGAACCAAAAGAAAATCAAATTTGCTATTTATATAGTGTTAGAATGTAGGTAATATTGAAAAAAAATTACTTTACTCCTAGTTTACAGGAAAAAAGTATTTATTCGCTTGTCAATTTATCAGACGTATTAATTAATTCTTGATATATTTTTACTTACCAACAACAGTTAGCAGCACATTATCCAACAAAAATGACAAATAAACCACAACAAAAATAAACAAATTACCACCTTCTAAATTTTCAAACAAATACATGTTAACGCTGCGACATGTACACCATGAATGTCCTGCCTCTTCCTGGGACCGGATGTGATGATGATCATCGTGATAGAGTAGCATCTGGACGAGCAGGAATCTTATTAAACAGGAAAAGGGTGTATTAAATTGTGGCTCGCATTGGAAATTTACTGCATGATTGGGTGCTCAATGGATATTTCGTTATCATCAACTCACATGAGGACACTTTAGACTGGATGGCATACATTTCACGGCGTCTGCTGTAGTTTGATATGATTTACGACTAACATTTGTATTAGTTGTCAAGTTATTTTGACTCACTTTGGAAATTTAAAAATGTGTGATTTAAAAATAATAACTCTGAACTATTATTCAGAAAAATCTAGACATCAAAATACACGAGAGTTGCCTGATGGAAATGGTTCTATTTTCCTAAATTCTAGTCTTTTCCGTGTGTTTACGTACGAATGTATCTAAGTTTGTGGTAGGTTGACATATCTCGAGAACAAATAACGGTATCGACGTCGGTCTGGTTCCATTAAAAATGTATTCTGGTTGAAATCTTCTGCGATGATATCTGGTGCCTAATCGACATTCTCTAGTTGTTATTTTAGTTTCAATAAATTCTTTATGTGGTTTCCATCCTATCATTTTGCATTATCTGCAGGTGTCCGTGACAAATTTACCCCCCACTTCATATTTAGGTTTCCTCTGATATATATCTTGGAGGGAATAATGTTATACATTTTGACGTAGGACTAGTACACGGTCTTCACAATAATGATATAATAATGGCTGGTTTAGTCAGAAGGAAAATGAACAGATGCTAGAAACCCAATCTATTGTTAATCATTATAGAGTTTTATAATAAAAAACATTGTTTATGATACGATTATATGGACGGATAATTTCAGGCTATAAGTCAAAAATAATGTGTAACAAAATCAAAAAACACTAAAAATAGTAGTAGTGGATACTTATAGATTAAAATACATATAATAATGTACAAATATCGTTTCTAAAGACTAAAGCAAACTATAATTATAGAATTAAACCTATATAAATGGTTTCATTTGCATCTAACAGTTAATAATATTCTATATAATAGAATATTTGTGAGAACTGACAGTAGAATGGACCTACGTAATATTCAGCAATGATTGTAATTTTTTGAAAATCATTTTTCTAATAATTGTGAAAATATAATTAGGTCCTCTAATGTCAAAGACAGTGACTTAGGTATATGCAAGTATATTCCATCTGATCAATCAATAAATAAGGTATAAAACATTATCTTTATACTTAAAATAGGATAAAATATTTTCTTCATATTATTTTCCACGCATTCTAATTGCTTCTTTATTTAGATATGTATTGTAGAAGTATTTCAAAACGTAATTAATCACTAACTTCGATTGATTAGAATCTTGTAACTTTGTCAGTACTGGTGGGTGTGTCACACCGGAAATCAAATTCCTCTTCGTCTGGCAGCGCTGGACAGGTATACAAGTCGGGTGTTCGAGTTGTCTGAAAGCCAGCATTGACACCGGCACGAGCTACAGCTACTGCATTTATAGCAGCTACATTGACACAGTCGTAGATTGGCTGAAAATTTAAATCATTAAAACTATTATGTTGCGTCTATCAGCGTTACAGACAATCCCCACAGATAAAGATGTATAGAGTTCTCTACCATCTGCCAAGAAAATGGTGATAGTCTTTGCAGAAGATAATAGCTATTCTTACTGTCGTCTGTAGGGGTGAGGATTTTCCTAAACTCTGGCGAATGAACATTATTAACATATCTAATAACAATGAAATAACTAGCTCGTGAACAAATACTCCTGGTATTCAGTTTCAACAGATATAAGACCAGATGTCCCTCCGATATTACGAAGCCCCAAAACATAATCATTTTCATCGGACATAACACCCCACCAAAACTGAATCGCTACTATTTCTTATTAAATTTTGTCAGCACAAATTAAATGGTTTTGTCCGACGAGACAAAATCAACTGATAATGATCATAAAAAAAGTTATTATACCTACCAGGGTGACGCTGTAGCCATTTATGAGTTAGAAGAATTATTATGGCCTTTCCAATAGATATTATGACTTATAACCATTTATCTTAGTTCTGTTGATGACATCTACTTCGATCAAAATCTCAGTGATCTACTTTTTGTGGAGTATTGTGTCAGATGAAAATAAAGAAGAACGGGTAAGAAGAAGAGATCCGTTATATTCATACAACTGTGTCGTCCATTAATGATGACAAAATTCAATTGCGGAGGAATTTTTGTTCAGGATAAGATATTTGATATCGTTGTCGGTTCATAGTATACTGCAAATATCATAATCATTTTTTAAAAAACATGCCAAAACAAAGGAATTTCATGAACTTCAATTATACCTAAATACGAAGAAAGGTAATGATTGCTAGCAGCGATACAATCTCAGGATCAAACAGAGAAACAGCTTATAAAAAGAGTTGAGAATCTTTTAATTTTAAGACATTTTGAACAAAGTACACTGAAGAAACCATAGAGGCTGAGAATAATACATGTCGAAGAGACATTTATTACTACTCCAGAAAAAAGTCAGAGAGATGGAGGCAACATATCAAATAGAAGATGAATAACATACCTATTATGTTCCAGAAAAATGCCATAGATGCATGAACTGGAGGAGAACCCTTTTGAGATTTCAGAAGTAACGATCTTCGCAGTTTTTTTCATAGAAATTTAGAGGCCCTACTGCCGCTTTCCAAAATAAAAGTAGACAACAAATTGTTCCATGTGTTTATTAAATATCGTTGATTGGAGGAATAAATCACTATCAAAACAAACAAAAATTAGAAAGTACGTATATAACGCGTATGCATTTACAAAACGTCTCACAAAGAACAACTCCAGAAAGGATCCACCATATTGTTTTGAATGACTGAAGTGAACGAAAGTCAACAGAATATATTGTTATAATTGGCCTAAAAGCTGTTCCAGTTTAACCAAAACTGCATCAATGTGAAGACCGAAGGAATGCCATCCAAAGATACCTAGAAGTCAGTGCCAGAGTGTGGTTTTTATGCACGTAAAATAATTTTCATATATCTAGCCGAAGAGTTCTATCAGATTATTGGAACTAATAAACAATAAAATTAGAAAAAAAATTTAAGTACCTCAATGCTCCAATTATGGCACAAAGCAAATACTGTTTCTTGAGAATATGTCTTCATCGCGAGAAACATCACAAAATCTACGTTGTATAGCAAACGTATGCTTATCCTTACGAAAAGTTTCTTTTAAATCCTTATAGCCATTGTAGCGCTACATTTCTTATTATTACGTTTTCCTGATGTGGCACTGCATTTTGCACACGTTGTGTCACAGTTGATCAGGCTCAATCCCTTAAAAAACAAAAATAATCTTCGAAAGGACAAACCCACATATCAGTCGCTATATATACTTTTGTTCGACTCCGGAAGTTCTTAAACATGACATATTGGGAACCGGATATCCTAAATTTTAACCAATTGCAATACTTTCTTCCTTAAAAAATTAGCTGATATTTTAGAGGGAAGAAGATGGAGAAGCACCAAATTTACAGGTAACAATCTGGTCATGATCGAAAATATTTAAAAAAATTGAAATAGAAGTTGATATACCTACATAATTTATAATCTAATGGTAACAGTAAGAAGTAAAAATATCTTAATGTTAAGTTAAATAACTTGAACCCCTATTACCACGAAGAAATAAAGTTATAACACAATACGACTTACTAAACGCCTAAAATATTCAAGAGCAAACTAGCAATCAAAAATATAAATACGATAATAGGGAGAAACACTTTTGTTAGAACAGGCTGTGAATAGTTGGGAAAGAAATAATATTGCATATTATACATAATTTCTTATTACCTCACCTGTGTATTTGCCCTGTAAATATCAATAGTACTAGTTGCAGTAGCAAGTGATGGTAAATGACTCGTGATCTTATCCCTTGCCGCTGCAATGGTCATCAAGTATGTCCTCGGTATGAAGATGGCTCCCAAAAATATACTTGCTGTAGCTACTAGACCGAAACATAGCGTTGGCTCTTTCCATTCTTCCTCCAATGTTGCGTACAATGGCATCCAAATAGACCATACTATCGTTGTTAGAACAATTGCTATCACAAAATATTTACCTTCTCGATAGTTGCGTTGGCATTTGTAAATGAGTGGACATAAACAGAATAGCAGCAGAAGTAACATCGAGTTATAGCTCAACAAGAAGATAAAGTTCTGAGTGCGAAATACTTCAGAACAACGCCCAACTATTTGCAAACTTAATGCCGCTTGAACTCCGAAAATAAATAGACACATAAACGACTGAACGGGTCCAGCAATATGGGACATGAAACCAATTTCTTTTGAAGCAGATGCAAGTAGAATGCATCTTGAAAGGAGCAACGAAAACACAAAAGCATAAGATAGAGTGATGCCGAGAGTCTTTGTCAAGCATAGCATATTGCTATTCTCCTCTGTTGTTTCAAGACTGAATGGTAGAATGAAACAGAATAATGACATTACAGCCACGAGCATGGCTAGAGTTAATATGGGATTACCTTCGAGGACATCGCGTCTGCATATACAAACTAGTAGAAAAATTAAAACTGATATGCAAAATAGAACACCAAGTAGTGATAAACTGAGAAATGCATAAACCCAAGCCTCTGATCTGAAAGTGAAATCCACTATGCCAATAAAGTAATGATTGTTTTTGTCCGGGTAATAGCTAAGACAATTTTCGTTTGTTTCATGTCTGCTTGAGTTCTGAACTTGGAAGTTTGTATTTACAATCGTTAGATTGTTGGCAAATAAATTATACGTAAACATTTTGGTGTAGGGTAGATAAAAATTATTTCGCTTAACTATTTCGGAAAAAAATGTCGAATCATTTTCCACTCTATAAACATCATACATAAAATCAGTTCTCAGAGATTCGATCTTGAGTGTATCCAGTATTATCGATGGATTTATCAAAATTGAGCGATACTTTTTGGTGAAATTATTGCGTAAGCAATTTACTTTGTATATAGTTTCATTACAATTGTCTTTTAAGAATGCCTCAATGTTTTTTGTGTAAGTCAGTATTGGTTTGGCAACTTCAAAAAATGTTGGTGATGTTGTAATGCTTTCCGGGTTGCGGTAGATTGAAGATGCTGGAGAATGTGGTGGTATTATTACATAGCTTCTATCTGGCAAGTCTGAAATTCATTGAAAATACAATAGATAGTATATAAGTCACGAATCATCTATCAGACAGTCTCGTTTTTTTATTGTGTAAAAATAAAAGCCGTCTGGCTTGTGAATATGAGATTTATAAAAATTGAGTCAAAAAAATAATTAATTCACAACAGTGCTTTATTTACCTGTCGGGACTGATCCATCCAATGGCACAAATAATCCATCAACTGATTCGCTGGGATCGGAGTTTCTGATGAACGATTCAACTTCATATTTACTACCAAAAAATACAAATGGTGTTGAGATGTTCAGTAGTATTGGACATTTTCCACTGAAACAACAATTTAATTACTTTTGAATATTGTAAGGTTTAACCCTGTGCTAAACGTTGTGGGGTGAGTTCACTGGCGTAATACTCAAAAGTTCGCAGATTGCTTCCAATGGTTTATTTTCAAACACTCTGTACACGATCTTCTGTTGTAGTACAACTGTCACAACTTGTCACTTTGACTAGCGCGTTTCAACTACTATCGACTGACCGTGTCCCGTGATCGTCACGGCTTTATATATCTGAATCATGATATGACATTCATCGAGAATGTTCTATGATTATCTAGACGAACATAAATGTTCTAGATCCTTGTCAAACTGACAATAGTATGACAAATTGTACCTCACATATAGTTTCTGGAAGGATCGAAAATAAATCTACTATAATTCTAGAACTACATAATGAAATATACAAGCAACACTATTGTAAATAAGTAGTAGAATGAATACAAACTAAAAGGAATAATAACAGTAAGTACATGATAAACTACCCACGTAACACTGCCCCCTTCTTAGCTTTGATCGTCCCGATCAAATGTCACCTCAGTCCCTTTGTACAGTGAAAGTCTGTCGATATGAATCACTTTCATTTTACTGCGTGGGGATTTCTGAATTCTATATTCCACATCGTTTATCCTCTTCATAACGGTATATGGTCCCTCCCATTGTTTGTCAAACTTTGGAGAACGACCTTTTCGTCTTTGTGGATTGTACAACCACACTTTATCACCAATTTTAAATTGTCCGGTTTCTGCACGAATATCATATCGGGCCTTCATTCGATCACTAGAAATCTTCAACTGTTTTCTAACCAGATTGTGTATTTCCTCGAGTCTTCGCCTCAAACTCTGAATGTAGGCATCTGCAGATGTGGGAGGTTCGCTTGGTGAACCAAACAAGATGTCAGACGGAAGTTTCAGATTTCTACCAAGCACAATGCCAGCTGGGGATTCTTTGGTCGATTCATGAGTGGAAGATCTATAGGCCAGTAGGAAGAGCGGTATACACTCATCCCAGTTTGTTTGGTGTTCATTGATTGCTGACCTCAAATATTTTTTTTGTGTTCTGTTAAATCTCTCTAGCATTCCATCGGATTGTGGATGCAATGGAGTTGTACGAGTTTTCTTAATGCCCATTAGGTTACACACTCTGAAAGATTTCCGACAAAATTTCGACCTTGGTCCGAGTGAATCTCTAACGGCACACCAAACCGACTTATCCAATGTTCAATTAGGGCATCGGCCACTGTTTTTGCCTCCTGATTTGGAATTGCGACTTCCTCTGGCCATTTACTGAAATAATCCATGATGACCAAGAGATATTTATTTCCAGAGCTGCTTATCGGAAATGGCCTCGTAATATCGATGGCTATTCGCTCAAATGGGGCACCCACATTGTACTCCTGCATCCTATGGCGGGTTCTGGTATTTGGGCCTTTACTGGTAAAGCAGGTATCGCATCGCCGACACCAGTCCTCTACGTCAGCACGGCTTCCTAACCAGTAGAACCTCTCTCTAATCTTCGATAAAGTTTTATTGATACCTAAATGGCCACCATTTGCTCCACAATGAATCTCTTGCAGTAATTGTGCAATTCTTTTCCGTGGAAGAATTATTTGCAAATGAACAGTCTTACCATCATTACTTTCCCTTTTTCTTTTTATAACGTTATCATCAATTACTAAAGATTCCCAAAGTGACAAGTATCCTTTTATCACAGGAGACAAATCTGATATCTCCCGCCAAGTAGGTCTTGCTCCATCAATTTTCCACCTTATAACTGGTCCAATATCATTATCATCCAGTGAATAAATGCGAAAATTTAAGTTAAAACTGATAATTATTATACGATGCCTTTTATTTATTTCCATTCTCGAATAAGCTCCGAAACCTCTCAATGGATTTCACTGAAAACTTCATGGATTAGAACAGAAATTTCAAGATGATTTTTTTGTAGCTTGGTCTAGCTCTGTCAAAATCTTATACCACCTGTTGTTTAAATATAAATAAGTTCCCCGGGCGAACAAAGATGCGGGTACAGCTAATTTTTTGATTAAGTTTTCGTGTTAAATACGGCTAATAAGATAAATAGATACCTGAAAGACGGGATCAGTTATGAACAAGACCAAATTTTCAAAAGCTGCAGTTCAAATTTATATGCTACTGGGATGGAACAATTCTAGAGAATTTCTAAGAAAAATATAATAATTGAAAGCACTACTTGATTATATTTTATTGCATCTTAAGAGCACTACGTTTCAAGTATTGTGGTTATTATATTTAATATCTGGGTGACCGAGCTTTACTCGGGTAACACAGGATTTAGGGTGGGTCTGAGTTACTAAGAATGTTTGATCTCAGTTCAAAAATGTTAAAATGTATTGCGCTCGGAAGTGCGGTAAATATTGCATTTGTCTTTGACATAGCTCATAATTTGTAGATACCAGAAATCAGCTGTATAACTAATCGACTTCTCGACCCCCAAACCCCATACTGAAATTTTATCGCAATCTTCGGAGCCATTACCAAAATTCTAGTGTGAACCTCGAGGGTCACACACATAAAATATGTGAGTATCACCAAATGATTTCCCCTTTTTTCAAATTTTTATCCAAATCTGATGAACCATTCAAGAAAAAGTTTATGGACCTCCTCCCTCGCGTGTTGTCAGGAAAGCCACTTATGTAGATGATCTTAAAAATTAGAACCCTATCTACATATATACCAAATTTGATCAAAATCGTTAGAGCCATTTCCAAGAAAGATAATATATATATATATATATATATATATATATATATATATATATATATATATATATATATATATATACACAAGAATTGCTCGTATTAATATAGGTATAAGATTAGATTAAATAAATTGTAGGGTACCTATCGATTTATTAAAAATAGCTTAAAAATTAGTCAGATATACTTGGAAAATCACAAAAACCTAATAAAAGCCTTAAAATTTAAAATCTTTTAGTCAATAATAAACTATCAGATATATATAGGCTGATTTTTTAAGGTGCCCATTAAAAGATTTTCTCGTAAAATAATCGCTGTTACTGAAACCACGTTTTACCTATCAAATTGATAGCTTTGGAAGTTGAAGTATAAAACGTCTATTACAAAAATACAAGTGACTCAGTATCTAAATGGTGTCAGTTTTAATCTCTTTACTTTTAACGGAAGTTGTGATAGAATACTGGAAAGAACCTGTCGTGAATTGAATGCCAAATATTCTGATTTACCTCCAATGAATAGGAAGAAATTTTCATGCCTACGCCAGAAATTTATTCTTAGTGGAACAATAAATCCACCTAGAAACGGGATTAAAGTGGTAACCAGAGCTGAAGGAAACGAAGTAAATTTTGGGATATTTTATGCCCAGGGGCGTCAATAAGAACGGCTGTCAGTGATTGGGTATTAAGTTATTCCTCAATTCAGAAATCCTGTCTTTTCATAAACTTTATATTCCTTCATAAAGTTACAAAAACTCCGGATTATCCACGACGGATTGCGTTTTGTGAAGAACTTTTCGTCAAAATATAAGAGGATGCTGAAATTTTCAAACGGATTATCTGGCCGGACGATGCCAAATTTGCTGAAAGGAGAGTGTTCTTTAAAAGAAATCGTTATTTTTGGGCCACTGTCAATCCACATTTGATTAATGAAATGGAAAATCTGATCCGATTTTCAGTGAACGTTTTTTTTTTTTTGTTGTTGGATGATCGTGTGGCATGCTACATGTACCAAGAAAATTTATATGGGAACGTTATCTGGAACTTATAAGCAATTTTGTGGAAAATTTCCAAGATGATTTACCTCTATAAGAGCTGAGACACATTCTGCAGAAGCCGTGGATAGAAAACTTATTATTTTAGATTTATTTGCAGATAGGAGAATAGATGTCCGCAACTTAGGCCGAATTTGACAACACTTGATTTCTACTTGTGGGGGAGAATCAAGGAAGAGGTGTATAAGACAGAACCTAGATCTCTACAGGATTTAACAAATAGAAAATTGCAAGCTATGACCGCACTTGATCCAAATGAAAGAAGACGGGCCATCAATTATGCCGTCCAGGAACGTATTGTTGAATGCTTTAACCAAAACGGTAGAGACATATTTTGTTTGTTTTGTTTATTTATTAAATGTCTATGTTAGAATCAATCCTTAATAGGTATCAAATATTATTTCCACAACAATGATGTTTTCTTTTTTAAACTAATCTTATTATTGATATGTATGGCAAAATAGCGGAATTTTATCTATAGTGATATAAGATTTTTATTTATATTGTGGCGTCATCATAATTATTCTTTTGTTATATATTCCATTTACAGTTTCCATTGAGTAGTTCACTATAGAGTCCCTGTTCATAAATATTCCGAAGGTGAATAATTTTCTGTTCAATAAATAACTCACATATTACTTCATCATCTAACAAAGATACCAATGATAAAATAATCTTTTTTTTAATTAGGCAACGTCATTTTACAAAAGAAATAATTTTTTTATATCAATTTTCAGCTACTAGAGACATCCTAAATATTGAAAATTATCAAGAACTAACAAGAATTCAATAGATATAAAGGTTGGTAAGGTAACGATAATTTAAGTCTCCTTAACTAAGAACCTGGATAATTCTGAATCGAATATTAAAATAATGAATAGGTATAGGATCAAAATATAAGGCAAATACCACCATCAAAAGTTGAGTAAATAAAAAGATAAATAGACCTGTTCGAGCATTTTCAGAAACAAATGTATAAACTATGAGTATTTGAAATATAGGTATTCTATTTTATGTTGTCCGTAAAAATCTAAACATGAAAATATTAAAAATGCACCAAAGTAATGAAATAAAGTCATTATTTTTTCAATTTAATCTGCATCACAATTTTTTTTATTTATTGATTCTAAGAAAAAGCGGCAATAATTCCATCTCGCCATATAAAATTTCTTGATTGATTTCTACCCAAGTTCAACATGCGAATATTCACCAACTATGTTTTTTCAAATGCGTACCAAAAACACAAGCATTCTACTTAAACAAGTAAATATACAATCGAATTGTGTATGTACTCGTTCTTTTCATGATGTCGGTTAAAAACCCATCAATTAACTTCTATACAGAAAACTAATTAAACTTTGAACAACTTAGACTCCATTCGCTGCTTACCTAAATAAAATACAATCCGTCACACAAATATCCTCTTCTTTCGAATGCATGAAAAATTCCTTCGCAATATTCTCCGTAGGTGCTACAATAGTCACATTATCCACCCATCCCAAGACACTCAATATTTGCACAGAAGCTTTCACCAATGATCCAGTGTACTTTTTCGCTGGCATTGTCTTTATATCCAACACATTACACAATTTGTACACATTCTCACTCAACATTTGATCTTCGATGATACCAAGCAGATAATATTCATCTTCATTTTCATAGAGGGCAAAAATGATTTTGTAATATTCACGTTCACTGCATACCTCATAGACGTCTAGTCCGACTTTTAGAGGATGTATAATTTCCAAAAAATTGATTCTTTGAGTTGTCCATAGTGCTGATGAGATCAATGATTGTATTCGGTATGGTATGGTTTCTGTAGCATTTTGGCAGTTATTTACAAATAAGGCTATCTTAACATCGCCTTCCAGTCCTGTGACCTTTTTTGCTTCTTCTGGTTGAACCAAGATGATGATGATACCAATAAGAATGATAATGAGTATTGAGTGTTTCATATTGCACATCTAAGAACTGTACTACATGTGTGACTGAACTATGTATGTATGTATATAAATAATATAAGAGCGTGTGGACGACAATTCGTCGGTGTATATGTGTTTCCGGTTTCAGGGTTCAGTGAGCAAAAGTGAAGAGTGATTTTTTTTCACATTTTCGAAGGCTGGACAACACATACAAAAACACATTCACAACAACAAAACACGCTGAAATAACATAGAGAATCTCGCTACCCCACTAGAATGTCGCGTGAGTCAGTGTATACCTATTGCTAGGGAACAATCAATACAAACTTTTCATAAAAGTACTCTGGAAACCAAAAGAACTTCATTGGGGATCGATTCGTGCGCTCCTTGTTCATATCTAGACGAAGCACTATAAGGTATTTAAACTTATTAGGGATGAGGACGATGAGGTATTATTAAACATACCTATACTCAATCGTTCAATGCAGTGCAAAGAAAAATCGGTAAGTACTTATTGCATCGTGCAGAATTCAATCAATATGGCAAATGTTTGCCATATTTTTTCACAAGAGAGAAACACAAATTCAGTGGAAAGCTATTTTATTTTCCTTGAAATTTATTTATTTTTTTGTAAAATTTCATAATTTCCGTTCAATACTTGACATGAAATTTGAGCACTTATGAAGAACTTCTCATTGTATAATTTTTACAACACCTATCTTGAAAATGTAATTTTCGAGCATTTATTGTATTGACAATAGTGTTAAATATCTACAGCTTTGATGATACCTTCTCATTTTATCACACTAGTAAGTAGAGTTGCTAGTTTTTCAGAACCAAATTTACTTCACAAAACTAGTGGGGAAATTAAATAACTATGAGCACGCACTGACTCAGATATCTGTCAAATATAGAACAGATACAGATTTTTTTTTATTATCTTCTCTCAAATTATTAAGATTATTTCATTACAGGAAACCGTAAATACCCCAACAAAAACCAATATGTTCCCCCATCGGTAAACTTTGGAGAAAAGCTTCCAGAAAAATGCAAACATATCTTCGATAAATGTGCTAAATTCTTATATGAAATAAATAACATTCAAAAAAACAAGGATCAACTATTTTAGATGATTGATTACAAAATTATTACAAAATTACTATTACCAATATAAGCATAATATTTTGTATTTTTGTTTTCTGATATTCTGTCCTAATTTCTGTAAATTAAAAATGTAATAAGGATCGTTATCTACAAGGGATGTCTATATCTCTTAAATCTAAAGCTTTGAAATAAATAGGGAAAAAATATAAAAAAATTAACAAGGTAGATACTTTATGAGAAGGTACCTAGATATGTTGGAATTGAATATATGGAATGCTGGATAATTATATAAAATTAAAATGATTTGTGGGATATGGCACCAATTATCTCGATAAAGAATAACTGAAACTCTCAGTCTGAGTATCGATTAGAATTTATTCAGCCCGGTGCCTGTCACTGATATATAGGTATATTTCTAAATCCCATGTACAAGGCCGGGACCTTCATGATTTGTTTCCATAAACAAAAATGGGTCAAAGTCAATAGCTAGCAAACATCGATCTTTATGTACTTATTCAAAGGCACTAACTTGGCAAACACGAAATAGAAGAAAAATGATTTATCAAATAACTCTTTATTTAATAGGAAACACTCACATTTGAGGGAAAAATCATATAAGTACATGACTTTCCTATCGCTCACAAACTAATACAATCTAGTATAACAAGTTTAATTACGTCGTCATTATTTTCAGCTGACCGAGACAAACAAACATAGTCATATTCAATTTTGACGTACGAAGAACTGTTTAGCCAGAATATGAATAAATAGTAAAAGTAAAAAGTATAACTTTTTTGAGCGGAATGTTTTAGATAAGTTTCATCAAAATCTTTAAAGCTATTCCAGCGTCACAGTCTTGATCCGAACACGTTTTCAGCTGAAATGATTAAGATCAAATTTGTTATTATTACTGATAGCTTATTACCATTTTGGTGTCCTGTGGAAGTATAAAACAATGAACTACAGGACGTATGCACTTGAAATTTGGTACAGATGTTTCTTATTATGTCATTATGTCAAAAAATCAATATAGGTAAAATAATTGAGGTTCTTTGAGACATAATTTGTCGGGGATTCTACGGATTCCCGCGTGCGAAGTCCCTGGCATTTGCTGGTATAAAATTCTTTAAAAATATTTCTACTTCGAGTAATAGTTTGGAACAGTTTGTTAACTCCTTATAGTTCTCTAAAGAAAGTAAAACTCTGTCTATAAATGTGGATTGAAGGGCTTCTTTATATTATCCATTTCTGTGAGTAGAAGGTAATCAAAGTAACTTGATGCAACAGTAGGTATGCGAACAGATACGGCGAGCAGTTCCTGACAAGAAGTAACATAGCAGATTCTCCATAAATAAAAACCACACAATAAGTCAGAAACTTATTGTAAATTGATAAGTTGTTACAGTAACATTAACATAATACAAATGATATAATATAAAATAACATTCATGTCTAGTATGCTGGAGTCAAGTTTAAAGTAATAAAATAATAAAAATTATACAAAATTATATACCTCCTCAATAAAATATGATATCACAGTGTCATTGAAATATTCTTGAAGATTATAGAAGGTCTTACCACTCAGTATGTTTTTTGTCTTTTTTTAATAGACTTATCGTTATTGTTTTGTTGTACATCTTAATGCCATTATATATGAGTGAGTTATGTGTCAAAGATGGATTGGGAATTGGAAGTCTGAGTTGGTTCTTTATCAGGTTGAATATGCAGTGTTTGTGCCTTCATAATTCATTATGTTTTTGTGGATTAAGATAACTCTTTCCATTATATATATTAAGATGACTCTTAGTATTTTATTTCTAAGAAACAGGGGCTTACAAGAAGCTTGTCTTTTTCGCTTGACAAAGGTATCTGATGTCTCCTTTCTGAAAGGCACAGACAGAATGCAGAATTGTAATACTACAAACTCCCCAGAAGGCTATACCATCAAGGCAAAGTACACAGTCTTTGCGTTGGTAAATCCGAGTTCTTTCACAATATTCCTCAGCACGTAACATTCAGACGCAATGTTTTTTAGATGTTGATGTGTTCATCAAATTTTAAATTTTTGTCTAGATGGACTCCTAAGAATTTTGATGTGGTGCTATTTTCGATAGTGCTTACTCCTAGAAAAATATCAGAAAATGTACATTTAAATGTAATTGCTTTTTTTTGGTGTTTAGTGTTAAAAAGTTTGATAATGTTGTGTCGTCGGCAAAGATAGTGAATTTTCCTACAACTGAAATTTTAGTTATATCATTGTTGATTTCATTACATACCGACTGCAGGAGTGAAAATATTGCATTTTGGAAACCATGCTGATGTGTACTCAATATACTGTTTCTATCTATAAATTCCATGATTCTCGGTTTTACTAGTTTTTGAATTATTTTAGCTAATTTGGAATTAGAGATATTGGTCTGAAGTTCGCCGGATTTTCTTGATTGCCACCTTTGTTAATAGGAATCATTACAGAAGTCTTGAGAAAATCCAGAAGAATCCTTTTGCAAATGATCTGTTAGTCAGTTCGACCAGGGCATTGAGTGCATCGACAGGAAAGCTTTCAAATATTTTTATGGAGATGTCATCTATACCAGAGGCTTTTCAGTTCAGTCAGATTTGTGCTGTTCAAGGACAATGAATCTTTTATGTTGATGCCCTATAGGTACTTCAATGGGTCATGAGTTGGAGTAGGTAATGGCATTATTAAGTTTTTCGGCTTTGGACCAGTAAACGTTATTTAGAGTTTCCGGTCTTAAGCGTAGACCCGTTAGAGTTGATTTAACATATTTTCCATTGTGTTCATTAATTTTTGCCCAGCTTTATTTTTTGTTGTTGTCAGAATCATTTATTCTTTTATTATAATATGCCTTCTTCGCAGCTCTTATGACTTTTCTGTATATTCTCCTATAATTATTGAAATAATGGAAAACATAGAATGTCCATTAGTCGTCGGATAGATATTTCATTGAAAAAGTTTCCTCAATATTATTGACGTGATTCAATAATACGGCTCGTCAATAAATCTAGATCCAAATTATCTGTTACTGAAGGAGATTCACACATTGTATCTGGGCGGCATTTCAAAAAAGGTTATCTAGCATCTCGCATAGGCACAAGTCCATACGTAAATTGTAATCTTTATCTGAACCAGTTCTAAGGGCTATTGCAGCCTCACGTTCCTTGCAAATCCATACATGTTACGATAAATCCTGGAATTGGGCCAATCGAAGTCCTATATACGAGAGAAAAGATTCGCTAATGGAAGTGTGGACTGCTGGACAACATAAGAAGAAGCTGCCGGAAGAGAAAAGACGAAAGCTTCGTCAGAGGATGTAAAAGGCTGCTGGAAATAACGACAATGCCCACATAAGACAGCATCTCAGAAACAAACTAAGGACCAAAACATTTATGGGAGACCTGGCACACCTCATGAGGTAATACCCTTCCGCACGCAGATGCTCAATCGCCATTTATATATCCAAACTACCACCTGACCAAATTATCAGGAGTCGGTCTATATCTAGATGGAAGATGAATCCAATCTAATCGCCCAGTAAGAGAAAATATCTTCTCTAGAACTCCGAAGATAATTCTCGAAATTATTGGTTGGGTATAAAGCGAGCTGTGTATGGAAAATGACATTCAGTATGTATTCACTATTTATTATTGGTAGGTAGCTAAACAATGGTAAGCGAGTGAATGAGGCCAGCGACGTATCAATTCAAGGGGATCAACTATGATGTGAAGCAATTTATAATCTTAAATACTTCAAGAAATTTATTAAAATGTAATGATCTTCATTCTTATGAGGGTATAAATTCACGTACACACTGATTAATTAAGTCTATTTATTTCTTATGACGAAAATACGCAATTCTCACACACGTACTACAATTTATATACACTACTGTTCACTAATAACTACGTGTTTCCACAACTGTATATCAAAGAGCGTCGCATCGTTCAGTGACGTGAGTCTGGGTATCATTGCAATAATTTTAGTTCTCATTTCCACTACCAAGGCTTGCCATGCTGGGTAACTTGTATTTATTTACCATTGAGCATTTTCGTTGTATTCTTTTAATGCACCTAAAATTAATAAATATTATTATTACAATTATTATTATGTTTTTTTTTTCGGTGAGTTTTCCCCGGTGCTTTGCGACCTATGTCAAGCGTCTTCGCCTTTACTTGTTGAGGCATGTGATGTTACATGTATGGCATAATTACTGCTTTTTGTAAGGGGATGTATAGGTGTGCTAGAATTTCTAAAGCTTTAAGACTGTCGTGTAAAGATTTTGGTATCAAACCTATGGAAGAGAGTAAAATAGTTGGCGTGATTCTGACAGTGTCCTGGTATCACATTTGTCGTATTTCTTCTGTTAGTGGCAGGTATTTCTCAAATTTTTCGGTGTCCTTTTTGTGAAGGTTCGGTCTATATATTTCTAATAAGTATGTCGTTTTGGTTGGTTTGTGTATGAGTGTAATAATATCTGGTTTATTGTGTGGTGTTGATTTGTCAGGTTCCAATAGAGCTTGGCTGTGTTGTTTTCTAGTACGTTAACTGCTTGATATTTGTAATATGGTGTATGGTTGACGATTAGTAAATATTTTTTTGCTACTTCTTGGTGGAGGCAAGTGACGCAACAATATTTTTACAAATTTAAATAGATCTTGTTCCTTAGAACTGGATTTAGGGTAAAAATGATAAATTATTCCATTATAACTTATTATAGTTTTTCTCTTTCCTTTCAATCTTTTTTTATTATTATTTTTTTTCATTTTTATTTATTATTCAAAAATTTTAATTGCTGTTATGTAACTGCTTTTACACTCACAGCTTTACATATTTGGAGAAGTAAAATATTTTTGTGTCTGGTTATACTGTTTGACATAATACATAATAAAAGACAAGCAACTCCAATGCAAAAAGCTGTTCTATATTTAGCGGTTTTTTATCAGATAAAACTTCATTTCGTGAGACAATTTGGTGACTTTGTAACATTTTTTTTGTGATGGTAAGCAGCCGCACCATGCAATGATACCATATCTTAGTATGATGTGAAAAAACGCATAGTAAAGCATTATTAATGTTTCAGTTGACATTACTTTAGAGTCTTTGTGAAATAAAAAAGTTAAGTACTTATTTTTATGTAAGATATATCGGATATGATTTTCCCATCTCATCCTGTAATCAAAAAGTATACCATTTATTACAATATTCAGATTGTCAGGTACACTGGTGCAATAATTCCCAAAAACAATATATACGGTTTTGTCTACATTTAACAAAAGTTCATTGATCTCTAACCACTTATGGATTTTTTCATTTTTGATGCGACAAGGTGCCAGTTTTTTCCGGTAGATACCACAGCAGTGTCATCAGCGTACGATAGCATTGTTTCTTCCGGCATATTTATTAATAAATCATTAATGTATAAGATGAAAAAAGCTGTCCAAGGACGGTACCTCGAGGTGCTCCGGATGTTACCTCAAGAAAATCCCCCATATTACCATTAATTTAGATGCGTTGGGTGCGATTTTGCAGATAAATGATTATATAATTTTTCAGTAAAATCTTCTGATTGACAGTGTCGAATGCCTTGGCAAGATCTAGGAATTTAACAGCGATAGGCTCAGTTTTATCGAGTTTTTGATAAGTTTGGTTAACTAGGGAATTTAACGCATTTCAAGTTCTAAGGTTTTTCATGAAGCCAAATTGTTCTTTAGATAATATGTTGGATTTGATTATGAAATCTAAGAGCCTGGTATTATGATATTTTCAAAAATTTTAGCTTGGTTTGAGATCAAGGAAATGGGTCTATAGTTGGATATAATGTGACTATTTTTAGAATTAAAAATGGGTTTTATCCAGCCCATTTCAGAGCATGCGCCCAGATTGATTTTTCTATACTTAAATCAATAATATGGGCCAGCGGTGCTACGATATGGCTAGATAACTTTTTTATCGTTCTCATGTTAATGGTACCAACGCCACCACTTTTAATTTTCATCTTTTCAATGATTCTAGTTAGTTCATGCATATCAGGAGGTGATAGATAAATGGTTTTAGTGTTAACCTGAGGCAAAACTAGATTAGCGTTCGTTGATTTTTCGATCTTTAAACTTAATACTTTTCCTATATTGGTGAAATACGATGTTATTCATCACTTTCCCTAAGTTTCTGGTATTATTGCAATTATATTGAATTTGGTCTTGATCGTGTTTAATCTTTGCTTCTTAAATCATCTTATTGTGGACTTCAATGACTTTAATATTTGTTTTTAGGATTAGTTTTACATTTATTTTACAACCTTTCTTTCTCCTTGCAAGCTTTTAGTATCAATGGAGTTATCCATTTGTTCCTTGATATGCTTTTTGTGTTTGTGTTGAATTCCTTAGCAAAGTGATACAGTTTTTAGTAAGAGTAATGAGTGGTGTATTGGTGGCTTCGTTGGGATCATGTATTGATAAAATATCCGTTAATCTATTATAATCTATTATAATTTATTGGAATAAAAGTAGTTAGAGTATCAGATATTAATATTCTCATATTATTCATTGAAAGAAAAAGAGGATAATGGTCGTTAAAAGATGTGTACTTTATTGAATATGTTTTGATGAAAATATTATCAATGCATGTGGCTTCCGTAGTATTAGTAGTTATAAATGATCTAGTAATGCCACGAAAGTCAGGAATAAAACCATCCTCCAAAAGATTATTTATGTGTTCTTGTCCCACAAAATCAAGTTTAATTAGATCTATATTAAAGTCACCAAGAATAATGTGATTTTTAATGTTTTGAATTTTATGTAAATATTGTTTTAATTCGCGGACAAAATCTGCTTTAAGTAAATCATGCCCTCTGTAAATGGCAGAGATCTTCAATTTTCTATTATTATTTAACTGCAAATTTATATTTTGTATCGATAGAGTTAAATTAACTTTCCTCGAAAGTCTTTTAAAAAAACTTTATTTACTGAGAAAAGCGTTTAACAAATTTAGATGTGCTACATACAAAGGTTAACTAACACTAAGCTACGTTGCCTATTTATATATAATTCTAAGATGCTTATTCAGCATTCATATAGTATGTCTTAAATACTAATGATTAAGGATAAATGGCCATATAACTCCTCCCTCCTTAAGACTGAGAAAAGGGATTTAACTTTTCGAGGGTTCTAAGTTGTATGCTCATTTTATTTTTGTTTTTACAATAATAATATAATTATATATAGCCTACTGGCTTCAACCTTGGAGCACCGGGGGGAACTCCATTGTAACAAACCCCTTACTTCTGCATGCGGGGCTCTGCAGAAGCGGACCGACGTGACCCTTGCTACTCGTGGGACCAGTTATGGACAAACCGAAAAGTAAACCCACCGGAGGAGAGGAGGAGAAAGCCTCCACCTCTTCATCCGGGCCCCTTGAAAAAGGGAAAAAGAAAAATCGCCTGCCATTCGAGCTGCCCAAATTAGGACAGCCCGGCGGTAGAGACGATCCACTGAGGAAGGGCCTCAGTGGAGCAGGAGTGCGGAAGTACCTGCGACTCCTCCATCAGGGCCTTGCACCTGAGGAGGCTAGAAAACAGGCTCTTCAGCACCCCATCAAACCAATCCACTCAACCCCGGGAGTAACCCCGACGGGTAAGGGGAAAGGCAAGAGAGGTCCGGAGCACATCACACCTCCGGAACGGCCTCACTCAAAGAAGCCGAAGACAGCTGCGGCAAAAACCGGGCAAGCCACTGGATTTGCAGCAGCAGTCAAGGCAAAGAAGGCGACCAGGGTAGGAATATTACCCAAGGAATACCCGAAGGTTATCCTGGAAGCCGAGCGGCTCTCCTCACTAGAGGATATGCTAGTGGAAGAGATGTGCCGCAGCGAGGAGAGGGGGATCCACTTCACCGGCATTCATTTCCGTTGTGGAATGATGCTGGTAGACTGTGGATCCCAGAAATCGGCGGACTGGCTCATGAAGTCAGTGCCGACACTTAGTTCTTGGGAGGGACCCGAGTTGGTGGCGTTGGGAGAGAATGACATCCCTAAACCCGTCACCATAACCGTGTTCTTCCCACGAAGCCTCGACATGGAGACGGAGAAAATCCTCCGACTCGTTGAGGTTCAGAACTCTAACCTCAGCACTGGAGCTTGGAAAGTTCTAAGCTCCAAGAAAGAGGGAAGTGGCAAGGTTCTCACGATTGGGATTGACCACCAATCGGGAGAAGCACTGAAAGCAGGGGGGTGCTTAATGAACTTTCGGTTCGGGCACATCCCTGTCTCAGGACTGGGCAAGAAACCAAACCCAGTGGTGGTTTCCAGAGATGCGGAGATACCCTCCACATCCCGGAAATCTGGGGAGCAGGGAGCTCCAGTTGACTCGGGTCGAACTGGGGCTCCGACTGACTCCAAGGAGACAACCGGGGGGACGGAGAATACCTCTGCACCCCTGGAGGTTGAGGGCCAAACACAAGAAACTTCCTCGAATTCCGGAAAGGACACCTCCCTTATGGAATTCGAGGAAGGACAGGAAGAGAGAAGGCAGGGGGATTTATAGAGGCTGGACTACCCAGCCCATCCACCCCACACAAATAATCCTTCATCTTCACGAAGGCAGCGCAGGTGAACCTGCATCACGCGAAGGGAGCTTCAGCAGTGATTGCAAGGTTATTCGCAAAGCTAAAACTGGATATTGTACTGATCCAGGAACCCTGGATCGACAAAGTAGGCCAAATCAGAGGTTTGGCTTGTAAAGACTCAATATTGATTTATGACCAGAGGCAAGTATCCCCACGTGCCTGTGTGCTCATAAGAAACAATATTAAATATATTTGTGTTTCAGAATACATGACTCGGGATCTAACTCCAATAATGGTACACCTCAATATTGGGGGCATCGACCGAGACATTGTCATAGCATCCGCTTACTTCGCTGGAGATGGGCCAACAATACCACCAGCAGAAGTGCAGGAGCTGGTACAATACTGTAACAGCAGACAACTGCCAGTCATAATAGGCTGTGACGCCAATGCGCATAACGTTATTTGGGGAAGCACGAACAACAATTCCAGAGGGGAGTGCTTACTTGAATATCTCTTAGCTAATAACCTCGAAACCCTCAATGTGGGGACAACTCCCACTTTTGTCACGAGAGCAAGAGAAGAAGTCCTGGATGTAACAATTGCTAATGTTGCTGCGAGGAAAAATGTTATAGGTTGGAAAGTGATGAACGAACCATCACTTTCAGACCATAGGATTATCGAATTCAGGATAACGGGGGAGGTTACCTCGTCGACCTCAAGCAGAAATCCTAGAAATACGGATTGGTCTATCTATAAGATCCATCTGAAGCAAAACTTGGAACAGATCGACAAGAATGGGGCAAAACACCCGCACTACGATCTGGAACAAAAAGTCGAACAGGTTAGTGCGGCAATAACTGAGGCTTTTCACTCAAGTTGTCCACTCTCGAAAGTTCAAACAAGTAAGGAAGCACCTTGGTGGAACAAGAACCTGTCAAACCTCAGGCTAGAGGTCCGTCGGCTCTTTAATAGGGCCAAAAGAGATGGTAATTGGCAGGGGTACACTGAGAAGCTTACTCAGTACAATAAGGAGATCAGGAAGGCTAAAAGGCTTAATTTTCAAGCCTTTTGTGAAAAGATCACTTCCACTCCCACAGCAGCCAGACTTCAAAAAGTCATGGCAAAGGGGGGAATAATTCCCACAATGTTGCTTAAAAAGCCAGACGGGTCATACACTGAGGGAGAAGAGGAACGATCCACTCTCCTCCTCAAAACACACTTCCCAGGTAGTGAACCCTCAATCAGTATGGACATAGCAACTCAAATCAAGAATCCTCGCAGGGAAGATTGGGATATTGCTAAGAAAATATTTACAAAGCAACGGTTGGAATGGGCAATAAACACCTTTCAACCGTATAAATCACCAGGAGTAGATGGAATTTCCCCAGTACTCCTGCAGAAAGGAATGGAGGAGATTCTTCCCCATCTTCTGAGGATATCAAGAAGCTGTTTAGCACTGGGTCATATACCTAAAATTTGGAGAAGGGCAAAGGTAACCTTCATACCAAAAATAGGTAAAAAAGATGCGACCGATCCTCGATCTTTCAGACCCATCTGCTTAACATCGTTTCTATTGAAAACAATGGAGAAAGTAGTGGATAACCACATAAGAACGGAGTATCTGGAGAATAAACCACTTCACAAATGTCAGCATGCTTACAGGGCGGGCAGATCAACAGAGACGGCCCTGTATCAGCTGACCGAAGTCATCCAGAGCACTCTGAATAACAAAGAAATCGCCATGTGTGCCTTCCTAGACATATCTGGGGCCTTTGACAACACAACTCACGTGTCGGTCGAAGAGGCACTCAAAAGGCGAGGGGTGAACAAAACCATTATTAAATGGATGTATGAGATGTTAAAGACGAGAATAGCTGAGACGCAGGTGGGCAATCAAACCACCTCCGTTAGGGCCACTCGCGGAACACCTCAAGGAGGAGTAATATCTCCCCTTTTATGGAGTCTAGTAGTGGATGAACTACTCCACAGGCTTACGGAGCTTGGCTTCGAATGTATAGGCTATGCAGATGACATAGTCCTAATAGTTAGAGGTAAATTCTGGAATACCTTATGCGACTTGATGCAAGAGGGCCTCAAAACTATTGAACAGTGGTGCTTGTCAGTAGGACTAAATATCAACCCAACCAAGACCACAGTAATTCCATTTACCAGGAAAAGGAAACTTCCAACTACGAAATATCTCTCTTTACAGGGAGACATCATAGGATGGAAGTCGGAAGTTAAATATCTGGGAGTAACCCTAGATAGCAAACTTCTGTGGAACAAACACTTCGAGATTACTGCCAATAAAGCAACAAAGGCCTTGATGGCGTGCAGAAGACTCGCTGGTAGGACTTGGGGTTGTAACCCAAAAATACTGCGATGGATGTACGTCATGATTGTGAGGCCTATAATAACTTATGGAGCAATAGTTTGGCATGTCAAGGCAAGGCAAACCTATACGAGGACTGCCCTCGATAGATTACAAAGGCTTGCCTGTGTCTGTATCACTGGAGCCTTGAGAACGTGCCCAACTAGAGCACTGGAGATCATTACAGATCTCACACCTCTACATCTGGTGATAGATAGAGTAGCCCATGAGGCCATTCTAAGACTATCCAGGGAAGGTACTGGCCATGAGGGAATTAGGAATCAGAGAGCCTGGTCCTCTCTGACGAAATATATCCTGTCAGCTAACCTTCCCAGTGACGAGATGATAAAGAAAACTAGCATCGAGAAAACGTTCACCACGATGCTAAGTAGAAAAGAAGATTGGGAAAGGGAGTCTACATCCCAAGCCCTTAAGAAAAATACCATCAAATGGTACACAGATGGTTCTAAAACCACGACGGGGACTGGCGCTGGAGTATTCGGGCCTGGCACCAAATGCTCACTACCGTTAGGCCGCTGTCCAAGCATCTTTCAGGCAGAAATACTTGCAATCGAAAGATGTGTGGAAATGAACCTAGAAAGAAACTATCAGAAATGTGATATAGCCATACACTCTGATAGTCAGGCTGCGATTAAAGCACTGAGCTCCCATATCATCGATTCTAAGATAGTATGGGAGTGCCGAAGAAAACTCAACAAAATCGGCAAGAATAACAAGGTCTATCTAATCTGGGTTCCCGGCCACTCCGGAATCAAAGGAAATGAAGAGGCCAACACACTTGCCAAAAAAGGAGCACAAGCTCCTTTTATTGGCCCAGAACCTTTCTGTGGCACAGGTAAATGTACCTACAAGAAAGAGTTCCAAGAGAAGGAAGAAACCGAAAGAGAAAACCTCTGGCGGAATCTTCCTGGGCTGGATCATTCCAAAAAGTTTCTTGGAAACTTTGACACTGCGAGATCTAAGAAACATCTGGATCTTAGCAAGAATATGCTACACCTGCTCACTAGATTCCTTACAGGACATTGCCGCCTCAGGAAGCACCTGTCGAGATTGGGTCTAGCAGAAAACGACGCGTGCAGATTCTGCGGGGAAGAGGAGGAAACTCCGGATCACCTGGTGACGGAATGCCTCGCAATAGCCAGCCAACGCATAAAATGCTTTGGACAAGAAACTGTCAGTAGTGAGGAAGTAATCCGCTTGAAGCCATCCCAGATACTGGAGTTCATTAGAACTCTGGAACTGGAGGGCGAGCTGTAGAAATCGAAATAGCGAGAACAGCTCTGACGGGGGGCACAATAGACCTAAAGGTCGCAGTGCATTGAAACCCCCTTTCAATCTACAATCTACAATATATATAATAATTATAAGTACAAAAATAATCAATACAGTTAATATAATGCTAGAAACCGAAACTCCAGTATCTACAGTAAAATGTTTGATTGGATGTACATTAAGAGTTTCAAGGTGTTTCAAATCATTATGGATAGAATTTAAATTTATTTCTTCCAGTTGTAACGGTTCAATATCCTGAATTAGATCTTTATTCATAATTATCGGAGGTAATTTTAATCTTAAATTCATGGTATTGATTTTCTGTAACTCAAAGTATCTATTTTCTATTTTCACCATACATTGTTGTGGAAATATTAGAGAGGGTTCATTTATGGATTCTATAGCCTGCTGATTTGGGCATTTAAATATTACTTTCTCTCTTGTTGCTGGCAAAATCATAAGGGAATTATCGGAAAGCTGGTTAATAGATGTTTTCTTATGAGATATTGGGTTAATGGACAATAACTCGTTAAATTGATTGTGTTTGCTATATAAGGTTCGTTTTTACTTAACTGATTTTTAGTACACAAGTTTATCTCTTAGATTTTCTGACACTTTTCGTTTACATTAAAGTATTCATCAGGGGATATTAAAATGAAAGAATTTTTAAGGATCATTATTTTGTTTTCTTGTGGAATTGAATATAACTGATGCATTATGTTGGGTTTATTAATTATTAAGGGTATTGAAATTGAAAATATGATTATATTATTTTTTATAATAATACTAACTTGTGCGGCTTCATAGAATTTAATTATATTATCGAATGGTATTTTTTCTTCTGGTTTGATTTTAGAAATAATTTCTTTTAATTCCTCGTATTTAAGAATACTATATTCTTATTACGTATTTCTTGTAACATTTGAATATTGTTTTCGATATTATCATCAATAAGGTAAACTCTATAGTTGATTGAGTAAGTATACTTAATTCGTTAAGTCTTTTTTGTATCTTCTTTTGATTTTGGTTAATAGTTTTTAATTGAGTATCAATATTCCTTGTTACTTGTTTGAGAATGGTCTGTGTAGATGAAATATCTTGTTGTAGAGTGTCTTGATTTTCTTGTAGGATTTTAATGTAGTTATCATACCTTTCTCCATCATCAGCATCAAGGGTGCCATAAAGATATTTGTGTACGTTTCCGACAATATTAAGTAACCCACGTTTATATCGTTTTAATGAATAATGACTTATAAATTCTTCAACAGTTCTAATATGTTTAAATTAGATTTTTAGATTTGATTAATAATAAGTCATATAAAGGTGTTGTTCTATTTGTTACTCTGGAAGTAATATTAAATAACGTTGTTTTAGTTATCTCAATACTATTTTGTATATTAGTCAAATTTACATGGTAATAGATATGATAATACTTATCAACTATATAACTGGTTCCTAGTTTTACTGGTAATAACGGGTTAGTAATCTCCTCGATCTCGTATAAATGGTTGGCAAGAGGGTACAGGAGTACCACTAGTAGAACAATTTTCATTATTCTGAAAGGAGTATATCGTCTCTTAATATCTTTCGGATGTCGTTGTAAACAATTTTTTATAAAATTTTGGTTTTAATTTATCTTTGTTTAATAGTTGGGGAGTTGTCAGGAACTGGTCTGTACCTTCAGGGATTTCAGGGTCATTTTCACGACTACTATTTAATTTTGCTAGAACGTTATTCCTTTTAGCATTCAATTTTAAGTTGATATTCTCATTGAGTTCTTTCAAGGTCTGAGCTAGTTCTTGAATATAATCTGTTTGAATTTGATTTGTTCTTTTCAAAATTCAATTGATAGTTTAAATTTCCTTTAATAATTTGGAACGGTGTATAATCGTGAGATGAATGGATACTATTGTTATAATTTAATATGGCAAAATCTATAAGTTCTGAATTTGTTTTTGTTTTATAATCTTGCTTTAGTGCAACCAAACTTTCTTTCAACGTTGAATGAAATCGTTCAATTTGTGAATTTGAATTTGGATTATAAGGGGTTGTAAAATGCATTTGAATTTGATATAACTTACAAAGATCTTGCACTAAATTGCTTTTAAAATTCTGTGCACTATCAGTGGTAATAATATCAGGTGTACCGTGATGGGAAAATAATTTTATTAAATTGACAAATTTCAACAGCATTTTCATTTAAAGGATATGCTGCAGCAAATTTCGAAAAGTTATCAATTATTGTTAGATATTTCTGAGATGTAAGAGAATAAATATCTACATATAAGTGTTCAAAAAGCTTTTGTCCTGTCGGTGTAGGTTTAAAAATTACTTTGTAAGGATGTCTATCATATTTCGATTTTTGACAGATTTCACAAACATTTATAAAATTTATAATATCTTTTTCCAGACTGGTCCAATAGTAGAATTGCTTAACATTTTTAATATTTTCGGTTATTTCTCTATGTGAAGTCTTAATAGTATGGTATCTCTGAATTATTTCTTTCTGTTCGTCTAAGTTAGTTACATCTTTAAGCAGAGTATTTGAAATTACTAATTTATAGGAATTATGTCTGAACGTATTCTGAAAAATTCTAAGTATTAATGGTTCTAACTCCTTATAAGGAAAATACAGACAATAAGTATCAGGTGGTAAATATTTTTTTAATAATTCTTGTATTTCTTGAGTTATTGGATTTTCGTTAATAAAAATGAAAAATCTCTTCTTTGTTTCGAATAAAGTTTCTCTTACTACATACATATGGTTGATCTTTACCAGTCCATTTGAAAATAATCTGATTCTTATAAATATTAATAGATTTGTTGACATATGCTGCTCCTAAAATTGGGTTTTCATGGGCAGAATGAATAGTTTCAGTTTCAGAACTATCATGATTATTATCATTGACATTACTTTCTGGTTGGGTAATTTCAGAAGTTTCTTGAATAGGACTTTGTGATGTATTAGTTAGGTGGTCTAATTTGAATATCAGATATTATATTAATTTTGGGTTCCCTTAATAAATGGCATACCAGAATTTCAATGTTCTGATCTTTGAATATATAATCGATCATTGATTTTACCTTGATCCAGTCTAATTCATCAAGACCGCATCCTAATCTAGGAATCGCGATTTTCCTGACATCATTTTTAATTACATGCATTTTCATTCGATATAAAGTTTTCCAGAGCATAAAATATGTTGGTTTTTGGTGTGATTCCTGTTTCATTACCAAATAATAGATAAAACGATCATTTTTCTCATCATATAATGTAGCAATTTCTCCTGGTCTGGCTCCTTGATTAATCAAATTTTGTACATTTTTAAGTTTGTGTTTAAATACTACAGCTATACCTTTTTTCATGTGTAAATCAGCTGCGACACAATGGCCTAAAGAATATTCAGTAGACTGTTCAAATAAATTACTATTGATTTCTCTAATTACATCACATCTCTCAATTGGTTTATAATTTTGGTTGAATTTATTAAATTCTGTTTGTAAATTTATCGGTGATTCAAAAACAGGAAGATTATCTTGACTTTCAAAGTAACGTTTTATCCTATCATGCCAAAAGTATTGATCGTCATTTTTATCTTTACTTCTTTCACACATTGCTGACATATGTGTCGGCAGATCATCTTTTTCGATTGCATTGATATCGATCGGGGGTTTGGACAGAGCATCAGCATTTAATTTTTTTTACCTTTCTTATATGCAATAGAATAATCGAATTCCTCTAATTTGAGACGCCATCTCACCAATTTTGAATTGGGTTCTTTTATAGAAAAAAGCCATTGGAGGGGTTTGTGATCAGTAACAATAGTGAATTTTCGACCAAATAAATAAGGTCTAAAGTATTTAGTTGCCCAGACTATCGCGAGCAATTCTTTCTCGATTGTAGAGTAATTACATTCCGCTGCATTAAGTGTTCTGCTAGCGTAAGCTACTGGAAGGTTATTACCTATATTTTATGCGTTAGTTGTTAATATGAACGGCTTTGTAAAATCTGGATGTTGCAGAATGGGGTCATTGATTAGAATATTTTTGCAAGTACTAAAAGTAAAAGCTTTGTCATGAATTACCTTGGCATCCTTCTTTAAACAAGATGTGAGAGGTTTTGTTATCTTCGCAAAATTCTTTATACATTTTCTGTAATAGCCAAGTCCTAGGTATGACTTAATTTCTTTTTGGGTATTTGGTATTTTGAAATTTTTAATAGCTAAAATTTTATTAGGATTGGGCTTAATACCTTCCGGGGTGATGACATGATGATTTTTTTAGGAACTATCCAAACAGGAGAATTCCAAGGAGAATTGGAAGGTTGGATTATATTATCACTCAACATTTTATTTATTTGATTATTTATTTCTTCTTTATGAATGTGTGGGTAGCGATATCTTTTAGTATGTACTGGAATTTCATCTGTGGTCTTAATTATGTGTTTAACTTGATTTGAGAAGGTTAAAGCATCACCTGGCTTATGGAAAACTTTCTTACATTTTTGGAGTATTTTAAATAATTGGACTTTCTCTTCAGAGTTTAAATGTTCATGCCTTATTAGTGTTTTAAGATCGAGTTTTTCACCATGATTTTTCAAAGTTACTTTACTAGGTAATTCTACATGAAATAATTCAAATTGATCTTCACTATACAATTGCATCGGTAATACTTTTTCTTGACTATTATAAGTTAATGAGAAATTCTTATCTGTACAATTAGCAATGCCTATAGTATAAGAGCCATTCTTTACTATAATGATTGTTGGTTGTATCTCTATGTTGTCCGTCTTTATATGCGGAATTAACCAAGAAGTATTATTTGGAAGTTTAGTATGAATTTCGATATTTTGTAATGTGTAATGTGGAATTTCGAAAGTGTAGTCGTCAAAATCTTTCCTAAAATAAAACGGAATTTGCAAAAAATCATTTTTTAATAAATTATTTTCCAAATCAATATTCAAATTAAATTTTCTAAGATCTTTTATTCCAATTATTCCATCGAAGTAATCGTGAAAGGGATATAAAATGAATTCAATAGGTTTTGAAATACTAAAACATAAAAATAAGGGAATCTGGGCTTTACTTGTTGCTTTCTTAGAGCCAGCGCATGTTTGCAATTTTGTTATATGTGGCTTAATCAATTCAGGGTAGTATGTTTCTGCTATAGAAGGTCGAAGTAGAGAGGCATGTGAACCAGTATCTATTAATAAACGAATATTTAAATTAGGGATTACTATGAAAGGTAACTGATTAATTTGGAAGCTACTTATTTGGAGACAGGGTTTGTTTTCGAGGCTGCTATCCGAAAATTTTCAGGTTCCTCAGACTGGTCGAAAGGTTCTTCATTAATTTCTTCTAAATCATCTTGATAATCAATAGAAGGTTCTATCTGATCTTCTAGATAATAATCATTTTGGGAATATGATAGATTTTGAAAATTAGGATCTTCATTTTCCAAATGTGTTAATTCTTCAAAAGTATATTTAGGAGGTCTATGTTGATTTCCGAATGTTTGATTATAATATTGAGATCTTATTTGGATTGGTGGACGTTTTGGTTGTACACTGACTCCTGACATAGGTTGTGGACTCGTTGTTGATATGTCTTTTGTGACTTAAATAAATTTTGGTTTATAGGAGGTTTAGAATGAAATTGTGATTTAAAAACATTGTGGTTTACTGGTGAATAAGGATACGTTAATGGTTTATTTCCAAAAACTTGTTTCATGGGAGAAAATTGATGTTGAACGGGCTTTTGATTGATATTAATTGGTTGACGAGGGGGTTGAGGTAGACTAATAGGTTTAGGAAAATTCAAAAATGTATGGTTATGTTCCTTCTGTTTCACAGGTATATTCTGGATAAAATTATTTTTGAAAGTATTTTGTGAAGTAAGAATCTCATAATTTAAAATTACATCCATTGCTGAATCTAAATTTTGAACTCAGTTTGTGTGATCAAAATATTTCTAGCTTCAAGATTTGCTATTTCAATACAAAATTTGTTATTAATTTGAGTAACTAGAGCTTTCAATTTGAGAATATAATCTTGAATTGTTTCATTTTTGTCTCTAGTCATAAAGATTAATTGTTGTTGCAAATTTCCTCGAGTAATTGGGTCACTAAATTTTTGACGAAGTGACACTTTAATTTGAGTCCAAGTTAATCAGGTCGTGTTAATAGAAATTCTTCAGCTGTGCTTATTAATTTGGATTTGATTGCCAAATTTACATATTCTTACTCAGATGGATCGTTATTAAAATAGCGAGCATGAAATACATCTATCTGTCTAATAAAGGATTCTAGTCTAGCTGGAGTTCCATCGAACGATTTAAGTAAACTGACAGTGGATCTTAGAGCTTCAGCCATGATAAAATTATTTGATTCTAATTCAATTATTCTTTCTAATCTAGTATGTTTATCAATATCTAATGATTGTCCAAAAATCTTCTTAACTCTAGGGTAGGTTATGTCTAATACCTTATTTTTAAATTTTTTCATATAATAAACAAATAAATAAATATACTTTTTTTTTCAAAATAATAAATACGAATATTTCGCAATAAATAAAATTAAATAAATAATATTCAATCTTCAATAAATAATGTTCAATCTTCACTAAACAGAATTACAGCTGTAGGGGAGAATTAAACTCACTCAGGAATAATTTTCTCGGTCCCAGCTTTGCTTCTTGTTATCGGGTAGTGACTCGTTCCCAGAAGATGTACATCCAGGGTGGCTGCTACTCGTAGTGGACACTAGCTATGCCAATATGTCCTGTGGGCTTGCAGATACTAGATATACTTCCAATATATCTGAATTCCGAAGAGTTGAACTTGACTTGTTGTAGAGTTGCTCCAAAAGCAAATCAAGGATCCCAGTTGAAACCTCTTTATTGCACAAGGTTCTTCTCGATACATCTTAACTGTTAACACAGACGGTATTCACTAATCTCGATGATCAAATTAACTACTGGGTGTATCCTACTGACTGCGCCAGTTAAATTAACTTTCCTCGAAAGTCTTTAAAAAAGCTTAATTTACTGAGAGAAGAGTTTAACAAATTTAGATGTGCTACATACAAAGGTTAACTAAAGATAAAACACTAAGCTACGTTGCCTATTTATATATAATTCTAAGATGCTTATTCAGCATTCATATAGTATGTCTTAATTACTAATGATTAAGGATAAATAGCCGTATAACTATAGTCTGCCTATTTTGAAGGTATTTGTTTCTTCCCTAATAAATTCTTTAATATACACAACTCCATCTGTAATATTGATACTACTATAATTATAATGCATATTGTAGCCAGCCAGATTGAACAGTGTTCGAGTATACGGGTTTCTGTACAGACAATAACAAGTGGAATACTCAAGACACCCAACAAATATTTTCAATTTATTGAAATTGGCATTTAAACTTATAACATTTATAATATGTTTCCATCATATCCCTTTATATGTTTGTTAAGATAGTTGAGCCTATGAAACGTTTTTTCACTTTTTATAAGATCATCTTGTATCGACTGAATAATATCAATATTTGAGTCCATTTTGTAAAATTAAGAAGGGCCATGGTTAGACTTATGTATGTTTGTTTCGTGTCATTTGATCTACCTGTATTTTGTTGTTGTAGATGTTAGATTTGTACTTGCCTTATCGTCGTTGGTGAAAACTTTTGGTTTTGCCATATGTAGTCAAATATTACCGGCATCTGTTATAGTAAAGGAACTGATAATTACGTCTTTGAGAGAGAGAGAGAGAGAGAAATGCTTTATTGTCGAAAAAATATAAATTTTGTAGACAAAGCAAAATAAAAATATCAAAATCAAACAATACAAAAACAAAACAAAGTCAAAACTAAAAATTAAATTAAAATTAATCAAATTTATATAATATAAAACAAAAATATATATCAGAATGAAACCTACAGCTGTATATTCGGTTAGAAAGTAAGTTAACATACAGCTGTAAATTCAGTCAGAAGGTAAACACTAACTAAATCACAAAACAATAACAAATTTTGTACAAACAATAAACCAGTGCGTGAGCTGAGCAGAAACGTGCCTTAGTGAAAAAAGTCATTAACTGCATAAAAGGCATTATCCTAGGTAGTAGGTATTTAATTGAATCTGGGATAAGCCGTTATAGATTTAATTTCGTGTGACAGATGATTTTACATTACAAAAGACCCTTAGGATATCAAACATCAAATAATATTCACTAAACCAGTGGGTGTAAGAAGCTTAATATTAAGTATTAACAATTTTGAACAAAAAATTCGCTTACTGCATAAAAGGCTCTCTCCAGTAAGTATGATTTCAAAACCTTTCGAAATTCAGGAAAAGATCTTATGGATTTGATTTCAAATGGTAGATGATTGTGCATTTTTTTTGCATTGTACAGTATAGAGCTTTTAACCAACTCTGAGCGAGGGGTTGGCAGATAAAGATCATGCTCCGTGTTTCTAAGCGGATAGTTGTGAGATGGCCTCTCTGGAATAGAAGATACGTGCTTGCGGATTAAGGATACAGATTCAAATATGAATAGGGACGGAAGAGTTAATATTTTGAATTTTTTAAAGTAATCCTGGCAATGAGTCCTACTGCTTAGTCTCAGTGAATACCGAACAGCTCTCTTCTGCAGTTTAAAAATACGTTCAAATTGAGTTGCACAACACGTACCCCAGAATGGAAGGGCGTATCGGAGATGCGACTCAAAAATGGCATAATAGACTGTTCTAGAAGTAGACAAGTTGAGCTCCTTGGAAACTGATCTCAGCGCAAAGCATGCAGAACTTAACCTTTTTGATAAAGCATCGATGTGCAAGTCCCATTTTAAGCGGTTGTCTACAATAAGCCCCAAGAATTTCACAGATTCAACGGCCTCAATAGTGGTGTTATTAAGCACAAAAGATTGCAATGTACTTTTATATGATAAAACTTTTGTTTTAGAAACATTGAGGCATAGGAGATTTGAATCGCACCAAGATTTAATCGTGACTAAGTCTCTAGATACAGTCCTATGAAGTGTCGTAATATCCGGGTTGCTCCACGTGAAACTAGTGTCATCCGCAAAGAGGCAGATTTCACCGCTAATGTTAAGACTAGCAATGTCGTTGATAAAAAGCAGAAACAAAATAGGGCCCAGTACTGAACCTTGAGGCACTCCATATTCAATTGGTTTACAAGAAGACATCGACGTATCAACCCTCACAATCTGAGTCCTGCTGTTGAGATACGACTTAAACCATTCGAGAGACACTCCTCTGAAACCGTAGTACTCCAATTTATTAGTTAATATATTATGATCTACGCAATCAAAAGCCTTAGAGAAATCACAGAAAATTGTTGCTATAGAGTGATGGTTGATCAGGTTTGAGTATACATTATTAAAGAGGGAAAACATGGCATCATTTGTGCATTTGTTACTTAAAAATCCAAATTGATGGGTAGAGAGTATATTATATTTAAAAAGAAAAGATAGAAGCCTTTTTTTAACCAATCTTTCGATGATCTTTGATAATGTGGGAAGGAGTGCAATTGGGCGATAGTTCGAAGCTTGATCTTTATCTCCTCCTTTATGCAGAGGAACAATTATTGCCGTCTTAAGACAGTTTGGAAAAACTCCATTTTGGAATGATTTGTTAATTAAAGTGATAAAATGATTCAATGTGCATTCCGGCAGGTTCGAACACATTTTCAGAGTAAGCCCATCAGCCCCAGATGAAGATTTGTTTTTAATGTCATTAATTGTACTGTTAAGCTCTGCTAATACTACGGGTGTAAAGAAGAAACTGTGTAAATTCATATTAGCCTTAGGGAGAAATGAGAGGGGGTCATCGGAAGGAGTTATGGTGTTCTTTAAATGTTTTGCTACATCTACAAAGTAATTATTTAGGTTCTCGGGTGAAATAGATATTGTGTTAGATGATGAGGTCTTATTTCTTAAGTCATTCACAATAGACCACATTTCTTTAGCAACATTACCGGAATTGGCCAGCCTCCTATTATAATAAATGTCCTTGGCAGCTTTTATAGTCTTATGATAGATTTTTCTGTAACGTTTTACGTAATCATGGTAGAAGACGCTGTCCGATGATTTTTTTATGTAGGATAGTGAGCGCATGTTCTTTGCAGATGTACGTAAGCCTTTAGTAGACCAGGGTTTATGTTGTTTGATTTTTAGAGGCCTAAGAGGAAAGGATTTGAATGCCAAGTTAGATAAAGTTTTTATAAATCTCGGAAATTCGATATTGACATCGTCAGATAGGACAAACCAGTCTGTTGTTAGACATAGGTGCTTGAAGTTACGAAAATTTTTATCAGAAAAAATACGGCATAATTTGCGCGAAGCATTTTTGCACTTATATTTAGCCGAAAATTTTGTTAGTATTGCTTCATGATCCGAGAAACCTGAATTAAGGACAGTACAGTCAACGAATTTTGGATCGAAGGATGATACGACATAGTCTATAGTACTAGAACTAGTTTTAGTTATTCTGGTTGGTGAGTCAACATGCATGATTATGCCAAAAGAGTCGAAAATGGACTGAAGAGATTCTTGAGCAGTACACACATTGGAAAAGTCAATATTAAGGTCTCCACATAAAATTAACTTGCTTTTTAAAGGCAGGGATTCAAGCAAGCTCAGTAGTTTTTGACTGAATATATGCAAGTCAGCGTCAGGTGTTCTGTAAATACAAACTATATAAAGATTATAAGCACTATGATAGACAATGGAAAATTCAAATACTTTTTCAGACAATAGTTTATCGAATTTAGTTACAGCCGAAAAGTCGCTATTTGTAGACATTATCATAGTACCTCCATGAGATAAATTACTTCTATTAAATCTAGTTACTGTAGCGTAATTTTTGATAAACACAGGCTCATCAACATTTAACCAATGCTCAGTTATGGCAATAATTTCTGGAAAATTAAGTTCTTCTAATAAGAGAAATAATTCATCTGTTTTGTGTCTTAAGGACTGAATATTAATAAGAAAAACACTAAGCTTGCCATCGTCCAATTTTAAAGAGGGTGCTTGATCCTCTGTTCGCGTCAATTTAGTTAAAAATTTTGATTCCTTTTTGGAGAGCCAGTGGAAAAATATTTGCCATGACTCTCCCTAATTTTCTGAAGCTGTTGAAGTTTCTCGGATGAAAAGAAAGACCTGAAGGCAGCAAGATCAGCTTCCACTTCGGCTGAGCCAATACCATATGCGTTGTGGTAGCGATAATACAACTTACGCAAGGTGTCCACGTCACTAGGAAGTCCCTCTGAAGCTAGAGTTAATTTGATGCTGGTGGTGGTGTGCCCTTCAAAACATACACTGGATGGTTGGTCATGGAGATAGGCTAGAAATAGCCGAAGAGCTTTTAATAAGGAAGAGTCCCTCAGTCTAGCCAACAAATAACGACCATCAGCCGTATCCGAATTACGGGACAGCCGCACTATAGGTGGAGTCATCGGGTCAATATTTAGCAAACTATCTTTCCTTGTACTTTTTTCCATGACAAAGTCTACATTTTCCTGCGCAAGAGACTTACAGGCAGCTAAAGCCTCCCTGTCAGATCCAATCTTAACAGATTTGATCTCCCTAGCTTTTACAGGTGTTAAGTCAGGGCGTGGTGTTGGGCTACGGCTGTCTACAGAGGTTGGAATAAAATGACAGCCTGTGGTCGAAAAACTTGACGCTGGTGGTGAAATCTTTAAGGGTGTTAAAGATGATTTTGCGATTTCAGTGCCTAGCGGCCATATCCTTGGGTCTTTTAGCTGCTTTAGGTGACTATTATTCTGCACACCAACTTTGAAGTCGGAGTGCGAACTGTCCTTATTCTTCATCATTGGAAAGCATCGAATAAAGTCAGTAGTTCCAAGTTTTTCCTTCACATAGTGTGCAAGAAGGGTAGCGCTATATGTCGATGGGATTTTGGACACTACCACATAATGCCATTCATCTTTATTGGAGGATTTGGGAGGTCTGGGCGTAATGTCTTTTGGAGAAGTCAAAAGCTCTGTGTTTTGCTTATCCGTATGGTTGGTTTGAGTCGAAACGGACTTTTTCACTATTGGTGGGTTACTTCTACTAATTGGCTTATCATTGGCAGCCAACTTTTCAACCGTGTGTGCTAATTGGCTTATACTTTTATTCATATTGGCCATTTCCTTCAATAACTCATCCTTTGATGAGTCATGAATCTGAACTTTAATAGATTCGTCTTGATTGTCCGTTAAAATAGATGACAGATTAAAAATATTCTGTTTCATTTCCTTGATAGAATGGAACAGAGATTCTGGTGTAATTTCCGCCAATCGTGTCTGTTGACTATGAATCTCATCTATCTTTTTGTATAACGTTTTCCATTTCGCGTCATGAGTATTTAAAATGTCGTACATTTCAGAAAATATTGGAAACAGGTCATTATTTTTCTTTAAGCATGTTCCAAGAGCTTCAACATTTTCTATAGAAATCTGCGATTTATGTACCTGTGATATTTTGTCGTGAAGATATTTCAAGGTAGGAGAGTCACAAACATTACAAAAAAATCGAATGTTATGGAACTTTTGGTGGTAGAGCACTTTGGTTGTTGACTTATCCAGCCCAGTACAGGTCATACTAGATGGCATAAATTTAGGTATTGTTGGCTTCATTCTATATTCTGTATTCAAAATGCATGATGCGATCTTCTTTGAAATTTCACATACATTAGTATCTCCACATCGATGATTGGTTTCGTAGGATCGACTAAAATGTTCATTTGTATAAATACAATTTGCACATGAGAAATCTTCACTCGGGCAGTCTTTTGAGAGGTGGTTTTTAGCACATAACTGCAACACTGATGACCAATATGTATTTTCATTTTATTAAAAGCTATGAAGTCATAGAGATCAGAATGCAATTCAATAATTGCTCCTTTTTGATTGTTTGCACAATCAAAAATATCTATAATCTTGCACATGATATTATAATCATTAAAATTACGCTCATTTATATAATTTTCCATATCTTCTATTGAGTTGAGTTCACTGTCAATTCCGAAGACTTTTATTTTAGTTTTAGTTGGCTGGTTTACTGTAACCTTAAAGTCTTTTCCTAGTTGTTCTCTTATTTTTTCTTCTTGATACATGTCTCTTCTTAGCGAATTTGACAATTGTACCTCTTTTTTGCTTATGAACACTTTTTCGATGGGCAAAATTAAATTGTTTTTCAATATTTTATTAACCTCTGTTGTGACGTCGTCATTACTATACAAACCCACGTTTTGAATGATTTTAATTTCTAGAAATTTACAGTGAGATTTGGTCAAATTATTGAGATACTTTTTGATAGGTTAAAATAAATAATAATAATAATAATAATAAAACTGAAAATCCAGGTAGAACTTTAAAATAACACGCTGTATATCAAAATTTTGAAAATTCGTAAGCAAATTTGGAAAGAGCAAAAAAATTTTGTCGGACCAAATGTGCTTGGGTCAAAATTAATGTTTTCGAACGGATGGTACAAAATTGAGTACAAATCATTTTCTGCTATAAAATCTAATCTTTTAGATCTAATCGATAAAATCATCAACCATTTCATAATCTCCTTCCTAATGTTTGGATCCCAACCTTGTTGTAACATGACTCGATTGGTTCGTATTTAGAACGCAATGCTAATTGCAAGGATCAAGTATTAAACACCCTGTATGTGTAATACAAATATGATAATTGTATTTTTTCATTATGCTAAACTTCAAACAAACAATAAAATGATAAAAAGACTGTATCCTGAGAAATGTATACGTACTTTTTTAATTATTCTAGACATTGTACGAGACGTCCCAAAAATCCATTAGAGAAGAATTAGTCATGGGACTAATGTTCCTATGATATGGTGAAGATTAAGAAAATTTCCATCCATATCACCTACAGGAAGGTCAGATGCTTCAAGTGGGAGATAAAACTCCTCGATTGGCTTTTAGTAGGTGGATATTACAAAATAACAGAATATTGTACAGATGCTTAATCACAGATCAAGTTCAGTTTACCAAGAACGGTATTAATAATTTACGAAATTCTCATGTTTGGGCATAACAAAATCCGTTCGCTATCAAACAGACAGATTCACAAGTAAGATACTTCTTTAATGTAGTATGTGGTGTTATTAGCAACCGACTAATACGTCCGCATTTTCTGCACATTTATTAATTGATGAAGTTTATTTGGAATTTCTGCAAAATATTTTACCGATATTGCTACACGATGCAGATGTTAACGTTGATGGCATGGACTTTCAACATGATGGTGCTTCACCTCATTTTAGGGCAATAGTCATAGACTTTTTACATCAAAACTTTCCAATGGGCAGAGGTAATAATAATAATAATAATAACGTTTATTAACAATATAAGAATAACAAATAATAGTTTGTCAATAAACAACAAATAACCTACGAGACATAACATAACATATGAGGTGGAACTCATAACTGGCCTGCAAGGGGACCTGATTTTAACCCAGTTGATTATAGAGTTTGGGATAATTTAAAATAGAAATAAATTCAAGAGACGAACTTTTGCAGAGAATCGAACAGACCTGCGACGAATTGAAAAATAATCCGGATATCATTAGAAGACCAATTAGAAGTCTAACAAAAAGAGCAAAAGTGAACAAAATGGTGGCCAATTTGAGCATCTGTTTTAGTTTAGTTTTCTTGGCGTATTTCATTTTGAAGTTTTCAATCCTATTTTTAGTTATTCTCTTTTGACTTAATAACAGTTAGTGTTTCTTAAAATAAAGTTATAATTTTCGGAATACAGTCTTTTTATCATTTTATTGTCATTTGAAGTTTAGCATAATGAAAAAAATATAATTATCATATTTCTATTACACATACAGGGTGTTTGATACTTGATGCTTGCAATTAGCATTTTGTCCTAAATAAGGACATGTCGACTCATGCTACAACAAGGTTGGGATCCAAACATTAGGAGTTTATAAAATGGTTGATGATTTTATCGATTAGATTTGAAAGATTACATATTACAGCAGAATTTTTTTTTTAATTTGTACCACTCGTTCATCGAGAACATTAATTTTGACTCAAATCAACAAGTACTAAAATTGTATGTGGAAGTACGAAACATATTTGGTCCGACATATTTTTTTCTGCTCTTTCCAAATCTGCTAACGAAAATTTTGATATACATGGTGTTGTTTTGAAGTGATTAAATTTTTTCATTTTTTTTTTCAAGTCCGTACCTGGATTTTTATTTTTATTTGTTAGGTATTCCGTACCATACAGGTTGAAGAATATTTACTCCAAATATGAAAAAATATACGTTGTGGTTAGGATGTTATGAGTAAATGAAAAAAATTGACATAATGGATAATTCACCCTGTATCTTGGTTATGAAGAATCAGAGACCCATTAAATATAGATTTTTTTAGAACCAGCTACGTGACCCCTATCTAACATTACCGTATGCCCATTTCCCCATGAATCACTAGAATCACCCTGTATAATGTAAATCTACAAGTATTAAGAATTAGCGACCAGTATCCGGAACGGCCCTTCATCATTTTTTCTATAAATTCTATTTATAATTTGGGGACATCTTGTCAACGTATTTAAATGTATCATGGTAATCAATAATCTATGGCTATAATTTATATGATATGATATTGTATTCAAAATCAACACATTTATTAACAGCAAGTACTCGAAACAACATTAAACATAATGATTCGCTACGAAATGGAACGTGTAGTAGGTACAGGTTAATTTTAAGTATTTCTCAACGGATGCACAATTGTAGTTGTAAATAGAAACGTTAATTTCATCTACCTACATTTTCTCATCCACACGAATCACGCGAAAGTTGAATGAACCATAATAATTATCCGTCGCGATAATATGAAAGTATCATCCACAAACAACGGTCATTTTTACGCCTTATAGCAAGTACCATTTCTCTTCTCCACTTTACTTGAGAACTTTCCTTTAAACTTATTTAGCTTTCACCGAGATATCGTTGTTGAGCAGTTTCCATTTCGGTTTACACCAGTCAAGTTGTGTGGGTATATTGAGTTTTCACAATGTTTTTCTATTCATATTTGTATTTAAAGTATTTAATACTTGCTGCAGTTTTGGCTGCGTTGCCGGTGATTGGTTTGTTTGTTTTGAAAATTGTGCAAAAATTCAGTGCGGGTAAAGCTAAGAGCTTGGTATGCTTAGCAGGCAAGACTGCTATTATCACTGGAGGAACATCAGGTATAAACCTACTAGCCGCTCCATTCACTTTGCGGGGTGAAAAATAACGGGAATCAAATTATCTTTACCTACCCGTATTACTCAGGAGCCCATTTTTAGTTCTAAAGAACTATGAATAATCATGCTACTTCAGAATACAATTCATTATTACTTTTAATGAGCACATATAGTTATTTCATTGTGGAATAGGATAACAGGATAGCACTCTTTCTAGATTGATGCTGGTTTCTCCGGGATGAGCTCTTAAGTGTACAGACAGACGGACAAAAATTATAAAAATAATTAAATAATCATTTTATACTATAAACTTAGTTGATGATTTCGGTCTGTACAAAATATGTTTCAATAGCTCAGTTAGAAACAAATGTTCTAATAGATTGTGATACCTAGCAATAATTTTGAGTTTTATTTTTACTTCGTCATGGTACCTAGTTCTATTGAACATTTATTATATATATTTATTACATATTACTAACAATCAGTTTTTGAGTTAAATCTGGATATAATAAAATAATGAAAAGGAAAAACCGTTGGTCCTATGAAATCGATGGTGTGAATGAAGCTTTCGCCGCTCTCAACTTGTCCGAATATCGAGGTTAGTCAAAATAATAAAATTATGAGTAATCGTTTTTTTGTTTCGCTATTGCTTGATAAATATTGGTAAAACTGAATAGCTGCATTATCCTACCAAACGGATGGTACGTTTTTGCAACCTCCACGTTTGAAATGTCAGTTGTACGGTAACACTTTTCTCATTACTTACCAACTGTAGGACAAAGATAAAACATTTTTAGTAGGTAATCAAGCAGGAAACCAGCCATGGCTGAGAGGGTAGTGTACTGATCCATTACCCAATAGATCCGGTTTCGACTTCTGTCTCTTTGACACATATAGATTTTAACCCATTAACGGTCAAGTACCAACAGATAACTTCTTATTGAATATATATCAAAGTCTGATAGCTTAGACTAAGAACAACACATTATTTCTCAATTTATATTGGAATAGATCACTATTTCTTGCAAGACACTTTATTCTTATGAGAAAAATACAAAATTAAATTGTTAGTAATGAGAAAGATGTTACCTTAGAACTAACATTTCTTACGCCTGAGACTGCAAAAACGAACCATCCTTTTAGTAGGGCAATGTGGCTATTCAAATTGATATGTTTTACGCCTGTCGAGTTTATTACGGACCACTTTCGAGAGTTTTCACAGAGGGAAAAGTTGGACGTCCCGAAAAAACGAAGCTCCTGACAGAAATTTTCTGTTAGTAATTATTAAAATATAGGAGCGCTGTAGTGCAAACGATAAAGTTGCAAGTTTTAGTTACGTCTTGGCCCTTTTGGTACGTTACTTAGGTATACGACCAACAAGATTCATTAATTTGTATTTGTTATTTATTAATTAGTTTAGGTATTACTTGTTTGAAAATATTTAACGTGCCAGCGTAGGTTTCATTTCATTTAAAAAAAAAAGTCATGAAGAGATTTTGGTCAATACTTAATCAGCTCATTGCTGCATGACTAAGCATCAATTAAAAATAGTAGATATTAGTTTTCGTTCCTAAGATAGTTACTCATTAGATTAGAGATAATTAAATTCAACACAAATATCGATTTCTCAAAATGACTATAACTTGCTACTGGGAAGTTAATTAATCTACCTAAGTACCAATCCAAGTATCCAATTATCAATTTCCTTTCCGCAATTCAAACTTTCTCCAATCAAATTAAAATAAAATGAAATATTTGTCATTGTTTATAGGTATTGGCTTTGAGACAGCCTTAATACTTGCATCCAGAGGGTGCAAAGTCATTCTGGCAGACAAAAAGAATGCATCGGAAGCTAAAGAGAAAATAATCGATATCACGCAAAACCCTAACGTGGAAGTCAAACACCTGGACCTGAGCTCGTTACAGTCAGTGAGAAAGTTTGCCAAGGATATAAATGCCACCGAAAAGAGATTAGACATATTGATAAATAACGCAGGGGTGGGCACATTGGGGAACAAACACACGGACGATGGCTTGCATGCTACGATGCAGGTTAATCATTTTGGGCCCTTCCTGTTGACACATTTACTTTCAGGTAAGATAATAACTATCTGATTCAAGTACTTTAGATGTTTTTTTGTGAAATCTGGTTAGTACTTCTTCAATTTTTCAATACTCAATTCGAAGGGGATTTCTTGAAACTAGAATAAAAAATAGAACAAAAAAATCCAGACGGCCTATAGCCATCGGAAAGGTAAATTTCTCGAAATTCATTAAAATTGAAATGTGAACATTTTCATTGGTATACCTACATGTCATTACATGCCAATTGTTTATTTTTAACCGCATGTATCATAGCCATGCGGTTAGAGTGTTAGAGGTTGTTGTTTTGGCTGTTGAATATAAAGCAGATAGGGTTCGCGTTCAACTTTAAGGCTGACATTTTTTCTAGTCAATAAATATAATATATATTTTTTTTAAATCAGGGTCTATATTAAGAACTTCAGAAAATGTACAATTACATCAAATTTATATAGAGTGTTCATGATATGCCAATATTTCGTATTTTTTCTTTATTAATTTTTTTTCTGTGCATTTTATGAAAAATTGCTTCGAACAAAAGTTGTAGGTACTGATTATATCTATAACTTAAAATTATTTTTGATGATATTTACACTACGGCCCTTTTTTGATAATTTTTTTAAATGTTTGAATGGTCGCCAATTTGAAACTATCAAACCGATAATGCCCAATAACGAACTGTACAAAAGTGTACATACTCTCCTGTCATATCTCTACTTATTGTACCTACTGATTTATTGGAAATCGACACATTGTCTTTCAAAAAAATGGAGTGTTTTCTATAACCCCATGATTCACCTCTCTGTAAATGAACTGGCAACTTAAACATGGACATATATTCCTTTTTTCTATAGTTTTGCAGGGTTCTCCTGATATTACAATCTCACTGTATAAATTATAAAATGTTATATTCCTTTAATTTGTGACTATGGTAATGCCTAACTTCAATCAATTGAAAATACCAAATTCTAATTTATATTGTTGGCTTGGAACAGATAAAGGAATAGTTCTATATTCCCCTAAAATTGAATCTAAAAAGCAGGAATTGTGAGAAAAGGGGCGGAAATGACGCTTCTAACTAGTTGAAGTGAGCGTAAAATTAGCTGTAAAAGTAATATTTTCAATAAAAAGTTATCATCTCATTTGGAATTATTCCCACTAGTTGAGAAAATTTCTGAAATACTGTATACAGTCGCAGTATTAGGAAGAAATGCGATAATTGGCATCTTACACCATAATTAAATTTTGTATGGATTTATATTCTTTGCTTATACTTGTTGTTATTCAGAGATCTAAATACATCGCGGTGGATATAGTCATTACAAGTTTACTACTGTTGTAACTCGAAAATAATAACTCTTAGAAAAAAATATTCAGACTAAATGTTGCTGCAAATAATCCCTTCTGTATTACGTGATTCTCAAATTTTCAATTTCCGAAAGAAATTGCCCCTCCACATAGCGGAAATACAAATATTTCAGTCTTTACCATTGCTGTAACACGAACACCGTAACTCTTTTGAAAAAATGTTCAATTTAAATGTTTCCGAATTTGGTCTCATCTTTAGTTCTGCCATTTCAGATTTTCGGTAAAAATTTACCCCTCCAACCTCTTTTGGGGAGGTTTTTGGACAGAAGGAGATTTGGGATTTGAGCTTTTCTAAATATGGGACCATTTTTCAACTCTCTTCTTTCAAATGAATAAAAGATAATCAAAATCAGAGTACGCTTACTATATACAGCATGTGCACAAAAAAACAGTGGAATTATATACCTCCTCCGTTAGTTTTTATGAGCGCTTGCTACAATCAACTTTGAAATAATCTTTATTAGTAACCTAAAAATTATCCAAAAATTCTAAACATTTGGATTGGACAGAAATCAAAAACTTGAATATACTAAACTAATGCAATTGAAATTTTCTTTTCATCTACCCGTGTTTCACTGACAAAGATGAGATCCTCCAAATAGAAAATACTATAACTACTTTGTTATTTAGTATTCTGGATATTGAATTGAAGTGTTGATGTTTGCTTGTGATAGAATCTTTATTTAGCCATGAAAATATCGTTATAGTTAACCAATATCTATAAATGTCATAATTTTAATACGTTCCATAAATTAAATTAATATGATTCTTCTTTTAGATCTATTGAAGAAATCAGCACCGAGTCGAATCATTTTCGTTAGCTCAGCTTACGCATTCTGCAGCAACTTGAACCTTGAAAATCTCAACTATCCTCAAGGACATACAGTATCTCTATTTCGATCTTCATTGATCTACGCTAATTCAAAATTGGCCAGTATCATTGCGGCAAATGGTTTCGCTGAAAAATTGAAGAGCTTCGGTGTAACAAGTAACTCATTGCATCCAGGTCTAGTTAATACTGACATTTTCATGGAATCGGCAAAATATGTTGGATTACAAACATTTGTGAGGGTATTCAGAAACATTTTCTTGTTAGCTTATGGAAAGGTAAGTTATTGAATTTTCGATTCATTTGAATGATGTAAGTAAGTCCATGATACTACCCATGAAACAAGATATGGTCATTGGGTGAACATGTCAGTCCGTGACTAAACGGGATAATCGAACATAAATATCGACATATTCTGGCAAATTAAATTTATAACTTACTAGCTTTTAGTTCATTATGCCCTTATGATGTATGGCATTATATTGCAGAATCTATAAATATCATAAATTTATCATATATCGTACTTAAAACTCAAATTGCAACCGAACACACGATATCAAAGAAGATAGATATTACATCTACATCCAGATACTAGTATCTATCTTCTTTGACAATATGAAACTATCGTTTGAAGCATGCGTTTCATGGTTGTCACTGACGTTTTGTCACGGACCGTCATATCATAAATGGAGATGCGCGAGGTCTTATCATATTTTCGTAGTATCATGATGTAATTCTTCGTTAGTAGCCGTATCCCAGGAAACAGATTCCAATTAATTTTGTATTAAGCCTCTCTTAATTTATTATACATTGCGTTCATAAAGTATGGAAACGCTTCAATATCATTTTGATGATGATGATGATGATTTTCAACTTTTTTATGCAAGTAGCATCATTTCATCCCCTCCAACTTCCAAATTATGACGTCATCGTATTTTTTCAAATAGGAAGGCCATAATTTAATATCATAGAAAAGAACATTACAATTTTCGGAGTTAAAAAATACTAAATACACGGGTGTTAGCATAAAGAAATATGAAATACAGGGTGCTAAAATATTAATATTGTGATTCAAACTCGTTTATTCATTCAACAATAAAGACATCTTTGAATAACGAAATATCCCAAAAAACTATGAAACAACTGATAAACAGTTAATTACGAAGTTACATCACAATAAATATTCAAATTGTGTCCCTTGAGTATCCAATGCGAGCAAGGAACTCCGCTGTAATTTGTTACATTTCCGCTCGAATTCTTTCCCTAAGTCTATGTTAGTGGATCGGCTCACGTAAGATTTACTTTTCACGTAATCCCAAAAGAAATAGTCAATAGGAGTTAGGTTTCAAGATCTAGGAGGCCATTATTCCTATCCAGCGATTGGGAACAAGCTCATTCAGGAAATCTCTCACAAACAGAATATAATGAGGATTTGCGCCATCTTTTTGTAACCAAATATTGGGATCTATGTCACCAAACTCATGAATACTTGGATATGTTACTGCCAAAAGTGGAATTAATTATGTTCGCAACATTTCTAGATAGTTCGCAGCAGTGACATTTTCCTCAAAAAAATATGGTCCCACTATATTATTTTTTAAAATTCCTGCCCAAACATTAATATTTTGTGGATAATGGGTATGGACTTCCATCGTCAGTTAGCGCTCTCAGTTGCCCAATATTCGACAATTTTGTTTGTTCACTGAACTATTTAAGCAAAAAGTCAGATAATAAGACATTATATTCAAAGCCATTATTTTCGTTACATATTCAATCGTGGTACAAAACTCTAGACGTCTGTCAAAATCCTCTTCATTAAGTTCATGGGTCGGTTTAATTTTATAAGGATTTAATTTGGCTTTCTGAAATACTTTGTAAACAGAACCACGCTAAATCCTATGATTGTGGTAGAACGTTGTGATTAAAGAATGGGGATTTTCATCAACTTCTAATAAAATATTTAGTTGGGTATCTTCTGAAACGGCCGTTCTACCAGTATTATGTTTACCCCCGATATGCCCTATTTCATTAAATTTACGCTTTACGTGATTTCTTTCTGGATCATTTTCATTGAAACTGTTGCATACTTTGCTAATATCATCAATGGTATCTGAAGTTGTGCTACCTCTGAATTTATTAAATTGAACAATCATAAATCAATGTTTTTCTTGAAAATATAGTCTTATAAAAAAATAATAATATGCCGTGGTAACTAAGAACTTATTAATTGTTGCAAATAGTTTGTAATTGAAAGCAGCAGATGAAAATTTATGAATTTCTTAGCATCCTGTATTTCATATTTCTTTATGTTATTACGCATGTATTTGTTATTATTTAACTCAGACAATTGCCAGTTTTCCGTTTATGATATAAAATTATGACCTTCCTATTAAAAGAAAATAACGATGGCTTCATAATTTGGAAGGAGGGGGATATGTTTTTTCCATAAAAAAAGTAGTAAGTCAAAATCAGAAATCGACCTGTCAGAGCTTTTTCTCTATATGTTGATATTTTAGAAGATATTAAAACGTTTCCATATTTTATGAGCGCACTGTATAACCACAAATAGTTTTTTTGGCCGGTTCAGAAGAAAGTATCAATAGATTGTTAAAAAGAGGATAAGATATCTTTGTACCAAGTTTTGTCGAATTTTCTACAGAGGTACAGACAGATACGTAGTCAAACATTACAATAGATTGTTGTCAATTGCACAGCAGATACAATATTTGAAAAATATTCTACCGACTTTTCAAATTGTTCATTTTAAAACCTCCTTCTCCAGAAATATTGAATTATTTAAATATTTAGAAATTAATATTAATGGAGACAGCCGGACCCCAGGAGCTACCATTAAAATAATCTTGAATGGTGAAAAGGTTTGCCATATGATATTATGTTTGGGGTAACTTATAGAGGCAATTAGAAGATCATTAATATATCTATTGGAGTTTCCAACTAGCAATTATGATGACACTGGGATATATTTTTAGCTAACAAACCCACTCGAACGCATAAAGTAGCCCCTTTCCCTCCTAAATGGTTTACACTTTACATTTGGGGAAAATGGTCTGCGCAAAAAAAAGTTTTATGAGAGAATGCGTTAGCTAGGCTTGTGTAGCAACGCTCACCACTAAGCGTAAGCTAGTTTCATTTCATACGCCGACGCTAGCTATCTTGTGCCAAAAGCACCCATTGAGAACTTGTGACTTAAAAAGCTCACTGTCTCAAAAAAATAAGTCAAAAGACAGGAATTTGAAAGACCTTTTATATGTGAGGTTCAATTTCAAACCTCTTTCCATTTATTATTTTTAAGAGGGGAACTTCTTGGGGGCCCAACAATATTTGGTTTAAAACTTGTTCCTCTTTTTGAGTAGGTATTTCAGTAATTGCTTTTCAAGATTCCGTAAAAAATTGGTGAAAACCTCTTACTGAGACTCCAGACAGTTGAAATTTTATCAAACTATATGTATTTCTATTTTCGTTATAACAACAAATATTAAATCCATTCATTCATCCGTCCTTAGATCTATCAGCCATCTGTACAGAACCCTTCATGTGAATGTTCGACCCGCACTTATCCGCATTTTTAATGTTCATATTTCGAGAAATCCTTGGCAGAACGTTTAGAATGAACACCCTTATATAGAGACACAAGAAATGATGTTTGATACGCTGTATGCGAATATGTATTACTTGGATACGGATGAACGCCAACTATACGAAGAACAGTAAAAAGATTCAATGTAAAGAATAATTTTTTTGGTACAATCTGTTCACAATGCAAATACTTTTAAAATGTATCCCAATAGGTAAACCTCTCTATCCAGCCAGAAAATAGATGATTTAACAATTACACGTCGTATTCAATAACATGGATAACCCTGTATACTTAGGTGATGTATAAACCTGCTCTCAAATAAGTTATTTTCCAGACTGTTGAAGAAGGTGCTCAAACTACCATCCATTTGGCACTAACTAGAAAATTGAAGGATATTACTGGGAAACACTTTTGGGATTGTAGGGAGTTTCCCATGCCACCTTTAGCTAGGAATCAAAAGTTGTGCGCTGATATATGGACAGCTAGCGAGGAATTAGTCAAACTGAAACCAGAAGAGAGGATCTAAGCTCAAAATATTCTTATTTATATATTTTTAAATACCCACTTACATCAATCAATAAGATAATATATTTATGAAGTAATTCATTCATCTAATATTGTTGGTTATTTGTTATTTCTTTATAATGTTAACGTCTACGACTACCTATAATTTGTATTGTTGTTTTGAATGTTAAATAAATAAAACTACTTACTATAAATATTTTCGGGCTTGATTTTCATACCTTCAATTATTTTATGTTCTTCAACCGCCAAATATTAAATAATGAACATTTCCAATTGAAGTATTGCGACATTCTACTTTTGGACCTTTGTTGTTATAAAATTCGACCGCATAGTTTATTTTAAGAGTTCTTCCTCAAAATATTATATGTACCACCGTTATTTATCTTTCCACGGCAACGTTTTAATCCTTTACTATGTAGAGATTGTTCAGAAGGTGCCATTTATAAATTCTCCAAGACCTGGTGGACTAATGAGAACATTTTCTTTTATTGGTCATCCGTCATCCATCCTATTCTATTAATAGCTGACAACAATTATGTCATCATCATTAGTGGCCCGACAACCCTCTGTGGGTTCTGGTATGTTCCAAGATCTTCCTCCATTTAAATCGTCTGCGCAAATTGATTTTCCAGTCAGAGATGCCAAGGGTTTTAATGTCTTCCTTCCCATGATTTATATATCTGGCGACAAAATCGGGCTCATTATATGCTCAATTCAGCTCAAAATCATACATCCTTTGCAATTCCCCATTCTCTAATATACCTTTGTGCATATGTCTCAGAATTTTCCTCTCAAAGATTGCCTGTAATCTTTTTTATCGGATGTAACCAGTGAGCCTTGATATACATTCTGCTGTACGTACTTACGTATATTCATCTATAGATAGATTTTGGAATTGTCGTATTCGTGGTCCTGTTAGGTTGCATGAGTGCATGTAATTTGTTTTTGTCTGGTTAATTTTGAGGCCGCTTTCCTCTGCTGCTTTTTCTATGAGGTTGAAGGCCTCTATCATGTCCCTCTTAGAACTTGCGATGTCGACGTTGTCCGCAAAAGTTAGATTTGGACGCTTTTGTTTATTATAGTGCCCCTTTTGTTTATTCCAGACTTTCTTATAACTTTTTCGAGTACGATGTTGAACAGGATGCAGGATAGAGGATTACCTTGTCATAGTTCCTTGTTTATTTGTATTGGTTGTGTTACCTCGTTTTGTACTCTCACCATGCTCTCAACCTTGAAAGTTTCTTTCACTAATAAAATCAGATGTGTAGGTATCTTGAAATCTGACATAGCACTTATTAGGTGCTCCTGGAAATACTGCCATATGCAGTTCCAAAGCCTATAGACAAGTGGTGGATATCAATATTGAATTCTCTTGTTTTTTTTTCAGGAGTGCAAAAATCTGGTCTCTTGTGTACTTCTGTTTGCAGAAACCACACTGGTAGTTGCCAATGATCTGCTCTGCGCGTTGTTTCAGCCTTTCGCATATGATATTGGAGAATACTTGCGGAGCTCAGGAGCTTAATTGTTCTATAGTTAGCACACTGGAGTTAGTCGCCTTTTATAAAGAGGAACTATGATTCCAAAACTCCAATCTTGCGGGCCAGTTTTTCTCCCATATATTCTTTACCAGTTGCTGTATTGATTGTGTCAACTTATCGCCCCTGTCTTTATTAGATCGGCATTTATTACTATGTCTGATAATGGTGCTTTGTTGTTCTTGAGCTTTTTTTGCCGCTGACATTTGGTCGAGTGTGAGTGGGTATGTTTCTCTTCCGTCTGATAAGTCTAACGAGAATTTATCGGAAGGGTTATCATTTTACTGTTTGTTCTTGTTACTTAACTTACTTGTATAGTGATCCATCCAGCGTTGCATTATTGCTTCTTGTTTCGACATTATTTTTCCTTGTTAATCTTTGCACATTGTTGTACTTGGTTTGAATTCTTTCAGGCTATTGTTTAGTTTTTGGTATAACTTTTTCGTTTCTGACTGCTTGCTGAGATATTCCAATCCTTTATTCATATGTTGCCTTTTCTTCCTTCTGTGTATTTTCTTTTCTGTTTTCTGAGTGATTCATGTAGAGAAAATTATATGTATAACTTTAATCACAATCCCACCCCATACATTCCATAGGCTGGAGCCTTTGGATAGGGAATGTGATCTATTTATCAAATCAAATTCAATCCCGACGGGATGATAACACCGTATGATTGAGTATCCCTTTCTACCAAAGCTTTTTTCAGAATAGCAACGATAGAAAATGGGGTATCGGTATTCAAAACAACAGGAGTTCACCCCATAGGCTCCACCAAGTTTACCGACGATGATTTTGTAGCTGCATTAAGACCAACGGGACCAGATCTACCTGTAATGAATGAAAATAACACTTCTTTGGCCGAGGAACGTGCTTAACAAGAAACTCAACCGGAAGTTTTCAAATCTTCATCAAATACACCAAAGATAGCAGATTTACATCCAACACCTTTCAAAAGTTTTGCTCGCATATCAAACAGAAAGGTGCAACATTCTGTGATAATGACTAGCAAAACCATGAAAGAGGTATTTGAAGAAAATGAAAATAAATTTTCGGCAAACGCATAGAAAAAGAAGCAACAGGAATTGAGGACAAGACCACGGGAGATATTGCCATCAGCAGTTCAGAAGAAGACTGAAAAGGAAACTCGCAAATCAAGAAAGTGAAGATGGATCTCATGAAAAATACAAGGGAAGGAAAAAAGAACATCACCTTCGTTGAGTCCGATTTTGCTGCTGATTTAGTTGATGAAAACACATATATATTATATGTGGTAAAGGACTGTAAGCTGAATATTCACGACAAGTTTGATCAAAATAGTTGAAGTCGTTTTCGCGCCACAGTCTTGAGCGGAACACGTTTTTCAGCTATTGATTATCAACCAGTGCGAGGAGAATGCCCAATCTGTGTCACCAGAAAGCGATACACTGCAAAACAAACCGAATGTAAAAATCGTCGATCCATTCTCGAGATAATCTTATTACCGACAGACCAATTGCTGATAATATGTTTTTTGAACTCAGGGATCTCTCAAACGTGAACGCCGTGAAATTTTACACGATTGCAATAATACCCTTACTAGGCTAGCAGCGGTAGGAAAGTAAAAATCTGTTGTGTTCACCCACCTGGCTTTACTACCGCCCTTAAACAAATTCCATGTACTTAATATAAAAATCATCTGGTCAGGTCGTTTGACCATTCATTTTTTTTATCCTTCAATGACAAACGACAATGGTCATACTCAATTTTAAACGGCGAAGGCGTGTTTTGTCTGATTATAAATAAATATAAAATGAACAGTTCACTTGAGCATAACCGAATCGGAGTCGATACCATACAAAACAAAGCAAAAAAATGGTCCACTTGTTCCCGGTTCCCGATTCCCGAGATAATTTTGGGCACACACAGACAGATCAATGACTGAAATTATATTTTCTGCTATTAAGGACTCTGAAACTCTGTTAAAAATCAGACATCCAAAATTTCACACGATTACAAACAATACTTCTCTTAGTAAGCTACTTAGAGTATGAAACTGTATAACCAATTATTTAAATTTTTATAACGTAACTGTTGATATACGTTTTTCATGAAAAAAGATTCAAATTTCATTAGCTAGACTACCAACCGTTTCATGAACGACGTACCTACTGATTGTTTACGGGTGCTGATGTATTATAAGTTGCCTATTAACGTATCCTTCTAAACTTGAAGGGGGTATTTTCTTTGCTGTAATCATATCAGTATTTAATATATTGGTGTGTTTTGACCTTCTCGGCGTAGCTCCCCTCGAAGGACCAGTCATGTCGTGTTGTTTTGGGCCGGATGGTGTTTCAGTGCTCAAAAGTCTGCGAAGAAGTGCGGTATCAAAAAATATTGAGTTTTCCGAAAATTATTCACTTGCACTTGTATTCAGGTAGCAGGTATGTAGCACATGTACTTTTTTAGAATGTGTTAGTTATAATTATTGTCAATTGTATTTGACTATTTGAATTTTTAACAGTATTTTTTATGAAATGATTATTCAAAATAAAGATTTGAAAAGTCGATGCAAGTAAATTGTGAAGTCGTTTTTATTAGGTAACAAAAATATTGCGAGTTATTAAATTAAATTTATTAAATTACTTTGAAAATTCAAAACTACAAATATATAATAAGACTATTTAAAGGAAGCTATTTTTACACCCACTTTGGAAGTATTTCTGTATACTTAAATAATAATAAAAGATAGTTATAGTAGAACGCATCATTTTCAAAACAGTGACTTTCCTTGTCAAAGAAAATGCTCAAATTTATTGTCTGCATTGTTTTCATTTCATATAAGTCCATAAATCCATAAATAAAAGAATAATGAAGTGTGAGTCGGGCTTCCGTGGAAACGGTTTCGTTTTGAGGACTTTTAGCATATGTTTTCCTGTAAACTTTGAATGAAGGCCTATATTCCGATTTTTGAGAAAATGTAGGTGGTCAATATTCGCATAATTTTCTTAATATCTTTTAAGTCATTAATTTCAGGAAAATGAAAAAAAATACTCAAAACGAGGCCTGTCATTTGATATGTCGCATGATGCGCTTTATGGATGGTAGTTTTCTTTTTATTTTCTAATTCTGTCCACAAAATTAACGCTTGAACCAGAATTGGTTTATATACGTTATACGTCCGTGATGCGTTCTGATAAGTCCGTATAAATACCAGCTTTTTCCATTTTGTAGAGACTGTGACATCAGAGCAATTTTTGAGGAGTTTTATTTTTTAAGAATTTACGGAACCTTGAAAAAGCAAACATACAATCGAATTGAATATCTACTCCCTTTTCCGAAGTTATTGCCAATCAACCACTATTGTTCATGTTCAAGAAATCGTTTTTGTGATCAATATCCATTCTCAGCTTTCAGAATTTCTTCTACATAAATATAATTATTTTAAAAAAGATGGTAATATCTGTTTAAACTAGATGCCTCATATCTAGACATGAAAAGGCAATTGTTCACTGAAACAATGAAATATTAATGAATCACGAATTAGGTATTACATCTTAAACTCAGATTCAAAAGTTCAATGCTTCCTACTATTATAATTACATTTAAATGAAGAATCCCACTATTGACATTGAAATGCCCATGATCTTGAACTAAAACGCAAGGACAATTCTATTTGTTATTCAAAAAGCAATCTTATGTTTCAAAATAATATTTATTGGTATTCAAATACGTTTGATAAAGTCAGAGGTTATTTGGGACACTCTCAGAATCAATTTAATAAATCAGGATACTTACTACTACAAAAAAGTCCATTAACTATTTTCAAAAACAAAACTCTAATTTATTCTTATATTATTTTAGTTTGTCACATATATACAGAGAAAACGTTGAAAAGATCCAACCCAAATGAATTCCGCCTTAAAATCACTTGTTATTTAAGATATACTTAGTAAATTTTCGTCTAAAGAAATGATTCCAAGTTTAAAACAGTCACAAAATGGAAGAAGAGTAGCAAGTGTTATATATAAAATATAAAAGTGTGTATCATAGCTTGAAAACCAATTTGTTAACTATAAAAATAGGAAAACCATTAGATTCCTATCAAACAAGTGCCTGAAGAATGTTTTTACAGAAACAAAAAATATTCATAAATAAAGATCTTATGGGGGTTGGTCAAAAGTGCACAAAATTGAAAAACACCTTGCATCTTTTGAATAACCCAAGATATCGATGTCCAGTTTCCCAATCAAGTGTCCAATTTGGACCACTCGTAAATCTGCACGGTCTCTCATCCAAAAATGAGTAGGTATTAAGTAGGTACTACTTAATACTAATACTAATGAAAATAGCTTCGGTGTTCTGGAATAAATCTGTGACAAAAAGAATCCAACTACCTATAGATTAGAAGACAACTCAAATTGTTTATACAGGCTGTTTCAAATTCGACTCTCACCATTGGGATCTCGGAAACTATAGAGAATACGAAAATGGTTAAATTGGGGCAAAGTTGCGCATCAAAGTGCTCAACAAAACGCCGTTTAGAAAGTTTGAAAATTTTGAGTAGTTCCGGAGATATCCGGAAAAAACGAGTTTTCAGAAAATCATTTTATTTTTCTCCTGGCTTTATTTCTTACTGATTTTCTGAATAAATAACACATTTACATTACTACTTTTTTCACTCTTTCCAATGGTGTTAATAGTTTTGTAACCTGACATTTCGTCTATGTGTAACTATCATGAACTTTCTTTTTTCTTATGGGAGCCATATTAGCATTCCACAAATTTGAATAGCCCTTTTTGCCCTTTTGACGATATATCATAAGTTGGCATTTATGTCTTAAAAATCTGAGAAATTATATAAATTACTTTTATAAAGTAGTTGGCTTTGATTTTTCCAATCGGTGATACGTAAATGAAACTCTGTATTATTGTCAATTGCTGAGTCGTTGTGAATGGAGTTCTCCAGTTTTTTGTCTAGGTTTCTTAAAGGAACCATGCTCAGCTAAATTTGTATCTAATAAGTTGAATAAAGATCGGTGGGGGATACCTACATGTTATGATGATACACTTCAATGTGTCCATACTATTTCTATCATTTTTGTAATAAAGTTTTATTATATCTCGTTTTTTTTTTCATTGGAGAACTCAATTTTGAACGACTCAGCAATTGAAAATAATACAAAATGTCATTTGCGTGTCACTTATTGGAAAAATCAGAGCCAACTAGTTTATAAAAGTAATTTATTTAATTTCTCGGATTTTTAGGACAAAAAAGCCAACTTATAAAGAACAAAGAAAGTTCATGATAGTTACAAATAGACGAAATGTCAGGTTACAAAACTATTAACACCATTTGAAAGAGTGAAAAAAGTGGCAATATAAATGAGCTATTTATTGAAAAATTCATTTTCCTAAAATTCGTTCGGATCTACTCGAAATTTTCAAATTGTCTAAAAGGCTTACTTTTCCCCAATTTAACCATCTTAGTATTCCCTATAGTTTCTGAGTTTCCAATGGTGAGAGTCGAATTTGAAACAGCCTGTACATTTATTTATTATACAAGTGAAAAAAGTTTATGATTTTAGATCTAATATTTTTTCCGTGTATAATACACTATTTTTTTCTGTGACGGGAAAAACGATCATATAATATTGAAACAATATTACAATATATTAAAAACAGAAAATTATCGAAGTGAAATTTGAAGTTTTAAGCTAGTAACTACACTGTTTTACTTATATGTGATTTGATTTAAAAATTGAGAACTTAGTGGTTGTTTATTTATAAAAATTGTCTAATTTCGAGATTATTTTAGTTTGTTTCATCTATTGAGAGAAAAAGTTGAAAAGATTGAACCCAAATGAATTCAGCTTTAAAAATGATTTGTTATTTAAGTTATACTTACTTGGTAAAAAAAGTCCGTCATATATGAGATCAGCAAGGAATTGCAGAGTAATTTAAGTATGTATTTTACAGTGTGGTCAAAATTGGAAACTTTTGCTCTTGATCGGACACACCTATTTTTAGAAGAGCTAGAAAAAACTATCCTGCATGTCAAGAGGTCATTTTTTTTTAATCTTGACTGGTTCAATAGATACAAGTTGTTTTTCAATTTTGTTCATTTTTACCGACCCCCGTTACTTCTTTATTTATTAATATTTTGTGTTTCAGTGAAAGCATTCTCTATGCACTTTTTAGAAAGGAATCTAATGGTGTTCCTAATTTTTTAGATAACAAAATAGTTCTCAAGCTATGATATAAACTTTTATATATTCTTTTAAATCACCCTGTATATTTTTAAGTATTTGTTTTTAAAATGAAATTCTCTCCACTCTTGCTACTTCTCTTATAATAAATAGAATAATTATTGTCTACTTTGTAATAATTAACATTCATTGCCCAAACAAAAATAAACAAATTAATAAAATAAACAAAGAATAACAAGAACAAACAATATTATATTAAAAAAGTCTTTTACTTATCACATTGATCACCTTTCAAAACGAAGAGTAACTTACTTCTCTTCCTAACATTATTGACAGTATTAAATAATTCTACTGCAGGTATTGAATTCAAGGCATGTCACAACACCTTTATTATTAACCAGAGGTAAAAATCTTGGGTCGTGAGATAGGAGGATCTTGCGGGCTAATGAAAAGAACGCCGGTTGCCAAGCCAATAGTCCCTACATTGTTAGTTTAAAAACGTCGTTACAATATGTGCGTTATGACACGTTGCCCCATCTTGTTGAATTTAAAGTATACATATTCAATTTGTTGCAATGGCAAATCATCCATTAGTTGTTATCGCAATGCTGTAAGACTATCCTCATAGAATACGGGCCGATAAAAAAATACCGAGCGAAATATTAAAGCTGTATCGGCCTTGATTTTGTGTCTCTACTAATAATTTTTGGATTTGTTCTAGAGTCGAATTGTAGGAGTTATACCTGTTAGAAATGCCAGCGCTGCTAATACACGCTTCATCAGTCCTAAGTTTGGGGTTTCAGCACATTTTCTTGAATACCAATGACGAAACTCGATCCTGAATTATAGATCATTTGGTGGTAACTTGTAGACTTTTCTTACTCTATACGGTTTAAATTTACTTTTCTTTAGAATTCACAAACAAGAAATGTTTGGAATACCTGTATTTAACTGCATTTTACGCTTTGGAACATTACCGCAAAGGTCCTCTTGAGAATTAAGACTTCTCTATAGGATAGGTTACTAAGTCGCTGGGACAACCCACGAATAGGGAAAGGTGGGTTGCCATAGGAATGCCAACGAACAAAATGACCTTTATTTTATATTCGACCGAAAATACAGGATCATAATGTCATCCAGAAATTACTCAGGGCAAGGTTACTATGGCCGCCCACGGAGATCTTTCATTCACGGTCGGTGCCAGAAGTCTAAGGAGTCTAGTGAGCAACACACTACCATCTTCCAAACTGAACTGATAGAGGTGGCCGTGTTCGCGAATGATGAATTTCCATTCAACATGATGGAAATCCACACTTCAGTTATGGATTATCATAACTTAGATGGAAATCCATGAGTTGCGAACTCGACCAATGTTGCATTACGCCCACCTGGATCTTGAGCACGGCAGAGGCGGAAAACATGGATATGCTCAAATAGCAAGGGTGCAATCCAAGCCGTTGACAACTAGACAACCAAATCCACAATAGTAAGAGCCTGTTATAAAAGACTAGCTGTCTTTAGCAAGGTCACTTTGGACACAGCAATACAAGGGCAACATCATAGCGGACCTGGCCAAAATTGGGACAAGAACCATTTCAATCGGCCCAGAACCTGTTATTTTGGGCTCTGCGGTAGCCTGATTGAGCGTGAATATATAGATTGGGCTGCCGAACATCAAATGGATGAATAGGTATGCAGACTTGTTGTCAATCCTACCAAAGCAACTAATTGGGGAATACAGATACTCAAACTGGTGAGGAGGAAGGCCAGCACCCTCACAAGTATTCTCACGGTAACTTCCGGTACTTATTGTACAAACGCTCCCCTTCCTGACTGGCGCTTGTGCGATCTGGAGGAGAAGACAGCTACGCATTCAAAATGCTACTGCTCTTCTCGAAAAATCGGAGATCATGGCCAGACACTTCTCTAGGATTCTAACCTTATGGGAAGGAATCATGAGCTTTCGTGTGTAAAGGCCATTCAGGAACATCCAGTTCCTAAACCTCAACATAATAATAATAATATATACAAGTTCAAGTTTAATTGTACAGTATTCTATAAAACGTATATATTCTTTGACAGGCAGTACCTAAACTAAATTTTATCGAAATAATTTTTATTACAAAAATAGGACCGTTTATAGTTGGTGCTCTGAAAAATACAAAATAATAATAATTCTATTGTTGACGAATTTATAGTTAGATAGCAGACTTCTGGCACCAACTTCAAAAATACCAGCACCAATAGAATTAAATTGATGAGCCTTTTCTTCTTTTGTTCTGTTTTTCATGATATGCAAAATTACCTCTAATTTGGGTCAAATTGTAGGTATATGACGTGAATGGAACATTTTATATCAAGTAAATTTATAGTTTGATGCTGATTGTTAAATATGAAATAAATGATTAAGATTCTATTTTAAAAATGAAAACTTTGAGATCGTATCTCATTTTTGGATCACCATTATATTTCTGGAAAAAGTGCTCATTTTCATCATTTGTTGTAAGTAAACTTGACGAATAAGAGTTTGCAGCTACGTCCCAAGCCATATACAAAATCATTTTAAGTACTTCTATCTGTAAATTGATTTTGAAGAACAAGATACTTACCATTAATCAAAAAGAAATATTTCCTTAATCATTTGTTTCGAGGTTATGTGTCATCAGAATAATCTCAAAGTAGTCTTTTGTCCCTGAAAGCAAATAGAGACCTTTTACAAGAATACATTCCTACTATTAGCTAAAAAAATAATCCACGAATTCCTTCCTACCTACCACATATGGTTCTTTGACATAAATCTGAAATATATGCTCACTTAATAATTTCACATACATTCATCTAATAATTCTTACAGATTATCAATCAAGTTTCATTGGACAGTTAGTTGTGATTATGTCTAATAGGTTTAATTCATCATCGTAAGTTGGCAACCAATATATTTCTTTCTGGTATGTGAAAGATACAATTTTAAATGAAGAGGATTTGACTGACTCATATAAAATGTTAAAAGATCCTCAAAGAATATTGACCTCTTATAAATTAATATGCAAATTTGGGAATCATGTTGAAAATGCTTCAGGTAAATATCAGCATAATATTTTTAGAATGTTTGTATTTTGGATAAAGCTGATTTCTGCCACTTTTCATACTGATATATTTATAAAGTAAATCAGCTATTGATCAAAATGTGACCCTGGTATTTGTCGAAATAATATGTCTGTACACTCTGTTAATTTTCACTTCACATCTTGTCATACAAGTTTGGTGGTTACTTAAGACTAAATGATGGATGTCGCTTTAATTTTACCAACAACCGAAACACTGGCTTGTATATGGGATTTTTAAACAGATAAATATCATGTGGACATAAAACGATTATTATTTGTCATTGGCTTCGATTGAATAATTATCGAATCTTGTTTCACTGACAATTGACATTTATTTTCAAGAAGTTGTAATAAACACTGTTCGTATAATTTCTCATAGCTCCTTATAGTTTTGAATTTGTAGAGAAATCAATTTTAATTAAAATTACATCCAATCATGTTCGTCTGCTAACGCTCATTATGAATGAGAAAAATGAGGCCATTACGACAGGTACCTCAATCTTGACGGTTCCTTCCGTATATTAACATTCGTAGTTATTCAGATACTTAATTTTTTCTGTGGATTTTTTTGAAATCAGTTTCTAGAAAAAACTTGTAAGTAGAAAGAAACTTTCTGAATCAATCCAACATTCTAATGATATATACACAATAAGCATTTTAAAGAAAACTTTCAGCATACATTATTTTGAGACTACTGAGCCGATAATGCTTATTAAAAAACCTAACTTGATGTTCAGATGAGTTTTTTATTCACAAAAATATGCTACACAAACTTTGATGGAAATGTCATTATATTATTGGTATCTATTGCAACTGGAACACATTTGAAAACTTAGTATGGATTCTTATGCGTTACGTGTGATTTTTTAGATATTAACTATTAATGTACCCACGGTTTCCTCAAATGGTATATTAAACATTTTCGCTACATATCATTCAGTTAGTTAACTAGAGGACGCCATTCACTAAAAAAACCTGACAAGTCTAACTTACCCATATCCGAGAGTGCTTCGTTTAACCGTCAAAGGGCTTCGAAGATGACGAAAAAACTCTTAAATGAATAGTAGCAAAGGCAAACATCTGTAACATAAAATTGCTACTTAAAGGACATTAGTAACCAATTATTGTTGTCAAATGAAATTTAGTAGGTATTAAACAGGTACTTATCATCTTTCTGTAATACCTATGAAAAATAGACACCAAATTATTACAAAAATGTTTCCCATTTGACATTTCTGAATTTTAAATTGAACTCAATATAGCATTGAAGACAGTGACATAAAACTACATGAAAAATGGCAGCAATCCATCAGGACGTTCTCGAGTAATTTAAAAAAACTTTTTTCATCGTCAATCTTTAAAGCCCTCTAGAGGCTAAATGTAGCACTTTCGGATGCTATAAGTTAAAAGCTAAATCGATCTATTTTTTGCACAGGAGTCTGCCATTAACTATTGTGCACATACTTTTGGCACACCCTATATAGTTTTTGATTTTTGAAATCATCGTGGAATATTGAAAAGTTGTACAGATGATTTGGAGAACATTACGATAGACAGATCAAGTTAATATCAAGTTTGTAGCAATGAAACTGAGGCAGTGGAAGATTAAACTAGAAAACAGCCAATCAGGAAGAGATTTGACTTCTAGATAAAATCAATTTAAATTGATAAAAAACAAGGTAAACTCTTTTTTTCCATGATCAGCTGATTGAATAAAAATATAATAGAGTATAGTAATTGATAACAAAAGAAAAGTATATCTAATATGGACCAAAATCTGTCAATTTTCGTATATGCACATTAGCTCGTCCTTGGCATTTCCAGGTACCTACTCCGGATCGACAAAGCGGGTTATCTTAGGCGTGACAACAGATACCATGAAATATGTATTTAGCATATATTATTATTACCTCCACTTAACTTTTCGACAGTAGAACAAAGAAACAAGAATTAATGCTCAAAAGTCAAAAACAACTGCTCTATAATTCGTTTTTGTATGAAGGTGACTGCGAATGTCAGCAACAATAAACTTATTATTAACAAACTGGAATAATTAGCCCTTCCAAAATTTCTAACAGGAAATATTATTTTTTAAATGCGACCTCCTGCCAGAGTGATATAAATCAACTATAGGTATTCACTCCTCATTTCTTCTACAAACATATTGCCTTATACTTAGTTAATGTTATTCATTGGTATTCAATAAAACTGTATCTCTTCTGTCTGGTAGATGTTCCATAAATCAATCATAAGCTGAAGAAATGGTGTACCTGTTGATTTTAAGTTTACTTAGCCTAGGGGCGTTGGTACGCGGTCATGGACGACTCATGGATCCTCCTGCGAGGAATTCGATGTGGAGATTTGGATTTCCCACACCTGTGAACTACAATGACAATGAACTGTTTTGTGGAGGATATGCAGGTAAGTTCGATTCTTAGTAAAAGCACAAGAATAACTAACAACACTCGCTGAAAAAGCTTATTTGAACTGCCATTGATGCCCTAGTAAATTAATCAAAACCACAATGAAGTCGAAATATCAAAGCTGTATAATTTCTGCTAATTGTGTAATGAACTTATTGAAACTAGTCAATACTTGTCATCTCGACATACCTATTATGAACTCTATCCTCAAAAAAAAATATTTGGTAATACATGACATCCAATTTAAAATAATCTTTTATTTATGACGCTGCTTTTCCGTTGACTAGATTAATTTTATTATACTACCTACTAAATATCATTAATTAACGAGCGGTCAACGAACCAAATGTAAAGGCTATATTTTGGAAAATTCTCACTCATTATTTACTCATCATTTATCAGAATATGAACTAATTATAATACATTAAAATTTGTCCAAATACCTCCTATTTGTAACACATAGATTTATAATTGAAATCGAGCGATCCAAAAAAAGTCTTTCGAATAGTGCCATATACAATTGGGAAATTGTCAAAGAATGTTTGATTGAAATCATTTGAAATAGTATTATATGGAAATATGACTTGTCACTTTTTCAAGCAGAAATATTTTATTGATCGAAATTGAACGAAATATACAATCTTGAACTAATATAATGATTAATAACATTTAAAAATGAATTGAATTAATAATTTCCGGACATTTAATTATTTTTCAGTTTCAGTTCATTTGAATTATTTAGTAATTCTTGTTGTACATAAAACAGAGATAAATTGCTGTAGAAACAAACTTCAGTGAATTACATAATAACATAATAAAAAAATAAGATACTAGATATTTATCGCAAACACGATTTGTAAGGTAAAGCAGTAATAAAAACAGTGTTAATAAAATACTGTTCAACGCTATACTTCTTATCGCATCTCATTATCATGAAATTGTCTAATACGTTTGTCGTTCTAAACTACGAGATCAGTATTTCAAGCTTTATACCATGATAGTGCGCTGCTCGTATGTTCGAAGGCAACATAATCTTTATTTCACAGGCATCACAAAGTGACATTTCAGAGTACCATAGTATTCTAACTTTAGTAAAAAGTTCCTTATATCGTATTTTATTTTACAATAAATTAAACTTCCGATAAATATGTGCAATTACTCTGAAAACGGTACTATGGCTCTAACACGGAAACCAATGAGTTTTGCAAAAATTGGACACGAGTAGATAACTTAGTTGTAGTTGTAGTACAGCAAGCAAGGTATATAGTTTGTTTGACAATTTGAATAAATTGATGGAAAATATTTATTATCTGGTATTCTTTTAGTAATTCTATGGATTAAAAGGATCTTATATCTCTGAAAATGAACTGTACCAATTATAAAAATGGGCTCGAACGAAGTAATATGAAATATGTTTTTCTAGGGAATTCAGTCAACATCGTATATCGAAGATATTCTATTCTCTATTTAAAATTTAAATTTACTATAGATAACCAAAAAAAAAGTAATTGACTTAAAATAATCTCATACTTCTAATATGAAACTGAAAATTACATAAATTCATCATTTGAATAAATATATTCAATTTCCATCGTCTGATTCAAATGCTTTATTTCAGTTCAATGGCAACAAAACGATGGTAAATGCGGTGTCTGTGGAGATCCATACCATGTAAAGGAGCCCAGACCGCATGAAGCAGGTGGTCTGTACGCCAAAGGACTCATAAGTAAACACTACAGTGTTGGTCAGACTATCGATATTGAAGTAGAATTAACTGCAAATCATTATGGTCGATTCGAGATGTTACTATGTCCCAATAATAATCCAGCTCAAGAGGCGTCACAGGAATGCCTTGAGAGGTATCCGTTGTACTTGACAAAGACGAAAGAATTGGCCTATCACATACCAGAAGATGGCAGAAAGAAGGCAGTCTTCAGGTTAGATAGCTGTGATTTTTTCATTAGAATTTTGGCGTGTGTGTTGATTGAAGGAGCAAAATTAAGAAATTCAAAGGTACTTACTATGCCACAGTGAATCACACTGTATAGCAAAAATAATTATTCATAATGATGTAATGAATAATTATTTTTGCTATACAGGGTGTTTCACTGTGGGATTTTACCTTTGAAGTTTACAAATAACGGACCATAGGATTCCAGAAAACACTATATCCTGTATTAGGTTAAGTATATTTAAATGAGCAATGTGACGTCATCAGCTAGAAACTTTTCATTGACTTTTATTGACTTTCCAACATTATTTAATCACTTTGAGGGTGTTATTCTAATCTTTGCTTTGAGTATCAGTTTGAAAAGTACAATTTTACAAAGTCGTCAAATCGATTCATTATCGATGTCTACAAAGAGATATCCTCATGCTTATAGGTTATGATTTGTATTTAATTTTGATATTAAAACTGTCAGTATCAATAGTCCAATGTGGCAAATGATTATCATAACGTATTATATAGGTAATCTATTTTCATTACTGTCTATTGCTTAATACATATGATTTAGTAGGTGCGATGAAAACTGCAAAATAATATTAATTATATTGATGTACACTTATATACAGCGAATTTACTACATAGCGGCCTCAATCTTGCACATTCATAGTGCTGTAACTCGGAGACCGTTGAAATTTTTTAGAAATGTCCAATTCAAACATTTACGGATATGGTCTGTTTTTCTTCCAATGGAACCAACGTTCAACAGTCTTCTTTCAAATGAAAAAAAGAATCATCAGATCAGATAAACAGTCGAATTGTATACCTCCTGGGTTTCTAAGTCGGTCGATGTCGCACTTTTCGCTATGTTTGAATATAACAATAAATCAATAATTTTGGAAGTCTGTATTGCATAGAAAATAATCTATTTAAAGATAACTAATAGGCAAAGTTTTGTAAAGTTTGAAAAACATTTTATCTTCTTCTCAATTAGAAGAACAGTGTAATAAACCATTTGTTGATGCATCATATCTATGCAACATTTTCTTCGTAGAAGATGCCCGTGAAACTTCCACATCCACGCTTACTGTTTGTAACGCGTGTTTCTTATATACGAATTTATTATAATGTTATCACCTCAGTTATCCGTGTGAAGTGTCAACTTAGTTATTTATTCCTAGTGTGAACACAAATTTAGCTGCACCCTATTATTTTCATTCAATTTTACCTATTCAGTCAGTTGATTTTAAGTCCTTCTGTCGAAATCATGTCCTTCTCCAAGATAAAACTATCTCAAACTATAACTTAGGATTGATATAGGCTATGAACAATTTCAACAATATACACATATGAATTGTTTTAACGTAGCGCCTACGCGAAAATTGAAAAAACAACGGATTTGTTATATGTACCTATGCATTATTTTTATTTCTGATGTCCATTTGCGGTTTGAAGGTTCTGTAAAATGGTATTCGTTTTTTTCCGAGATTCACTATGATTTTGTCAATGTTCTGTAATTCAAGCTTTATTTGTGTCTTACCTCACACCTCACTCATTGAAGAAACTGAAAGATCTTATCACTGTTATTTGTAGCCAATTTGCCCACATGACAAATTTTGATGTCACATCAAATATAAAACAATATTTACATTGAAATGAAAGATTTCGTATATGTTATAATATAAAGGGCGCCATGTTTCATTCATCTATGATTCAAATGAAAACTCGAAGTCATCTCCACAGTTTATTGTTGATTTTTATCAAATATGATGAGATGAGATGATGAGACATGTTTCGGGCTTGTACAAACCCATTATCAATCATTAGGTTATGGAGGTGAAAATTGTTATTATCACATACTAGAATAAAATAATAATTTCATTCTAGACATAAAAATTAAAATAAAATAAAGTATAATTAAAAATTAAAATTAAGCCGTTCCCATTATAAAACTGAAAAAATAAATTCTAAAAAACAAAATAAAATATAAATTCTCTTGAATGTCGATCGTGTCACGACTACATTGTCGGTTGGTTAACCAACAATGGGACCGGCTTGATTTTAATTTTCAATTTTAATTTATTTTATTCCAATTTTTCTAGTAAGAATCAAATTATTATTTTATTCTGGTATGTGATAATAACAAATTTCACCTCCATAACCTAATGATTGATAATGAGTTTGTAGAAGCCCGAAATATGTCTCATCATATTTAACAAAACTCAACAATAAACTGTGGAGATGACTTCGAGTTTTCATTTAAACCAATATACCACTCCACTCGGAGATTATGGAATTCTACTTACAGTCTATGTCTATGTTGTTGGTTCTTAAATTCAAATTTGTGATTTTTTATCACCAAGCGAATTAGGCTACCTATAATTGAAATAACAGAAAGTGATGTCATACTCTTACTCTAACATGCCGACAATTAGAAGAGGGACAATCGGATTAAGTATTAACATGTCTTTTTGAATTTTTATATTTATATACTTATTATGAATTCATATGATTTCTGTGACACATATCTTCAAAGTAACAATTACTCATGGAAAGGTACACTTGAAGGTAGATATTCATAACAATACTGGTTTATGATTTTATTGGTCTTGAATTATCAACCACAAACAATCGCATCAAAGGTATGACAAAGAAATTCAATATCTACAAGGTCTATTTCCTTATTTTAATATATTATGATTGATTTCTGAATAACAATCGCGCTAAAGTTTTTCTATGGAGATCAGATGGAAAATGGAACAGTTTAAAACTTCTTTATTGTCTGGATCTACAAGACAAAACAAAGAAATATGAGTGCAAATTTGGTACTTACACAGAATGAGCCTTATCATGGATGCATCATTGTACGAATAAAGAATATGTCGCTTATTAACTGAAAGAGGAAATGTAAATACTTTTTTATAATAATAAAATTAATAGTTTTACCGATATGAGAGAAATATACCATAATGTGACAAAATTTAATCTATTAAGCTTCAAAAGCGTTTTGTCACAGTTCAAAATGCTCTAGAAAACAATTTGGTATGGCTTTTCATTGGTCGTAGAAAATTGTGCCCCAAAAGTCGATATGATATTGATTTCCCCCCATTTTGAATCGTCTTTTACTGCAGCATTTATGAGCTATTATTGGTGCAAATAGTTTTTTTTTCTATAAATCTTCATTTTTCTTAGTCATATTTGAGTATAATTTTACTATATTATTTAATGTGATCTTCATTAATAATAAGAAAAATTAGTACCTACGCCAAAAGCTTTCCATTTCTCGATGATTATGTTAACGCAACAAATACCTAGCACACAAGTTCTTGAATTTATGATTTTCCAATAATATTGGAATATAATTTTACTATGCTACTTGTTTTCCAAAAGTTTTCAAGCTTAACGCATCCAAATTAATTGAGTTTATTTCTATTTTTCTTCTTTCTTTCATATGTTTGGCCCTAGTTAGGTATATGAAAATTCTATTAGATAATCGAAACAATAAATTCTATAAATATCATCTTTACTTAATATTCTTGAATGAAATGAAAATGAGTGTTTATTCAAGTACTTGTAGTTGTAATATGTATAACTTTCTGTATTCTGAACGCATATTCTCATAGATCGCATTGTTTGCATATAAATAAGCATTGCAACAAATAACCGATTCGATGAAAATCTTTCAGAAGGTAGACGATATTTATTTGTTGGGGATCCTAATGTTTTTCGGGTCAATAACGGTACATAGCTAAATAAACGAAAGTGTCATTGTTAATCAATTATATTTATATGATGGACGAAAATAGTAGCTCGTAATTGATTTTAATATCGGGCACATATTATAATATGTACCATAAAAAAATATTCATTTTCATAGTAACCTACTTCTATGATATGGAAAAAGTTCCTCCAGTAGGTGTATTACCTACCGGCAGTCTATTAAAAACAAAAACTGTTGTAAGTAGAATTGATACCAAGAAAGCTCCATACATTTGCATACGGTAAATCATAGTCAATACAAGGATTTCGTAGGAGATATCATGAGGAATCTGTTTTATTTTCATAGTAGAGTTTTTGCAGGATTTGAATTCACAATCCTATTCGTATTACTTATAAAACTAAGAGTTGAACTACTTTGTCTGTCATCTGAGGCAGCATCGAAATAATATGATTCTGTCTTGTTTGCCTAGATGATTTTCGGAATTTAAATTATTATTAGACTTCAATTACTAGATCACATTATAATCGGATTGATATAACAAACTATACTGCATGACTCCGTGTAAATCTGACAATATTTGTACTTGTGTGCTAAAATCAACAAGTGAGCTCATCCAGATTAGCTGCTCCGGTGGAAGATCTGAATGATCCAGCAGAAAAATTATGCCCCTCGAAATATACACACTATGAACTTCCAAGATCAGATCATGAACTATTCATAAGTCGCTATCAGTCATAGTTCTCGAGATATTCGAAACGAGAACTAGCTACAAACGACAATCTATACTAATATATATACGAGTAACGACTTTTCGTATGACCACAAAAATCTCGAAAACTACTTATCCGATTTCGATAAAAAAAAATATTGAATTTTTTATATTTATTTATATAGATATTTGCGTGGGTGACATAGGCTATATTTTATGTTTGTCTGGGCCTCCTAGGTTGAGGGTTCCATATCTGTAATTCCCAAAGAAGTATTATTGAGCTCTATGGCTGAATTTTCGTGGATTTTTCGGTATATATTTGTGTTTAGTATGTCATTAGACTGTTTTGTGAGAGTCTGTCAGTGCGACTGGAATTTAAAGATGGAGGGTTCCGTACCGGAAAATCCTTAAGAAATATGTAGGGAAAATTATCATGCTATTCTCTCTTGGTGCATATCTGTGGATTGATCTGGGTTGGTGTTCGGACTGGTTCGACGTGCGAGTAGGTCTCATAGAAGGGTTCCATACTCAAGACTTTTAATAACTTTATGTTTTCGTAGCACAATCTACGAAAGAGTTTGCCCAGGAAGTGCATGGTAAAACAGCTAGTATGTTATATACAGTTGGCACAACCATTGAACTTGACAATAGGGATCTTGAAACGTGGATAATATACCTACGTCAAGACGAGTGGATTTTCTGCACTGGAGGTACCATTCTATGGATACACATAGTATAATAAACATGAGAAAATTTAAATTAGATAGTGAAAACGGGAGACTACTAGAATCTTCTGTTCGTCCATCCGTCCCTCAGTCAGCGGGTTCTATCTTATGAACCTTAATAGCTAGATATCTGAAGTTTTCAGAGAATGTGGATTTCTGTTGTTGCTAAAAATACTAAGTCCGTCCGTTCGTTTGTCAGCGGGCTTTATCTTATGAACCATATTTGGTAGACAATTAAAATTTTAGATTTCTATTTTCAGTATAAAAATAAATACTGAATTCGTCCGTCCGTTTGTCTGCGGCCTATTCAAATTTTATCAGACATATTAGCTTAGATGCAGAGTTTCTGAAGTGCCATCGGTTTTCCTTCACCGATGAAACAGCTATCCTGCGGGACCTTTGCACCCACAAAGTATGTACCCTGCGGTTTCCTCCAATAAAATGTAATGATATGCTATCTATTTTTTTATGAAGAATCTGAGAGAGAGAGAGAGACACTCTCGAGCGAAACATGTTTTTCAACTATTGCCTATTCCTCACCCGCTAGGGCAGTGGTAGAAAAGTAAAAATAGTACCTATTAAGGTATGATGAATTCCCACTGTGATTTTTTTTTTAAATAAAGTAGCTTGAAATCACATGATTCATTCAAAACCATTTTTAATGGCATTTGAATCTTGGACATTGTTTTCTGGAATTTAATTAAAACTTTCCAATGCAGCCATTTTCAAGCTACAAGATCAATCATACTGGTTATTAATTTTTTTTGTCAGGGAACATCATCCAAAGACTCTTCAGCTTATTGTTATGTAGATTTGTACCGATTAAAATTGATATTATGTCGCTATCATTTTTTGTTCTCGAAGTAATGTACAGGAGGCATAATTATGCAAATGGGTCATTAACTCATAAATCAATGCACTAATACGAATTCAATTACTTCAGATACATAGCTTTTATATTGTTACACAACAAAATGGAGCAATATTTGGAGTTATCGCCCCGTGTTGTCGAAATAATTATGATACATTTCTTACCTTCTCAGAGCCTTGACAATAAAACCGTGAGATGTATCAAGACATTTTTAGATTCAAATGTTTCAAAAAATTATGTGATCTAAAAAACGAACATAGAACTTTTTTTCTAGTATTCGAAGGGCTTTCTCGAAGAGATAAGCTTAATCAAACCTTGGAAATTTTAATATGGGGACATTCAGTTATCCTCTTTAAAATTAAAAAACAAACATCAGAATCGGTGGTCGAATTATTTTGAGAAGGCGGTCAAAAATAGTCCATTTATTGTTTTCCCCTTTATAACAAATGAGTTTACCAGCCTTTTATTTTCGATAATATTCATAATAAAGTAATCATTTTCAAGGAAATCTAAAAACAAGATACAATATCAAAATTTTTGATTTCCAAATGGAAAACCCTAAATTTTATTTCACACTAGCTGTTACTCGCGGCTTCGTCCGCGCTACCTGCCAGTGAAAATCCTGTCGGGATCGGTTTAGCAGTTACGGTGATTATTCGGAATAAACAGACATAAAAATTATAAAGAACTGTTGTTTTGTTATTAGTGACATATATACTTCCATATGTAATTAGTTAAAACCTGTTATTTTGATATTATAAACAGACACTTCCATGAAAAAATAAATAATTATTTAGCTTAGAATAGATTTGAAATGTCTATCAAATTTTAAAGCTTTCAGCAGTAAAAACAAAAGAGCTTTTTTTACAGGATAAATTTATTTTTGTAACAACATAATTTTGCAAATCAGTAATTTTACGAGAAAGGTTCATATGACAAAAATTCACATATCAGTTTTTCCAGAAAAATAAAAAAAAGAGTTAAAAGAAATTTATCCTTGAAAGAAAAGAGCTCGAGTGATTTTTGGCAAGATAGATTAACCGAATATATGAATGAACAACAATAATTATCTTTATTGATACAATTAAATTATTTAATTGATCTACTATTAAATACACAATTGTTATAAATTATTATTTGGTTTGGTTATGAGGAACAGGCGTTTTTATCGGTGATAAAAAAGGATGCACCTTTTTTATCGCTTTCAAAATAATAAAACTGTCATCATTAAATGACATATTTTATATAGGAGCTGATTTATCAGATATAAATACACAACGACTAAACATCTAATAATCATTATCCGTTTCCAGGTACCAAGTTCAACTTCCTCCATATGTCACTTGTACACAATGTGTTCTACAATGGACCTACTACACTGGCAATCAATGGGGCACCTGTCCCAATGGTACGGAGGCTCAGGGTTGTGGCAAATCGGAGACCTTTAGAAATTGTGCCGATGTGGCCATTCTCAGTGCCACTGGTGGTGCTGTTCCACCAATATTTGTTGACATTCTTTACCCCTACCAGCTGTTTTACAAGGACTACACGGGACATGCTCCCTACACCATTGTGCCTTTGGTAGTAAGGGAACAGGTTTGCTTACCAAATAGTTTATACAAGATGATACCTGGTGTGACGGAATGGTGTCAGACAAACTGCTTGAGGTATCCACCTAATTGTCCCTCGGATGTATGCACATGCCCGTAAGTATATCTATCCAGCTGAGACTTATGAATGATTTTAAAATCAAAAACTAATCCTACTTGGATATAACACTGAACCAGAATAACGATTTATTGCATAATCGAATTAGATTAGGTTGAGGAGGTGGCATGTATAAACAAAAGGTGATTCAATTAGATATGAAGATTTAACCAATATACAAACTGTGTAACGATAACGTTCGGGTATATCCAAAATGGAGATAAAAATTTGGAATAACTAATGAAGCTATTCATTTATATATTTCTTTTTTCTTGAAGTCTGTGAAAACATGTAGCTCTGTTGGTCGAGTCAGAAACAAGTTGCCAAGAAAAGAACTTAGAATAAAATAGCTCTTCAACTTTTAATCATTTATCAAACAACTTAAGCAAAATAGATAAGGCACTAATGGAAATTTGATAAAGTGTTTCTCACAATAAAATAGCACTGGCTCTTTTTAATGAAAAAATATGCTGCGTCCGCATACGACTTCCCAACCGCTCTCAAAACAATATGAAAATCGTCCAACTGACATGTGCAACATGTATTACTTTTCTGCTATTACTCTAAGTATTGTATTAGTGTAAAATTTTCATCTCTGAGAAAAGGCCGGAAAAATGGTTATGCTCAAATAATTGCCAAATTTTCAGTTTTATTCTTATTCAAGTTAAACAGTTCCTTCTACATCAAAACTGAATATGACCATTGTTGTTTGTCGGGTCACTCTAAAACGTTTACATATGTTGAAAACCGACAATCAGATATTTTACATGATTAGAATACTTTTAATCTGGGAATCGAATAAGTGGTTATTTCCGCTATCGAATTTGTAGACTATTCTTAATATATAGCAACAATAAGTCCGACCAAAAATGTCGGAATTTAGATATAAAAAAACTTGTCAAACTACACCCATTAAATTTTGTAATAAAAAAATACATGAACGTATAGAGGGTAGTGCAGGGTTTTCGAATATACGACCCTGATTCATAACACTGATATCTGAAATACAGATATGATTTTCTAATTTTAGTATATAAAACTCGAATTATAAAACCGAATTTATCCTTTATTCTGTTAGAGTAGGAGTTACCTTGTTTCCAATAACAAAAACATCAAACTCGGTGCATTTTATTGTGTACCTATAACCAGGAAACATAGATAAAACAATTATTAACTAAAAACTAGAACCGACTTCATTAGATGATGCACTAAAAAGTAGAAAATAACAACACATATAAGAATTATAAAAATATATTGAAGATGGTGCCAAGAGATGACATATCAGCCACAGAAGATTCTTTGCATATAGCCACGTGTTTCCGAAATGAGTAAAAAAATGTATTACCTTTTTAGTGCCCTAAATATAGAACCTTGAGATGTCATTAAAAAAGTACAGATGCTTAAAAAAATACTAAATCTTTTTTCCTCAACTGTTGAGTTCAGGTATATGACATGGTATAGAAACATACTTAGAAATTGAATCAAGATAAAAAAGTTGTTTTCATTTGAAAAAATGAAGTTGATGGTCGTCACTTATTATCATCTATACATAAAGTTACCATAAATATTTTTTACAAAAAATTGGACTGACTTTATTTGTTGGGGCACTGAAAAATACTATTATTATGCTTTATCGAAAGGACAAGCTTTATCAGACCTTGAAAAACGAAATTACCTACATAGAAAAACAAACAAACAATGAATTGAATTGTATACGTCGTTTTTTTGGGAAGTTGGTCAAAAATTGATAAGCTTGACACTCATGTGATTTCAATGACGACTTTATGAACCAATCACACAACTGAGTTAAACCTTATACTATTTAACCTGATTAATTTTACAATAGATAAACTTAATTAAATAGTATACGTTTTTCTAAAAATACATTCAATAGAACTAAATCAAATTTAATTCAGAATTCCAAACATAACTAGTTTTTTTTCTTTCAATATTTTTATTCTCTCATGAACTATTCAAAGCCTCTCATCACAGATTTCAGGTTTTTGACATTATTTAATTTAATTTATTTGTACTTCTTTTTTAGCATTTGTTGAAGTAGCCAAGGCTGTAAGGCCACTGTGATTATAATTTTCTCCTTGAGGATTTAACAATTATTTATATTTTTACAGAACAACGTGTGAAGCCATCGGGAAATACAGAGGCAATTTTGGCGCTGATGTTAATTGCATGGATCAATGTTTGGTGTATTCTGTCTCCAGCAATTGTTCATCGCAAGAATGTTACTGTTACGAAGAGTGAAAACGAGTTCAAGAATTAACTTGTCATTTATTTTCTAATAAAAAAATCAATCTCAGTCGTTTATAATTGAAGTAGAGAAACGCAGAGTAAGGAGCAATTTTCCAACAGGCAGTTATTGCAATAAGGAACTAATAAATTGATGAGCTAATCATCAAAATCAGTGAAGTAGCTTGAAGTACATTGTAAAAATGTCCAGATTTATAAACCGATATTCATTATCGATTAGGGGCAAAATTCCCTCCTTCATATAATGTAACGCTTACGGAATTTTGAATAGCATCCTGTGACCTATTCATCTCTGAGGAAACATTTGATTTAGATATTGACGCATTTTAGTTACATAATAAGGCGGGGCTCCATTTTTCTGATACCAAATGTCGTCTGAAAGTCGTTCAGGATTTACATGATTCGGAAATAAACGCTGTAATAATAGAATAATTTGCTCCTGTAACATTTGTAAATGCCGTTTGGCGTTTAGATATGCTCCAAAAAAGAATGACTGAATGATGTGCCTCCTGCTTATCCCTGCCCATACATTAAATTTTTTAGGGTATTGCGTGTGACTTTCTGTCATCCAGTGAGGATTGTGGTCAGACCAATAGCGACAGTTATTTCGATTTACATAACCATTGAGCTGCAGTGTCATCTCTCATCCGAAAAAAGAATGTTATTAAAAAAATTACATTAATTTCACAGGAGCATCTGTATTAAGTTCTTATACCAAATGTACTTTGTACGGATTACATTTATTTTTGGACAATGTCCTCCTTGTCCATCTCCCTCTAATATTATGATTTAGGGCCAATTTTGGTATTGACGTAATCGGTTCTTCTTGCATATTGAGCATAACATTAAGCAAGAAATCTTTATTCGTAGCCGATTTACATCGACCGTATTTTGAACAATTTTTAATATTTCCCGTTTTGTTTAACGTCCGCACTACCTCTGACATCGTCGACTTTGAAATATGAGAGCTCTTTCCAGGAATGTTGCAATTAAAACGTCGCATGGATCTTGTGAATAGGCGTCGTTTTTGATGAGGAAAGATTGCTTAAGGCGGTCAATGGACAGCATTATGGGCTCGCTAAATATGCGCAGCGTAAAGGTCCTGTCGTTGTGGCTAGTCACTTGATGAGGAGCAGAGGAAGGGGTCTCCAGGATACCGCGGATGGTTTCCTCTCTGAAGAATACGTAAGTGCAAGTTGAGAGATCCTTGAAGACGAAGATAGACGGTTGACGTTACAAGATGCGGATGTGGGGCGGAGTTGACCATGATGTGTCGGATGTAGTCAGTGAAGACGGTGATGTTAGGAAAAAGCTATTGGCAAGTATGAGAGGCGAGAATCTCACCGGAGAGGTGTAGGGGCCCTCCATACACTAGATCCGCGGTGGAGGATGACGGAAAAACTTGCAGCCAAGCATCCTGGGTACTACATCAGAGCTACCTTGAATTGCCGATGGGAACGTGTGGCTAAGCGTTTGCAACTGAGAAATAGCTGGCAGAGCGATTGTGCACGAATTGGCATCCTGGGTCAGTAATGATAGGATGGGCGTGACGGACGCATTAGCGAAAAATACAGCAGAGGTTTCCTTTGTAGAATAATAATAATAATAATAATAATAATAATAATAATAATAATAATCTCCTTTATTTCCAAAGATACAATAAAACATTGTGTATGGAATTGCGTCAATCTAAGTACATATATACAGTTACTATTACTTATAATCTATGGCTTATAAATAAAAATATAAACATTAATGTATAGGGACAAGGACTTATCCAAAGAAACGTGAAATAAAATTAAAATATACATTTTATTCTAATAATGAAGATACTCATTTAAATTATAAAACTCTTTCTTTATCAGATATTCCTTGAGTTCTTTTTTGAAACGAGAAAATGTGTGGCTATTTTTGAGAGTTTTATGCCCAGGTGGTTTGGGGAATTTTTGCTGATTTCCAGCCGACATTTGACCGCACGAAGATCATTTTTTGCTCGAGTAGAATGTTCATGAAAATCAGAATTACAGGGGAATTTCGACTTATTCAGAAATATATATTTACACGTCTCATAAATAAATATGCCTGGTAGTCATTAAACCTAATTTTGTAAACTTCGTACGACATGATTCCTGTTGCGTAAGGCCCAGGATACATCTTATGACCCTCTTCAGAGTAATAAAAATTTGAATAGAAGCATGTGAAATACCCCAGAAACATATGCCATAGTGCAGCCTAGATCCTACATAGGCATTATAAACAAATATTAGTTGTTTCAAATTTAAGAAACATTTTAAATTTCTAATAATAAAACAGAGGCTGTTTAATTTAGAATTTAGTGAATCACACTGAGCCTTCCAGTTTAAATTTTCATCTAAAATCAATCCTAAGAACTTGGTGTTGTCAGATCGAGAGATAGCCTCAGATCCCACAGTCAAAGATATATCTAGATTCTGATGATTCTGAGCAGTATGAAATCTTATATAGGTGGTTTTTGAGCTATTGAGATATAAATAATTATTACCAAACCATCTAAAGAGAGTTCTAAGGCCGGCAGTACAGGCCCCTTCTATTTCATTGTTTTTGGTTGACACAATAAATGATGAATCATCAGCATATAATGTCACAAGCCAATCAGGATCTACTTGGCACATTATGTCATTTATATAAGAAATAAATAGAATGGGTCCCAGCATTATTTGCGGTGAAAATTGTTGGTTAGGGTTCGCCTTCTGAGAGACTACAGGAGTGCTTATCGCAGGTGTTGCCACGTTGCATGTTTCAGAATTCCTTGATATTTGAGTATCTATTGGAGTACTTTCTTGCTTCTCATTATTTCTAAAATGAATTTTGCATTGTAGTAGGTTGATGATGGCTTCTTTATCACATATTATTGTGCACTTGTCTAAAATTATTTTATTTTTATCCTTTAGCGTTCGTTTCAAATACGAAATTTCTTTGCGCAGTCTGAATAGTGTGTCCTCTAAACTGTCGTCAAGTTTATCACAGCATTTCACTTGTTCATTAAAAATTTTCAGGTTTTTCTTTATGCAGCATGCTCTATGCAAATCAAACTCACAATTTACACACTTTACTAAATTTGTTTTGGCACTTTTGCTACAAATTTTGCAAACTTTTTTGTTAGACATTATAAACGATGTACACTTTACACTGTTGCTATCATGCTATCATCAAGTCTCTCGCCATCCTTATCTGGGACATAAACGTAGTAAGTTGCCAGGTCATTTCCCCGCAGAACCCTGAGACTTGCATTATCCCAGGGAACCAGTGAGGTAACCGTTGCCTCTAGCCCGCCTGCGCTTCTTACATCTGCGCAAGTCACTAGAAGGTATCAGGGCTGATTCGTGCATTTGACGAACCTTACTTGCGGTCCGTTCTCTGGCACTGCATCATTGGCTTTCATAATGGAGCGCTGGATAGCATTCAGCCTATTCGTTTCCATCTGTTTTTTAGGATACCCTTCCTCCAATATGGCTATCCGTTCAGACGAGGTGGAGGAATTGTCCCTTGCTGCCTGGGGCAATTACTCGCCTTCGCAATGGCCTCTACTGGGCGTTTTTTCGCCTCTTCTTTAGCCTTACTAAACTTAGCGTCCTTTGGTTGCTTATTTCTTGTGAAGTTTTCCTTGATCACACCGTTTTTGGTGTAATCAAGGTATTCCTTCAGTAGAGCCTGCACCCTTCTTCTGGATGCCCTCGATAGCTTGATGCTATGGAGGTATTCTTCCGACGACATACGGTCCACTATTTCAAGAGAGTTCGCTAAGAATTTCCCTTCAGCGGCTTCTACAACCTTGCTCATGTTAGTTGTCTCCTGGGCAGTTTCCGATGGTCCATACAGATCCCACAGAAGCTAGGGATCCTCCTCTTTAGTGCTCCGCTTGAAGAGGTAAGGCTATTTACAATGGGGTTTCGCCCGGTGTCACAAGGTGGGACCAGTAGAAGCCGATCTTCTGTTCGATAACGCAACCCCTTGGCCCAGTCCCCCATCGTGAGGTTCAGGTTTTTATTGAGGTTGTCTGATCTTGGTTCAGGCCATTAAGCCAAGACCCCCAGTATTTCTTGTTCGCAACTATTGCTATATTAGATCCTTATAACGTTGTAAAATTACTGGTAGAGTATCGAAAATAACATTACAATCATAACTTAAGTGGTTGAAACAATTACACAAATTATAAATTGGAGAACAGTTCATAACATTTGATCTGCTATATTTCGTATAAAAGGGGTAAGTCTGTCTCATACTAAGTTTTGGAACATGAAAAATTATTTTACCGAGGAGAAATGGACAATCAATTTTATTATGTAGCAGTTTGAACAAAAAGAAAATCGCTGCACATTCACGTCTACATTTTAAAATATCGATCCCAAAACTTTTTGTTAAGACAGAGTGATCAAAACCTCTCGCAGGATATGAACCATTACGTTTAAAGAACATATATTTTCGCTGAATAGATTATAATTTGTTGCAAGCGTTCAGGTAACCCGGTGACCAATTTTTTTTTAATATCTGGAATACAGTCCCGAAGAGGTATACAGGATACCTGTGCACGGGTCCAGTTAACAAACAACCATGGCTCAGGCGGGATTCGAACCCGCGCTCACGATGAGCTGTGCCAAGCTACGAACGCTCTTAGCCCACTCAGCCATCGTGACCCCAGAAGCATATTCAAATTTGCTACGAATGATAGAGAAATATAAATTTTTGAGTGTATTATTATTTGCAAACTGATTCCTAATGTTCCAGAGACCTAGGCTGTAATAAAAATAAATGTTTAGTGAAAGTTAGCTTAGTATCAAATATAACACGAAGGTGTTTGAATTCGGAACAGCTTTGCAAAACTGTTTCATTTATATTGTAGTCAAAGCATATCATGTTCATTTTACGAGTAAAAGACATGATTTTACGTTTATTTGTATTTAATGTCATTCTGTTCTGGAGACACCATGCATTTATGATATCCAAGCTTTGTTGCAACTCAAGACAATCCCGAGAGTTATTGATCCGCGAGAACATTTTCAAATCATCTGCAAAAAGTAGATGGGGACACCTGAAGTAGCAACATATGGTGAGGACCTGCAGTCTCCATTTTTAACAACTTGTAACCTATGAGACAGATAAAATTGCATTTGCTCAGAAAAAGCAATGGCTCGAAGTTTCAACAGTGAGACATGATGATCGAGTTGGTCGAATGCATTTTGAAGATCTGTATAAATGACATCAACTTGACCTTGACTGTTGAACCATGAAACCATGATGATTGGGAGAAATTGTATTTTTCACCGCACTATAGATACATTCATAAAGTATATTTTCAAACAGCTTCGCAAAATTATATAGAAGAGCAAAAGTTCGATAATTAGATATTAAGGTAGAATCGCCAGACTTTAGTACAGGGCAAATTTTTGTTACCTTCCACAAATGAGGAAAATGATTTGTTTTTTAGATAATATTAAAGAGGACAGCAGATGGTTTCGACAAGGCAAAGATACAGTCTTTTACTAACAAACTAGGTATGTTGTCAACGCCAGTGGTGTGCTTATTACTAAGTTTTTTAGATGCTCTAATTATATTTTGTTCCGTTATACTGGGAAGTGAAACGGAAATATTACTTGAGTAAAGATTATAAAGAAGATTCTCAGCATGATTAGGAAGAGAAGTTGTGAAAACACTGGAGAAAAATTTGGAGAATCCTTCAACAATGTCTTGAGAATCTTCCTATTTCTTATCCATATAGATAATATTACCAGGAATGCGATAGTTACCACGTTTGTAATGAACTAATGACCAGAAGCTCTTTGTATCGTCGCTAATCCTTTCTTCAATATTGATAATAAACGCCTTATCGGCTGCCTTGGTCTGACTTTTAATAAGACCACGTAATGCTTTGAATTCAATTTGATATGAGGCTATTTTATGCTTTGAAAACATATCGTTGCAGAAACTCTTTCTACGTATATTTGATTTAATTTCTTCTAATCCATGAAGGAAAGCGATGCCTAGTAGCCCTGCAGATCTGGGTCTATAACATTATTGGGTATCAAAAAAAAATCAAATTCGCTTGTATTGATAGACGGTGGAATGTAAATGCTATAAACTAACACAATAACATTTTTGAACATGAGTTTACAACCAACAATATATATAAAAGGAAACATATTTGTCAACATCTGGACATCAATACTAAGAGCACACTTCTAACTGCGATCACATCGAAATACATAATAATTATCAGGAAAAATCTCCAAACTGTCCACCTTATCCGTAAGCCAGGTTTCAGTTAAGCAAATAATGTCAAAACTATTAATCATAACAGAATTATAAAGTTTGTTTACATTAGTATAGAGGCCCCTTACATTCTGATAATATATATAAGAAATAGAATAATAATTGTAATTGGATGTGTTTAGCGGTTTAAAGAAACAATTTTTCAACTGCTTATAATTTTCAATTTGAAACAGCGAGCATTATCTGTGATTTGTTTACCTTTTTTAATTATACTGTGAACATATTCTTCAGATTTAAAGAACACCTTTACGGGCCTAACTTTGCCTGGTGCCTCGTTGCCAAGTCGAATAACTTTCATATCTTCTACTACTTCTGATGGAAGAGAAGTACTAAATATTCTACCAATTCCTGGCGATCGGCAGCAATACACTCCTGCGGAGTTTGATGTTTAGGCTCCGGTAACCTAAACACAACCAAGTTGTTTTTCCTCTTTTCCCTCTCAGATATTTCCTGGATTACATTTTCCATAACTGAAGTTACCGGTTGAGAGGAAAAGGTACTTGATTTCAAGGTACCAATCTCGTTTTGCAATTTTGTAACTGCATCTTTGAGATCATTTACCCGTTGGAAAGAGGTGGCACTTGATTTTAAATTGTATATTTCTCCTTGCAAATCAGTCACTGCAGTCTTGAGATCATTGTCTGGTTCTAAGTGGACGGCGCATGATTTTAAGTTTCCAACTTCTTCTTGCAAGTCAGCTACAATAACCTTGAGATCATTTATATCTTTTTGAACATTACAAAATTTTTCTTCAAGATTGGAAAGCTTCTTACTGAAATCATCTTTAATCGATGCCAAAGTTTCCTTAAATCGCCCAGTTCGCCTATGAATTGACTGCAATTATTACATTGGATCTTTATCGATCGCGATTTATTTCTAGTAATTCTTGCGTCATCAGCATTTAGTCCAATGCAACTAATATGGACCTCAGATCTGCATCCATCGCATACTGTAGCCGGTGAAGTCTTAGACGACCCGTTACAATTGGGACACTCTCTTGTGCTCATTTATAACTTTCTAGATTCTTCACGGAATCGCCAGTTAACCGGAAACTCTGTATAATAGTTCTAATTACCTTTCGAGATTGTTCGATTTGTTTAGGACTGAAATCATGTTGAGGTTATGATTTATGATTAAAATCATATCACACGATAATTTTGTTATTTATACTTACTTTACTTTACTATACTTATACTTTATACTTTGTGCAGCCATCTCCTTAGTAATAACAAGGGTAATAGCAAATAAACTTTATTTCAGAAGAACGTGACAAAATAAAACAATGAACTTCAATATTACAAAATGCTACCGCTACCATCACCTTCAGATTTTTTATATCGTGTGTTAATATGTCATACAACAGTAACGACAACTCAACCTAATTAGACAGAAATAGAGAGTGCCAACATAATTTTGGATTGTATGACAACATGTAGGAATGTACCTAATTGAATTGCACTAGGAACTCGCACTTTCGAAATCGACTAACCACACTTATAATATAAAGAGAGAGAGCGAGTTGCAGAAGGCATTGAAGTTGTCTTGGGCACGTAGTTTATCCCTGTAACAGAGTAATAAATAATTGTTTCTTATTTTGTTTGAAGAGAGTGGCAGTAAGACTTGTCCATGGGACATCAAATGACACGAAAGTGAAATGATCGTTTACTTGATTAGTCCAGATATATTTTCAACACAATTTTCAAAGGTAGTAAATATGTAGAGCAGTCTTAAGAAGCATATTTTTGGTAGTCTGCTGTTATCCATTTCGAGGAGTTTTATAAGCCAGTTTAACGTTAACGTTACATTATGTACGAGAAGCTAGTTCTGCGTGTTTTTGTTATCATAACACAATCAGGTGTACTTTGGAGAAACAGAATTAATCTAATGAAAAAGGTGATTTGAGCTCTTCCTAATAGGTTTGAGTATCTCTGGCCCCAAACGAGAAGAGAGCTAGACCTGATACTCAAACCTAAAGAATCTAGCAACTGTGCCTTGGAATCCCAGCAATTAATTTTTGATCTAGTCGTTAAAGAGACCACACTACCGACGGCTTGTTTTTCTTTTATACTAGTTGTATTAGCCATAGGTTGAAACAGTGTGGAGAATCCGAAAGCTTCTCCTAGGTAGGTAAACTGGTTAACAATTTCAATACTAAAGCCATCGACTGTAAAAGAAATGCTACGAATGTAACGGCCACCTCGTGTAAATTGAATTATTTTAGTTTTGGAGTCTTTGATTGTGACACGGTTTATGGTTGAATAGTCTTCGAAAATCCTGATCTTTCGATGTAAATCTACTTCTAAGTGAGCAAGGATAATAAGATCGTCCGCATAGAGTAGTATTAATAGTTCACATATATTTTATAATATCTGGGCGACCGAGATTTGCTCGGGTAACACAGAATTTAGAGTGGGTCTATAATAGTTACTCTTAAGTTTAAAAAATTGCATATTTATTGTTAAAGTGTATTGCCATCGGTAAATATTGCTTTTATCATTCACATGGCTCAGAATTTAAAGATTCCAAAATAAATATGAATCTGAAACATGCCAGAACTCAGCTGTATCACCAATCGACTTCTCAACCCCCCAAACAATATACATACAGAAACTTTTATCTTCGGAGCCATTCTCGAAATAGCTAGTGTGAACCTCGAGGATCACACTGATTGTATATGAAAGTATTGTCAATCGATTTTTCGACTCCGAAAACACCTTTTTGCTATTTTTTACCAAAATCTGCTAACCCTTCCTTGAAATAGCTAATGTGTACCTTAAGGGTCGCAATATATTAGATATGTACAAATTTTCATTGAAAATTTCCGATTATATTTTCAGAATCTCATATTAACATCTTTTATTTAAAAAATGGGTATTGTTAAAAGAAACTTAAAGGTGATCAGAATTCAAACCGAGGAACTCTGGATTAATACCCCAAAGCCAAACCATAGTGTAACGTTTAACCCTGTGCTAAACGTTGTGGGGTAAGTTGACTTGCGTGATACTCAAAATTCGCAGATTGTTTCCAATGGTTTATTTTCAAACACTCTGTACACGATCTTCTGTTGTAGTACAACTGTCACTTTGACTATCGCGTTTCAACTACTTTCGGCTTATGTCTCCAATTGACTGATACCATAAACTGACTCTCTTCCGTGATCGTCACGGCTTTATATATCTGATCTATATAGACGCACATAATTAATGTTCTAGATCCTTGTCAAACTGACTGAAATAGTATGACAAATTGTACCTCACAAATTGTTTCTGGAAGGATCGAGAATAAATCTACTATAATTCTAGAACTACATAATATACATATACATGCAATAACTATTGTTGTACAGTTGCAGATAGATTGATAACTTTTGGCACCAACTTCACAAGTACCAGCACCAATAGAATTAATATTATTTTATACTTTTCAGTGCACCAACTAATAACGTCCGTCCAATTTTTTGTAAAAAATATTTATTTCACACTTTTGAGTGTAACATTAGTAACGAAAATCGTGGAACGTTCACTAATAGCAATGTACTTATCCTATTACCCACGTATATTCTTTGCTTGTAGTTGTTTTTATTGAGATCTCAAATCATCGCTGCAGAAATACGCTTAAGAATTTAATGTTACCATTTTAACAACGATTTAACTCAAAAACTGTAACTCTGAGAGTTAAAAAATGTTCATTATAAATGTTGCTAAAAATAATGATGTCTTTGATGTAGTATCGAAAGATTTTCAATTTTCGAAAGAAATCACCCTCTCTACATAGCAAAAATGAGAAACTAACATCCCTCCATCTCAAAAACCGTAACACTTTTGAAAAAATGTTCAATTTAACCGTTTCCAGATATTGTTCTTTCCTGAATTACACCAACTCAGATTTTCGACAAAATTTGCCCCCTCCACCCCATTCGGGGGCGGTTTTCAAAGAGAAGGAGATTTTGGATCTGCGTTTTTGTGAATGTGGGGCCATTTCTCAATCCTCCTCTTTGAAATGAATCAAAAATCATCAAAATCGGAGTTCGTTTACTATATAAAACGGGCGGTCAAACAAAAAAAAGCAGACAGTCGAATTGTATACCTCCTCCGTTCGGGGTTCATCGGTCAAAAACGAGTTTTCGAGAACTTGTGAAGTTACATCAATTAGAAACCATTCTCTATAATCATTTTTTTTAACTCAATAGTTATATTAAAACAAATGTTACTGAATGGAAATAGTTGAATAATTCTACTCTTCTCAACAGTTTCAGTGAATAGGCATTTTATATATTGCGGAGAACCGGCGTATTCCGGTTAGGTATATATTCATTTTAATGATTATTATAAATCAGTTGTCAATGAAGTACTAAATACAGGAGTAACAATTGACATTAGCTCTGCCTTAATTTTCCCATTTGAAATGTGAAATCGAGAACGTTTGATTGAAAATGAGAATGAAGATACAGCACGTGTAGAGCTCTTGGAATTATGTGATTTTATTTTCAGTGGGATATTCTGGATTAATTAAAATATAATTAATACTGTAGTATGCCTGATTACGTCCTCTCTATTGTAGTGATAGTGTTTTTTTTGGATGAACTTTGATATTGTCTGCAGGTATGGTAATTTAGTGCCAATAGCTAATGTATTAGATCTTGCTTGAACTCTGCAAGGCTACCATCTGGCCAGCAAAATAAATAAAGCAATTCAGTGTATACGAAATTTATTATAAGACATAAATAACACAAATTATAGCGCTAGTAACTGTGTCTAATTCGGATGTTTTATATAATTAAATAATTGATCACCATCAAAATGGAAGGGGAAGAGAAGGATCCTCCTGACAAGCCCAGTTTGAAAAAAGATTTCTTGTTGTAAAAACAAAAGATTTAGTGCGTTTGTTTGCATTATTTGTGAAAATGTGTCTGATTACTCGTGCTATAAGCGTAGGAAGTCTGCACGAGAAATATCACAAAGTTTTGTTATCTGTGACAAACATGATCATTTTTATATAACAGCTAAAATTAGCGAGGATACGCTCGACGAAAATGCCAAGAAAATAATAGCCCAGGTAAAACTGTATGAAAAAAGTCAAGCACAACAAGAAACACTTGATGACCTGTTAAAGAGCATCTATGAAGTTATCCAAGCTAATAAGGAGGATGATAATAATAATAAAGTGGCATCTCTCATTCGAGAAAACGCACTGCTCAGAAAACTTGTTGCAGAAATGCTAGACAAAAACCAAATTTTGAAAAATCAACTTAACAAATATCCACCACAAAGTACGGATTCTTTTGCCATTGTTGTACTGTCGAATTTACCCTCCAAGAGAAGTGAACGCGTACCGGAACTAATAATTTCCGCGAAAGGTCAGGCCAGCAAGGTAGGTTTAATTAAAAAAGTTAAAAACTCTCTACAAAACGATGTCATAGTTTCAGTCGACAAAGTAGTAGAAATCAAAGATGGCTCAACAGCGGTCAGGTGCAGGATGTATTCACAAGTAACAAGAAGTAACAAGAACAACTATCGGGTTGTCTTGGGCTAGCTGTTAATATTAACCTGAAGTGTATGAGGAAACCAAAGATGCTTATTACTGGGAAAGACAGCGAATTAGTGATCGATGATATTCTAGCAAACATAAATCAGAGAAATCTCCGCGAATCCGAGAGTGAGTGTACTTATCTTTTCAAAATAAAACGTCAAAATTACTAAATGTCGTTGGTTTATGTCGGACATCAAAGATGCTTGTCTACGATGAACTTACCGCAAGACCGTGTTACAAGTATGGTCGTTTTGGCCATAGTGGATCAAAATGCAGAAATGATAAATGTTGCGTATATTGCGGTACTTCACGAAGCTACAAGTAATTTCAAGTGTCACAACTGCCTTTTTATAAATAATAAGTATAACCAATCTAAAGATGCCAAACACTGTGCTATAGATACTGTCAATTGTTCGTTCCTAAAAAGGAAAGTTGACAATTGTGAGACCTGTAGTGCCGGCCTTTATGGGCAAACCTGCGAAGGAAGTCATAGGTTCAGTGAATCTATGTTGGCAGATGAGACAAGGGAAAGTACTTTTGCAACAACGCAATGGCTAGCAACTGTCTCTCCCCATGTTTCTCGCACTCGTCACCCAGCCGAAGACGATCAACAATAGCAATGACCACACAGGCTCCCGGAGATGTCAGAGCACTTGATGACCCTTCCACGCACTCTTCTTTTGTAAGACAGGATGTTAATGACGATGCAAGTAATGCTTTAATTTATTATAATATTTTTCTAAATGAACAACAATGTGATAATGTAAAGGCTATTAATAAATCAATTAACGTTAATGTATTTATAAATATTCGAGGTTTGCGAAGTAATTTTAATAATCTGCTGGTATTTCTTAATGGCATCAACTTTAATCCACATGTTATTGTTTGCACAGAAACTTACAGAGTGCCTTTCGCTGATTACTACAATATACCTGAATATAACAATATTTACAAGGAGAGTCACGCCAATTTGGCGGATGGGGTTATTGTTTATGTTTTGAAGTCATTAAATTATACTTCTGACATTGAATTAATAAATAAATTGTCTATAATTAATCTAAACATAAATTTGACGACAAGTATGATTGTTAAACTCTGCCCTGTATAAATGTCATGATATAAACAACGATATTTTGGCCAGAACTATTGATCAATTTTTAAAAAATCACAAAAATTCAAAGAATCATTTCATGACAGATGACTTTAACATGGACTTGTTATCCCTTGACTCTTGCTGTAAAGAATATCTTAATAACTTCTTAAATTATGAATTCCTACCGCTTTTCTCGAGTTTAACGAGACCCAATGAATATTATATAACACGAGGATCTTGTATTGATAATTTCTTTTATAAAGGGTATCTGGAAAATGTTATTGCCTACAAGTATAATAACGTACTTACCGACCACTATCCACTTTTTACCACATTTAACTTAGAATTAGTCTATGTTAAAACCAAAAAGGCACAAATTATTAATTACTACAAGTTATTGAGCTTAAGTATTAACACATGCTGGGATGATATATTTTCTGAAAACAATAAAACTCTTGCTTTTGAGAAATTATTAAGTAAATTTAAGAATAATATACATCTGTCTATTATAACGAAGAATAAAATAGTAAAAAACCATAAAAAGAGGAAAAAGTGGATAACGAAAGGTTTGAGTATATACTGCAATACCAAAGAACTTTTATATGATATATGGAAACGTACTAACTGTATTAAGGCAAAAAAACGAGTACAAATTATATACCAAACTGCTTCATAAGTTAATTAATAAGGCTTAGTTTTTATATGATGAAGCGGATATTAAAAATAAATATCAAGACCGTAGAGGGCTTTGGAATTTTGTTAAAGACAAATTAAGCTTGAATAAAAGTACTGACCAACCAACCTCTTCTAGGCTCTTGGCCACGCCTCATCCGAATCCCTTCAAAATCTTCGTCTCACCGCTCGAAGATACCCTCAATTGCTAGCGCTTCGCCGAGGACTTCTACATCAAATTTTGCTCACTTCCGTAATCCAAATACGCCCTTATATTTATTCCACAAACGTTCATAAGTTGCTAGAAACAACTTTCGGTTGGATCAAGCATTAATCTTACCTGGTTTGTGCCGACCTCCGTCTTGGCCTCACCACTGGTCTGACGGGTCCGCTCTCGGCTCCCACCTGGACGTCTTTGAGGACAATCTCGTTGCCAGTGTGTCTTATCGCCGCAAATCCGACATCTATGGCTGGTAGTGGACAGTCCCTACTTAGGCGAGTCGTCATCTTCTGGCAGTTGAAGCATCGCCGCATGCCTGAAGCCCCTCGATGGCCTGGCACGCCTGCCCTGGAAGCCGCCTGCTCAGGTCATCGACTCATCTGGCATCTTTTGACGTGCCACCAGGTCTCATAATGTGATGGCAAAGTCACGCCGCCTTGGGAAGGCCCCTCTCAATTTCTCGTTCCACTCTGCCCAGGTCAGGTCAAAAATGGTCAGTTGGTTGAACCATCGCCAAGTCGCCCCTCCAGCTTGGACTGTACTATAACTGATTTGTAATAGTCCGACCAGCAGGTGAATATGTCTCAGTGATTCCAGCCTTTGGAGCCACCTAACGATGTCGGAGCAGGATCCTCCGGATCAAATGGCCCCACCATCTCCAGCCCCAGAGTAATAGGCCGCCTGCTCCTCTTGCTTTGAGCCCGCCGGCTCCTAGGCTGTCTCCGCCGCTACGCTCGTTGATTGACGCTTGATCATCGCATCACTGCTCTTTGCTAGGCCGCCCGCCATAAGAGCATTGGTAAGATCACTCACCTCCAGTTCTGAGAGTCCAGCCAACCGCCTAGGGCCTAGACTCTCCTCCCTCCGACCGCTGTCCAGGGTTCACACCAGTCCTCCGCTTTGGGTTGTAAGACTCTACCAGATCCACCTCCTCGCTGAGGACTAAGTCACCCTCTTCTGACATGACTAGCCGTCGAAATTCACACAACCACCTGTTTTCAATTTACGGGATCTCCTTTGGCGCATAGTTGATCCTGCTTCTGATCAGTTTTTAATCTCTTTATTTGTGATTCCAAGGAACACAACACAATCTCCACTTCGCTTCGCTCGAATTGTCGTATTCTTTCGCCTTCCTCTCCTCGCAAGTCCGTCACTCGCTGCAAAGCCTGTACTGTCAGCCGCCCGCTTTCCAGCCTCTGCGCCCTCAATGCCGCATCCTTCCCCTCACGCCGCCGATCTTTTTCCGCACCACAGGAGCAGCATCGCTCTTTGCACTGTTCAAGATAATGAAATAAATCATAAAAATTCCAATTTTACAACTTGACCATGTTTAATGGTTTCTGAGATTGTGACATAAATCAACTGTTATTTTATGTAGACCTTTGGTCCTAAATTCTCCAAAACACCAGTAAGTTCTAGTGCAGCATATTGGTTTATTTTGAATCGGAACAGCAGTATGGTTTCAGTTGTACAGGCCCGTAAACTGGATCTGAATACACGAAAACGCTAAACTTACTTGATAAATTAATGTATACCAAACCATAATCAGCTATCCCTACAGTCAAAAGATGGTGGGGAAGCTTTTATGTTCCAATACGAAGGTCCGTAAGCTCTCAAGCTTGTCTCATTGACGAGTTTATGAATCGTGACATCAACAGAGTATCTCACAGTGTCGTTCATTCTAAGGTTCCCAGTGATTTTGTCTTCTGTGTTCTTTTGTCTCTCACAAAGTTTGTCTATTTCTGTTCCATCCCATAGGATAATTCTCAATGACGTCACAGAAGAAAATGGGATGAGACAACTTCATGTAGCTTAAGGATCTAAGTCCCATACACCTGCCATTCAGGAGGCGTCGAGTCTCTACAGACCAATTTCGAGTTCGGCTCAGCTGACCCTATCTACTATTGTCAAGTTTGTGAATAGAAAGCCTCTGTATAAGCAAAATAATTATTATCAAAATAAATTAAATTGCCGTAAGTGGTTTCAATCCTACACAAGAGTTGACACCCTGTATTGTACCTACATTAAGTATTAAGAACGGTAAGAATGGTCTACTCATTGCAAACATTGTTCGCTGCGTTCAGTCTGTTTGAGACCAGTAAACCTCACTGTTCGTGATGCTTATACTATTGTTGTACGCCCAATATATGAAGATAAGAATTTGAGAGTCTGAAGTAGGTGAGTTACTAGTCGACCAATTTGGCTTAGCAAGCTGTAAATCCAACTTAAAAACAACTTCTTCAATTCTCCAATTTTGTCCAAATATATGTTTTTTTTAAATATTTCAGGTGGGATCATTTGTTGAGTTATCAAAACGTTGCTGATGTGGTACACCAACACCCGATATATTCTTAAACAACCCCCTCATAGGTTTCTTAGTAATAAGACGACCTCTATTGATCATGTCATGAATACTTTGCCGCTGCTGTCTTGAAAGATCGAATGACATGTTAGGTCTGTCGTATCGGGATAATGCGGGTTCATAGCTTGAATAAAAATGTTGTTTAGGTGAATACCATCTGCATTGACCCGTACTTACATTGAATATTCCAGCAGGAGTTTTTGGGAATTTAGCACCACATATGATTGGGTAAAATAACATGCCATGTCATTTCTCTGGAGGACCTAATATTATTCCATCATCAGCCTCGTAGGAAAGTGGTGGCGATGATAATTGATAATAATTTTTAATCGAATATTTCGGCAGCTCTTCCAGAACTGAAGCGACTCCACCAATCCCAAAATAAGGAGAATGCTTCCGAGACAAGAGCGGAGAACAGTTGTTGTACTGAAAAATCGGCGCAGTGGTGTGGTTGCGATGGCTATCATCAAAATTATTGATGTGTAAGTGCTTAAGGCAGATACTCAAACCGTTCATAACGTCGATGAATTATTCGTGGCTGTGTTGCTTTGATTTCGATGATGAATTCGAGGTGGATAAATTGATGCGAATATCGATTAGATCATCCTAATCGTCAGAGATTTCATTTGCGAACATTTCTTGGAATGATTTCAGGTTTTTGGGTTTGAATTTTTTCTTTGAAATATTGCCCATAGCGTTAGGCAAAATTTTACATGCAATGTAACTGTATAGAAGCATGAAGGATGCAGATACCTGCAGAAATATCAAATGGTTATGAAGATGTGAAGAACCAAGCATATTTTTTGTCCTATGAGAAAGATTACAAAAAAATATTGAGAGGTGCTTTAGGAATTCTAAATCGACACCAATCAAGAAACTGAAATATTACATTGCGATTGTAAGCCAAATAAGTGCTACTGTCAATTCCTCTTTCTAAACTTGAGTACAACTTTTAAAATGCTTATTAAAATGTCAGAGATCTTACAAATAAAATGATTAGAGCCGGTTCTGCAAATCGAAAATAATTCTAGGACAACCTTTACCAAGTATAACAACCACCAGTTATTGGGTTCTAAAGTGCTAGAATAACTTCATCCTTCAACCAGGCCAGTTCGAAGTATGATCTCATTGGATACCACGTTCTTTCCTTAAATCATAACTTCTGACATTGCATAACGGTCTTTACGTTACCACTTGTAAAACCTGAACCATCAGGTATATATATGCTATACAGCATTTAAATTCTCTCCTACCTTATCGATACACACAATTATTCTGATGTCTAACTTCATAATTCCTAATAAATATCTTACCTGCAGCAAGTCTCAAGATTCGGGGACTTGGATGGAACCCTGCATCTGATCACTTCTTCTACTCTGTACGCTTGACTCGGTTTCAACGGCAATCATCAAGCGGACTGTGCTGAGTCAGATGGCTAGAATCTTCGACCCCTTGGGATGGTTAACTCCTGTCACCTTCTACGCCAAAATCTTCTTTCGTCAGCTCTGTCTCCTTCATCTGGAATGGGACCAACCTCTCTCAAATGAGGCCCAGCCCTCATGGTTGTGGTTTCAGTCTCAACTTCCCACTTTGTCAGAACTTCAGATACCACGATTCATCCCTGACGTTTCTTCTTCTGCGCATCAGTTGGTCGGCTTTTGTGATGCCTCTGAATCAGGCTACGCTGCAGTCGTCTATCTTCGCACTGTGGCACCGTCTAGTCACTGCCAGGTGTCTCTTCTAGCAGGTAAATCCAAAATTGCTCCTTGCAAGGCTATGACCCTGCCTCGTTTGGAACTATGCGGTGCCCATCTTCTCGCAAAACTCATGCATCACCTGTCCACTCGCGTGTTACAGCATCTCGGTGCTGAGTGCATGGCCTTCTGTGATTCTTCTGTGGTCTTGTGGTGGATCCGTGGCGAGAGTTATAAGTGGAAGACATTTGTTGGCAATCGGGTCGCTGAAATACAGGATCTCATACCCTCTAATTGCTGGAGACATGTGGTGTCTGAGGACAACCCAGCTGATTGTGCCTCTCGAGGATTGATGCCTGCAGACATACATCATCACCCATTGTGGTGGCATGGTCCCCCCTGGTTATCTGTCGACTCATCGTTATGGCCCCTCTCCTCTGTTGATTACTCTCAAACTGATCAAGTGGACGAAGAAGCCAAACCGATCTCTGTTTTGATGTTAGCTGCCATCTCCGATGAACCCACCATGATTGACCGGTTTTCCTCGTGTCTTCGACTCAAGCGAGTCACTGCCTTTTGTCGACGATTCATACTAAATGCACGTGATCCATCGTCCCGTCGGTCAGGTTTTCTCTCCTCTGCTGAACTTCAGGAAGCTGAAATCTGTTTAATACGTTTAGTCCAGTCTAACAACTTCGCTGAGGAGCTAGCTGAACTTCAAAAACCTTCTTCTCGTCATCGTCTTATCATGAAACTCCGCCTGTTTCGTGACGAGCATGGACTTCTACGTGTTGGAGGTCGCCTTTCAGCCTCCTTACTACCATATAAACACAAACATCCGGTTCTTCTACCAAAAACTAATCATCTCACTCATCTAATCATTGATGATGCTCATCTTCGCCTTCTGCACGCTGGTGCTCTGGCTACTCATTCGTTCATTCGTCAACGGTTCTGGATTTTGGATGGACGTAATGTGGTGCGTAATCATTTGCGTAATTGCAACCGATGCTTCTCTTGCAAACCCCGTCCTCTAATTCAACCAATGGGCAATCTTCCACCTTAGCGGCTATCCTCTGCAGCGGCTTTTCTCACTACTTGCATTGACTACGCCGGCCCATTTTATGTGACGAGTGCACGACTGCGTGGAGCCGTCAGCACCAAGGCATATTTGGTTGTCTTCATCTGTTTTACTACGAATGCGGTTCACCTAGAACTGGCGTCTGAGCTGTCCACCGCAGCTTTCATTGCTGCTTATCGTCGATTCGTTGCACGCCGAGGTCATCCTTCCGTTATCTTTTCGGACAACGGGACCAATTTCGTAGGGGCACATAACTATCTCCGTGATCTTGGCCGCCTATTGTCTACTCCACAATATCAGCAGAGCCTTTGCGATGCGGCATCCTCTTCCGGCACCGACTGGTGATTTATACCACCATCTAGTCCCCACTTCGGCAGCCTTTGGGAAGCCGCAGTAAAATCAGCAAAGCATCATCTCACTCGCGTTATTAGCGAGCAAAGGCTCACTTATGAGGAGTTTCTCACCGTCTGCACTCAAATTGAGGCAATTCTCAACTCTCGTCCTCTGTATCTTCCATCGTCTGATCTTCTGACTTTGAGGCCCTCACTCCAGGGCATTTCTTGGTTTTCCGCTCCCTCACCGCTTCTCCGGATCATGATCTCAGTTGCGTGTCTCTGAACCGCCTGTCACGTCACGGTGGCAACTAGTCCAACGACTTCAGCAAGACGTTTGGAGGCGTTGGCGTCAAGAATACTTGCATACCTTGCAACAACGTCACAGGTGGTTGCAGCCATCTACCCCTAACCTTTCAGGCACTGTTGTCATCGTTCAAGATGATAGTCTTCCTCCTCTGAAGTGGAGTATCGGCCGTATATCATCAGTTTTCCCCGGAGCTGACTCCACGACTCGTGTGGTTGATGTTGCTACTCCTTCTGGGACAATTCGACGACCAGTTGTCAAACTGTGTCCTCTTCCAAGTCAATAGGTAGCTTTTTTCGTCTGTTCACTCCTTTCGATTGATTTCACTGAAGGGATCCTTCAGGGCGGGCGGCATGTTAAGTCCTGAAAGATGGGCTGCCTAACGTCTCAAGTAATTCGTCTCGACTTCTGGCCCCCTCTTAGAGCTGACTATTGGCTTCAACGAGCTATCATATTTCTGACTGACTCTGTTCTGTTCTTCGTAAAATAATCATCTGCTTTTTCTCGCGTTGTATTTGTCGAACGACCACGTGCTCGCGATCTTCTGTTGAAAACGTGCTTAAATCCTTCTGTGCGCGAATTCATCTATTTCATCTCACAAATTGAGCAAATTAAATTGAAGTGCCTAGAGCCAACAGTGACCGCCAAGACGCTAGGGCCGAGGAGGGCATTCTTCCTTTTCTCCTTTTCCCGAACCCCCCGTCCTTGCTGAATGAGTGATTGCTGACCATATTCTACCTCTGGGGTAAGTACCTTTATATAATTTGCTCAATTGCCATCTCAATAATCATCTGAGATCGGTTCCATCAAAATTTCCGCTGGAACCCTTTACACAGCTATTCAAAAATTGTATCCCTCTGTGTTGGCACAAAGGTGAATCTCAAAGTAATGAGATTGTGATAGATATTCCATCAGTTCCTACAGATTGTGTTACCTTTTAACACGCTTATATTAACTTCACTTGTATGTTTGTATGTTTGTGAGTTTGTGAGTATGTAACTCTCCTTTGCATAAGGAGATGGATTTTCATTTCGCTTTTTCTTGGTTTGTGTAGAATGTTTTTTTTTGGAATTTTTTTAAAATGTTCTTTTTGGTTGGGAGCAGATGACCAGCGGGTTTCAGATGTTTCATCCCTTACCATCCCTTAGATATTAAGGGTTGAAAAAAATGCAATTATTTTTTTCAGAGAACCAAAAGAGATATCGAAAAAATTTAAAAACCACAAGATAGCCCCATCGATGGGACTAAACATGAAAAATCGTCGGCCGCGCGAATCCCATAGGAACCGCCACGTTCTGGAACATATGAGTGGGGGTAAATTTTCGGGATGAAAAAGGTGCTTGATCTATAATTCTATCTCCTCTGAAACTGTTTGAAATATCTCAAATTCTCTGATATCTTCGCAAAGCTGACAAAATTTCGCAGAGGATAGCACTTTTTGTTTTTCAAATATCCCTTTATTAAGGGCGCAAAGGGCGTTTAAAGTTGGGGGATGGAATTGACGCATTTTATTAGAAGGTTTTATCACGTAAAAAACGTCCAGAACTCAATTTTTATATCTCGGCAATGGTAGGTCCTAGAGGGCAAAATTTTCTTCCAAAATATGTTTTGGACTTTTTCAAGAATATGCCTCGCTCATACTAGGGCTCTATCTCTATTCTCTCTCTCTATATTTCGGGTTATTGTTTATGTTTTGAAGTCATTAAATCATACTTCTGACATTGAATTAATAAATAAATTGTCTATAATTAATCTAAACATAAATTTGACGACAAGTATGATTGTTAAACTCTCTGCCCTGTATAAATGTCATGATATAAACAACGATGTTTTGGCCAGAACTATTGATCAATTTTTAAAAAATCACAAAAATTCAAAGAATCATTTCATGACAGATGACTTTAACATGGACTTGTTATCCCTTGACTCTTGCTGTAAAGAATATCTTAATAACTTCTTAAGTTATGAATTCCTACCGCTTTTCTCGAGTTTAACGAGACCCAATGAATATGATATAACACGAGGATCTTGTATTGATAATTTCTTTTATAAAGGGTATCTGGAAAATGTTATTGCCTACAAGTATAATAACGTACTTACCGACCACTATCCACTTTTTACCACATTTAACTTAGAATTAGTCTTTGTTAAAACCAAAAAGGCACAAATTATTAATTACTACAAGTTATTGAGCTTAAGTATTAACACATGCTGGGATGATATATTTTCTGAAAACAATAAAACTCTTGCTTTTGAGAAATTATTAAGTAAATTTAAGAATAATATACATCTGTCTATTATAACGAAGAATAAAATAGTAAAAAACCATAAAAAGAGGAAAAAGTGGATAACGAAAGGTTTGAGTATATACTGCAATACCAAAGAACTTTTATATGATATATGGAAACGTACTAACTGTATTAAGGCAAAAAAACGAGTACAAATTATATACCAAACTGCTTCATAAGTTAATTAATAAGGCTTAGTTTTTATATGATGAAGCGGATATTAAAAATAAATATCAAGACCGTAGAGGGCTTTGGAATTTTGTTAAAGACAAATTAAGCTTGAATAAAAGTACTGACCAACCAACCTCTTCTAGGCTCTTGGCCACGCCTCATCCGAATCCCTTCAAAATCTTCGTCTCACCGCTCGAAGATACCCTCAATTGCTAGCGCTTCGCCGAGGACTTCTACATCAAATTTTGCTCACTTCCGTAATCCAAATACGCCCTTATATTTATTCCACAAACGTTCATAAGTTGCTAGAAACAACTTTCGGTTGGATCAAGCATTAATCTTACCTGGTTTGTGCCGACCTCCGTCTTGGCCTCACCACTGGTCTGACGGGTCCGCTCTCGGCTCCCACCTGGACGTCTTTGAGGACAATCTCGTTGCCAGTGTGTCTTATCGCCGCAAATCCGACATCTATGGCTGGTAGTGGACAGTCCCTACTTAGGCGAGTCGTCATCTTCTGGCAGTTGAAGCATCGCCGCATGCCTGAAGCCCCTCGATGGCCTGGCACGCCTGCCCTGGAAGCCGCCTGCTCAGGTCATCGACTCATCTGGCATCTTTTGACGTGCCACCAGGTCTCATAATGTGATGGCAAAGTCACGCCGCCTTGGGAAGGCCCCTCTCAATTTCTCGTTCCACTCTGCCCAGGTCAGGTCAAAAATGGTCAGTTGGTTGAACCATCGCCAAGTCGCCCCTCCAGCTTGGACTGTACTATAACTGATTTGTAATAGTCCGACCAGCAGGTGAATATGTCTCAGTGATTCCAGCCTTTGGAGCCACCTAACGATGTCGGAGCAGGATCCTCCGGATCAAATGGCCCCACCATCTCCAGCCCCAGAGTAATAGGCCGCCTGCTCCTCTTGCTTTGAGCCCGCCGGCTCCTAGGCTGTCTCCGCCGCTACGCTCGTTGATTGACGCTTGATCATCGCATCACTGCTCTTTGCTAGGCCGCCCGCCATAAGAGCATTGGTAAGATCACTCACCTCCAGTTCTGAAAGTCCAGCCAACCGCCTAGGGCCTAGACTCTCCTCCCTCCGACTGCTGTCCAGGGTTCACACCAGTCCTCCGCTTTGGGTTGTAAGACTCTACCAGATCCACCTCCTCGCTGAGGACTAAGTCACCCTCTTCTGACATGACTAGCCGTCGAAATTCACACAACCACCTGTTTTCAATTTACGGGATCTCCTTTGGCGCATAGTTGATCCTGCTTCTGATCAGTTTTTAATCTCTTTATTTGTGATTCCAAGGAACACAACACAATCTCCACTTCACTTCGCTCGAATTGTCGTCTTCTTTCGCCTTCCTCTCCTCGCACCTCCGTCACTCGCTGCAAAGCCTGTACTGTCAGCCGCCCGCTTTCCAGCCTCTGCGCCCTCAATGCCGCATCCTTCCCCTCACGCCGCCGATCTTTTTCCGCACCATAGGAGCAGCATCGCTCTTTGCACTGTTCAAGATAATGAAATAAATCATAAAAATTCCAATTTTACAACTTGACCATGTTTAATGGTTTCTGAGATTGTGACATAAATCAACTGTTATTTTATGTAGACCTTTGGTCCTAAATTCTCCAAAACACCAGTAAGTTCTAGTGCAGCATATTGGTTTATTTTGAATCGGAACAGCAGTATGGTTTCAGTTGTACAGGCCCGTAAACTGGATCTGAATACACGAAAACGCTAAACTTACTTGATAAATTAATGTATACCAAACCATAATCAGCTATCCCTACAGTCAAAAGATGGTGGGGAAGCTTTTATGTTCCAATACGAAGGTCCGTAAGCTCTCAAGCTTGTCTCATTGACGAGTTTATGAATCGTGACATCAACAGAGTATCTCACAGTGTCGTTCATTCTAAGGTTCCCAGTGATTTTGTCTTCTGTGTTCTTTTGTCTCTCACAAAGTTTGTCTATTTCTGTTCCATCCCATAGGATAATTCTCAATGACGTCACAGAAGAAAATGGGATGAGACAACTTCATGTAGCTTAAGGATCTAAGTCCCATACACCTGCCATTCAGGAGGCGTCGAGTCTCTACAGACCAATTTCGAGTTCGGCTCAGCTGACCCTATCTACTATTGTCAAGTTTGTGAATAGAAAGCCTCTGTATAAGCAAAATAATTATTATCAAAATAAATTAAATTGCCGTAAGTGGTTTCAATCCTACACAAGAGTTGACACCCTGTATTGTACCTACATTAAGTATTAAGAACGGTAAGAATGGTCTACTCATTGCAAACATTGTTCGCTGCGTTCAGTCTGTTTGAGACCAGTAAACCTCACTGTTCGTGATGCTTATACTATTGTTGTACGCCCAATATATGAAGATAAGAATTTGAGAGTCTGAAGTAGGTGAGTTACTAGTCGACCAATTTGGCTTAGCAAGCTGTAAATCCAACTTAAAAACAACTTCTTCAATTCTCCAATTTTGTCCAAATATATGTTTTTTTTTAAATATTTCAGGTGGGATCATTTGTTGAGTTATCAAAACGTTGCTGATGTGGTACACCAACACCCGATATATTCTTAAACAACCCCCTCATAGGTTTCTTAGTAATAAGACGACCTCTATTGATCATGTCATGAATACTTTGCCGCTGCTGTCTTGAAAGATCGAATGACATGTTAGGTCTGTCGTATCGGGATAATGCGGGTTCATAGCTTGAATAAAAATGTTGTTTAGGTGAATACCATCTGCATTGACCCGTACTTACATTGAATTTTCCAGCAGGAGTTTTTGGGAATTTAGCACCACATATGATTGGGTAAAATAACATGCCATGTCATTTCTCTGGAGGACCTAATATTATTCCATCATCAGCCTCGTAGGAAAGTGGTGGCGATGATAATTGATAATAATTTTTAATCGAATATTTCGGCAGCTCTTCCAGAACTGAAGCGACTCCACCAATCCCAAAATAAGGAGAATGCTTCCGAGACAAGAGCGGAGAACAGTTGTTGTACTGAAAAATCGGCGCAGTGGTGTGGTTGCGATGGCTATCATCAAAATTATTGATGTGTAAGTGCTTAAGGCAGATACTCAAACCGTTCATAACGTCGATGAATTATTCGTGGCTGTGTTGCTTTGATTTCGATGATGAATTCGAGGTGGATAAATTGATGCGAATATCGATTAGATCATCCTAATCGTCAGAGATTTCATTTGCGAACATTTCTTGGAATGATTTCAGGTTTTTGGGTTTGAATTTTTTCTTTGAAATATTGCCCATAGCGTTAGGCAAAATTTTACATGCAATGTAACTGTATAGAAGCATGAAGGATGCAGATACCTGCAGAAATATCAAATGGTTATGAAGATGTGAAGAACCAAGCATATTTTTTGTCCTATGAGAAAGATTACAAAAAAATATTGAGAGGTGCTTTAGGAATTCTAAATCGACACCAATCAAGAAACTGAAATATTACATTGCGATTGTAAGCCAAATAAGTGCTACTGTCAATTCCTCTTTCTAAACTTGAGTACAACTTTTAAAATGCTTATTAAAATGTCAGAGATCTTACAAATAAAATGATTAGAGCCGGTTCTGCAAATCGAAAATAATTCTAGGACAACCTTTACCAAGTATAACAACCACCAGTTATTGGGTTCTAAAGTGCTAGAATAACTTCATCCTTCAACCAGGCCAGTTCGAAGTATGATCTCATTGGATACCACGTTCTTTCCTTAAATCATAACTTCTGACATTGCATAACGGTCTTTACGTTACCACTTGTAAAACCTGAACCATCAGGTATATATATGCTATACAGCATTTAAATTCTCTCCTACCTTATCGATACACACAATTATTCTGATGTCTAACTTCATAATTCCTAATAAATATCTTACCTGCAGCAAGTCTCAAGATTCGGGGACTTGGATGGAACCCTGCATCTGATCACTTCTTCTACTCTGTACGCTTGACTCGGTTTCAACGGCAATCATCAAGCGGACTGTGCTGAGTCAGATGGCTAGAATCTTCGACCCCTTGGGATGGTTAACTCCTGTCACCTTCTACGCCAAAATCTTCTTTCGTCAGCTCTGTCTCCTTCATCTGGAATGGGACCAACCTCTCTCAAATGAGGCCCAGCCCTCATGGTTGTGGTTTCAGTCTCAACTTCCCACTTTGTCAGAACTTCAGATACCACGATTCATCCCTGACGTTTCTTCTTCTGCGCATCAGTTGGTCGGCTTTTGTGATGCCTCTGAATCAGGCTACGCTGCAGTCGTCTATCTTCGCACTGTGGCACCGTCTAGTCACTGCCAGGTGTCTCTTCTAGCAGGTAAATCCAAAATTGCTCCTTGCAAGGCTATGACCCTGCCTCGTTTGGAACTATGCGGTGCCCATCTAATCATTGATGATGCTCATCTTCGCCTTCTGCACGCTGGTGCTCTGGCTACTCATTCGTTCATTCGTCAACGGTTCTGGATTTTGGATGGACGTAATGTGGTGCGTAATCATTTGCGTAATTGCAACCGATGCTTCTCTTGCAAACCCCGTCCTCTAATTCAACCAATGGGCAATCTTCCACCTGAGCGGCTATCCTCTGCAGCGGCTTTTCTCACTACTTGCATTGACTACGCCGGCCCATTTTATGTGACGAGTGCACGACTGCGTGGAGCCGTCAGCACCAAGGCATATTTGGTTGTCTTCATCTGTTTTACTACGAATGCGGTTCACCTAGAACTGGCGTCTGAGCTGTCCACCGCAGCTTTCATTGCTGCTTATCGTCGATTCGTTGCACGCCGAGGTCATCCTTCCGTTATCTTTTCGGACAACGGGACCAATTTCGTAGGGGCACATAACTATCTCCGTGATCTTGGCCGCCTATTGTCTACTCCACAATATCAGCAGAGCCTTTGCGATGCGGCATCCTCTTCCGGCACCGACTGGTGATTTATACCACCATCTAGTCCCCACTTCGGCAGCCTTTGGGAAGCCGCAGTAAAATCAGCAAAGCATTATCTCACTCGCGTTATTGGCGAGCAAAGGCTCACTTATGAGGAGTTTCTCACCGTCTGCACTCAAATTGAGGCAATTCTCAACTCTCGTCCTCTGTATCTTCCATCGTCTGATCTTCTGACTTTGAGGCCCTCACTCCAGGGCATTTCTTGGTTTTCCGCTCCCTCACCGCTTCTCCGGATCATGATCTCAGTTGCGTGTCTCTGAACCGCCTGTCACGTCACGGTGGCAACTAGTCCAACGACTTCAGCAAGACGTTTGGAGGCGTTGGCGTCAAGAATACTTGCATACCTTGCAACAACGTCACAGGTGGTTGCAGCCATCTACCCCTAACCTTTCAGGCACTGTTGTCATCGTTCAAGATGATAGTCTTCCTCCTCTGAAGTGGAGTATCGGCCGTATATCATCAGTTTTCCCCGGAGCTGACTCCACGACTCGTGTGGTTGATGTTGCTACTCCTTCTGGGACAATTCGACGACCAGTTGTCAAACTGTGTCCTCTTCCAAGTCAATAGGTAGCTTTTTTCGTCTGTTCACTCCTTTCGATTGATTTCACTGAAGGGATCCTTCAGGGCGGGCGGCATGTTAAGTCCTGAAAGATGGGCTGCCTAACGTCTCAAGTAATTCGTCTCGACTTCTGGCCCCCTCTTAGAGCTGACTATTGGCTTCAACGAGCAATCATATTTCTAACTGACTCTGTTATGTTCTTCGTAGAATAATCATCTGCTTTTTCTCGCGTTGTATTTGTCGAACGACCACGTGCTCGCGATCTTCTGTTGAAAACGTGCTTAAATCCTTCTGTGCGCGAATTCATCTATTTCATCTCACAAATTGAGCAAATTAAATTGAAGTGCCTAGAGCCAACAGTGACCGCCAAGACGCTAGGGCCGAGGAGGGCATTCTTCCTTTTCTCCTTTTCCCGAACCCCCCGTCCTTGCTGAATGAGTGATTGCTGACCATCTTCTACCTCTGGGGTAAGTACCTTTATATAATTTGCTCAATTGCCATCTCAATAATCATCTGAGATCGGTTCCATCAAAATTTTCGCTGGAACCCTTTACACAGCTATTCAAAAATTGTATCCCTCTGTGTTGGCACAAAGGTGAATCTCAAAGTAATGAGATTGTGATAGATATTCCATCAGTTCCTACAGATTGTGTTACCTTTTAACACGCTTATATTAACTTCACTTGTATATTTGTATGTTTGTGAGTTTGTGAGTATGTAACTCTCCTTTGCATAAGGAGATGGATTTTCATTTCGCTTTTTCTTGGTTTGTGTAGAATGTTTTTTTTTGGAATTTTTTTAAAATGTTCTTTTTGGTTGGGAGCAGATGACCAGCGGGTTTCAGATGTTTCATCCCTTACCATCCCTTAGATATTAAGGGTTGAAAAAAATGCAATTATTTTTTTCAGAGAACCAAAAGAGATATCGAAAAAATTTAAAAACCACAAGATAGCCCCATCGATGGGACTAAACATGAAAAATCGTCGGCCGCGCGAATCCCATAGGAACCGCCACGTTCTGGAACATATGAGTGGGGGTAAATTTTCGGGATGAAAAAGGTGCTTGATCTATAATTCTATCTCCTCTGAAACTGTTTGAAATATCTCAAATTCTCTGATATCTTCGCAAAGCTGACAAAATTTCGCAGAGGATAGCACTTTTTGTTTTTCAAATATCCCTTTATTAAGGGCGCAAAGGGCGTTTAAAGTTGGGGGATGGAATTGACGCATTTTATTAGAAGGTTTTATCACGTAAAAAACGTCCAGAACTCAATTTTTATATCTCGGCAATGGTAGGTCCTAGAGGGCAAAATTTTCTTCCAAAATATGTTTTGGACTTTTTCAAGAATATGCCTCGCTCATACTAGGGCTCTATCTCTATTCTCTCTCTCTATATTTCGGGTTATTGTTTATGTTTTGAAGTCATTAAATCATACTTCTGACATTGAATTAATTAATAAATTGTCTATAATTAATCTAAACATAAATTTGACGACAAGTATGATTGTTAAACTCTCTGCCCTGTATAAATGTCATGATATAAACAACGATGTTTTGGCCAGAACTATTGATCAATTTTTAAAAAATCACAAAAATTCAAAGAATCATTTCATGACAGATGACTTTAACATGGACTTGTTATCCCTTGACTCTTGCTGTAAAGAATATCTTAATAACTTCTTAAATTATGAATTCCTACCGCTTTTCTCGAGTTTAACGAGACCCAATGAATATGATATAACACGAGGATCTTGTATTGATAATTTCTTTTATAAAGGGTATCTGGAAAATGTTATTGCCTACAAGTATAATAACGTACTTACCGACCACTATCCACTTTTTACCACATTTAACTTAGAATTAGTCTATGTTAAAACCAAAAAGGCACAAATTATTAATTACTACAAGTTATTGAGCTTAAGTATTAACACATGCTGGGATGATATATTTTCTGAAAACAATAAAACTCTTGCTTTTGAGAAATTATTAAGTAAATTTAAGAATAATATACATCTGTCTATTATAACGAAGAATAAAATAGTAAAAAACCATAAAAAGAGGAAAAAGTGGATAACGAAAGGTTTGAGTATATACTGCAATACCAAAGAACTTTTATATGATATATGGAAACGTACTAACTGTATTAAGGCAAAAAAACGAGTACAAATTATATACCAAACTGCTTCATAAGTTAATTAATAAGGCTTAGTTTTTATATGATGAAGCGGATATTAAAAATAAATATCAAGACCGTAGAGGGCTTTGGAATTTTGTTAAAGACAAATTAAGCTTGAATAAAAGTACTGACCAACCAACCTCTTCTAGGCTCTTGGCCACGCCTCATCCGAATCCCTTCAAAATCTTCGTCTCACCGCTCGAAGATACCCTCAATTGCTAGCGCTTCGCCGAGGACTTCTACATCAAATTTTGCTCACTTCCGTAATCCAAATACGCCCTTATATTTATTCCACAAACGTTCATAAGTTGCTAGAAACAACTTTCGGTTGGATCAAGCATTAATCTTACCTGGTTTGTGCCGACCTCCGTCTTGGCCTCACCACTGGTCTGACGGGTCCGCTCTCGGCTCCCACCTGGACGTCTTTGAGGACAATCTCGTTGCCAGTGTGTCTTATCGCCGCAAATCCGACATCTATGGCTGGTAGTGGACAGTCCCTACTTAGGCGAGTCGTCATCTTCTGGCAGTTGAAGCATCGCCGCATGCCTGAAGCCCCTCGATGGCCTGGCACGCCTGCCCTGGAAGCCGCCTGCTCAGGTCATCGACTCATCTGGCATCTTTTGACGTGCCACCAGGTCTCATAATGTGATGGCAAAGTCACGCCGCCTTGGGAAGGCCCCTCTCAATTTCTCGTTCCACTCTGCCCAGGTCAGGTCAAAAATGGTCAGTTGGTTGAACCATCGCCAAGTCGCCCCTCCAGCTTGGACTGTACTATAACTGATTTGTAATAGTCCGACCAGCAGGTGAATATGTCTCAGTGATTCCAGCCTTTGGAGCCACCTAACGATGTCGGAGCAGGATCCTCCGGATCAAATGGCCCCACCATCTCCAGCCCCAGAGTAATAGGCCGCCTGCTCCTCTTGCTTTGAGCCCGCCGGCTCCTAGGCTGTCTCCGCCGCTACGCTCGTTGATTGACGCTTGATCATCGCATCACTGCTCTTTGCTAGGCCGCCCGCCATAAGAGCATTGGTAAGATCACTCACCTCCAGTTCTGAAAGTCCAGCCAACCGCCTAGGGCCTAGACTCTCCTCCCTCCGACTGCTGTCCAGGGTTCACACCAGTCCTCCGCTTTGGGTTGTAAGACTCTACCAGATCCACCTCCTCGCTGAGGACTAAGTCACCCTCTTCTGACATGACTAGCCGTCGAAATTCACACAACCACCTGTTTTCAATTTACGGGATCTCCTTTGGCGCATAGTTGATCCTGCTTCTGATCAGTTTTTAATCTCTTTATTTGTGATTCCAAGGAACACAACACAATCTCCACTTCACTTCGCTCGAATTGTCGTCTTCTTTCGCCTTCCTCTCCTCGCACCTCCGTCACTCGCTGCAAAGCCTGTACTGTCAGCCGCCCGCTTTCCAGCCTCTGCGCACTCAATGCCGCATCCTTCCCCTCACGCCGCCGATCGTTTTCCGCACCACAGGAGCAGCATCGCTCTTTGCACTGTTCAAGATAATGAAATAAATCATAATAATTCCAATTTTACAACTTGACCATGTTTAATGGTTTCTGAGATTGTGACATAAATCAACTGTTATTTTATGTAGACCTTTGGTCCTAAATTCTCCGAAACACCAGTAAGTTCTAGTGCAGCATATTGGTTTATTTTGAATCGGAACAGCAGTATGGTTTCAGTTGTACAGGCCCGTAAACTGGATCTGAATACACGAAAACGCTAAACTTACCTGATAAATTAATGTATACCAAACCATAATCAGCTATCCCTACAGTCAAAAGATGGTGGGGAAGCTTTTATGTTCCAATACGAAGGTCCGTAAGCTCTCAAGCTTGTCTCATTGACGAGTTTATGAATCGTGACATCAACAGAGTATCTCACAGTGTCGTTCATTCTAAGGTTCCCAGTGATTTTGTCTTCTGTGTTCTTTTGTCTCTCACAAAGTTTGTCTATTTCTGTTCCATCCCATAGGATAATTCTCAATGACGTCACAGAAGAAAATGGGATGAGACAACATCATGTAGCTTAAGGATCTAAGTCCCATACACCTGCCATTCAGGAGGCGTCGAGTCTCTACAGACCAATTTCGAGTTCGGCTCAGCTGACCCTATCTACTATTGTCAAGTTTGTGAATAGAAAGCCTCTGTATAAGCAAAATAATTATTATCAAAATAAATTAAATTGCCGTAAGTGGTTTCAATCCTACACAAGAGTTGACACCCTGTATTGTACCTACATTAAGTATTAAGAACGGTAAGAATGGTCTACTCATTGCAAACATTGTTCGCTGCGTTCAGTCTGTTTGAGACCAGTAAACCTCACTGTTCGTGATGCTTATACTATTGTTGTACGCCCAATATATGAAGATAAGAATTTGAGAGTCTGAAGTAGGTGAGTTACTAGTCGACCAATTTGGCTTAGCAAGCTGTAAATCCAACTTAAAAACAACTTCTTCAATTCTCCAATTTTGTCCAAATATATGTTTTTTTTTAAATATTTCAGGTGGGATCATTTGTTGAGTTATCAAAACGTTGCTGATGTGGTACACCAACACCCGATATATTCTTAAACAACCCCCTCATAGGTTTCTTAGTAATAAGACGACCTCTATTGATCATGTCATGAATACTTTGCCGCTGCTGTCTTGAAAGATCGAATGACATGTTAGGTCTGTCGTATCGGGATAATGCGGGTTCATAGCTTGAATAAAAATGTTGTTTAGGTGAATACCATCTGCATTGACCCGTACTTACATTGAATTTTCCAGCAGGAGTTTTTGGGAATTTAGCACCACATATGATTGGGTAAAATAACATGCCATGTCATTTCACTGGAGGACCTAATATTATTCCATCATCAGCCTCGTAGGAAAGTGGTGACGATGATAATTGATAATAATTTTTAATCGAATATTTTGGCAGCTCTTCCAGAACTGAAGTGACTCCACCAATCCCAAAATAAGGAGAATGCTTCCGAGACAAGAGCGGAGAACAGTTGTTGTACTGAAAAATCGGCGCAGTGGTGTGGTTGCGATGGCTATCATCAAAATTATTGATGTGTAAGTGCTTAAGGCAGATACTCAAACCGTTCATAACGTCGATGAATTATTCGTGGCTGTGTTGCTTTGATTTCGATGATGAATTCGAGGTGGATAAATTGATGCGAATATCGATTAGATCATCCTAATCGTCAGAGATTTCATTTGCGAACATTTCTTGGAATGATTTCAGGTTTTTGGGTTTGAATTTTTTCTTTGAAATATTGCCCATAGCGTTAGGCAAAATTTTACATGCAATGTAACTGTATAGAAGCATGAAGGATGCAGATACCTGCAGAAATATCAAATGGTTATGAAGATGTGAAGAACCAAGCATATTTTTTGTCCTATGAGAAAGATTACAAAAAAATATTGAGAGGTGCTTTAGGAATTCTAAATCGACACCAATCAAGAAACTGAAATATTACATTGCGATTGTAAGCCAAATAAGTGCTACTGTCAATTCCTCTTTCTAAACTTGAGTACAACTTTTAAAATGCTTATTAAAATGTCAGAGATCTTACAAATAAAATGATTAGAGCCGGTTCTGCAAATCGAAAATAATTCTAGGACAACCTTTACCAAGTATAACAACCACCAGTTATTGGGTTCTAAAGTGCTAGAATAACTTCATCCTTCAACCAGGCCAGTTCGAAGTATGATCTCATTGGATACCACGTTCTTTCCTTAAATCATAACTTCTGACATTGCATAACGGTCTTTACGTTACCATTTGTAAAACCTGAACCATCAGGTATATATATGCTATACAGCATTTAAATTCTCTCCTACCTTATCGTTACACACAATTATTCTGATGTCTAACTTCATAATTCCTAATAAATATCTTACCTGCAGCAAGTCTCAAGATTCGGGGACTTGGATGGAACCCTGCATCTGATCACTTCTTCTACTCTGTACGCTTGACTCGGCTTCAACGGCAATCATCAAGCGGACTGTGCTGAGTCAGATGGCTAGAATCTTCGACCCCTTGGGATGGTTAACTCCTGTCAACTTCTACGCCAAAATCTTCTTTCGTCAGCTCTGTCTCCTTCATCTGGAATGGGACCAACCTCTCTCAAATGAGGCCCAGCCCTCATGGTTGCGGTTTCAGTCTCAACTTCCCACTTTGTCAGAACTTCAGATACCACGATTCATCCCTGACGTTTCTTCTTCTGCGCATCAGTTGGTCGGCTTTTGTGATGCCTCTGAATCAGGCTACGCTGCAGTCGTCTATCTTCGCACTGTGGCACCGTCTAGTCACTGCCAGGTGTCTCTTCTAGCAGGTAAATCCAAAATTGCTCCTTGCAAGGCTATGACCCTGCCTCGTTTGGAACTATGCGGTGCCCATCTTCTCGCAAAACTCATGCATCACCTGTCCACTCGCGTGTTACAGCATCTCGGTGCTGAGTGCATGGCCTTCTGTGATTCTTCTGTGGTCTTGTGGTGGATCCGTGGCGAGAGTTATAAGTGGAAGACATTTGTTGGCAATCGGGTCGCTGAAATACAGGATCTCATACCCTCTAATTGCTGGAGACATGTGGTGTCTGAGGACAACCCAGCTGATTGTGCCTCTCGAGGATTGATGCCTGCAGACATACATCATCACCCATTGTGGTGGCATGGTCCCCCCTGGTTATGTCGACTCATCGTTATGGCCCCTCTCCTCTGTTGATTCCTCTCAAACTGATCAAGTGGACGAAGAAGCCAAACCGATCTCTGTTTTGATGTTAGCTGCCATCTCCGATGAACTCACCATGATTGACCGGTTTTCCTCGTGTCTTCGACTCAAGCGAGTCACTGCCTTTTGTCGACGATTCATACTAAATGCACGTGATCCATCGTCCCGTCGGTCAGGTTTTCTCTCCTCTGCTGAACTTCAGGAAGCTGAAATCTGTTTAATACGTTTAGTCCAGTCTAACAACTTCGCTGAGGAGCTAGCTGAACTTCAAAAACCTTCTTCTCGTCATCGTCTTATCATGAAACTCCGCCTGTTTCGTGACGAGCATGGACTTCCACGTGTTGGAGGTCGCCTTTCAGCCTCCTTACTACCATATAAACACAAACATCCGGTTCTTCTACCAAAAACTAATCATCTCACTCATCTAATCATTGATGATGCTCATCTTCGCCTTCTGCACGCTGGTGCTCTGGCTACTCATTCGTTCATTCGTCAACGGTTCTGGATTTTGGATGGACGTAATGTGGTGCGTAATCATTTGCGTAATTGCAACCGATGCTTCTCTTGCAAACCCCGTCCTCTAATTCAACCAATGGGCAATCTTCCACCTGAGCGGCTATCCTCTGCAGCGGCTTTTCTCACTACTTGCATTGACTACGCCGGCCCATTTTATGTGACGAGTGCACGACTGCGTGGAGCCGTCAGCACCAAGGCATATTTGGTTGTCTTCATCTGTTTTACTACGAATGCGGTTCACCTAGAACTGGCGTCTGAGCTGTCCACCGCAGCTTTCATTGCTGCTTATCGTCGATTCGTTGCACGCCGAGGTCATCCTTCCGTTATCTTTTCGGACAACGGGACCAATTTCGTAGGGGCACATAACTATCTCCGTGATCTTGGCCGCCTATTGTCTACTCCACAATATCAGCAGAGCCTTTGCGATGCGGCATCCTCTTCCGGCACCGACTGGTGATTTATACCACCATCTAGTCCCCACTTCGGCAGCCTTTGGGAAGCCGCAGTAAAATCAGCAAAGCATCATCTCACTCGCGTTATTGGCGAGCAAAGGCTCACTTATGAGGAGTTTCTCACCGTCTGCACTCAAATTGAGGCAATTCTCAACTCTCGTCCTCTGTATCTTCCATCGTCTGATCTTCTGACTTTGAGGCCCTCACTCTAGGGCATTTCTTGGTTTTCCGCTCCCTCACCGCTTCTCCGGATCATGATCTCAGTTGCGTGTCTCTGAACCGCCTGTCACGTCACGGTGGCAACTAGTCCAACGACTTCAGCAAGACTTTTGGAGGCGTTGGCGTCAAGAATACTTGCATACCTTGCAACAACGTCACAGGTGGTTGCAGCCATCTACCCCTATCCTTCCAGGCACTGTTGTCATCGTTCAAGATGATAGTCTTCCTCCTCTGAAGTGGAGTATCGGCCGTATATCATCAGTTTTCCCCGGAGCTGACTCCACGACTCGTGTGGTTGATGTTGCTACTCCTTCTGGGACACTTCGACGACCAGTTGTCAAACTGTGTCCTCTTCCAAGTCAATAGGTAGCTTTTTTCGTCTGTTCACTCCTTTCGATTGATTTCACTGAAGGGATCCTTCAGGGCGGGCGGCATGTTAAGTCCTGAAAGATGGGCTGCCTAACGTCTCAAGTAATTCGTCTCGACTTCTGGCCCCCTCTTAGAGCTGACTATTGGCTTCAACGAGCAATCATATTTCTGACTGACTCTGTTCTGTTCTTCGTAGAATAATCATCTGCTTTTTCTCGCGCTGTATTTGTCGAACGACCACGTGCTCGCGATCTTCTGTTGAAAACGTGCTTAAATCCTTCTGTGCGCGAATTCATCTATTTCATCTCACAAATTGAGCAAATTAAATTGAAGTGCCTAGAGCCAACAGTGACCGCCAAGACGCTAGGGCCGAGGAGGGCATTCTTCCTTTTCTCCTTTTCCCGAACCCCCCGTCCTTGCTGAATGAGTGGTTGCTGACCATCTTCTACCTCTGGGGTAAGTACCTTTATATAATTTGCTCAATTGCCATCTCAATAATCATCTGAGATCGGTTCCATCAAAATTTCCGCTGGAACCCTTTACACAGCTATTCAAAAATTGTATCCCTCTGTGTTGGCACAAAGGTGAATCTCAAAGTAATGAGATTGTGATAGATATTCCATCAGTTCCTACAGATTGTGTTACCTTTTAACACGCTTATATTAACTTCACTTGTATGTTTGTATGTTTGTGAGTTTGTGAGTATGTAACTCTCCTTTGCATAGGGAGATGGATTTTCATTTCGCTTTTTCTTGGTTTGTGTAGAATGTTTTTTTTTGGAATTTTTTTAAAATGTTCTTTTTGGTTGGGAGCAGATGACCAGCGGGTTTCAGATGTTTCATCCCTTACCATCCCTTAGATATTAAGGGTTGAAAAAAATGCAATTATTTTTTTCAGAGAACCAAAAGAGATATCGAAAAAATTTAAAAACCACAAGATAGCCCCATCGATGGGACTAAACATGAAAAATCGTCGGCCGCGCGAATCCCATAGGAACCGCCACGTTCTGGAACATATGAGTGGGGGTAAATTTTCGGGATGAAAAAGGTGCTTGATCTATAATTCTATCTCCTCTGAAACTGTTTGAAATATCTCAAATTCTCTGATATCTTCGCAAAGCTGACAAAATTTCGCAGAGGATAGCAATTTTTTCAAATGTCCCTTTATTAAGGGCGCAAAGGGCGTTTAAAGTTGGGGGATGGAATCGACGCATTTTATTAGAAGGTTTTATCACGTAAAAAAACGTCCAGAACTCAATTTTTATATCTCGGCAATGGTAGGTCCTAGAGGGCAAAATTTTCTTCCAAAATATTTTTTGGACTTTTTCAAGAATATGCCTCGCCCATACTAGGGCTCTATCTCTATTCTCTCTCTCTATATTTCGGGTACCTCATCACTGGTCGAAAAAAAGCTTGCATTTTTTAAAATTTTCTATTTTTGTTTTCTATCTTTAAAACGAAAAAAGATATTCACAATTGAAAAAAACGTTCTTGATCGCTTTATTTTTTTTAATAAGTGTGTAAAATTTCATGGCGATCGGATATTTCCTTCTATTTTTTTCGGAAATAAACATTTGATAATTAAGATTCTTTGTCAAATTGTCTTGCTACACATTTCAGACTTTGCCAGTTTGACTTCAAATATCTCTGGAACGGTTTGAGATATTCTAAATCAGTAAAGTCACCTCTAATTGATTGACTTTTTTGAATCAGTGTACAAAATTTCATTTTGATCGAACCATTTTTTCTAATTATTTGGGAATTTTAAATATGATTGTGTCTGGTATGAGTATTTTTTTTTTCTATTTACTCGGTAGCTTTTAATATCTTCTCATTACACATTTACGGCAATGAAATTCACGTTATTCCAATGTTTCTCATAATATAGGATAGAATCGAAATTGCAATTTATTAGGAATTATAAAGTCCACAATAATTGGCAAAATTAAAGAGCTGATGAGGGAAAAATTCCACTTTTTCAAGTTATCGCTAAGAATAGTGTAAAAAAAACATCAAGTCATTCATAATTATCAAAGATATCACATAGTTGATTTAGATCCCAATATGTTAACGCCGATGAATTACTTTTGAATAATAGTGCAGATATCAATTGTAAAATATCAAATTTGAATACGATGTCGATGCTTACTATGAACGACATTATGAATATTTGGAATATCAAAGTATCTAGTTATTTGAATAATTTCAACAATCGAAAAGCTATACTGAAAATGCTGGACATACATGTTATTTAAATAAATATAGTTTAAAAAAACTAAAAAAACACGCTTTTAAAGAATATTGAACTAAAAAGTTAAAAATAAATATAGTTTAAAAAAACTAAAAAACACGCTTTTAAAGAATATCGAACTAAAAAGGTGAAAATAATTTTGAAAATAAACTTAAAACAGTAGTTTATAAAAATATAGTTTAAGAAAACTAAAAAACAAGCTTTTAAAGAATATCGAACTAAAAAGTTGAAAATAATTTTGAAAATAAACTTAAAACAGTAGTTTATAAAAAATACTAATATAATTGAGGGAAAAGCGTGGGGCGCTCGATATACGAAAATTATGGCACAAAGCGCCCCACGCTTTTCCCTCAATTATACTAGTATTTTTTATAAACTACTGTTTTAAGTTTTCAAATTTTCAAAATTATTTTCAACTGTTTAGTTCGATATTCTTCAAAAGCGTGTTTTTTTAGTTTTTTTAAACTATATTTTTTTAAATTTAAGGTAGAGTGTTAATAAAACAAAGTTGTTTAGATGTGTCATCTATAGTATATAAAACTTTGCCAATTTCAAGTTTATAGTTATGAGTAAGAAGCTAGAGTATTATTAAAACAAATTTTGTTTTTGGTTAAGTTTTGCCAATTTCAAGTTTGTAGTTATAATTGAGAATCATGTAATCTTGTATCATTATAAATAAAAATGGATAATGGTAAACATATATCTTTGTATATACTCCTTCGATAATTCATGAAGAAAAATGGGACTTCGTAATCAGTATAAGACTGTGAGGGTAAATTTGTTGCCAATCCTTCAAACAAGAATCAATCTGGGAGATCTGATGAAATTGAAGGGTACCAAAATAAGAAGCTTTATGAAAGTATGCAAGATAAAGTCTGATGACATTAACCAACCTAAAGAATATTTTGGTTTTCAATAACTATTGTCAAGAAATGAACAGTGTGATAGCAAATTTTTTGATGTCTCAAATACATTATGCCAATCAAAATTCAAATAAACGCAGATGGTCTACCCAAATCAAGGTTGTTGCTTTGTTTGTTGCCCGAGATGTTACAATTTACTTCAATGCTTCAAAACGTAAGACAATAAAAAAAAATTAAAACTTATCTTATTATTATAAATTTTAGGCATATGTCCAATCGAGAATTAATGTTAATATTGTCAAGTTTATTGTTGAAGCAAAACGATGTAATGGCCAGGAAATGTTCAAATCCTAGTGGAAGTTGATGGTAAGTCTGTCTGTAAGCTTATAACATTGACCGGTCAATAGCGCTGATGTTTAGAGCTTATGATCAAGGATCGCCACCATCCACAAAAAATAAAATATGCGAAGAAAGTGAATATTGCTGCTCAAGTGATGAGCCATAGTAGCGCATAGTAGAGCAGTATTATTGTATTCTTTAGTAAGTCGAGGTGAGTTATAAAGCAGTTTCATGTGTATCTTAAATCATGAGATTAATTTAATAATTTACCGAATTAAATCAATTTACACTACACTGCATTTAAAAACATTGATCAATCTAAATTGTAACTAATGCTTTCAGGATAATTGGAGCAGCGCTACTTACCTCTATTCTTAGCACAGGTTGATGCACTTTTCGATAGTTCTAATAGCAGCAAGGTAACTCCACCTGATAGAGAGCTAGTGAAATGTTGCTGTGAACGAAACATCAGCTCATCATGAGTATTGGAATAAAGCTTTTGCAAATGGTAAAGCAGTGGCATTTCCTTGGGATAACATAAGAAGGAAGAATTATGAAAAAAGCCTTATGGCTACTCACTTGATAAAATGTATGTCTTAGTCAAGGTTTCAGTTTCTTATAGAAATATTTATGACCTTCTGGAGTGTCAATGATTTGTCGTAAATTACAGCGCCTTTGTAAGGGATGTACCTCATTCCCATGAGAGTTTGCATTATGTTAAACATCCTCAGTGAATCTATAAATAATACAATATCTTCAAATTTTTACTAAATTTGATTGATAATAGTAAAATAATTATAGAATAAAAGTGCAAAAAATAACAGAATCAAATATTGCTATATCAACAATGCCGTATTCTAAATTTCAAATTGTCAGTTTGACTAAATTTCGAAAATCTAGGTACTAGATGGAATGGCTTTTTTATTCCTTTCCTACCACGACCTTTTCAAATCTATTATGGTTTTAGAATACTAAAAAATACAGAATATTAGAAGAGTAAAGAGAAATTTTTATTAAATTTCGTTAGTTGATAACTTCTAGGTATATATAATATATTTCGGTGGAGAACAGCGAATAATATTTGAATTTTTAGTGATAAACTTAATTTTTGTAATTTCTATTAGAACTTAGTTCTATGAATTTTGAGTTTGTAGATAATAATACCTACATGATATTTTGATTAAGACAGTTACATATATATGAGTAATTCTATTCACACTTTACATAGCCGATTTTACTCATTATTGTTCTGTCCACTCATACGTAGATGATACTTAATTATATCTTTCATATGACTAATGTAATTTCAATCAGGCCAATTATATGTTAAATATGGACTTGGATAGTGCAAAGAGCTGGTTCAGCGGACATGAATCCTAAAGAAACTGCTGTTATCACGTTTAAATCTAAGTACTCTAACTTTGATCTTAACAACGTAAAATTGTATTTGGATGGACAAATTTTGTGCCAGAAATCACAAGTACGCAATCTGGGTGTTTTGTTCGACAAAGTTGTTACGCTAGACTAAAAGCTATCTATTGCTTTAGAAAAAGTTTCACGCAAAATACCAAAATCAGATTGACCGATGCCTTAATCATGAGTAAAATTTAATATGCTGATAGCTTGTAGGGACCTTACCTATCTCAAGCTGAATCATACAGACTCCAGAAAATCCAAAATTCCTGTGTACGTTTTGCACTCAGTATTCCCCGTAGAGACAGAATTTCTACTGAAATAAGAAGAATTGGCTGGCTGAACATAAAGCAGAGATGGATGTTACATCTATTATGCCTAACATTCTGTTCTGAAAAGAAAGTACCCTTTATACTTAAATAATAAAATTTTCCGGCGACTGGAGCATCACAATGTAAACCTTCGATTAGCAGTTTTTACTTTGAGCATACCCTGGCACAGATCTAATAATTTTAGAACAGCTTTCTCCTATTTGGCAGTATGTTTGTACAACAAAATTCCACCAACTGTCAAAAGTCTGTCCTGCATTAATTTAAAAAAAAAGAATTGAAAATAGAAGAAGGTACTAAGCAACTCTATTTAGTCTATCAAGTTTTCTGTTTACATTATTTATTATTTTTTTACATTACTTTTTTATTATTATTATTTGTACTTTTACGTGGCAATATTCTCTATGTTTGCAGGAATCTATTATTTGTTGTATATTATTTACAATGTCCTGGTCAGAATTGAAAATCAGCTACCAGCTGAATTCTCGCCAGGTTAAATAAAGGCATATTATTATTATTATTATATTATTAGTGCATATGTTTACTCGTAGGTATAGTATATAATATACTTAGATGAAGAACAGTGAATAATATTTGATATTTTACTTAATAAACTTTTTATTTTTGTAATTTATATCAATAGTTATAAATTTTGATTTTGTTGATAATAATATCTATATGATATTTTAATTAAGAAACATGATGATAATGTATCTATTTTATCTGATAAACTTTATTTTCTTAACTCGTCATAATACAATTTTATAAATTTGAACTTTATAGCAAATGAAACATTGTTTTCTAATGGTCAAATATTATGTTTTGTGATTTAGACAACATATATATAATAAATTATAAACAAAGGCTAAAAAGTATAGCTGATGTGCTACTACTACAAGAACAAAGTGGCTGTCGCAAAGGAAGATCCTGTAACGACAATATCACCATAATACGACAATTAATCGAAAAACGTAGAGAATATAACTTAGAAAACCATATTGGGTTCATTGACTACGAAAAAGCCTTCGACCGGGTAAACAGAGGTATATTATGGAAAATTATGGAGAGACGAGGCTATCCCAGATATTTGATAGGGGTGATAAGAGGACTATACTATAATACAGAAATAGTAATAAACACCAGAAAAGACAGAACAGAACCAATAACAATCAACAGAGGTGTAAGACAGGGATGCGGCATATATTGACGATGCTGTAAGACAATGGAAACAAGAAGTTAACCCCGGAGTAAGACTAACACCCACAAATAAATGTATAAACACAGTACTGTTTGCCGATGATCAAATAATTATACAAAAAACAGAAGACGACCTACAATACGCAATCTACCGCTTGAATCAGTTGTGTAAGAATTATAACCTAAAAATATCAGAAAAAAAGACGAAAGTTATGGCTTTTCGAAGAAAACAACCCGTTTGTTCCAAGATAATCATAAACGAAACACCCATAGAACAAATAGCACATTTCAATTTCTTGGGATGCGACATAAGCCACGAATATGACAAAGATGTTACAAACAAACTACATAAATTCCAAATGATGTGTGACACCATACAGAGAACACTACAAAACAAGACAAGTAAAGAAACAAAAATTAAATTCTATAAAGTGGTGATAACATATGGAAGCGAAACCTGGGAACTCAGAAAACACTACAATATATACAACGAAAACAATCTGCCGAAATGAAATTTCTAAGAAGGACAAAAGGTTGCACACTGAGGGACCATATAAGAAATTAAGAGATAAGGGCCGAATTGAACATATTTTCAATGAACGACAGAATGAGCGAAGACAGATTGGTCAAACAAGTGGTAAACTACAAACCACGTGGAAGAAGAGACATAGGTAAACTTAGAAGAAGATGGCTAGAATGAGGACGGAACAGGCTGCAAGCCTAATCCTTGAAGTGCAGAAGAAGAAGAAGATATATAATAAAGCTTTCGTTATTATAATTTTAGACTTTTACTTAACATAAAAGCGATCGCGAAAATTGCTGCAACTTCTAATTAGAATTAGCATTGAAATATAGTCAATTATATAATAGGACGTTTTGAAATTCCCGCGGTTTCTAAATTCTGGATGCGAGCGCCACTTACTTGACGGTTCAAGGTTTGTGGAACAGTACATTTTTGGGCATCAAACTTTTAACATTGAGTTGACCGTCTCATGGTTATCTCTGACTCCTGGGTGAGACCCAGACTACCCCAATAAAACTCCTTCTATTCTCCTACGCCCTACTACTACTTTGGTATAACCTCATCACAAAACGCGTATCTGTTTCTATCCTTTTCGTGTCTACTTCTCATCTTGTGGAGTCCCTTGTTTCAGCAGCGTTGCCGTTCCTCAGTTTCCTTCTTTATAATCATGTCTTTAATAAGACAATTATCTCTCCGGTATCGGTATCGAGGACATTCAAAAATAGTGTGTTTCGGTGTGTCAATCTCGCCGCAGTAGATGCAGCCTTGCCTATCCTATATAAATACGTTCTGAAGGATCCATGTCCTGTCAGAAATTGAGAAAGGTAATAGTCTATCTTTTTATGTGTGCATTGGGTCTATTGTTCTAGGTCGGGTATTAATTCTTTGGTCCATTGACCCACGTCTGTGGTTTCATCCCATCGTTCTTGCCATTTTAGAACTGATCTGTTTCTTATGCTAATCCTCGGTTCTCCTGGGATGTTCGAAGAAGCGCTGTAATTTTCGACTGCTTAGGAGATTATTATATCGATTGGTTGAGTGGCGGATATAACCTGCAGTGCCTTAGTAGGTGTCGTTCTATACGCGGATATAACTCTCAGCAAACTTTTGACTTAAACTACTTCCCGCATTTTCCGATACATCTCAGATCGTATGATTTCGGCCCATACCGGTGCTCCGTAAGTTATTAATGATTGTGATACTCCTGCTAGTGCTTTCCGCTTTTCAACCGACGGACCGCCTATATTAGACATCAGTCTAGCTATTGCCGCTATACTACTTGTGGCTTTTTTGCTCACCTCATTCACGTGTACTTTGAAAGCAAAGCCGTCATCTAGCCTAATTCCCAAATATTTGACTCTCTTTTTTGGTGTCATCCGTGCTTCACCTAACTGAAAAGCAATATCTGGTCTTTGCCTTGGACCTTTCAGGACCAAAGCTTCTGTTTTATGAGGCGCCAAACTGAGGTGATTTTTTGTCATACATCTGTCGATACTCATAAGTGAGATATCCACCTCAAGGCACAGGTCTTCTTTCTCGTTTGCCTTAACTATAAGTCCCAAGTCATCTGCGTAATCTATTGTTTTGCAGTCTTTGAGAAGTTCAGCTCCCATCGTCAACACATTCCAGAGTGTGGGTCCAATAAATGAGCCTTGAGGAACACCTACCGAGATGCCTATGCCATCTCCACCTCTGGCTCCTACAGTTCGGCCACTGAAATAAGTCTCTATGATGTTTACGAGATAGGTGCTTATAGCAAGTTCTGTCAATCTCCATTTTGCGTTGTTGAAAGCATTCTTTACATTCATTTTCACGAGTACACACTACTTTGAAACTGAGGTTCTGGCGGCTTCTTTCACCTAGAATACCGCTTGTGTTGTCGACTATCTTTTACGAAAACCAAATTGGGTCGGTGAAAGGGCCTCATGGGCATTTAGTTCAGTCGTTCATCTCTCCCTCAAAAGTAATTCATAGAGCTTTCCTATAGTGTCCAGGAGGCAGATTCTCTGAGATGCAACAGAATATTCATGATCTCTAGTATCGTGAATGGAGCGACTTTCACTGCTATTTTGATGGTTTCCGCATAGATTCCATCTAATCCAGGAGCATTCCCAGATTTTAATTTACTACAGGCTATCTGCAATTCTTCCATTATGAAGGGAGGAACTTGCTCTATTACCGCGTGTCTAACCCAAGTGTCCTGGCATTTGGGAAAAAAATATTTTATTACTTGCGTCTTCCATTCAAGTCCAATTTTGTACGCTGCTGGTGGGATTCCTATGTTTTTTATAATTAGTTTGTATCCCCGGCCCCATATATCATTTTCCAACTCGTCACGGAGATGTTTCCAGTATCTTCTCTTTGATGCCTTTATCATGGATCCGAGTGTTTCCTTGTGATTCGCTACTACTGTGTGGTATCCTCAGCAGCACTGCCGTTTCTCCTAGCCCTAGTCAGTCGTCTCCTCATCATGTTGCATTCTCCACTGTTTTCAATATTCGCGGTCCACCAGTAGGGTGTTTGTCGACCAGTACGGGCATTCTTATATTTCGCGTACTCTGATACTTTGTTCCAAGCCGATTCACTTTTCTGCATACCCTCCACTATGCTTTCTGGACTGATGATGTGTTCCTCTCTAGTTCCGCTCGTGTCTCCTCTTAGAAGGGCCACTGTTAGAACATGTGCTCTGCATCTTTGATCACATCGCGGCAATGATAACAGTTTGGGAAGTCGCTTCGCTTAAATCTGTGCAAGTATGCCCGAAAGCATCCATGCCTAGTCAAGAGTTGGGTGATGTAGTACCCGACCTCCCGTGCACGCGAGTGACCCATTTGGTGACATCTGGGATCAGCCGACGTGTCCACCGACCTTTCGTTGAGCTGTCCCATCTCTCTTGCTAGAGACGAAGACTTTCAGGTCTCTCCTCTTCACAGAGGACCCTTCGCTGCTCTTCCTTCTTTTTGCGATGTTGACGTTGCCGTTCTCCTGCCAAGATGTCAACGGGCGGGCATGATGCCACGACGTTGACTGATCGCTGATAGCCGCTGGACTGATGATCTTGTGGTAAGATGTTAACTCCAGCCATTTCGCCCACACTGGTGCTCCATATAGTAGCACGGAGGTGACCACAGTTGCCAGTAGTCGTCTCAGGGTTTGCCTGGGGCCTCCGATGTTGGGAATTAACCGTGAAAGCGCTCCCTGGACTGCTGATGCCTTCCTGCTCATGCTGGATATATGCTCCTTGTAATTCAGTCTGGCATCCAAGACCACTCCTAGGCACCGGATGTAGGGTAGCGACTGGATGTCATGGTCGCCTAATCTAATAGTGATGGTCTCCATTTTCTTCCGGCTACTCACAAGGAGTGCCTCGGTCTTATGTTCCGCCAAAGACAGGTCTGCCGACCGCATCCACTGTCTGATCCTTCTGATGGTGGTGGAGAATGCAGCTCCTCTAGTTGTTTTGCCACAAGGACAACCGCCACGTCGTCCGCGAAAGCCAGGAGTGTTGTGTTCGCCGGTAACTCCAGGTGGAGTAGACCGTCGTACATGGCGTTCCACAAAAGTGTTCCCAGGACAGAGCCCTGAGGTATGCCTCCCGTGACCTTATGCACCGCTTGTCCCTACTCCGTCTTGTAGTCTAGAAGTCGATCGCTGAAATATGATCTGACCATCCTTCGAAGATAATAGGGCACCCCCATGTGCTCAAGAGCCTCCAGAACTCCATCCCAAGGGGCAGAGTTGAACGCGTTCTTGATGTCCAGGGTGACGATGAGGCAATACATTTGGAACCGCCTTTCCATCTCTTCCCGGAGATGGCTTCCTTGCGATGTTCGTGACGAGTTCCAATGCGTCGATGGTCGATCTCCCCTTCCTGAATCCGAATTAGAATTCGGAGAGTTGGGGATCGATGTATTGCTTCAATCTGTCGGTCACTATCCGCTCTAAATTCTTCCCGTCCGATTCCAGCATGCAAAGTGGACGATAAGATGCTGGGTCGTCCGGTAGTTTCTTCCCTTTTGGGAGAAGAATCAACCTTTGCTGCTTCCATCGAGTTCGGGAGTACGCCTTGTCGTAGACAGGCATCGTCCATTCATTCATACATTGTTATGAACATATCTGGTCTGGCAGCAATTGCAGTTTTGAGTGCGATGTTGGGTAAGCCACTTGGTCCATGTGCCTTACCATTCTGCAGTCTAGTGCACGCCTTCGTGAGTTCTTCCATGGTCACTCCGGGAATATCCACTTCTCCATACTCTGGGTAGTAGTCTCCGGGAATAGATGTACAACTATTCTGTGCAGCATGTTGGGACAAGTTGGTGTTGTTGTGAGTAGGCTCTTAATTCTATGCATGACCGTTTTATACGGTCGGCCCCACGGGTCCCGTTCCACTTGCGCGCAGAGTTCCTTCCAACATTCTCGTTTCGTTTCTAAAAAGACGCCTTTTCTCTTCATAAATTGCGACCGGATCATATCTTCTCACGTTCTCTGCTATAGTGTCCAGGAAATTCTCGAACTCTTCAATTGAAGCACTCGGTGGAGCGTAGCTGCTATATAGGTGTACCCCTCTTATCTTGGCCCTAACGAACCATGGGTGGGGTTAGTCGGTAGCTGTTCGAAGGGCAGTCTACCACATGCTGCCTTTTTGGTGCTGTCTGAGACCCATGGTTGGGTTTCGAGGTTGGTGTACTGCTCGCACAGCCGCTACATCGACACCCACGTTCTCTTACTCGCTGAGTCAGCAAGTCTTGGGTTGCTCTGCAATGGTTGAGATTAAGTTGGAGTACTCTCATTTTCCGCATTCAGGACAGCTCTTCTGGCATTCTGGAAGATGGGACATTTCCATCCCCCGGCTGTATGGCTACAGTCACCCTTTGGATCCTTCTCCCGGCAAAGAATGCAGCTTGTGGGCTCTTTGCACGTTTTTGCGTTGTGGCCTTCTTGGCCACATTCAAAGCAGGTCTTGCTGCGGTCTACTCTGCATTCAAGGGCTTTGTGGCCAAAATGCCAGCATTCAAAGAAGCATCTGCTTGGTGACACTCTCTCTCGGATGCGGACTGTGCCCCAGCCTACTTTGATCTTGCCAAGCTTCACCGCATCTGTGGTGAGGTCCTTCAAATCTGGGATTTGGTCTTTCAGGATTTTAACCACTTCTTCCTTGTTCGCCCATTCGTCCAGGTCTCTGATTTCTATTTCCGACTCCGGAATCCTCACCTCTACTGTCGCTTCTTCCTTGAGAGTTTCCCTAATGGTTGCCCGGTAGGTCTCCATTTTCTTCTCTTCTGTTTTCGCGAACATGATCAGAAGCTTGCCTCTTGCCATCCTTCTGATTTTCTGTACTTTCTGCCCTATGCCTTTCAGGGCAGGGTCTGCCTTCACCTTCTAGATTATATCGGCGTAGGTCGTCTGGTCCTGCGCCTTATGGACTTATGGTAGTGGTTTCCTTCGAGCTTTTGCCGGGGCCTTCTTTTTCTCTTTTTCCTACGGCCAGGCTGCTACCATTGTTCTCCATCACGGACTGCACCAGCTGGCGTTCCTAGCTGCTTCTGCCGTTCACGCTCCGGATCGAGAGTAGCTTGAGGATGTATCTCCACCCCCTTGGTGTCGTTGCCGCTGGTTTCCCCTCTCGTATTCTCGATTCTTGGGGTTGTCATTGGCACGGTATTCGTGCGCCTCTGTGCCTGTTTGACTTTCCGCAGTTAGTTATTGTGAGAAGACGAGGCCTTCCTCTTCATCATGTTGGATCCATCCTGAATCCCTTGCGCGTTGTCTGGTGTTCCGCTGACCTGCGCGTAGCTCCTCTGTATGGTCGGACTGGTTTGCGTCTCGTTGGAGATGGCGTATAACTCTATTCCTAGGCGAAGTCCATACTGTGAAGAGCACCTTCACTGCCACTCTTGTATGGGTGGATTGGTGGTACCAACCCCGATGTTGGAAGTACGAAACTTCCAGTTCTGTTCTCGTGATTGTCAACCACTTCCATTTCAGCAACATTTTGCCCCCCCCCCAGAATCCTTGGAGCATGCACCGGTCACCGGAATTTTGACGTTGCTCATCTTGGTATGAATGGTTTAGTTTTACAAGGGTACCTTCCCTTGGCTTTGGTCCGGCCCGGGTATTTTATTTCCCCAGTACCCTCCATTTCTGGCGAGCTTCCCCTATCCGCCACCTGGGAAGCGCCCGGTTGGGGTGTGCTCCCCTTCAGAGTGTCTCTGCCCGGGATATATATGTGTGTATACTTGTGTATATGTCGCAGACACTAAAATAAGAAGATTACATCAAATATCTAATAATTTTGGACAGTTCATGAACTGCTTAACTATTGTATGACGCTTTATGAAATGGATTGCATGCACGAAGTGTCTGGACTGAACAGTTGCATCTCAGATTTAGTATTTAGCACCACCGCAAGCTTAAGAGAGAGCCGAAGAAGTGGCTTCTCAGTTGCTTAGCATATTTCTGCTGATAGGGGTCACAAAAATACTGCAAAGCGATAATGGCCTTGAATTTGTTAATCACATCATTCAGGGTCTTAAATCACATTGGCCAGAATGTTTAATTGTACACGGACGACCAAGACACCCACAAAGCCAAGGAAGCATAGAGAGGTATAATCAAGACGTGGAGCATATATGATACGTGCTTGGTTAAATGATAATAAGTCGAAGCAGTGGTATGTAGGGCTTAATTTTGTGAAATGACAAAAACATCATTTCATAGAACTATCGGCGGTCTCCTTATAAAGCCCTCCTAGGATATGATCATAAAGTAGGCCTTACATCTGCCAAAATTCCTTCAAATCTGTCAACGCAATAGGATCTGCAAGAAATTATGACCGAAAATAAAAATACTTCTTCGGACAACGAATTGTCAACATATGAAGTATCACATCTGATGCTTCCTTTTTGTTGCGTGTGTAAAAGATATGGACAAAGATAGCTTAAAATGCATTAAATGTTCTAGGCCTGTCCATAAAGAATGTTCAGCAGCAACTGGTGAGATATTATGTAGTCTGTGCAACATAGGTGAATCAATATTGCACGAATGGATCGTATTAAGACAAAAGCTGCAAGACACCGCAACAAAAATGTTTAATATCTGTTCCAAAAGTAGACCGAGGACCAGCAGACCTATCAAATATTTTGTGTAATCAAAGTTCAACGGAATGGTATAAATCAGGTGGCCTATACGAGAGGGGTCATTAAAGTATGATTTGGAGCAGAAACTCTGACTTTGGACGGCACCAATTTTATTTCGTCTGTGTCAAGGATATTCGAAATGTGCTTGCAAGGCTGGGAGAATGCTGTGTAACACAAGAATATGTATCTGCAAACGAAATAAAGTACTTTGCAATACTCGTTGCAAAACAAAATTAATACAAGTAGTCGAAAGCATTTTTGTTTATTTACACATGGAAATAGCTGGAACATATTTGATACTTTAAAGTGTTTCAGAAAATTTTGTTTTCATATTTATATACGTATATTTATATTCCATATTAGTTAGTTATGTATCATTAATTCAGATTCTAAAATATGTTTTGTTCCCAATTGTTTCGCAGCCCGTCTGAACGCTTGAATTCATTTCAGTAAGAGTTAGTAGAAATGTAAGCATGAACTGAACTGTCCAAAATTATTAAATATTTGATGAAATCTTCTTATTTTACACTATCCGTCAGTGTTTCATGGACCATATAGACATTTTATGAAATGACCAATCACGCTAAGTGTCTGCGACATATATATATACTTATATATAAATCATTTTGAAAAATGGTATTGAGAACCAGTCTACTCTCAACCTAATTTTAAACCGTAGTTTTTGTACTGTATTTAAATTTTTACTTTTTTTCTCTTCATCATTTAATGTTCCTTACTGACCACAAATGGAATTTCTGTAAAGTGGCTGAATAAATAAATAAATAAGACAATAATTTGAAGCAGAAAACTAACGCATGAAATCAGCGTGATCAAACTGTTCTTAATCGATATGTTTCAAGTTAGATAACATAAGCTGAATCCCCGGATATTTGTCATTTTATGTAGCTCCAAAAACTCCAAAGTTTTTATTATTACAATCTTGTAAAATCTGAATGCTCCCTTTGTCTTCAAATATACAGTTGGCATTGGATAATCAATTTTTACGTTGAATAGGTACCTGACAAACCAACAAAATCTATAACAGAAACAGAATATATCTTATGAAATTCAGACAGAAGTCTTTAAACTTTAAACTTTATTTCTTTTGTAAGACCGTTTGATGGTTTGGTCAAATCTATAAGTTCAAATACTTGATAATGCGTATTTTTCAATCGCTTGGCTAGTTTCATTCTATATCTATATATAGAGACTGTTCTCGCATGTCTGGCATACCTTCCACCTTTTTTTCCAATCGTTGCCTCCAAATCACATTATAATTAAATCATAACCATCATAGAAATGAATCAGATAATTTACCTGAAACGTTTCACTTGCCCAGCAAAATTATAGTTATCCCTAGGCGTGAAAATACTCAAGTGAAACATCTTTAGTTCTTGATTATTATGAAAATGAAAGCATAAGCTTTCAGTTTTGACATTGCTATGGACGGATAGTGTTACGTGTTCAGCTTCAGTATCTTTATTAGAATCAATATATTCTTTATTGTATTTTAGGCATAAACGGCATTGAAAACTGTTTCTTTCTGCATACAATACTTATGGTACCAGTGCCAGAATACCAAGAGCATGTATTTAAATAAAAACCATTTCTAGACAAATTATTTATTCAATCAAGATAGAAGTTCATATAAGATGTATTATATACTCACCTTCTGATTATATAGAAATTATAAAGTAATATTTACAGCACCAATAAATGTGATGATAATGAAATGGTGATAGATATTGTTTCAACTAGATTACCCATATTTTAACTAATAATTCGGCATCCCACATTAACTACAACTTCAAAAAATACCGATAACTAAAAAGGAATTACTAGTCTTTCAATATATAAACTATAACGCCTTAGACTTGAGACCACCGCCATAAACAACGCTAGACGTCAGACTATAGACTGCTATAATAATAATAATAATAATACATTTATTCTCTACAGATTTACACTCAGTTTTTCAATATATAAATGTTGATACTCGATAAGCTTGTTCACGCTTGTTTCGAGAAATGAATAATATAAGTTCATTTTACTAAAACTAGAGGTATATAAATATACGATTTTGAGACTTAAATATAGATAGAATACGATAAGAAAATAAAATACAATAAACAAAGTTTAAAAACTATTATAAAACATAAGATATACAAAATATACACACAATTTAACAACGATAATAAGTACACATTTTGGGAATATTTTGTATCAGATACATACGAGAAAGATTTCATTCAGTTTTTGAGTTCAGTAATGTCATGTATACATTTTTTTAGTTTGCTTTTAAAAACGGATAGTGAAGTGATTGACTTTATTGCTTCTGGCAGATTATTGTGTATTCTTGGCGCCATAAAATTAAAAGAGCGTTGACATAAGGATTTCGTCATATGGGGAATAACGTGGTGATTTCGTCTTCGAGTTCCATAGTTGTGGGAAGGAAGGGATGCATGATGGCAAATGGAATGGAATTTTAGATTGATATTCAAGAAGTATAGTTGTCTCATGTCAAGTACTCCACTTTCAAAATATATATCGTTTGAAGCATATCGCCAGTTTTTATTGTAGATCAGTTTTAGAAATCTACGTTGTATAACCTCAAGTGGTTGGATGTGTGTTCTGAGTGCTCCACCCCACGCTAGAATACCATATCGTAAATGACTTTCGACCAGTGAATGATAGAGTTTTTAGGCGGTTGTGAGGTAAAATATTTTTCAAACATCTCATTTTGTAAATCACACCTTGTAATTTTTTAATAACATAGTTTATGTGTACATCCCATTTCATATTGCAGTCTGTGTATATTCCCAGATATTTTATTTTTGTTGTAGATGATATGGTGAATATCTGCCCCGGTACTTCAATTTTCAATTGATTGTATGATGGTGTGCTAGATTTATTACAAGTGAAATGCACGAATTTAGTTTTTTCAAAATTTATTGTGAGCAATTTATAATCCAGCCATTTCTTTATTGTATAGAAGTCCGTCTCCGCCTTAGTTTTGAGAGTCTGCCAATCATTTTCTTTATAGAAAATAGCAGTATCGTCTGCAAAACCAATAATTTTGCCTTGGCTTCTTAGTGAGAATAGTCCGTTTATGTATATGTTGAAGAGGATCGGGCCTAAGACAGTCCCTTGAGGAATTCCATACTCAACGCACTCTTCATTACTTATTATATTTTCCACTTTTACAAACTGTTTCCTATAAGTTAAATAATTTTCGAATAATTTCAAACAGTTATTCTTCACGCCGATATCTTCCAGTGATTTTAAAAGAAGGGGATGGCTTACGGTATCGAATGCCTTTGATAAATCTAAAAATATACATATCATGGATTGCTTCCATTGAGAGAATCATAGATCTCATTTGTCAGGGCTAAAATCGCGTCTTGAGTTGAATTTTTTTCTTTAAAGCCAAACTGTTTTTCGGAAAGGAGATTGTGTGTATTTAAAAACGAATTCAGTCGGGTTTTCAATAATTTCTCAAATATTTTTGACATATGAGTTATCAACGATATTGGTCTGTAGTTGTTCACGTCCATTTTGTCTCCCTTTTTGTGGACTGGAATCACGAATGTTTTTTTGAATATTGCTGGTCAAGTACCTGTCTCCATACATGTATTGATTACGTGGGTGAGGGGTTTGATTATGTGGGTTCAAACTATCTTTATGGTTTCGGCTCTTATTTCATCAGACCCTACGGATTTTTCCATTTTCAAATTGTTAATTATATCTGTTATCTCAACTGTGTTGGTGGGTAACAAGACGAATGTATTGGCTGCAGGAGAACGGAGAAGGGCAGGTCTGATTTTATATAAGCTAGAACTCCATCATTCCTGTTGAATTCGCCCATATTATAAATCGTGTTGTACCCTTCTATATTATATATATCCTGATCGGGAATTTTCCATGTTTCAGTAAAAATAATACAGTCTATATCGGATGCCAAGTTATTCAACAAAATTTCAAATTCATCATGATTTTTATTGACACTTCGGATATTTTGATGTAGAATTTTGACATTGTTATTATTGCGGTTGATTCCGAGGAGCTCCCTACATTCTTGATAGTTTTTGACGGTAAATGTTTCTACGCATTTTATATCAAAGTCTCGTATGTATTGATCCATAGTATAAAATATTGGAATGAACAGTTTATGATCTATATAATATATATATATATATATATATATATATATATATATATATATATATATATATATATCCCACTATCTTCCTGGCGTCCATGCATTGACCATTTTCTATCTTATGGGCGTCCAGGTTCATCCGAGCGTCCGTATATGAGGACGCCCGGATGTATCGCCATTGAAATTTTGCCATTGTACCTAGGTCACCATATCACGTTTATTTACGAAAGTCATTTCGGACGCTCTGAAATTGGGTGAAATGATTTTTACATACTCGACTGTATATGAGTAGTTCCCGCACTTTATCGGAAGAGGCGCGTGGATCTCTCAATGTATATGTTAATGTATATAAAATTTCATTATGACGATTAGCAAGCGTCCGTATATCTGTAATATTATTTGACATAACCATCTCCGAGCGTCCGTAAACTGGCAACATTGGACAAGCGTATATATTATTATCACTCTATCTATTTCAGAGCGCCTGGACTTCACCCATATTTTGGATGTATCGTTTCATCTCAACATATAATTCTAATCGTTTTCAATTGCATTATGTTTCTTGTATTAAAATCGGTTGGAAGACAAGTAGTAAATAATAATCTCTATTTATATTTAACTTTCCAAGCTCCATTTCTTATATAAAAAATAAATATCAAACACCCTTCATGAATTTTTTCTAGAAAAATAACATAAATAAAATTGATTTAAAAAAAAATAGGACCGACTTCTATTAGAAAAAAATAGAGTCCACTGAAAAGAACTAAATAATTTCAATATTTTCAAACTAGTAGTAATATATGAATGAACTCGGGTCATGAAAATCTAAGTCAAGTGCCAAGCTTGGAACAAAACAGTTGAATGAATATTAATTATCTTGATAAACCAGAAAATTTAGAGTATAATAGTTGAATAGTTAAAATCATACTTATCATTAGATTACTGGAATCACATCTATTTTTGGCACCGACTTCTTAGATTTTTATGACCCGAGTTCATTCATATATTACTACTAGTTTGAAAATATTGAAATTATTTAGTTCTTTTCAGTGGACTCTATTTTTTTCTAATAGAAGTCGGTCCTATTTTTTTTTTTAAAAATCAATTTTATTTTTAAGTTTTTGAGTGCTAAATAATGGGTCGTCCTACTGAAGGTGCATTACGCCAGAGAAAGCATCAAAAATCAGCAAAATTGTAGTACGTTTACTATATACGGCGCGCGCAAGATTTTAACATCGCTGTAACTCGAAAACCGAAACACTTTTGAAAAATTGTTCAATTTAAACGTTTCCGGATATTGTCCTGTCTTTAATTATACAACGTCAGTTTTTCGATTTTCGAGAAAAATTGCCCCCTCCACCCCATTTGGGGGTGTTTTTTGAAAGGAGGGAGATTTCCGATTTAAATTTTTATGAATGTGGGACCATTTCTCAAGCCTACTCTTTCAAATGACACAAAAATTATCAAAATCGGAGTACGTTTACTATATAAAACGCGCGCACAAACCAAAAAAAAAGCACACAATGGAATTGTATACCTCCTCCTTTTGGGAAGTCGGTCAAAAACACGTCGCAATCTAAAACTCAATTCTATTACGCTTGAAATTTTATATCAACAAATATAATAATCTAAAGCCCTTTTGCATCTACATACCTTATTAATATTTCCCATACGCTTTGCCAATGTAACTAAATATAATATCCAATATCCAAGTAACTGTACTTGGAACTTTGAGGTCGATGTCTATATCTTTCCTGTTGATCTATATCAAGAAATCATCACTAAAAATTTTACAGCCGTTTTTATAAAACTTAGTTGTTAGTTGGTACTGTGTTAAAATACTTTGTCCACGGACAATGAAAAGAAAGAAACACTTCATTAATGGATGAATTCTCTAAAATTTTGATGATGACTTTTCGAGGAATTAATTTTTAATGGGAAAAAACGTGACGAAAAGTAAAAGGTAACAGGCAGACTGACAGACGGAGTTACTTTCCAATTTATAATATTAGTATAGATATATAGATTTTTAGCCCAGAATGAAACTCACACTTGGATATTCATAGCTCATAGTAATAGAAAAAATGCAATGAATTTCTTGTGTTTTCTATTTCCAATAAGCATTTCTAGAGTTCTTGGCGATTGGAATTTTGTTATAAAATTTTGACGCTTGCAATCATTCATATATACACTATGTTCTTTTTATTACAAATTTCCGACTTTTGGGCGTCCACAGACTGGCTTCATAGCGTCCATTATGTATCTATCTGCTTGTTGGTTCCAACTCTGCAAGTGAGACGAGATATTGCAGATAGCTGTTTCTTTTAGATGCATTAAGACTGCAAGTTGTCATCTCATAAAAACATATTTCTTTACTTAAAGAGAATACTGTTTTCTCTCTCTTTTAACGTCTAAAAGGAATTATGCTTCAATATAGTATTCAGAGTAATATAGACGTAGACATGATCAGTCGAGGAAGTAAACGTTAGTAGTGTGTTAGGAATATAATCATTTGATATTGTTTGAAGTGACGAGTTATCATGTCCAGGTTTTCTGCCGATTACGTAAGTATAGAGTAATGCACACCTAGATAAATTTTTATTTTTGATACCAATGTTTTAGTACGATTGTACTTCGTCCAATTCAAAACGAAAGAGGAAAGAAAACTGGTTCTGTAACAGGCCTCTATCACCAATGATAGACGAAATTATGTCTTTACCTGAAAAAGCAAAACTACATGGGGATATGTCAAACGTAAGTATACAGACATTTTATTATAATGATCATATCCAACTTTCTGAAATATTCAGACATCTTGTCTATCCATCTGCTGACACGATAGTCTTTCTCCAAAACACTGATTTTAAAATCATATTTTTAAACCTTTTGGAATTGCTTTTGAACGAATAGGTCTATTTTGATGTTTTTTCAAAATATCTTTAATTTGGAAAATAGTGTAGTATATATGTGAAATAGAAAGTTGGTTTTGGAGTTTCTAAAACTATCCTTAAGAATGGACTACTACAATTATCTTGACGACATGAACTTTGCAAATATTAGGATGATCCAACACTAGCCCACACTGCATTATTCTTTTTGTTTTAGGTAATTGACGATTCGGTGTCAACTGCCGCTGACGATAGTATACTGGATCCTGATTTTGATCCCCAGAAAGAATTCGTAAGTATTTGATATATGCAAAAGTGAAGCATGTTTAGAAATATATGATATATGTAATTATTTACAAATAAATATTTAGGAGGAGAAGAACTCCATGGACGGTAGCACTAGCGACCTTTCGACAAATGTTAATACTCGTAAGGTAATTGTTTAATCGGCAACTTAATGTAATAATATATGACACAATGCTTTTAAATGAATCATCATACAATTTAGACTATACTGGCTTTTCTAAATATTTCAATACTCCAGTTTCACTGACCTCGAATTGTGTTTTAGGGTTCGTTACCAAACGAAGAGGATGCCATAGATGCTCAAACTCATTCAGCACCACCTTTATCTCCTTTAGTTAAACAGCTAAATAGAGTGAAAACTTCTGGTGCAGCAGATGAATTAGGCATTTATAAGAAAAACGGAGAAATTCGTAAAGGACATAAAAAAAAAAATTTTTGTTTTTTCTGTGAAACATTGGTACTTAATTTTGCGAGACATATTAAACGAAACCATTTTTGTGAAGTTGAGGTGCAAAAAATCGAAGCTTATCCACCAAACAGTAAAGAAAGAAAAGTACTATTGAATCTTTTAAGGAGGAAAGGAAATTATCTCAATAGCAATAATGTTTGTAAGCCAGTTCAAAAGTTGCGCTCATCTGAAAAATTGTTACCATGTACTGCTTGTCTTGGTTTTTTCTCGTCTTCATTATTATGGAGGCATAAAAAAAAATGTACTAAAACCAAATCTAGATCCCATCAGACTGATGGTCAAAATTTGCTACTAAGGAACCTAAAAGTTGATAAACAATTAAGAGATATTGTGTTTCCAAAAATGAGAGCGGACGAAATCTCACTTGTAGCCAAAAGAGATTTTCTTATTTGTGCCTTTGGAGCTAGGTACATTAAGATACATAGAGAAAAACATTTTATAAACGTAGCTTCCAGAAAAATGCGTGAGCTAGCACGCGTTCTTATTGAGCTGATGAAAATTGAACCAAGTATAACGTGTCTGTTTGATAGTCTAAAACCAAAGTATTTTGATATAATTGTATCTTCTACAAAATCTGTAGCAAGATACAACGACGAAAAAGATATATATGAAGCGCCTACATATGCTTTAAATATGGGCACTACTTTGAAACAGTGTGCCCAAATCGCGATTATATTTGCTTTGAAACGAAAACATATTGCTGAAACTGTCTCGTCTGCTGAAGCTGAGGCCGATCTTAAAACGTTTATACAAATTATAGAGTCACAGTGGCAGTACGAAATCTCAAGTCAGGCTGCAAATGATTTGAATATCAATAAATGGAACAAAATTACACTTGTGCCACTGGCAAGTGATTTAAAAAAATTAAAAGACAATTTAATTTCTAAAGCTAATACAGCCGTAGATAAACTAGATGAAAATAATCATGAACTCAAACAATACCTAGTGCTCTTGGAAACCATTTTCTGTAGAGTATTATTACTAAATCGCAGGCGACCTGGAGAGCTACAAAGACTGACTCTAGATATATACGAAAAAATAAACGTTTGTAATGATAACTACGAAGAATTTTCGGAAGTAATTTCTCCAACAGAAAAAAATCTTCTAAACAAATTTAAGAGAGTAGTAGTAAGAGGAAAAAGAGGACGAGGCGTTCCTGTGCTATTCAGCCTAGACGTTCAGGATCACATTAAAGTTTTATTAAAACACCGTAAAAACTTCTTTGGAACCAAAAATAATAGATATCTTTTTGGTAACCCAAATACAACCGAACCCATATGCGGTTATAAGGTACTAAAAAAGTATGCCACCTTATGTGGAGCTAAGAATCCTAACGCAATCACGTCAACCAGACTCCGTAAACACTTAGCAACTCTTACACAGCTCTTTAATATGTCGGATAACGACATGGAGCAACTAGCAAATTTCATGGGTCATACCTTGGGGGTGCATAAAAGTAGCTACCGCTTACCTGATGACATATACCAGACCGCGAAAATATCGAAACTTTTGATTCTGATGGAGAATGGGGAAGCTGGTGAGTTCAAAGGTAAATCCTTGAATGATATTCAGCTGAATTTAGAGGAAAACCTACTTGAAGATCCCAAACAGGTGGATGAGAAGGATATGCCCGACAAACCGCCTTCTCCTATAGAAAAGATAGCTGTCGAAACTAATTGTGAAGAGGCATCTGGTTCTAAAATAAGGGAGACAAAACAATCGAAACGAAAAGTAAAAAGACTTAGATGGACTTTGGACCAGAAAAATATTGTGCATGATTATTTTTCGAAACATATCAAAAATAAAAGTGCGCCCAAAAAGCATGAGTGTGAATATTTGAAAGAATTGCATCCAAATCTTTTGGAAAATAAAGATTGGGTAAAGATAAAAGTTTATGTACAGAATATTTACGACAAAAAAATCAAGCAAAATTAAAAGTTGACATTGTAGCTGAATTTATTTTTTACGCGCATATGTATAGGTAAATTTTATATTCCTTATTCTATAGCAAGTCTATAACTTCTGAAGAAAACTCTTGATTTATTTTTATTTATTTAAGTAGTATTTTTTCATTTTCTGTTTCTTTTCTGTTAGATACCTACTTCAAATAACCTTTTTTAAATAAAACGTTTTTTCATAATATATATTTTATTTTTAATTGTTTAAATATATTAGGTATTTGTTAATGGTATATATGTATTCGTTCACTTGTATTTTGGAATAGGTAAGACTATATTCGAACAATAATGGTAATGAATCTTTTTATTAGGAGACTTTTGTTGCTTTATCGCCTCTACTACATCAAATCAATATTTGTTTCAACTTGATATAGGTACTTGTTCCGTGACTGTATCATTTACAGTCCACTGTTCGTTAACACAGCAGTTGAGGTACTCCCATGAAACCTGGACGCTTAAAAAACGTTTGATCTACATATACAAAGTGTTCACTTAATAGATATGGCAACAAGGCTGGACGCTTAGAAGTCGGCAAAATGAAATAAAAACATTCAAGGTGGACGCCAGGAAATCTAAAAATTAAATTTTATATATATATATATATATATATATATATATATATATAGAAGTGTTAACGTATAAAATAGTGCTAAAGTAAGAATATGAAATAGTAGGTACGTATAAAATAGTAGTAAACTATAAGACATAAAATGAGTATATGTATGTAAAAGTCTAAAATTAAAATATAAATGAAAAGGAGATTTTAGTAAATGTCATTTATAAACTTTATGGAATATTATCGGTTACACTTGGATTTCTGTGCAGTATGCGGTTCTTAGCTGTTCGTGTGACGATATTTGTTCTATTAATAGGCCTTGTATTTCCTGTGGTTGTTTCCGGGTTTTTCTTTTTTCTATCCTCTTCTGTATTTATTCTTATGATTTTTGCCTGGATTTCTTATTTGGGTTTTATTTCTAGTTCAGTTTTTTCCTTATTTTTTGACTTATTTCTTCTTTCTTTGCTGGAATGGAGATATGTTCTGAGTCAGTAAGCAATTCCCCTTCCGGAGTGATGATCAGTGTATTGGGCTCACTATATGCTTGTCTAGGCGGTGGAGGAGAGAAGTATGTAGCGGAGATATTTCTTTGCTTTATGACCTCGGCGAGTGTAAACAATTTTCCATCTACAATTAAATTTCTACCCTTCAGCTTTGTATTTCTACCAGCTTCTCTGAGTTCTTTGGAAATGTCAATAAGTATTTTCCTTTCCTCTCGATCTTCCGGAATGATATCTTCACTAGCTGATATTTGCGACGATATTTGCGACCCTTTTAATTTCTTCAACTTCCTTAAGTTGGTATCCTCATAGAAATTCCACTAGGATAGGCCTGAGTTTTCGGTTGCTTTTTTTACCAAGTCGATATGAGTCGCTTATGTCTTGTTCAGTGAAGCTTTTTATTTCAAGATTTTTTCTTATTATTTCTACAATCTCTCTGTTGAGCTGTATAATTGACTCGGTATCTAACTCTTCTTTTACTCCGAAGAATAATACATTTTTTGATCTCCCTTTTCTTTCTGCTTCTCTCAATCTATCTTCTACTTCAACACTGCTTATTCTATGACCAATGTTATCAAGTTTACCCTCTAACTTCTCGGTTAGAGTATGAATATTATTCTCAACACTATCAATTTTTTCACGTAGATCTTCGTTATACTTTTTCAAGGCGTTCATAACATCTTCCAAGGTATATGGGTTTCCATTAGCCATGATGAAGACGCATCGATACGTTGAATAGTCGTAATGACCAGCACGATGTCGTTACTCCTACAGTTTAATTTATAAAATGATGTGTAATTCTCTATTTATATATTGTCCGTTATGAGAGATGTAACTATGATCGAACTTATTTAACTTTTATTTAATGATTGTTTATTCAAATATCGCCATCGACGACACTTGTTGGACGGTGTTTATTTTCAAATTCTCTCCGTGGTGACAGGAATTTTAGCAGCTGTGACTCACGAACAGATTGATGTATTCAAATGAAGAAGGCACATACCTTATGTTCACCTGAGCTCCACTTAACACTTGTGATTATGGCCAGTTCACACACTTCTTGGAAGCTACTATACAATGATGATGCTATAGACAACGAATCTTTAAATCTGAATTAAGGAATAACGAAAACCGAATAACTTAAATACTAACTTCTAGCTGCTACCGGTAACAAACTATCCCCGTACATGAAAAGACACGAGTGATTGTTATTTTTGGCGACAAATTTAAATTCTGAATATATACAATAAAAACATCAGTTTACGTAAGTTCATTCAGATAATATCTGGTATATTATACCTGTACTGAAATTTCTCGTTATTACTGGTCATTTCGTTAGGAAATAAGAATTTTTAACACCTTCAAGGTAGACTGAAAAATAAGAATATGGTTTTAACAAAGGTTAATAAATTGGATTGCTAAAAAAGGAACAAATAAAAATTGTTTCTCCTCTTAGTTTTATTTATATTAAAAATATTATATATAATCCATCACCACCCTGACTTTTTAAAAGACAGAAAGCAATCTTCTGTATTTCTTGAATGTCTGGCCTTTTGAGATTGAAGACTGAACGTTTTTCTTTCTTCACAGTCTTTTTCGTAGAAATAACTTCCGCTGGATAGGTATCTTTATATTTGGAGGAAAACTTTCAGATGACGCCGAGAATATTTAGATGGAATCTGCAGTTGTGGCTGCCAGAATGGGTGAAATAGGCATCACCGGTTGCAAAAAATAGCGCATAGTACATATATCATTCATTTATTATAAATGCTCTTAGTTGAAGCATTTCCCATAATACTTGTGAGACAGATTTGATCACCGACAAGGTGGGACTCGAAAGAGCACTAACAAGATCATCGACGTCTTGTAGGTAATCAAGTCTACCTCGAAGATTGGAATAAATTGGGCAATCCATAAGGATATGTGCTAAAGTTTTATTGACCTGTAAGTTACATATAGAGCAGGATTCATTAGGAACAATTATGGAAATATTACTTTTATATGTAAATCTAATGGTATAGGAATTACAGCTTCTAAGGGCTGATTTCATCAATGAAATAAAACGCAATCAATTCAAATAAAACACATCTAACAAGCTTAATTGAGTTTAGAGATCCACTTTGCGTTCCAATAGTGAATACTGAACGTAGTTAGAGCCAAACGCGTTTACCTACTTTTCTGAACGACAAATTTTCTACGTTTAGCGCATCTAAAGGCGATTAAGAGCTGTCACTGGCATCTTGCCCATATTATTATTATAGGTTATGGCGGATTTGTTTATTACTAGTGGTTTATTACCTATTTTTGCATTTTTGAATTGGTGGTCTAGTATTTTTATTTGGTCTAATAATTACAAGAGGGAGAAGAGGGTTAGCACTAGCTTTTGAAGATAGTTTCGAGTCCAAAGTATATACTACGATATTTTTTATTATTTTCAGATTAATAAGATGAGTTGGTAGTTAATTATAGTGGATTGGTACTGAAACGATTCACAGTAATAATACATCGGACTCTCATTTAATTTGTGGATATCAACAAAGGATTTGATCATTATTGATATAAAGTAAAAAGAAAACAAACTATATATTTGTTAAAAAAAATGTCAAAATAAATTAGGTAAATACTACTCATTTTTGTTGATTATTATTCAAATAAATATTTAAGTAGAAATTTTAATTTAACGACTCAACTTGCATGTATAATTAAATAAACGACAACGCGAATCAATCAATAACAAAAAATGTATATATCTTTGATTTTCTGAAAAACATTGATAACAAATCAGCCAATTGCAAAACAAATTATAAAGCAATAGGCCATAGAAAGTAAAAATAGAAGACCTAAAACTTTCTCAAAATACTTATTAACAACATGTCTGTGTTTAAAAACAGGAAAGCGCCATCTATGAGTAATTAGACAAACTTGTAATTTCTCAATATTTGACAGAGACTTTGGTTTCATAGTCGCGATCAAAATGTTATTGGTGGTTTCGTGAAAACCGAGATCAAAATCGACATTGGAACTCAATTAAGCTAATCTAACTTTTATGAAACTCCTTTTAGAAAGAGGATGGTGATAGGTGACTTGTTTAACGTTATCGAATATCGACTTGATTCGCCTAGCCCAGTTATATTGAGATTCTGAGTAATTGATAAGCTCGCATTGACGGTTAAATATAGGTTTCGGATAATGTTTTTGATCCATATATAGAGATTTTCAGCAAACCTGCCTCTATGCGGAAAAGATGATCAGCAGTATTGAAGGGTAGAAGCAAAAACCGCTTTATGAATCCTACCTGAACTCTTTCAAGGATGTCAATACATCTTAAACCCTACACAGGAGCAAAACATAATAGGTGATATTGAATCAGTGAGTTGAATAAGGCCATCCTGGAATCCCAAGATGTAATTTTCGATGCTTCCATTATTAAAAGCGTACTGCCTATGGCCTGCTTTGAAGTTGCTTCTCAAAATAAGCATGAAGTAGTGAAGGGTGTGCCAAGGTAGACGTATCTGTTGACAATATCGATCTCCTGTCCATACATTTCAAATTTCATAGACTTCGACAAGTTATTATGATAACCACGTGAAAAAGGAAGTATTTTTGTCTTATTCATATCAACAGATAAATAATTAAGTGCAATGTATTCTTCAGGAATCTTCAGCTTACGCGCAATATCAACTTCAGAGTTTGCGAGGATTACAAGATCATCAACGTAGAGGAGCATAATAACATCAGTTTCTTTGAGCCTAAAGAATTCTTCGATATCGGCTAGGAATAGGGAAAATAATAAAGGACTCAAGGGTCCCTCCTGTAGTACGCCAGATAAATACTGAAACTTTCGAGTATGATCATGACCTACTTTGACTTGAAAAGACGCTTGGTCATAGAGATGTTTTAATATATTCACATACACCAAATGCTAATATCCAAGAGTTCAATAAAATCTGTTCAACTTATTAGAGAACCACCAAGATAATGCTGACGTATCCCTGTTTTTGGACGAAATCAATATTGATTTGTTAAATTTAGATAACATGCCTACAGTTGAATATCTGAATACGTTGAATAAATTTGGATATATCTCCACAATAAACGCCCCTACCAGAACACAAGGTAACAGTAAATCATGCTTAGACCATATCTTCATAAAAACAAAAAATCCTGATTTGACTGAAAATATCCTACCCATTGTAGTGAAAACAACAATAACAGACCACTACTCTAGTTTACTTTAGATTGTATTTTATGAAAAATTAGAAGCAAACGGTAAAAAAATTAGATTCGTAAAACGTATCAACACTGACGAACGACACAACGCTTTCACCAATATTTCTTGGAATGATATTTACACTGCACCAAATCCAGACTCTGCAACAAAAGCATATATCAAAATAACCATAAACGTGCTAGAAACATGCACAGAAAATAGTCAGATTCACAGAAAAAATACCAAAATAGCACCTTGGGTTACGGATGGTTTATTGAATTCGATCAACAAAAAAAAAACAAAATGTTTAGCAACTTGCAAAAACAACCATATGATGACGATCTAAAAAGAGAATATAAAAACTACAGAAACAAGCTAACATCATTTATCAAAAAAGCTAAAAAAACTTTTGTAAAAAACAAATTGAAAAAATCAAAACAATTCAAAAATACTATTGGACGTCATTCAAAAATATCTAATACAAAGAAACAAAAAATTGTTATAGAAAAAAATAAACATCCCAAAACTAATACAATTCTAACTGATAAAACGCAAATTGCAAATACATTTAATACAGCATTTGTAGAAACGGATAAAGTTCTTGCAAGCAAGATCCAGAACAACACAAATTATGAAATTGAAAGAACATCGATCTTAATTCTTTCCTTTTTGAACCAATTATCCGATAGAACTAAAAAACACGATCTGTGAGCTTAAAAATAATAAGGCAGTGGGTTGTGATGACTTGAAAGTAGAAGATATAAAACTAATCTCAGATCACATTCTAGATCCTCTTATTTATATTTTCAAAGACTGTGTGGATGAAGTTGTTAACCCCGATGATTTCAAAAAATCAAAAATTACTCCATTGTTTAAGAAAGGGGACTCGTCTATTATCACAAATTATCGTCCTATCTCCTTACATCTCTCGAAAATACTTGAGAAGATAATCAAAAAAAGGCTCATCTCTTCCCTTAATAAATATAATTTACTCTCCAATAGACAATTCGGATTAAGAGAAAACCGGAGACGCACTACTCACTTTAACTTAAAAAGTAACTGAAGCCTTGAATGAAAGCAAAACCTGCATGTGTGTGTTTATAGACCTTTCGAAAGCCTTTGACATTGTCAGTCATCATCTTCTCCTTCAGTCTTTGGAAGATATCCAGCAGCAAGCAGTAAGAATTCATGATATATTGAGCAGTGATATGTTGAACGACTGTGGAATACCTCAAGGTTCCGTACTGGAACCAACTTTATTTGATGTATATATATTAATAGACTTTTGAATTAGGTAATGGAAACAAAGTTGGATTCGTAGATGACACAGCCATCTTTTATGAAGCCATTTTGAAAATCAGAATAAGTGGAATTTTTGAAAAAAAAAATGTTTATTAGGCATTTAAGATTTTAACCGTACCGATGAGTACTTACTATTGCTCTCCTTTTCTCTATTTGAACTATACTCATATATATCTGTTTGACAGCAATTCCATAACAAATTACTGTTTGTCTACCACAACACAAAATTCAACTTTAAATTAACAACAACGTCTCACGTCTAACAATTGGCGATCATGAACGAAGTGTACGCCATCTACTATCAGGAGGAATTACTCAAGTGGTGGCTCCTAAGAAAAAGGCAATGCTTCCTCTACAATTCATATTTTTGACGTAGGTGTGTATCAAATTTAAGATGTTGGTTCTCTCCTAATTATAAACGACCTATCAAAACAATGTAAGGTGCCGTAGCACTACCTTCAGGGGTCGTGTGGAAAAGTGCAAGTTGTTTTATTTTAATAATTTTGTAGAATTGGCCCCCTCTTCAAAATTGTCACGAGCCGCCACTGATCAAATAGCGGTGAACAACAAACCATCAACCTAACCTATTTCCTTTATGAAAACATATCTATTTTACCCGTTAATCTAATTACATTACGTTTTCACTCACACCGCTCTTTCTATTGGTATCCCAAGTGACGAAGAAGTACAACAAATCTCTTTTTAAATAATATTTTTCCGCATATATGTTTCACCATTTTCTACTAGTATTTCTCTCAGTGGTGGTTTATTTCTGTTATTTCGTTAGACAGATTTATTTCGTATATAAATAGTTCCTTTAAGTTTACCTTTCAGTGTTTGTATTCTCACAAGATTCTTAAATCAGAGACAAAACTAGCATCTAGCCCGCAAAAGATTTTTAAATTTATCATCGCCAATTTATTTGTTGTTCACCTCTATTTAACGCCATCTATTGGCGTTTTACTTTCGCCAATTGCGACAACTTACAGTGAACTGCGCGACATAACCATAGAGTAATATATATGACGATCTGCCAAAGAGTACCTGTATACCAGAGAACAGAGACGTATATATACGCTCCATGCTTGGAGCTTAACAGGCAGTGAGATGTCTGCGATCTATGTACGAATTCGAAATTTCAAGTATCTAGACCGTATGGGGCCTGAGAAATCGCTGCGGAGTCCATTGTTACAAGAACCGAAAGTAATAAAAACTATTTAATTATCTCTCATAAAATGCTGGCTGGATAAGAAACTAGTAACAATGAATATTGATAAAACACATTATCTACCACTCTATTGTAATGGAGCCGGAGAACCCCCATTCGATCACCTAACAGTAACAACAAATACACCATTCCATATTCTACCTAAAAATAAAATAAATTACTTAGGGAAAATTCTAGACTGTCATTTCAAACGGGACCTACATATTAAATATACTGTCAATAAATTGACTATTCTATTTAAGTTTAGGAAACTCCTACCTGCGAAATAGCTCAAAACTTTATACTACTCGCTGGTGGAAAGTCATATTCGCTATGGAATAACAGTGTGGGGAGGAGCCTTGAATACCCATATCCAAATAATTGTAATTATGCAAAGGCGTTTTCTTAAGTTAATATTCTCAAAACATAGTAGGTATCCTTCTCATAGTTTATACTTGGAAACTCTTATGTTGGATATTAGAAACGTGTATTTCTTATGCATTGGCACTTAAGTGCGAATAAACAGATATCATCGCTTCCCTCACACCCGTATCACATCCACCAAAGACACCAGTATACTACACCCATAATGGTCAAGGTCACTGTTCAAAGATCATATACTTACTTTGCGCCTAAGCTCTACAACTGTATTCCTGAATCTATAAAAATTATAAATATCAATCGCTTCAAAGAAGAGTTGAACAAGCATATTCTTCAAAGTCAAAGAATTGATCTTCTACGTCTATTTAAATAGAAAAAAAACCATACGTACCTCTGCTATATGGTCTGCGTATAATCATTTTATTTTTATATATTATTATTACTATACAGGGTGATTCAGATTTTATCTAGATAAATTCGGGAGTTGATAGAACTTGTAAAAATAATGTTAGTTCTCAATATAATTTTATAGCTAAAACCTCTTAGTTTCGGAAATACAGGGCATTGAAGTTGCGTATTTTTTAAACATTTTTATTCATAAATTTTGATTTAGTTTTCCGATTTATTTCAAATTTAACACAGAAACACTTCTTATAGTTTTGCATAAGCCTTAGAAGTAACAAACTGTCCACTCTTTATTAAGTGGGTTCTTAGGGGCTACCCCCACCTAACTTTTACAAATAATAATTTTCAATTGTAATAATAATAATTGTCATAAGTGTTGTTAAAGTGTTAATAAAAAGTTTTTATAAGTTTAAAAGTGTTTATAAATATGCCTAGAATTTTTACAAATGCAGAATATGCAGATATTCATTATGTTTATGGATTTTGTGATGGTTATTCTAATGCAGCAGTTGAAGAGTACCGAAGGTGCTTTCCTAATAGAAGAGTTCCCAGTCTACAAGTCTTTGTAGATGTAAATTATTCAGCTGTTTGATGTAAACAGAGATTTAAGTACTCGTAGAGCGGCCCGGCAACTCGGTGTATCATAATCACGAGTTTTGAGAACACTTAAACGAAATCATCGAAAGGCTTTTCATTTTCAACTTGTTTTTGTAGGTGGCTTTTAAACACAATAGAAATCAGTCCACGTTTTTCACACAAGGTCTTATGGACAGACGAATAAAATTTTAGAAGAGCGTTAATAATCGTGAAGAATTGATTGAATGAATAAGATATGCTTGCGACCAACAAAGAAATAATCCAGTTCAAATAGCAGCGGCAGTTAATACTCTAATTCGTCGATGCAGGAAGTGCATTGAGGTTGGAGGAACGCACTTTGAGCATTTATTGTAATTAATAGATTTTAATTTATTAAAATTGAACGTTATTCAACATTTTTGAATTATTTGTTCCTGAAAACTTAAAAAAAATCATGTTATTTTGATTTTAACAATAATAACAACACTGGTGACAATAGTTATGACAATTAATGTCAGTTCAAATAAGACCTGTCATTTTGATTTTTCATGGCATACTACGAAATGATTTAGATTAGATTTAGATTTAAGAGGGGGTTACATTGCACTGCGACCATAAGGTCTATTGTACCCCCTACCTGAGTTGCACTCGCCTATACGCGGTCTACAACTCGCCTTCCAGTTCCAGAGTTCTAATGAACTCCAGTATTTTGGTTGGCTTCAAGGAGGATACTTCCTCACTACTGCAGGTTGCTAGTCCAAGGCACTGTTTGCGTTGGCTAGCAATGGCGAGGCATTCCGTCACCAGGTGATCCGGAGTTTCCTCCTCTTCCCCGCAGAATCTGCACTCGTCATCCTCTGCTAGACCTAATCTCATTAGATGCTTCTTGAGGCGACAGTGTCCTGTAAGAAATCCAGTGAGTAGGTGTAGCTTGTTCTGCTGAGATCCAAATACCTTTTGGATCTTGCAGTATCAAAGTTTTTTAGAAACTTTTTAGAATGATCCGATCCAGGGGTATTCCGCAAGAGTGTTTCTCTTTCGTTTTTTTCCTTCTCCAGAAACTCCTTCTTGTAGGTGCTTTTATCTGTGCCACAGAAGGGTTCTGGGACAGTAAATGGAGTTTGTGCTCCTTTCCTGGCAAGTGTGTTGGCCTCCTCGTTGCCTTTGATTCCCGAGTGGCCGGGAACCCAGACTAAGTAGACCCTGTAGTTCTTGCCTAGCTCATTGAGCTTCCTTCGGCACTCCCATACCATTTTAGAGTCAATGGTATGAGAGTTCAGTGCTTTAATTGTAGCTTGACTATCAGAATGTATTGCAATGTCACATTTCTGATAGTTTCTTTCAAAGTTAACCTCCACCTATCTCTCAATTGCAAGCAATTCTGCTTGAAAGACGCTTGGGCAGCGGCATAGCGCAAGTGAGCATTTGGTGCGATTCCCAAACACTCCAGCGCCTGTCCCCGTCGTGGGCTTAGAACCATCAGTGTACAATTTAATGGTATTCTTTTTGAGAGCTTGGGTTGTGAGCCCTCTGTCCCAATCTTCTCTGCTACTTAGCACCGTGGTGAAAGTTCTCTAGATGGTAATTTTCTTTGTCATTACATCACTGGGAAGGTTTGCTGATGGGATGTGTTTGGACAGAGAGGACCAAGCTCTCTGATTCCGAATTCCCACAATGTCTGAACCTTAGATAGTCTTAGAATGGCCTGTTAATCCCAGATATTTGACTTCAGCCTTCCAGCTTATTATGTCTCCACTCAAAGTGAGAGGTTTCATAGCTGGAAGTTTCCTTTTTCTAGTAAATGTGGTCTTGGATGGGTTTATGCTAAGCCCCACTGACAAGCACCATTGCTCAATAGTTCTGAGGCCCTCCTGCAATAATTCGCATAGGGTGTTCGCGAATTTTCCTCGGACTATTAGGACTATGTCGTCGGCATAGCCTATACATGAGAAGCCAAGCTCCGTGAGTTTGTGGAGTAACTCGTCTACTACTAAGCTCCATAGGAGGGGAGATATTACTCCTCCTTGAGGTGTTCCACCAGTAGCTTTAACAGAGGTGGTATGATCACCTACTTGGGCCTCAGCTATTCTCGTCTTCAACATCTCATACGAAATGATAATTAATGCTTGCAACTGGGTAGCGCTATGCCTCGAATTTTATAAAATATCTCAAGAACAAAGCAAAATATCAAAAAAATGCAAGAATGCAATGAAAATAGTTTTAAAATAAATCAAGGTATAGACCTAATTAGTTATTACAATTAAAAATTGTTATTTATAAAAGTTTTGAAAACAATTAGGTGGGGGCAGCCCCTAAAAACCCACTTAATAAAGAGTGGGCAGTTTGTTACTTATAAGGCTTATGCAAAACCATAAGAGGTGTTTCTGTTTTAAATTTGAAATAAATCGGAAAACTAAATCAAAAGTTATGAATAAAAATGTTTAAGAAATGCGCAACTTCAATGCCCTGTATTCCCGAAACTAAGAGGTTTTAGCTAAAAAATTATGTTGAGAACTAACATTATTTTTACAAGTTCTATCAATTCTCGAAGTTATCCAGATAACATCTAAATAACCCTGTATATTATTAGTATACGTATTCTATAATTTTGTGTGCCTACTCCTTGTATATCTATTCTATAATTCTATACTAGTGATTTCTATGTCGAAGATTTTAAATAGGTACTTACTCTTATATTTGTATATACTTGTTCTGGTTTTATATATATATATATATATATATATATATATATATATATATATATATATATATATATATACTCAACTTTTACCTGTTATACTTTTATTTATTTGTGTTATTTTATATTATCTTCCTGTGACCTTAATCTTATATACTGAGATGTCTATTTATTTATATATGCGAATATATCTAGCTATAGTTCCAAATGACAACCAATTCATAGCTTTAGTTTACGACCTATCGCCAGTCGAATGTGTGTAATTCTGTCACTGACACACTCACCGATCATCAAAATTCTAAGGTACTTCTATGAGACTCAGAATCTTCAAATTTGGAATTTAGTTATTTTTTACGTATAATGAAAGGAAAAATTCAAGCATTCCTTAATTTCAGTTTTGTTTTCATAATAATAAAAATGATTATGATTACGTTCAAATATAGCTTAATATTCGTGCGACTCTTCACGCTGGCATTGGAGTACTGACCACAGAACACAGATTTAACACAGAACGTACTACTAACACTGTCCTATATATGATTAAGAGCGCGTAGCCAAAATGCAAGGTTGCCGGTTTTCCAGTTATTTCTGCCATTTGATAGTATTATAGCGCTCTACCAGTAAAATAGTAAATATATAGATTATATTGCCATCAATTAACTTAGTAAAATTAAAGAAAGCTAAATCATAAATTCAATAACATTCTGGTTGAATTATTGGAATACGTTTATTAATACAAAGAAAATACAAGAAATATTACATGTGAAGAAATAAAGGAATTACATATTTACCCACCATCATTTATAGTCACCGAATAATTTTCTAGACATCTTTTTTCTAGAATACGTGTATAATGACTTGGCAATCGAAAGACAATAATCATTTAAAAATTAAAGTATTTCAAATAGTAGATTATTCTTACATGATCATGTTGCCGTGATAGTTTAATATACCTGCATGTATACTGTTTTAAAACCTAAGTTTATAACTTTAGTGTATATTTCATTGGTATTTGATTTTTTCTGTCAGTGAGGGAGCCGTGCGATTGCCAAGTCATTAAACATGTATTATAGAAATAAAGATGTCTAATAAAATTATTCGGAGACTATAAATGATGGTGGGTAAATAATTAGATCAAATTTATGAAAATGTTGTTGAATAGGTACTTCCATTGATAGGAACTAAGTTAACTGACTTGGTTTTACAAGTGATCTCACAACTTTTTGCGTTGGAAGGACACATACAAGCAACACTTGATGTTTTCCTTTTTTTCTTTTATATTGTATACTTTGGCATTGAATGTTTTTTTTAATACCCAACTTATGTGATCTTTATGATACTTTAATTTACACCACATACAAGAAACACCTGATGCTTCTGTGGTAAATACCATGTTTATTCAGTCTAGTATTACTTTGTAGTTAGTTATCTCTCCATTTTGATTTAAATCTGAATAAATATTATTATAATTATGATTATTTATGAGTGCAGCTGTAATTATGTATTATCGAAAGCAATAAAAGGGAAAAGTCAACATTTTCCTTTCTTGAACCTAGGTTTGAAGTGCGCAATTCTGTTAGTGAGAAAATATTATCAATGCAACCACGAGAAGGACGAAATTCTGATTGATACTCTGACAGGACATCATACTGCTCTGTCTATATTGTCAATCTTTTCAAAAAAATTGAAGTGAAGTTTTTTGCACAGCAGTTAGCTAGAGCAATACCTCTTTAGTTACTAGGATCAATAGGGTCTCCCCTCTTGAGTATCATAGAAAGAAAAATCTCGCTCCAGCTACTTAGAGTATTACAAGAAACAAAGCATGTGACATTGAAATAAAATATCGGCATTTCTAAGACTGTAACTTGAAAAGAACTTTTAATTCAACCACAAGTCTGGGGGAGACATCAAATAGAATTTATTATGAAATGAATCATTTAATATCAATATTGTAACGGGAATTTCATATTAAAACTGGGTTCTATTTATTTTCACTTATTTATTTACACTAATAACTACACGACTATATACACATTTATATTCAGAGCGCCACCTAGCGTTTAGCGCCATATTTATTTATGTTCAGTGTTCTCTGCTGCTCGCGTTTCACTCACTGACTATGACCGACTGTGTTCTGTGTTATTGCCGTCGGTATTAAAAAGCTCTGGATGATTCGAGTGTTGTTTATATATCCACTTAACCTCCTATCTCGAAGCTTCTCTAATATATTGTTCTGGATGTATTTCCCAATATATTCATTCGAGAACAATTCAAATCCGTACAGTCTCTATGCTTCTGGATTCCCAGGATGTTTGTGATATTTGTGTGTGTTCATCCTTGGTAGTACCTTGCTGGATTTATGTTCCATGGCGGAATCTGCATCCTGCCAGGTAAACACCCTTATTGAAGAAGTAATAATCCATATTTCCCAAGTATACTCCTTTTGGATTGAAGCAACACACAGTAATTTGCACGCCAGCATCCTGGAAGATGTATTCGATCATGCTCCTTACAATCTTCCAATCTAGCCCGTCCAACCCGCAGCCTATTTTCGGAATACCCAATTTCTTGATGTCATAATTCCTGACGTCATTCCTTAGGCTCTTCAGTGCATGCCAGATGTCCTTGTAAGTGGGTTTTCCTCTAGGCATCTTCTTTGTAACCAAATAGAAAAGGTTCCGATTACCATCTGCTAGTCGCAGAACTTTTCCCACTCTTGGTCGTTGGGCTGACAATTCATCCAGTCTTTCAAACTTCCTCTTGAACACCAGAGCAATTCCTCGGTCCATGCGTAGATCCTCCGCTACACAATGGGCAATAGAAACGACGGTAGTTTGAAAAGGTCTTGTTGAACCTCAACTGTCACACCGAGTCTGAGCTTCTTCCGATCCGCGTAGCTGGACATGAAGCCGTTAAAACTGACATTTCGCTCCTCAACGTTCTTTTCTTGAAGAGCCACTCGTGCTTCCTCCTGGTTGTTCGATCCAGCGTATGGTACGAATCTATTTATGTGCACCACTCTAGGTTTTCCCCTTGGTAACTTTTGAACACGATAGATGACGTCATTTATCCTTTTCATAATTTTATATGGACCTTCCCATTGCCTTTGGAGTTCGGAACAAAGGCCTCGACCTCGTTGGGTATTATACAGCCAAACCAGGTCCCCCACGTTGAAGACTCCATCAGCTGATCGAATATTGTAGTGGTGCTTCATTCGATCACTGGCAAGCTGGATGTTCTGTCTGGCTAACTCATGGACTTTATCCATTCTGGCTCTTAATTGGTCGACGTATCCTTCTCCTGCGTCACTGTCCTCTATAGGTCTGCGGCCAAATTCCAGGTCACAGGGTAGGCGTAACTCACGCCCCAACATTAAACTAGCAGGAGTCTGACCAGTTGTTTCAGTCACTGCCGCCCGATAGGGGATTTCAAGATGGCGCCGACTGAACCACGGCGTAATAACTCGGAGTCTGAGATTAGTGAAAATAATATAAAAAACATTTGTTCTTATTGCAAAAGAAATGTAGAATCAGTAGAAAAGTGTATTAAGTGTCCGGAATACTTTCATCCTTCCTGTTTGAAACAAGCAGCAGCGAAAAAAACAGCCACTTGTGTGCATCAACCAGCATTTAAAAATAACAATAACCTTCACAAGGACTCTGAAATTTCTTATCTAAAGAAAGTGATTCATGAAATGGAAGACAAAAATCGCTTGTTGTGTGAGAATATCCAATTGCGAAAAGAAAAAGTCAATTATCAATCATTTACATCTACTAAGCGAATTATCTTTAAAAATTAAACGACAGCTTTCTTTTCAAAGAAGATATAGACATAAAATACAAGAAGCAAAAATCAAAGCTAATGATAAATTTGTAAGTTCAGCACAGAATCCAACAAAAGAAGTGTGGCAAGTTATAAAAAATAACGTAGGACCATCAAAATTAGATTATAATAGTAATGTGACAGAAGAAAATTTCAATAATTTCTTTAAAAATATTGCACACGATACTGTAAAGAACATACCTCCATCAAATAGTGATCCGGCTCGAATTCTAAATGATATAATTTCATCAGAAATTTCTTTCTCTTTCTCACCTGTATCTTTTATAGAAATCCGGGATATTATAGATAACCTAAAAAATAAACCAACTCGTGATATTTTTGGCCTAAATGTCAGACTAATTAAATCCGTTAAGAACATTATTATCAGCCCCCTTACGAAACTAATTAACCGATGCACCAAGGAAAGTATATTTCCAGATTTAATTAAGACTGCCCAAGTAATACCAATATATAAAAAGGGAGATCCTGACAAACCTGACAGTTATCGTCCTATCACTCTACTACCTGTAATCTCAAAAATTTTCGAAAAGTGTATGGCCATCCAAATAATATTTTTTTTACTAGAATAATCTTTTCTCAAATTGTCAGTTTGGTTTTAGGGGGAAAAAAAAAACCCTCATGGCAATCCTTGACCTGGTGGCTTTTATACACGACTCCTTCAATAACCTAGAGTTTAGTAGTGTTTTGTTTTGTGACTTAAGTAAGGTATTTGATTGTGTCCGTCATAATATTCTATTGTGTAAACTTACTAGATATGGATTTTGTTCTAAGAGTATAAAACTTCTGAATTCCTACCTAACTAATAGGAAGCAAACTGTACGCTTTGGTGGAGTAACGTCAGCAGAAAATACCATCACTATGGTTGTACCCCAAGGCTCAGTTCTTGGACCTATATTATTTCTAATATATATAAATGATCTGCCACTAATAGAACCAATAGGTAAATTTACACTTTTCGCTGATGACAACAATTTCTTGTGCAGCTGATTCTCTTGAAACAGTTGAGATTATGATGAATAACTTGCATAGTAGAGCAGAAGAATGGTTTAGTTTGAATCGATTGAAGCTTAATAGTGACAAAACGAGGAAACTTATCTTCACTCTAAGACACACTGAAAATCCAAATGAAACACCTGTTAAGTTTTTGGGAGTTCACCTTGATCCGCTTCTTCAATGGCACTCCCATATTGATTCCATTGCTTGTAAATTGAGGAGTACAATATATGCTCTCCGTTGCCTGGCAAATCGTTCCTCAGATAGCGCTTTAAGAACAGCATACTTTGGCCTCTTCCACTCTGTGGCCGCATATGCTATATTAGCATGGGGGCCATGCTCCACAAATGAAAAGTTGTTCGCATTACAGCGAAGGGCGATAAAAATACTGGGTGCGTTAAGTTATAGGGACGACTGCAGACACATTTTCTCAAATATGGGGATATTTACCCCACCATCAATGAATATTCTTGAAAATCTATTGTGGGTTCATAAAAATAAAGCTAAGTATCGTGTACATGGGGAGGTCCATAATTATACGACTCGAAATAGGAACAAATTGGTTCCAATATATCAAAGATTGACCAGATGCCAAAGTGGTGCAGACTTTCTGGCTGTCAAATTATTCAATAAACTACCTTCCTGTTATATCGACTTATCTTGCATAGCATTTAAAAATAAATTTAAAAAACTTCTAATTATCAATGTATTCTACTCTGTAGAAGAGTTTCTCAATTTTACTTTTCCAGAGTGTACAAATGGAGTAGGTGTATTTCTGTAACATACAGAATCTAAGTATAAACTGTATTTTTAAATTATTTTACAAATAATATATTGTTTGTCCCATATTTTTATAAAATTTATGTAAACAATTTTAAATCTATTTTATGACTTATGTGAATACTTTGTATACTAACATCAGTAAAGGAATTTGAATTTGAATTGTTCGATTCATCCTCTCTACCGTTCCGTCCGATTCAGGATGTAAAGGAGTCGTTCTGGTCTTGTTCGCACCTATTAGTCTGCACACATCTTGGAACAGGGCTGACTCGAAGTTTCTTCCTTGGTCCGAATGGATTTCAAGAGGAACGCCAAAACGTGAAAAGAATTCCTTCACCAACACCTCGGCGACGGTCGATGCTTCTTGGTTAGGGATTGCGTAGGCCTCTGTCCACTTTGTGAAATAATCCCTGGCTACCAGGATATACTTATTTCCATTGTCCGTTCCAGGAAATGGCCCCGCAATATCCACAACAACTCACTCCATGGAACTCCCAACATTATACTGCCTCATAAGTGTCCGCTTTCTGCCAAGTGGTCCATTGCTGGCTGCACACACTTCACACTTACGGCACCACTGTCTCACATCTTCTTTGCAATTCACCCAATAGAATCGCTCTTGAACCTTCTGCAGAGTCTTGGTGATTCCAAAATGCCCACCCGAGGCTCCATCATGTAGCTGATGTAGTACCTCCGGCACTTTGCTTTTTGGCACAACTAGTTGTAATCTGGATTCAGTGCCATCTTCAGACTCAAAGGTTCTATACAGCATATCATCTCTTAATACAAGAGAGTCCCATTGGCTAAAATATGCTTTCACTTCTGGACTTCGTAAGCTTATATCTTGCCAACATGAGTTGTTCTCTTGGGCCAGTTTTATTTGTTCAGGCTGTCATTCCTCATTTTCTACGGTTGTTCTTCGTATAGGGCAAAGCTTGTCTTCCATCCTCGAGCAGTAGGTGCAGTTAGAGTTGCACGGTCTTCTGGATAGGGCATCTGCGTTCCCATGAATTTTTCCTGGCCTGTGTGTGTCTTCTAACCATCTTGCCACTTGTCCTTCAGGATTACGGATTTGGACAAAACCTTTCTGAAGTAGGCAATCACTTTCTCCTGCCCGTCTTGAATTTGAGAGACGACAGCACCAATAGCCGTATTACTGGCATCTGTGTCCAACACAAATTTTCCGTCATGCCTGGGATAACCCAAGATTGGTGCGCTGATAAAAGCTCTCTGACACTCGTCATGCCAGAAATATTCTTTGCCTTCTTCTGTTGACTTAGTTAAAGGTTTAGCGATGTTGGCAAAACCTTCTACGAACTGTCGGTAGTAGGTACACAAGCCCAGAAAACTTCTAATCTCATGCTTGTCCCTAATCTCATGCTTGTACTTGGGAATAGGCCATTCCTTAATGGCTGTTATCTTTTCTGGATCTGCCGTGACGCCGTGTCCAGATACGATGTGACCCAGATATCTTACTTCACGTCGGAACAGATAACATTTCTTAGGACTCAGCTTCAGGTTGGCCTCACGTAATCATTGTAAAACTTCTCTTAAATTCTTCGAGAGTTCCTCAAATGATTTTCTTACCACGATTACGTCATCCAAATACACCATGCAGGTTTTCCATGTCAGTCCTCTCAAAACTGCTTCCATGAGCCTCTCAAATGTAGCGGGAGCATTGCATAGTCCAAACGGCATCACAGTGAATTGCCAGAGCCCTGACCCTATCGAGAAAGCAGTCTTCTCTCGATCTGCGGAATACATTCCAACTTGCCAGTATCCACTTTTCAGATCTAGTGTAGAAAACCATCGTGACCCAGAGAGAGTATCTAGGGTGTCATCTATTCTGGGTAACGGATAACTATCTTTGTTAGTGACTGAATTCAGAAGTCGGTAATCTACATAGAATCTTGTAGAACTATCCTTTTTTCTTCACGAGCACTACTGGCGAGGTCCATGGACTATTTAATGGCTCAATGACTCCTTCTTTGCTCATTTCTTGAATCATGTTCTCGGCTTCGTCTCTATTGGCCAATGGAAGTTTTCTTGGATGCTGTCTTATTGGCTGAGCATTCCCCGTGTTTATCTTGTGAGTCACTATACTTGTTTTACCTTTGTATTCTTCTTAAATTGCAAATACGTCCTGGAATTCCACAAGCATTTCTCTCACTTTTCGTAATTGTTTCTCGTCTAAGTCCTGGAAGGTCTTGATGACCACATCAATCAGCTCTTTCGAATATCTGGTCCTGGATGGTTTACTAGTTGTTCTTACAGAGATACAGGAACACAATTACCAACCATACTTCCCTTGCTCAACTTGATGGGGCTCTGCTTTAGATTCATTACTCTGACAGGAGTGACATCTCCTACTCGAACAAGAGCTTTAGCTGTCGGAAATTCCTTATTATTCATTTCTTCTACCAGTCTCAGACTTGCAGTATCCGTCCGGGTTGGTCATCAATATGTTTTCACAGTAGCCGGTTTTTATTATATCACTAATCGTTATCAATCGGACAACATCTTCGTTATCCTCGTGAAAGGGCAGTTCTTCATTGTCGGCCTTCAAGACACCATTTTTGACATCCAACACAGCCCCAAGCTTCTTAAAAAGGTCCATTCCCCAAATAAACTGATCGGATATGTCAGCGATTAAAACTCTGTGCTTGATGGTGATCTTGCCAATGCTGATGGTCATGCTCGCTTCACCATGTGTTCTTGTTGTTTCCCCGGTCGCTGTTCTGAGTTGGACCTTTGTTGGTAATAACCAGGAATGATCTTTGATGAGCTCTGGCCTTGCTATTGTTCTCGTTGCACCGGTGTCTATTAGGAGTGTTCTGTCTTCTCCATTGATTCGACCATCGATGTATTATAAACTTAAGGCTCCGCCAGAAGATGACTCGTTGACCGTAATTACTGGGGCACTATTTCTGCAGGTCGACAATTGCCCCCTCATCTCGACCCATCCTAGTTTTCCGACTGTGCAACCTTCTTCTTACAACTGCGGCGTACGTGTCCTAGCTCATAACAGTTCCAACACCTTGGCTCTCTCTTCTTTGATTGCGCTCCCGTAACTAGCTTCCTTATCATATCTATCAGGGACTCTCTGTTGGATTGATCTTCTTCATCGATTGCTCTAACACGGTGCCCTCGGGAAGATTGGCTAAAGCAAAAGCTAGTGCTTCTTGTAGCAATTTTGGTCTGGCCAGCTTCAACGCCTTCTGCAGCTCTCTCTCCCTCAATCCATTTACAAATGTGTCCAACGCAATATCATCAAGGAAGCTATCAGCAGCTGTAGGATATGCTAGCCGCACAATACAAGCTACCTCCCCCTCAAATTCTTGCAGACTCTCATTTGCATGTTGCACCCGAAATCTCAATTATGCTTTGTATACTTGCTGAAGATGACTGTCTCCACACCGATTCTCCAATCTAGAAAGCAAGATATGGTAGTTTGCATGGCCAGCTGGAATAGACCTTAGGATGTCTGCTGCATTACCTCGTAAAGTGGCAGTTAATGAAACAGCTATCTGTTCTTCGGTCCACTGGTTAGCCATTGCCACAGCTTCAAATTACTTTCGATAGGTTGACCAGAAGCACTTTCCATCAAAGTTTATCAGCTTAACCCTCATACTACCTGCGGCTAAGTCATTTTCGCCTTTGAATGTCTGGCTCCCACTGCAGTTACCATTATTAACTGCCATTTCCAGTGTCTTGATTTTTTGTTGCAGTAGCTCCATGTTCTTCTCTGTCGTGACAAAGTTTCCGTCAACTGTTCTTGAAATTACTTCAAACTTTTTCGAGACTTCCTCGAAATTCACCCCAAATGTCCTGGTTACTTCCTCGAATTTTTTGTTATTATTTCTAGAAATTTCTTCGAACCTTTTCGAGACTTCATCGAATTGCACCCCAAATGTCCTGGTCACTTCCCCGAATTTCTCATTATTATTTCTAGAAATTTCTTTAATTTTATCTTGAAGAGTTCTAGAAACTTCTTAAAACTTTTTCGCATCGAATTTTTATTTATTATTATTTATATTATATTATATTTAGTATTATTTCTCACCTCTTTCAGTAACAGTTCTTCCAGAGAGTGGAACTCGAACATGTCAGGATCTTTTCTATTTTCAATCAAAATGTCCATTAACCGTTTCTGGAGGGTCGCTTTATTACCGGAATCATCACAATCCCGCTGTACCAACTGTTCTTTGAGTTGTTTCACGGTTAACTGCACTAATTTCATTTTGAATTGTCTTTATTAACTAAGTCAATTAGTCAATACAGTTTTTAAAGTCTTTAACACGAAAACGAACAAGATTCTTCACACTCACACGAGAACGAGCAAAAGTCTTCACTCTCACCCAAAAACGAACAAAAAAAGTCTTCACACGAAAAACGAACTAAAGAGTCTTCACACTAACACAAAAATGAACAAAAGAATCTTAAACTCAAACTTTAATCTAACGAAAGTCTCGAAAACACTCAAATCTGCACGAAAACGCAGTCTCTTAAAGTCTGTCCAATTAATAATCACTCACTGACCGATTCCACACTGACACCAATGTAACAGGAATTTTATATTAAAACTGGGTTCGATTTATTTTCACTTATTTATTTACACTAATAACTACACGACTATATACACATTTATATTCAAAGCGCCACCTAGCGTGTCGCGCTATATTTATTTATGTTCAGTGTTCTCTGCTGCTCCTGGTACATTTACCTGTACCACAGAAAGGTTCTGGGCCAATGAAAGTGTTCTTGTTCGTGTTCCTTTTCTGGCAAGTGTGTTGGTCCCATCATTCCTTTTGATTCCCGAGTGGCCGTGAATCCCGACTAAATAGTCCTCGTTTTTCTTGCTTATTTCGTTGAGTTTTCTTCGGCACTCTCATACCATCCAAGAATCGATGATATGAGAGCTTGGTGCTTTAATCACAGCCTGCCTGTCAGAATGTATATATGAAAGATACTTGCACAGCGACCTAACGATAGTGAGCATTTGGTGCCAGGCCCGAATACTCCCACGCCAGTCCCCGTATTCGTTTAAGAACCATCTGTGTACCATTTGATGGCATTCTTTTGAGAGCTTGGTTTGTGGGCTCCCTTTCCCAATCTTCTTTTCTACTTAGCATCGTAGTAAAAGCTTTCTCGATGCTAATTTTCCTTATCATCTCGTCATTGGGAAGGTTAGCTGATGTATTTGGTCCAAGAGGAACAGGCTCTCCGATTCCTAATTTCTTCATTGCCGGTACCTTCCCTGGCTAGTCTTAGAATGGCCTCTTGGGCTAGTCTATCTATCACAAGATGAAGAGGTGTAAGATTTTTGATGATCTCCAATGCCCTAGTTGGGCTCGTTCTTATAGATCCGGTGATACAAACACAGGCCAACCTTTGTATTCTATCGAGGATTTTCCTTGTAGTGTCCTGGCTTGCTTGGCATGCCAGACTATTGCCCCATAAGTTATTATTGGTCTCTCAATCATTACGTACACCCATCGCAGTATTTTTGGGTTACATCCCTAAGTCATACCAGCTAGACTTCTGCAAGTCATCAAAGCCTTTGTTGCTTTACTAGCAATAATCTCAATATTGTTAGGACATCAATGTGGTACAGTTTTCGTTATCCATGGTTACAGATGACTGTTGACGATATATATGAAAAGAGTGTTGTTTTAGTTTTTCATAACAAAAGTGTGTTACCACAATAGTTCTAAATAGAATCTGTTCAAAGACAGTAGTTATAATAATCTACTCAAATATTGATCAGGTTATGGACCCAGCGCAAAAGTAAAGAACCTGCAAATTCGATTTGAAGAGGATTATCCGCGCAATCGTTGTTTTGAAGAAATTTTGGAAATTAACCTGCAAGATGGAGTACATGGCGCATACAAGAAGCGTAACAATTTCTAAGCTTTTGGGACGAAAAAGCTATAGTAGCTGGAAATTTGCAATACATGCCTTATTGGAACACGATTATCTATGGGGTTGTGTCACTGGAGAAAATGAATACGTAGCAGTTGTGAAAAAAGTAACAAAAGCGCGTGTAAAAATCATTTTGCATTTGATCCGATAAATTATGTTCCCATCTGCAAAAACCGCCAAGGAAGCATGGAATAAGCTCGCCACAACTTTTGAGGATTTAGGACTTACTCGAAAAGTTGGATTTCAAACTTAGAACAGCACATAAATTGAACGGGCTAAATTTCAGAGTTGAAGATGAGTAGATTGGAACCTTGTTGTTGGCTAGACTACCTGATGAGTACAAACCAATCATAATGGGGCAAAAGAGTTCAGGTACGCTCATCACAAGCGATTCGATTAAAACTAAGTTACTTCAGGAGGTAAAGTCAGAAACGAAGATGAGAACGATCTGGTTGCAAAAACGTAGCAGCGGTCTAAATTCAGAAAAGATAAAGTGAGATGTTTCAACTGCAATAGACTTGGCCATTTTTCTAGCGAATGCAGATTGAAGAAAAGCTCAGCGCCAAAAAGACCCGAAGACAAAGCACACCATGACAAAGAGAGTGAGAAAGGAAGAAATTCAAGGTCTAGTTCTAACTCAAAGAAAGCGAACGAAAACTTCACTAGATCAAAATGTTATATGGATTCATGCGCATCGTGACACATGACGCCAAACAAAAATTGGTTGATTAGTGGCAAACCATCCAAGAATATAACGATTTTAGCAGCAGATAAAGAGACACTGGATGCGAAAAAGATAAGAAAAGTCATGGTTCCTGTAACAGTTAATAATTTATCAGATGAAATTGAAGTAAGCGACGTGCTGTATCTTCCAAATATTGCCTCAAATCTACTATTGATCAGTAAAATTGTGAGTAAAGGAAATTCAGTCTGTTTCAGCCCAAATAGTTGCAAGATTATCGCTCAGGATGGTGAAGTGTTGATGCGACTGTATCGAACAGAGACGAAGTTCTTGAATTGGACTCTCCATCAAAGTGGCGATGATGTCGACTGAAGTTTCTAACGGTGATTTGTGGCACAGACGATTGGGCCACTTGAATTGAAACAATACCTATGAAGTTTTTCAAAGAAGGTTTAGTTTCTGGTTTTGATTTAACGAAATGCAGCGAAGTACCTTGCAAAACCTGTGTAAAAGGAAAGCAGCAAAAACTACTATTTAAACCAAGTACAAAACGTTCAGAAAAGTTGCTGGAAAAAATTCACTCTAACGTGTGGGGCCCTATGGTAACAACTTCAATTGGTGGGGCGAAATGCTTTATTAAAAATGTTTGTTTATTTTATGGAAACGAACATTGATTTACCAGAAATTTTGGAAACGTTAAAAAATTACGTTGAAAATCAAACCGAACGGAAAATCAATGAGAAGCGATAACGGGACAGAATATGTCAATATACAAGTCAAATTGCTTTTAAAGAGATCTGGAATTCGTCACGAACGACTACCCTTAATTGCCGCAACAACATGGTTTGGCAGAAAGGGCAAACTAGACGATTGTGGAAAAGCAATAGCAATAATCACTAAGAAAACTCCAGAAAGGATTTGGTCAGGCAGTAAACCAAATATTCAGTATTTAGAAGTTTTTGGTTGTAGGGCATTGGTATACATCCCATCAGAAAAAAAGAAAGAAGTGGGATCAGAAATCTATTCTATTCTAGGCTATTCTAGCAACACGAACGAGTATTAATTAATTGATCTAGAGACGAAAAAGATCACTAAGTCGAGAGATGTTGTATTTTTCAAGAATGAATTCTACAAACCGGATTCTACGCCAAAAATGGTCGGAGCAGAATGCAAAGTCGTGTTCGAGAATCTGCAGAAAGAGCCGAAAACGATTCAGAAATAGAGAGTGAGTCTTTAACAGAGAATAAAAACGATGATTCAGTTCCAAGTCAAGAATTGAGAAGATCGTCTCGAACAGCAAAGCCAAAACTTACGATGATTGCATTGCAAATTTCACACCAGATAGTTCATCCGATCCAAGTACAGTTGATGAAGCCTTGAACAGTTTATACAGTGGAAAATGAAAGAAAGCCATGGATGAACAACATCAATCTTAATTTGAAAATGACACATGGGAACTTGTTGACTCCAACGAATAAGAAAGTGTTAACGACAGAATAGGTTTTCAAAACTAAGAGAGACGCTGATGGAATGATCGAAAAACACAAGGCCAGGCTAGTAGTAAAAGGTTGTGCATCGATTATACCGAAACGTTCTCACCGGTGGTTCAATAAATGTCAATACGTTTTTTACTGGCTTCGGCAGTAATAGCAGTGTAATGTGACAACGACTTATTTGCAAGGAAAGCTTGATAAGGAAATTTATATACAACAACCAGAATATTTGAAACGTGACGAAAATTACGACAAAGCAAATAAATGAAAGAAATCGATGCATGGACTCAATCAAATAAAGCGGTCGTGCTTGGAACAAGCGACTACACAAAGTTTTGAAAAAATGAACTTAGAACAATCTCAATCCAATCAATGTATTTACACCAGAATAAACTAGAAGGAAGTTTTAATAATTGCATTCTACGTCGACGATTTATTAATTTTGAGCAATAATGCCAAGATTTTGGAGAATACAAAAAAAAATTTGAGAGAAGAGTTCAAGTTGAAAGATTTGAGAAAATCAGCTCATTTACTTGGTATGCGAATTACAAGAACAGACGAGTCCTTGTCTATCGATCAGACGACCTATATTTGAGAGATTTTGGCGAAATCCAATCAGAACGCCATCTGATCCGAACTCCAAATTGAATCAAGGCATGGTCCAAAAAAACGAAGACGAAATCGAAGAGATGAGAAACGTTCCATATCAAGATGCGGTAGGGAGTCTCCTCTTTCTAAGTCAATGTACACGTCCAGATATAATAATAATAATGGATTTTATTGTTCTAAACTTCAATAATATAAACGCATATTCCTTTATTTGAAAGGGACAATGAACTGAAATTAATATTCAAAAAAATGTTTAATGGTCTTGATTGTTACAGTGATTCAGATTGTGCGAGTTAAGTCGACGACAGGCATTCAGTGACAGGAAACGTGATCCTGTTCTAAAGTGGAGGCAAGCAAAATGCAAAAGACAATCGCACTCTAGTCCACATAGGCCGAGTACATGGCGCTATCCTCGACAACAAAAGAAGTGCTTTAGTTTCGAGCATTGGCAAAAGAATTGAACAAAAACATTGTTGCCAATCCAACAACAATCTACTGCGACAACAAAGCAGCGATCGACCTCGCAATGACTAGTGGTTACCGACAGAGAACATAACATATCGATATTTACCATCATTTTTTACGACAGAAAATTGAGAATGGTGTCATTTTTGTCAAGAAAATTCCGACTGGAGAGATGGTAGCCGAGTGATTGACAAAGCCGTTATTTAGAGACGGGTTTAATTTCTGAAAATGGGTATATTGTAACTCATGTAAATGGTAAATTGATTTCATGGCGGATTGTTAGGACATCAATGTGGTGAACTATAATTTTCGTGATCCATGGTTACATATGAGAGTTGACGATTTATAAGAAAAGAGTGTTGTTTTAGTTTTTCACCACAAAAGTATGTTACCATAATAGTTATAAATAAAAACTGTTTAAAGACAACAGTTGTAATAATCTTCTCAAATATACATCTGATATGCTTGTTCCACAGAACCTTACTATCTAGGGTTATTCCCGGATATTTGACTTCAGACTTCCACTTATTCCAAATAAAATAAATTAATTTTTCTCTGAAATTGATGAAAATCTGTTTGAAAATTTTCAATCAAACCGAAATATTAAAAATGTTCCTCAAAATCCTATAAATCCGGTAAACTTTTATTTATTTATTTATTTAAATTAACGTGTCTCGGCAACTAGGCCATTGACGCAAGGTCCAATGTATTTTTTATTTATGTATTACAGATGAAGATAAGTTGTTGTACTATTGATTACAAATTATGAAGATTTATAAAGAAATTCAAATATAATATAGATGCTGTGATTATATGTAATTTTATAATTGGCATTCTTTAAGGAATTGTAGTGCTGTTTTAATTTGAGTTGCTGTGCTGAGGATGTCCTTTACATTTCCTTTAAGTCCTATTCGATCGCGGATTTTGTCACAATGTGGACAGCGAGATAGAAGTTGTTCCACAGTTAAGCGAGTATCTCGACAGTAATCACATATGGCTTGTTCTTCTTAGACTTAGTCTTCTCATTACTATTTTATATTTCCTATTAAGGCTGATTTTTATCGGGGAATCGATTTTAGACTGGATAACATGTAACTTATTATTGCTGCTATTCCATTGGATTTGCCAGTCTTGAAGAGATCTCAACCTTATTGTTGCCCTTTGGTCTAAGTGGAGCTGAATGTTATTGATGGGAAGGTAAGAGGATCGTGCCAGTTTTGCGGATTGGTCTGCAGATTCATTTCCTTCTATACCCACATGAGATGGTATCCAAATTATGGTCGTCGAAATCTCTTTGTTGGTCTTGAGTGTATGACATCGTTCCTGATTTTTTTATACTAGTGGTTTCTTAGAGTAGATGTTGGATATCGCTTGAACTGAGGATAGTGAGTCTGTGATTATTGCAATATGGTGGCCTGGTGTCTTGGTACTGAATAGGGACTTGTAGATTGCGAAAAGTTCACCAGTATAGATGCTACAGGTAGGTGGAAGGATATTGGATTGTTGAGCCTGTCAATTATTGACCATGCAACTCCATGTTCATCTTCAGCGTCAATGTAAAATTCCTCATCAAATTTCTCATTGGTTTTCAATTCAAGGAAGGATTGTCTTAGAATTGAACCATGGGTTTCCTCTTTATTGTGTCTGTGTAGGACTGTATTGAGCTTCGGTTGATATCTGGACCAAGGGGCATGTTTTGAGTAGGTCATGGGAACCAACGAATTAAGATCTATAGATTCTGAGTGTTTCTGAATAAGTTGTGGTGTGTATTGGTGGGGTATTTTGATGTTTTCATTAGGTGATGTGCAGGATAGTTCGCCATAGCATACACCTTTGTAGCATACGAGAGAAGAATTTGCTGTCGACGAAGTTTGAGAGGAATTTCTTGTGCTTCTACATGAAGGGCTAGACCGGAATGCTCCAAGAGCGATGCGTAATGCTGTATTGGGTACGGTATACTGTAATTTCAGATTTGTTCTACTTGATGTAGAATATAGGATGCTGCCATAGTCTAGCTTCGACCGCATTACTGACCTGTAGATTCTTAGTAAGATATCTTCATCGCATCACCAGTGATGGTGGGATAGAGTTCGAAGGATGTTCATAGTTTTCATGCGTTCGCCTATGATGGTTTTGATGTGTTGAGTCCAGGTAAGTCTCCGATCTAAGGTCATTCCTAAGAATTTTAAGTGGTCAACTATTTCCAAGGGTAAGCCGTTAACTGTAAGGTGGGGTTGGGGAGTTGGATTTCTTCTAGTAAAACGAATAAGTTTTGATTTTGAGGGGGAGAAGTTGAATCCGATGTTTTTAGCCCATGCGGTGATGTCATTAAGAGAATTTTGTAGCAGTTTGCACATACTATTTGTGTTTCTACCTGTGCAGAATAGGAAGAGGTCGTCGGCATAGCAGAATGGGAAGAGGTCGTCGGCATATAGGACTAGCTTGATTGGGGTTTTGATGATGTTGCATATGTCGTTGATGGCTAATAATACGGAGCCTTGGGGAATGCCATTTTGAGTGATGTATGAATCAGACATTTCACCATTTACTATAACCTTAAAATTTCTATCAGTTAGGAAATTCTTCAGGAAAAGGTATATATGCCATTGAGGTTGACATGATAGCTTCGCGGCTTGTGGTGTCAAAGGCACTATCTATATCTATGAGTGCGGCAATTAAGTCTTGTTGATTTGCGAAAGTATTTGCAATTTTTGTTTGTAATATGACAAGGTTGTCTGTAGTGTTTCGATTCTGTCTGAAGCCTGATTGGTTTGAGTGTAGCAGATCATTTTTCTCTCAGGTGCCACATAAGTCGTTGGTTAAACATTTTTTCCAATATCTTACATAGCGTACATGTTAATGAGATTGGCCTGAATGTGTTGGGTGAGTCCTGACTTACCTGACTTATTGATTGGTATAATGTGGAACAGTCTCCATTGAGTGGGAAACCGATCCAAATGTCATTGTATATTTTGAGAAGCATTGATAATGTGTCTGTATGTATTTGTTTAAGAAATATCATGGGAATATTGTCTGGACCTGCAGCTGTGTTCTTCATAGAAAGGAGTGCCAAGTTGAGTTCTTGCATGGTGAAGGATCGATTTATAGGATTTTCAGGTTCGTTTGTACTTGGGTCTTCACCTTCAAGACATTTTGGTATTTTTGAGGTCACTGTTTTATCGTAGTAGTATTTGGCTAAAATATTTGCCACGGCTTGGCTATTGGTAATTGGTTCATTGTTCTCACTTAGTATAGGAGGTATTTTATAGTTCGTGTTTTGCCCTTTTATTTGTTTTATTTTCTTCCAAATTTGCTTCGATGGAGTGTTTGAAGGGATTGTGGAGACGTATTTCATCCAGGATTCGCGTTTACTTTCTTTCAAAACTCTATTGGACACTGCCCTGTATTTTTAAAATTTATTAAATGCTCTTGGGTTCGGATTCGTCGGTATCTGTTCAGGGCTCGTTTGCTTTCTTCAACAGCTTTTTGCAGGATTCATTCCACCAAGGCAGTATCTTCTTACTTTTGGTTAACGTATACTTCCCGACATGTTTTTCGGCAGCTGAAATCAAGATGTTTGTGAGTTGATTAATGGCCAGATCGATGTTTGTTGAGAAATCTGCCAGTCTCATTTGGGTGTTCACTTCTTCTGAAAATAGATCCCAGTTGACATTGGTATCTTCCACTTTGTGACGCTTTTTGTAGGGTAGGCGTTTTTGTCATTTATGGATATAGGGAAGTGGTCACTGTCGTAGAGGCTGTCTTGTGTATGCCAGAATAAGTGGGTTGCTGTGACAGGGTCACACAAACTGAGATCTATTGAAGAAAATTTACCAGTGGATATATCGAAGTGTGTGTTTTCTCCAGTATTAAGTAGTTTGAGATCATTATTTGTTATCATATCTTCAACCACCTTTCCTCTTCCGAATGTTTTCTCCCAACCCCATATGGAGTTGAGTGAATTGAAGTCACCTACCAAAATGAAAGGTGTAGGTAACTGGTTGACGAGATTTGAAAGTTCCAGATAGGCGAGATCGTGGTTTGGTGCTATATAGATGTTGCATATTGTGGATACCAGATAGTGACCCCAGAGGGGTGTTGAGAGAAAGTTCCTTGTAATATATATCTGATGAAACAAATATAGATGCCCCTCCACTGGCTCTGGTATTAGTATTTCTAATGTAATGGTGACCTGCATAGTTTTTTAGATTTGGTTTGTGGTTAGGTTTAAAATAAGTTTCTTGCAGGCAAAAACATCTGGTGAAGTGTTGGATATAAGTTGTTGGATTTGCTCTAGACGTGGGTAGTACCCATTGGAATTCCACTGAATTAACGTGAATGTGATTTTTGTTGTTAATATTGAGATCGTTGTGAGAAGTTATCAGAGGGGTCATCATCAACAGTAATGGGAAGGGTATTTACGCTGCAAACATCTATCGTATCGTCTACAAGTTTAGCTTTAATTTCTCTTGAGATTCGAGTAATTCAGTTTTTAGCGGCTCTTTCTACAAATGAGTAAATATTGTGTAGGTCTTGGAGAAGCAGTTTAACATCTGATGTGAATTTTTCTGCTTCAGAGTAAGGTGTGGGGCTACCGAAGGAATTTTCTAAAAATGCAATGAGGTTGTCGTAGGGAAAATGGAAAGTTTCGGTGTCTTCTAGATATGCTCTCGAGATTGCATTTCTAGTGGATTCGCTTAAAGCTTGATCTTCGGGTAAATCTGTCTTACATTTTTTCTGAGGTCTTTTGCTAGCATTAGTACTTCTTATCGCTGCCTGCGGTGGAGGCATGGAGGAATCTTCTGTGGGGTCGATTTCAATGCGACTTTCTGTTTGGCTAGTTTGATCACTAGCTGATAAAATCTCTGATATTCCTCTTTTGAGAGTGGGTGTTTCAGGTTCTTGAGGTATTAGTGATGGCGGAGTGTAAGCTTGTATTTCATTCGATGAGATTTGTATTATTGATTGGATGTTATTTGTCTGTTGTGACTGTGGGTTCGGACAGTTTGATGCTACATGATCGGTCTGTCGACAGATGAAGCATTCCATCCTGTCAGTTGATAGGAATATTCTATCATTGCCTTCGTATTGAATTAGTGTTGATATTTGTAATTCATAATTTTCGCTGGGAGGAAAGATGTTCGCCTGTCTTCGGAAACTGAGGATATGCGAACACTCTTCTCCAGGAATACCAGACTTAAGGAATGATACGGGGGAGGCAAGTTGCAGTCCAAGATTTTGTATAACTTCGGTAACCATTTCATGGGGAATATACGGTGATATATTTGAGATCACTATACTTTTGGTCGGTGAAACCAGTCTTCTTATGCTCAAGTTTATATCTCCTATAGATACAGTTGGATTGGTTTTAATAAGCTGATCAACAAGTTCAACTGAGGCCAGATATATGCAGATTCTATTATTCGATATTCAAATATAGCCGATCATAAATAAATGGTGTGCCACAGGGTACGGTACTTGGACCAATGATTTTCAACATCTATGTAAACAACTTGATATCAGACACCACGGAGGGTAAAATTTACTGTTTTGCTGATGACACTTCAATTATTATAGGAGCTGATTCTTGGTAAACAGTACTAAAAAACGGAATTTGTAAAATTGGTTAGATTCAAGTCTACTTTCATTAAACATTAATAAAACAAAATTCATGACATTTATCTTGACCCAAAAGAAATTACCAGCTGTACTGCTCTTTCATGATTCAATCTGCATATGCGAGAAAAAAATTGTAACTGTAAAAATGAAATTAAAAGAGCAAGTAATTCAAAATATCTGGATGCTTACACAGATGCGCAATTACCTTTGAAAAATCAATTACAAAGTGACGAACAAAGTTCGAAAATTAATTTACAAATTTCGTGAGCTCAGAAATATCCTATGGTCAGAAACATTAAGGGTCAATTTCATAATCAAATTTAAATTTCATATTTTTTTTGATTGGACATATATTTCAAAGTTACTTTAAAAGAACGAGAGATAAGGTGACTGGAAAAAGTGATGAAAAAATGCACTAGCTTTATTCCGTCATCAAGATATTAGTTAAACAAATCGAAAAATTAACTAATCTCCCATTAGGGATTCATTATGAAATCGGCCCGAAGAATGAACTATTTTTCTCTATTAGAGTCTGTTATTGAGTATGGTCTTGTTGTATGGGGAAATGCGTGCGGAACCATTATGTCTTCGTTGCAAGTGTCCCAAAAATATATAATAAAAATTATGCTATGCAAAAATAGACTATATCCAACTAACTTACTTTTTAGAGAAAGTGCGCTCTTAACTATAGACCAGCTATATATGAGAGCAACTATACGAGTCATGCTACAAACTCAATATTATAAAAATGAAATAACCCATTTAATACTAGAAATCAGCCAAAGATAGCCTCCTGCTTCCAGCAACTAGGCACATTGCTACAATAAAGCACATTTTATTTATAGGACCAAAACTATTCAATGCATTACCCCATGGTAATAGATCAAAGCCATATAATAGAGTTCAGAATCAAATTTCTGGTTGGATAATATTAGACAATTTCAAATTATTCTAATGAGAAGCCCAAACTCACTTTTTTAGGACGAAACGAACGAAGAGAATAGATAACCATACATATTTATAAGGATTCACACGCTGAGATTATTATCCATTGTGTGATCCTTGCAAAAATCAGCATGAAATCTCTTTTAATGAAAAAGTTAAATATCTATAGAAAAATAGTTTGCAAGATAGGACTTAGCATCCACGAAATTTATTTTAATTTTATATTGTATTAGAAAACAAATATATTTTTATAATTTGAAATCATCTTGCAAATATTTTTTTTTTCTTGATAGTAAATTCCTGTATTTGTATTAATTTGCTGTTATTATATAAAAATAGAGAGGAATGTACGATGTTTTAGTTTAAATAATTGTATCACAGATAATAAATAAACTTACTACTTACTCTATGATGTCTCCATTTAAAGAGAGGGATTTCATAGCTGGAAGTTTCCTTCTCCGGGTGAATGGGATTACTGTGATCTTGGTTGGTGAAATATGTAGCCCCACTGACAAGCACCATTGCTCAATAATTCTGAGGCTGCATTAGGTCGCATAAGGAGCTCTTAGGACTATGTCGTCAGCGTAGCCTATGCATTCGAAGCCAAACTCCGTAAGCCTATGGAATAGCTCATCTACTACTAGGCTCCTTGAGGTGTTACGCGAGTGAGTTTAACAGAGGTATTTTGATTACCCCTCTGTGTCTTAGCTATTCTCGTTTTCAACATCTCATTTGATAATGGTTTTATTAATCGTGCCTCTTTGACCGACAAATGTGTTGTGTTGTCAAAGGCACCAGAGATGTCTAGGAAGGCATAAATTGCGATTTCTTTGTTATTCAAAGTATTTTGGATGACTTCGGTAAGCTGATATAGAGCAGTCTCTATTGATTGGCCCAGCCTGTAGATTTATGAAGTGGTTTATTCTTCAGATTCCCTATTTTTGGTATGAAAGTTAGTTTTGCTCTTCTCCATATTATAGTTATATAACCCAATTCTAAACAGCTTCTTGTAATCTTCAAAAGGTAGGGGACAATCTCAATTCCCTTCTATAGGAATACTGGGAAGATGGGAAGATTCCCTATACTCCTGGTGATTTTTGCCGTTAAAAGGTGTTTATTGCCTATTCCAACCGTTGCCATGTAAATATTCTCTTAGCAATATCCCAGTCTTCCTTGCGAGGATTCTTGGTTCGAATTGCTGTGTCACTACTATGGGTGAACCTGGGAAGTGTGTTTCGGGAAGAAGAGTCGATCGTTCCTCTTCTCCCTCAGTATATGACTGGTCTGGCTTCTTCAGTGACATTGTGGGGTTGATTTCCTCTTTTGCCATGACCTTTTGCAGTCTAGCTGCTGTTGAAGTGGAAGTGATTTTTTAACAAAAGGCTTGAAAAAGAAATCTTTTGGCCTTCCTGAGCTCTTTATTATAATGAGTAAGTTTTTCAGTGTACCCATGCCAATTACCATCTCTTTTGGCCCTATTGAAGAGCTGTCGGACTTCCAATCTAAGGTTTGACAGGTTCCTATTCCACCAAGGTGCTTCCTTGCTTGCTCGAACATTCGAGCGTGGACAACTTGAGTGAAAGGCCTCTGTTATTGCCACACTAACCTGTCTACTTTTTTATTCCAGATCCAGATTCTCATTTCTTTCGGACTGTTCCAAATTTTGCTTCAAATAGATCTTATAGACAGACTAATCCGTATTTCTAGGATTTCGACTTGAGGACGACGAGGTGACCTTCTCCGTTATCCTGAATTCGATAATCCTATGGTAAGACTGTGACGGTTCGTCCGTTACTTTCCAGGCTGTTACATTTTTTCTGGTAGCAGTGCTGGCATTTGTTACCCTCAGAAGCTTCTCTCTTGCTCTCATGACAAAAATGGGAGTTTTCCTGCACTCTCGCTGGCGGTGTCGTTGGATCGTCTCCAGCGAAATACGTGAATGCAATGACAATATCTCGGTCGATGCCCCCAACTTTGAGGTGTACCATAATTGGCACCAAATACTGAGTCATGTGCTCTGAAACACAAATTATTTAATATTGTTTCTTATGAGCACACAGGCACGTAGATATACCTGCCTCTAGTCATAAATAAATTTTGAGTCTTTACATGCTAAACCTTCGATTTGACCTACTTTGTCAATTCATGATTCCTGGATCCGTAGATATATATATATATATATATATATATATATATATATATATATATATATATATATATATATATATATATATATATATCGATAATCGAAAAACTCTGTCTACCGTTAGGTGTAGGGTAAAAAAATACATTGTCTCTTATTAAGCTTCACCATAAACAAGTTTCCTCCATTTGTTTTTGTCCTTTGCTAGTTTGCTTGCTTCTCTTTTATCAATGCCTCTCTTCTTCAAGATTTTGTGGATATCCTCATCCCAACTTCTGGCTGGTCTTCCCCTTTTTCTTTTCAAGGTTCTCTTCCCATACTATTTTAACTGGCCTCGCGTTGTCCATTCGTATTAGATTTCCATACCATCTAAGTTGGGCTTTTTCTATTTTCGAAATTACTGTTTCAACCCCTAAACTTTCCTCAAAAATTTCATTTCGATGGTCTGAACTTTTCCCTTTAGTTTTCTATTCAGCACCCAGCTCTCAGCTCCGTCTGTTAGGATCGTTACAAATACTGTATTGTATATATTTATCTTGGTTTTTCATTTTATCTCTTTCCTACCTAGGAATGTGTTTTTGATTGTATGTTCTAGTTTTGATGCATTCTCAATTCTCTTGTTAATTTCTGTGCACTGTGAACCTTTATCATTTATATATATTCCAAGATATTTAAAATCCTACATCTAATTGTTCTCTTGTCTTTGCTTGTTATTTTTGACTTTTCTTCATTTATTTTCAGATTTTTCAGTGTCAATTTATTTTCCCATACTTTTAGGTTCTTAACGAGGTCTGTCTCATTTTTCGCAAAAATAGCAAGATCATCTGCAAACAGACATTCCCTTAAGAACACAGGCTTCAGTTGTCTATGTTCTATGTAGAATTTGCTAGTTTCCTAGTCCTAGTCTCCTTTGTGACATCATCTATGACAAGGTTGAATAGCGTTGAGCTTAACACGCCACCTTGTCGGAGCATTGGTTGTGAATTCCTCTGACCTCATGTTATCTGTTCTGACGTACATTCTATTTATCTTGTGTAGGCTCATTATTGCTTGAATTAGTAAATTGGGCACTGCTCTTCCTACCAACGTTTCTTCTATTAAGTTCCTTGATATGTTTTCAAATGCCTTTTCTAGATCTATGTAGGCGTGGTACATCTGTGAGTCCGTTTCAATTGTTTTTGCACTAGCTTGTTTGATTGTGAAAATGTGGTCATTTGTGCCTCTTCCTATCCTGAAGCCACTCTGTGTTTCTTCGATTTGATGGCCCACCTCTCTAATAAGTCGTTTTTCCAGAACCCGTTCATATACTATCGAAGCCACACTCAGAAGGGTTATTCCTTGGTAGTTTTGACAGTCCCGCTTGTCACCTTTTTTGTATATGGGTAGTATAATCACTACCTCCCAATCGCAGGGTATTTTGCCCTCTTGCCATGCTCTAGGGCAAATATAAGTTAGGAGTTCTGTGCCCTTTTCCCCCATATGTTTTAGCATTTCTGACGATATGTTATCCTGTCCTGTAGCCTTGCCTTTTTTGAGTCACTTCTTTTTTGGTTACCATTATTGTTTCGGGTTGTTTCTCCATTCATACCGATAGTATGTCTGGTGCTCTTATCTCTGATGTCTACTCTTCAATTCAGATTCCTAGCACGATGACTGTGTCTGTGCAACTGTCTACGGCCTCTGTGGCCTCTTCCCAAAAATTATCCTTTTTTGATGGAAGTTCATCTTCGTTAGGACCATACAGTATTATAATGTTTATGTTTTCTTCTTTTTGTATATTAAACTGGATCTTCAAAACTCTTTCTGATGTAAATTGGCATGTTTTTATGTGTTGTGTTATATGGTTTTTAATGTAACAACCAACTCCACACTTACCCCTTTCTTTTTGTTCGATTCCACTTAATATTGCCCTATGTCCATTTTCCATATCTGCTGCATGTTTTCCTTTCTTTTTTGTTTCTGTGATTGCTAGTATATCTATGTCCATGCTCTCAAACTCTTCTAAGAGTTCTTTTCCGTTAATTCCCCTTACGTTCCTTGCTGCAATTGTCCATCCTTGCTTTCTCTTCAACATTTTATTTTTGAGATATTTGGCATTACCGTTTCCATTGCCATTGTTCTGATCCCTAGACTTTCCATTTCTGAATCGCCGATCTAGTTTTTGAAGTCCTAGATGTTTTGTTGGTTTGCTCTTCAATTGTAGATGTTTCTGGTGATCTCTCAATAATCTTCCTTTTTCTAACATTTGCTGTGCTTGTTTCGTCGGCTGAGTTCATGCCATTCATTGTTTGCAGTTGGTCGTCAATAATCACTTTATTGTATTTAATTGTTGCTTTGAGCCCCTTTTTCCTTGCCTCCTTTAGTTTTGGAAAGAGAGCTTTTCTTTCTTCGACTATCTCTTTCGGGTGGTCTTCATTAATCCATATATTTGTTCCTTTTAAATGTTTTCTTTGTCTAAGGATATCGTTTCTTTTCTTTTCTGATATGAATTTTAGTATTAGAGGTCTTACTTTTCTGTTTTCTGGCTTTTCAATTCTTCCAATTTGATCAAGATCACGTTCAGGATCAACTTTGACACCTATTTTGTTGAATATTCTGACAAGTGTTGTGCTTCGTCTCTGTCTTTTTTTGCACTCTCCTACTCTTCTTATTATAAGGTTCTTCTCTAACTTCTCTTTCCAGCGCAGTTATCTTTACATCTTGTTTCCATCAAATTCATATTTTCAGACCTCAAATCTTCAAATTCTTCTATCAGGACTTCGATTTTATTGTCCATGTCGCTCATCTTAGATGTGATGATATTAAACATTTCCTCAATTTTTTCCATGTTTTAGTCAGCTTCCTCACTAGTATATTTATATTTTATGTCTTATTATGTCTCTCCACTAATAGCGTAAAGAACTGGCCTCGCCTCAACAGCTAGGAAGACTCAGTTTTTATCAATATGAAATAGATATCAGATTTTCTGTACATTTTGGTAACACTGTCGTACTGATCGACATGTATTGTTTTTCGTCTCACCAGTTTGCGAGCTAACCTTATTTAATGTTTATAACTATAATTTATCAATTTTACCAAGAAAATCGGGGTTTTCAAGCTAGGTTCTAGGCTAGCTATTTGTAGAGGGTGGGAGCTGGGCTCTCCTGTCTCTATATATCCCCTGTCTTCTCTCTCTCTGCTCCTCCATGAATTACATGCGGGAGATACTCTCTCCAGAATTCGAGCAGGTCTCTTAGTCTCGGGTCAGACCCTCAACCTCTACAAGCCTCTGCCCAGCCCCCAGGGACGCAGAGGAACTCTCCGCCACCTGGGGCGCCTAGGCAGAGCTGGCGGAAGCCCTAGATTCCTGGGATGTAGAGGGTGGTAGAGGATGTGGAGATACATCTCTGAAGGTTCCTTCTCTTTCCTAGCCCGAGACTGGAATACGTCCGAACCGAAAGTTCATTGCGCGCCCTCCTGCCTTTACAGCTTTCCCGAATTGGTGATCAATCCTAATCGTGAGGACTGATCCTTTTCCACCACCAGCATCATTCCACAGCGGAAATGAATGCCGGTGAAGTGAATCCCCTTCTCCTCGCTGCGGCATAGCTCCTCTACCAGAATATCCTCTAGGGAAGAGAGTCGTCGTGTTCCAGAGTTACTCTTTGGATAAAAAACACATGTTCCGCCAGCTTTAGATAATGTTAGCAGAACATAGCCTAAAAAATGAATTAATCATCATGATGTACATATCAAATGTTCGTCTATTTAAATGCTAATTGAATGCGGTAATCAAGAATTTACCGTTTTTTATAAAAAACACCTGTTCTGCCAGCTTTATATAAAGTTAGCAGAACATAGCCTAAAAAACGAATTAATCATCTGATGTACATATCAAATGTTCATATATTTAAATGCTGATTAAATGCAGTAATCAAACATTTACCGTTTGTTGTTTTCGCCAAAAAACACAAGTTCTGCTAGCTTAAGATAAAGTTAGCAGAACATAGCCTAAAAATGAATTAATCATCATGATGTACATATGTTCGTCTATTTAAATGCTAATTGAATGCGGTAATCATGAATTTACCGTTTTTTTTATAAAAAAAAACACATGTTCTGCCGGCTTTAAATAAATTTAGAAAAACATAGCTTAAAAAAATGAATTAATCATCATGATGTACATACCTAAATGTTCGTATATTTAAATGCTAATTAAATGCTGTAATGAAAAATTTACCGTTTTTTGATATGTATATCATGATGATTAATTCAATTTTTACGCTATGTTCTGCTAACTTTACCTAAAGCTGGCAGAACATGTGTTTTTTCCGAGAAAAAAGAATAAATTTGTCATTACTGCATTTAATTAGAATTTAAATATAAGAATAATTGATTGATGATTATTAATTCGTTTTTTAGGCTATTTTCTGCTAACTGTATCTAAAGCTGGCGTACCATGTGTTTTTTGAAAAAAAAAGAAGCGGAATTTTTTTTTTCATTACTGCATTTAAATATACGAACATTTTGATGTGATATTTTCATCATTAATGATCCCAAATTAAAGATTAAATTAGCAAATTTGGAAAAAAATTTCTGAACCTTTAGAATGTGTGATCAGCAATTTCTTCTTTAGCTTAGAAATGTCAAATTTTGACATTTTATTCTACACGAGACACGCTATATTTGATGACAAGGTTCGATGTTGTTTTTTACCCTGATTTCAAATATATAAGGTTTGTCAAGGTTACTTTTACAAGATTTTGACATATATTTGAATAACTTTATTTATAACTAGGTATTATTTATAACCAGATGTGATTTATAACTAGATATTATTTATATTACTATTTATAATAAATAGATATTATTCAAGCAACATCACCTAATACTAATACACAATAAACTGTATTATATATTACTACAGAAGGTGTTCAAAATGTCCACCATTCATTTTGCACATAAAGTCGAAGACGTTTTTGCATGTTTTCGATGAACCTTTCCAGAAACCTTGGTTGACTGTTTAAAATTTCAATTTCTGCGGCAATTCCGTTTTGAATGTCGCAGTATTTTTGGGTTACATCCCCAAGTATTACCAGCTAGACTTCTGCAAGCCATCAAAGCCTTTGTTGCTTTGCTAGCAGTAATCTCAATATCCTTGTTCCATAGAAGCTAGCTATCTAGTGTTATTCCCAGATATTTGACTTCCGACTTCTACTCTATGATGTCTCCATTTAAAGAGAGGGATTTCATTGCTGGATGTTTCCTTTTCCTGGTGAATGGGATTACTGTGGTCTTGGTTGGGCTTATATGTAGCCCCACTGAGCAGCACCATTGCTCAATAATTCCGAGGCCCTCTTGCATTAATTTACAGAGGAATTTTCTGCCACCCCGGGCGCTTAAGCAGAGCTGGCGGAAGCCCTAGATTCCTGGGATGTAGAGGGCATATCCACATCTCTAGAAACCTCTGAAGAATTCCCTCTATTTCCTAGACCCGAGACTGGGATGCTTTCGAACCGACAGCTCATTGTGCACCCTCCTGCCTTTAAAGCTTTCCCCGATTGGTGATCAACCCCAATCCCGAGGACTAATCCTTTTCCCTCCTTTTGGAGCTTAGAACCTTCCAAGCCCCCAGTACTGAGGTTGGAGTTCTGAACTTCGACAATTCCGAGGATTTTCTTCGTCTCCATATCAAGGCTCCTTGGGAAATACGCGGTTATGGTGAGGGAGTTAGGGATGTTATCCCCACACAATCCACAAGATCCACAATCTACAAGCATTATTCCGCAGCGGAAATTAATGCCGGTGATTTGGATCTCCTCACTGCAGCATAACTCCTCCACCAAAATATGCTCTAGGGAAGAGAATCACTCGGCTTCCAGAGTTACCCTCGGGTATTCCTTGAGTAACATTCCAATACTGATCGCCTTCTCTGTCTTGAGCGCTGCTGCAAATCCAGTGGCTTGCCCGGTTTCTGATGCAGCTGCAAGTCCCTGATGGAGGAGTTGCAGGTACTTCCGCACTCCTGCTCCACTGAGACACTTTCTCAGTGGATCGTCTCTGCCGCCTGGTTGTCTCAATTTGGGTAAATCGAACGGCAGAGGATTTTTCTGCCGTTTGGCCTGGTTTCCCGCTTTAGATCTAGATTTTTTGATGAGGTTGTTTCCTCTTGGTCCAAGTGGTCAAGCCAAGACACACCCCGCTCCATTGGCCGGCAAGACATGACCACGGAGAACCAGGTAGTATTGGTATAATGAGGTGGTTCGACGTTAGCTCAATGACTCACCTGGCATCGTTTACCTGAGTGCAATCTCTTAGACACTGCACTTCAGCTGGGACAGGTGAAGTTGGTCTGCGGCAAGGTATTGTATTGAGTGCTGCCAGTTGAGTTGTCAGGTGAAACGAGCTCCCCTATTTCCCTGCAGACCTCCTCCTCATCTGAAATCATCGTCGGAGTTCCCCTCCTATCCACCACCTGGAGACGCACCGGGTTGACAATTCACTCCGATATAGATCGTAGGACGTTATCACGCTCAAAACCTGCCGGCACTGTTTGTTTACGTTAGGCAATAGATTATTGCATAGCAAGAAACTGCTGCTCGCATGCGAGAAACTCTTCTTGTGTAACTTCTATTTAATCTGTGTCCCGACAATAGAATATTTCACCCTCTTAGTTTTCTTGGTAACCCCATTATTGTTTATAATCATATTTCATCTCCATCATATCCTTTGTTTCGCAAATTGTTCATCTCCTTTGCAATATATAGTTTTGTTCGGAGACCTACATATATCCTAGCAAATAGAATTTATAATTTACCAGATCTTTGTTCATTATTCTCCCATGATGTATGGTATTATTTTGCAGAAGCCTCAAATATCATAATTGAGTAGTAAGAGCAAAGAAACCTAAATTGTCACAACCCAAATTGCATGCCAACATAAAATATGAGACTATCGTTGAAACATGTATGGTTGTCCCTGACGTTTTGTCACGGACTGACATCATTGGAGATGCGCGTGGTCATATCTTCTATTCATAGTATCATGTATTCGGAGTCATTGCATTCATAGTTGATGAGGAACGAATAATTAATATTTATGATTAAAATTCATAAATCTCATTTTCTTTCGAGTTAGAAAGAAAAATGTAGTTTAAACAGGTAATATATATAATGCAATCCCATGATTCTTGATTAGTTACTTATCAACTCCACACTATAATCTTTATCAGAACAGATCAAATAATGTAATGGATTAAAAAAACTTAGACAAAAAACAGACATACAGATATCCACGTTAGACTTTAAGAAGGAAAACTAGCTAAGAACTCTCTCGGTTTGGTAACCTTTCACACAAAAACACTAAATCAAAATTGGTTCATCCGGTTGGGGGCAACGATGCTTCAAAGAGATAGACAGGTATAGTATTTTTTTAACTATCTCTCAAACAAAAAATCTACATCAAAATAGATTTATCCGTTTGTTAGCTATGATGCCACAGACAGATATACAGGTACCCTCGATTAACACAACTAGCTAGAGAAAACTCTCGAGAAAGTCACCTTTCAAACAAAAGAATGATTCATCCGTTTGGGAGGTATGATGTATAAAGAAACACGAGTATAACTATATTACCGACAACTTTTATTCAAATTGCAAATAAATTTACGAGACGAGATAAGCAAATAAAAGGCTAGTTCATCGCCACTGCAACTTATATAATCGATTATTAACACTTTGTAGTTAATTGATGGTGGTGAGAGCAATTTACCAGATATCGAGAAAATGTGGGTTTGAATCTGGCCGGGGTAGATATAGGTTCTTTTTGGGAATAATTTCATTCATTCAGCAATTGACAACATTATATAACCTTATGGTGTTATTTCACCAAAGCTAACGGCCGCTCTTCTTCTAGCGGCACTGAGTTGTGTTTCGAAAGAAATGCATAATAAAATTGATAGATTAGATAATCAAGGAAATCATTGAGCGCCAATAAAGTTTTGATTCTTGGGAATTCAGAAACCCATTAGTCAATTGGTACAAAGTATTATGAAATAAAAACAAAAGGAAAATCCCAATGATTATTATTTCCTACTATCTGATAGTTACTAAAAATAACTATGTGCAATTAAATTAAAATAAAAGAATAACGTTAAGTTATTCTATTCCGACAAAAAATAAAAAATATAATGGAAATGTACCTCAGACCTCTTATATGAATTTAGTGTGTAATCCGTGGTGGTGATTATGTAGAATTCCTTCTTGACGGGACGATATATGGAACGTGAGTCTTGGAAACATAATGGAACATCTGGACAAATATATTTTAGTTTGTTGATGTGTACCCTGAATTGGAAATTATGACGGCAAACTGGAATCTGGAACGTAAACTATAGAGCTGAACATTGGACTGGAAATTATGATGGAAAACTGGAATCTGGAACGTAAGCCATGAAGCTGAACAGTGGATTGGAAATTATGGTATCAAACTAGAATCTGGAACGTCTCCGTGATTCATTCCGCAAGGAATATAAAAAGGTACGAGCTACAGAAAAGTCAGGTGCAAGACTGACGACATTTACGTACGAAATTTGTGGTACTACAAATTAATTTTATTCTTAAAGAATCAAGAAGTTCCAAGAATGGATCAAGATAGTGACACGCAAGTTGAGGTAAATCAAAAGTTTTTATTCAATTAATAGGAAATACACAATCAATAACAATTAGAAAAATTATATCATATCTTCTTGCCATGGCACTTTTCCTTTTATAACAAAATATATCTCGTATTTTTTTCTCGTCTGTTTGGCTATATCAGAAGAATTTCTGGCCTGTGGAACTTAGCATTTTAAAATACGATCATTTTGGTATGTACATCATGATGATTAATTCATTTTTTATGCTATGTTCTGCTAACTTTATCTAAAGCTGGCAGAACATGTGTTTTTTTCCGAGAAAAAAAAAACGGTAAATTATTGTTTACTGCTTTTAATTAGCATTTAAATAGACGAACATTTGATGTATACATCATGATGATTAATTCATTTTTTAGGCTATGCTCTGCTAATTTTATCTAAAGCTGGCAGAACATGTGTTTTTTGGCGAAAACAACAAACGAAAAATTTTTGATTACTGCATTTAACTAGCATTTAAATATACGAACATTTGATATGTACATCATGATGATTAATTCATTTTTAGGCTATGTTCTGCTAACTTTATCTAAAGCTGGCAGAACATGTGTTTTTTTTTCCGAGAAAAAAAACGGTAAATTTCTGATTACTGCTTTCAATTAGCATTTAAATAGACGGACATTTGATATGTACATCATGATGATTAATTCATTTTTTATGCTATGTTCTGCTAACTTTATCTAAAGCTGGCAGAACATGTGTTTTTTGGCGAAAACAACAAACGAAAAATTTTTGATTACTGCATTTAACTAGCATTTAAATATACGAACATTTAATATGTACATCATGATGATTAATTCATTATTTAGGCTATGTTCTGCTAACATTATCTACAGCTGGCAGAACATGTATTTTTTCCGAGAAAAAACGGTAAATTTTTGATTACTGCATTTAATTATACGAACATTTTGGTATGTACATCATGATGAATAATTAATTTTTTAGGCTATGTTCTGCTAACTTTATCTAAAGTTGTCAGAACATGTGTTTTTTTTTCGAGAAAAAAAACGGTGAATTTTTTAATACTGCATTTAATTAGCATTTAAATATACGAGCATTTTGGTATGTAAATAATGATGACTAATTCATTAATTAGGCTATGCTCTGCTAACTTTATCTAAAGCTGGCAGAACATGTGTTTTTTGGCAAAAATAACAAACGGTAAATTTTTGATTACTGCATTTAACTAGCATTTAAATATACGAACATTTGATATGTACATCATGATGATTAATTCATTTTTAGGCTATGTTCTGCTAATTTTATCTAAAGCTGGCAGAACATGTGTTTTTTGGCGAAAACAACAAACGAAAAATTTTTGATTACTGCATTTAACTAGCATTTAAATATACGAACATTTGATATGTACATCATGATGATTAATTCATTTTTTATGTTATGTTCTGCTAACTTTATCTAAAGCTGGCAGAACATGTGTTTTTTGGCGAAAACAACAAACGAAAAATTTTTGATTACTGCATTTAACTAGCATTTAAATATACGAACATTTAATATGTACATCATGATGATTAATTCATTATTTAGGCTATGTTCTGCTAACATTATCTACAGCTGGCAGAACATGTATTTTTTCCGAGAAAAAACGGTAAATTTTTGATTACTGCATTTAATTATACGAACATTTTGGTATGAACATCATGATGATTATTTCTTTTTTTAGGCTTTGTTCTGCTAACTTTATCTAAAGCTGCCATAACATGTGTTTTTTTCTGAGAAAAAAAACGGTAAATTTTTGATTACTGCATTTGATTAGCATTTAAAAATACGAAAATTTTATATGTACATCATAATGATTAATAAATTTTTAGGCTATGTTCTGCTAACTTTATCTAAAGCTGGCAGAACATGTGTTTTTTTTTTCGAGAAAAAAAAAACGGTAAATTTTTGATTACTGCATTTAATTAGCAGTTAAATATACGAACATTTTGGTATGTACATCATGATGATTAATTCATTTTTAGGCTATGCTCAGCTAACTATATCAAAAGCTGGCAGAACATGTGTTTTTTCCGAGAACAAAAAACGGTAAATTTTTGATTACCGCATTTAATTATACGAACATTTTGGTATGTACATCATGATGAATAATTAATTTTTTAGGCTATGTTCTGCTAACTTTATCTAAAGTTGTCAGAACATGTGTTTTTTTTTCGAGAAAAAAAACGGTGAATTTTTTAATACTGCATTTAATTAGCATTTAAATATACGAGCATTTTGGTATGTAAATAATGATGACTAATTCATTATTTAGGCTTTGCTCTGCTAACTTTATCTAAAGCTGGCAGAAAATGTGTTTTTTTGGCAAAAATAACAAACGGTAAATTTTTTATTACTGCATTTAATTAGCATTTAAATATACGAACATTTCGGTATGTACATCATGATGATTGATTCATTTTTTAGGCTATGTTCTGCTAACTTTATCTAAAGCTGGCAGAACATGTGTTTTTTCCGAAAAAAAAAACGGTAAATTTTTGATTACTGCATTTAATTAGCATATGAATATACGAACATTTTGGTATGTATATCATGATGATTAATTCATTTTTAAGGTTCTGCTAACTTTATCCAGAGCTGACAGAACATGTCATTTTCTTTTTAAAAAAGGATCGTAAAATTTTTATTTTGTGCATTTAATTTGTATTTAATTTGCGTCTAATTGTGGTTTCATTTGATTTTGGTTCTGCTGACTTTGCTCTGCTAGCTTGAGGGACATGTACTTACGGCGAGGTCGCGAAAGGTTTCCAGATAGCGGTTATCGACATACGTGATCTGGAAGTGTTAATAAACCAGGACAGACAGACCTGGTTCAGAACAGGATAAGGGAGGCGCTCCTCGCACAACCCATGTGCAGCGAATATACGCCCGCAAAGTTTCATAAAAAATCTTTCAGCGCAGGGGTACCTATCGATGACCTGTGCAGACGAAGGAACGGTGAAATGGCTCAGGGGCACGATTGGGACAATGGGACAACTCTGGGAGAGGGCGGAGTTGACTGTTGTCGGCATTAAAGACCTTCCAGAGCGTCACAGGGCTAGTTTTTGTCCCTGGACAACAGAAAAATGATCCACTGGAATTCGGACAGCATCTCTGGAGATGGTACCAGAACACAGTTATGAAACTGCGGACGCGGAACTGGATTCTTATGAATCAAAACAAGGAGAGGGAAGGAGGACAAATTCTGGCCTTCTCCATCGATGATACCTCATCAATGGACTCTGAGACAGAACCAGTTCCGAGCATTCTATTTTCTCAGGAAGGTAACCTTCAGCGTCCTGAGAAAAAATTCAAAAGATTAGAGTCACACAGATAAACCTACAACACTGCAAGGCGGCCTCGACAGGACTTGCAGCTGCTATGGGGAGAATCGATGTGGCCCTAATATAGGAACCATGGGTGAGACATACTCAACGTAGAGAATAAACCAACCTTTCTAACAAGAACACGGAGGAGGTACTTGATGTGACATTGGCTACAGCATTTGTCAGCAATTTCGTAACAAACTGGCATGTATCTGATGATGAGAGTTGCTCAGACCAGAGATATATAAGATTCAAAATAAACAGCAAAGCTGAACCAGCAACATATCGGAATCCCAAGAAAACGAACTGGGAAGGATACAGAACCGACCTAGGTCTGGGATTTCCATCCAGGATAAGTTCAAATAGTGAGCTGGAGGTGGCTGTGGAACAATTAAGTGATATCGTCATATCTGCGTTTAATAATAAGTGTCCGCTTATCACAAGGTGCTCCATTAGGAATGTACCCTGATGGAATACAGAACTTGTGAAAATTAGGGGGCAAACAAGAAAATAATTCAACAGAGCCAAGCACACGGGAAGGTGGGAAGTTTACAGGGACACCTTGAACCGTTACAAAATGGCTTTGAAAAAAGCAAAGAAAGACTTATTGAGGAAACACTGCGAGAATGTAGAAAGTATTTAAATGGCTGCTGGACTTCAAAAGATACCCTCTAAAGAAATATTGAACGTTATTCACTCACTCAAAAATGAACGAGGGAATACACATCCACAGTGAAAGAACAATTCAGTGTCCACATCCCAAATAGTACAGACACCTGCCCCTGAGAACAACCAAAAATTGGTAACTCTCATCAGAGTAACCAGAGAAGGTTAGCATGTGGGAAAAAAGGTGGTAAGCTATGAAAAAACACAATGGGCACTTAACTCATTTGAACCCTACAAATCACCCGGCTCAGATAAGATTTATCCAGCACCGCTGTAGCAGGGAACAGAACCACTGCACAGAATAATTTGTAGTGTACACAGAGGTAGCTTGGCACTCGGATACATACCCAAACAATGGACAAAGGTTAGGGTCATATTTATAACAAAACCTGGATAAACTGGACAGGAAACGGAAAAATCTCTAAGACCAATAAGTCTTATGACATTTATGCTTAAAACTCTAGAAAAGCTGGTAGATAGACATAAAAGACATGGTGTGATGGTGAAAAGACCATTACACCAAGATCAATATGCATACAAGACCGGCTGTTCTACAGAAACAGCACTTCATCAACTCGTTGTGAAAATTGAAAATGTACTGGAAAACATAGATGTACTGTTAGCGGCCTTTCTAGATATAGAAGGAGCATTCTTTTAACAATACCTCAATAAAAACAATTGTTTCATCACTCCGGCATAGAGGAGTCGAGGAAAAGTGTGTGGCCTGGATAGACTCCATGTTGAAAAATAGGATGGTGTCCTTGACTTTATTGGGCGATACAGTAGAGGCTCGGGCAACCAGAGGATGCCCACAGGGCGGAGTGCCATCTCATTTCCTGTAGGATCTGATAATGGACGAGATCCTCAGGGATCTGAACAATAAAGGCAACAGAGCTGACGACTTGGTCCTCTTGCCACAAGGGAAGTATAACACCATTGTCAGAGATCACATGCAAGAAGCTCTTAACTTGGTATAAAAATGGACGGACAAGGGACTACTCAGTGTCCATAAATCCGCCATAGTAGCATTCACTTGAAGACGAAAAAAAGAGGGACTCAGTCCCCTAAAACTTCGACAAGAAATAATACAGATTAAAGGTGAAGTAAGGTATATCGGGGTGATATTAGACTCGAAACTGACTTGGAACCAACATCTAGAGAGAACCATTAAAAAGGCGGAGACCTTTTTAATGGTCGCCAGACGCTCCTTTCGAAAGATATGGAGACTTAAGCCACATTGGCTATATAACATGGTAATAAAACCAACCATAACATATGCTTCTTTGGTATGGTAGAGAAAAACACAACAAAGAACAGCTATGCTAAGGCTAAGCAAGGTGCAAATACTTGCATGTCTAGGCATCACGGGGACTATGAAATCAACTACCACCGCGGCAATGGAAGCGCTTCTGGGACTGCCTCCATTGCATCTAGTAGTGAGGCAAGACTAGGTGCTATCAGAATAAGTAACACACTGGTTAATGTCAACATTGGAACAGTACACATAAATGTCGTCGATGCTCTGGCAGGGGATGTGTTAAACAGAATACAGAACGTTTATTCACTACTTTTTACATGGGTAATTGTAGCATGTCAGGAATAAAAATTAAATGAACAGTAAGGCAATAAATTTGTGAAACTTGAAAACAGTAATACATAAAGACACACAAAGAGAAATTGTATAAACATAAATAGAGAAATATATATATACATATATACACACATACACATATACATATATATACATACACATACATACAGACTTCTCAAAGGGACGCAGCCAATCAAAAAATAAAATTCCTTGAATTAAACAAATTTCACTCATTAACCGACCCATTCCCCAATAAAAATCTTTTGTAGAATAAACACGATTAAAGTTGTATACATTAGTTTATTTTGAGTTCTGTGTTAGTCTTAACATTATTTAGAAATTCATTCAAAGTATAGAAGGCATGATAATGTAAGAAACTTTTAATTTTACGTCTGAAAGACAATAAGCTAAGTCTTCTTATATCAGGATTAATCGAATTATAGATGTCAAAATTAAGAGAGTTTTCTTCAGATACTTTCAATTTAATCTTTGGCTTTTAAATATTCTGTCCATGTCTACTAGGGTAGTTATAGTTATCGGAGTTTGTATGAAATATCGATCTATTTTTATGGATTTCGATGAGCTATTGATACATCCAAACACACGACAAGGGCATTATTTGAAATTTCCTGAACAGTGGTTTACAGTGGTCGCGAAATCCAGCCCTTGCGATAATTCGAACGGCCTACTTTTGCATTTTGAATGATGATGAAGAGTTACCCCATATCACTGCACCATAACTAATATGTGAGTGGAGAAGTGCGTGATAAGCAATAAGTAAAGATTTCTGATCAATACAATACCTTAGGCGACGTAAAACAAATAGACTGGAGCTAAGCTTCCCTTTGACTTTTTTGACATGATCCACCCAATTTAGTCGGTCATCAATTACAATACCCAGTAAGTTAGCAGAACTACCGTTAGTGATTCTTCTGTTGCTAGATATAGTGAGTCTTTGAGTTTTCTGAAGATTTAGTTTTAAGGTATTATTAGTAAACCATTTGTTAGCCAGTGATTCCACGTTATTCATATGAGATTCCAAATTTCCGAGTGACTTTCCAGTAGTAATTAAGGTAGTATCATCTGCAAACAAAACGCACTTGTACGGCATAATAGCCCGTTCAAGATCATTTATATAAATTAAAAACAAAAGAGGGCCCAGAACGGACCCTTGCGGTACGCCACACCCCATATTTTTAATTGAAGATATACTATACCAAATCTTGACAATTTGGAAACTAACATATCATGGGCGACACTATCAAATGCCTTACTTAGATCACACATAGTAAGTCCTACTATATGACTTGTCTCAAGGCCCTCAACTATGTGACCCACCACCTTACATACAGCTTGTATTGCCGATCTGCTACTTTGGAATCCATATTGGTTACAATTTATTAAGCTATTACATTCGAGATGGTCAATCAATCTCTTCTTTAATAAAGTTTCAAAGAGCTTTCCAAATAAGGGTACTATGGATATATGTCTATAGTTGTTAGAATCATTGATATCGCCTTTCTTATGAACTGGTACAACACGAGACAATTTAGAGCATTCCGGAAACACCCCAGTTTGCAATGAAATATTAAATAAATGAGTCAAGGGTGTGACTAAGTACATACCTATATCCTTCAAAATGTTACTATTAAGATTGAAGATGTCATTACATGATGATCCTTTCAAGGCGACAATCGTGAGTAGAACTTCATCTTCTGTTACGGGACTTAAATAAAACATTTCATTGCAAACAGGGATGTCATTCATAATGCTCTGCTGGTCCTGGAGATCAAGTTCCAAGGAAGCAATGATATCACGAGCAACAGAGGCAAAAAAGACATTAAACTGTTTTGCTGTCAAGTCAGATTTTATATTACTATTATAACCAGCGTTTCTCTCATAGTTAACCAGTCTCCAAATATCTTTACTCTTATTCTTTGAATTAATTATAAAATTATTGTAAGATGTTTTTTTCGAAGCCTTTATAGCGGCTTTGTAATGTTTGCACATAATACTGTATATACTGTTAGAAACTGCTCCCGTCTAACGCCGCGAATAATTTTCATTGCGGAAAGCTGATTACGCATTACTTTTAGATCATCGGTAAACCACTTAATAGGTGATTTCTTAAATGTAACTTTTTTAAGGGGAAGATGAGTTTCGATAAGTCTAGAGCAATTGTTAGTTAACATACTAGATAAGTCATTTACATCGAGACAGTATTTCTTCCAATCCAAGTGATTTAATTCTTGATTTATCTTTTGAATTCTATAAGCAGATATTGACCTTCTCAACGATGTTTTTGTTTTCAAAGGAACATTGTAATTAACTGTACATATTTGGCCATAATGGTCTGAGATGAATGGTTCAATTACAGCCGTCGAAAAACTCTCACTATTTATATTAGTAAGGATGTTGTCAATGCAACTCGCGGTAGTTAAAGTTACCCTTGTTTTTTCATTTATTGTCACTCTTAAGCCAAAACTATCCAGAATGCAAGTAAAATGTTTTAAATCATCATACTCGACATCAAAATGAATGTTAAAGTCTCCCAAAATGCATATATTGGAGTATTGATCATGAAAATCATGCAGCATATTTTCAAATTGTTCAAAAAATATTTCTATATTGGGGCCTGAACGATATACACAAATTATTAGTAATTTTAATGAGAAAACCTCAACAGCTGCAAATTCGGCGTGCCATTCTACCGTGTATTTGGACGTATCAACAGATCTACATTCAAGGTTGGGTCGCGTATAAATACAAACACCACCATGCATCATTGTGGGTCTACAATAATAACTTAAAATATTCAATGGACAAAGATTGATAGACAGCAGATTGTCTTTCTTTGTAATAAAATTTTCACTGACACAGAACACATCACAATTAAAAGAATTTAAAAAAAAATGCAGATTGGCTATTTTATTAGATATTCCTTGAACATTCAAGTGAAATATTGTCAAACTATTGCTCATCTCAAATAGAGGATAGTCATTAATGTTTTTTTGTTTTTATGGATTTTGTTGTTGTTGTCTTCGAGGGTAAAAAAATTTATTAATTTTTGTCACTACAGACCAACATTTTGGATCAACAAATTTATCGACGTTATGTTGGAGAATGCCAACTTTGAAGGAGGAATATTCAGTTGGTCGTCTCGATTCGAGTCTGTTACACGTAACTTTGGAAAATCTGGGTTTTAAGAATTTAAGCATAGCTTGTTCGTCTACCGAAGCATGAATAATAAAAACATGATAATATACTAAATTGGCATTAGCTGCTGCAGCATATTGGGTATAGTTGTTTCACCAGTACCCACTCCACTATGGTTTTGTTCACTTTTGCAATCTGATTTTGGTTTCTTCGATGATAACGCGGGGTCTCCCAGTTCTCACTCGATTTGGTATGGCTAGTGCTGGCATTGGACGAAGCAGCCAGAGAATTAATATCATGACATTTTTGAATCGTAGATATCTCTTGAAGAGCGTCAGAGATCTGTTCACTGGAAATCCTATTAGCCGTTCCATTCGGTTGTGAAGAATTCTTTAAATTAGAGGCCATATGTATTTTAACTGATTTGTTAGACATGGAAACTGATCACATTTTAAAACGACAATTCTTTGAAAATACATTCAGGTTAAATATACCAAGCAGAACTGAATCCAAGTACTTGTATTAGCCACGCACTTGGAACCTACATTTCTGTATTTGTGGCAGAGGTATCTGCAATTCTCGAATGCAAGATAAAACAACAGAAGAGCCGCTGTTAACAAGCAAATCTGGATGATAACAGTCAGGCGGCACTTAGGGCCTTAAAAAGTCAGGAGGTGACGTCACAGCTGCAAGAACGAACTGAAAAACTGGCAAATCGGAATCACGTAAAACTGATTTGGACGCCAGGACATTAGGGCACGGCAGGCAACGAAAAATCCGACGAATTTGCGAGAAGAGGGGCAGACAACAACCAAAACCAAAGAATGGTTCTAGGAGTGCCTAATCGCACAGTACGAGTATCAGTCAACCAATGGGTTTTGGAGAAACACAAACAAGACTAGAGCAACACACCAGGTAACAGACACGGGAAAGAATACAATCCACGACCATGTCAAAAGAAAGCAAGGGAAATGCTGATGTTAAACAGAAACCAGCTTAAAATTGTAACGGGGCTTATGATTCGTCATGCACCAGTCAAGGTGCAACACAACAAAATGACATTGTACAACGAGGATTTAACATGCAGACTTTGCAGTGAGGAACAGGAAACAGTTTGTCACATACTGTGCGATTGCGGATCGCTAGACCGCAAAAGACAACTAATATTTGGGTTGACTAAAGGTGAACTAGAATCTCTAAGGTCATACCCAGCAAAAGAATTGTACAGGCTTGTACAAGATACAGTTATTCTGGATTGGCTACTGTAAATATCGCAGTCTGAGGCACTGGACTCGGTCAGAATCTGCGCTGCGAAGAAGATGGTTAGATACAATGGGCCAACTGACCTATGTTTCGCTGGAGACCAATAATGGTCAAACGAGCCTAGAGAGAGAAACATGCAGAAATGAGGAAGTAACTTCCTTGAAGCCATCCCAGATTCTGGATTTCATAAGAACACTGGAACTGGATGGCGAGCTGTAGACTACGTAATGGCGAGAACAATAGACCTTAAGGTCACAGTGCAATGAAAATCCCCTTAAATCTACAATCAAACGGTCTCCTCGGTAACCGCGTTTGTGAACAAATCGTACGAATTTCGCCATACGATTTCCGAATGCCAACGCACTTTAAAAAATGTCTGTGGTAGAGTACTTGTACAGTAGGTCTGTCTTCTATCACTTTTCTCATAAAAGAATCCATTTACTGGAACCATGGAAGTTTTGGAGTGTAAATTTATTTTATACTTTATTTACACCAGGTCCAGAACTACTGGATGTTTTTTTATTTCTTGTAATTTCTGGCTCCTCATATTTTTAATTTTAATCAATATTTCCTTAGTTATGATGATAATATAGAATGCCTTGAAAATGATACACAGGAAGCTGCCAGACACTCATACGATTTCAGAAGCAAATTTATTTCATTGTTGAAGAGAGAACTGCACTCTATCGTGACGATGAAAGCGCTATCTAATTTTTTCTAGCTTATATAATTGTCACTGCCTTGGGGGCAGTACACAATTTTGGTAGGATAACTCATGATTTGATGACGTCACAAACTGGTGTAATACTCCATACGATGTTTGATGTTTGGTTGAAAATCAAACTCGAACTATCAGGATTTTTTATAAATATGTACAAAAATCGGACCATTAATGTCCATAGATAATAATCAGCTATAATGCATTGAAATTTGAATTAAGTATCCAAATAGGAGAGCAATTACCCGCTTCTAACACTCGTCAGACAGGGAGTGAATATGCTTATCAAACCACAACCTACTTCACTCCAGGAGGCTGTGATCAAACCGATAAACAATATATGCTCAGTTGGAGAACTAGTTTAAGACCGTTGTGCGCATGTCGTCAGTCCGTGACAAAACGGGTGAATCGACTGACGTCATGGGAGAGGCTAGCTAGGATGACTTTGAAAAGAGCAACAAATGCCATAATGAATCTCCAAAAGAAAATAAATACAAAGAATTTTGGGCTCGAACTTTCGTAGCCCAGCTACAGGACATAGTCAGTCGACTTAATGTGACGAGTATTCCATAAGTACGCGATCGTTATAAGAAGATGAAATGCTTTCATCTGAGACCAGCTACATAAAAAACCCAATTCACTATTAAACGTGATATTATATAGCCTTAACAGTGCGAGCTATGATAATATCCTGGAGGCCTTGTATAGACAAATGGTTCCTGAGTACTTGGTAAAAATGATTGAATCGTACCTGTTGTACTTCTATATGACATCTAATAAGCGATAAGGAATACACTGTTACATATGGGGTCCTAGAGGATTCTGTGTTTTGCCCCTTCTTGTGATGTTTGACGGCCTGCCTTCTTGAAATCTATCTTCACTTTACCGTGAAAGTGAGTATTGTCATCCGAGGTAATATCTATATATCGGCGGCAGCGACGATGGTGGTGTGTGAGATTCCAATAACTGACTGAAGCTTCAACACGAAAATATAACAAAAAAACCTGTATCGGCTGGACTTAGGAATACGGCTTTTGAGACTGCATGATGAGTCGATTTTTTTGTCTGGACTTCACAGAGCAGTGTTGGCTACTACATATTAAATAAAGTGACGCAAATTGATATACAGAAGTAGCATGGGTATTCTGAGAGCCCCGCAGAGCTCAGCATCTTCCGGCAAACCGGAGGATGAGAATCGCGCTATGTTAAAAATCTGAACGAGAGTTGATCAAGAAATGATGCTAATCGATCAAGGATGGCTAGAAAAAAGCCACAAACTTACATCCTGGACGCGTTATCTCTCAAAAGAGAATGAGAAACGTAGGGAAATATCTACGCAGCACTCTAAAAGGCCAGTTTGAATTAATTAAAAAATAATGCTTTAACGGAAGTACCGGAATAGTTTCATGTATCGAAAGACCACAAAGCCAAAATGTTTGTAAATCAAGCCCGACGAAAGGTCCTAAGAAGGAGATTGGACTAGTTAGGCCCCGATAAGATGTCATAATGTACGAGAGGCTGTCATTCTCTTGACGTCCTATGTTATACTTTGTTCAGTGGGGGGCTAGAACTGTCATTGGTCTATATAGGCTACCCAAGCTCTGATTACCTGCTCCATCAATTTTGCAATTTCGGAACTTCACTACAAGCTCCGTTGTGAGCTCAAAACCACCAAGAGCTAATAGTGCAATCTCACTGTGACCATTGACCATTCTGAAGCTTGTGGCTTCGGCAATCCATGAGGTCGCCATTTTTTTTCAGCGTAATTGCTGGCGTGCTCCTCATGCAACCGAAATATCTAGGGAGAATCATTCTTGCAGACGAGTCAGCTCTTCCCACAATATGATACATATTATCAAAAAGGATACATATATAGGTTCTTAGGCCAGTTAATTGAGCTACGGAACTGCGAAAGGAAGATTGTAACCAGTACTAGCAACTTAAATTCAGAATTTGCGAAAATATTCGTTAGAATGGGTGAAAAAAATTAACAAAAGGGAGAAAATAATGTTTCATGGTAAAAAAAACTCAATATACCTACTTGGTTTTGAAAATATATTTACAATTTTTTTATGTTTCAGTTCTCTTTACATTTTTGAAACTTTATATAATATATCAACTATAATTAGAAAATTTACATTATTAAAGCTAGATATTACAATAATGTTAAATATAACAGTAATTGATTAATCGAATAAATTTAAGATATTTTATCACACATTACAAATAGATAATAAGAAAAGGCTTTAGTAACTTTTGAAGTACATTTACTACGGAAATATAGCAATGAGATTATTAGATAAAATATGAAAACTGTGGAATTTATAAATACTAAGGAGATTTTTCTCAACAGAAATGATGTGTGAAAGAGTTTGACGATTTTATCAGATAGAACAATATTAGTATAAAAAATATTTTAATTGATACAACAATGGGTAACGAGATTTTTGCTTATTTTACGATAACTTCTTTTGATCGTTCGTTTATTTGTCCATTTCGTGATAAAATCTGCTGTGCATTCAACAATTGCAAAACATTTACAAAAACAAAATAAATTTCAACTTAGTCCATATCACGTTTAGACGAATCAGTTGTTACGAGGAACACAACTATATATTGCATAAAGTGTCAACAAAATATTTCTTTATCATTTATTTACCACTATAATGACTACCCATATGTGATGGTGGTCCCCTGTGTTTATTATAACCCCTGCTACCAGGTCTGGAATGTACAATAGCATAGTGATCGCTATGAGACGATACAGATCTATTGGAATTCATCGTCGAGCCACCTGAAGTATAGCCCTTTGGGTGTTGAGGTGCACCATTCAGGGAATACCTTAAAAGAAAAGAGAATGTTAGTTTTCACTTATGAAGAAAAATACTGACATGTATAAAACTAAAATCTTCGGAGCTCCCTTTGCGAGTATATAAAGATGAATGATAGGTCATATTAAATTATCCATTTTGAGTCATGTTAATACGAAGTAAGCTCTACTAATTTCTGAATCCTCCAAACAGGCACTAAATTTAAATGAACTCGACATTTTTCTGAATGTCTAATAATAATAACAAGTAAAATTCCACTCACATATAAATAGATTATTCTCTAGATAGCTCTTTTATAATAATAACGATATAGAGATTAAATGTTTGAAGAAGTAATTGAAAACCAGTGGCTAGTCGAGAACAGGTCAGTTGAGATGAGCTATCAGGAAAATTCGTTTGGTTGACGCGCAGAACGTTTGCACATTTTCATCCATGCCATATATGTATGTGTTTATTTTCTTGAACTTATGATACTCAATTTTGATAGAACCTCAACCCTAATACTTCGATCAGTTATCATACAAAATATAGGAAGAAAATAATGAAAGTAAGCAACTTCTTTGTCTGGAAAGTGTTGCCACAGACAAGGACCTATATTTGTCCCGATTTCTTTACATAGCGGGTGGAAGAATATGTTCTGGTGAGGCCTGGGAAGTTTTCCCAGTAAAACAAAGGTAAGTAGTCTGTTTACTCCTACACATTTTAACATTTGTTTAGCTTTCTTAATGTTGATCCTCTTTACAAAATGAATTAGAGCTTCGTTCTCTCTTCATAATCAAAGTTTTACCATAAAATTAGAATATACTAAATACTAACTGTATACTTCTTACCTGGATCCGTATTGGCTACCATGCCAACTCCTATATGGATCATATTCCTCAATGATGCTGGGTTCCTTCTCGATGATTTCAGTTCTAGCACAAGCGCACGTCATTGCCGAACAGAGGAATATATTGATGATGAGCATGAGCAGGAAAAGAATACCAAGAGCAATGCACAGCCACAACAACCAAGATGGATGGAATTGACTGTTGTCACAAAGCTCTTGCACCAGCGGGGCTTCACCTGGGTCGACTACGAAGACGCTGGTTGCCGCCATCAGAACACCCTCGTCGGTATTGAGGGCGCGTGATTGCAGAGCATCAGAGTCACATGATGGCTTGGGACAACCCCCTTTACACAAGCCAACATCACACTATAATACATTTAAATAAGAGACGTTAGATTGGCCAGTACTTTCAGGATCATTAAAAAAATAGACACTAAATTTTTACTTGAAAATATGAAAATGTCAAACCTATTATAATATTGAAATATTCTGATAGAATCAGAAACATACTACTCCGTAAATGTAGTTCAATAAAAAAATATAAAGAAGAGTATGAGCTCTATTATAAAAATAATAAAAATGTAAGATATTGTCAATCTTAGTAAACTTGCAGAAATTTATAGAAAATGCGACAAGCACGAGTAAAATTGATTCAACGTAGAAGGAAGGAAAATCTCTTTCAGAATAACTTTGAGAGAAGGTACCCGTAGCGACATCTATTAGATCAGTCTGACATTTTCAGAAAGAGCAAGTTTCAAAATTTAACATAATCCATCCAACAATTTAAATTTAAACGGTGAAGGTCCAGAACAGACACTCGTGGTATGAGCGACTACCAGATATCCAACACGAATTTAAAAAAATATATTTTTCAATTTCTATTGATGGCAATCGTTTGTAAGTGTTTGTAACACCTTTCTTTTTGTTTGTGAGTCAGTAGTTACGGAGTAATTAGAATGTTAATTATTTGATACCAGATAGCCAAAACGTTCTAAAAATAAATCGTAACAAATATATTATACACTCAAACGATCAGATATCGTTTGTAAGTCTCAAATATAACACTTTAACAATGGTGTAAAGTTAGTTGTCTAAATCTACAAATTTTGAAATCAATTTTGATTTTTTGGAAAAAGCAGATAGTCACAAACGATTTCATTATTATATTTGAGACTTACAAACGATATCTTATCGTTTGAGCGTATAATATATTTGTTACGATCTATTTTTAAAACGTGTTGGCTATCTGGTATCAAATAATTAACATTCTAATTACTCATTAACTATTGACGATTGTCATCAATAGAAATTCAAAAATATATATTTTTTTTAAATTCGTGTTGGCTATTTGGTAGTCGCTCCTGGTATGTAAGGCATTTATTTCCAAAAAAGACCATTCTAGAATGAATTTTGACAAAAACATACATTAGGGCAAGAAAAACCCTAATACTTACATGTACATTAAAATATAGCAAGAAAATAATTGAGTGAATGGACTTGTGCGACAGAAGAAACCAAGAACGCACAAGCCGACAATACTGGAATACTTGATGAGATTTGACGTCCTTATGTGGATGGCAGGTCATAATCGGTCAAATGTATTTATTAATTACGCATCTTACCTTGCCCTAATATATATTTGCGCAGCAGTTCAATAGTCTAAGCAATGATAATTTCTTGAAAGAAATGCTTCAAATAATAGGAGCATCTTTTCTGGACTTGTATTTGTTTATTTTTAATTATTCTGGAGGTAAAATTACTTTCAGAATAGACTTTCAGTAAAGTAGCGACATCTATTAAAATACTTTGCAATTTAATATAAACTTGCAGGCTTCTATTTAATTCAATACGTTTAATTCATTTCGCCCAACTTTACTATCCGTTTGGATACTGCATGGCGACACAATATTCGGCCGTATACTGGATAGTCAAACAGTGGATTTTTATAAGAATTCAAGCAAAATCAAGTACTTTCCACGTGAGTCGGAAAGAGATCCTCCATAGATTTACTGAAAGTATAAATTTAATTTTTGCCCGATTTCCCAAAAGAAGGAGGATTGCAATTCTACTGTTTTCTTATGTACAAACCCTCGGTTCACATAATAAAAGTGGAGACCGATTTTGATGATTATATTTTCATTTGAAAGAGGACTATTGAGAGATCTAATTTTCAGATTTTCATAAAGCTCACCCCTTCGGAAAAGCTCGTCGAATGCTATAAAAAATATATTAGTAAAATATTTGAACGTTCTTTATTAAAACTTGTAGAACACGTGATTTGATAAAATATTTGTCCATGAATACTTCTTGATAAATCAAATGGTTTTGTTATTAGGGCTCCGAGAAAGTCGAAAATGTATTTCACTCATTTTAGAAACTATTTTTAAAATAAGTAATTGCCTTCCATTAATAATCGAGTTTCCTAGATAAGAGCACATTAAAAAATCTGACTCATATATTTTCTTTAAATTGAAGTAAATAATTAATTTTAATAGAGCTTACGGGTACTGTAGAGCTTAAGTATACGATTAGTATACCAAATGATGTAGGTTCGATCCCAACTTGCCATGGTTTTATTCTCTATTGTATGTACTAACAAATAACAACGTTACATAAAAACATATTTTTTTCTTGTAAGATATAGAATTATTGAGTAAATAATAATTTGTTATTTGAATTATTGATTGTATAATATTTTTTTTATATTTATTTGTTTTTTCTTGATTAATAAAATTAATTTAATTTACCATGATCCAAAATTGTGAATGACAGAATTTAAAAAAAATTATTATTAATGCTTACTATTATGTAAGGAATTTCGTTCAATGAGGACAGTTACTAAAAAAATATGCAAATTTTAAGAAGTGCTAAAGAATTTCAGGGGTTTCAAAAACTGTTTGATAATAAAATTAGTCCACGTAAGCTTAAGCATCTCTAAGAAATATTTACATTAGCACTTTCCTTTTATTTCTTTAAAATTTGAACTTACCTGGAAGAGTACTTCAGCACCTTCAGGAAACCTAAACATTGATTTAACCTTAGCGTTGGCAATACCGTTCTTCTCATCATATTCAAATGGACCCAACAGATTTTCATCAACTGGACAACCTCTGTCATCCAAAAGTAGAACGCTGTTGTTTTGCTTATTGAAAGCGAAGCAATTTTTAACTCTGAAAATTTACTTGAATTAAGGGAAAGAAAAGAAAGGAATTGTAAAACTATAATTATTTTTTTTGTTTGAGAAAAATACAAAAATAATTATTTATAAAATAAGTGGGAACCAAAATACCTGAATCCGTAAGTTCCGTCCGGTCTGGATATTTCTGTTCTGAGTGTGTATGGTCGATGATATACAGCTTCTGTGATTTTTCTATTACCCTCCAGAAGGCGTAGCGATACCAACGAGGTCTCATTGCGGGCATTCCTAAATCCAGCCTTTCCACATGTTATAACGTAGGATTTGTCATCGACCAGTTCCAGTGTGCGATGTATTCGCACTGAGATTGGTACAGATTTTTCTTCAGTTTTCTGTAAAGAAACAATTGTGAATATTAAGAGACAAATCGAACTATAATCGTAACCAAAGATTAGAATTTTTAATGTAGAAATAAGACCTACTGGCAATTCAATGAATTTGTAAAAAATGTATATTAATCATCCATCCAATTGAAACATATATTTTGATAAATGGATTAAATATTTTGATAAATAAATTTTGGATTTCGTGATTATGCAATTCAATTCATCTTCGATCAATTTCAAAATATTTTCTCACCAGAAAAATACCCGTTCTTTTAGGATTCCACGTGTAATTAAAAAATATGGTGAGTCCACTCAAACGACTTTCCTACTACTACTGAAATGTAAACATCTGTTGAAAACCGGACACCGAAATTTCATACCGATAAAATACATCTGACCAATAAAAATATTTCACCCAGTAATGATCTATCAATATATATACACAGCGTAATTTGGTTCTAAATTTTTAGTTGCTAGCACGTAGAATTAACCGACAGACTTATAAATCCACAGACATAATCTGCTTTGTTGAGTGATTCTGTATAAGATGATCACTCATATCAAGCAATGTTCAATGGATTAACCAGAAATTCATTTTTAGTCTGAGACTTGCAACACCTCAGTGAAAGTTCCGCAACCCCATCTCAAGGCTTACCTGACTACTAGAAGTAGAGCTAACAATTTTTATTTATACAGGATGTTTATTGATTGAATGTCAATACTTAGGGTGTGAATCTTTGAGTGAGTTTAAGAAGAAAAGTTAATACCAACATATGTCCTAAACCTCTTCGTTTTTGAGATAAAGTTTTAAGAAAAAAATTACTTTTTTATCATAGTTTTCTTATCACTTCCAGTTTTTTATGAAATTTTTTAAACACCTTTTAATAATTAAGAAAAAAGATTTGACTTAAAAGATTTCTTTAAATTTTAAACAGTGACGTCAGTACGAGGTTTGAATTGAGTATTTTTTAAGAAAAAGATGGTATGCCACTGATTTTTCTAAAAATCAAAACTATTTTTGAAATACTCATTTATTTTGAAGCAAATTTGGTCTATAGACTCACTTTTGTACGACGCATCATTTTCGCGTAAAAAATCAACTTTATTCAGACTGCTTTTGATATTTTGTTGGAATTTGGTAGTCACCCACCATGCCTGGAAGCATTTCTTTTTGGGATAAAAATTAAGGCATGATATTGAAATGTTCGATAGAAAAGAGCGGTACGCCTCTATTTTTGACCGATTTCAAAAAATGAGGAGGTATAAAATTCGATTGTATGTTTGATTTTTTTTTTCTTAAAACGTTAACACCCTGTACCTCGAAAAATTAAGAGGTTTAGAACATATGTTCTTTTATTATCAAAATCACCCTAGGATTCACACCCTTAAGTATCGACATTCAATTAATAAACACCCTGTATTCATATACGAAATTGCAAATTACTAAGTATACATTTCTCAAGTATGGACTCCTCGGGCTACTAAAGCAACTTGTCTCATAAAAATTGTTTCCAAAAATGAGATTAAAGAAAACAAATTACATTCAAGAATGCTACCTCCCCCCATCCTAAAACTCTACTATAACATATTTATCATTTCACATTTCGCAGCATCACATATCTTAGGTGGTTTCTATCATTTTGGAACGTTATGATTCACTGTGTCTATTAATAACAGTTCCTGTATTTAATCTTGGATGTCGATCTCATTCAAACAAGATCACATTACTTGTTTTTGTTGTTTGTCATCAATGATAGGTTCATTTCAAAGCGCCAACTTATTCCGAACATGCTCCGAGAAATTGAAGGATCATTTACTCAACATTGCGGGAAGCTTTATTACACGCCGTGCACAGCAGTTATATTCCCGTTATAGGATATATTCTAAAATTATCGTCATAATAGTCTAATCTAATCCACATAAAAAAAAATATTACAGGTAGATACCATTTTATGTAAAGTAATTAATTCAGAATACATCGTTTTCCAATAAGAGTGACGAGCTGACAAGGTAGAATTATTTATAAATTTCACAGATAACTTCTAGCCTGTTATATCTCTAAAATATATATATTTTTTAAATTGGACCGACTTTATTATTTGTTGCACTAAGAATACAAAATAATATTAATTCTATTGGTTCTGGTAACTTTGAAGTTGTGCACCAACTTCGCAAGTACCAGCATCAATAGAATTAATATTATTTCGTATTTTCAGTGCACCAACTATCAAAGTTGGTCCATTTTTTTTATATATTTATTTCACTTTTGAGTTACCAAAATCGTTAAATGTTCACTTATCATTACCCATGTATATTATTTGCTTGTACCTGCTTGTTGTTATTCAGGGATCTAAAAACGCCGTGGAAATACGCATATTTAAGACTGCTATAACTCGAAAATGTTAACTGCTTAAATTTTCTGTGGAGTTTTGTTTTCTCCCTCACCAGGAGTTTCAATTTAGGGCTATTAAATAGTACATTTCCCACATTGAATTACATTCCAATAAGAGGGCTAATATGAATTATAAAGATTTTTTAAAAAGAATTGGAGCGACCGGATTAGTTGGTGCACTGAAAAATACAAAATATTATTAATTCTATTGATGTTGTCCCGTTGTCAACTTGTAGTTTATTGTAGGCACTGAAAAGCAAGCCGACAGAGATGAATGAATGATTTATGGAGAATCTGTCATTGTCGAACTAATAAGTAACCATGGAGATGATGTGTCACCGCATCGGACTTTCTTTAGGATAAAGGAAGACCTTCTCTCTACAAGTCTCTTTCTACAACGCGTTTTACGTGCTCGGACTTAGCATGATGACAATAGTTATTGACGGCGCTCGAAATGATATAAGCGAAGTTTTGAGAATTCCTACACGTCACCTAGCACGTTTTAGCTGAAAATTAATCCTGGGCGCCAACAAAAGAAGGGAATGCTGTCGATAGCTATTTTCATCCAAACGCACCCATTGATTAATTGATAGCACTAACCTTATTATGAGTGCATTCTTAAATTCAGTCATGTATACTGGTCAGTACAGTGTAACTTCAGCAACTGACATCGAATTACTGTTCTGTTTTGAGATAAACAGTAGGTACGTATACTGGACAGGAGCTTGTTAATTAAAAGCTATCAGTTCATGAGAATTTGGATTTATCAGTGCTAAACCAGCCAAATATCGTGTCGATTGATGACATCTATCTTTACTGGTCAGTACAATGAATTGAATTTAGAAACACAAGCGTTATTTATCACATGATCAAAATACTTGAACTCTATTACGTTTCTCATGCAAGTACTCGGTAAAATGACGATTATAATTTCTTGATTTTCCGGAAAGCACTGTGACTGTGAACATTCAGTTACCAATGGAACTACTACAAAGTACCGTGATACTGCTGGTCGAGTGCTCAGAGAGTAGGTATATTGGAACCCACACTTTGTTCCCAGCTACCTTAGAAAATGCTCGTTTGTTTTGGAATAATATGGACTTGACAATTCATTTTCTTCCACCCAAAGTAGACATATTTAAATGAAATGACTCTTTACAGGACATTTTCTGAATAGGTTGGCCTTCGTCAACGATGTTGCGAAATGAATACTAGAATATAACTACTAACAGGGACTTGCATAAAAAACTTTACACTATCTTTTCGTAATGCAGAACTCAGAGTGTTCAAATTAAGGATATCATTTTATGCAATTAGGGTGTTGGGATGCCAGTGTATTTCGAAATAAAGGGGATTCGGACAATCCATACATTACTGTAGTTGATCTAAAGATCACAAAAAAAAATCGGATTTTGTACTTTGAATTTGAGGTTTTTAATTTTTATATTAGTTCCTGCCGTATTATTATGAAAAAAATGTAGCTAAAAATTATTTACGTGAGTGAGTTTAAGTTTAATGAGTTTGTGTGATAACCATTTTGAAACTAGATGTACCCGTACTTAGAAATATTTTGATTGATATTTTAACGATTTCCGATTCTTAAAAATAATGTAAATATGGGTAGGTAAATAAGGAAATTGTCTTACTTACAATTATTGATTGATAGAGAAAAAAAATGCAAAGAAATTCAAGCTTAAGATACAGTGTGTATAATATAAAATATTGTTTCTATAAGTGGATTAATCTTTAACTAATCTCTCTATTTGCAATAAGAAACTAAGGTTAGACTTACTTCCGGAATAACTGAAAGTGACTGAGTCGCTAAGTATGCATTGTTTTATGTGGAAAAGTTAAACCACTTTCAATGATTTAGGTTTTCTTTGACTATAAGATGAGGGGCATTACACTTTAGAAACACTCTCTTAAACGATAAAAAAATTCAGATACAAAACCTCACAGAAGCATGAGTTATATACCAAGCTATCGTGAGATTGATTTAACGGATCCCATTTTCTAGAACTCTAGAGGACTGATTGATGTAAGATTTGCAATGTCCATATAGGTATATCTATGGTTACTGAAAAATATTTTTTCTAGCCTCGTGTTCAATGAGACAATTTTCAACATCATTATGTAATACGTTATCGAAGAGGAACATTGTAATTGTGTAATCTAACTAAGTTCCAAGACAGTAAGCAATAACTGTTCACACCTTACGCATAGCTGTTTTTTAGGCACAAGTAAGTCAACTTACGGTAATAAATATATTCATGAATTACATATATAGATCTTGTATTGTCATTTAGAATCTACATACGATTTGTATAAAATTATTTAAATGTGCATGGCATATAGAAATATATTATATTATTATAATATATATATATATATATATATATATATATATATATATATATATATATATATATATATATATATATATATATATATATATATAAAAAGATGTTCTTGGGGATGCAGTCATATATTCAATAAAATTCTTTGACTGAAGCCGAGCTTGAAAAATATAAATAATGACATTTGTAATTGATGGATATGAAATATTTCCTGTTTTTGGTTAATTTATTCTAAATTCACGATTTTTTGCCCTGAAGAAGAGAATAAACATTCTCGAAAGCTCGGCTTCAGTCAAAGAATTTTATTGAATATATGACTGCATCCCCAAGAACATCTTTTTATTTATTATAAATCCAGTCAAGAATACAAAATCAATATATATATATATATATATATATATATATATATATATATATATATATATATAGATATTATATATATATATATAGATATTATATATATATTATAGTAAACGTGCTCCGATTTTGCTTGTTTTTGATTAATTTGACAGAGGAGACTTGAGAAATGTAATAACTCAAATTGGAAATCACCTTCCCTTAAAAAAAACGAAAGGAATGAAGGGGGCAATTTTTCTCGAAAATCGAAGATCTGAGGGAGTATAATTAAAGACATGACAATATTCGGAGGCGTTTAAATTGATTTTTTTAAAAGAGTTAGTGTTTTCGCGTTACAGCGATGTTAAAATCTCAAATATGTGTAGGTATTTCGCTGTGTGGAGAGGACAATTTCATTCGAAAATTGAAAATCTGAGGGCATTACATGAAAGACCAGATTATTTGTAGGAACATTTGTACTAAACATTTTTTCCTTGGAGTTACGGTTTTCGAGTTACAGCGGTGGTAATATCTAAAATACTTATGCTTATTTCCGCCGCGATGTTTTGAGATCTCTAAATAATAACAAGTATAAGCAAAGAATAAATAATAATAACAATAAATAAATATTTTTTACAAAAAAAAATGGACCGACGTTATTAGTTGGTGCACTGAAAAATACAAAATGATATTAATTCTATTGGTGCTGGTACTTGAGAAGTTGGTGTGAAAATGTTTAATCTAACTGTAGTTATTTAGGTTATTTATTACCGTTGTGTTCGCTTCCCTTTTCCCAATTTCCACGTCTTTTAGATTTGACACATATTCTAAAACTGCAATACCTATATAAGTAAATAATAATTACCCTCATCATAACCATCCTATAAATATTCGTAGTACCTACTCAAAGATACTATATAGTCATAGTACAAGCAATATGGAAATAAAGATTTTCTACCATAAATTGGACCGACTTTATCAGTTGGTGCACTGAAAAATACAAAATAATATCAATTCTATTGGTACTGGTAATTTTAAAGTTGTGCAATTGTAGTTAGATAGAAGACTTTTGGCACCAATGTCCAATTTAAATGTTGCTACATATAAACTCTTCTTTAATTTTGCCGTCTCAGATCTTTGATTTTCGAGAAAAATTATCCCCGTCGAAGCAATTTTTGGAGAGAAGGAGATCTCAAATTTGAGTTTGTCTAAATATGGGACCATTTCTCAATTTTCCTCTTTCAAATGAATCAAAAATCATCAAAAACAGAGCACCTTTTCTATGCAAAACGCGCGAACAGCCATACACAGGGAAAAAGCAAACAAACAACCGAAATGTATACCTTTTTTGGAGTCGGTCAAATATAATGATGTAATTTCTAGATGAAGGTAGAACAGCGAATAGTATTTGATCTCAGCAGTTTTAGATTATTTCTCATCTTGGTAGACGGAAGTTATTTAAAAAAAATGTTACCTACTGATATTTTAGTGTAGCTGCTACAGGAAATATAAAATTAGCCATTCATTTACGTGTATTCAAGAAGATTTATGTAGTCATCAGAACGGACGTGTTTTTTAATAGTAAATAAATTATTTAATTAAGACTGACACCAGAAGATATTCTGCCTATTGTGTAATATGAATCACCTTATAAAAATGTTTACCGCTGGAATGCGGTCGGTTTGTATTGTTTCTATTTAGCATTATAATTATTATCATTCTTAGCATGCAGCAAGGTTAGGTTACATATTGAATTAGAATATGTAATTATATGACTATGTCAATTGAAATGAGCTATTTAACTGGACAATTGTTTCCAACAATAGTGACTTACTTCTATATCTGTATGGAAATTGTAAATCTTAGGCCAAAATCGTCATAGATACTGTTTCAATTTATCTCTATAAATAAGTTTTTGTGTCCTTTTTTTGTCCTTCGTCCTGACCCTGGATGTTATATCCATTTGTTTGATATTACTCACTTTATAATAATAACATGAGAACTAAAGTGTATTCCACAATTGTAATTTCTGATAATTATTAACTCACGTTTATTTCTCTTAGTATAATAATACATTGGGAGCAAAATTTTGCTACAAAAAGGCTATACTTTATCTTAATAGTTATCTTGTACCGTTTTTGAGGAAATTACCCACACCTTTACAATACATAAATACGATAAAAACGCAATAAAAAGTTCATTTATTTGATAAGTTATCATGAAATATTTTCAATATGTGCACCTTCAACTTCAATACATTTTCTGGAGTTGTCTAAATATCTCCGTTGTACTCGATATAACATATGTGTATATAACTCATCCCTGTTATTTATAGGAGTTATTTAAATAATACTTTTAATATGAACCCAAAGAAAAATCGAGTTGGGATATGCAATATTTAAAAAATCTACAAGTCAACTGAAACGAGGCGTACCAACGTGCATTGGTCAAATGGTATTTCGTATATTCAAAGGGACCTCTTGAAATAATGGATAAAGGTGTTCTCTCACATACATATTCTACACATTTCCTAAAAATGTCTTAAATAAAATGTTAAAGGAATGAAAGAATTGAAGAACTCATTCAAAATGTATAAAGTCAGCGGAGAAATGTGTCCGCCCCTGTATAAGACAGACATATTGAGCAGAAGTTTACATATGAAATCAAGCATTAAGTACATATTTTGCTGAAACCATGGCAATCATTTAAAAGATATAAATGATTTTTTTTAATTTTCTCTTTCCAGGCGAATACCTCCATAACAAAGTCTGATAGGAACATTATAAATTGTGAGTATAGCTAACTATTCATTTTCGCCATATCGTTTTGGAATTCCATATATGGCTTCTACTTCAAAGTGAAATTGTCAGCCCCCAACATTAAAGAGGGCTTAATATATGTTTATAATATGGGAAGTGCTCTCAAAGAAATTGCTCCTCTATCAAAAGAGATTTTATTGTGGAAGCTACACCCTAGAAATATGATGAACCATATCCCTATTCATGGAAATATACGCAGACAAATCTTATTTAGGTGGAGAAATACATGAAACCATAACGAGAATTCCCAGAAGTAAAAGCGTATATTGTGATTTTTGTAGTAAAAGCTTGAAGCAAAGATAACTCAATACAGCGCTTTATAAAGAACAAAATAAACATAAGATTAAAGTGTCTTGCCTGTGATTTAGAAATAACTGCCCCCTTTCGAATACGTATGATTAAGATGTCACTAAGTATAACATATATCTCTACTGCTACGACCTACACAATGTTAATTAAAATGTTTGTTGTATGCCGTCTGTTTTTCCAGGTTAATCTTGGAAATGGCTACACCGATTTTTATAAGACTTTCACAGAAAAGAGGTGAATTTCTTAATTATTAATATGATTATTCTTTCTATCAGTCCTCAATATCTTGGAATAAAAAGATGCAGTAGAATCTAGAGAATTCGAGATAAACGGGACAGTGTCTTCTACTTCCAACTACATAGAAAGCTCGTGCTTACAAAATTATGTTTAGAGGAAACAGACAAATAATCGAATTGTACTTCATCTCCTTTTGGAAGAATTGAAATGATGTTGAAAATAATGCCACCAGTAGTATAATAACTTATTAGAACAAAGGTTTTAACCACGGTCATAAAAACAGATCTTGAATTGAAGGTCCAATTTTATAGGTAGCGAGAGGGCCCTCAGTTTTCACACTTTTATCCACTGTCACCTTGTAGGGTTTGGGGTAAGCAATACAGAATCATGTGTTATCCTATGTCTTTCGCACACAACACACCCTTTCCTATATATGTATACCATCAGGCCGAAAATTGAAGCTACAAAAACGGGATGCTAAGCGAAATTATTTTAATGCCGTTCAAGATCTGTTGTTTTGATTCCCAAAAATTTGCTGAGGCGACAGATCGGTGGTATATTTTACAGCTGTACATAGGGATTTATGGGAAACTCGTGTAATTATGAAATAAGACATATTTGAGACTTTACAATACTGAATTTGCATCGGTGAGATTTAAACCAATACAAATTTTAGCTAATGGTACATTGTACTACATTGGAAGATGATAATTACTTGTATTCCCAATTGGAACTATAATATAAAGCCGGCTGGTACCGTCTTGAAATTTACCGGATGATACAGTTGTCACGAAAATAAAACTCAAGAAAAACTTGTAGAAAAAAAATTGTGAATAACCCTTAGGTACTAAGCTTTTAAAATACCATAGTTTTCAAGAAAACTAAATCTGCCATAATGTGGAATAGAACTTCACATCTGAAATCAAAAAGAATCTACCTACATCCTTCGAAATGTTTCCCTAAATGTAAGTTTTATTGGAAAAACCACTCGCAAAGTCGGCTTTTCTGGAAAAGATTGTGCATAATCGATGTAAGAAAATGTGAATTTCAATTTTCCATGTCGGTATCACACTTTTTATGGAGAAAAGTTTTATATCATTCTCAATTACCGATACTTCAAAATGCGAATTTCTAAACAAAACGACATTTTCATTGGTTTTTCAGAATTGTAACGTTTCAAGCATAGTTCTCAAGGGCCTTCTATGCACAGCATCATGACTCAATATTTGAAATGGGTACAGTAAAATACATCGATGTTTTTTAAAGAATTTTGTTGTACTAAATTATTGCATACAATTAATGCTTTTATGAATAGTTTTAACTTGGTCATAATGAATGAATGAAGAAATACTTAATACGAAACAATATTAGCAACCAGCTTGAAGAAGCTCCATTGTTAGATAATATTAAATCAATAGTGATTCACATGACCAAAGGATGACTGGCGTCGAAATATTTGCGGTTCATTATTTCGTGTAGGTCGGTTTCATGCATCAATAAATTTGCGCATGGAGCTAATTTGCCGGATGGTGTTTGTTGCTGAGACATAACATTAGTCTATTTTGATTTAAATCTATATATGTGTTAGACAAGAATAGACCAACCCTCCAAATTTTATATGAGAATTAAATTTATCGAGTACCTATAGGTAGGTATGTAATGGAATTATTTGGCCTCCTTGGAAAAAGTTATTATAATGTGTATGATTCTAGAGAATTCTAATCATGAATTTAATAGAGTTTAACTTTTCCTTATGTTACTTTTACAAGGTATGCTTCAGTGTCTTCATCAAATCTGTGGTATGGATCTCTGGAAATGTTCATAGCGTGAAAATGATCACTCAACCAATTTAGCTAGTTCCTATTAATATCATTCGCACTTTTGTATAGATATCAAAATATCAATAAAAATATGCTTGTATCACAGAACAAATTTGAGAAAAAAGTTACCGCCACTTTCCATTTCTTTACACTTACCTATACCTACTTCTTTTATTAGTCTATTCGACTCCAAATGACTTCAAAATCGACATATCATGCAATTTATGTATACAATTTTTTGGAAAATTAAGAATTGGCTGATTGCAAAGTATCTGGCTATCGGTTTCATTAATTTTTCAAAAAGTTTGTATTTATTGAAACTCAAGATGTGCATTCGAAAAATGATCTTTAATTATTTTCATCTTATAGTCAGATTGCTAACGAAACACGCACTTTAGCTTATCTGCTCTGTTCTGTTTATTGGTAGTGGCGATCAGCAAACATTCAGGATGTCTTGAACAATTCTTGCAGTTCAATACCTTTTAGAAAGTTGAGGATATCGGATGGACCCAGGTTAGGTAACAATTTTCTCCGAGGTGTCGTACCTACCATCGTAGCAAATCTTTGTTATTGTGGATAATTTCTACAAATACTTTCTTTTCTAGCGCAATCTAGCGCCAACGATAGCTATTTTCAACCAAATGCACTCATTGATACTACATAAAATGCATTAATAATAACTATACAGAGTTTACAGCACCTATAATTAGTATAAAACTTGGGTAATCTCGCTCACGCTGTTAAAATATTTCTACCACTATTCCATATTAAATTTTGATTGAGTTATATTCCTTTTACATTATTATATTGACTGTTATCATTGTCATTAATAATGGCCTTGTACATAAAATAATGCTATGCGTACCTTCTTTGCACATGGGTATGTATGCCACACCTCTCATTTGAAATGACTTAATAACATATCCTTCGCAATGCTAATAAATATTGAAGTATTCATGTAGTATACCTGTACATGTATAGGCATCGTCGTCTCCTGTGGATGTTTAAGTTTCTTCTTATTCTGCTTCAAAGAAAAATTATTACTCAATAAAACAACCATCATAAAATATAATGCCCAACATACATTCAAGTATTCATTACAAACTTTACGCGCACCCGCTTCGCAGAGCGACAATCTACGGTTGAAAGAGCTTTATTTTGTTATAAAAAGCAATGGAATTTCTTCTTATTATCACAGTTTGAACAGTTATAGTGTGAAGTAAGAGATTCTCTCTCAAGTTTGTTTGTAATTGAGAAGGGCGAACATTAGCGATATGAAGTTATCAATACCTAGATCGTTTATGTCTTTAATTTTTAATTTGTTTCATTTCATTTCGCTTGAAAAATAAATTTAGAAATTTTACCTGTATCGTGTCAGCCAATTTTATTATATTTATTTTGAATTTAGATTTGAAAAATAAAGCCTTTAGAAAAAATATATTCGAATAATCTAGAAAATCTCCGATCTTGTTGGAAACGACATCAAATTTACACATGCATTATTATGAGTGTGCTTACACTATTCGCACTTTTGTTGCTAGTTACAAACCATTGAACACCCCTGCCGCATCCTTTCCATTGGTCAACTTGACCTTGTCAAGCTATAGTTAGTTCTCTTTCTGTAGAAATTTAAATACTAATTACTTACAATGCTAATAACTGAAATGAAGTTGTTGAAAATCTGAGTGATCAGGCCATAAAAAAATATATTTGACAGCAGTAATTAAAAAACTACATTTCATTTCTGTAGCTACCTTTTAGCGGCATGTTCGAGCTTCTATATTTTTCAGAATTTACTTAAAATATAACTCGGCATTACATTTGACTTCAAAAATGTTTCTCTATATTAACAAAGTCAATAAAAACGCAATATTTATCCAATGTTAATCAACATCCAGAATTCTTGGTTTTGATGGTCGTTTGTTTACATTTCTCACAAACAAAAACATAGTGGCATGCAAAATAATTATTGTCCATTGGGATACTTCATTAACACCATAAACTTTTTTTGCCTTCATTACAAGATACAGAATGGATTCGACCTTCAGAATGTCATAGCTCAAAAATATTTAGCAACAGGTAGGTAGGTATATTGTGGAAACTGGTCAGTTATATTGATTGAACGTAGGTATATAACACATCAAAAGGTGAGTGAACACACAAGGTAAAGAAAACATTACTCAATGGATTTTACGTCACGTTCTGAACTATAGGTATATTATTTAACTACATTTTCAGTGAAGTAAGTTTAGTTGGCAATAAAAATAGAGTCTAGAAAAATACTAATCGTTGACGATCGAAATATTTCTTGAACATTTTAAGATTGCTAAAAACAAAAAGTTAATTAGATTGATATAATCGATCATTATGGGCAAAAACATCAAAGAAAAATATATCAAAAAACCCCCAAGCGTAATTAATTCAGTAACTGCAAGCATTAGGTCATATCGAAATAACATATTCCCTTAAGATTGTAGGCAGTAAGTTCCACGACATCTGAATATCGAATATTTTGATAATTAAAATGCAGCCAAGTAGTCCAAGCAAGACCCAGATGAATAATGAAAAGGAAAAAACTGTTTGTTCTACAAAATGAATGGTCTGATTACCCAAAAACAGATGGTCCGTTTTCACAGTCCCTAGCGTAGGAAGTGTCAATTCTACAGTCACTTTTCTCATTACTAAATGTAGGAGAAAGAAGAAACACGATCGATTAGTGATTCGTGTAAACCAAGTTAAATACAAAAATTATGGTAAGAATCGATAGCCAAGAAAAAAAATTTAAATGACAAATAATGACGTTTTTCTAAATTTAGCTAGTACAATATAATTACTAATTAAGTAGGAGAGTAGTCAAGTGGGTAGAGTACTGACCCAACACCTAATAGATCCATGTTCGATTCCTGATTTTTTTTAAGAAAATTATAATATTTCGAAGTATAATAACTAAGATATATTTATCACTTTTTAACAGACACTCATCAACATAAAAAACATAACGTAGCAGAGCAAAGTGAGCAGAATCCAAAATACATATTTGGTGCTTGTAGCGCACATTAGGTGTTAATTAAGTGCTGTATTTCGAAATTAATTGCTCTTATATTTTTTTGGAAAATGACTGCATTGCTTTAAGAAATCAACTCGTTTGTGAAAATCTTTCTTAGTGCTTGTAGAGCTAATAAAGTGCTGTATTTCGAAATTAATTATTGCTCTTATATTTTTTTGGAAAATGACTGCTTTGCTTTTAGAAATCAACTCTTTTGAGAAAATCTTTCTTAGGGTTAGTCTTAGTTAGCCATTCAACGAAACAGCAAGGCAAATCCATTACGGCAATTAATATTTTTACTGTTTGATTGAAAGCTCAATAGTTCCACTTTCCACTATTGTGGGTTGCAGGCTTGAAATTTGTGGACTAGTTTGTTGTTTTATAAGAATAAGAACAGTAAATGTTAGAGGTCGTAAGAATCGATAAAAATGTAGCGTTCTTGTTCTTAGCTCAGATATCAATTTTCTCGTCAGACGACATCCGGAAGTTATGTTTATTTGCCTATTTGAGGGTATGGGAAAGTCATGTGAGTGTGTTACATACATATATTTATTCTTTGTTATAAGGTACAAATAAAGATATATAGTTTAAAAAAATAAATCACCAGCAGAAAGTAGGTACGATATTTGTGGTGCTATTATTTGCCCGATAGTTCTAATTGATCAAGTAAATGAAAAATAAAGAACACTCTCTTGCCCTAAAATAGGCAAATAAACAATTATTTTGGAAGGAAGGGTCTTAATAATATATATTTTAGATTTAGACGATAACCCTACATTCCCAACATTCTGGCTCCCTATCATTTAGCCAGTTAAGTGGATGGCTCCATTCCGTAAAACGGATAGGCTACCAGCTAAATGGCTGTAAAATATCGATTAATTCAGAAATGCATCCCCCTTGTACTATGGAATTTGTTCATATCTTCATTGGAGTTAGGTCAAAATTCACAATAAGTTTTTCACCATTCCATTTCAGTGTCATTCCCATGAAGGTTTGAATTTATAAAACTTTTTTTGGTTTCTTATAAAATCTATAGAAAACAATAAAGATAATTAAGACTCTGAATGGTAAATGTGTTAGAACAGGTTCCCACCGATTTTTGGGATTTTTTTTTGGCTAGTTCCCTAGGTATATATTATAGGAACTTATCCCAATCAAAATTTTAGCCCGCTATCCCCCAACAAGCTTAGGGGGTTAGTGTGAATAGGGGTGCTGAGGGTGGGGGTAATTGTTTAGTGATATACTTTTAGTAATAATTTGTCACGTCCATCAAGTTAGCAGTACCAAATTTGATTTTCAATCAAACGTTAATTTCATTAATTGTCGCTTTTTTGTCGTGAAAGGATCAAAACTCTAAAATAATTATTCATAACTTTTTTCATCATTAACATGGTTATTATGTGTATCTCACGAGTGAGTTACCAAATTTTCACTGAAATTTTGATCGAAAGGGTTTCCAAATTTAAGTCATCCACTAGTTTCTTAACACTATCTTGTAAATTTTCTTTACCAATTGGAAAAAAGAATGGCTATTGCTGTAGAATGTAAATAAGTATCGTAACCTATTATAACCACGTCAAATAATAGAACATAGCTATCGTAAAAGTAGATGATAAAGTACCTGCAAATATCAACTTCATAACAAAACCTCAAGAAATCATTGCTAATATTGCTTTCTGCAACTTACTCCCATTTTGAATCCAGCCAAGTTACGTGGATGTAAGTTTTGTTTTTCGAATCATAGATTGCGAAGGTATTTTTTACATTAGCAGTTAAGTTTATAGCAATGAATATTCTTATTTCAGTACTGTGTCATCATTTAGTTCATTATCAGGCATTTGTGCTTTTACCTTAGATATAATGCGAGTTGAAACAAAAATCGTTCTAGCAAAATTGTACATGATTCTGTAAGGTTGAAACGCATTTTTGTTAGAGCAAAACATGCTATTGTTGAATGTCGGTGATCATGGAACTAATATGAATCATGTTGAGGAAATAGATACACAAGAGATTATATGTGTCGAATAGAATCGTCTAGTCGACGAATGGGGGTAATTTTCAGACATGAAACTTGCTCATATTTTTTCTAACGGTGTTTTAGTTCGAACTATAAGAGTTTTACCGGGTAGGTATATTGTTGTGCGCGGAAATCGTTTAATATTGATATCTCGCGAAAAATGACCTCGAAACGTGGGAAACCTGCATCTGTGGCTGGTGAAACATTAATTAAAACTATATTATCGTTCCGAGAAAAAAATATCAGAAATGATTCGATCGTCCCAGCAACGGACACTGTGTGCTGAAAAGTTGCACCAACAAGTTTACATTCTATAACGTTCAGTAATAGATATAAAAAACAAAAATTTCGGCCGAAGTTGTTCATCAACAATGGACAAAAGCTTTGATGTTTTCATGGCTGCGTCTATTGAATCTGTCGACGATGATGACCGTGGTAATTTGGTAACTCACACGTGAGATACACATAATAACTATGTTAATGATGAAAAAAAATATAAATAATCATTTTAGAGCTTTGATTCTTTCACGACAAACTTACGACAAATTAATGTAATACATATGCAAAAATTTGGGTCGATTTCATCAATTTGAAGGGGTGGTAATGCTAACTTGATGATCAAGTTAGCAGTGCTAGTGCTTAACTCAAAAACTATTAGCGCGACAAAATTGAGTTTTTCACGACAAATTTAGGAAAAAAAAGCGACAATTAACGAAGTTGACGTTTAATTGAAAATCAAATTTGGTACTGCTAACTTGAGGAACGTTAATTTGTCTAATATAATACTAAATTAAACCGATAAATAAAAAAAGTGCTGCAATTAGCGAAAATACAGCCATGAAAAAAGGAGGAAAGGAAGGAAATATCAGCCTGCCGCTATTTATGTTGTAATAGTCATTATGCGATGTTGCCATAATCACGTTTGTAGGGACATCCGAGACATGAAGTAGAATTTGTAGGAATAAAATATTGAATAAATAAATAACCAATAAACTATTGATATTACGCCACCATAGTAAACAATGTAGCTGAGTGATGGCGCACAAGCCTGTCATATGATTCGGACTAAAGAAAACTTCGAGGTGAAAATAGTAAACTTTGGAACTTTTTTCTCCGCAATGTGGAATGAGCGGGCTAAAATTATAATTGGACTGTTTTCCTATAATATACAGGCTACACAACTAGCCAAAAAATTTGACAAAAATCGGTGGGAACCTGTTCTACACATTGACCCTCAGAATAAATAAGCAGGATCACACGAAGTTAACAGAAAGGTGAATGCCCTATTAAGGGAATTAAAATCAAGGAAAATAGGAGGGAAAACGAAGAAAACAGTCTAGCAAACTGTTATAAGATCAAAACAAATCGTTAAAACGTCAACGGATTATCTTGAAATATGGAGAAGAAAATCATGAGGATATATTTATGTTGGATGGAATAAAGATAGAAAATAAGAGAGAATTGCAGCATTAAAAATATTATTTTCAGATGGTTTATGAAAATATCACGTTACTTGGAACTAATTAGCAAAAACAATAATTTAAAAGCGAGAAGAAAACATGTGGTGGTTATATAACTTTATCTTAATGCTTAAATCACTAGACAGTACTGAACTTGTTGCGAATAGGAAATTCGAAATAAGATCTCGAATTACATTTCAACATAACAGACATTCATTTTACATATCCACTATCGACGCTACAACGATGAAGCAATTTAATGTTTTTTGAATCTAATAAAAATGTACTCACATTATTATACAGTAGACCACAATAATCTGGAGATCCTGGTTGTGCCAACATGTTAATGTCCAACGTAACAGATTTCGATCCATCACCATTGCGCATGCAAGCTGCTGTTCGGTAATTGACAGCGTGCACTGTGCCCGTGAAGGAGACATTGAAGTTCACTCGGATGTTCATGTGACCTGCCTTACATGTGGCTGTGACTTGTGGAATAAACTCGGTTTCTTGCAGTTGACTACATGCCTGCAAAAGAAAAAAAAAATTAAAGCACATATATAGAAGAGAGTTGTCAAGTTATCGATAAGTCGAATCCAAAATTATTTTAACAGTTTACAAAAGATTTTCAGTAGTAAGTAATATTATCGCTTGGACGTGTTATATTTTGAAGCACGTGTATACAAAGTGAGTCGGAAGGAACGGACCAAACTACAGGAGTGTATTATAAACCTAAATAAAATAATTAAAAAAAAACTGATATGTTCTTATTCGATTTTTATTTGTTTTAAAGTTACAGGGTAAAACAAAATTACATATATTAAATTAATTTTTTAATCACAGTTCTCTTGATAAATTTTCAAAAATGCCGCCATTGACCTCTAAATATTTTCTGTTTCGTCCACAAAGAGTGCTTGTTGCTCTTTTAATTGATTTACGTCTACCTTCTTTAATATCGGCTGCAGTATTTGAATATGTCGAACTGGTGCATCATTTTCGAACCAGCCCCATAAACAATAATCTAGAGGTGTAAGGTCTGGACACCTTGAAGGCCAATTAATAATAATAATAATAATAATAATAATATTTATTCACTAGTTAAAAAGTACAATGCAGAAGTCAAAACAATTACAGTGTACAATGACTAGGAAAACGTCACAGAGAGATTAAAGTAAGAAAGACAGATATCATGTTTTTTGTAAATACGAAATACAGAAGTGAAAAAGGTACAGCTGTATAAATAAATATATATCAATTATAATTAAGTATTGTAATATTGCAGTTCAGATAAAAAAATCGTCGATGGTGTAGCAATTTTTCTCGACAAGACTTCTTTTCAGAGCAGATTTGAAAATATTTATGTTTGGTGAGAGTTTATTGCTTCGTCGAACTTGTTAAATAATTTAGGTCCTAGATAGAGATGACTTTTTTGATAGAAAGAGGTTCGATGTGCATTAGGTACTAGTAAATATTTCGAACGAGTTGCATATTCATGAGCTTGTCGTTTGGATGAGAACATAGGTCTATTTTTATAAACGTACATGCAGACTTCGTAGATATATAAACCAGCAACCGTGCGTATTTTAAGCTCTTTGAAAGTACTTTTACAAGATTGATGCCATCCCAAACCAGCAATGATGCGAATGGCATATTTTTGAAGAATGAACACCCTGTTTGCAGATGACCCAGTAGCCCAGTTCAGAATTCCATATCTCAAATGACAGTTGATGGTTGCATAATATAGATTCATCAAGACGTCCTTTCCACAGTGGTTCGACATAAACCTCATAACAGTTTTTACGCCGTTTCTCCCAAAGCAATTCAATGTGCGGTGCCCATGTTTGTAATCTAAAGTGGGACCTAGCATTGTGCTATTTCTACTCGATTCAACGTGTAGTTCCTTATTTTCAAAAATGTTGAGGGTTTCAGTAGCATTACTCAAAGTGAACTTCATCGGAGTTGTTTTTGTTACATCCAATTCCAAGTGGTTTTTAATTGCCCAAGTAATTATCCTTTCGTAAACTATCTCCGTACTTTCTTGGAGGGCAAACGTATTTAGATCCTTGATCAGGAAATTTGTGTCATCCGCATAAGAGATCACCTGGACAGATGAGAGAGTATGAAAGTAATTGATTAAGTCATTAGCATATATTAGAAAAAATAAGGGTCCGAGTATGGAGCCTTGTGGAACACCTTGTTCTAGAGTAGCTGCCTGACTTTGAGTATTATCAACTCCAAGGCAATTCCTCTAACACTCCATCGCTCCATTTTTAACACTAGAAGCTTATGATTTACACAATAGAAGGCTCTTGAATGGGACAACCGCGACCAATCCAACTTCCTGGAAACCTTAGGTACGTCCAAATGTTGCTTAACCTGAAGAGCAAAAGGTGCAGGAGCACCATCGTGCTGATAGAACATTTGTATTCTGGTGTTTACAGGAACATCCTCTAGTAGTCCCTGTAATACGTTTTGTATCAAATTGAAGTACTGGACTCGTGTGAGGCGATTATCTAAAATGAAAGAGCCAACAGTTTCGTGGGGATTCTCGTCTGACCATACATGAGAGTTACAAGTATTATTAAACCGTCAACGGTTAAATGTTGCTTCACCCGTAAAAAGTATATGCGGTACAACACGAAGATTATATTTAACCAGCGACAAAATTTCATACGTTTAGCATAATCTTCCGGTTGTAGGTGTTATGCTTTCTGTACATGGTATGCATGTAAGCCTTCCTCGTGAAGGGTGTCTGTTACTCTTTTTTTTTGGGATGCCCATTTGGGTACCAATTATTCGTGAACTGGTCGTTGTATCTTCTTCTACTAAATCCAGGATATTTTCTACTTCTTGTTGAGTAGCTCGTTCAGATGTTACGCTAGCACTAGGAAGCTTACCATTCTCGGAAACTCTGATAAACACGTTTTATTAGGATGTCTTTGATGTGGAAACCATTGACGATATTCTTGAACAGCAGCTGTAGCATTACCATTAACGAAACCATAAACAAATATCATATTTGCATATTCTTTATATGTGAATAAGTATTTGGAATTTTGTAACACTTCAATCATACAAATTCGGAACGTTTAATCACCAAACTTGCACTGAGCGATTCGGTGATGATCTTGAACAAAAAATATTTGAAGCACACTATACAATTTTTACCTGATGTAAAATAATCTATACGAATAATATGAGAAAGGCTTAACAACCTATAGTTTTAATGAAATTTCAAAACTTTTAACCGGCGGCTCATTTCGGTAAATTATTTTGGATTATAAATATTTTAAAGTGGAACTCGTACTAGCTTTACACCAATGGTCAATTGTACCTCGATGATAAAATCATACATGACAGTCAGTCAGATCTAGAATTGTCAAGTAAAAATTTAGAATGACATAATTCTTCATTGATTTTTTAAAATTTAATGTAGAATTTTTTAAATTACAAAAAACTTTTTTTAATTTGACCCCATCTTATATTTTCGGATGCGGAATTGAAAAACAGTTTAGGTAAATTTCTTATAAGAGTATGCCTATTGCAATTGTTCGTACTTTCAAATTTCTAAAAAATGAGATATTACGATTTTTTTGAAAAACGTTAGAGGGCGCATTTCTAAAGCTATCAAGTTCAAACTTGCTTCGAAAATCGATCGTAGAAATATCTCGATTGAATTCGTTAACGAACATGATTGGGATAGTCGATTCAAAAGAGTGGTTGGCCGCCCTAAACTATAAAAAATCTCAAAAAGCTGCCATAGACTAAATATAATTTATAAAAAAATCAGTTATTGTTCCTAAAACTTTTATCTGAAGCATTTTTCTCTAAAAGTGACAAAAAAAATAAAAATTAAAAACAGTGAAATTTACATATACCTAGGCTTGTTATGAGCCGTCAGATTTGTTTCTAATTACTACGTTATTACGAACGCATTCAAAGTTTCATGCAGAAAACTACTCTAGTAGGTAGCCATTTTGAAAATGAAAAGCGAGGGCGATTTGAGTGAAGGTTTTTTTGCCCTTTTTAAGCGCTCATTGAGGAATTTGTGATCTGACATAAGTAATTGAAATTTGTATGGAGAAAAAGGGGTGCCAAAAGCTAGAATAATTAATATACATATAATATGAATCACAAATACATTAAATTAAATAAAGTAAATTTACTTCGACTCGCCGTTTATAGCAGTTATCGATAAATCGAATATTTTTCACATATTATGCTCTCTCAGATGGTGAACTGGTTAGGTTACTTGCCTTTCCTAGAACTGATCCGGGTTCGATTCTTGGCAATTGAATTTTTTAATTTTTGTTTTTGGATAAACAAAATTCAAAAAAATATTCAAAAATTATAGAGGTATAGCAAACCTAAATAGAATAAATTAGGGTACTGGGCAATCACACGTTTATATATTAATATGTGATTTGGCATAGTTAAAGTTTATAAGGAAAAGGGGTGTAGAAAACTAAAATTAATATATAATAGTGTTCTAGTCGACCACACTTTTATAGTTACTTATCGATATAGCGTAGTTGCGTTAAAAAGCTTTCAGCAGACAAGGGTTTAAATCATAGCAGCGCATTTCTTATAATTTGTATTTAAAATTTATGTAAAAAAAAATTAAAAAAAATATAGAATTATAAAGATCTTAATGAAGAATATTAAACTTCAATAATGTTCAAACTTAAATTCAATGAGTTACGTGCCAATTTTGAACACATCACTAATCACTAATGTTCAAGTGAAGTGTCAAGATTCTATTTGCATTTTAGTAAGGTGAGTAATAGTTTCAAAAATGTTTATCTTATTACTGTTAATTAACTAATTACGGATATATTTTCTTGCTATGAGTAACAACCAAGAAGAGCTATTAAAAAACGATTTTCCTATTAGGAAAATATTTGAAGAAAACATTCATGGCAATTTGACATAATTTTCCGGAACGACCGTTATTCGAAAAAAACGGGTCCCTTTGTCTGAACTCGCATTGCAACTGTCAATTTCAATACCTACATGTTATTTGTTGTATGAAAACGCTATTTGTATTTGTCCTATTCATTTCCAATTGTACCTACAATCCAGTCATCTAGATTAATGTAAATGAAATGAACAGTTATAATAAAATAAATCCTAACCAACCAATATAATACGCTATCACATCAGTGTCCTAGTTTATATTTGCACTGTTTAAATCGTAGTACGTAGGAGGTTGCAAAATAGAAAAAATAAAAGTGGAAAATTGATGCACGCTGTGCAGCAAATATAGCTCAGCGCATTTGGCATAACGGTCCAAAGTATGATGGAACTGTAGCTTTATTGAATTTCAAATATCGAGCCACTATCCATCATAGGTCAAAAAAAGTTTCTATATACAACACGATTTTCATAAAATATTTGAAGCTTATAAAATGTTAGCGGTAATAATAGTTTCTTGATTGTTAATAGGTATGAAAGAAGAATGTGCGGTAATAAAGAAGGTGCAGTGTATAAGGTAGTAGGTGTATTAAAATTCGACATTACCTACCATTGACACCAATTTCTTAACATGAATAATGATTGAGAGAAGGCTATTCATTATTTGTGAGTAAGCTGGAACTCGAAGACGTTCAATGTGTAATCAAGCTGATATTATTATCAATATAGAATGCATCCCAGAAGTTTTCTCTAATTTCAGTTAATATTTAGCCATATGTTTTTCGTAAAAGCACTCGGACTATTTGAAATGGACCCATATTCATTAAAACTCCAATCTAAAATTTTCTTCCCTCCAAAGGGGGTGGAGGGGCAATTTCTCGAGAAAACCGAAAATATGAGACGGCAGAATTAAAGATAAGACAATATCCGGAGACGTTTAAATACATTTATTCAAAAGAGTTACGGTTAAGTCTAAAATATGCGTATTTCCACGACGATGTTTTTATAACTCTGAATAATAACATGTACATGTACAAATGCGTAATAGGATCTATCTTCGTTGAAAGAAAAAAACTCTATGTCTTCTTCACAATATATTGATGATTACATTACAATTATCAGAGACATGTTTCGAGACTATATAGTCTCATTATCAATCTTAGAAAAAGGTTCTGTAACAAATTTGTATAAATTAGTGACAGGAAAATGTTGAAATATATCTTAATTGTTATGTAATCATCAATATATTGTGGAGAAGACATAGAGTTTCTTTCTTTCATACTACTTTACTCCACTTTGAGATAATAGACTTATACATAGGATCTATCTTCTTTGGTATAAGTCAACGTTCAACGATTTTGGTGACTAATGTTACACCCAAAAGTGTGATTTTTTTTTCACACAAAATTGGATCCACTTTATTCGTTGGTCTACTGAAAAATACAGAATAATTAATTCTATTGGTGCTGGCACTTGTGAATTTGGAGCCACCAATAGTATCTAATAATAGTATTTTTCAGTGCCCCAACAAATAAAGTCAGTCCAATTTTTTGTAAAAAATATTTATGCTAACTTTATTTATAGATGATAATAAGTGACGACCATCAACTTCATTTTTTCAAATGAAAACAACTTTTTTATTTTGATTCAATTTCTAAATATGTTTCTATACCATGTCATATACCTGAACTCAACAGTTGAGGAAAAAAGATTTATTTTATTTATAAATTGGACATAACAAAATGTTAAAAAGTTATGCCTAATTTAAATTTAGAGGTGTTTTTTTGGTAAATACGCTCAGGCCTTTAAATCTTTATTCCATAATGCGCTTTTTTGGTAATAAATTCATGCATACAGGTTTGCCAAGAATAAATTACGACCATCAATTTCTTCTTTTCATATAGAAATGTAGCAGAGAATTCATCCAGATAACACTAGGCATTCTCAATGCTGGCGATATACCCTCGGACAGGTCAAAATTCAGAAATAGCCGAATTGTAAAGAATAAGAAAAAGAAGATATACTTACTCAAAATGGAATGTTTGGCTCAATTTACAAATAACTCGGCAGAAATACTTATTGATATGTTCAACAGTAGTTCGTTAATTTTCGAGTTTAAGTGTAGTAGATGGTACATAAAAAATACTTACAATTAGAAGAAAGGTCGAGGGGTTTACCACTTCGTGTAATTATGGGACAGTACCCATGAAATCACCTTGAAATCACGTGTAATCACAATGTTCGTATGTATCAATGTAATCATCCTGAAGTCTTGTGAAATCATATGTAATCAGGTGTAATTATCATGCAGTCTTATGTAATTATCATGTAGTCACGATGAAATCACTTGCAATCATCTGTGTGGGTTGCCTAAGCTTTGGTACTTTTGTGGTGTTTTCGTTGGTAGTACTTACTGTCATACTGGCAAAACTAATAGTAGCGCCAAGTACATAACGTTATGTGGCGCCAAGTCGTGAATCGAGCAAGGTAAACAGAGCACTTTTCCCAAATTCGCAATTGCAAACAACATATTAACAGTACACAAGATAAAATTGGCAGGCTTATTATTATGTTATTTTATTCTGTCTTGGCTCGTTTTATGGTGTCAACAGAACACACCCGTAAAGGTGCAAATAAGGTAGGTAAAAATGTATTTTTTCTAACGTCTTTGAATTGAAGTTATATAAATATGTAGTATACCTATATTCTCTCCAACATACATATCTACTCATATTGTACCTTTAAAACCTAATCTCCGGGCTAACTTACTTTAATTACCTATGTGGCAATTAGTGATGAGACGGTGAGAATTTTACCATCGTGGTAACCGCCGGAATATCTTCCGGGAATACCCTGTTGAGTTCGGGAATTCCCAGTTAATACGAGCGTCAAATGGGAAGTGCTTTGGGTTAGGTAGGTAATATCTGCGAATTAAAATGCAACTCTAGATCGGTTTTATTATATGGGTTTAGGAATAAATTTTGTAAATCTGGCCCTAAGATCCTGAAAACTTAAAAAGTTTGGTCTGCGAAAGCATTTCTTTTTAAATTGTTCTAAGTGGGTAATACCAATTTTTTCACCGAGTAATATTTCAAGAGAAATTCATTCCCGTGAAAATCTATCACTAATTGAAATACAAATGGTAAAGAAGTTAAGAACGTAACATGGGATGTCCTTTCTTAAGTAATAAATAAACAATTTAATTTATGAACACATCTCATTAGTATCCCCCGTTTTAGTAAAAAAGCATGGATTTGGACAAGGATCACAACGATAAAAGCAATGAAGTCGAGAATGAAGTACTGGGTGCTCGACAGGATCCGGTTACAATGATGTGGTACATTGTAGAAAATGAAATGGGTGTGAAAATCCCAAAATACCTTAAAAATATCACACGCCTCTGCGGATTCGATACTGTGATTTCCATTCAAAAAATAGAGGATAAAAATATTGAAGAAATGCAAAGGTTTGCTAGAGAAGAAATGAGTATTTTCATACCCTCAAATGAAAATAAACAGGACTATTTTGACAAGTATTATATTTGTCCAGACAAATTTAAATTTTCTGAAGGCCATAAAATATTATTGCGTGAAGTGCAATTATTCATTAACAAAAAATTGGCTTTAGATAGAAGATACTTCGCTCTAGAATCAATCACTGAGCGAGAAAATTCTTTAATGAATAGACGTAAAATCACAAGATTCTGTACGAATCAGAATACTTCAAATTCGAAAGATACAACTTCTTCCCCTGGTGAAATTAATATAAATGCTGAACATGATAAGCTCTACAGTTCAATCAAGTTCTGGATGAAGAAACAAACAGTGGTGCGTATGCAAACCTTTCTTATTAAATTATTTGCTTCTGTATTTAACAAATTATTATAAATTAAACAAATCTATCTTTGGGTCATGCATATATCAGTACAATAGGTATGATTATTTCAGATTCCGGAAAATATCTTGGAGAAATTTTTGCCTTCTTCCGTTGTAATTACTCGTAACGATGATGGTCCGAGTGACGGTCTCGATGATGGAGAAACCGAGGGAGAAACACAAGGCTGTTCTTCACAGCGTTGGGCGCGAGGTTGGGCGGCAAACATTTGTTGTCCATTTTGTAGTAATAATTATAAAACTCAAAAACACACATACGGAAACCATAATCAGAGCAGGTGGGTTAAAGCAAATTTTGAGCGTCATGTAAAAAGTCATCTATTAAATGATAAAATAACTGACAAAATGTCCAAAGAAGATGGAAATTTATTCAGAATGAACTGGAAAATGTCAATATATCGGTGCTAGGATTTTCGTCAGATGGCGATCCACGTTTACTGAAGGCAATGCGTCTCGAAACACAATTGGGAATCAGAGATCCTAACTCAAACTGGCCCTACTGGTTCAACATGCTTTCTTCTGAGACCAATTTTGTTCAAGACACAATACATATTGCAACAAAGCTTAGAAACAGATTTTTAAAACCATCCATTTTGTTACCTTTTGGAACTAAACTTATTTCTCTGAGTCATTTAAAGATTTTAATTGAGCTGGTTTCAAAGGATAAACATTTACTTACCTTGAGTGCCATAGAACCTAAAGACAGGATGAATTTTGAGTCGGCTAGGAAAATCTCACAGCTACATGTCCAGTCACTGTTAATTAAGCACGTTCCAGATTGTGAAGGTACGGTTTCATATTTGAAAATACTGAATTACATAATTGTTTCCTACGAAGATCCTTCTTTAACACCATTGGAGAGAATTTCAAATTTGTGGTATTGTGTTTTCCTTTTGCGAATGTGGCGCAACTGGATCAAACGAAACGACCATTATACTCTGGCAGATAACTTTTTGAGTTTAAATTGTTATACTTGCATTGAGATGAATGCCCATAGTATGATAAGTGTGGTACAGAGGATAAGAGATTTGAATAAACCGGATTTGTTCATTCCGCCACTTTTTAGCAGCCAACCGTGTGAAAGGTTTTTTAGACAAATTCGTTCGATGTCTACTACTTACTCCACAATTGTGAATTGAATAAAAAAAGGAACATTTTTGTACCTACTTCATTACCCAGTAATAATGAAATTACAGAAACGGTAGAATTGGCAAAGAAAAAGGCAATTCTCGATGGTGGTGCCTTTGGATTTGATCTCACCGACTTAGATTGCACACTACCTGTTTTAGACAATATACTGGCTGATCGAGTGGCTGACACTAGTAGTATAGACATTTTCCAGGAAGAAGAAGATATTCCAGTCAATCAAAAGATACAGGCCTCTTGCTCTGAAACCGAAGAAACTTTAACAGAAGAGTCTGAGGTAATAATGGTGGCAGATGTTGTTGAAGACATGTCTAAGCTGTCGTGCATATCTGAAGGCGGAATTAACTTAAAAGATTACGGTGATGTCAGCCTTGTGCTGGACGAAGCTAGTCCATTCACTGTTGTGACGGATTCAAAGGGCAGTGAAATAGTGGTTCGAAAATCATCCATCTGTTGGCTGCTGAACAAAAATTGCCATCGTTTAAGTAATGATCGGTTGCAACGCGTTATGGAAAATGAATTTCGTCCCTCTGTTAAGCGTAAACCATTTAGCGCATTTGGTACACTATTGCAACCAAGCTGCAAAATCTGCGAAGAGATTACTGTAGGCGAATGGTGTGTGTTCAAACAAGAGTATAACAATATACCCCTTTTAGGGTTAGTTTTGAGTTTTTCTTACCTCCAGGGCAGAACTGGAAAATCTAAAGAATTTTCCAAAGAAAGTGCTTTCGTAAATTGTAGCTCAAATCGAGCAATCGGTGTTTTGTGCTCATGGTATAATTTTGATAAGGTAGGGCTTGTATATCCCGCATTATTGAAAAATCACGGTTACGTCAACATCACACAATACCTGTGTACCATTTACAATCCCTTTATGAGTACAAGCACTGATAATGAGAATAAACTCCAACTACAAAACGATATTTTAGAAAAAATTATGTCATATATTCCCCGTATTTCAATTAAAGATAACGATTATGTCATCGTTCCATTTGAAGAAAATAAGTCAGTTAAATATTACATAGGTGTTGTACTCTCTTGCGGTGAAGAAGAACACACTATACAGTTCATGAGAAAGATAAAAAATTATTTATTCCATTTTCCCAAACAAAACGATACTTGTAAAGTGATTAGTACCCATATATGCTGCAAACTATCCAACCCAAAAGTGATTCGTAATAAGTATTTATTTTCTGAATCGTTACTTGATAATTACTCATTAGAATAGTTAAAGTTAGTATTTATTCAGGTACTTCTTAATTCTTACCTATCATATAGGTAAATACTTATTTTTTGTTGTGTTTGAAATATGTATTCTACACCTTAATTATTTCTAGAATTTGAGAATTTATTTTTTGTTTATGTATGCAAATTTTATTTAAGTTGAACTGTTGTATCGGAGCAATAATGTTACTGCAACGTATATCTCGACGTATGTAATAAATCTTTAAAAAAAACTTGTTTTCATTTACCTACCTACCAATTTGTATTTCTAGATAGCATTTATGTAGATGCAAACGTATAAACAAATATTTATATTTTGGGATGAATAATATTAAATACCTCATGGCTATTGCCTGCAAAAGTAAAGGAGACGACTGTAAAACTCGAGGTAAAAGTAATGCGAACGATAGGTAAGTTTCGGTGAAATGGTATTCTGGCAACATGAAATCACTTTGCAGTCATGTGTAATCGTGTAATCCTACCACAACTTCATGTAATCATCATTAGTAATCTCGATTGTAATGCCATGCAGTCTCTGTAATCATGCAATCATCATGAAATCTACACGAAATCATTGTAATTATGTTAGTCATGGTATGATCAAGTGAAATCATGTAATCCTGGGACACCTTTTATGATAGTGGTAAACCCCTCGAGAAAGGTACATATTTATTCATTATATTTTGACACGCACCTACAGCTGTTATTACGTGCGAAAAAAAATACTTTAAATACAAAAGTTTTAAGGTTTTTCACTGTTAGAAATATTGGAAACAAAAATTTTCAGAGCAAAAGGAAAAAAAAAAAATTAGGTGGTATTTTTTTAAACGTAACACCCTGTATATCATTACGGATATTGTTAGTGCTCTTGAAGACGAATTTAGTGATATAAGGTTTCCTGGGCCGAATTATAATGGTTCACGCAATATTTAATAAAAACTGCCCCATGAGAATAGTGTGTTGGACAAAGATTTGTGCAAGGGGTACCTACAGCCGCGCCGCCGGCATTGCGCCACAAAGTGCCTTTTGATGCTTATACGCGAGCGATGGGGATCTCGAGAGCGGCCGCTGACAAAGAGTGTAACGCATGTGCTTACTAGGATGCCGACAAAGGATTTTGAGAAAAGACCAGAGGCGGCTGAAGTGATCAAAGACCAGAGGCGACTGGAAAAAGACAGTGTGCAATAAGACAGTTTTAATAGAACAGCCAGAGTAAGCTAGTAAGAATATTCAATAGTAAAGTGAAGTTGTAATTTTCATTATTCTACTTTCGAGTGTAAGTAAAGTTTATCTAATAATTGTAAATTAGTCTCACTTATCTGCGAAGCCCATACGCAACAATATTATTCTTATGGGGCAGATTTGATCAAATATTTTGAAACTATTACAGCTAGAACAAACAAACCTAATATTACTGAATTTGTCTTCAAGAGCTCTAACAATATCTCTAATAATATACAGGGTGTTCATTTAAAAAAATAGGACTTACATATTTTTTCAATTTTGCAAAGTAAATTTTTGTTTCCAATATTTCTAAAAGACACTTAGTGAAATATCCTAGAACTTTAAAGTTTTATTCTTTCGCCCGTAATAACTGCTATAGGTGGGTATCAGAATATAATGAATAACCCTGTACAAAAATGAAAAAAAAGTGTTTATAAATTTACCATCAAAAAGCCCGCATGATAAAACCATATTCGACGGGTCCAAGAATTTTTCCAAAAAAACACACCGCTGAATATTAAATTAATTTAGACATTACGATTGGAATTGATACACAATTGATATGTTAAATCGTGATTTTTACGAAAACCGCTCGGTTTAGGTATATGATATGGTACATAAAACATATTTAGAATTCGAAGCAAGATTCAAAATTTAAATAAAAAATGACATGGGATGCGTCATACCACAAATAAACGTGAATCGCCGGTTCCGAACGGCACTAGTTGAGAGAGGCTTTACTTGGCATAATACTCGTGGTAGTTTTTCAGTGTTTTCCACGAGGTGCCATATCATTCCTGGATGGAAAATCTTCAAGATAAGCCCCCAGTCTGTTGTCAGCACTGTTAGAGGTTTTCTCCTAGTATGAAAAAATACCTTATTCCTTATACCTATTTCTATAGGTACGACGAAGAGAATATTTTTAATAATGTCCTTCTTATGGCATCGTAAGCATAAGCATCATCTCAAGTTTGAATAATTTTTTCAGTCGATTTTTAAGTCATTTGCTTATAGCTGGAAGGCAGATTAAAATATTAGGCAAGATACAATTTTGTATAATAGAATCTATAATATCGTTTAAATTGAAGGTTATCGACTACTCAATTTCCTCATTGCTGTTGCCTACGCTTTCGATTAAAATTTTAACTTGTGATCTACTTCCTACATACCTACCTCATAACATGGAATTAAACTTTGATTTATTCATAAAAAATATATTTCACATTCTCTTGAAGTATCTTTGTGGCAAAGACTTAAACCGGCCCTAAAAACGATCAAATTTGACGATAAACCTATTATTCCGCTTAGTTAACTCATTGAGACTGGATTACGTTTTGTCACGCAAGCCTATTGAGAAAATTAGCAAGCGATACTGACAGAAGTTTCACGAGCTATCCAACACAGCCGAAACATAAGCAAACGTCAAAATTAAATTGTTGCAATAATGAATGATTAACAACTTTCCTAGTGTAGTAACTGTAATTTTCAGTTTTCAACCATTGGGGTTTGGAGGAGGTTTATATTGGATTTTGAAAACCAAAATCAAGTCTATAACTTCCACATGTACTTGCCATTTCTCACTAAGAATAATCCTTACCTTAGAGTATAGCGTGTAACACTCCCCTTAAGTTGAGAATGAAGGGAAAAGGTCCCTTTAATAAACCATACATATAACAATAAGTCAATCTCGAATATCTCCTCATTTAAGAGTTCCACACCCATAATATTTGCCCATAAGTTGACAGCTCATTGCCCATATACCACTAACCGTTGTCATTTACGATTACAGATTCTATTGGCACAATCTGCCAATCAACGCACTCTCACACAGTTACGAAAGCGTTGACTATCATAAAGTGTCAATGGAGTTGAGTTGTGGGTTGGTGGGATTTGAAATTTGAACATAATCCTCAACTCACATTATAAACTTATCTATTTAGGTGCGAAAAAATACAGAAAAAGCCATTGCACACCATACGGATTGAATTTCACGATATTAACCTGAAATTATACACAAAATAAAATTTAATGACGGATTATAAGATCAATCTATCTGTTTAAAAGGCCAACTATTTTGATGTGATTATTAATATTTATTTACAGAGTTATAAAATAATCGTATGACGATCATAGAGAACAAACAAATTACGATACACCTTGTAGGCCAAAATAGAAAATTGGAAGAACAACTTTCTTCAAGAGCATCACGTGAAATATAAAACTTATTAAGTACAATTATAGTATATATATATATATATATATATATACAGCTTCCACATAAGTGAAGCCTAATTACGTTTAACGTAAGGATATGTGTAAATGAAGATATATATATTTCATAAATGAAAGAGTATAAAGAGTATATATAATATATATAATAATGATAGATGCTCTACACCTTTGTGCTTTTATTTAGTTGGACACAACCACCACTAGAAGCGGATCACGTGATTTCAAGCTTGTTAGCTTTCATCAGCGCCACATAAGTGGAAGCTGTATCCAACTAGACAAAAGCAACTGGAAGATAGTCGGAATTTACCAGACCAGATCTACCAGCGGGACACACTTCGCGCCACCTAGGTATTGAGAGCCTAATTACGTTTAACGTAAGGATATAAGGATATATTAAAAGTTGTTACATATAATCTCTTCTTTAATTTGGCTGTCTCATATTTTCAATTTTCGAAAAAAAAAATGCCTCTTCACATATCGGATATACACGTATTTCAGTCTTTACCATTACTGTAACTAGAAAACCATAACCAAAGATTAGGTGTATTTAATCTTCTAAATATTTCAATTTAAACGTTTCCAGATATGGTCTCATCTATAATTCTGACGTCTCAGATTTTAGATTTTCTATAAAAATTTACCCCTCCACCCCCTTGGGAGAATTTTTTGGGTGAATGGTCAATTTTCGTTCAATAAAACGATCTCTCAATAGTCCTCTTTAAAATGACAAAAAAACATGAAAATTGGAGCACGTTTACTATTTATAAATTACAAGGCATGAACATCTTTATAAAAAAAACATACACAAAAACAACAGTGGAATTGTATAACTCCTCCGGTTGGGTCGTCGGTGAAAAATAAAAATCACGAGAAAATATAGAATGCAGGGCTTCTCTCAAAGTTCACAGGAAAACCTTAGCGAAAATGAAAAGTACCCTCTCTACGCGCAGCACTTGACCATTTCGTTTTGTTTTCAGTACGCCCTTTTCCCTTCTTTTGTGTAATATGCAGAAAGATTTCATGCAAATCATTTCCAACGAGCGGCTTGTAAACTAGGTAGGTATCTGAGAAAAGTTGAAAGCCGGGCTACTTTATACTAGCTAGCGAGTGGGATTGTTGGCTCTATATCATTATAACTGCTAGTATACCTGTTTGTGCCATTTATATGCCATAACAAAGGGTACTGCTGATAGACATAACCTAATTTCACTATATTACTAACGTATTCCTTGAAGAAATACAAAATAGTATTCAAAACACATAAAATTAAACAAAACCTAATCACACTAACTTTGATAGCTTGTTGGCGATTGGATGCGTGGAAAGTTTTGTGTGTCATCAAGTCATCACTATCTGATTAGGCTTTTTATCTCGCCAATAAGCTGCTTCTAGCTCGAAGTCATGGAGTTTGATAAAGTTTATCTACCAAGACACTACCGAAGGTTCATTCTCATTGAACTGAAATGACTTAAAATAGCAAGAAAGAAAAAAGCACTTTTCAGCTTTCACTCATATTATTTATAATTTAATAGTTTTCTTCATTTTTCGCTGGCATTGCCTTAGTATAATAAAAGTTCTACAAAAATATGTCTTATTTTTGGTTTGTCAAATGCTTCTTCGATAAACAAATATCTAATGAATCTTGTTTTGTGTTTATCGGACCATGAGTATGTAACTTGAATGATTTCAGAATTAAAATCCTAATTAGAATAAATTTACCATATTATTAGAAAAAGTGTTTACTTTCATAATATCGATATGTAAATAATCCAACCGACGACTTAATTCTGAATGATTAATACAAACATTCAGTGAGAGCTGAAAGTATGATGCTAAGAAACATATTTTTTCTCTGATCTGTCAAATATTTGCACGACACCATCCATATAAATGTAAATGACCTAACATGGTCAATATTTTCACGGATATCCGTCGTCATCGGTGTGGCATTACATCATTCATATTAAGTCTTTAGCAACACGGCATATCTGCAACTTTCCATGGAAGTCTTACTTATGATTTCTTACTTAGAATATTCATTATTGCAATCATTTATACTCTCTTCGCATGACGCACTAAAAAGTGAATTCTATCGTGAGAATTCTTGCATTGCAATGAGATGATGTTCACAACTAAATCTTTGCAGGTTCGTGATCACTATAACAAGATTATAAAGTTCAAGAAGATTATTTATTGCAAGAGACGAAGTAAATTGTAAGGACTGAAATGATACTTCTTTGTATTCTTAGGGCATAAAGGTAATAAAGGTACATACTTATTTTGTTGACGTCTCCTTAGAACTTGATTTAGTATCGATTGAATTCACAAGAAATATAAAATCTCACAGAGGTTTACAACTTAGTAAGTCTACTAATTGACTGATTTTCCAGATATGTATTATTTTATTTGTTAACGAGAAACTTTGTTGTAGTCTAAATAATAATAAAAGAACTTTTATTCTTGAGATAATCATGTTACGTTAATGTTTTCCTCTTATTTTTGTATAGTTTTTCATGTTCAGGGAGGAGAAATTCAAATCGAAGATGCTGTCATGGCTCTGTTATTAATTGTCATGACTGATTTAATTCCATTTCACAACATAGGAGGTATAAAATTCGAAGTTTTTTGCTTTTTAATTTACGTCTGTCCGCGTGTTTTACAAAGTAAACATGCTCCGATTTTCAGGATTCTTTTTTCATTTGAAAGAGGACTACTGAGAATTGGTCCCATGGAAAAAAATTGTAGTGAGTAAATTTCAAGGTTTTTAATTTTCTTTATTTTCTCTATCCTATAACTTAGAAATATGATTGAAGGAATTAATTCAACGGCAATTTTTTTTAGTTTGATCGGCCGCCATTTTAAAACGACTAGTTCGATCATGATCATTTACAAATTCGATCGAGATATTGGTTCTACTTATTTTTTTGTAGCAATTTGAACTTGATATCTTTAAAAGTGCGACCTCTCGTGTTTACAAATTTTGTTATATCCCATATCTATCTATATAAACTTGAAAAAAGTTTTCTCTGAGATTATTTCAAAGGAAAAACAGCTCGAAAAAAAGCTAAGACAATTTTTTTTTCAGAATGAGACAAATGATATTTTGATTTTTTTGTTACTATTAAATTAACGGATTTAGGGATCAGATTTATAAGTTTTGAGAAAAATAAACAATTGAAAATTTTGATGAGCTGACTATGATCTATTTAGGTAGGTGGATTTTTTAAATAATTGTTTCTCTTCAATTATCTATAGGTTTTTCAATTCAAATGAAGTGATATGGTCAAACCAGCATTTTACACAATTATGCGGATTTATGTTTAAATTTATGTACAAAAAACGGCTGAAAAAAGTCGTAAGCTTTACAAACTGCTGTTTTTTTGCACGAACTTCACAAGTACCAGCACCAATAGAATTGATATTATTTTGTATTTTTCACTAATAACGTTGGACCAGTTTTTTGTAAAAAACATTTATTTCACGCTTTTGAGTGTAACATTAGTCACGAAGATCATTGAACGTTCACTAATGCCGAAGAAGATAACACTTATCCTGTATTCTTTGCTGTATTATTTGCTTGTACTTGTTGTTATGTAGGGATCTCAAAACATCGCGGCGGAAATACGCCTAATTATTTTAGATTTTGACATTTTACCACCGCTGTAACTTGAAAACCGTAACTCTAAGGAAAAAATGTTTATTATAAAGGTTGTTACAAATAATCTGGTTTTTCATATAGCGAAAATACACTTATTTATGATTTTAACATCAATGTAACTCGAAAACCGTAACTCTTTTGAAAAAAAAAAACAATTCAAACGTTTCCAGATATTTTTCTATCTTTAATCCCCAAAAAACATTCCCAATGTAAGACTTTTGGAGGTGAGAGCTATATTCTGCAAAACTCGACAAAAAAATCTCAAATCTTTCGCATACGCTCAGTAAGAGCTCCACACCCATACCATTTCTTATGTTTCTTTGTATACGCATTTTGCTTTAATGGTACATTTTCATCAAGTAATTCTATCGCTTCTCACCGCCCCCAAAATTCCGTCCATGAAATTACTACTTGACGTATTATATTCATAACCCATAGTTCCACTAAATATGGACTAGCATTTCCAGTCACTCAACTGCTCACTTTAAGTGATAAAATTGTCACTACCTTACCACCTTACATACAGACTTGAAATGAATGCACTATATTCCGTCTTGGAAAAGAAGATGAAATAAAATAGAAATAATATTTCATTTGAACTTTTATTCTTTTTTACGAACTACATGTGTATATTTAACTATATGGTCAAGTTTTAAGGGTTCTATATGGGAGAAAAAATCAACTATGTTAGTGATCTGCAATATTTTTACACACACCAAACATACAAAAGTGCAATACGATCTATTTCTTAATATACAGGGTGTTTCAAATATATTCGCAGGACTTGAGGATGTGCTAGCTCGTCCAAAAATATGAAAAAAAGTTTACATTAACTTACCCTCTAAAATGCGCCATTTTAGAGACACAGGGCGTTGAAATAAAAAAAAAACGTTTTTGCGACGATCTCCTGAACCGTTCATCGTACAAGTTTTGAGTCAGAAAAACATTGTTGTTAAGTCATGATTGGTGAAGATTTTGAAGGAGTAGTGGGGGTTTTTCTCCACAATTTCTACGCTAATGGGAAAAGTACGGTTTTGGAACGCCCATTTGAAGCGCCAATGTTTTCTACACAATCTGACACAAAACTTAGCCTATTATGAGTGGAAAATGCTTACAAAAGCTGTTTACTGCAAGATAAACGATTCCAAGATATTCACAAAAAACACTTTTCTTTCAATTTCAACACCCTGTATCTCGAAAATGGTATATTCTGAGGATAAGTTAATATATTTTTTTTTCATTTTTTTGGACGAGCTATCACATCCTCAAGTCCTGCGCATATATTATAAAACATATAACTGCTAACACCGTATTAAGGAGACTTAGAAAGGCGTGAAGTATATGTAAAACCTATTATGAGTTGAAAAAGAAATTGAACAACTTATGTTTCAACGTCATGGAAGGAATTTTGGGGGCGGTGAGAAGCGATAGAATTACTTGATGAAAATGTACCATTAAAGCAAAATGCGTATACAAAGAAACATAAGAAATGGTATGGGTGTGGAGCTCTTACTGAGCGTATGCGAAAGATTTGAGATTTTTTTGTCGAGTTTTGCAGAATATAGCTCTCACCTCCAAAAGTCTTACATTGGGAATGTTTTTTGGGGATATGATTTTTTTTTGGAAGTCGGTTAGCTGTCACCACAGTGTAGATAAACACAGTAGTCCAACGCAAGCCATTCCTTGATGTGGCCCGCCTTTGCCGCCGTGTCTCCCGTACCCACAGTATAAATATACCCAGTAGTCCAAATCAACGGCGGCCGCCTTAAATGATAGTTTCGGAGCATCATTTTTTGCGGTCGTCTGTTTGTCAAAGGCCACCGCGATTTCGTCAAAGGACACCGCGATTTCGTGTCTCCCGTTTGTATGTTTGTAATTAAGGGAGACACGGCGGCAAAGGCGGGTCTGTGTTTACCTATACTGTGCCCGTACCTTAAGCTGATGCTCCGAAACTATCATCGAAGGCGGCCGCCGTTGAGTTGGACTACAGCATATATATACTGTGGCTGTCACGAACTAACTTTAATTTTCAATAATCATATTAATTTTAAATACAAATATATATATATATATATATATATATATATATATATATATATATATATATATGGTCGATGGTACCTAAGACGTTTACGGAGAACGGGACATAAGATCGTTCTGAAAGTTTGGTTAAGTAATTGCTCTTAATCTATTTTATATAATAATATGATAATAATAATCTATTTAATATATTTTCAGCGATGCAGCGTTGCCGCTTATATAAGTATTACTGCGTTTTTGCATCTGTCCTCACTTTCTTGATATTTCCGCCCCACTTACCTACACCTATCTCTAACGGTTCCCGAGATATTAATTATTTTCCATATTTTGGATCAAAAACATAGCTCGAATTAAATGTTTATATCTGCGTTATTGCAATTCCTAGGAAGCTGTAACTTTGTTAGTAGGTCATCGAGATAATGTTTATGGATTCTGAATAGAGAAATTTGTCCTGTGGATCATTCAAAATGTGTTTTTTAGTTGGAACACCCTGTATATTATGAAATATCCTGAAAGATGACTAAATTTCCTTCGATTTGATGTATTATGTTCCTATACCAAAGTAGCCAGAATTCCGATATAAGAGCAATTGTCTAAAAAAATCAAATTATATTTCTCATATTCATCTAGGTTGCTATTAAATGTCATTATAGTACATGACATAATGAAAATTTGACAATTAGTGCGTTAATAATAATACCTTTGAGTGTTTTTTAACGTAAGTGACTTGAGGTACTAATGATTGTTTTTTATTCTTCATGGAAAATGAGAGGGAATTATAGCAAGAACGTGCAGAAAATTCAATGAAACGTACCCTGATTTACATCCAATGAACAAGAGGAAGTTTGTACGATTACAAAATAATTTCATTAATAATGGATCAAAATTAAAAGCGGAACGACATCTACCGAAACCTATAACCTCAGATGAAGACAACATAATAAATGTTTTGGCCTATTTCCGTGCTGATCCCCAAGCTTCCACTAGATGTGCCGAATATGATTTAGGCTTGGATCGTGGGTCTGTTGGAAGGATCAACCATAATCATTACATGCGCCCGTACAAGTTTACTAAAGTTTGAACTCTTAAACCAGAATATCATCAAAGTAGGGTTCACTTTTGCGAAAGAATCCTATTTCGCATCCAAGAAGATCCTGAACTCAAAAAAAAATATCTAGACAGACGAATCAAAATTTTTCAGAGAAGGAATTTTTAATAGAAGGAACGAGCATTTCTGGGCTGATCAAATCCAAATATTGTCAAGGAAATGGGATTTCAGGAGAAGTTTAGTTTCAAGTTTTCTTATTTACGATGAACCGTTGAATTCTGAGAAATATCTGGAAATTCTAAGGTCATTTGTGAACGACTTGGACTTGGACAATCTGTCATTGGAAGAGTATCGTAGCAGTTGGTTTCAGCTGGATGGAGCACCGGCTCAATGCACTCGGGAAGTAACAACGGAGTTGTTTGAAATGTTCGACGATCGCTGGTTCAGACGTTTGGGCCCGTGGCATTGGCCTGCGAGATCAACCGATCTCGCGTCACTTTATTTTTCTTGTGGGGTCAAAAGTATACATGACACCAGTACACAGTAAACAAGATCTACGCCAACGAGTAATCAACTGCATTGAAGAACTAGATGCCAGTAAAATAAGGAGGCCTACATCTATATCTACAAATAAACGGACATTGAAATGTTTGAAAGCCATTGGTCGGCATTCTGAAAACTTATTGTGAAGGTTTTCTAAATTTTAACAGATAATTAATGAAATTATTTTGTGATCGTACAAACTTTCGCTTGTTCATTGGATGTAAATCAGAGTACGTTTCATTTAATTTTCTGCACGTTGTTGCGATAGTTTCTACACATTTTCCATGAAGAATAAACAATTTTATTAGAACTTCGTTTGTATTGTTATTTCATTCATTTCAAGTCACTTACGTTGAGAAATACTCAAAGGTATTATTAATAATGCACTAATTGTCAAATTTTCATTATGTTATGTACTATGATGACATTTAATATCAACCTAGATGAATATGAGAAATATAATTCGATTTTTTGAAAATTGATCTTATCTCGGAATTCTGGCTACTTAGGTATAGGAACATGATAATCAAATCGAAGGAAATTTAGGGATCTTTCAGGATATTTTATAATATAGGTACAGGGTTTTCCATTTAGAAAAACTCATTTTTAAACATTTTTGTATCTAGCGTAACGATCTTTCTTTTCAGGGCTTGCTAAGAAATGAAATGCAATGTTACAGATTTTGAAGCATATCTGCGGAACATTGATAATGGTACCAACATTAGCATTATTGTTGGGGACATGAATATAGATATACTAAAAAAAAAATGTGAAATCGCGAATAACTACATACTGACTCTCTCATCCTTTGGATTGATAATAATTAATATCTCATAAAATAAGCTATAAACATAAAGTCATATTAATAAACTTAAATTATTTTTCCATTTTGATCTGAGAAATAATTAAAATTACCTATAAACATTCCATAAGAAAAAACAAAGTTGTGTAGAGTTCCAACTATTTAGAAACACCCGGTATAATTGAAAATATTTTTATGTTGTAGAATGTTTAAAATACGATTGGGTTAGTTATAAACATTTTCTCATAATCTTTACAATAACCCCATAATCGTCCGAATACCTACGCACTACTGATCTCCCACCTTGTATTTCAATACCTGAAATGTACCTAGATATTTACCAACAGCGGTCCGCGTCTAATTATAAAAAAGCTATATCGTGTGATCTGAACCAAAATTAAAAACCAAAAAAAATTATGCACGAGTAGACAATGTTAGAAGAAATATACCTAGGTATATGGGAAATATTAATAATAATTATTAATAATAATTATTAAGGCACAGCGTACGATCGCTCTGCCATCTCTTAGTCAATAGATGTATGAAATGTGATATATGTATACGTCTCTGTAGCAGTAGCAGAGAACTGCTACCTCTACCTGATTGTTGCCATTTAGTTGGAGTATACGCTTGACAAATATTATTAATGCGTTAAAAATGTACCACTTTCGAATAAGAGCGAAGTAGTTTGCATGCTTTTCAAATAATAAATGATTTTATGATTTTATGATCATAATTAATTTGTTAGTTTCACTTAGGTATTTATCCGATATCTATATTACTGAGGTATTTAAAAGCAGGTAAAATTTTAGCACCGACAACACCGTAGAGTCTTGAAAATAATAAATTGTGCAATCCGTCTATTTGGTTTTACATTTATTTATAATATAAATATTACAGCCTTTTACGAGTTGAAAACGGTCTCAAATGATTACTTATCATTCTTAGATTGTATTATATACAATATCTCATCAATTTCAAGCCATATTTTTAAATTAATCGGGAAAAACCATTACGTGACCTTGAGAATCCAACATTTTTCTGTAAATAATGCATCTGTAGCCAGAAGTGAGAGATACCGCTCTCACCTCTGCAAACTACAGTTTGCATTGATTCTACCATCTCAGATTTTGGTGGGAACAAGATTTCGGTTTTAAGTTTTTACGAATATGGAACCATTTCTCAATTCTACTCTTTCAAATGAATCAAAAATCATCAAAATCTGAGTAGGTTTACTATATATAACGCGCGCACAAACCAAAAAAAAAGCTGATAGTCGAATTGTAACCTACCTCTTCCGTTTAGGTTCGTCGGTCAACGATACCAAAATCAATCTATGAGATATGGACGGACAAACAGACGGATTTACTATTTATTGTTATAGAAAAAAATAGAAATACACAGTTTGTGTACATTTCAACTCACTGCCTATTACGGTTCATAAAATACAGCCCGCTAACAGACGGACGGACGGACTTATTATTTGTTGTTGAAGCGGTAACAGAAATAAACTTTTTCTGAAAATGTCAGCTCTCTGTTACGGTTCATGAATAGAGGACGCTAACAGACAGTGGAGTATCAGTAATAGGGTCCCGTTTCCATGATTTTGGTACGGAACTCCAAAAAACAATAGGATCAGTTTTGTGTAAGACATGCTTTAAAAATTGTTGTAAGAACTATGTTTATTATGACGGATAGATGTACCTAGTTTATAATAACGACTGTGGGATCTTTTCTCTCCCATATACGTAAGCATAATAATTTAATATTTTTTATGTTTATGGTGTCGTACAGATAATTTTTCACCTCTGCAATAGTATATATTTAAGATTAATGTAGATACTTGTATTTTCTGGTTGTTAATTAAATTAAAAATTGAATGTTCACCACATTTTTTTCTTATCATTCATATAGTTTAATTCATTATAAGAAAGCCATCATTTATTTTATTTATTTATTCTAAGGTATCAGAAAAATATTTCATTTATTGTTTTCAAATTCTTGAAAATAGCTTATTTTATAAGATAAGAAGCCACTTGAGGTTACAGGATAAGTTTTTATAAACAACTGGAGATCTTTTAAGCAACTGCGTTTAAAATAATTGAATATGCAATATAAGAAATTTTAGAATATTATTTCTTTATTCAAAAGATAAAACAAAATAAATTGCGTCGGACAAGTACATATATGGCATCCAATCGTTTGTAGTATGTTGTCTCCGATAACAAGTGAATCCAAGTAATAATAGGAGTTACGCCATCGGAATGTTGCACATCTTGCACTTAATAGGGTTATATTAAAATTTAAATATATTTCACTCTCTCACTCACTCTCACTATTATAATATGCTTTCTCGGGTTTATGGTCAATTAAAGGTGCAACAGTTTAAATGGATATTTAGTTAATTTATCATTTCTTACACTTTCCTTCTAATCAGGTTTGGCTATTATTGACGTTTACATTATTAACTAGAATGTTAACATAAACTTTATTTGTTCCCACACCTCGCTTTAAAGTGTGAGCTGTTTTATCTCTTATAAATATTTACTTTCTCCTGTAATTTGGGCCATCCAATCTGCACTCCATCAACGAGTAAAAGTGAAACATTCCGGTTTGTGTTGGTGTGATCTACTCAACGGCTATACCATCAACTGAATTGTGTATTATTTGTTTAGTATTTTGTTGTAAATTATCAATCACTGTTGATTTCTATGGAAAGATGATCTAGTATTCAGCTATTTATTATTAATTCGTGGTAATAATATTAATAACTGTATGAACATAGAAAGCCCAAGAAAGTTCACCCTATTGTGCTCTACCTGCCACTTATTCCTTTATATATGTTTTATAGATCTACTATCATGAAATAGTAGTTTTTGAAGATGGAAGAATTCCAATATAAATGCGGTAAAGATGAATATTACTTGAGTAGAATTTCTTTAAGAAGAACGTAACTTTAGGAGATAATTACGGTAATGGACCTACATTTTATATTGTATGTTGTCTTAAGAAATTAATCCATTTCAATTGATGTCTAAGTATTCTACAATATAATGAAAAATAATAAAAGCACTTGATACAAGGTTATTAAAAACAACAAAATGAAAGTAGGTAGGTACCTCCACAATCCAGGAGTGTCTTATCTATTCATAACGATCATTTTACAGAGCAAAGCTTGTGTGATATTACAGGTTGTTGGCTAATAATAACTTATAATCATTAATAAATATATATTTCAAATCGTGAATAGATACTTATAGTTGTTCAAACAATGCTACATAAATAGGAATAGGAAGCTTTCACAAATTTATCATCACCGTTATGTCATTGATTTTGAAATGCTAAGTATTTTTGATTTTTAATGACGAAAAAAAAGAGAGTTAATGAATTTGAAGTACTTGTATCATATGTTCATCAGCGAGAATTGAATTATGCCACTAACAATTGTAATTTTTATTATTTAATTTCTTAATCAATCCAGAAACTTGAAATTAATATAAAAGGACAATAACATCCGTAACCCATTTAAAATCAACCAAAATTCCAAATAATTTCTGCATTTTCGACATGAGTAGGTATTGCGAGTAGATTCCAGTGATACTCATGAAAGCCCTTTTTGACCGACGAACCCAAACGGAGGAGGTAGATATATAATTCATCTGTGCTTTTCTTTTGGTTCGTGCGCGTGTTGTATATAATATAGTAAACGTACTCCGACTGTAACGATTTTTGATTCATTTGAAAGAGGAGACTTGAGAAATGGTCCCATATTCGTAAATACTCAAATCCGAAATCACCTATCCTTCAAAAAACATCCCCAATGGGGTGTGAAGGGGGCAGTCTTTCTCGAAAATCGAAAATCTGAGGTGGAAGAATTAAATATCTCGAAACGTGTGAATTGAACATTTTATCAAAAGAGTTATTGTTTTCGAGTTACAGCGATGTTAAAATCTCAAATATGTGTATTTTCGCTATGTGGAGCGGGTGATTTCTTTCTAAAATTGAAAATCTGAGGCAGCCACATGAAATGACAGATTATTTATAGCAACATTTATAATGAACATTTTTTCCTTAGAGTTATGGTTTTAGAGTTAAAGTAGTGGTAAAATCTAAAATATTTATGCTTATTTCCGCGGCGATGTTTTGTGATCTCTAGATATAAACAAGTATAAGCAAAAAAATGTACGTGGGTAATAGAATAAGTACTATCTTCTTTGGTATTAGTGAGAGTTCAACGATTTTTGTGACTAATGTTACACTCAAAATTGTGAAATAAATATTTTTTACAAAAAATTGGACGGACGTTATTAGTTGGTGCATTGAAAAATAAAAAATAATATTAATTCTATTGGTGCTGGTACTTGGTGCCAAAAGTTATCTAACTGCAACTGCAGAACTTCAAAAGTAACAGCACCAACAGAATTTAATTTAATTTAATATTATTTTGTATTTTTCAGTTCACCAACTAATAACGTCGGTCCAATTTTTTGTAAAAAATATTTATTCATATACCCAAATAAATGATGTATTTATATTTGCAGGGTCACGATGGCTGAGTGGGCTAAGGCGCTGGAAGAGCGTTCGTGGCTTGCCACAGCTCATCGTGAGCGCGGGTTCGAATCCCGCCTGAGCCATGGTTGTTGGTAAACTGGACCCGTGCACAGGTATCCTGTATACCTTTTCGGGACTGTATTCCAGATATTAAAAAATAAATAAAAAACATAAATAAGGATATTTTTCATGATACTCATAAAAATAAAGATCTAAGAGAATCATTCTATATCAATAAAACACAATACTTAATGAGTGTAGAATTAGAATATCTGTTAATAAAATGGTTTCGAGTCGTCGGAATACGTTTTCATCAACTCATTACAACAATTCGTTGATTTCAATATGACTCATGTTTATACAGAATTTGTTATTATTGAGGGGAACTACGTTTCAAACATAAATGATTGATTATGCTTGATCATTTTAATAATCCAAACACCTTATATCTATCACCATTCGTAAGACAGTTTTAGTAAAAAAAATCTGGTCTATCCACTCACACGACTTTCCTACAACAACAATGGTCATCTAACATTTTTTCACAAGATGAAGCTTTTAGCCAGAATCTGAAGAAACATGTGGAAAATAAGGAATTTTATTCAAGCATAACTGTTTTTGTGCTTTTTCTCAGAGATGGCGCTATATGTGGGTGGTAGAAGGCTATCAGATAGAAGAATACTTCAGGCAAGTTTAATCAAAATCCTTAGAGCCGTTTTCGTGCTACAGTTTTGAGCGATTCACGTTTTTTTGGCTATAGCTAAGCACCCAGTATATGCAGTATTCTCATGCAGTGCCACCGGCGAGTCGTATTGGTACCAAACAAAATAAAAAAGAAAGCAACAAAATACACCTACCCGTTCCCGAGATAATGCTGTCACAGACAGATAGACAGTCAGATAGACAGACAGACCAATGGCTAAAAATATGTTTATTAGACTTAGAAAACTCTGAAACGTCAACATTTGTAAAAATCTCGATACCGAAAATTTCACACGATTACAATACTTACTTTCCTTATACAGTTACTATGTAGCGTAGGAAAGTAAAAATATTGTTGACTCCGACTAACTTCAACAATAATTAATGCAACTTTCATTTTAAACATTTCGGTTATTCTATGCATACCCAGTGATTTCGAACAAAGACACTCTTCTTGTTACTTATTTACTTCCGAATATTGTGTTTCATTTGAAAAATCCTCATTCCATTTTAGAAATCGAGGAATGAAATTGAAAACAGTAATTGTGCACTTCGAAAATTATATTCATTATATACATTGGGTTTATGCAAGCAATATTTTATAGTATATTATATTCAATTACAACATTCCTATGTGCCTACAACATATACATGAGTATATAGATAATAAGAGGTCAATTCTGTATGTATGCAATATTTTCAGAAATTGCTTTCGTGGAATTCTAGTATGAAGAAGAGCCCGAAGGAACAATTTTTTGAATTTTTATGTTTCGTTACCTGTAATCGCACATCACGCAAAAACGACTCAATGGATTTTGACGAAAGTTGTAGAAATGTAACCTAATGCCCTTGGTAGCAATTTAGGAATTCTTATATCCCGATGTCTCAACCCGTTCCAAAGGAAGTATTTGTATGTATTTTTAGGAGATGTAAAGGATATGGCAACACTCTGACACCCCGCCAGCAGATTATTCAATAGTCTATCTTTAAAGGTCAAAGCGATTGTAAACAATATAAATATTTTTTACATAAAATTGGACCGGCGTTATTTGTTGGTGCACTGAAAAATACAAAATAATATTAATTCTATTGGTGTTGGTAATTTTGAAGTTGTGCAGTTTAGGTGAGGTTGAAAACTTCTGGCACCAACTTCATAATTAACAGCTCCAATAGAATTAATATTATTTTGTATTTTTCAGAGCAGCAACTAATAACGTCGGTGTATATTTTTGTAAGAAAAATATTTATTTCACACTTTTGAGTGTAACAATAGTCACGAAACTCTTGAACGTTCTCTAATACCATTACCCATGTTATATTCTTTGCTTGTACTTGTTACGAGTATTATTTGGAGATCTCAAAAAACATCGAGGCGGAAACACTTGGGGTATATAGGTACCTACACATATTTCAGTATTTGCCACTGCCGTACCGTCCCGCACTTGATAAACTTAGATATCCTTTACAATTCGCGGGAGAATAGTGAAGTTGGTGCTTTGATTTCGTTCAACTATTGCAACTTCAAATTCTTTATGATTCTTATAATAAATGCTGTTAGTACTTCATATTTTGTATGAAATGCACACGATATACCAAAATCTGTAATTGTGATAACAAATGGAATACAATAATTCTTATTTCATTTTAGTTACCTACTTGAACGAATATTATGAATATCTAGTTTGAAAGTTTCATATCATTACAATATCTAACTTTCTATTTGAAAGCCACTCATTAAAGAAGATTTTTATATATAACTAATATTTTTTTCAATATCTCATCAACACAACTATTGCTCCAGTAAGTCAAGTGTTGAGTTATAAAACCAAATTATTGCCAATAAAATTATATTTATTATCAACGTTTCAACAATAACTTTGCAATTTACAATTGAAATGTGAATATATTTTTATGCAGCATAAATATGAATTTCAACTGAATAGAAAATCGCTTGAGTGATAAATAAAAGCCTCTCATATTTCATATGAATTTAGTAATTAATTATAGACATTTCAACAATTTATTATTTTTTGAATTATCAGTCACTTGAGTCCTTAGTTGTTTTATTATTGGAGGTAATCTCTGGTAAAGATATACAAAGTTGGAAACTATTTTGAATAGTGGATTTTATCTACTGTAGGCATGTGAATAATGTTCGGCTAATATTGTTTTCCAATTTCCTATTATAAATGTATTTTATCTGGCTAAGTTTAGTAAATACAAATCTATTGTTTTAGTAGTAGTAGTAGTAGTTATAATAAAAAATAAAAATAAAACAGATAAACTATAAATCTTGACAGGCAACTGATTCACAAGACACATTGGCCTAGACCAATGTACTTAATATACCCCAATTTTGTTTGAGTTATTCGGCATTAATTATAAATTAAGCTCTGATTTCAAAAATTATACCTACTAAGCGCAAGCCTTCATCTTTATCGTGTGAATACTTTTCCCGGGTAGATACATATATATGTATTCACTAAATTTAAATCAAATCACAGAATTAAATTGACAGTTATTTGATTATTGTAAAGGTTTCCTTAGCAACGCATGTCTAATTGTCGCCTACCAATTTAAAACTTCAAATTTCACTTCGATAATTTTCTGACTTTAATATATTGTAATATTTTTTCAATATTAAATCATCGTAATACTTTTCTGCCTTGTATAATAAATAACTATTTTTCATCATCACTTGAAATGATTTCTTCCATATCTATTTTATTCCTTTGTTCACTTAACTGTATATAAATATAAGTATCAATAGATTTATTTATTTCCAAAGCTTCACAAATTGATTCTTGATATTTGTATAGTATAGCCAGAGAACAGAGACTCTTCTTAATGACTCAACTTCTATTAATAAAAAAAAGATTTCGTGTATAAATTAGTAGAAACTAATCATAATGTTGGTTTAATCGATTAAACAATAAACTGATTAAGTTTTACATAATTACGAATTCAGTGCAGGACAATAAGAGTGTGCATCAGAGCGAAATTATTATTTAACCTGGATTTGGGTTAACAATTTTGAAAGGTCACCGAACTGTGGTGCATTAGATAAACTGTTGTGAGGCTTATCTAGAGTAAATGCATTAACCGTATCTACACTTCGCAATTATGTTACTCTGATAGCAGAATAGCAAAGACATTTCAATTTTGAGCACACATGAATTTAGTTAAAATCACATTAAAATGAATTAATGTTCAATTATACATTTTAACAAAGAATAAAATATAAATATACGAGTCAGTCTGTTAGTGAATGTTACTACTAATGAAATCCGTTAAAGCATTATTATTGTCAGTTATCAACAGTTATCTTGAACTATCACGATTACGTATTTAATAACTCAGATCAAATTCTAGAAAGGTAATCAGAAAGAAATTTGACATTAGGTGTAAACACATGACCCATAGGTACTACTTCCTGGTCTTTCAAATTAGAAGTCTATCTTTTTAGAGGAAAATTCAACATTGATTAATTTTGAGTGAGATGATGATTTTATGATTCTTGATCACTATTCTCCAGATATAAATAAATATTTTTTATAAAAACTTGGACAAACGTTATTAGTTGGTGCACTGAAAAATACAAAATAATATTAATTCTGTTGGTATTGGTATTTGTGAAGTTGGTACCAAAAGTTTTGAATCTAACTGCTTACTGAAACTGCACAACTTCAAAAGTACCAGCACCAATAGAATTTATATTTTTTTTGTATTTTCCAGTTTCGCGGCGGAAATACCCATAAGTATTTTAGATTTTACCATTTTACCACCGCTGTAACTCGAAAACTGTAACTGAAAGGAAAACAAATGTTCATTAAAAATGTTGCTACAAATAATCTGGTCTTTCATGTTGTATTTTCAATTTTCGGAAGAATTGCCCCCTACACATCGCGAAAATACCCATATTTGAGATTTTAATATCGCTGTAAATCGAAAACTCGAAAAAATGTTTTAAACGTTTCCGGATATTAACCTATCTTTAATAGCAGGTAATCGAATTGTATACCTCCTCCGTTTGTGTTCGTCGGTCAAATATCTAGAAGAGTCGAAATCTACAGGCATAAATAAAAACAAAATAGATAAAGCCCTATTCAACATCCTCTTCTAGTTAAAAGAGCTTTCCTAAGATCGATTTAAAAGCGATTACCTATATCGCCTCAGTTTAAATATTGTTTTTAAATAGTAACTTAAAATGGGTGCTTTAGTGTCCAGAGACGATCTTGAATGCGGATTTGGCAAAGCCAGGCTTCTTAGGATTTTGAATAGATAGATAGAATAGAGAGAAACTTTTCAAGAGTTGTTTTATTAAAATCTACGTAAAATAATCTAGAAAAAAAATTAATTGAGGAATACTCGTTCCTCTCTAACTAATATATTTAATTTTATATTTGAATTAAATTCAACGAGGATATTGTTCATAACTTACTAAATTAAAAAGAATTCTGATTTCGGGATAAATCGTATTAAAAGATTCATAGATAAATATTGGTGCTGGTACTTTTAAAGTTGTGCAGTTGCAGTTAGATTGATTGACTTTTTGGCACCAACTTCATAAGTACCAGCACCAATAGAATTAATATTATTTCGTATTTCTCAGTGCACCAACTAATAACGTCGGTCCATTTTTTGACCGACGAAGCCCGAACGGAGGAGATATACAATTCCACTCTCTATTTTTTTTAATTTTTTGATTCATTTGAAAGAGGAGACTTGAGAAATGGTTCCATATTCGTAAAAACTCAAATCCTAAATCATCATCCCCCGAAAACCGCCCCCGAAGTGAGTTGAGGGAGCAAATTATCCCGAAAATCGAAAATTCGAGATGCCAGAATTGAAGGTAGGACAATATCCGGAAACGTTTATATTGAACATTTTCTCAAAACGATTTTCGAGTTACGTCAATGTAACTCGAAAACCGTAACTCTTTTGAAAAAACGTTTAATTTAAACGTTTCCGGTTGTTGTCCATCTTTAATCCTTTGTCCCCTCCTTCGGAGGTTTTTACAAATATGGGACCATTTCTCAAGTCTTCTCTTTCAAATGAATCAAAAATCATAAAAATCGGAGAACGTAGAAAAAAACAGTCGAATTGTATACCTTCTCCGTTTGGGTTCGTCGGTCAAAATATGATTTTACTAAATCATAATTATTATTCAATCAAATATCTCATATGTAATAATAACATGGTATTCGTGATGATTGAAATGATATCAAGAACAAATTCTGATATTTTATTACTTCATTCTTTTGTTGCACAATCGAAAGCAGGATTTGTTGTTCTAAATTTGGGCGTGATATGAAGAAAAATTAATATTTGAGTGATGGTAATGTCAGGATGAAATAGACATAGTATAGTTATCTTGAATTTTTACAAGTGAGTGCTGAATAAAAGTATTTAGAATGTTAATTCAATGATAACAGTTAAGAGAATAGGTACTTTCTGTTAGGCACAAAAAATTGAAGGTCTTTAATTTATTTCTATTCTATTTCTTTTATTATGAAATTTAGTTTGAAGTACAGTTTTCTTCACATACGGAGTGCACAAGAATATTCTCATATTATGTCATGAATTCACTATGAGATACAGGGTTATTTTCAAAACAAACTAGATTTACAATTTGTATAGCTCAATAGGTATTTTTTTTATTTACAGCTCCCCCCTGAAAAACCTACTGAATTAAAAGTAAAATTTGAAAAATAATGCAGCTCCGATTCTGGAAGATTTTTTCCATTATATTTAAGGAATTTAACGACAAATAAATCAAAATTGATGAATAACAGAGAAGGTGGTTGACCTCTATTATCTCTATTATCCATCCATCTTGTTTTGTTTCACTCATACTTTTTTTTCAAAGCCAGAATGACTACAATACATTATCTTCTATCCTAGAGAGAATTTTTGAAAAAAAGAATAGCCACGTCACACAAGATTCCATATGAGGGTCAGACAAACATTAAACATAGTTATTTTCATATTAATAGAATTTTATTTATTGAAAAGTATAGATTACACCTTATTCTATACATGTAGAACAAATCCAAATTTGGCTCCTACTGAAATGGAATAGGATAAGGCTAAGAATGTGACAACTGACAAGTAAGTGGACCTGTTCATTGGAATTTTTTTAAATTTCTAAGAACTCTTAGCTTGTCTACCGTAGCCATATGGTCTGATTCAAAATAGTATCCTATCTCATAGTTAACTACTTCATTCACACTGGGTCGCATGTGTCCATATAGGTATTAGTAATATAGTAATATATAAGTTCAAACAAATCTGTCTGGCATAGCTTTAAAATAAGTCTAAATATCAGTAGCACAATCTTGGATGTAGCATCGCTATAGGATGATATAGATTTGTATGTTGTACGTATCACGGGGGATAAAAAAAGAGAATTTACTTCATATGGTCCACAAAACGTGCAGTTGTAGAGTTTAGTATAGTTTATTTTTGTCTTTATGTCTACAAATGAGAATGAAATCAAAAAGAAACCAAGATAAACCAACAACTGAATCCAGTTGTTTACGACATACACATATCAAAAAGTTTAAATGACATAATAACTGGGTTATCAGAAAACCGAATTTAAGTCAATAAAATGGAATTTTCGAGGCGAAGTTATGGTGTAACAAGATTATGTATATGGAAAAAATTAACTACGAGGAAGTATACCAAAGGATTGTTGTGGACACGGGTATTTTAACCTCCACACATCGAAGAAAAACGATAACTTGTTATGAAAATGTCATTAGGGTAATGGATTTGATCCTGTAGAAATTCAAATGAAAGAAGACCACTGCCATTCCGATGCGAAGTAGACAAAACCCGAAACCTTGGGAAGACGAGTCTTCTGGGAGAGACTTCCTGAATTGGGATACAAAGAACTGAAATTTACATTCAATTCCCTGAAAGAGATCGTGTAAATACTACCATTAGAAAACATACCTTTTTGAATGCTGGATTTACGAGAGAAAAATCATTATTATTACCCCTAATACTCGTAGTAGGTATATGTTCTTCACTGATACTTATAAAATGAAAAAGGCAATGGTAAAATGGTAAGTAGAGTTGTGCAAGCATCCACACAGTTTTTAACTATGGTATTATGACATCATTGGCTTCATTGTCCTTGAACATATGTAGGTATTAAGAGGTGTATTCGAATAAATATCTGTAGGTGTCACCGTAACTATGCGAATATAAATATCATTTTAATATGGGTCTAGTGATTCCATTGAATTGGGTATAGAAATATTTCGAAAATGGACAATATTTACGATCTCATTTGATAGAGTAAAGTAATTGTAAAAGTATACTTTTACTTTCAAAGGAATATTAGTCATTTATCTATGATGTTTACTGATCAATTATTATAAACAAGCACATATAAGATCTTTTGATCTCTACATACATTCATGTCATGTTGGATTTTGTGATAGGTACATGAAAATGCAAACAATTTGATCGTCAGTGTACATTGATTTTTTATTCATCTAGTAGAGATATATGTAAGTCATTTCACAACTTGACTTCGATATATGTTGTATAATATAGACATACAGGGTGACGCTTCGAAAACTTTCCAGTCAGTTACATTTTTAGATGATTTCCCAAACGATAGCGGTATATATTTTTGTGCACCCTTTTTTCATTTTTTGAGCACCAATTTTGATGCTTCTTCTATATTGTAATAAGGATAACCCATATGGAACTTTTAAGAATATGGTATGTTCTATCCCCCAAAAACTATTCCCAAAAAGGGCTTAGTTTGTTACGAAAATTTATCATTTTCGGTATATATGTATAAATGTCATTTTTTCTGTCATTTCAAAAGTTATACCACAAAGTGCAGAATGGTTTCTGCTGTATTTTGAAATTTCTGAATATTAGTAGGTACCTACCTAAGCCTTCAACGATATTCAAAAGTACAATCTAGGTACTCAAAACCAACTTTTTTACAAAAACTAGGACCGTCTTGATTATATGTTGGCACTGGAAAATACAAAATAATAACCATTCTATCTTTCGATATTCATCAATATTAACGGTACCAATAGACTTATTACCTATTGTTTTGTATTTTCTATAAAAAAAGTTGGTCCTAGTTTTTGGTCAAAAGTTATCCATTTGGGTAATGCATAAATCAAAATGCGATCGAACACTAAAAGGTATTCCAGTTCCTGTTTTTTTCATATTTTCCCACATTCATCCATAAAATCTTGAATGAAAAAAAAAACGGTGATGATAACTTTCTCAACTGACTTTCCTTTAAGAAATTTATGAAAAATAAAGCTAAATAGGATTCTTGAAAATGTTGAATAAAAGGGTATAGCCTTACAAAATTTAACAGCAAGGTTCCAGTGTATAGAAAATTCAATTTATTCCAAGGGCAAGAGCCTTCATGTCAAACAGGGGGTTGCAAATATGAAAAACATATACACCTTTGAATGGCGTGTATTCATATCTATTAATTCTCAAGAAAATAAAACTGGGGGAATATTCTTAGATGCGCCACCCAGTAGGAAAGTATATGTACCTACAATTACATAATTAAAAAATCATCTTTCACGGTGCACGGATACAGTGAACATTTCTTGTTTAATCCCTAATCATAAATTTAATTTGGAGAATATTACGATTTGATCTACCAAATGTGAAATTTCTCGAGATTATTCTAATAACGTAATAAAGGATCGTGTGATTTCGATTACCAAAAAAGAGACAGCCAGACGATGCCGAATTGAAAAGTGAATTTCATTTCCAGATTCAAAGTGATATTAATGTTAATATTACGAAATATGGAAGAATAATATGAGATGAAGTTTGATTGACTGATTTAATTGAGACATCAGAAATAAGATATCTACCTAGCGTAGGTATATTATGTTGTGGTTAGTCCATGGGAAAATTTTGATTTGATTGAATTGAGAAATTTCACAATGTAAATATTTTCACCAATATAAATTACATACTTCTTATTATTGTTTGAGTTATAATATGTAAGTAAGATTAAATTGGGGAAATTCGTTTACAAGTAAGTACAAGAAGTAATTTTTTCCTTTGTAAACTCGATCTCGTTTGTGACACATTCTCTGCTTTCTCGCCATTTGTAAAAATAACTGGTGTCCTCTCATAAGACTTCCCTACCGCTGTCGAAAGAATTCTATCGAATACAAAAATGGTCCTATTCAATTTTGATGTAGGAGGAAACGTTTAGCCAGAATATAAGCAAGAAAATTTGACAGTTCATTTCAGCATACATTTCTTCATTGCTTTGTCTTCGCATTAAAACTTGTAAAAGGATCTAAATATAATGTTTTCGACAGGTATCGTCAAAATTGTTAGGGCCATTTCCGCGCCACAGTCTTCAATGAAACACATTTTTCAGCTATTGCCTAGCAACCAATGCGAACAGGATGCCTAATGTGTCACCGGCGAGCGACATCCATACCCTACAAAATACAGAAAACGAACAAAATCGGTCCATAACTTCTCGAAATAATCTGGCCTCAAATATTGTTACTTGGATAACGTATCGCGTACTTGAGATTATTTTTATTTTTTTGACATATACCTTATTGACTACAGGTGAAATGTGATTGTGAACGTGATTAGTGGTGGTAAGAAGCACAACTAAGCAAAGTTGTATACAGTGTCAAAAATAAATATTGAGCAAAAACTTGGAATTGTGAATTATTCATGTGAACCCCACAGAGGGCTAACTAGCTTACCTAAATAAGCTGTGACTAAGCGTTACAATATGTTTTTTGGATTCATGGACCTCTGACATCTGCTGCAAACTGGACACCGAAAATTTGAGACGATTACAATTTTTCCTTACTAGGCTACTAAGAGTAGCGGGAGGAAAGTAATAAATGATGGCATAGGCAGAGGTAATAAAAAGTGTGATAAAGGAACAAATTCAGACAGCGGATGATTCATGCCGAGTCAACCTCGTAATCCTGTTATCCTGTGTATTATTTTCTAATTTGCCGCATAAAATTTACCCTAATTTGGAAATTGTTCATTTACGCTAAATGATTAGAATGCCGTTATCTAACTATTTTTAAATACATACACCCATTTCATGGAGGTTTCGTTATTTTTGGATGTGCAAAACCTTCAAAACTAGGAGGTATTTTTTTATAAGAAGATCATTATCGATAATATCTACGAAGAAAACATATACAAGTTATTGTATCTACGTCCCATAGGTGTCTTGCGTCTTCAGTTCTGTAAATTGTAAAGAACTTCACAATAAGCTATCAAAATTTAAATTCAAAATAGCTATCCCCGGCGCCAAATTGCTATTGTCGGAGCTTGTTAGTAGTGTCGACACTAAGAAAAAGTTTCCGGGTATAACGGGTTAGCTCTAGCACTTGTAACTTTTAGCGCCATCTAACTCCGACAATAATTATTTTCCGCCAAACATACCCACTTTGAAATCATAATAAAGTTGCATCTTTTATCAATAGCGAATAGAAGTCCTGATTATCCTGATAAGTAAAAATGCATCTATAACAAAAAAGGAAAAGCGAAATTAAACCCCAGCATTGATAACCAGTAACATATTTCATTCTCGTGCTTTTATTTGAATCATTTTATGTAAGCAAAAATGGAAATCCTGCGCCAATGGTCGTCTACAATACCAGCCACAACCAACAGCAATTCACGGAGGCCAGATCACTCTCACTGCGACCGCTCCTTTTAAGGTATCGACACTGTCTCTCCTACCAAAGTTTTTGCATAATAGTATTTCTTCGAATTTATTTATACTATGTCTTCACGCAAAGCGACTGCATCCTACCTGATTATATATGTATACACTTGAAATAAATTGGCGGGCTGACAATTTTGGGCGTAAATTGTTATAGACTGTGCGTTTTTGTAGTATATTGACAAAAGGGGAACGATGTTAATAGGGAGGTATTCTCGAAAGATTCGGCGTTTGATCTGTTTTACTCCACCGGTGCCCAAAGGAGACACTCCTTACAAAATTCTTCAGTAACATGATTGGGAGATAGGTAGTTATGATGTAGACTTCGCCCACTGTACTGTACAACATGTATCTAGAACCTCATTTAAACCTCGCAAAATTCCTTTCCTTTATATGGCACTGGTAATAGAATAATATTAACTCTATTAGGACTGGTAATTTTGAAGTTGTACAGTTGTAATTACATTGAAAACATTTGGCACCAACTTCAAAAGTACCAGAACCAATAGAATTAAAATTATTTTGTATTTTTCAGTGCACCAACGAATAGAATCGGTCCATTTTTTTGTAAAAATTATTAATTTCAAAATTTTGAATGTAACATTAGTCATCAAAATCATTCAACGTTCACCAAAAAACATAATACCTACGTTGCTTACACTTATTCAGCTATTTCAAAACATCGCGGAAATACACATATTTTGACAACCTGCTGTAACTCGGAAACCGTACATTTTTTTGAAAAATATCCACTTAAAATGTTACTACATATAATATCTTCTTTAATTTTGTCTTCTCAAAATTTCTATTTTCGAAAACAAAAATCTTTCAAACAGTCGAATTGTATACCTCCTCCGTTTGTTTCCTCTGTCAAAAAGTAATAAATAGTAATGTCAAAAATGACTGTGGATAAAAAAAACAAACAAAATAGCAACCATTTAGAATGAAACACCCATTCTTGGCATCCCAATAATATTGTAATTTATGCTACAAATTTGGAGGAATTGAAAGTGATAGTCACTCAACTATGTGCGGAATCCGGAAAAATAGGCTTTGGAATTAAACTAAGGAAAACAAAGCATATGACCAAGATTCTAGAAATGCAACATTATAAATATTTTTTTTAAAAATGGTGCACTGAAAAATACAAAATAATATTTATTCTATTCGTGCTGGTAATTTTGAAGTTGTGCAATAATTGTAGTTAGATATAAGGCTTTTGGCACCAATAGAATTAATATTATTTTGTATTTTTCAGTGCATCAACTAACAAAGTAGGTTCAATTTTTTGTAAAAAATATTTATTTCACACTTTTGAGTGTGGCGCTGTTCATAAAAATCGTTGAACGTTCACTAATACCAAAGAAGATAGCACTTATTCTATCAACCATGTATATGCTTTGCTTGTACTTGTTATTATTCAGGGATCTAAAAACATCTCAGTGGAAATATACATATTTAAAGTGTATCTACCACTGTTGTAACTCGAAAACCGTAACTGTATGGAACAAAATATTCATCCTAAATGTTGCTAAATATAATCCTTTCTTTAATATTGCACCCTACACATAGCTGAAATACACATATGTCAGATTTTAACATTCCTATAACTCGAAAACCGTAACTCTTTTGAAAAAATATTCAATTTAAACGTTTCCGGATATTGTCCCATCTTTAATTCTGCCATCTTAGATTTTCGATTTTCGAGAAAAATTGTCCCCTCCATCGCCTTTGAAGGCGGTATTTGGAGGGAAGGAGACTTCGGATTTAAGTTTTTATAAATATGGGACCATTCCTCAAGTCTCCTCTTTCAAATGAATCAAAAGTCATCAAAAGTATGTACGTAGGTACATATACAATCTACAGCGCGCACACAAACCAATCAAAAGCAGACAGTCGAATTGTATACCTCCACCGTTTGGGTTTGTCGGCAAAAACAGTATGATATTTTTGAGACGTTCAACCAATACATTTATTGGGGACAAATAATGAAAGACGCTATAATAAAAACTAAATAGTAGGCACTGAAAGAAGATTAGATTGACATGGGCAGGAGTTGGCAAGCTGAAGTTAATACTAAGACATAAAAAATCTACAATACAGAGCTAGTATTCGTGAACGGAAGCAGACTAGTGAGATTTGAGGATGCGCAGTTCATGCTGCGCGACTACGAGACACCATGAGGTGCCGTCGTTTCTAGCTGCATTTTTTTCTCTTTCAACATGAGTTGACCCTCCGGGTATCTACTCTTCTTGGTTAGAATATATGATCAATGCATTCTAGGAATTTCTCACCGTACCAAAGCAAATTTAGAAAGATTAGCCAGAACACAAAGAGCTATGCAAAGACGAACGATTGCCGAAAGACTACAAATTGAAAAGAGAAGATTTCTACCATTACAAACGTATTATATGCTACAGAACATGTTGCCTTATCAAAATGGAGTTTGGTGGGTTATAATGGAGACAGACAAGATACAACTTCTCATACACCACAACTTCAAAAGTGGCTAGGAAAATAGTGACAATCTAAGAAATCTTCGAGAGGCTATTCTTGAGGAGTGCAACCTGCAATTGTATTTGAAACTTAACACAACATGGCATGACTGCAGTCATTAGAGAATGGAAACGAAAATGTCAAGAAAAATATTGTACAAAAACACATCATTGTGTCCATGAATTTTTCCACAGAGTGTTTAGAAATATAGGATGAAACACAAGTTTTGGTTCTAAGGTTAAATCAGAATTATCACAAGCTTTGTTTTGTATTATACCTACCTATTCAAGATAATATCACCTACATTGTGACGAGAAATGATCAAAAACCATGTAAAATTTGATAATTTATACAAGATTGAATTTGAACCAAATTTTCTTTGTCCGGTTTTTATCAAAATAACTAATCCATAAAGGATTTCTGATCAAATGTATGAATAAAGCACAATTGGATCTATGTGGGTTTGTAAACAAGCAGTATAGCATTGCATCCATTTGTAGTTATTTTTTGGACATTTAGGACCTGAGATTAAATAAAACCGTTTATCTTTGATTATGAAAGTGACAACATAGTCTCGAGAAACAAATGTCATGTATTATGATATATTATTCATTCAAATTATAAGCTCTACACATTTACTTTCCTTACTTGTGCGGTAACGTTGTTCATTCTTGTTACAATATATGATTTCACGATTCAGTCATACAACTTTCACACCAAGATTGCCAAATGATATTGTGTCCAAGTTTTGATCTGTAAGAATATTTGAAGGACAAAGAGTAAACTAATAAGCACAACTCACTTGAGGAGCTGAAACAGAATAAACAACAAACCATCTCAGACATCCCTCACAAGGTTATGGAAAATTCCCAAGAAAAAGCACGCTTTTGTATAAAAAGTCAATCAGAAGAATAAATAGATTATAACGATGAAAACAACTAGGTAAGAGATTAGTTTAATTTTTGCAAAAAACTATTTGAAAAATGTTAGATATCGTTCAGCTACTTATGGCTTATATCTCTATAACTTAGCTAGTTTAATCTATATTATATCTCATATGTACTAATATATCAGATCTATTTATAATTTGACATATTAATCATATTACTAATTTGAGCATGTAGTGAGATAAGTGAAATTTATTGTCAATTGGGTAATTAATGGTGTCGCCAGAAATCCATTTCTTCAAAGTGCCCTTTTAACGGCGGAAGCAGATTTGTTACATTAGGTACATCCAATTTACTAATTGGTTTTTCCATTAGATTAATGAGAAATTGAACTGTAAACATTTTATTTCTGTACCTTGTCATGAGGATCAATATATTTAGTAGGTAGGTAAGATTGATGTTGTATGTATCACAAATTAGTAGCATTTGAACAAGCAAACTGGAAAATCGTTATACTGAACAAATTTGTATTAAAAATAGTAAAAAAATGACCGGCGGCACGTCCATTCAAAAAGGTATATTTTGAGGTCTGTGAAGTTTAGATTGTCTTGCCAATCTATGGTAATTTTTGGAACAAAACTGATCATTATTTTTTCTGAATCCAATGAAAACTAATTTTTTTAAACTAATAAACAGATTTTGTCATCTACGAACGCAAACGAGGTTTTTTTATGGATACATCATAGACATATATGTCTATGGGATGCCAAATTTTATAAAACTTGAACCGTCTGCAATACGGTTAGTTCATGGAAATCTAAGTACCTACTCGTACCTACTAACTTGAAAAAATATATTCATCAGTGAATCTTTTATTTTCAGATATCAATTAGTTTTAAAAAAATCAATCTATCAGATTTGACAAATAATTTTCATATATTCCAAAGAGCAGATACATTATTGAATGTTATTCCCGGTAAGGCAATTAACTTTATAAACGGTGTCTTTCAAGGACTTCTGAAGAGTAATTCAATCAAAATATTGCATATCCAAAATTGCATCGCTTGCTTGAAAATAAGGTAATTTTTGATAAATTGGACTTCCTTACTAAAAAGTAAGAAGAGCCAAAGTACTATGTAAGCGCTCTAGTACCTAATTGAAACTGTTATAAAGAAACGACAACCCTCCATTAAGACCGACTAGAAATTAAATTTCAGAAAATATATTCATTTTGATTCAAAAGCATGTATAGAACGAGATTATCCAAGTGAATTTGAACTGAATAACTGAAAACATGAGAAGATAAAACAATTGTAGGCAAACTTATACAAAATTGTAGTTGTTAATTCTGGCAAAGCGATTCGCCCGAGGATTCGCCCTACGACAAAATGCATTGTCACTATTGTTGATTGTCTCGACATGCTGATATTTACAAAATAAGGATAAAATATCTCGGGTAAAATATTCTTCAAAGTAGTTTTTCATCAAAATTTATCAGAATTCTTTCATTTATTATAAAGTTGTCTAATCATATTTACCTAAGTATAAAATTATTTATTCCAACAAAAATAAAGACAAGTTCAGAAAAAAACCTGCAAGATAAGTACTTGCATAGTACTTATCTTGCAGGTTTTTCCTCACTAATAAAAGAAGTGATAGATGTCGTTCCAACCATTATAAGCTTTCGGATTCTCTCCAGAGGATAGGGTTTATAGAAAGCCCAGTTTGTAAATGTGGCATGGTTGATGAGGACTTAAATCATGTTCTATGGCAGTATACCCTCACAACACCCCACAACAAACTGCAACGACACAACTTCAAAATTACCAGCACCAATAGAATTAATGTTATTTTGTAATTTTCTGTGCAACAACTAATAATGTCGGTCGAAGTTTTTGTAAAAAATATTTATTTCATATTTTTGAGTGTAACATTAGTCATAATAAGTATTTTTTACAAAAAAAATTGAGCCGACTTAGTTGTTGCACGGAAAAATAAAAAATGATATTAATTCTATTGGTGCTGGTTCTTTTGGAGTTGTTGCCTACAACAACAAACTACAACGGGAAAACTTGAAAATTACCAGCACCAATAGAATAAATATTATTTAGTATTTTTCAGTGCAACAACTAAGTCGGTCCAATTTTTTGTAAAAAATACTTATTTCACATTTTTGAGTGTAACATTAGTCATGAAAATGGTTCACTAATACCCAAAAAGATATAGGCTTAGCTTGTGCTTGTTATTTATTATTCAGAGATCTCAAAAGCTCCTTCCACATAGCTGAAACATATTTCAGACTGTAGCGCGGAAGCATATGATTATTTTTAAAAATTTATAATTTAAACATCTCCGAATATGAAATTTTCATCAATTCTGCCTTCTCGGATTTTCAATTTTAGAGAAAACTTGCTGCCTCACCCCCTCTGGGGGCGGTTTTTGGAGGTAAGGAGATTTTGGATTTGATTTTTCTCAATATAGGACCATTTCTCAACTCTCCTCTTTCAAATGAAATAAAAATCGTCTAAATCGGAGTACGTTTACTATGCAAAACGAACGAACAACCATAAGAAAGAAAAAAGCAAACACACAAACGAATTGTAATGATACTTCAAATTTCTTTGTGGCATATTAATCCCCATTACATTTCGAGACTTTGCCCCGATTTAACCTTCTTCGTAGCTCTTACGGTTTACGAGATCCCAATAGAGAGCATCGAATCTGAATAACTCGGTATATGATGTAAAACTAACGGTTATATGTAACATATGAACTACTAACATTTATGATAGAATACGTATAAAATAATGAATCAAAAGCATTTTATTTTCAAAGAAAATGTACACACACACCCATATTCCTCTGTTATTTCCACCATAGGCATGTTAATAGATACAATTATGTATTTATACGACAGGTTCTAGCTGAAAGGTAGCCCTTGAACTTTAAAAAGAATGTATTGTTTGCAAGACTTCACGTATCCACAGATAATACCCAGAATCAATTTCTAATAATGAGAAAACTCACAATAATAAAACCTTTAGTAGTTGAATAAACTGATAAAAATGCTCACATTGAAATATTTTGAAAGGACTTTAATGAATAGATTGGAAACGCTCTTCCAAATATATGGGTGTATTCTTCATATGACAGATGCTCTAACCTCTCTAAACAAATGGCGTCCTTTACACGATGATGATGTTTCTTCATATAGCTATACAGTGAAAGGGTACCCAACATTCACAATTTAATTGAAAGCTCTCACCACAATATTATCTTCTAATTGATCAACTAATTGCGTGCTTATGTATGATTTGTGCAGTCCAGCTGTAGTCGAAAGACAAAAGGAAAAAAGGAAACCATAGCTTTCTATATACAGCTAATCTACCATCGATATGCTCTTTTCAACATAGGTATACACACTATCTAAAGATAAGCATTTACTAGGGTGTGATAACTGGTAAGGCAACTTCTCTACTCGAAAGCATTTTTTTCTTCATTCTTCTGTTAAATGCCTGCAGGAACACGTGTTCTCACCGCTTGGCATTGCATTGTTGTTGTTGGAATTATAGTAAATGAGTGCAATTGCAGTATATACAACGTAATATATCCACGTTCTATGTACCTACATGATATATAGTTAATAGAAAGTGGATGGACATAACCGTTAGGTTGGGCATTATGTTAGTGTATTTATTATGGCATCTTCGAAACGTACTTATTACCTGAATTAAAAAATCTTGTGGATAAAAAGATATAAAAAGGTAAAAAAAACATAGACGCTATATTTAATCCTGTGAAGTTGGCAACGGAATTTTCGAAAATAATTTATTACATCGGAGTTCCTGGTAGATATTAGATAGATAGATAGATAGATATTAGAGTACTTTCTATGAATTTTTAATAATTCTGTTGAATTACGAGAAAAAGATGAAAAATACCAAAATGGGGATAGCAATCACTTTTGAAAATATTAAATATTTCATAGGAGTTCCTGGTAGATATGGAATAGTTCTAAAGTATTTGGTAAAATAAATATTTTGTTTTTGAATTTCGTGAAAAAAAATTAAATTAGCAAAATGGATAACGATAACTTTTGCGAAAAAATATAGGAAAAAACAAAACTCTCACAACAGTTTTGCAGATATCGCTAGAACTCTAAGAGGTCTATCGAAAATCCTTAATACCATTTTTCTGTAGAATAATCCATAAAATATTCGAAAAAAATTAAATTATTGAAAAACAAAAAAATCTCAATCTAGTTCTGTTTGCACTTCCCGCTAGAACTCTTACACTATCTTAATTCATATGATATTCAAGAAAACTTAAATTTTAATTTTTTCCATCTTTCAAGGAAATGTCGAAGAACAGAAGTTCGAACAGAGCTGTTCCAACTTTTTTATTTTTCCTCATTTCCTTGAAATATGGAATAAAAAAATTAAAAATAGAAAAAAGCTATTTGTTTTTTCGATAGAACTCTTAGAGTTCTAGCGATAACTGCAAAAGTGGTCGTTATCCTCATTTTGGTAATTTAAATTCTTTTCGCGAAATTCTATAAAAATATTATTTTTTTACAAAGTACTCTAGAACTATTCCATATCGTCCAGGAACTCCAATGAAATATTTAATTTTTGAAAAATTGGTTGCTATACACCCATTTTCGTATTTTCTAGGACAATCTAAAACCTACTAGGAATTCCGATCAAATATATAATTTTCGAAAATTCCGTTATCATCTTCACAGGACTCCTATTTTGACCGTGTAATGAACAACAATTTAGATTTAAGCAATCACCTAACTATAACGTAAATATTCTTAAACAGATTATAGCTATATTTTTGATGTATATGGATACCTATATCAAAACAAATTGGTTAGTACTGCATTGACTGAAGCCTATAAGCCTACGAAAACAAAACAAATATTTCTGAAAATACCATTCTGTTTACGAAACATAATATGGTGGGTTGTACATAATAATAAAATTTCCCTTATTAAGGCACAGAAGTAATTTGATTGACTTAAAAACTACGAACATTCATTCACCCGGAACATGTTTGGTCCTTGTAAAATGAACAAGTAAAAATAAAATCTATAAGATTGGGACATGTACTACCTATGCTGTATCTTGTTATCGTTGGTACCTACCTTGTCAATTGTTTCTAAGACAACTCAATAATTAAATGTATTTTTGGTAGGTACATACATAAATATACACTACAAGTTTTTGAGAATTGCCAGAATCGCACTGACATTGGACATGATTTGCTCTTTTGAATACTTCTGGACTAGAAAGCGATCAAAACGAGGAAGACAATTTGAGCTCAGCTAGACAATAAATATGTAGTTTTAATTTAACATAAATTAAAATACTTATGTAACTTATGTACGCGCTGTATTTCTTCTTATGTAAGTTTTCTGCTCAAATATGAATTCGTCGTAATAATTGAAAATATTTAAATAACATAAAAATTATGCTGTTTATTATTACCATTAAAACCATTTCAATATCCTCATCCCAACGAAGAAATACATTGCAACTAAAATAGAATGTCCACTGAACATGCATCCGCTACCAAGAATTTTTTTTAAGGCGCATCTAATTACGATTTATTAATAAGGCCTAGTGAGCACTAGTTTTGTGCCATTTACTAGCGATCTTTGTACAACTGGATTTAATTTCTTGGACTAGCTAGGCCCGCACCCTCTACCTACAGGCTAAAGATCGAGCGTCGCGAGACCACCAGGGGACTGCTGAGCTTTAATAATAAAATATTTGAGCTGCGAAATTTCTTCTCATAGAAGAACATTCGAGATCAATTTTATTCAGCAATCCATAATAACAAGCCTCAATTGGACAGGTAATAAGAAATTAGGATTATTGCTCCTTCACAATACGACAATATTGATAACGGCGCTACATTTTTCTCTTGGAAGAAATGTACAAATTTGAATAATATCATTTAAAAAATGCATGACATCGAAAATTAGATACCATGAATCAACGACCTAGGTAATCGTATAATATGATAAATTTGAATTTTTGCCATTGGAGGCAAAGTAATAAATGTGATTGTGAATCATTGAAACTCCTTAAGGGATTTGGCAGAAAAAACAATTTTATCGTATAGTGAGAGAGCATAATTTGCACAGAAATTCCCTAAAAATTATTTTTTAAATATATTCATATTTCGTGATGAATGACTTGCTATACAGCTATATCCTCGGCTATATCCAAAGACTTTTTTTCCTTATTTAAACAATGGATAGCAAAATTTTCGTTTGTAGTTTTTAATGATAATATAATAATTTTACTATTGAATTTAGTGTGAATCTGTTAAATAATATATTATTTTCACATGTTCCTTCCCTGGAATTTGTACTGAAAACTTTATATCTCCTAACATCAAATATCAAAAGAAAAATACAACGAAGACTGGAAGTTATATTTAGATTCCTTCGTCATTTCAGACAAAAGCTCATTAAAACTAATTTTAGCGTAAATAATATGAAAAGACACATATCTTCAATATCATCATATAAATTAGGAATATTAGGTATATCAACAAACATATTTTTGTCACTGTTGTCATTCTTGGTAATTTATATGTTTCAATATGTCCATGAAATTTTAGAAATATGGAATTATACTAGAGAAACAAAGGTCGCACCGTGAGAATTTATCTTTGTTGTCTGGATCTATATACCTACAAATATTTCAAGATTACATAACATGCGAGTTGGGAGAAGGCAAGCGAATTCCTAGAAAATATGTGTTCACATCTCGACTTTATAGAATTGGATCACTGAATATTTGATAATATTGTGGTGTTATGTAATTGAAATATTCCTGTTTCGAATCAACGGAATTATTCAACAAGTGAAATTTTTGAAAAAAAAAATTAAAAATAGTTTTTATTGGGCATTTAAGATTGAAACCGTACCGATGAGTACCTACTATTGCTATCCTTTTCTCGATTTTAACTATACTTATATATATATATGTGTTTGCCAGCAGCAGCAATTCCATAACAAATTACTGTTTGTCTACCACAACACAAAATTAAACTTTAAATTAACAATAACGTCTGACTGACGACTGACAATTGCGACATAACCATAGACGATCTTCCAGAAAGTACCTATATACCAGAGAACGAGACGTATATATACGCTCCATGCTCGTGCGTAATTCCAGTGACGGATCCCATTGTCGTTCCATGTCGACAAAATAATGATCTTGGTTGAATGAGATTGAATGAGGTAATTATAATTACCCATATTGGATCACACTTTGAGCTTAACAGGCGGCGAGATGTCTGCGATCTAAGTACGAATTCGAAATTTCAAGTCTCTAGACCGTATGGGGCCTGAGAAATCGCTGCGGAGTCCATTGATACAAGAACCGAAAGTAATAAAAACTATTTAAAAAGTACGACAGAACAAGCGATATTGTGAATAATAATGTTAGTAGATTAAAATATATTCTTATACACATTGTATGTATAAATACGAAAATTAGACCGAAAGATTAATTTAAGTTTTTTGTTATGTTCCATATTGAAAACTGATATTGAATACCTTTAAGTTTGACAAATTTATCAAAATCAAATAAACAAGGATTATCTACTTTGATATTAAAGTAAATTCTAAAAATCAAGAAGAAGAAAGCAAGATTCATGTATATAATATTTCTTTGAAACAATCAGAACCTTGAGAAAAATAATCAGCTTATTTCACACAACCAATATGCAAAAGCAGCTGAAAAATTGCAATTTCCTTATAACAGTGAAAGAGTTATACTTTCATTCCATCAAGAAATAATCTTTTCCATTAAGCGTATCAGATTCAATTTCATAGTTGCTGCATCGCAGGAAAAAATCATAATTATGAAATAAAGCAGATAAAAATGAATAACCATGATAGGCCAAGTACACAATCAATGCTCGATTCTTTATACTTTCAAGAGTTACGCCTTTATGGCTTCGAAGACATATATATTATGATACGATCAACATGGGCAACAGATGAAATTAAAACTGCAAAGCGTAAACGTAATCAAAGTTAATTTCACATAGGAAATTTTAATTTGTCCAGATTTTATAAGAAGTAGGTACTGAAGTAATTATTATTTTAATTGTTGCACTCTAAAAGGGAATTTGTTCACTAGTAAATCAATCGTTACTGTGCTTAAGTAACAAATTCAGAAACAAAGTCGAAATAATTGCGATGCATATACTAATAACAATACTTAATTCAAATTCACGCAATTTAATTTTAGTAGCTTCAGTTTTGTCTTTATCCAATATCATTTTTTCATAAAGTATGACTGGTAAATGTTATAAATAAAATTTCGTTATTAGTTTATGCAGGTACAGGTATGAATCAATAAGAAAAATTCAAATATGTAATGTATACTCTTTTTTTCTCAGAAATATCTACGATCACCATTTTGAAACTACTTGGTCGATAATGTTCATTAACGATTTCGGTCTAAATCTCCACACGAACAAACAACTTTATTTCCAAATTTGATCATGATAGAACAGAATAGCAGTTTTAATTTTTGGATTTGGCTACATGACTAATTATCTAATTATAACAGTCCGTGAAAGTTATCACTTTCAGGATCTCGAGTTATTCAAGCGAAAATCTTGAACGTGGGAATATTTGAAAATTTGTATTTTGTGAAATAGGATCTATTACAATTTCATAAAACATCTTACTGAGAAGTTAATAATTACTCCACTTGCATTTTTAAACGAATGGAATGAACAACAGACATGAACGGTATAAAAGTTGATCAAACCCTTAGATTTATTTTAGGAGTATTTGGATTCATGAATTCAACATCAGGATTGTCAGTTAATGCCATCACTATGTACTGGTTAGTACACTGAATTAAATTTAGGAACATTCTAAGACCTACATTATACCTACATATATTTTAAAGTGGAACAAGACTTTTTAATATCTAACAAACTATCCAATCAAGGAATAAAGCGTGTAAGTATATGATGCTTATAAAAGCAGTGTTTATAAAAACTCTCGTTAGTAATTTTCTCTACCTATATACCTTCTGCCCTTATGCAAACTGCACTCGAGTTATTAAAATTTTCAAACTAAAGTAGACAGCAGATATTTTTCTAAATAGTTTTTTATTACTTTCGGTTATGTGGAAAAGGTGAGTCCCCAGCGATTTCTCAGACCCCATACCGGCTAGAGACTTGAAATTTCCTATTCATACCTGCATTGGAAGCATGCCGCTGCCTGTAAAGTTTAATATTGTTCTAATAAAGATAAATTCATATTATCCATAGAGTAAGTTGAGAAAAAAACTGTTTGGACATGGATCCATAGAGACTCTTATACTTACATATATGGAAAGAACAGTTATGGGTTTGGTCACTTGAACTCCGCATGAGTAGAGAACATTTACTTTGCGTAAACCTTTAAGATCTAGTTTTCTACATGATAAAGACAGATATGTTGATTCGTTATGTCAAGTCAACTAGCTTGTCAAACGTTAATTTGAGCAGCGTGGGTGTCGTTTATCACGCGGAACGGTAGTTTCCCAAGATATGTGCAAAAAATTGAATATGCGTTTACGTATTGAAGAAAAAAAATACCACCGCGGGAATGGCTGCGCTAGTCTTCTTTATTAAAATTTTAAGCTACTAGCAACAAATGTCAGTGTGATTAATAGGAAAAAGGAGATTTTTTGATGGTAGCGATAGTTCGTAAAATGACCGCATATGTCGCATGATAATTTAATTGTCTCAACAGGTTGGTATCTACAAGAATGTTGCGATATTTGCCCCCGTAGTCTTTCATGGGCCGTGTTTAGTATTTTTAAAAGCTTATGGGTACCCCAATTCAAAATCGTTGACATAGTCGAATTCATCAATACTTACTTTTCCAACTGTACCGACGTCATCGAAATCGGACAATTATTCGCAAAGTTCAAGGGATGGAGGGAAAAAGGGACATTTTTCCAAATTTTGACGTTGTTTTGTTTCATCGCCGAAACCTTTATGCTAAATGTTTATCAAGTATTTACGTCGAGTTGCTGCGCGGTACATAAGATCGTTTAAAATCAGATATCAATGAACCCTTAAATAACTTCATGACAATAATGTTGATATATGTTCTCAATAAGTAACTAAGAAAAAGGGTAAATGCCAAAAATTGTACAATGATTATTTGATGATAGCAGCCACGAAAAAAAGGATAGAGCAAAAGAAAGCGTCGCGATAGCGATGCATCAAAGGTAACCGACAAGATATTCTCGAATGGTACTAGGAATCGTCACGAATATCAACAATCAAGATAGATATTGGTGAAAATAAGCAGAATATACTATCAATTTATGCAAAAATACCTTCTATGGTCACGGATCAATATAAATTCACGTTTGCAATCACAAAAGAAGCGGTCACCATTCAACCATCGAATACACTTCAACCTTGACTTCAACTGATAGAAGTCTCCATCCAAAACAAATTCTGGACAGACCCCCAGAATAAAAAATATATGCTAAGCTACTTTGGGATCCAACGATAGAAGACCTAAGTAATCAAAGAAGGCTTAAAGAAAAAATCGAATCAAACCAAATCGCAGATGAGGGCAGCATTATTAACAAATGGGAAAAAATTAAAAGAAGGATCAAAGGAAGCTGCCCAAGAAGCCTTTAGTGCCCGAACTCCAAAAAGAAATCTGGGAAAGCCAAATAAAGCACCAACGTTTTGCAGAGAGATCAAAGATGAATGCAACGACAAGAAACAATCCTCCGAGCAATCATCACTTACTTATAGAACATTAAGAACACCAGAGACATATTTATTATCGAAGAATCAGAAATGAAACTACAGTAAGAGAAGGATTTTTCATTCTTTTATGAATCCATTAAAACTGTCCCGATGAAAAGAGCAAACAATGTCATAAACAGATAAGCTCCACAAAATTTTGTCAGTAGTTCTTTTTGTGCAACACCAGTTTTAATCATTGTACCTTATCTTGTATTTTTTGCAAAAAAAGCAATAGTTAGGAACATACAATTCTGCCGTAGGAGGAGCCGTTTAGAAGGTATATAAATAAATATGCAAAATACAGAATTGTCAAAGGGTTTTAGAAGAACACCTACTTGAAATAAGTTTCGTCAGAGTGGTCACAGCCATTTTGGGCTGCAATCACGGTCTATTGAGTAGCGGCTATTTTTTACAGAACCGAGTACAGAACTAAAAGATCACAACAAAATCCGTGGATCCGTTCGCTAGATAATTTTGGCAAAGGCATAAAACTACACCGACTAATATGTATGGCAATGCATCCTTACGTTGTCTCAGGTAGCGGAATTCTAAATAACTTGCATATTTTATCATGGGATATTTTCTAACAAAAGCTTTCATAGTCTCTTAAAAGCACGTGTTCTATTATTTTATTGAACGTGAATGTAACATTATGGTAATAAAATTGCAATTATTTTTAGTTTTATGAAAATATGTTGAAACGGATAAAACGACTGCAAAATAACTATAATCAATAATTCCAATTTACGCTCTATAAGAACGACGCAATTGAATTTGTCTCAATTAAAATAATTGACAAATATTGATATTGAATAAGAAAGAGAAAGTATAAAGCTTCCCATTTAAAGATCATTTATATAGTGGTCTGTGGTGTTTAATCCATGAAAATTATAATTTAAATTGAATCATAAAAAACGGATTAATCTAAAGCTCATAATTTCATTAGAGAGTAAATCATGTTTGATGTAATATCAATTTCATCCTTCCAACCAAATTAGATCTCGTAATAACTAATTCTGGTTGCTGGAGAAAGTGTTGTATTTATAATTTTACTGACCTATTATGGCATTCATCTTAAATTGTATGGAATATCTAAAAATTCAGTAACAAATTCGATTGAAACATATATTTGATAATCATATTATTTTCTTCTTGAAAAAGATTTAGAAAAGTAGGTAGGTAAGTATAGGTGCCAGCACCAGTAGAATTATTATCACTTTGTAATTTTCACTGCATCAACTAATAAACTCGACCCTATTTTTTGTTTTTGGAGAAAGATTTTTTTTACTACCGCCTCTTTTTAAATAAAAATCAAAATCGGACCATGTTTACCGATGTTTACTATGCGAAATGCGCTACAAACAAAAGCGCCAAGTCAAATTGTATAGGTACCTCCTACATCTGATAAGTTGGTCATAAACGGAGAAAATGAAAAGCATCTTCTTTATTATTTTGGAATTTGGATTTCGCAGATAATTGTGATAGACTCTTATATAGGTACCTACCTATTCATTTATCGTCATCTCAGTTTATACCTAAATGTTTCTGTGATATTGTTAGCACCTTATTTATGTCTAATAAGAACCCAAATAGTTTTTCATGGTAATATTTATCTATCATGTATTATAAATCAAGGCCATTCTTTAAATTGCCCGGTACCTACTAGCAAATCATATAAGTAAATAGGCTAACTACTCACAGTAATATTAGTTTTCTAAGCCTTGAAATAAAAAAATTATTGATTATTTTATTACATGCCCATATCATTGCAAAATATCAAGCTTTCTATTGTTATTTCAAAATACAACAATGTGTAGATATAATGTAAATACATATTTACGTCAATAAGTTGCATTTCCATTCCATTTTTATAATATCGAGGAAATGCAGAACTTATGAATATTTGAATGAGTGACTAGGTACAATTAAAATGTTATCAAAAACTCAAAAGACTCTAAGTAGGTTACTATGATTAAAAATGCAATTCTTTGTTTGGAAGATTCACTTAAAAACAAAAGAATGTAATAACACCAATATAAGTACCCATGTAATTAAAAATGTGAAAATTATCATATAAACACATAGACCATTCAAAAACAACAACATTCAGCATGTTTGTGCCTCAAGTTTCGGGATATATTAGCCAAATGTTAAAATCATCATAAAATATTTGACTATTAGATCTAAGTTTTTTCCTCGAAGCATTGTTGGAATGTTCACATATTGACTCATTGAAGTACTAGGTAAATTATTAGTCATGTTATATAAATATCCAACATAACCTCAAAGTGAGGATAATAATCAACAACTGCCAGAAAGATATCCTCATATTTTGTTATATAGATGATCCTGAGGGATACTCAGATTCCCAGTATACACTAGCTTGAGGAAGTCATAGTCAAGTAATTTGTTATCTGCTAAGTTAATCTCTTACCTTATCTATGCATCCAATTACTCCAAGGGCTAGTAATATCCAGCAAAAATTATAACCAAACTTGGACATTTTGTTCATTTAGGATGGAGCAAAATTTTCAAAAGGCACTAATCAACAAAAATCACATGTCACTACACGTAAACAGATTTTAAAAATCTTTTATTACCGAACGCACAACATGCTTTTTAATAAGTCACTAGCAGAAAGCAGAATGAAAGGTTCAATTTCGTTACGTTTGTTGTCTATGCTACTATTGAAGTCACTCGGTGCGGTGTTGCCGCTATAATCATTAGTATTTACCTATACCTATGATAAATTATAATACTTCTTTAATTTGAGGAATGTAGAGGCATCATTTAACGTAGGTAATTATACTCTGTTAATCCTGTATATTGTCAACAATAAAAATGATCGGTTACGACTCGGTGTTGCGTGAAGAGGGTTCTGTACTAACTAATCTTCTCAGTATTATAGGTATAGGTACCTAACTTATTTAAAATTCATAAACATAATTTGATTGCTCATAATAAACCATCTTATTGGATATACCTATTCTATGAAGTACATTTTTTTCCTTTTCTTTAAATGCCCGTGATTGGATCACTCAATTTTATAAAAGTGTAGGTAATAACCAAATTTCTATTTTATGTGAATTCGTAACTGCGACAGAGAAAGACAAATACCTATTTCAGAGTTATAACGGGACCGTTTTTTAGCATCGGATGTTTGCAACCTTATATTGCAGTCGTGACGACTGAGTCGTCAATTGTTTTTTATATAGGTAACCGAGATTTACTGCACTAAATAAAGCTTGATTATTTAAAGGAATTGATTTATTTATCGATTTTCAGTTTAGAAGAACAAGAAAGGATTCACATAAGAGCACTTCGCACTTGGGTATAGAAAAGCTCAAAAGAGAGGCGCCATGTAATTTTTTGACCGGCGAACCCCGAACGGAGGAGGTATACAATTCGACTGTCTGCTTTTTTTTGGTTCGTTCGCGCGTTTTATACAGTAAATCTACTCTGATTTTGATTCAGAAGGAGAAGGCTTGAGATATGGTCCCATATTCATAAAAACGCAAATCCGAAATACCCTTCCCTCCGAAAACCGACCCCGAAGGAGGTGTAGGGGGCAAATTTTCTCGAAAATCTAAGTTGGTATAATTAAAGATAAAACTGTATCCGAAAACGTTTAAATTGAACATTTTTTCAAAAGAGTTTTCGAGTAAGAGGCATGTTAAATTCACAAATATATTTTTGCTATGTTGAAAGGGAATTTCTTTCAAAAATTGAAAATTTTTAGGCACTACATGAAAGACAATTTGTATCAACATTTATAATGAACATTTTTTCCTTACAATAGAATTAATATTATTTCGTACTTTTCAGTGCACCAACTAATAACGTTGGTTTTTTTAAATATTTTATATGCAGACTATTGAATGTGAATAAGGCGTTCCATTAAGTCAAATAAGAGTTTCAGTTTCCAGGCCTTATGTGGACCTTAAGAATTTTAGAAAAAGAAAATAACCAAATAACGTCTGTCAAATACAAGAAAACTACAGACCTACTCTTTTGTGGGCGGTCATCTTCATTTATTAAAAGCCTAGGTCTTACATCAATCATGTAAGAATATGACAGAAGAATTTGCTTTAATCTCCATATTATTCTAACTAAATCATCTCAAAGATGTAAATATATGCAGACAGATTGTTAAGAACTCGTTGTTTTCCTTTTGAATTCAATAATGAGCTTTTGAATTTGAGTACCTACATAAAGTTATAATACTATATAAGTAGGTATATATCTATCGGTGCGATCCTTAAGATTCACACAATGAATTTGCCAGTAGATCTATACTGCAATAAAGATGAGGGGAACGTGACGAAAAGTTGAATCTTATTAGAAAACATTAAAAGTAGTTTTTGTAAATAATTTCTTCTTGCTTTTCATCAAAACAGATTTTGAAATAAGTTTCAGATACAAATTGTTCAAAATGTTATCAAGTGCATTGAAATATTGGTTACTTTTATATTGACAATTTTTATTTTGTCTTTATGTTGAAACTACTTTTCTAACCGATCACAGTCATCAACTAGATTTTCTTTGATTATTATGATACTGATTCAGGTATCGAAATTCGATCACTATAGACTATGAATTTTAGATTTAATAATTTTTTTCAGTTAACAAAACACTGCTTCAGAGAATATATAACTATGCATTCAATAAAACCAGCTTAAAGTTGGTAGATATATTTTTTTTATTTTGAAAAATTCATTACAAACACACGTGCATAAACTCACAAAGACATCATCTTCCTTAAAAAATGGATGCCTTGGAGATATACAAATTTTAAAGTAATAATAAATGAAATATAAAAAAATGTATACCAATTTTTTCCAACAGTTTTATTTTTTTATCATTAAAGCACTAAAGCATATAAATTACCACGTTGGAATGTGCAGGCTGAGCTTTGCCTCTGTTGTGACATACCTACCTGAATGCAATAATACAGGTAAAGGCGTAAACTGATTGTTTACAATGTTGCCGCTTTTTTCTGTCTAACTGCTGTCTGGGTAAATATGAACCTATAATTTTTAAAGTTTATGCAGCTGCCGTTCCATTCCATTTTTATAATATCGAGGAAATGAAGAACTTAGAATTTTTTCCAACAGTTTTATTTTTATTATCATTAAAGCACTAAAGCAAATAAATTACCACGTTGGAATGTGCAGGCTGAGCTTTGCCTCTGTTGTGACATACCTACCTGAATGCAATAATACAGGTAAAGGCGTAAACTGATTGTTTACAATGTTGCCGCTTTTTTCTGTCTAACTGCTGTCTGGGTAAATATGAACCTATAATTTTTAAAGTTTATGCAGCTGCCGTGTCTGTTACATTCATGCCTTAAAAAGGATGAGGTAGTTGTGTAATTTTATTTAAATTATATTAGCGAGAGGCATACAGTTTGATGGCAAACTGTGTAATGTGTAAAATGATATTGATTTTGGTATCTTAATATTACAACTACAAAAACACAAAAGTTTTATCACTTTCACCGGACAACTGTTTCGGCAACAAAGATGGCATCTTCATGGGTAAACCTGTCATTGTGGCAGTAATAGTTTGTGCAAGACTATAGGTATGTACTGTGTATTTATTTATTGTATAGGTACCGTCGAATCGTATAACATCGCAATTTTTCGAAAACTGTTAAAAATGATAGGGACATGGCACTACTGGAGCAGTTTTCTGTTAATTCCAAAGATGTCCGAATTTTCCAAGTTATATCTTGTACCTACCATGGTAATCAAATTTGGTACAAGTCAGGTTCTGAATGACTAAGATAAGCTTCAATAATCACCATGATCAACCTGTTTCATAAGATTCCAAACTAAATTCTCACAAAAGAAAAAAAAAGTGAAACAATACCAAGTTTTATGAGTTTAATGTATTAAACAAAATTTCACTAGTCTTTGATCTATTGTCTTTGTGAATGGTTTTTATAAGGCCATCTTTTAAAATTCTAACGGTATCTTGTTTCCAGAGTTGTACCAGTAGTCCTAGCAAAATTTCTGTGCATTTGTATGGTGACTTATCTATTGAAAATAGATGATAAAAATTGATACCGTATTTTCGAACTATTTTTCTGAGATAAGTTTAATGGTGAAAAAATAATTGCTTTTGTGTTTTCCAGTTATAGCAAAAAAATCAATATTGCGAGTTCTAATTTTGACATAGATACATTTTAACATTCAAGAGTTATTTATATTCAGTGGTTTTTAGAAGGATAGGTATCTGTGCGTATGAGAATGTAGGGAAAATTTCGATGCTTTTACTGGGTAAATTGTCAACTACTGAAAATAGAGAGAAATCAATGCTGAAATTCTGACATCTTTTATGAGCAACTTCCAAACAGAGAAGGGATACGAATCGATTGTCGATATGTCTGCTTTTTTCACCGACTTCCTAAAAGAAAGACGTATAAAACATGACATTGAATTTTTATGTATGTAACATCGTGGAGCGCGTGGCTGCGAGGTGACGTTTGCTGATTTTGATCATTTAAGTAAAGCAGCTCCAGAGTACGGCCAACGAGGTTGGATGAGCGCGTTCAAATTATCCTGGCTGTCGCCTTGCATATACTCCCTATTTCACAAGGCAACGAGAAAACCTAGTTAGTATAACTTCTCTGAAATGGTATTTTTCAATATTTATCTTGTGATAACTGTTGGTTCGGAATCCATGTTGACGTAAATTTTCTTTGTTAGTCTTGTAGAACATAGAATTCTCTTCAAATATATTCACTTGAGAATTTCTTGAAAAATATAAGGGTTTTGTAGTTAACCCTCTGAGAAGGTCTAAATTGTATATCATTCATTTCAGAAACAGCTGGTAATAACTCAAAATACAAAGATACTGGTTTATAAATTAGAAAAACTTCAAGTATATAAACAAGTAATAAGAAACTATCTAATCTAGACGATGACCAATGAAAAATAGCTGATCATATAATAAACTTAAATAAAGAATAAAAAAGACGAGTATAAAAAGAATTCAACCAAGAAGTATAACAGCGCACCCAAAAAAAACAATAGAAGATAATGATTTCGCTGTTAAAAAAGCTTTTTTATATCTACACCGAATAAGAGGACATAAAGACATTTATACAGGAATAGGAGCCCTTCAAAAAAGGAAACTTGGTAATCAAAGAATTACCAACCGAGGAGAATCAAACGAAATGTTGTATTGATTGGAATAGCAAAGAGAAAATATATTTAAACCTACATCCTAGCCAAAAAGTGTCAGATATAAAAGGTTCGCTTTTAGAGAATACAGAGGATATTAAGACAATAGGGAGGTGGATTCTGCGTAAACATATAATCTAAAAATAATGTAATAGAGAACAATGCGAATAAAAAAAACAATGGAACAACAAATGAACTGGAATCATGAAGAGGGTTTTTCTCATCAAAGCTCATTATCTGGCAATAATACACACATAATAAGATCTAGCTCAGAATTGACAGAACTTAATAAACTTAAACAAAAATTCCCAGAATTAAATGAAAATTATAGAATAAAAAAGAAATAACATTCAAAGTTGGTAACTGCCTCAAAACGATCATTTTATGAAAATAGAATTTGCGTATCCGAGAATCCAATTCGAGAAGTTTGGAAGGTGGTGTCAGAAGTGACAAATAAATCAAAACATTTTTGGAATCTAGAAATAAATATTGATGGTTGTAGAGAGTGTGATCCCAAGGTTATCTGAAATTTTTTAAATACGTTTTTCCAACAAGAACCTTTAAATATTTTTGATAATATCAGAAGGGATGCCAATTATAAACCTAATATAGAGAGAAATGTTAAAAGTATGTATCTCCGCCCAGTGAGTGTGACTGAAGTCAAAGCGATTTTAAACAAGAAGATAAACAAACAAGTGGATTTTAAAAAAAAAAAAATAAAAATAGTTTTTATTAGGCATCCAAGATTTAAACCGTACCGATGAGTACCTATTTTGCTCTCCTCTCGATTTGAACTATATTTATGTATATCTGTTAGCCAGCAACAGCAATTCCATAACAAACTAATGTTTGTCTACCACAACACACATAACAAAAGTGTAATATATACGACGATCTGCCAGAGAGGACCTATATACCAGAGAACAGAGACGTATTTATACACTTCATGCTCGTGCGTAATTCTAGTGACGGATCCCATTTGCAGACGTTGTTCCATGTCGAAGAAAAAGTGATCTTGCTTGAATGAGATAATTATAATTAATAAATATTGGGTCACACTTGGGGCTTAACAGGCGGCGAGATGTCAGCGATCTAAGTTCGAATTCGAAATTTCAAGTCTCTAGACCGTATGGGGCCTGAGAAATCGTTGCGGAGTCCATTGATACAAGAACCGAAAGTAATAAAAACTATTTAAAAATCATCTGGATTTGATGATATTTCAGGATTTTTATTAAAGCGAATAGCAGACCCCATAACACGAGTATTAACATATCTAATAAATCTTACCTTTAACAACGGTTATTTTCCTTCTATTTTGAAAACAAATAAAATTATACCTATAATCAAAAAAGGTGACAGTCACTGTGCGGAAAATTATAGGCCGGTAGCATTGATCTCTGTTTTTTCTAAAGTCTTGGAATATTGCTTCTTGAGTCGTTTGGGCAATTTGGATTTAGGAGGAAATGTTCAACATTAACTGCTATTCACCATTTCTATAAAAGAGTGATAGAACACCTTGAGCATAAAGAATGTCCGGCTGGAATCTTCTGTGATCTTAGCCGGGCATTTGACTGTCTGGATATTTCACTCCTTATGAACAAGATGGAAGCATATGGTATAAGGGGACCTGCCGCTGAATGGGTTCTTAAAAGATCAAAAACAATTTGTCTCTGTACCATCTAGTATGGGAAAAGGGAAATGTACTTCTGATCCCCTAAATATTAATATAGGCGTACCTCAGGGCTCGGTGCTGGGGCCCATTCTATTTATTTCTTATATAAATGACATAATGCGCCAAGTAGATCCTGATTAGCTTGTGACATTATATGCTGATGATTCATCATTTATTGTGTCAACCAAAAACAATGAAATAGAAGGGGCATGTACTGCCGGTCTTAGAATTCTCTTTAGATGGTTTAGTAATAATTATTTATATCTCAATAGCTCAAAAACCACCTATATAAGATTTCATACTGCCCAGAATCATCAGAATCTAGATATATCTTTGACTGTGGGATCTGAGGCTATTTCTCGATCTGACAACACCAAGTTCTTAGGATTGATTTTAGATGAAAATTTAAATGAGAAATTTAAAATGTGTCTTAAATTTGAAACAACTAATATTTGTTTATAATGCCTATGTAGGATCTAGGCTGCACTATGGCATATGTCTCTATTCAAATTTTTGTTACTCAGAAGAGGGTCATAAGATGTATCCAGGGCCTTACGCAACAGGAATCATGTCGTACGAAGTTTACTAAATTAGGTGTAATGACTCTACCAGGCATATTTATTTATGAGATATGTAAATATATATTTCTGAATAAGTCGAAATTCCCCTGTAATTCTGATTTTCATGAACATTCTACTCGAGCAAAAAATGATCTTCGTGCTGTCAAATGTTGGCTGGAAATCAGCAAAAATTCCCCAAACTACCTGGGCATAAAACTTTTCAACCATCTTCCTGAAACTCTCAAAAATAGCCACACATTTTCTCGTTTCAAAAAAGAACTCAAGGAATATCTGATAAAGAAAGAGTTTTATAATTTAAATGAGTATCTTCAATATTAGAATAAAATGTATATTTTCACGTTTCTTTAGATAAGTCCTTGACCCTATACATTAATATTTATATTTTATATACCTATTGCTATGTATTTCTATGCTTTGTTTATAGTTTTATTTATAAGCGATAGATTATAAGTAATAGTAACTGTATTTATGTACTTAGATTGACGCATTCCATACACAATGTTTTATTGTTTGTTTGGAAATAAAGGATATTATTGTTATTATTATTATTATTATTATGTGTTAACTGGATACCCCTACAGGGGAGCATATACCAAACAAAACAGACTCCAATAATTTTAACTATCCTGCATATCAACATTCTTGGTGGGTTAGCTAAGACAGATCTAAATATAATTGTGGATAAGGAAAATGTGAATATTCTTTGTGATACTGAACACTGGCATGATTATAATTGTATCTATATGAGTAACTTCCATAAAAAACTTTGAACGCGTATTCCTAAAGTACTAGAAAAGAAAAAGGGTGCACTTGAATATTTATCAAGACCAACATAATAAATTGTTAGAGGTTTGTTGGCAAATGAAAGACGAAACACTTGTCTAAATTAGAAACAACCGATTTATTAAACCAAAATACAAAATTATTGAAATGAAGAATGATCGTGAACAAAGGTTGAATCGTAACTGAACATAACGGAAAACTCGAATTGAACTAAAACGTAAAGAGGGCGCTGATGCCCTCGTGGTACGGGTGGTGGTCGTAACCGGCGAATCACGTGATCTCTAACACTTCCCCTCGACCAACAACCGGAGAAAACCACTGAGTTATCCTGGTCCACGGGATCCAAGACCGAATCCTTGGACGCACTTCTCGTGCTTCGGTCTCGACAATCCTTTTGTCAATACGTCGGCGGGCATCTCGTCCGTCGGTGTGTACTCGATCGAAATCATCCCCTTCTTTTTAGCATCTCGGACGGAGTGATGTCGTATGTCGATATGCTTCGTCCTGGAGTGAAACATAGGATTCGACACGAGTTTCTGTGCGCCTATGTTGTCGTTTCGAAGAGGGACAGCTCCGAGTCTCTTTCCAAAATCGCCAAGCAGCCTTTTCATGTACAAGGCTTCTTTCGTTGCGTCTGACAGAGCCATGTACTCGGCCTCTGTTGACGACAATGCAACCGTAGGTTGCTTCCGGGATTTCCAGCTTACCGCTGCGCCGCTCATGATGAACGCGTACCCTGTGTACGACTTTCGGTCCACGATGCAATTTCCCCAGTCGGCATTGTGCTTATTTCGCAGAACAAATCTGCTGCCAATGACACGTTGTCCCGTGGGAAGTCTGACCAGCTTCCACGTGTTGTTCCGGATTAACGCAACAGCCTCCTCTGCCATCGCTTCCAGCCATTCTGCCGAGTCTTCACCAGAAACTGCCTCGTTCACCGGAATTTCTGCGACGTTCGCTTCTTCCCCTGGTCGGATACAGCACAGTTTGCGCGGTCGCCCGCGTTGCCCCGTTCTAACCACTCTCGGTCGTCCTGGTCCTTTTATAGGTGGCGCGATTTGTCGTTCCTGAGGAGGAGTTTCAGGCTCCTCTGCCGGTTGGTCCTCTTGATCCGAATCGTCGATTTCATCGGGTGGAAAACCTCGGAAGCCTTCTGGAAATTCCAGTTCGTCGTTCTCGAGTTGATTTTGCACGACTCTCCGCTCGTCTCGATCCTCGTCTCTCGGGATAAGTTCAATCTCCAATTCATGAACTTTGTTTCTCGGCTCAACTCGAACCTCATCCGGAAGATCCTGCGGAAAAATGTCTTCAACTGTCACGTCGCGCGCAATCGGCTCTTCTCGGAAAGTGACATCTCTGGTGACCTCTATTGCCCTCGTTTCAGGTATCCAGATCCGATACGCTTTCGACTGCTCCGAGTAGCCCACCAGGATACCTTCCTTCGCACGTCGGTCGAACTTCCCCTTGTTCGGGGCTTTTTCGAGGCAAAACACCTTGCTTCCGAAATCTCGCAGGTGATGTACGGCTGGCTTCGTGCCGTGCCACTGCTCGTGTGGTGTTTTTCCGTCTAGCTTCTTGGTTGGACATCGGTTCCGAAGGTAGTTAGCGGTGTTAACCGCTTCCGCCCAGAACGATTGAGGGAGGCCGGATTGGGAAAGCAAACATCTAGCCGCCTCTTCGAGAGTTCGATTCTTCCTCTCGGATACACCGTTCTGCTCAGGCGTGTGTGTCGTCGTGAGTTCGCGTCGGATGCCCTCAGACTTCAGGAAATCGTTGAATTCCTTCTTGTCGTACTCACGGCCGTTGTCAGATCGAACGCACTTTATTTTCAAACCGTGCTGCTTCTCGACGAGGGCCTTGTACTCGCGAAACATCTGGAATGCTTCGCTCTTCGCCTTCATGAACCGAACTTCCGTCCATCTCGAGTAATCGTCCGTAAACGTGATTACGTATCGGGATCCAGAGTGTGATGCGACGCGCGCAGGGCCACAGACGTCCGTGTGAATCACCTCGAGCTTCGAAGTCACGCGTTGCGACTCCTTCGGGAAAGGCCTTCGCGTCATTTTGCACTTGGTGCAAGTGTCGCAGACGAGGTTGTCCAGGTTTCCCTTCAGCTCCAGTCCACGGATGGCTCCGCTCTTCGCAGCTGCAACGAGGTCACGAAAGTTCAGGTGACCCATTCGACAATGCCAAAGTTGCGCCGAATTCTCGTTTCGTCCTGCTGCATCCACTGCGTTCTGACATCCTTCGATGGGGGTGGCCTGCACGAGGTACAGGTTGTCCTTGCGATTTTCGACCATGTACGTAACACCATCTCGATCAAGGATCTCAGCTTTCTCTTTGTCGAATACGACCGAGTAGCCGTGATCGGTGATCTTCGACACCGACAGGTCTCGGGAACGTGTAGTACCTCATTGAGAGTGATTTTCTTCCGTAGGCCATCTACGTCCGTCTCAATTTTCGCCGTTCCTTTTGCCCGTATCTCCGCCGTTGCACTGCTCGCCAACTTCAGCTTTCCCGTTTCACTCTCGTCCAGCTCGGTGAATCTCGTCGCGTCGCCGCATAGATGAGAAGTACATCCGCTATCGAGGCACCAGATGTCCTCGACGTCGCTCGCAGCGATTTGGCATGTGTCGCTCTTCTCAAATATCGCGAGCATCGACGCATTATCCTCGACCTTGCTTTTCTTGCCTTTTTCCTTGCAGTCAACTGCCTTGTGTCCTTTAATTCCGCACTTCGAGCACTTGTAGGGGAAATAAGTGTCCTTTTTGTCGCTCTTCTCGTTCGAGTTCCGAGCTGGTTTCTGTTGTGGCTTTTTGCCAGGAACCTTCTTTTTCACAAACATGGCACCTTGGTCACCAACCGACGAAGTGTTCTCGCGTTTCCTCGCGTCACTCTCCTCGATTATTTTGGTGCGCAGGCTCTCGACGTTCGGCAGTTCGTCTCGACTTTCGATGGCGATTCGAAAACTCTCGAAACTTGCAGGCAAACTGTATAGCAGCTGAATGGTGAGTTGATCCGGGTCCAACTTGACGTCCATTTCGGATAGCTTGTCGACACTTCCGAAGAACTGGCTCAGGTGATCGCGTACGTCGCTACCTTCCGCCATCTTCTGCATCATCAGACTTTTGAGCAAAGCGGCCTTGCGAGCCGGCCCCTTCGACTGATTCGTGCTCTCCAGCTTGAGCCACATCTCACGAGACGTTTTGCAGTGTTTCACTGCAGCTAGCTGGTCATCACTGAGCGCTAGGGTGATGTCCGACAAAGCTTTTTCGTCGTTCGTCGACCACTTTTGGACTTCCTCGGCGTTTTCGTCTGTCGGCTCGGGTTTGGTCACAGTTCCGTTAACATAACCCCACATGCCGTTCTTGATCAGAACAGCACGCATTCTCAATTTCCACATATCGTAATTATCTCGGCCTAGGGCCTCGATATGCACCGTACCACTCGTACTCATGTCCGCGTTTTATTTATCACCACGCGTGTTATTGTCCGAAACACCGGTGATCACAATCGTGTCGCGTGTTATTGTCCGAAACACTCGCGATTGTTTTCACAAACACCAAACAAGTTCAATCGCGTCTCGTGTTATTGTCCGAAACACTCGCGATATACTTTTGTTTTCGTTTTTTGTTCACTAGCGATCGGGTACACAATTGTCCAAGAACGCGTTCTTTGTTCTTTCTCGCTTCGCCTCGAAGCTACTCGAAAAAACAAGATGGCTGCGTCGCCGACACGCCGCTCTCTAAAATGCTGGCCGATCTCGTGGAGGTTATTTTCTTCGGTTTATTTAGACCCGCGTGTTTATTTGCCTGGGCCCATAACCTGTTAGAGGTTTGTTGGCAAATGAAAGACGAAACACTTGTCTAAATTAGAAACAACCGATTTATTAAACCAAAATACAAAATTATTGAAATGAAGAATGATCGTGAACAAAGGTTGAATCGTAACTGAACATAACGGAAAACTCGAATTGAACTAAAACGTAAAGAGGGCGCTGATGCCCTCGTGGTACGGGTGGTGGTCGTAACCGGCGAATCACGTGATCTCTAACATAAATGATTTTAGTTTTAAATGTCAATTTAAACAAAATTGTGTATTTAAGGTGAATTCGAGGTATGTGGTGAAAAAACAAGACTAGATTCAAAAAAATCTTTATTCATTCTTACCGTCTATAGACCTCCAGACTCCACTAACTTTAATACACTTATCAATCAATTGGAGCTACTAATGCATAACCTCTATTGTGATAATGATCAATATTTTATCTGTGGTGACTTTAATATAAACTTTTTGAATTATAGTAGCCATAAAAATAGTCTTTTCAATGTATTAAAATGGTTTAATATCAAGCATCATATAAATGTTACATCCAGAATAACAGGGACAACTTCCAATGGTACAGATAATTATTTTTCTAATTTTGCACCTTCCAAAACAGTTTATCAAAAGAGGGATGGTATGATATGTATGCAGCTAATGAATTTCATGAAAGTTCTCGTTATTTTTGCATCTTTTCTACATCCTTACAACACAATTTTCACAAAAACAATGAAAAAGATTAAACCAAGTAAAATAAATATCATTTTTTTCAGAATTCAAAGAATTGCATAATTACTTTTGTGAAATGAACAGGGAGAAGAAATAGAAAACGAAAATTACACCGAAAGTTATAGAAGGCTGAAAAGGGAATACAAAAAAATGACAAAAAATATCCGCAAGAAATAAATAATGATAGAATTCAAAATAGCAGTAACATAATGAAGGAATCGTGGAACATAATAAAAAAAATCAAAGGGAAAACCAAAAATTAATTTAGCTATTCACTTATAATTGAAGTGGGAAAAAATTGACACCCATAGAGAAAGCTAGTTTCATCAACAACTATTGCATAAAAATAAATCAAAATCATACTCCAAAGTATAGTTTGAAAATTTATTCACCTTACAGAAGTTTTTTCTTTTTCCAAACACTGAGGAAATTGTTTCAATCATATATAAATCCACATCTAAACCAGCAGAAGGTACTGATTAATTAAATTAATTAATTAAAATTAATGCTAAAATTCTAAAATCAGTTGTTACATAAACGAGTATTGCCGAGCCCATATCCTACGTAATAAACGATTTTTTCATTCATGCTTGTTTCCTGATATAAAATAATCCAAAGGTATTCCTATTAATAAACATAAACGATCAGCAAAGAATATTGAAAACTATCGGCTAATTTGTATACCAAGCCAAGTCACTAAAATATTTGACTTAGCTTACTCTTCACGACTTACTGAATATCTCGAGCATTTCAATGTGTTACCAGAAACCAGAAGTTCAGAATGGATTCAGAAGAAAAAAATCCATAATCACAGCCATTGAAGTCTGCTTGGAATTCACTTAAGCACTTAATAACAAAGAGAAACACTCTGGGACTTTTTATGATTTCAGCCGAGCATTTGACACAGTGGATCATAATCTCTTAGTGCAGAAGATGTACGGAATGAAAATACGTGGAAATCCTTATGATTGGACAGAATTGTATCTATCAAATAGAACTCAAGTCATTATAAACAACAATGTTAAATCTGATCCACTTCAACCTATAATGGGGGTTCCACAAGGTTCGATTCTTGGCCACCTATTATTTGTCGTCTTTTTCAATGATTATTACAAGTAAAATGGTCTAGAATTAAATGCAATAAAGACCCAGTTCACCTGATTATAAACTTTGCCTACATATACATAACAAATCCATCAAAAGTGTGAAAACTATGAAAATTTCTTGGATAATAGTAGATTCCAAACCTCCCTGGGAAGCTCACATAAATACATTAACTACAAAACTAAGCACTGACTGTTATATGATAAGAAACCGTATTGGAACTTTGTTTTATGCATTAGTACAATCAACCGTTCAATACGGCTTAATATTCTGGGGTGCATCACACTTTGATAGAGCCCCCATAGCTGAAAAAAAATCTGAGGGCTATGTATAATGTGCTACCGCCACCAGCAACATCTTCTTGTATTAAAAAGCAGAGACACTAACATTACCTAGTATTTTTATGTCTATTAATTTTGTATACAAAATAAGCATTTTCTTAAGAAGAATAAGGACATACATTCCTAGAATACAAGGACGAAAACATATATTCGTCAGCCATTTTCACGCCTAGAAATCCGATAACTTTCAGCAATGCACATTGGAATTAAGTGCCTCAATAAGTTCAGTATACATAGTCATAGTGGATACAGAGGTGGATATACAACCCAATAACTTTAATAGCTTTCGAAAGAATGTCGAATCATTCTTAGCAGCATTTTACAGAGTAGAGCAATTCCTCAATTTTTAAAGATAGTGTTAGTCCTATATATGTCCTATGTACAATAATAAATTGAAATATATTTATATTCTCAATTTTCTTTGTATTTTATATATATTAGTTTATATGTAACGTATAAGTCTTACAGATGAATAAATTTATTTCGGTCTTTTTATTTATGAATTAAATGCTATAAATCTGAATTGATTGCATTCGCATTAATAATCATATTTTTGAGATTGAGATTTGTATTCACAATGATGTAGGTTCGATCACAACGAAACTGTTTTTTTCACATCATCATATTATTTTAACATTTTTCTACTGATTTAGTGATTAAACAATAATTTGTATTATCGATGATGAGAGAAGATGTATAATTTATTTCTAATATTTATTTCCGTTTTATTGTGTGATCAAATTATTGTCAAGTATCTAAAAGCTACAAGTTGATTTTGCACTGCCCAAGGGGCGTGTTAGTTATTTACCATTTACCATAATTTTGATGTTTGAGTTCATAATCTTCTATAGCTGATGAACATCTCCCAATTTTTTTTAATGTTTACATGATGTATTGCTATTTTATTCTATTTAATGTATCATCTAGATAATAAAGTCGTTCCTAGTATTTTTAGTTATTTATAGCTGAGCGTTTGTCACATCGAAAAAAAAAATATAAATGCAATGTAAGTAAACGTTCAACAAATTTGATTACTAATGAACAATCAAAAATGTGATAAATATATTTTACAAAAAATAAGGGCCGACTCTTATCCGTTGGTGCTAGCTATATCGACGCCTGCAATTGGAAAGATGGAGCGAAAAATCTTCTATCTACCAACATTTGTACAAGTTCTAAATTACCAGTACCAATAGAATTATTAATATTTTATATTAACTAATAAAAAGCGGACCTTTTTTATAAAAAATATTTATTTCACCCACATTCGATGAAAATCTGCTATTTTCAATGCTTTTTAAGGTTATTTTTTGTGTTGAACCCAGGTGGATTAGATTTTAGATATCTATAGATCTTTTCAAATATACTTTATAGGCGGTTAAAAATTATAACATATTTATTTTGGATATAAATTGAATTAAATCTAAGCCACTGGGATATTTTTTCACGGAATTTTTATTATTGTATCAGTTCAGCTTAAATTTTAATCTTCATAGAGACTATTGCATTTGGCTCTTTTTATCATGTAAATAAGAGAAACGATGGCTGCGCATAATGTACAGGAAGAAGACGTATTGAATAGAGGCTTATGGAGACGGGTAACAGGGAGGCAGCAATAAGCTGTATTTTATTCTGAAATACTACAGAAATGTAAATAAAATCCTGTAAAAATTAAATTAATTAAATTAAAATTATATTGTGATTCGTTTGGTATTGGAAAGTTACGTCATCATATACGAATTATAACATACAAACAGGAGTATGCTCTTGTTATATTTGTAGAGGTCAATAATAAATTGATTGGTCAACTCTGTAAAACTATACTATTAAATTAAAAAAGTCCTTAGTTGATGACGTAAACACATTGTTACACTATAGTTAGAGAACACTCTCGATCAAATAGGAGGAAATTACCGTGCAGGGATCGGGATCCCAAGTATCAGCGGCCGTCGGTGGTGGTCAACCGATTCCCGGGTCGTCGTTAGCCATCGACCGTAATGTTGCAGATGTGGACCACTTGACCCTTACAACAGCTATAACTACAAGTGTTGAAGTGAAAAAGGAAGACCTTAAGGGAGAACAGGCAGATTCACAAGAACAGAGATTTCTCTCACAAGAAACGTGAAGTTTCTACGATCTCCAATTCTACCCAGGCGAAACAGCTTGAGTGATTCAACAGATAAAAAAAGGCAATAAGTGGCGTCAATGAGGCAACAGAAGCCAATTGCAAGTCAAGGGCAAACTAAAGAAAAGACCTTGACCTTATTGAACTAGCTACTGCTACAGAGAGGGTTGAAATTAGTAATACTCGACGACTTCTAGAAGAGGCAGATAAGGGCAAAGAGGATCAATTGACTGCCATAAAGAAGGCGTTGAACACTATGAAATTAGCGACCGCCAAACAGAAAAACTATCTATGGACATCAAAATAAAATAGTGAGAATAGTCTAGCGGTGATGAAGACCTGTAGAAGCATGTGCCAAAGCGCTATTAACTGGGTAATGTCGAATGCTGCAGCTGCTAGATCTGATGGTTGCACAGTAGTGGAAGCAGACGTAAAAATAGATGATAAGAGAAAGAGATAACAAGTGTTAACAATTGTTTTAAGGAGGATTAAGATAGGATTGATTATTTGCAGGATTAGGAAATTGACAAAAATAACTTAGGGCCAGTTTCATAATCAACTTAAAGGACCTTTTAATTTTAAATTTTCTTTAAAACGAATAGTTCGTTTCATAAACACCTTTTAGGCTAAATGACCCTTTAAATCGGCCTTTAAACTAAAGTGACGATTTTGGGACTTTAAATCCGTAAAGGAGCATTTTAGAAACTTCAAATATCAAATCTGACATTCAAATAATTTGGTGTTTGCAGGTTAAGGTGTATTTATTTGTATTCATTTCAAAGTCTGCAACGGTTCTCTTGTTTGTATCTAGCACACATTGAACATTTGGAAATAATGCTCATTATTTCCATATAAAGTAAACTGCTAAACTTTGAAACTGCCAGGATTATAATTGTGGCTACAGAAGTCTTCCATAACATGGCGATCGATATGAAAGAAGCTGTTTCTGAAGATTGCATAATTTTAAATAATTATATGGATGATGAGAATGAAAACCATAATGAAATTAATAGAAATGTAAGAGGTCAGTTCTGGCAATTATTGATTAATGTACATTTCGCTATTTTATAAATGATATAAATAAACTATTCCTAATATTTTGTCTTGCTATCTGACAAACGGCTGGTCACATTGGTTCACAGACCTTTGCTCACCAGTGAACTTTTGAGGTGTATATCGACTCCACTGATCAAAATGATTATGTTTACATTGTTCAGCTAGAGTAAATGAAACATTATTTAATTTCGGAATCAAAATTTTGGGTGGTTTGTGGTTTTATTGAACGACTCCAAAAAAGGATGAGGTACACAATTTGGTTATATGTTTGCTTTACTTGTATTTAATACAAATAATGTAAAAGACATTCCTTGTATCTGATAACAAGCAGAATATTTATTTATGTTATATGCAAAGCAGCGGGAAACACAAGATTTTAAATTCGAATTTTCACATTCAACATACGTCAATGTGAAATTCTGGAAATTCATAGAATACGAACAAAATTATAATCCTGTGCTCAGACCCGTCTGAAGATAGGCGCTGACTACGTTAGATTCTTATCTCAAGATTGTCAATACAAGAAAAAAATCCTTAAAGGAGTTTTTACGTACGAAGACCTTAAGAAGTGTTTATGAAACGAGTCATTTTTAAAGGAGTATTTAAATGGAGCTTTAAACTAAAGGAGCCTTTAAGTAAAGGAGCATTTAAACTTTTATTATGGAACCGGCTGGAAGATGCCTGGAGTTTGGTCACTCCCAACCAAACTGCTATGGCCCACAAAGAAATAGAGAAGTTGAATACCTCAGATGTGGATAAAAAAGACATACCTAAGAGCAGTGAATGCAACAATGACCCACGATGTGTGGTTTGTTGGAGTAAACACACTTTCTAATTAATTTATATTAAAACTCAACAATAATATACAATTATACTAATAATTAACAAAAGAATAATCTGTAGCGGCAAGAAATGACAGAAGGTTATATGTTATATCTTCTAACGGAAAAATCTGTTCGCTAAGGTTATAATCATAGAACATAGAACACGTTTTGAAACAGAAAAGCATAGATCATGATTTGAATTTACAGAATGACAAAATAATGAGAGTTCTAAATAATGTTCGTCTTGGCAGCTCACATATAGCCAGAGGTGTGAGCAGGTTTGGATTGCTTACATCCAATTCCTGTAGTAAGAAAGCCAGCTTAAGTCTATCGAGGAACAGTTACAACGAAATGTTTGTCAGTCCTAGAAACAACAGGAAAAGGTGCATCGTAACAAGGCTGCAACGATTTCTTAACAGCATCATGTCGGACAAAAACATGAGATGCTGTTAGCAAATTACGATAGATGAAGAAAGATTTAGCAGAATTAAGTTGAAATGAAACTGGGCGGAATTGTCTCATCAACTCCCGAAGGTCATCGACAAAATTTGTTTGATTACCAACATCTTTAGAAGGGTTTTGTAGAATGTCAGCAGGAAGACGAATGGTAGATCCATACGTCATTTCTGCGGGGGTGGTTCCAACTGTGGGTATGATGTAGGATCTTAAGCCAAGCAAGATCATGGGAAGTTAGTTAACCCAATCGCCTGACAATTTTGCTCGAAGGGATGCCACCATTTGTCGATGCCATCGTACGATTATACCATTAGGTTGTGGATGGTAAGCTGTAGTCTTGGGAACGTGCGATTCACTGGAATAGTAATACTGAGGATACAGTTTCTGCGGTAGCATCCTTTATTGTTACATATCCTGGCCAGCGCGAAAAATGGTTGATCATGGTAACAAGGTAGTTGTAGCCTTGAGACGGTGGAAGAGGTCCAACGATGTCTACATTTATGTGTGAAAATAGTGACTCAAGTTGGCTGTAGTAACCTACTGGCGAAGAAGTATGCTTCCAATGTTTTGATTTTTGGCAAGGAATACATGATTTGGCCCTTAAGGTTACGTCTTTCTTCAAAGATGGCCACAATATTTATATATTTATTTTATAAGAACATCTTCAATAGAGAGTACGACAATATTTTTAATGTTTTATTTTTTGTACTTACTTAATTTTTATGTTTTCAAAGATAACATCTTTCAAAAACTTTTGACCATGTACAGTTCATTTCTCATACTAAGGTTGATATATTTTTCATTAGAGACGGAGTGTGGCAACGTAAAATTGTCAAGTTTTTGACCAAGCAGGGTTAATTACTGAGCTATCATTAGAACGGTTAAATTTTAAATTTGAATAATATGATGTCTAGTCAATTGCTGTCAAAAAGTAGATTTATTAGAAAAGGGAATGTTAGAGAAGCTATAAAATTTTAATATACCTAAGGCGTGAAAAGGAAATCCAAGCAGAGAATGATGATTTGATAAAATATATTTGTTTCTTACGGAAAATTTAAGTGTAATGTGTGGTAATATTGTACCTATATAATGTAATACTAGATAAAAGAGGAAATTTCCATAACACAACATATGATGTCCAAATATTGGAAGAAATATCATCAAATGTTAACAAAGATTGTTTAAGGAATGAAGTGACGAAAAAAACATTATTACCAGATTTAATGGTTTTAAAAGAAGCTTATAAAATTGATAATCCTGGGAAATTATTATCGGGTCAAACGTCACCTAACAATACTAAAATGACGACGAACGGAAGATGTATAAGTAATATTCAGCGTTTCTTTGAAGAATATATTTCAGGAAAATCCTAAATATTCGCAATATTTAGTTTTTCAATTTTATTCTTTTGTTATCTATATAAGACTTTTATTTCCAAACCTTCGTAGATGTACAATAAATGCGAATAAAATCGTTTGCGAAGTCGCAGGAGCTCTTTGTTGCCAGCCCACACGACAAGAACGATGTAGTCACCGGTCAAGTGTAACTTTGGAATTTTCTTTTTGTTTTGTTTTTAGAAATTTCTTTTAATTTATAATTTTGTCTACAATGGGTTAAATTTCTTTTAAATTTATATTATTTCTTCCGGGTTGGAATCTTTTTTATGGTTTTTATGGTTTTTTTATAGTCTTTTAGTTAAGAAAAACTTTAAGAATTATCATCTCCACAACTTTGTAATCACTGATTGAAAATGAGATTTTAAAATCTCGAAATATGTCTCAAAGCTTACATAACTCTTTCTAATAAATTGTGGAGAAGACTTTGTGTTTCTTTCCTCTTACCAATCCAAAAGGTGTTGTCACAGCAGTTTTTTGAATATCTTATGTAGCAACCGGTATGTGATGATGAAAGTAGAGAAAAGTTTGAAGATGAGGTGTCTCTACTAGAAAGCAGTGTTAGAATGACAGGGAACGAAGTCCTCATAACAGGAGAATTTAACGCTTAATCTCCTTTGTGGGACGAATGACATCGCGCCTGGAAAGGGAAACTGGCGGCGGAAATGATAACAAGGCTGGACTTAGCTGTTATTTATGTGGAGTTCGCACCAACATACAGCAGATGAAATTCTGCATCTATCATCTTACGCTAGCTAGCCAGAATATTATTAAACGTACTTCTGGATGGAAAGTTTTAGAGGATAAAACTTTAAGTGATCATTCCTACATTTCATTCCATGTAGATGTGAAGGTTGATAGGCAGAAGAACTTTCGAACACACATGAAACCAAGAACATGGAATGCCAAAAATATAAACTTCTAGACTAGCTGAAAAATGGGAATCCAGGCAGTCTCTATTCGGGATCACGTAAAGTGTATAATCAACGAAATCACTTAAATATGTGATAGAGGCCCAAATACAGGCCAAACGAGAATAACCACAGGGAGAACTATACTGATGGACCAAGTAAATAGACGTGTTAAGAAAAACGTTGTTGGTCAAAAGAAATGTGAGACGATCTCGCGGATATCAGATTTTGATTGCATTGTACAAAGGAGCAAGGTAAAGTCTCAAGAGAATCATTAAGATAAGCAAGGCGCGACTTAAGGAGGTGGAGAATGAGTTTTGGAAATTTCCCTATAAGCTACTATGCAAAAAGCTGGGGGTCAACAGGAAAAGCCCGAGTCTCAACGACTAACAATGAGATAAAATAAAGGACTTGTTCCCCAAAGAAGAAATGGAATAAGCAAATTTTCGTAAACAGTCCTTAACTAAGAATAAGAAATACTTCGAAGTTGAAGAGCTACGGAGATGGGATTCCCAATGAGATATTGAAAAGTATCATTGAAGGCCATCTAAAGAAGATGCTGGAAATGTACAATACATGCCTTGAACCAGAAGCGTGGAATTTACTGAAGTTGATACTCCAGAGAAATGGGAATAAGCGTCTGGATAAGACGTCGTGTTATCGTCCCATTTGCTTATTTGATGCGATGGGCAAGATCTTGGAAGGGCTGGTCGGCTGGAGGATCACATGACGTCCATGGGAGGATTCTCATCGAACCAATATGGCTTTCAGAGAGAGGTGTCAACAGTAGACGCAATTAGAGAGATGGTGAGAATAGCAATAAAGGCAAGAGATAAGGGGATATGAGAAAGGTTTTTTGTGCACATTGATATCAAAAACGTCTTCAATTCTCTTAGATGGCAGGATGTGATAGAGCCCTTCAAAAAAACGTTCCTCATGACCTAAAGAACATTTTAAAGACTAGCTAAATCGAAGGCAGATAATTTTCGAGGGAGATCAATGATTCATACAAGAGACGATGAAAAAAGGATCAATACAAGGATATCGTTTGGGGCCATTTTTCTGGAAGGTGGTATACGAAGACCTATTGGGAACTCCATTACCTACTCACGCGAAGATAGTGCGATTTGATGATTACAACAGTATCGTTGTGAAAGCCCTGGAGGATCATGTCCTAGAAGTAAAGATAGAAGAGAGTGTAATCATAATGAAGAGATAGCTAGCCATCAAAGGGCTAGAGGTGGCTGTTGATAAGACAGAAACGGTTCTGGTGACTCTGATCTGCTAGTTCTATTGGTTCGATCTTCGCCATACACATCGCCCGAAGGCAGCGTGTATTGAAAAACCCCATTTGAGTGTCGACTGGACACAATTCCTCTTTAGAGGTGGCGCGATTTCTAAGAGCTCCTCTATAACGCTATTAACTCGAGGCCAGATGCCTCGCGCGCCTAGCACTGCTCAACCATAATTTCGCGGCCGGGCCAGCGCTTTTTTGCCGCCTCCATGAATTTTTAATTGTCGTAGACGGCTCTCTTGTTCGCGTGCGAAGTGGCAAGCGAGAGGGTGCCCTGCCAGTTGATACCTACGTCACACACTATTGTTGTCACGTTCTTGTGGACGATAATATCAGGTTTATATTGGGTACCATCAGGGTGCCGGACTTGAGGCTCTTCCTCGACCTTCATTTTCCACCTGAAGTGGTCAGCGATTTTCCGGGCAACCTCGTTGTGGCAGCGGATTCTTTCCCAGTGGGTGTCTAGGCAGTTTTGAAGCACGTAACTTATTGTCTCGGTCTTACGGCAGCTAGCTTGACAGTCGCGAGCCTCTGGGTTGTTTGACATAAGGCCCGCGACAGCAAGGTTATTGTTCCGAAGCTGGACTGCTCTAACGGAATTACGGCCCGTGCACCCATAGGGTTTATTTATAATCCAGGAGCGGGACGATGAGTTCTCCATTGCCTGTTGCAGCCGCCGTTAAGCGTTCACGCCACAATTGGTCGCCCGGGACGTCGCCGTCCAATCTCTGTATCCTGGCCATGAGTTTCCGGCCTACATCTTCTCGCCCACCTTGTACACCGGCCGCCTGTGAGCAGTGCGTGCATCTGCACAGATAGAGGCGCATTTTTTGGGGTTGAGAGTCATCTCTCTAGCCGCAAAGAACGCCACTGCCATGTCTAGAGAGGATTGCATAAGCTCGGGCTTGTCCGATAAAAGTACGATGTCGTCGGCGAATCCTACAGCACCGACTCGAACACCCTCTGCCAGAGTGCCGCCGACTTGGCCGTCGTTGATGCTGCTTGAGAACTCGTCGGCAGCTATTTTGGGAAGTAAGGGACTCAGTGGATCCCCCTGCTTCACGCCGCGATTTATCTGGAGCTGAGGGCTCATTTCCTAATCCAATTTGATGGATGTTGAGGCGTGTTTCAGGTTGTCCTGGATATAGTTCACCGTTCCCTCATCAATGCCCATCGGTCTTAGGCCTCTCGCGACCGAGTAGCGGGAAATGGTGTCGAAGGCCTTCTTCAGTTCGATGGACACTACTGCGAAGTGTTTTAGATTCAATCTCCGTGTTCTGATGTATGTATCAACTATGACGGCGTTTGCAAGGGAGCCGTCTATGTTCACAAAACCACGTTGGTTCTGGTTTAGCTCGATTTTTGCTTTGAGCCGGTTTGATAGGGCACGATGCATGAGCGTCTCAAGTGCTGAGCCGATTGTAATCGGTCTGTAATTACCCGGGTCCAGTCGACAACGCCCATTGTGGACAAGGGTTGTGCGTGAAGCACTGAAAACCGGGAGTTTTTAGATTATCGTTCCGTCAGACCTGGTCCACCCTAATGCCATCCGCGCCTGGTGCGGAGTTGGCCCATTTGGTCTTGGCTGTCCTCGACTGTGCAGGGTGGATGGACTACTTCCTCATCTATTGGCCTTACCGATAGGATTTTGTCAGCAAGGCTGGCACGGTTAAGGGAGTACAGATCCTGAGACTTTTTGTATAGGGATGCCCTGGGATTTGCTCCTGCACCGTGCTGGCCGTAGTGTCGCTGTCGTCTGCGGCGTTTCTGGGATGACTTATTTCCATTGAGTGGTCCGGATTGCTGGGATGTGCCGGCTCCGTTCTTGCACTTATTTCCAATTTCGAAGGACGATATGACCCACTCGTTTATGGAATAAGTGAGGTCATTCCCGACCTCTGTAAGTGCAATGTCGACAAGTGCCATGGCCCGCTCGTCTCTAAGCTCACCATTTGCCAACATGGTCTTGTATCGCTCTTGGTATTGGACCAGTTTGGTGGGGAGTGGGTTTGATGATCCGAGATTTGCGGTTCTCGGGGACGCATCTGTGATAGGTGCGTGGATTGGTTGGTTTGGGCAGGCTTCGGCAGTCGGGTTGGAGTCCTGGTAGCGGTGTCTCTTGGGGTTGTTGGGGATAATTCTGGAGATGACGATGGCCCTGCAGGAGAGTCTCTCTGTCGCTTCACTCTTCCGTTGTTGGTGGCAGCAATTTAGTGTGGTGGCGCTGCTCCTAGCGAGGGTGATCGTGCCCTGCGCTTTGGTACAAGAACTCGTCGGCTAGGCGAGTCGGGAGAGCTTCCTTCATCGGGGCACTTGCGCTTGCACCCTGGTGGAGTGGGGAGCTTCGCTGGAGAGGGGCCGTGGCAGGTGGTGGGGAGGCCTTATGTTGCTCAGGGACTGGTAGTCCTGAGGCGGGGCTGGATGGCTTCCGGACTAAGACATCGGACAGCACGATGATGCTGGGTCGTACTTTTGAAGCCAGTGATGGTGCGGCTGTCGAGAAGTTGTAGGGGGAGTGGGCAGCTATCGGTATTGGCTTGGTTTTCCGAAGCTGCTCCAGCATGTCCTTATATACTTCTTTATCTCTTCGATGTCGAACTTGGTCTTTTGTTAGCCCAGTTTCCCTGGCAAGAATCACCAGGAAGTTGGATTTCGGAGGAAGTTTTGATTCAATCTCCGCCATTCTTCTGAGGGTCGTTTCCTCTTCTTTTTTGAGGGTTGGGCCGGTTGTGGAGCTGGTCCCTTGAGGGGCTCTATTCTCGTGGAGACGCATCCCCGCGTAGGTAGAAAATTTCGCCCCGCAGATTTGGCATTCAATCCTGCCTCTGGACTCGCAGGTCTTCATATGCTTGTACAAGCTATTTTTCAGTGTATACCGCTTCTTGCACTTTGGACATTCATGGATATTCCCACTGGTTGGTTGTTTTTCAGCTGAAGGAGGAAGAGAGGCAGCAATACTAGCCCTCCTATTGGATTTGGGTAGTGCTATCCCCTTTTGTGCAGCCACGTTGATGGTAACTTGGTTCGAGCGAAGCTCGCTCGTAGTAGTGGGGGAGGGTGGGGACGGGTGTCCCGAGCTCTCGGGGTTGGAGACTTCCTCTGGATCCATCGCGTCGAATGTTACTTGAAACGATGTACGGTCACGGTCGCGGGCCGAGGAACAGCGAAAATTCAAGCCGCGACTAGTAGGTTATAGTTCGAGATCTGAGGCACGGCGCTCGGTAAGGCGCAGGCAAATAAAAAAAAATGGACGCCAGAGAAAAGATGACCAAAGGGTCAAAGGACACCGAAGGGCTTGAAGGGCTGAGGGCCAAAGGGTTCAAAAGAGCGAAAGGGCCGATGTCCAAAGGGCCAAGGGCTGAGGGCCAAAGGGTTTAAGGGCCTGAAGGGCAACGGGATGGGGACCGGAGGTCCTGGAAGAACTTGCCTGCATCTTCCATAAGTTATAATCCCACGGGGTAATCTGTACGCGCCGTTGTCTAATATATCTCTGCTTGCCCTCGTATTATAACAGGCACTAGATCGTTTTGCTGTTAACGTATTTCACTCTGCCCGAGTAGGTAGCAGGAATGCCGTCACGGCATTCCTGTATGTGTTGTTATTATTGAATATTTCTTCTGCAGACTCAAATTAAATAAAAATTTTTGGAATTCCAAGTGCACTGTTATAGGGATTGAGGGCAAAAGGAGCCTCCTAAAATTATGGGATCTTACAGACTCACGTTTTAGGGGTCCCTTCAGACAACTGACGCACTTAAAACTTTTCAGGATTATCACTTGAGGCAGTCACTGCACACGTGCAATCCGATTAATTAAAAGTCCATTAGCAATCTTGGAATTTCGCGTCTATCTTCGTAATTTTAGAAGATAGAAGGACGCGGTTTTCACTAATTTGTTTCTGGTTGTGTAATCGGATTCAATAATGTGATTCAACACTAGATCGCGGCGATTCTACTTTGTTTTACGTTGTAGACGAGCGGATCTGTGCGAGCACAACCTCTCTCTGCTCGACGGCAAGAGAGAGAGTCATTTAGAATGCCAAGACTATTAAGGGAGAGCAGATTACATGGAAGAACTAACTGAACTAACTAACATATCTCGAACTGGATAAAGGTATCTCCTTTGCTCCCCATATAAATAAAGTAGTCATTGAAAGCCTATCACGTCTGAGATGAAAAGAAAAGAAGGTTATATACGAGTGTCATTCACTCAATTATCCTTAATATACTGCAACAGCATCTGTTACCGTAACAGACAAGATAGTGTTCAAGAAGAAGCTGCTTTCGGTCCAGAAACAATTCGCATTGAGAGTCACAAACTAATTCCTGATCTAGAAAAATGCACCAGCAGTATACACGGCAAAATTAAATTTTGGCTGACGCAAGCGTTGACAGGCGTAACTTAACCGATTCCGACTATCTGAAGAGGCATGACCTAGCTGGAGCTTTTAGCGGATATAGGGACTAAATCCTTGACTTCCGCATAACTCAGGGTATAAGATCTTCTATCTTTCCCGGAGTACCTATAATAGGTTATCCCCCTAAAAAAATGTCTTTTTTCGCAACACCTGCCTGGCAAGTCCTACTTTCGAAAACTAAAACGCGGCTAGCGCGGGTATTATTTTCACCGCCAGAATCATGAATTACTTTACGCACTACTGCGAATAACATTGATTTTTCGCACGCGAGCAGCATTCAATTTTTCTATTATCAAAAATTTCAATGCAGTGATCAAGGAAATAACTAATCTATGAAATTTATCATCCAAAGCAGGTGTTGCAAAGATTAATGTTTCCTACGCGTGAGAAAAGGGGCGAAACAGACAATGGGGAAGCAACATTCACTTCTAGGCATATGTCATGTTCGCTCTCGGACTTGTGTGGTTGTGACTTGTGGAGGTAGTGACATATACCACACTCGTTCTACAGCGAATATGATACATACCTAGGCTCATGTTGCAAAAGCAATATTCTCAGATATTCGCCCACTAATGCACTCATAGCATAAACTACTATAACATCGTGCTTCTCAAATGAAGTGAAGTGCGAGTTATTCTTTTTTGATGAATCTAACATATAAAATTATTATCCTGACCTTTGAAATTTCATAGTAAGTACATATTTTCTCATTTATTTCAACAAAATAATTCTAAAATCTGTGACAGTTAGTCGAATTAATGAAATTAATTTCTCGACTGTATTTCTCAGATGTCGTATCGGCTATCGGTTAACATCGTCGTCGTCTCAAATATATTTAAGTTTGCCAGGGTTGCAATTAATTTTAGGATATTGGATCTGGGTACCATATCAAATCAAAAAAGAGGAATCGGCAGTTAACCAGTGCGCTGAAGATGCGACGGGGATGAATATTCATCCCCGAAAAAAACTCTCTGGGACCTGAAGGAAGAAGCTCGCAAAAGAGAGGAAAATTAAATCCGGCACATGGACGGCTATAAGACCAAGCCTCAAAAAAAGGAGAGGTAAGCAAGGAGGCAAGTACTACCGAAGGGGGCAACAAAAAAAGACCCCGAGAGGTATCCAAAACTCCTCCAATGGCCAAGACTAGTTTTTACGGCGAGGTCGCGAAAGGTATCCGGATGGCGGTTATCGACAGACGTCATCCGCAAGTGTTAATAAACCAGGAATAGGCAGACCTGGTCCAGAACAGGATAAGGGAGGCGCTCTTCGCGCGATACGCCCCCAATGTTTCATAAAACGTCCTTCAGCGCAGGGGTCTTATCGATGACCTGTGCAGACAAAGTAACGGTGGAATGGCTCAGGGGCACGATTGGGACACTGCGGGAGGAAGCGGAGTTGACTGTTGTCGGCCTTTCCAGAACGTTACACGGTGCTAGTCTGCGTCCCTAGCCAACAGAAAGATGATACCTCAGAATTAAGGCGGCAAAGGAGGTACTTGATGTGACATTGGCTACAGCGTTTGTTAGCAATTTCGTGACAAACTGGCATGTATCTGATGATGAAAGTTGCTCAGACCACAGGTATATAAAATTCAAGATAAACAGCAAAGCTGAACCAAAAACTTATCGGAATCCCAGGAAATACTTTATATAACTTGAAAAAGCTACTGTGTTAGCGAAACAATTGTCGTTATTAATAAATATTGTGGAAAACTGATACTAGTATTTATCATTATAGATAACAACGATAAAATAATCAATTACCATCAAGTACAGACCAACTCAATCCAGAAATTTTAAGATTCTAGTTTTCGAGCTAGTTTTTGGATCACCCGGTTTAAACAATTATCATAATCTCATAAAAATAATACTAAAGTAGATCTTTTTCTACCAGATTAAAGCCAGGTTAAAATTTTTATATTTCTATCTCGATTTTGAGGTGAAAGAATATATATGCAATTGATGATAAACGGCTTAGCCAAACCGGCGGCGCCAAAACGTCCTAGACCCAAAGCAAAGAAAGACCCATGGAGGAAACACTCCGAGGATGTAGAAAGTACTCAAATGGCTGTTAGACTTCAGAAAATTGAACGTTATTCACTCACTTAAAAATGAACGAGGAGAATACACATCCACGGAAGAGGAGACAATGAAAGAACTGTTCACAGTTCACTTCCCTGGAGCTCAAATAGTACATACACCTACCTCAGAGAACAACCAAAAATTGGTACTTAACTCATTTGAACCCTACAAATCACCCGGCTCAGATGGGATTTATCTAGCACTGCTGCAGCACGGAACAGAACCACTGCACATAATAATTTGCAATGTACTCAGAGGTAGCTTGGCACTCGGACACATACCCAAACAATGGACAAAGGTTAGGGTCATGTTTATACCAAAACCTGGAAAAATTTTACAGGAAACGGAAAAATCCCTAAGACCTATAAGTCTTATGTCATTTATGCTTAAAACTCTAGAAAAGCTGGAAGATAGACATATAAGAGATGGTGTAATGGTTGAAGGACCATTACACCAAGATCAGTATGCATACGGCTTTTCTACAGAAATAGCACTTCATCAACTCGTAGTGAGAATTGAAAATGCGCTGGAAAACAGAGAGCTACTGTTAGCGGCCTTTCTAGATATAGAAGAAACTTTTGACAATACCTCAATAAACTGAATTGTTTCATCACTCCGACATAAACAAGTCGTGGAAACTTGTGTGGCCTGGATAGACTCCATTTTGAAAAATAGGATGGTATTGTTGACTTTATTATAGATACAGTAGATCAATTCGGAACCATAACTCAGTTGAAGGGATTGAAATTGTAGAGAGCAGGTAGAACATTTTTTTAAGGTAGTTATCGCGAGATAGTCAGTGACAAAAGTTTGAGGTTCTATGCGTCAAAATTTTTGGAAAATATGTCAAGATTTATATATTTATTTTATAAGAACATCTTCAATAGAGAGTACGACAATATTTTTAATGTTTTATTTTTTGTACTTACTTAATTTTTATGTTTTCAAAGATAACATCTGTCAAAAACTTTTGACCATGTACAGTTAATTTTTCATACTAAGGTTGATATATTTTTCATTAGAGACGGAGTGTGGCAATGTAGAATTGTCAAATTTTGACCAAGCAGGGTTAATTGCTGAGCTGTCATTAGAACGTTTAAATTTTAAATTTGAATAATATGATGTCTAGTCAATTGCTGTCAAAAAGAAGGATTTATTAGAAAAAGGAATGCTAGAGAAGCTACAAAATTTTAATATACCTAAGGCGAGAAAAGGAAATCCAAGCAGAAAATAATGATTTGATAAAATATATTTATTTCTTACGGAAAATGTAAGTGTAATGTGTGGTAATACTGTACCTATAAAATGTAATACTAGATAAAAGAGGAAATTTCCATAACACAACATATGATGTGCAAATATTAGAAGAAATATCATCAAAATGTCTTCCGAAACAAAGATTGTTTAAGGAATGAAGTGACGAAAAAAACATTATTACCAGATTTAATGGTTTTAAAAGAAGCTTATAAAAATGATAATCCTGGGAATTATTATCGGGTCAAACGTCAAACGTAATATTCAGCATTTCTTTGAAGAATATATTTCAGGAAAATCCTAAATATTCGCAATATTTAGTTTTTCAATTTTATTCTATTGTTATCTATATAAGACTTTTATTTCCAAACCTTCGTAGATGTACAATAAATGTGAATAAAATCGTTTGCGAAGTCGCAGGAGCTCTTTGTTGCCAGCCCACACGACAAGAACGATGTAGTCACCGGTCAAGTGTAACTTTGGAATTTTCTTTTTGTTTTGTTTTCAGAATTTTCTTTTAATTTATAATTTTGTCTACAATGGGTTGAATTTCTTTTAAATTTATATTATTTCTTCCGGGTTGGGTTTTTTTATGGTTCTTATGGTTTTTTATAGTCTTTTAGTTAAGAAAAACTTTAAGAATTGTGATCTCCACAACTTTGTAATCACTGATTGAAAATGAGATTTTAAAATCTCGAAACAATGTCTCAAAGCCTACATAACTCTTTCTAATAAATTGTGGAGAAGACTTTGTGTTTCTTTCCTCTTACCAATGCAAAAGGTGTTGTCACAGCAGTTTTTTGGATATCTTATGTAGCAACCGGTATGTCATGGAATGCTCTGTCAAGGTCGATGTTAGGTTTTCTAATGAAACTTCTTGTTCCATAATAAAGTAAGATGTATTTCTTTATAACAACTATTAACATAAAAGGTGGTGCAACGCCATTTTCTAACTAACTATATTCGAGAGAGTACTACAGTACTACGACAGACCGTAGCTAACATTATTCTGTCACTGTCACTTGTCACACACAAAACTTAGAAGACTAGGATTACCCTATTATCATGTATCTCAGAGCATAAAGGTAGGTTTAGATGATCATATCATTCAACACGCCTCCTTACGTTTATGCTCTTTACAACATAAATATTCAAATAACATAACAATATATTACACTTTTATTACTTGAAGTTTAACAATTCTCTTAAGTACAAAAACTGTTGTTTTCCCAGAGCTTTTGTAAAAATATCTGCTAAGTTTTCATTAGTTTTGATTTTTACTACATCAGTCAATTTAGCCAAATAATTTTCATTCACAAAATGATATTGTATTTCAATATGTTTTGCATTCTTAGTATAATTACCATATTTAGTTATAGCAATAGCACCAGAATTGTCTTCATATATGGGAACTGGATTATTTAGATCAATATTAAATGTTTTTAAAATTTCTTTTATGACAATTATTTCTGATGTAGCTTCAGATAGTGCAACATATTCTGATGCAGTTGAAGATTTTGTTACTGATGTTTGCTTTCGTGACTTCCAATATATTGGATTTTCAAACAGTCTAATTACATAACCAGTAGTAGATTTTCTTTTTAGTAAACTTATAATATAAACAATAGTCACAGTTATTTCTTTCAAAACCAAGATCTCTCATATACTCATGGAAGCAATCGTACCATAAACTTTCTTTTAACCCATACAGAGCTTTATCTAATTTATAGATTCTGTTTGTGCCGTCATTATAACCTTCTGGTTGTTTTAAATATACGTCATTTGTTATTTAACCATTTAGAAAAACAGTTTTTACATCCATCTGATCGATGAAGAAATAGTTTTGACAAGAATAGGATAGTGAAGTTTTAAGTGTTTGAGGTTTAAATACTGACGAATAGGTGTTTTCTATGCCATTCTTTTGCTGAAAACCTTTAGCAACCAAACGAGCTTTAAACGTTCCATTATTCTTCTTCTTGTATACCCATTCAACATCTATTATTGATTTATCTTCTGAATTCTCAACTAACTTCCAGGTTTTGTTCTTGTTCAAATTTTTTATTTCCAAATCCATAGCATTTCTCCATTCTTTGGCATCTCGCGATAATAAAGCTTCTTCATAGCTTGTAGGTGTCATGGCGTTGCAGTAATTCACAAATATTGTCTCATAAACATATCTTTCATCTTTATTCGGTTTTATTTGTCTAACTGATCTTCTCAGTTGTGTACTTTTTTGTTCATTTTCCATTTGTTCAGGGATTCCAGTTAAACTTTCATCATCTTCGGATTCTTCAAAACCTATTTCATTATTTTGCTGTTTTCAATATTTGCTGCATCCTGGAATTGGCTTTTTATCCCACTTAGAATGTCTTTTTATTTCTGGAACTCTAACAAATACTTTACTATCATAAATACGCAAGTATTTCGCATCTGGTTTCTTCTTCATATGGTGTTCTTCTCTCTAAGGTATTAGCTAATGTACGATTTTTCAAGAAAGCTACAGTTTAAACTGCTTCAGGCCAATAACAACGGTTGATTTTTGCTTCAGACATCAAACACCTAGCCATATCCATAATAGTTATATTTAGCCTTTCAGCTGTACCATTGAGCTCATGCACGAGCAAAGTGGAAAAACTTTGAACCAATATAATCCTTTCCATTATCACATCTAATTTTCTTAACCCTTTTATTTGTAATATTTTCGACTTCATTTATATATTCAGATAAACATTAAAAAACTTGACTTTTGTTTTTTACACAGAAAACTTTTACTAACTTACTATAGTCATCAATTATTGTGAAGAAATATTTTTCACCATTACTTCCAGAAGTATTATGAGGACCATTAAGATCAGTGTGGATCAGTTCGAGTATATCTCTTGCTTTAGTTCTATTATTTTGAAAAGGTAACTTGTGCATTTTATTTTCTATACAAATGGTACATTTCGTAAAATTATTTTCAAGTTTTTCAGGCAAATTTTCTACAAGTTTACTTTCACAAAGTTTATTTAAAGAGTTAAAATATATATGTCCTAATGTTCGGTGCTATTTTTCTTTGATAGACATTTTTGTATCCTTTTTATCGTTATCTTTTGACATAATATTCGCTTTGATTCCCGTTTGAATTACAGAGCACTTAATATAATACAAATTGTTAACTTTATTTGCTATTGCAACTAGATCATTCTCTTTATTATAAATTTTACAAATATTTGCTTCGGAAACTATTTTGTTATTCTCAGTGATTCTACTGTAGCTTAAAAGGTTATGGTCCATCTTTTTAACCCATTTACGCCTACCGTCCTTTTAAAAGTATTTCAAGAAGACACCTGTATTTTTCTGTTTCAGCTGTTGGTTTGAAGATGTCGTTAGTGTCACATTTTATTTAGTTGGCGTCTTATACAAGGTCAATCGCGATCGTTAGGGTTTTGTTAAGTTTTGGATAGATTGTGACGGTTAAAAACCGCTGTGTTTCCAGAGATTTTACAATGAGTGACTTATGGTAAGATATGGTCAAACTCTTTAATCTTTTCGTTGTTCTTTTGATCATTCCTAACGAATAACATAATATACTTACCTTTTCCTATATTTGTTGTTATGTTTCACATTTCTCGATCAATCCAGGGGAGTTCAATCGAACGACTCCTTTTAAAAGGACGGTAGGATTATATGCTACTATGCTGTTTTTTGCAGGAATTGGAAAAGGCCGCTAACGATGGCAGAACTCTTAGAGGAATTGGAAAATGACTCTATGCCGGACATTCCTACAGGCATTATAATTTTACCACCCGAAAATGCCAACGAAAACTGCGATACCAATGAAGATTCTGGGGCTGAAGACAATGTAGTTCCAAATAATTTACCCGGAGTGCAACTAAGGGCCCCGGCGGAAATTGAATTTGACGAGGAAGATGATGACTGGGACAGTGATGACGATCTAGCACTGTCCACTTTTGTTGAAAGGCGACCTAAACACATAAAGACGTTTGACTATAATCTCAATGAGGACTTAGAATCTACGTTTGTGCAATGGCAACCACTTCAAACTGCACAAAACCATCGTTCCCCTGGAAATATTTTCAAGCTGTTCTTTGATGAAAACTTGGTAGAAGAAACTGTCAATTTTACAAATATTTATGCACAGCAAAAAAACCGGCCCGGTAACGTTACTGCAGATGAGATGTACTGCTTCATAGGAGTGTTACTTGTCAGTGGATATACAACTGTTCCAAGGCGACATATGTATTGGCAAAATTGCAACGATACCCAGAATAAACTTATATCAGCCGCTATTTCTAGAGATAGATTTCAATTCATAATGAGTAATCTTCATTCCAATGATAATACTTCCCTTGATAAAAATAACAAGTACACTAAATTGCGTCCTTTATTCAACAACCTAAATAAAAAGTTTTTTGATTATGCTCCAGTTGAAGAGAATCACAGCATTGATGAAGCTATGATATGATGAGACATAGCGGTAAGCAATTTATTAGAGGCAAGCCTATAAGGGGGGGTATAAATTTTGGGTAAGCACCCTACGCCTTGGATACACTGTTTATTTTGATCCCTAACAAGGTGCTTCGGCAACAATTCCGGACAAATATAAACACATGGATTTGGGAGTGTCTGTTGTTCTCCAATATGCAGATGTTTTACAGAAAATGTCTTACCAGCCACACTTATTTTTTGACAATTTTTTCACATCTTTGTCACTTTTAAAGGAGCTAAAATTGAGGAACATCAAGGCAACTGGTACTATACGTGAAAACCGGATCCCTAAATCTCCATTTTGCAATGCTGCAGTTCTGAAGAAAAAGACACGAGGTACGTTTGAATGGGGTATTGCCGATAATGAAATCGCTTTATGCAAATGGAATGACAACAGCGTTGTTACTTTAGCCACCAATGCATGTTCAGTTTTACCAGTGAATAAGGTCAAACGATTTTCACAGGCTGAAAAAAAGCATATTTATATAGATCAGCCTCAATTGATCAAGGCATACAACGAAAATATGAGAGGTGTAGACCGTAGTGACCAAAACATAAGTCAATATAGAGTTTCAATGAGAGATAAAAAGTTGTATTTTCCGTTATTTTCCCATTGTGTCGACATGGCCGCACAAAACTCATGGCACCTCCATAGGAATGATGGTGGTACCCTTGACCAACTTCAATTTAGGAGGGACCTAGGGACACAACTGCTCGAAACTTACAGGAAAACAACTAAGAAAGGACCTTCAAAATTTTCAAAAACCGCGCACCAATTCTCACGTTACGATAGACTAGATCATTTAGTTACATATCACGAGAGTCAGCGAAAATGTGCTGTGTGTCACAAAAAAGCTAATTTTTTGTGCCAAAAATGTAACATTGGTCTTCATCCAAAAAACTGTTTTGTGGCCTATCATACTAATTAGTTTTTGAGTTTAAGTTTTTAGTATTTTGCTAAGCATTTTGTAATATACATAAACATATTTTTAAATCTCTATTTATTTTTATAATAGTAGTCCTTTATCCTACCGTCCTTTTAAAAGGACCGCTGTTTTTTCCAAAACTTGAACCCGAATTTTTTTTTATCATTTTTTCTCTTCTTATAGGACTTTCTATTAACTGATTTTAAGAAAAAAATATAAAAAATCGGGAAAAAGTAGTTTCAGGGTTAAATGTGTTAACAAAGTAAACATTTTGAATGGTAACTGTTGACATTTTATCACACATATAAAAGTTACATACAATGGTACCCTTTTTGGTTGCTTGTAGTAAGCGACCATCACCTAGTTTAACATCAGTTGCCCTTTCTAAGATTACAGATTCACAAAAATATTTCTCATCATTAACAATATGGTCAGTACATCCACTATCAAGCACCCAAGTAACCGGATCATTAAACTTTTCATTACTTACAGTTTCATAGTTTACATTAGCCATAAAGACACTGCTGGTTCCTGAGTTATTGTTTGGGGTGTATTGGCCACGTCCTCTTCCACGATAATCACCACGCTTGTTTTGGAAAAGACGTCCTTGAAATTTTCCATGGAAACTTATCCTGTTGGCATATCCATGATCTTGATTACCTCGTGAACCCTGTGGAAGTTTTTGGCTTCTTGGATATGTCCCAGCTCTGCAAAATTTTTGTATGTGTTCAAAGGATCCACATTTGTAACACTCACGATGATAAGTATTTGACTTTGATGCCATAAACACATTTGACCTTGATGTTCCTTCATTGAAACTTATTGTTTTGCCTTCTTCCAAAGTCTTCAGTTTCACCTTTTGTTTTAAATATTCACATTTCCTTTCTGATTCCGGAAGAATGTCTATAAGATCACCCAAATGACTGTAGGAGCTTGGTAGAGCTTTCAACATACAATTCAGCTTTTCAGATTCTGTTACTGTAGCTCCAGCAGATTTCAGAGCATTTATTGATTTTTCAAACACATCGAAGAAAGAATTCACATCTGGATAATTTTCAAGCTTAATATTTTCAATTGCAGTACGATAGACTATCTGCAGCGCCGTTGATTATTTATTATACATTTCGTCCAGTTTAATCATTAGCTCTCGTGCAGTATTTAAATCTGATACATACTCTAACTGCCTATTGGAAATAGCGCTGTAAATATAATTTATTGCTTTAATTTCCATCATATTCCAGTCATCTTCCTTGTCTGTATCGGCCTTTTCCCGGGTAATTACGACTTTACACTTTTTAAACTCCAAAAACTTGGATATGCGTGTTTTCCAATGTCCAGAGTCTGCACCATCGAATATCGGTATAGCAACATCATCGCATTTCATAAACGCCATTTTCACTGGTTCGTCAAATGTCTGTGTGCACATGTTCTCTTACCAATTATTACTTATTTTAACAAAACTTCATTAACAAACGGTACACTACTTCTTTGTGCGAAACCACGGACTGCTACCATGTTAGGTTTTCTAATGAAACTCCTTGTTCCATAATAAACTAAGATGTATTTCTTTATAACAACTATTAACGTAAAAGGTGGTGCAACGCCATTTTCTAACTAACTATACTCGAGAGAGTACAACGACAACGACAGACAATAGCCAACATTATTCTGTCACTGTCACTTGTCACACACAAAACTTAGAAGACTAGGATTACACTATTATCATGTATCTCAGAGCATAAAGGTATCATTCAACAGTCTACTTTGCTGAAGAATTTCTTGTTATATAGTTGGGAATTGAAATCTTGCAAATTAGGGACTCGATATCTATCAGGACGAGTTATATTATTAAGAGCTCTGTAATCACCACACGGCCTTCCATTCTTTTTCGGTACTATATGGAGGGGGCTTGCACAACACCTATTAGATGGTCTGCAATGCCCATATCAATCATATGTTGGAATTCCAGCCGAAATTGTTCAAACGTGGTTTGGCCAAAGTAGGTGGTCCTGTAGTTATGATCGTGTGGACAACATCATGTTTGATATCGCAAAAATTTGACTTCTTTAACAAATCAGGATATTTTCATAATATATATTGGTATTTATGTAATGGGTAATGGAAACAAAGTTTCTACCATAGTTTGATCAGTAAGGCAATAGGTACCATTGGTCATCATTAATGTCGTGCGATCATAAATACATTTGCGCCTAATATCAACAAGAAGGCCAAAATGATATCTGCTCCCAGAATTGGTTGATTCACATCAGCAATAGTAACGATAAAAGAAAATTTACACCGTAAACCCAGATCAAGTTTTCTTCCATAAGTCCGGATTGGAGTAACATTGGCAGCAAATACAGTCAAATATAATGGTAACTTACGCTCTTGTTGGGATGGAGGATGGATTTGTATGGAGATCTTCTGCGTTGTTGAGGAGATTGAGACCTACTATATGAGCGACTGAGACAAGTCAATGAATTGGTGAAGTCGAGTCTCAATATTTGACTGTGAAATGGAATTAGTAGAAGAGCTGCAGATATACTGATTGAGGGTGATTTCTAAAGTCTTATCTGCTATAGATGCAAGACTGTCCAATGACTCATTATTAGTGGAGCCTAAAATAGGTTTGATGGTTTCAGGATCTAGAAACATCATAAGTAAGAAATAACCTTTTAATTTGTTACCAGCCAGAATTCGCATCTCCCTGAGCAACACTGATGGGTTACGATCTCCTAGCTGGAATTCAGTCAGCTGTTTTTTGTTCGTTTTAATTCTGAGTCAACAAACTCGCTAAGAAGACGTTCTTTCAGATCACTATTAGGATTGTCAGATAAGGGTTTGTCCATAAAATCAGCGACTAGCTCTGCTATATGTGAATCAAAACTGCCAGCAACGTAATAATACTTGCTAATTTCAGAAGTAATTAAAGAATTAGCGAAATGAGCTTTTATTTGCCAGAACCGTATTTTAAATTTTTTTCTGAAGACTGGAGGCATTTTTATGCTCACTTTGGATATCTCACCTATGGTTTGATTGCCAGTCCCAGTGATGGATGCACTGTGTGTTGATTTGTCCTCCATGATATCAGAATTACTGGCAACACTTGAAATATCTGATCACCAAGCTGCGTAAAAATTATCTTCTTGATAATTTCACTTCGCTTGCCGTCTTCACGCAGTCGGGATGTCGTCAATGTAGTTTGTTGAAGTAAACACAATTTTTTATTAGGTTTTATTAAAACTCAACAATAATATACAATTATAATAATAATTAAAAAAGAATAATAATCTGTTTTAGCAGCAAGAAATGGCAGAAGGTTATATCTTATAACGGAAAAGTCTGTTCGCTAAGGTTATAATTTATAATCATAGAACATAGAACACGTTTTGAAACGAAATTATAGATCATGGTTTGAACTTACAGAATCAAAAAATAATAAGAATTCTAAACAATGTTCATCTTGGCATCTCACACACAGTCACAATGTGCTGTAAGAAAGCTAAACGTAGACGAGGCACGAGGTCAGACATGCTCTGGGCTCGGGGGGAGTGTGCCATGCCTTCAGAGAGGCAGTTAAGCATCATGACGTGAGACAGTAAGGATGAATATAATAACATTCCTCCGAGTAAATCAGAATCTGTGCCCACAAACGGCCGCTGATCAACAAGCTGATATTATGTTGTTATCTGAACAGTACAGAAGAATTGATACAGCAGAGTGACACGAAGATACCAGTGGCACGGCAGCGATCATGTTTGCAACCACAGCATTAAAAGTCTGGATGAGGCTCACAGGGGTTTCGCCTTGATTGATAGCCAGGACTTGAAAATATACAGCTGCTATTTCTCTCCAAATGAAAGTAGAGAAAAGTTTGAAGATGAGGTGTCTCTACTAGAAAGCAGTGTTAGAATGACAGGGAATGAAGTCCTCATTATAGGAGAATTTAACGCTTAATCTCCTTTGTGGGGCGAATGACATCGCGCCTGGAAAGGGAAACTGGCGGCGGAAATGATATCAAGGCTGGACTTAGCTGTTATTTATGTGGAGTTCGCACCAACATACAGCAGATGAAATTCTGCATCTATCATCTTACGCTAGCTAGCCAGAATATTATTAAACGTACTTCTGGATGGAAAGTTTTAGAGAAGGAAACTTTAAGTGATCATTCCTACATTTCATTCCATGTAGATGTGAAGGTTGATATGCAGAAGAACTTTCAAGCACACATGAAACCAAGAACATGGAATGCCAAAAATATAAACTTCTAGACTAGCTGAAAAATGGGAATCCAGGCAGTCTCTATTCGTGATCACGTGAAGTGTATAATCAACGAAATCACTTAAATATGTGATAGAGGCCCAAATACAGGCCAAACGAGAATAACCACAGGGAGAACTGTACTGATGGACCAAGTAAATAGACGTGTTAAGAAAAACGTTGTTGAAGGCCAAAAGAAATGTGAGACGATCTCGCGGATATCAGATTTTGATTGCATTGTACAAAGGAGCAAGGCAAAGTCTCAAGAGAATCATTAAGATAAGCAAGGCGCGACTTAAGGAGGTGGAGAATGAGTTTTGGAAATTTCCCTATAAGCTACTATGCAAAAAGCTGGGGGTCAACAGGAAAAGCCTGAGACTCAATGACTAACAATGAGATAAAATAAAGGACTTGTTCCCCAAAGAAGAAATGGAATAAGCATATTTTCGTAAACAGTCCTTAACTAAGAATAAGAAATACTTCGAAGTTGAAGAGCTACGGAGATGGGATTCCCAATGAGATATTGAGAAGGATCATTGAAGGCCATCTAAAGAAGATGCTGGAAATGTACAATACATGCCTTGAACCAGAAGCGTGGAAGTTACTGAAGTTGATACTCCAGAGAAATGGGAATGAGCGTCTGGATAAGACGTCGTGTTATCGTCCCATTTGCTTATTTGATGCGATGGGCAAGATCTTGGAAGGGCTAGTGTTTGGTCGGCTGGAGGATCACATGACGTCCATGGGAGGATTCTCATTGAACCAATATGGCTTTCAGAGAGAGGTGTTAACAGTAGACGCAATTAGAGAGATGGTGAGAATGGCAATAAACGCAAGAGATAAGGGGATATGAGAAAGGTTTTTAGTGCATATTGATATCAAAAACGTCTTCAATTCTCTTAGATGGCAGGATGTGATAGAGGCCTTCAAAAGAAAAACGTTCCTCATTACCTAAAGAAAATTTTAAAGACTAGCTAAATCAAAGGCAGATAATTTTCGAGGGAGATCAATGATCCATACAGGAGATAACCAAGGATATCGTTTGGGGCCATTTTTCTGGAAGGTTGTATACGACGACCCATTGGGAACTCCATTACCTACTCGCGCGAAGATAGTGGGATTTGATGATGACAACAGTATCGTTGTGAAAGCCCTGGAGGATCATATCCTGGAAGTCAAGATAGAAGAGAGTGTCATCATAATGAAGAGATAGCTAGCCATCAAAGGGCTAGAGGCGGCTGTTAAGATAAGACAGAAACGGTTCTGGTGACTCTGATCTGCTAGCTCTATGGGTTCGATCTTCGCCGTACACGTCGCCCGAAGGCAGCGTGTATTGAATACCTCCATTTGAGTGTCGAGTGGACACAACTCCTCTTTAGAGGTGGCGCGATTTCTAAGAGCTCCTCTATAACGCTATTAACTCGAGGCCAGATGCCTCGCGCGTCTAGCACTAGCGGCTCAACCATAATTTCGCGGCCGGGCCAGCACTTTTTTGCCGCCTCCATGAATTTTTGATTGTCTTAGACGGCTCTCTTGTTCGCATGCGAAGTGGCAAGCGAGAGGGTGCCCTCCTAGCTGATACCTACGTCACACACTATTGTTGTCACGTTCTTGTGGACGATAATATCAGGTTTATATAGGGTACCATCAGGGTGCCGGACGTTAGGCTCTTCCTCGACGTTCCATTTCCGCCTGCAGTGGTCAGCGATTTTCCAGGCAACCTCGTTGTAGCAGCGGATTCTTTCCCAGTGGGTGGCTGGGCAGTTCTGAAGCACGTGACTTATTGTCTCGGTCTTACGGCAGCCAGCTAGACAGGCGCGAGCCTCTGGGTTATTTGACATAAGGCTCGCGACAGCAAGGTTATTGTTCTGAAGCTCGACTGCTCTACCGTAATCACGGCCCGTGCACCCGTTGGGTTTATTTATAATCCAGGAGCGGGACGATGAGTCCTCCACTGCCTGTTGCAGCCCCGCTAATGTTGGAGCCACCGTTAAGCGTTCACGCCACAATTGGTCGCCCGGGACGTCGCCGGCCAATCTCTGGATCCTGGCCATGAGCTTCCGGCCTACATCGGATTGGAGAGTAGCGCGAAGGACCACGTCGTCTTGGACATTGATGAGGTTTGTGAGCCTCTTTATAAATATTTGTGGAATGGTGGTGCGTAGCTCCAAAAACCCAAGTCTGCCATCACGTCTCCTAAAAAATACCGCTGGGTCTGGTGTGTGGATATTCAGGTGGAGTAGGTTCTTGACCGCCCTTTTTATCAGGCGGTCAGACTCGCGTAGGGTCTTGGCGGTTATCCTGGGCTTCTGAAGCCCGTATAAAAGCTTGGGGATCACAAAGTCCCTTATTAGGGCGGTTTTCTGGTCAGGCTTTAGAGCCGCTCGACTGATCCCAGAAAGCCAGAGTGGAAGGTTGGCAACTGATGGCTTGAGGAGATCTGAGGCATTAGCCGTGTGCCCCAGGTATTTGAAAGTGTTGATTTCGTCTACGCTTGGTATCATCTCCTCGTCCAGCTTGTACACCGGCTGCCTGTGGGCAGTGCGTGAGCCTGTTCTCCAATCTACACAAATAGAGGCACATTTTTTGTGGTTGAGAGTCATCCCTCTAGGCGCAAAGAACGCCACTGCCATGTCTAGAGAGGATTGCATAAGCTCGGGCTTGTCCGACAAAAGTACGATGTCGTCGGCGAATCGTACAGCACCGACTTGAACACCCTCTGCCAGAGTGCCGCCGACTTGGCCGTCGTTGATGCTGCTTAAGAACTCGTCGACAACGATGTTGGAAAGTAAGGGACTCAGTGGATCCCCCTGCTTCACGCCGCGTTTTATCTGGAGCTGAGGGCTCGTTTCCTTATCTAATTTGATGGATGTTGAGGCGTGTTTCAGGTTGTCCTGGATATAGTTCACCGTTCGCTCATCAATGCCCATCGGTCTTAGGCCTCTCGCGACTGAGTATTGGGAAATGGTGTCGAAGGCCTTCCTCAAGTCGATGGACACCACTGCGAAGGGTTTTAGTTTCAATCTCCGTGTTCTGATGTTTGTATCAACTATGACGGCATTAGCAAGGGAGCCGTTTATGTTCACAAAACCACGTTGGTTCTGGTTTAGCTCGATTTTTGCTTTGAGCCGGTTTGATAGGGCACGATGCATAAGCCTCTCAAGTGCTGAGTCGATTGTGATCGGTCTGTAATTACCCGGGTCCAGTCGACAGCCCCCCTTGTGGACAAGGATTGTGCGTGAAGCACTGAAAACCGGGAGTTTTTAGATTATCGTACCGTCAGACCTGGTCCACGCTAATGCCATCCGCGCCTGGTGCGGAGTTAGCCCATTTGGTCTTGGCCGCTTCGATGTACTCGACTGTGAAGGGTGGATGGACTACTTCCTCATCTATTGGCCTTCCCGATAGGATTTTGTCTGCAAGGCTGGCACGGTTTAAGGGAGTACAGATCCTGAGACTTTTTGTATAGGGATGCCCTGGGATCTGCTCCTGCACCGTGCTGGCCGCTGTCGTCTGCGACGTTTCTGGGATGACTTATTTCCATTGAGTGGTCCGGATTGCTGGGATGTGCCGGCTCCGTTCTTGCACTTATTTCCAATTTCGAAGGACGATATGACCCACTCGTTTATGGAATTAGTGAGGTCATTCCCGTCCTCTGTAAGTGCAATGTCGACAAGTGCCATGGCCCGCTCGTCTCTAAGCTCACCATTTGCCAACATGGTCTTGTATCGCTCTTGGTATTGGACTTGCGGTTCTCGGGGACGCATCTGTGATAGGTGCGTGGATTGGTTGGTTTGGGCAGGCTTCGGCAGTCGGGTTGGAGTCCTGGTAGCGGTGTCTCTTGGGGTTGTTGGGGATAATTCTGGAGATGACGATGGCCCTGCAGGAGAGTCTCTCTGTCGCTTCACTCTTCCGTTGTTGGTGGCAGCAATTTAGTGTGGTGGCGCTGCTTCTAGCGAGTGTGATAGTGCCCTGCGCTTTGGTACAAGAACTCGTCGGCTAGGCGAGTCGGGAGAGCTTCCTTCATCGGGGTACTTGCGCTTGCACCCTGGTGGAGTGGGGAGCTTCGCTGGAGAGGGGGATGGGAAGGGATCCTCTTCTGCTTGCTGGTTCCCAGGGGTGGCAAATTCAGTGGTTGGCAGTGGCAGGTGGTGGGGAGGCCTTATGTTGCTCAGGGACTGGTAGTCCTGAGGCGGGGCAGGATGGCTTCCGGACTAAGCCATCGGACAGCACGACGATGCTGGGTCGTACTTTTGAAGCCAGTGATGGTGCGGCTGTCGAGAAGTTGTAGGGGGAGTGGGCAGCTATCGGTATTGGCTTGGTTTTCCGAAGCTGCTCCAGCATGTCCTTATATACTTTTTTAATTCTTCGATGTTGAACTTGGTCTCTTGTTAGCCCAGTTTCCCTGGCAAGTATCACCAGGAAGTTGGATTTCAGAGTAAGTTTTGATTCAATCTCCGCCATTCTTCTGATGGTCGTTTCCTCTTCTTTTTTGAGGGGTGGGCCGGTTGTGGAGCTGGTCCCTTGAGGATTCGCTCTATTCTCGTGGAGACGCATCCCCGCGTAGGTAGAAAATTTCGCCCCGCAGATTTGGCATTCAATCCTACCTCTGGACTCGCAGGTCTTCATATGCTTGTACAAGCTATTTTTCAGTGTATACCGCTTGTGGCACTTTGGGCATTCATGGATATTCCCACTGGTTGGTTGTTTTTCAGCTGAAAGAGGAAGAGAGGCAGCAATACTAGCCCTCCTATTGGAGTAGTGCTACCCCCTTTTGTGCAGCCACGTTGATGGTAGCGTGGTTCGAGCGAAGCTCGCTCGTAGTAGTGGGGGAGGGTGAAGACGGGTGTGCCGAGCTCCTGGGGTTGGAGACTTCCTCTGGATCCATCGCGTCGAATATTACTTGACACGATGTACGGTCACGGTCGCGGGCCGAGGAACAGCGAAAATTCAAGCCGCGACTAGTAGGTTATAGTTCGAGATCTGAGGCACGGCGCACGGTAAGGCGCAGGCAAATAAAAAAAATGGACGCCAGAGAGAAGATGACCAAAGGGCCGAAGGACTTGAAGGGCTGAGGGCCAAAGGGTCCAAAAGAGCGAAAGGACCGATGCCCAAAGAGCCAAGGGCTGAAGGGCTGAGTGCCAAAGGGTTTAAGGACCTGAAGGACAACGGGATGGGGACCGAAGGTACTGGAAGAACTTGCCTGCACCTTCCCTAAGTTATAATCCCACGGGGTAATCCGTACGCGCCGTTGTCTGATATATCTCTGCTTGCCCTCGTATTATAACAGGCACTTGATCGTTTTGCTGTTAACGTATTTCGCTCTGCCGTCACGGCATTCCTATATGTGTTGTTATTATTGAATAGTGCTTCTGTAGACTCAAATTAAATTAAAATTTTTGGAATTCCAAGTGCACTGTTATAGAGATTGAGGGCAAAAGGAGCCTCCTAAAATTATGGGATCTTACAGACTCACGTTTTAGGGGTCCCTTCAGACAACTGAGGCACTTAAAACCTTTCAGGATTATCACTTGAGGCAGTCACTGCACACGTGCAATCCGATTAATTGAAAGTCCATTAGCAATCTTGGATTTCGCGTCTATCTTCGTAATTTTAGGAGATAGAAGGACACGGTTTCCACTAATTTGTTTCTGGTTGTGTAATCGGATTCAATAATGTGGTTCAACACTAGATCGCGGCGATTATACTTTGTTTCACGTTGTAGACGAGCGGAGCTGTGCGAGCACAACCTCTCTCTGCTCGACGGTAAGAGAGAGAGTCATTTAGAATGCCAAGACTATTAAGGGAAAGCAGATCACATGGAAGAACTAACTGAACCAACTAACATATCTCGAACTGGATAAAGGTATCTCCTTTGCTCCCCATATAAATAAAGTAGTCATTGAAAGCCTATCACGTCTGAGATGAAAAGAAAAGAAGGTTATATACGAGTGTCATTCACTCAATTATCCTTAATATACAGCAACAGCATCGGTTACCGCAACAGACAAGATAATGTTCAAGAAGAAGCTGCTTTCGGTCCAGAAACAATTCGCATTGAGAGTCACAAACTAATTCCTGATCTAGAAAAATGCACCAGCAGTATACACGGCAAAATTAAATTTTGGCTGACGCAAGCATTGACAGGCGTAACTTAACCGATTCCGACTATCTGAAGAGGCACGACCTAGCTGGAGCTTTTAGCGGATATAGGGACCAAATCCTTGACTACCGCATAACTCAGGGTATAAGATCTTCTATCTTTCCCGGAGTACCTATAATAGGTTATCCCCCTAAAAAAATGTCTTTTTTCGCAACACCTGCCTGGCAAGTCCTACTTTCGAACGCGGCTAGCGCGGGTAGTATTTTCCCCGCCAGAATCATGAATTACTGTACGCACTACTGCGAAAAATTTTGATTTTCCGCACGCGAGCAGCATTCAGTTTTTCTATTATCAAAAATTTAAACGTAGTGATCAAGGAAATAACTACTCTATGAAATTTATCATCCAAAGCAGGTGTTGCAAAGATTAATGTATCCTACGCGTGAGCAAATGGGCGAAATAGACAATGGGGAAGCAACATTCACTTCTAGGCATATGTCATGTTCGCTCTCGGACTTGTGTGGTTGTGACTTGTGGAGGTAGTGACATATACCACACTCGTTCTACAGCGAATATAATACATACCTAGGCTCATGTTGCAAAAGCAATATTCTGAGATATTCGCCCACTAACGCACTCATAGCATAAACTACTATTACATCGTGCTTCTCAAATGAAGAGAAGTGCGAGTTATTCTTTTTTGATGAATCTAACATATAAAAATATTATCCTGACCTTTGAAATTTCATAGTAAGTACATATTTTCTCATTTATTTCAACAAAATAATTCTAAACTCTGTGACAGTTAGTTGAATTAATGGAATTAATTTCTCGACTGTATTTCTCAGATGTATCGGCTATCGGTTAACATCGTCGTTGTCTCAAATATATTTAAGTTTGCCAGGGTTGCAATTAATTTTAGGATATTGGATCTGGGTACCATATCAAAACAAAAAAGAGGAATCGGCAGTTAACCAGTGCGCTGAAGATGCGACGGGGATGAATATTTATCCACGAAAAAAACTCTTTGGGGCCTGAAGGAGGAAGCTCGCAAAAGAGAGGAAAATTAAATCCGGCACATGGACGTCTATAAGACCAAGCCTCATGGAATACATGATTTGGCCATTAAGGTTACGTCTTTCTTCAAAGATGGCCACACAAATGGCGATTTAACCAGATTCACTGATGCCTTGACGCCAGATGTGCCAGATTATGCAATGATTCAAATATAGGTCGTCGGAAGGCTTCTGGTAGAAATGGTCGCGGATCTCCAGACGATGAGTTACAAATCAATTCTGAACCATAACTCAGTTGAAGGGATTGAAATTGTAGAGAGCAGGTAGAACAATTTTTTAAGGTAGTTATCGCGAGATAGTCAGTGACAAAAGTTTGAGGTTCTATGCGTCAAAATTTTTGGAAAATATGTCAAGATTTATATATTTATTTTATAAGAACATCTTCAATAGAGAGTACGACAATATTTTTAATGTTTTATTTCTTGTACTTACTTAATTTGTATGTTTTCAAAGATAACATCTGTCAAAAACTTTTGACCATGTACAGTTAATTTTTCATACTAAGGTTGATATATTTTTCATTAGAGACGGAGTGTGGCAATGTAGAATTGTCAAATTTTGACCAAGCAGGGTTAATTACTGAGCTGTCATTAGAACGTTTAAATTTTAAATTTGAATAATATGATGTCTAGTCAATTGCTGTCAAAAAGTAGATTTATTAGAAAAAGGAATGCTAGAGAAGCTACAAAATTTTAATATACCTAAGGCGAGAAAAGGAAATCCAAGCAGAAAATAATGATTTGATAAAATATATTTGTTTCTTACGGAAAATTTAAGTGTAATGTGTGGTAATACTGTACCTATATAATGTAATACTAGATAAAAGAGGAAATTTCCATAACACAACATATGATGTGCAAATATTAGAAGAAATATCATCAAAATGTCTTCCGAAACAAAGATTGTTTAAGGAATGAAGTGACGAAAAAAACATTATTACCAGATTTATTGGTTTTAAAAGAAGCTTATAAAAATGATAATCCTGGGAATTATTATCGGGTCAAACGTCAAACGTAATATTCAGCGTTTCTTTGAAGAATATATTTCAGAAAAATCCTAAATATTCGCAATTTTTAGTTTTTCAATTTTATTCTATTGTTATCGATATAAGAATTTTATTTCCAAACCTTCGTAGATGTACAATAAATGTGAATAAAATCGTTTGCGAAGTCGCAGGAGCTCTTTGTTGCCAGCCCACACGACAAGAACGATGTAGTCACCGGTCAAGTGTAACTTTGGAATTTTCTTTTTGTTTTGTTTTTAGAATTTTCTTTTAATTTATAATTTTGTCTACAATGGGTTAAATTTCTATTAAATTTATATTATTTCTTCCGGGTTGGGATCTTTTTTATGGTTCTTATGGTTTTTTATAGTCTTTTAGTTAAGAAAAACTTTAAGAATTGTCATCTCCACAACTTTGTAATCACTGATTGAAAATGAGATTTTAAAATCTCGAAACATGTCTCAAAGCTTACATAACTCTTTCTAATAAATTGTGGAGAAGACTTTGTGTTTCTTTCCTCTTACCAATCCAAAAGGTGTTGTCACAGCAGTTTTTTGGATATCTTATGTAGCAACCGGTATGTGATGGAATGCTCTGTCAAGGTCGATGTTAGGTTTTCTAATGAAACTTCTTGTTCCATAATAAAGTAAGATGTATTTCTTTATAACAACTATTAACATAAAAGGTGACAGTACTACGACAGACCGTAGCCAACATTATTCTGTCACTGTCACTTGTCACACACAAAACTTAGAAGACTAGGATTACACTATTATCATGTATCTCAGAGCATAAAGGTAGGTTTACATGATCATATCATTCAACACGCCTCCTTACGTTTATGCTCTTTACAACATAAATATTCAAATAACATAACAATATATTACACTTTTATTACTTGAAGTTTAACAATTCTCTTATGTACAAAAACTGTTGTTTTCCCAGAGCTTTTGTAAAAATATCTGCTAAGTTTTCATTAGTTTTGATTTTTACTACATCAATCAATTTAGCCAAATAATTTTCATTCACAAAATGATATTGTATTTCAATATGTTTTGCATTCTTAGTATAATTACCATATTTAGTTATAGCAATAGCACCAGAATTGTCTTCATATATGGGAACTGGATTATTACATCAATATTAAATGTTTTTAAAATTTCTTTTATGACAATTATTTCTGATGTAGCTCCAGATAGTGCAACATATTCTGATGCAGTTGAAGATTTTGTTACTGATGTTTGCTTTCGTGACTTCCAATATATTGGATTTTCAAACAGTCTAATTACATAACCAGTAGTAGATTTTCTTTTTAGTAAACTTATAATATAAACAATAGTCACAGTTATTTCTTTCAAAACCAAGATCTCTCATATACTCATGGAAGCAATCGTACCATAAACTTTCTTTTAACCCATACAGAGCTTTATCTAATTTATAGATTCTGTTTGTGCCGTCATTATAACCTTCTGGTTGTTTTACATATACGTCATTTGTTATTTAACCATTTAGAAAAGCAGTTTTTACATCCATCTGATCGATGAAGAAATAGTTTTGACAAGAATAGGATAGTAAAGTTTTAAGTGTTTGAGGTTTAAATACTGGCGAATAGGTGTTTTCTATGCCATTCTTTTGCTGAAAACCTTTAGCAACCAAACGAGCTTTAAACGTTCCATTATTCTTCTTCTTGTATACCCATTCAACATCTATTATTGATTTATCTTCTGAATTCTCAACTAACTTCCAGGTTTTGTTCTTGTTCAAATTTTTTATTTCCAAATCCATAGCATTTCTCCATTCTTTGGCATCTGGCGATAATAAAGCTTCTTCATAGCTTGTAGGTGTCATGGCGTTGCAGTAATTCACAAATATTGTCTCATAAACATATCTTTCATCTTTATTCGGTTTTATTTGTCTAACTAATCTTCTCAGTTGTGTATTTTTTTGTTCATTTTCCATTTGTTCAGGGATTCCAGTTACACTTTCATCATCTTCGGATTCTTCAAAACCTATTTCATTATTTTGCTGGTTTGAATCTTTGCTGCATCTTGGAATTGGCCTTCTTGAAGTATTTTCTCGAGACTCATTCAAACCTATACATGTAGTGTCATCTTCTATTATATCAACATGTCGAGCTACAATCACTCTTTCATTTAACAAGACTCTATATCCAACATCTGAATATCCAACAAGTTTTCCACAATCAGCTTTTTTATCCCACTTAGAATGTCTTTTTATTTCTGGAACTCTAACAAATACTTTACTATCATAAATACGCAAGTATTTCGCATCTGGTTTCTTCTTCATGAAGATTTCATATGGTGTTCTTCTCTCCAAGGTATTAGCTAATGTACGATTTTTCAAGAAAGCTACAGTTTTAACTGCTTCAGGCCAATAACAACGGTTGATTTTTGCTTCAGACATCAAACACCTAGCCATATCCATAATAGTTCTATTTAGCCTTTCAGCTGTACCATTGAGCTCATGCACGAGCAAAGTGGAAAAACTTTGAACTAATATAATCCTTTCCATTATCACATCTAATTTTCTTAACCCTTTTATTTGTAATATTTTCGACTTCATTTATATATTCAGATAAACATTCAAAAACTTGACTTTTGTTTTTTACACAGAAAACTTTTACTAACTTACTCATCAATTATTGTGAAGAAATATTTTTCACCATTACTTCCAGAAGTATTATGAGCACCATTAAGATCAGTGTGGATCAGTTCGAGTATATCTCTTGCTTTAGTTCTACTATTTTGAAAAGGTAAATTGTGCATTTTATTTTCTATACAAATGGTACATTTCGTAAAATTATTTTCAAGTTTTTCAGGCAAATTTTCTACAAGTTTACTTTCACAAAGTTTATTTAAAGTGTTAAAATTTATATGTCCTAATGTTCGGTGCTATTTTTCTTTGATAGACATTTTTGTATCTTTTTTATCGTTATCTTTTGACATAATATTCGCTTTGATTCCCGTTTGAATTACAGAGCACTTAATATAATACAAATTGTTAACTTTATTTGCTATTGCAACTAGATCATTATTATTATTATTATCTTTATTATAAATTTTACAAATATTTGCTTCGGAAACTATTTTGTTATTCTCAGTGACTCTACTGTAGCTTAAAAGGTTATGGTCCATCTTTTTAACAAAGTAAACATTTTGAATGGTAACTGTTGACATTTTATCACACATATAAAAGTTACATACAATGGTACCCTTTTTGGTTGCTTGTAGTAGGCGACCATCACCTAGTTTAACATCAGTTGCCCTTTCTAAGATTACAGATTCACAAAAATATTTCTCATCATTAACAATATGGTCAGTACATCCACTAATCAGGCACCTAAGTAACCGGATCATTAAACTTTTCATTACTTTCAGTTTCATTGTTTACATTAACCATAAAGACACTGCTGGTTCCTGAGTTATTGTTATTGTTTGGGGTGTATTGGCCACGTCCTCTTCCACGATAATCACCACGCTTGTTTTGGAAACGACGTCCTTGAAAGTTTCCATGGAAACTTGTCCTGTTGGCATATCCATGATCTTGATTACCTCGTGATCCCTGTGGAAGGTTTTGGCTTCTTGGATATGTCCCAGCTCTGCAAAATTTTTGTATGTGTTCAAAGCATCCACATTTGTAACATTCACGATGATTAGTATTTGACTTTGATGCCATAAACACATTTGACCTTGATGTTCCTTCATTGAAACTTATTGTTTTGCCTTCTTCCAAAGTCTTCAGTTTCACCTTTTGTTTTAAATATTCAAATTTCCTTTCTGATTCCGGAAGAATGTCTATAAGATCACCCAAATGACTGTAGGAGCTTGGTAGAGCTTTCAACATATAATTCAGCTTTTCAGATTCTGTTACTGTAGCTCCATCAGATTTTAGATCAATTATTGATTTTTCAAACACATCGAAGAAAGAATTCACATCTGGATAATTTTCAAGCTTAATATTTTCAATTGCAGTACGATAGACTATCTGCAGCGCCGTTGATTGTTTATTATACATTTCGTCCAGTTTAATCATTACCTCTCGTGCCGTAATTAAATCTGATACATACTCTAACTGCCTATTGGAAATAGCGCTGTAAATATAATTTATCGCTTTAATTTCCATCATACTCCAGTCATCTTCCTTGTCTGTATCGGCCTTTTCCCGGGTAATTACGACTTTACAGTTTTTGACCTCCAAAAACTTGGATATGCGTGTTTTCCAATGTCCAGAGTCTGCACCATCGAATATCGGTATAGCAACATCATCGCATTTCATAAACGCCATTTTCACGGACTGCTACCATTTTAGGTTTTCTAATGAAACTCCTTGTTCCATAATAAAGTAAGATGTATTTCTTTATAACAACTATTAACATAAAAGGTGGTGCAACGCCATTTTCTAACTAACTATATTCGAGAGAGTACAACGACAACGACAGACCATAGCCAACATTATTCTGTCACTGTCACTTGTCACACACAAAACTTAGAAGACAAGGATTACACTATTATCATGTATATCAGAGCATAAAGGTAGGTTTACATGATCATATCATTCAAAAGTCTACTTTGCTGAAGACTTTCTTGTTATATAGTTGGGAATTGAAATCTTGCAAATTAGGGACTCGATATCTATCAGGACGAGTCATATTATTAAGAGCTCTGTAATCACCACACGGCCTTCCATTCTTTTTCGGTACTATATGGAGGGGGCTTGCACAACACCTATTAGATGGTCTGCAATGCCCATATCAATCATATGTTGGAATTCCAGCCGAAATTGTTCAAACGTGGTTTGGCCAAAGTAGGTGGTCCTGTAGTTATGATCGTGGGTTATATGCCTAAATTCCGATACTCAATGCATTCCTTATACTCAGTGCAACGATCATCTAGATATCATAACATTGTAAATGTCTAGACGCTGAGCTTGCAACTAAATACTATAAAGCCGCTCCCATTTGTGAGGAGCTTGACTTATAATTTTGTACAGGCATCATAACCATTGTGACAAGTTACATTATATAAGTCAGTTATAAAGAATCAAATAAATCTTTTTAAAAAACGTAATTTTGGTTCCTAATAACATAACTGGCGCAGTCTAGAGGATAGTTTTTCCGATAGAAGTTACCGGAAAACAAGTTCCAAAACTGAGTATATTAGCTTTTACATACATACATCAGCAACCTACAGTGCCCAGAGAGAACATCCAATAGCAACAAGTAGTAAGTGCCACATCCTTTTATCCCATTCTTGTGCTTTTCCATATATATATAATAAGATATTACATGCGAAAACAAACAGTATATAGCGGATAAAAATCACTTTATTGCATTGTTCTTTCGATTTTATTTAAATTTATGTCAGATATTATCCATACGATAGAATCTTCTGACAGTGAAACCAGAAACTCAAGATTTTCATTGCAATCACTGAATTTAAGTGACTTACTTTCGGAGCAGAGCCTACTTGAATTAGATAATTTTTACAACGATATAGATCTAATTAATAATTCAACAATGTCTCCTCCACAAACCACAGAAACCCTAATCGCAGCTGCCAGAAATTATGGCGAAGTACTTCCCAAATTTGATGGAAGTACAGACTCTCTTGATGTCTTTATTAATCGAGTAGATGTATTCATTAATAAATACGGAGAAACTACAGACGACACTTTGAACGAATATGCACTTTGTTTAGTTATGAATAAATTAAGAGACACCGCAGAAACATTCGTAAGTACGAGATCGGACATCTCTAGTTGGAATGAACTAAAGACCTGTTTAAGAACGAAATTTGGAGACCATACCGACAGACAGACGATTGCCCATAAGTTCAGATTTTTGAAACTGAATTATAAGGAGAATCTTTCTGACTTTATCGAGCGTATTAAAGATTTGGAGACGAAACTTAATTTAAAGATCAACGCTGATCCTAATCTCTCAGCGGAACAGAAAAAGGTTCATTTTGAGATTAATGAACAAACCGCGTTAGAGGTATTTTATAACAACGCACCTCCGATGCTCCAGACAATATTAGAAGTAAGGCAGTTCACCACGCTTACGGAAGCAGTTCCTGAAATTTTAAAATATATTTCTAAGCATCCTACAGATATATCTAGTAAAAGTATCACATATAATAAGATTCCTAGTATTCCATCACATAATCAGTTTAGACCTAACGTTAATAATAGACCAGCTACAGTATCAACACCCACAAGAAATTATTATCAACAAACGAATGCGGCTAGTCAACAAAATCCAAACATAAGTACTACCCACGGTACTACATCAGCGGCGGTAACACAACCTCGTCAGCAGTTTAATACTATGAATAATCAACGACCGGCGCAACCGCGACAGAATAGTTTTAGTGCAATCAATCGGTCCAGAAATCCATCTAGTAGTAATTGGACTAATAGAACAACTAATTTTAATAAACCACAGTTTAAGCAGTGGAGAAATCCACAAATAAATTTAAACGAAGTAGATTTTGTATATCCTAGTTATGATAACCATGAATATGATAACGAGAACGATGATTATAACAGTAACGATCCCGATGAAATACAATATACTCATGAAAACGATTTCTACGAGGATACCGAAAATTTTCAGCAAAATGCCTCGGAATCAAACAAGTAGAAACCTATCATAATATGATATCTTCTTCTTCTTCTTCTTCTTCTTACATAGACATAAACGGCCTTAAGATATTACTAGATACTGGTGCGACTAATTCATTATGTAACCCTCGCATAGCCCACAAGTATTTTTCTAAGGAAATTACAAAAGAAGTATTCAGAATTAAAACCATTTTGAACCAATCGGAACACAATGAAGTTCTTGTGACCGATCTACTCCAACCACAACAATTTCTTAAATTCTATATTCTTAATTTTCACCAACATTTCGACATACTTTTAGGAACAGAGACTTTAGAAAAACTCAATATGATATTGGATTATAACAGCGGTAAAATATTATTAAATAATGTAGAGTATAATTTGTTTAGATATTAACCTCCATCAATTACCTATTTTCAAACACAGATTGAACCTAAACAAGAAACCATAAGCGTACCAACCAATATTCAAAAGGGTACAGTTCTTATTCCGAAACAAACAATAGGACATTATGAAATACCTGCAAACATTAATACTGTCAGAAATTTTAAAGTCTGTGTACCTATTGAAAGAAAATTAAATGATAATGAAACTCATATTCTCAGTCTAGATAAACCCATTTCAGCCAATCATATTAATTTAAAAGAATACGGCGTTTGCCATGCACACGTTGTAAGATATGGGAATGTTGATATGACCAATATAACATTGAATCAGAAAGTTGACCATATTCCAGATGAAGAAGAACGATTTTTAATTTTTAGTAAGTTAAAAGAATACCGAGACACATTTTACGAAGACAAAGACAAACTGACATTTTCCTCAATTGTTAAACATACCATTTCTTTGAATTCTAACGACCCTATTTTCACCAAGCCCTATCGATTTCCGCACTCGCAGAAAATCGAAGTTGACAAACAAGTCAACGAGTTGCTAGAACATAACATCATCACGGAGAGTACTTCCCCGTATTCCGCCCCAGTTTTCCTTGTACCTAAAAAGGAGGGAAAAGATGGAAAGAAGCAATGGCGAATGGTTGTCGACTTTCGCAAACTGAATGAAAACACCATCGAAGACAAGTATCCATTGCCCAATATAAATAACATCCTCGATATCCTAGGAGAGTCGAAAATTTTCTCCAAAATCGACTTAAAATCGGGTTATCACCAGATCGAAATCGAAGAATCGGATCATCATAAGACAGCCTTTTCAACGGAAAATGGAATGAGTTCCTTCGCGTTCCGTTTGGACTGCGAAACGCTCCAGCGGTATTCGCACGGGTGATGAATCAGGTTCTTAAGTGTTTGTCAAATAAGATTTGCCTCGTTTACCTTGACGACATAATAATTTTAGGGAAATCTACAGAAGAACATTTGAGAAATTTAACAACAATATTGGAACGACTTAGACAAAACCGGTTCAAAATTCAATTAGACAAATCGGAATTCTTTCTAGAGGAAATTGAATACTTAGGTCACATTATTACCATACACGGTATTAAACCTAACCCTAAATTAGTTGAGAAAATAAAGAACTTAAAAGCACCATCTACCCCCAAAGAGATTAAGAGCTTCTTAGGACTGTCAGGTTATTACAGAAAGTTCGTGAAGAATTAAGCGACTATAGCAAAGCCATTAACATCTTGTTTAAAGAAAAACTCAAAAGTTGAACATAAATCAAAATTCATCAAAGCGTTCGAAACCATCAAAGAAATGTTGTGCAACGAGCCTGTTTTAGCATATCCTGACTTTAAGAAAAGCTTCATATTAACAACAGATGCAAGCAATGTAGGCCTGGGAGCTGTCCTCTCACAAGGAACAATAGGTAACGATAAACCGATCGCATATATTTCTAGAACATTAAACGAACATGAGACGAACTACAGTACAATCGAGAAGGAATGTTTGAGCATTGTTTGGGCAACTAAACAATTCCGTCCATATTTATACGGTAATAAATTCACCATAGTATCAGACCATAAACCCCTCCAATGGTTATTTAATATCAAAGAACCAAACTCTAAATTAGTGAGATGGCGTCTGAAACTAATGGAGTACGATTATCGTATCGTATACAAAAAGGGCAAGTTAAACACAAATGCAGACTTTCTATCGCGTCTAGAAGCGTATCCTCTGCAAATAAACGAATCACCGGATGATCTACTATCCATATTCGCAAATCCAAGCGATATCGGCGAAAGACCTTTACCAAAATTGACTAACTTAGACGAAATCTTTAATGATGACGACAAGAAAGACAAACAAACACAACACTAAATTAAAATTATTTCGGACATTCAAATCAAACCTCCCAACGATAACAATAATGATCCCATACCGAATAATATAATCGAGAACCTATCACTTACATCCCCCGATAGAATAGTTCCGGACAATAACACCATTCATACACAAGACGATGACATCTCTGCAGAATTAAAGATTACTGACAAACCGTTGAATCAATTCAAACGACAGATTATCTTTAAACTAGGCAACAAACCCAAGATCAAAAATATTAATATATTTAACAAAGATAGATTCGAAGTACAAATTTCAAGGGATAATTATGTAAATGAAATACAGAACATTTTACAGGAATACGCGAACCCTGATATAGTTAATGCAATTTATTCTCCAGACTACGGCATGTATGAAGAAATTGCTTCTATAATAAATAAATATTTCAACAATAATTTAAGATTTGTATTTACTAGACTAATACTAAGAGACGTAACAGATAGGAAACAACAGACAGACATACTCAATAAATTGCATAACGTTACACACAGAGGTATACGTGAATTGCAATGGGAAATAGAAAGAAAATACAATTGGCCCAACATATCGCAAGATTGCCAGTTCCACGTGAACAACTGTCCTATTTGTCAACAGGCAAAATATGAACGACACCCAACAAAATATAAACTAGAAACTACGTTTACAGCAAGAGGTCCTTTTGAAATAATATATTTAGATATTTTCTCATGCAACAAAAATAAGAATCTAACATGTATAGATAATTTTTCGAAATTCTTTATGTATGAAGAACTTAGTTCAACAAATATGGTAGAAATATTAAAGAAATTCTTAAGAATCTTTTCAAGGTATAAATTACCTAAAAATTTTGTAACAAACGGTCAATTTAATTCAAATTTATTAAAGAAACTTTTGGAATCCTATAAAAAGCTTTCGTGTAACAAACTAAACATGGCCGAACAAATAGAATTAGAATATGTCCTAAATAAAGCTAAACAACTAAAGGAACAAGTGATAATGATTCACCCTGACATCATGCGTAAACGAAGTAGAGTAAAACGCGGAATGATAAACGCTCTAGGATCAGTTTTTAAATTCATTTCCGGATCGCTTGACGCATCGGATGGGGAAAGATACGACAAGGCGTTGGAAAACCTCAAATCCAATCAAAAGAATATACTTACTCATTATAATAGACAATTTTCTATAAATAAGCAGCTTGTGAAGCATTACGAAGAAACTATTAAAAATATGACAACAAATTTCAAAAGAATCGAACAAGTTCTAAGTATGGTTCGTGGAGAAGATCAAAACGTTACTAACACACTCACAATGTTTAAAATTAGCATTCTAGATCTATCTCGAGATGTAGACAATCTAATAACAGCTATAAGCTTTGCAAGCTTGAAAGTTTTACATTTACCTATTATTAATGAAGTAGCAGTAAAATCAATGAAAGATGAGTTATCAGGTTATCACAGCCCTGATCATTACTATTCGAATGATAATATCCTATTTTTACGAAGTATCAATGTCGAATATTACATTAACGAAGAGCATGTGGTATTCTTATTACATATACCCCTTTTAGATCCTAAAACATACAACCTTTACCACCTATTCTCTATTCCTACCCGTGAATCAACCACAATTATTCCCCCTACCTCTTATGTGGCCATTGAAGATGATTCCATCCGCTACCTCAAAACCAAATGTCTGAAGATACAACAACAATACTTCTGCAAATTGTCAGATATCGAAAGGAACTACCAACAGGAAACATGCATCAGAAACCTCCTGCAAATTAAGGAAGATCCCCGTTGTACCTATGTTCTGGTACAAATCTCCGATATCCTGGTCGAGACTATCAGCGATGAGAATTATATACCCACCACACCCAACGAAACATTAGTGCACGAAAAATGTGGCAACAAAGAAATCCACAAACTAAAGGGCACTTTTTTATTGACGGTCCCTTACCCTTGCAAATTTACCACCAAGCAGTTCGAGTTTGCCAACCTGGAAGGAGATATTCAAGAAGAGCCAGTATATTTACCACATATACCCAGTGCAGTGTTCAGTGCAAAACCATTTCAGTTGAATTTAAAATCTTTTGACTTAGACCAGTTATCTAAGCTAACTATAGACCAAGAAAGTGAAGAATCAATTTCTTTTACAGACAATATTTGGACGCATTCTAACTTACCCATTTATATAATTATTATTTTAGGAATAACACTTACCATATTGTACCATTTTAGAGAGAAATTGTATTTTAGACTTAAGAAAGATAATTCTAGCAGAATGAAGGCATTTCCAGAACCCCCTAAAACCAATTCATAATATACAAACGTATTTAACGTCAACTTTGGACTTTGGAAAAACCCCACAGTTTCCTCTTAAGGATGGAGGAGTTATATGACTAAATTCCGATACTCAACGCATTCCTTATACATATACATATACATTGTAAATGTCTAGACGCTGAGCTTGCAACTAAATACTATAAAGCCGCTCCCATTTGTGAGGAGCTTCACTTATAATTTTGTACAGGCATCATAACCATTGTGACAAGTTACATTATATAAGTCAGTTATAAAGAATCAAATAAATCTTTTTAAAAAACGTAATTTTGGTTCCTAATAACTTAACTCGTGTGGACAACATCATGTTTGATATCGCAAAAATTTGACTTCTTTAACAAATCAGGATATTTTCATAATATATATTGGTATTTATGTAATGGGTAATGGAGACAAAGTTTCTACCCTAGTTTGATCAGTAAGGCAATAGGTACCATTGGTCATCATTAATGTCGTGCGATCAAAAATACATTTGCGCCTAATATCAACAAGAAGGCCAAAATGATCTCTGCTCCCAGAATTGGTTGATTCACATCAGCGATAGTAACGATAAAAGAAAATTTACACAGATCAAGTTGAATAAATTTTCTTCCATAAGTCCGGATTGGATTAACATTGGCAGCAAATACAGTCAAATATAATGGTAACTTACGCTCTTGTTGGGATGGAGGTACTACTGAAATATCCGACCTTAATCAATTAGGAATTTTGCTTTTGAGCCGAGATCCAGAATGAATCAGCAGCGAGATTCAATAGGCTCCAAACGCTCCGCCGCACTGAGTGTTGGGAGGAAATAGTTTTCCGATTCGGACTGTGAATCTTTAAATGTGCATGGATTCAAATATTCTTAACTAACTTTCTAAACTTAAAATGGTACCAACAAAGTGATTTGTATGGAGATCTTCTGCGTTGTTGGGGAGATTGAGACCTACTATATGAGCGACTGCGACAAGTCAATGAATTGGTGAAGTCGAGTCTCAATATTTGACTGTGAAATGGAATTAGTAGAAGAGCTGCAGATATACTGATTGAGGGTGATTTCTAAAATCTTATCTGCTATAGATGCAAGACTGTCCAATGACTCATTATTACTGGAGCCTAAAATAGGTTTGATGGTTTCAGGATCTAGAAACATCATAAGTAAGAAATAACCTTTTAATTTGTTACCAACCAGAATTCGCATCTCCCTGAGCAACACTGATGGGTTACGATCTCCTAGCTGGACTTCAGTCAGCTGTTTTTTGTTCGTTTTAATTCTGAGTCAACAAACTCGCTAAGAAGACGTTCTTTCAGATCACTATTAGGATTGTCGGAAAAGGGTTTGTCCATAAAATCAGCGACTAGCTCTGTTATATACTGCCAGCAACGTGATAATACTTGCTAATTTCAGAAGTAATTAAAGAATTAGCGAAATGAGCTTCTATTTGCCAGAACCGTATTTTAACATTTTTTCTTTTCTTTCTGAAGACTGGAGGCATTTTTATGCTCACTTTGGATACCTCACCTATGGTTCGATTGCCAGTCCCAGTGATGGATGCACTGTGTGTTGATTTGTCCTCCATGATATCAGAATTACTGGCAACACTTGAAATATCTGAACACCAAGCTGCGTAAAAATTATCTTCTTGATAATTTCACTTCGCTTGCCGTCTTCACGCAGTCGGGATGTCGTCAATGTAGTTTGTTGAAGTAAACACAATTTTTTATTAGGTTTTATTAAAACTCATCAATAATATACAATTATAATAATAATTAAAAAAGAATAATAATCTGTTTTAGCAGCAAGAAATGGCAGAAGGTTATATCTTATAACGGAAAAATCTGTTCGCTAAGGTTATAATTTATGATCATAGAACATAGAACACGTTTTGAAACGAAATTATAGATCATGGTTTGAACTTACAGAATCACAAAATAATAAGAATTCTAAACAATGCTCATCTTGGCATCTCACTCACAGTCACAATGTGCTGTAAGAAAGCTAAACGTAGACGAGGCACGAGGTCAGACATGCTCTGGGCTCGGGGGGAGTCTGCCATGCCTTCAGAGAGGCAGTTAAGCATCATGACGTGAGACAGTAAGGATGAATATATATAGAATTCCTCCGAGTAAATCAGAATCTGTGCCCACAAATGGCCGCTGATCAACAAGCTGATATTATGTTGTTATCTGAACAGTACAGAAGAATTGATACAGCAGAGTGACACGAAGATACCAGTGGCACGGCAGCGATCATGTTTGCAACCACAGCATTAAAAGTCTGGATGAGGCTCACAGGGGCTTCGCCTTGATTGATAGCCAGGACTTGAAAATATACAGCTGCTATTTCTCTCCAAATGAAAGTAGAGAAAAGTTTGAAGATGAGGTGTCTCTACTAAAAAGCAGTGTTAGAATGACAGGGAACGAAGTCCTCATTATAGGAGAATTTAACGCTTAATCTCCTTTGTGGGGCGAATGACATCGCGCCTGGAAAGGGAAACTGGCGGCGGAAATGATATCAAGGCTGGACTTAGCTGTTATTTATGTGGAGTTCACACCAACATACAGCAGATGAAATTCTGCATCTATCATCTTACGCTAGCTAGCCAGAATATTATTAAACGTACTTCTGGATGGAAAGTTTTAGAGAAGGAAACTTTAAGTGATCATTCCTACATTTCATTCCATGTAGATGTGAAGGTTGATAGGCAGAAGAACTTTCGAACACACATGAAACCAAGAACATGGAATGCCAAAAATATAAACTTCTAGACTAGCTGAAAAATGGGAATCCAGGCAGTCTCTATTCGGGATCACGTAAAGTGTATAATCAACGAAATCACTTAAATATGTGATAGAGGCCCAAATACAGGCCAAACGAGAATAACCACAGGGAGAACTATACTGATGGACCAAGTAAATAGACGTGTTAAGAAAAACGTTGTTGAAGGTCAAAAGAAATGTGAGACGATCTCGCGGATATCAGATTTTGATTGCATTGTACAAAGGAGCAAGGCAAAGTCTCAAGAGAATCATTAAGATAAGCAAGGCGCGACTTAAGGAGGTGGAGAATGAGTTTTGGAAATTTCCCTATAAGCTACTATGCAAAAAGCTGGGGGTCAACAGGAAAAGCCCGAGTCTCAACGACTAACAATGAGATAAAATAAAGGACTTGTTCCCCAAAGAAGAAATGGAATAAGCAAATTTTCGTAAACAGTCCTTAACTAAGAATAAGAAATACTTCGAAGTTGAAGAGCTACGGAGATGGGATTCCCAATGAGATATTGAAAAGGATCATTGAAGGCCATCTAAAGAAGATGCTGGAAATGTACAATACATGCCTTGAACCAGAAGCGTGGAAGTTACTGAAGTTGATACTCCAGAGAAATGGGAATAAGCGTCTGGATAAGACGTCGTGTTATCGTCCCATTTGCTTATTTGATGCGATGGGCAAGATCTTGGAAGGGCTGGTCGGCTGGAGGATCACATGACGTCCATGGGAGGATTCTCATCGAACCAATATGGCTTTCAGAGAGAGGTGTTAACAGTAGACGCAATTAGAGAGATGGTGAGAATGGCAATAAAGGCAAGAGATAAGGGGATATGAGAAAGGTTTTTAGTGCTGGCAGGATGTGATAGAGGCCTTCAAAAGAAAAACGTTCCTCATTACCTAAAGAACATTTTAAAGACTAGCTAAATCAAAGGCAGATAATTTTCGAGGGAGATCAATGATCCATACAAGAGATACACAAGGATATCGTTTGGGGCCATTTTTCTGGAAGGTTGTATACGACGACCTATTGGGAACTCAATTACCTACTCGCGCGAAGATAGTGGGATTTGATGATGACAACAGTATCGTTGTGAAAGCCCTGGAGGATCATATCCTGGAAGTCAAGATAGATGAGAGTGTCATCATGATGAAGAGATAGCTAGCCATCAAAGGGCTAGAGGCGGCTGTTGATAAGACAGAAACGGTTCTGGTGACTCTGATCTGCTAGTTCTATGGGTTCGTTATTCGCCGTACACGTCGTCCGAAGGCAGCGTGTATTGAAAACCCCCATCTGAGTGTCGACTGGACACAACTCCTCTTTAGAGTTGGCGCGATTTCTAAGAGCTCCTCTATAACGCTATTAACTCGAGGCCAGATGCCTCGCGCGTCTAGCACTAGCGGCTCAACCATAATTTCGCGGCCGGGCCAGCGCTTTTTTGCCGCCTTCATGAATTTTTGATTGTCGTAGACGGCTCTCTTGTTCGCATGCGAAGTGGCAAGCGAGAGGGTGCCCTCCCAGTTGATACCTACGTCACACATTATTGTTGTCACGTTCTTGTGGACGATAATATCAGGTTTATATAGGGTACCATCAGGGTGCCGGACGTGAGGCTCATCCTCGACGTTCCATTTCCGCCTGAAGTGGTCAGCGATTTTCCGGGCAACCTCGTTGTGGCAGCGGATTCTTTCCCAGTGGGTGGCTGGGCAGTTTTGAAGCACGTGACTTATTGTCTCCGTCTTACGGCAGCCAGCTAGACAGGCGCGAGCCTCTGGGTTATTTGACATAAGGCCCGCGACAGAAAGGTTATTGTTCCGAAGCTGGACTGCTCTAACGTAATCACGGCCCGTGCACCCATTGGGTTTATTTATAATCCAGGAGCGGGACGATGAGTCCTCCACTGCCTGTTGCAGCCCCGCTAATGTTGGAGCCGCCGTTAAGCGTTCACGCCACAATTGGTCGCCCGGGAAGTCGCCGGCCAATCTCTGGATCCTGGCCATGAGTTTCCGGCCTACATCGGATTGGAGAGTAGCGCTAAGGACCACGTTGTCTTGGACATTGATGAGGTTTGTGAGCCTCTTTATAAATATTTGTGGAATGGTGGTGCGTAGCTCCAAAAACCCAAGTCCGCCATCACGTATCCTACCAAATACCGCTGGGTCTGGTGTGTGGATATTCAGGTGGAGTAGGTTCTTGACCGCCCTTTTTATCAGGCGGTCAGACTCGCGTAGGGTCTTGGCGGTTATCCTGGGCTTCTGAAGCCCGTATAAAAGCTTGGGGATCACAAAGTCCCTTATTAGGGCGGTTTTCTGGTCAGGCTTTAGAGCCGCTCGACTGATCCCTGAAAGCTAGAGTGGAAGGTTGGCAACTGATGGCTTGAGGAGATCTGAGGCATTAGCCTTGTGCCCCAGGTATTTGAAAGTGTTGATTTCGTCTACGCTTGGTATCATCTCTTCCCCCAGCTTGTACACCGGCTGCCTGTGGGCAGTGCGTGAGCATGTTCTCCAATCTACACAAATAGAGGCACATTTTTTGTGGTTGAGACTCATTCCTCTAGGCGCAAAGAAGGCCACTGCCATGTCTAGAGAGGATTGCATAAGCTCGGGCTTGTCCGACAAAAGTACGATGTCTTCGGCGAATCCTACAGCACCGACTTGAACACCCTCTGCCAGAGTGCCGCCGACTTGGCCGTCGTTGATGCTGCTTAAGAACTCGTCGACAACGATGTTGGAAAGTAAGGGACTCAGTGGATCCCCCTGCTTCACGCCGCGTTTTATCTGGAGCTGAGGGCTCGTTTCCTTATCTAATTTGATGGATGTTGAGGCGTGTTTCAGGTTGTCCTGGATATAGTTCACCGTTCCCTCAGCAATGCCCATCGGTCTTAGGCCTCTCGCGACCGAGTATTGGGAAATGCTGTCGAAGGCCTTCCTCAGGTCGATGGTTACCACTGCGAAGGGTTTTAGTTTCAATCTCCGTGTTCTGATGTTTGTATCAACTATGACGGCATTAGCAAGGGAGCCGTTTATGTTCACAAAACCACGTTGGTTCTGGTTTAGCTCGATTTTTGCTTTGAGCCGGTTTGATAGGGCACGATGCATAAGCCTCTCAAGTGCTGAGTCGATTGTGATCGGTCTGTAATTACCCGGGTCCAGTCGACAACCCCCCCTTGTGGATAAGGGTTGTGCGTGAAGCACTGAAAACCGGGAGTTTTTAGATTATCGTACCGTCAGACCTGGTCCACGCTAATGCCATCCGCGCCTGGTGCGGAGTTAGCCCATTTGGTCTTGGCCGCTTCGATGTACTCGACTGTGAAGGGTGGATGGACTACTTCCTCATCTATTGGCCTTCCCGATAGGATTTTGTCTGCAAGGCTGGCACGGTTAAGGGAGTACAGATCCTGAGACTTTTTGTCTAGGGATGCCCTGGGATTTGCTCCTGCACCGTGCTGGCCGTAGTGTCGCTGTCGTCTGCGGCGTTTCTGGGATGACTTATTTCCATTGAGTGGTCCGGATTGCTGGGATGTGCCGGCTCCGTTCTTGCACTTATTTCCAATTTCGAAGGACGATATGACCCACTCGTTTATGGAATTAGTGAGGTCATTCCCGACCTCTGTAAGTGCAATGTCGACAAGTGCCATGGCCCGCTCGTCTCTAAGCTCACCATTTGCCAACATGGTCTTGTATCGCTCTTGGTATTGGACCAGTTGGGTGGGGAGTGGGTTTGATGATCCGAGATTTGCGGTTCTCGGGGACGCATCTGTGATAGGTGCGTGGATTGGTTGGTTTGGGCAGGCTTCGGCAGTCGGGTTGGAGTCCTGGTAGCGGTGTCTCTTGGGGGTTCTTGGGGATAATTCTGGAGATGACGATGGCCCTGCAGGAGAGTCTCTCTGTCGCTTCACTCTTCCGTTGTTGGTGGCAGCAATTTAGTGTGGTGGTGCTGCTCCTAGCGAGTGTGATAGTGCCCTGCGCTTTGGTACAAGAACTCGTCGGCTAGGCGAGTCGGGAGAGCTTCCTTCATCGGGGCACTTGCGCTTGCACCCTGGTGGAGTGGAGAGCTTCGCTGGAGAAGGGGATGGGATCCTCTTCTGCTTGCTGGTTCCCAGGGGTGGCAAATTCACTGTTGGCCGTGGCAGGTGGTGGGGAGGCCTTATTTTGCTCAGGGACTGGTAGTCCTGAGGCGGGGCTGGATGGCTTCCGGACTAAGACATCAGACAGCACGACGATGCTGGGTCGTACTTTTGAAGCCAGTGATGGTGCGGCTGTCGAGAAGTTGTAGGGGGAGTGGGCAGCTATCGGTATTGGCTTGGTTTTCCGAAGCTGCTCCAGCATGTCCTTATATACTTTTTTATCTCTTCGATGTCGAACTTGGTCTTTTGTTAGCCCAGTTTCCCTGGCAAGTATCACCAGGAAGTTGGATTTCAGAGGAAGTTTTGATTCAATCTCCGCCATTTTTCTGAGGGTCGTTTCCTCTTCTTTTTTGAGGGGTGGGCCGGTTGTGGAGCTGGTCCCTTGAGGATGCGCTCTATTCTTGTGGAGACGCATCCCCGCGTATGTAGAAAATTTCGCCCCGCAGATTTGGCATTCAATCCTGCCTCTGGACTCGCAGGTCTTCATATGCTTGTACAAGCTATTTTTCAGTGTATATCGCTTGTTGCACTTTGGACATTCATGGATATTCCCACTGGTTGGTTGTTTTGCAGTTGAAGGAGGAGGAGATGCAGCAATACTAGCCCTCCTATTGGATTTGGGTAGTACTACCCACTTTTGTGCAGCCACGTTGATGGTAGCGTGGTTCGAGCGAAGCTCGCTCGTAGTAATGGGGGAGGGTGGGGACGGGTGTCCCGAGCTCCCGGGGTTGGAGACTTCATCTGGATCCATCGCGTCGAATATTACTTGACACGATGTACGGTCACGGTCGCGGGCCAAGGAACAGCGGAAATTCAAGTATAGTTCGAGTAAGGCACAGGCAAAAAAAAAAATTGGACGCCAGAGAAAAGATGACCGAAGGGCCTGAATGGCTGAGGACCAAAGGGTTCAAAAGAGCGAATGGGCCGATGACCAAAGGGTGAAAGGCTGAAGGCTGAGGGCCAAAGGGTTTAAGGGCCTGAAGGGCAACGTGATGGGGACCGGAGGTCCTAGAAGGACTTGCCTGCACCTTTCCTAAGTTATAATCCCACGGGGTAATCCGTACGCGCCGTTGTCTGATATATCTCTGCTTGCCCTCGTATTATAACAGTCACTTGATCGTTTTGCTGTTAACGTATTTCGCTCTGCCCTGGTAGATAGCAGGAATGCCGTCACGGCATTCCTGTATGTGTTATTATTATTGAATAGTGCTTCTGTAGACTCAAATTAAATTAAAATTTTTGGAATTCCAAGTGCACTGTTATAGGGATTGAGGGCAAAAGGAGCCTCCTAAAATTATGGGATCTTACAGACTCACGTTTTAGGAGTCCCTCCAGACAACTGACGCACTTAAAACCTTTCAGGATTATCACTTGAGGCACTCACTGTACACGTGCACTCCGATTAATTGGAAGTCCATTAGCAATCTTGGAATTTCGCGTCTATCTTCGTAATTTTAGGAGATAGAAGGACGCGGTTTTCACTAATTTATTTCTGGTTGTTTAATCGGATTCAATAATGTGGTTCAACACTAGATCGCGGCGATTCTACTTTGTTTTACGTTGTAGACAAGCGGAGCTGTGCGAGCACAACCTCTCTGCTTGACGGCAAGAGAGAAAGTCATTTAGAATGCCAAGACTATTAAGGGAGAGCAGATCACATGGAAGAACTAACAGAACTAACTAACATATGGATAAAGGTATCTCCTTTGCTCCCCATCTAAATAAAGTAGTCATTGAAAGCCTATCACGTCTGAGATGAAAAGAAAAGAAGGTTATATATGAGTGTCATTCACTCAATTATCCTTAATATACAGCAACAGCATCGGTTACCGCAACGGACAAGATAGTGTTCAAGAAGAAGCTGCTTTCGGTCCAGAAACAATTCGCATTGAGAGTCACAGACTAATTCCTGATCTAGAAAAATGCACCAGCAGTATACACGGCAAAATTAAATTTTGGCTGACGCAAGCGTTGACCGACAATCTGAAGAGGCACGACCTAGCTGGAGCTTTTAGCGGATATAGGGACTAAATCCTTGACTTCCGCATAACTCAGGTTATAAGATCTTCTATCTTTCCCGGAGTACCTATAATAGGTTATCCCCCTAAAAAAATGTCTTTTTTCGCAACACCTGCCTGGCAAGTCCTACTTTCGAGAAATGGAACGCGGCTAGCGCGGGTAGTATTTTCACCGCCAGAATCATGAATTACTTTACGCACTACTGCGAATAATATTGATTTTTCGCACGCGAGCAGCATTCAATTTTTTTATTATCAAAAATTTCAACGCAGTCATCAAGGAAATAACTAATCTATGAAATTTATTATCCAAAGCAGGTGTTGCAAAGATTAATGTTTCCTACGCGTGAGCAAAGGGGCGAAACAGACAATGGGGAAGCAACATTCACTTCTAGGCATATGTCATGTTCGCTCTCGGACTTGTGTGGTTGTGACTTGTGGAGGTAGTGACATATATCACACTCGTTCTACAGCGAATATGATACATACCTAGGCTCATGTTGCAAAAGCAATATTCTCAGATATTAGCCCACTAACGCACTCATAGCATAATTTACTATTACATCGTGCTTCTCAAATGAAGTGAAGTGCGAGTTATTCTTTTTTGATGAATCTAACATATAAAAATTGGTTTTCACTACTAATATTATCCTGACCTTTGAATTTTCATAGTAAGTACATATTTTCTCATTTATTTCAACAAAATAATTCTCAACTCTGTGACGGTTAGTCGAATTAATGGAATTAATTTCTCGAGTGTATTTCTCAGATGTATCGTCGTCGTCTCAAATATATTTAAGTTTGCCAGGGTTGCAATTAATTTTAGGATATTGGATCTGGGTACCATATCAAAACAAAAAAGAGGAATCGGCAGTTAACCATTGGGATGAATATCCATCCCCGAAAAAAACTTTCTGGGGCCTGAAGGAGGAAGCTCGCAAAAGAGAGGAAAATTAAATCCGGCACATGGACGGCTATAGGACCAAACCTCAAAAAAAGAAGAGGTAAGCAAGGAGGCAAGTACTACCGAAGGGGGCAACAAAAAAAGACCCCGAGAGGTATCCAAGAGTCCTTCAACGGCCAAGACTAGTACTTACGGCGAGGTCGCGAAAGGTATCCGGATGGCGGATATCGACAGACGTCATCTGCAAGTGTTAATAAACCAGGAACAGGCAGACCTGGTCCAGAACAGGATAAGGGAGGCGCTCCTCGCACAACCCATGTGCAGCGGAGATACGACCCCAATGTTTCATAAAACGTCCTTCAGCGCAGGGGTTTTATCGATGACCTGTGCAGACAAAAAAACGGTGGAATGGCTCAGGGGCATGATTGGGACACTGCGGGAGGAAGCGGAGTTGACTGTTGTCGGTCCTTCCAGAGCGTTACACGGTGCTAGTCTTCGTCCCTGGACAACAGAAAGATGATCCATCAGAATGAAGGCGGCAAAGGAGGTACTTGATGTGACATTGGCTACAGCGTTTGTTAGCAATTTCGTGACAAACTGGCATGTATCTGATGATGAAAGTTGCTCAAGATAAACAGCAAAGCTGAACCAACAACTTATCGGAATCCCAGGAAATACTTTATATAACTTGAAAAAGCTACTGTGTTGGCGAAACAATTGTCGTTATTAAAAAATATTGTGGAAAACTGATACTACTTATACTTATATTTCTATCTCGATTTTGAGGTGAAAGAATATATATGCAATTGATGATAAACGGCGTCGCCAAACCGGCGGCGCCAAAACGTCCTGGATCCAAAGCAAAGAAAGACCCATGGAGGAAACACTCCGAGGATGTAGAAAGTACTCAAATGGCTGTTAGACTTCAGAAAATTGAACCTTATTCACTCACTTAAAAATGAACGAGGAGAATACACATCCACGGAAGAGGAGACAATGAAAGAACTGTTCACAGTCCACTTCCCTGGAGCTCAAATAGTACAGACACCTGCCTCAGAGAACAACCAAAAATTGGCACTTAACTCATTTGAACCCTACAAATCACCCGGGTCAGATGGGATTTATCTAGCACTGCTGCAGCACGGAACAGAACCACTGCACATAATAATTTGCAATGTACTCAGAGGTAGCTTGGCACTCGGACACATACCCAAACAATGGACAAAGGTTAGGGTCATATTTATAACAAAACCTGGAAAAATTTGACAGGAAACGGAAAAATCCGTAAGACCAATAAGTCTTATGTCATTTATGATTAAAACTGTAGAAAAGCTGGTAGATAGACATATAAGAGATGGTGTAATGGTTGAAGGACCATTACACCAAGATCAGTATGCATGCGGCTTTTCTACAGAAATAGCACTTCATCAACTCGTTGTGAGAATTGAAAATGCGCTGGAAAACAGAGAGCTACTGTAAGCGGCCTTTCTAGATATAGAAGAAACTTTTGACAATACCTCAATAAACTGAATTGTTTCATCACTCCGACATAAACAAGTCGTGGAAACTTGTGTGGCCTGGATAGACTCCATTTTGAAAAATAGGATGGTATTGTTGACTTTAATATAGATACAGTAGGGGCTCGGGCAATCAGAGGATGCCCACAGGGTGGAGTTCTATCTCCTTTTCTGTGGAATCTGGTAATGGACGAGCTCATCATGCATCTGAACAATAAAGGTCACAGAGCCCTTGGATATGCTGAAGGCTTGATGATTTTAGCATATGGAAAGTATAACACCTTTTTCAGAGATCGGATGTAAGAAGCTCTTAACTTGGTAACAAGACGGACAAGGAACTACTCAATATCAGTGCCCACAAATCCGCCATAGTAGCATTCACTCGAAGACGAAAAGAAGAGGGACTCCCATAAACTTCGAGAAGAAATAATACAGATTGAAGGAGAAGTTAAGTATCTCGTGGTGATATTAGACTCGAAACTGACTTGGAACCAACATCTAGAGAGAACCATCAAAAAGACGGAGACCTCATTAATGGTCGCCAGATGCTCCTTTGGAAAGAAATTGTCACATATGTAGTAAACCCAACCATAATATCTACTTCTTTGGTGTGGTGGAAAAAACACAACAAAGTACAACTTTACTGAGGCTAAGCAAGATGCAAAGACTTGTAGGTCTAGGTATCACGGTGGCTATGAAATTAACAGCCACCGCGGCAATGGAAGCGTTTCTGGGACTGCCTCCAATACATCTAGTAGTACAGGGTGAGGCAAGACTAGGTGCTTTCCGAATAATTAACACACTGGTTAATGTCAAAATTGGAACAGGACACATGAGAATCGTCGAAGCTGCGACAGGGGATGTGCACTTGAAACCTTCACTTCTATATTTAAGGCAGAGGTCTATGCAATTCTCGATTGTGCAAGATAAAACAACAGAAGAGAAGCTGTAGACAAGCAAATATGTCTTATAACAGACAGTCAGGCGGCACTTAAGGTCTTAGAAAGTCTGGAGATGACGTCACAGCAGGTATGGACTTGCAAGGAGGAACTGAAAACTCTGGCGAATCGGAATCACGTTAAACTGATTTAGACGCCAGGACATCAGGGCACGGCAGACAACGAACAAGCCGACGAACTTGCGAGAAGAGGGGCAGACAACAACCAAAACCAAAGATTGATACTTAGTGTGCCTAAACGCACAGTACTAGTATCAGTCAACCAATGGGTTTTGGAGAAACATAAACAAGACTGGAGCAACACACCAGGTAACAGAAACGGGAAGGAATACATTCCAAGCCCATGTCGAAAGAAAGCAAGGGAAATGCTAATGTCAAACAGAAACCAGCTTAAAATGCTTATGACTGGCCATGCACCAGTCAAGGTGCACCTCAACAAAATGACATTGTACAACGGGAACTTAACGATTGCGGATCCCTAAACCGCAAAAGACAACAAATATTTGGGTTACCAAAAGGTGACCCAGAATCTCTAAGGTCATACCCAGCAATGAATTGTACAGACTTGTACAAGATACAGTTAGTCTGGATTGGGTACTAAAAATATCGCAGTCTGAGGCACTGGACTTGGTCAGAATCTGCGCTGCGAAGAAGATGGTTAGATACAATTGGCCAACTGGCCTAAGTTTCGCTGGAGACCAGTAATGGTCAGACAAACCTATACGGGGTGGAGGTTTTAGTGAGTATACCAGGCTATGTACTAGAGAGCCTCACACTTTCGAGTGGGTAGGGTCCACTCGATGTCCATAAGGAGGATTTCCTCCACCTCGCACAAACAAAAAAGGCTCTATCATGATACAGTTAATATTCTTGCTATTTGGTAATGACATGCCTGCACACAATAATTTGGTATTTTACGCCGACGATACTAGTGTTGCTGTTCATGCAGAAAGTCTATATGAGCTTGAAAGTAAATTAAATCTTGTAGCAGCAGAGTTTGTTGGGTGGCGCAAAATAAATTTGATAGTCAATCCCAATAAAATTGTTCGATACCAGTCTGTACAAGAAATTAATTTCCAAGACAAACCCATTAGTCCCTAAATATTACACAACTCATTAGTGTGTACTTTGCGACAGTATACTCACATCTATCGTATAATATCATATTGTGGGTAATCTCATTAGAGCAAAAAGGCTATTTGTGGCACAAAAAAGACTATGATGTTAAATCCTAGAGATTCGCGATTCCAGAAAAACAGATCATGTCTGGACAATATATTTATCATGAGACAAGTCATCGAAAAGAACAAGGCCAAAAACATTGATACACATATTATGACGTTTATAGACTTATAGAAAGCGTATGATAGTGTACCCAGGAAAAAACTACGGGTGGCCATGAGAAGAATGAATATAGAAGAAAAATGGATAAACATAACACAAAGACTATATAAAGATACAAAAGCATAAATAAAAATAGGCAATGAATTAACGAACCCGATAATTATAACAAAAGGACTAAAACAAGGATGTGGCCTATCACCTACACTTTTACACACACAACATATTTATAGAACAGGCTCTAAAGATGTGGTATAAAGAATGCGGAAGGATCGGTATACCAATTCAAGAAAATATACTACATTCATTATTTTTCGCCGATGATCAAGTCATATTTGCACAAGAAAAAGAGGATATGGAGTATATTGTGAGAAAGCTTGAAGAGGAGTATGAATTGTGGGGACTAAAAATAAATTTGTGTTATATCGAATACCTATGTATAGGACAGCGGGTTGCAGACTTAAATTTAGAAGACCAAAATATTATTAGCTGCCAAACCTTCAAATATTTGGGTTCGACAATACACCAAGATGGTCTTTGCCTAAGAGACATTGAAATAAAAACATCAAGAGGAAAGCAGGCTACAAGGGCACTCCATGGATTGGTATGGAACAACAATCTTACCAAAGAAAACAAAAAAATAATATTCTAAAGCATAGTCCAAAATACAAAGTTATATGGAGCAGAAGTATAGCCGGTAACAACAACAATAAGAAATAAAATAAGAACATTCGAACTTGACAAATAATTATAAAGGTATATCGGCACATCGGCACTGATAGAATTCTTATAGACCCAACTAATAGAATGTTTGACCTTTCTAGCTATTACAACTCGAGCTGACATCAGCTTTGCTGTACCATATTTTCGCCGATTGCAATCTCAACTTACAGAAGAAACCTGGAGTCGCCTAAAACGCGTACCTACTTCGTTATCTGAAGAAACTCCAGACTTGAAGCTTGTGATTTCATGTGTTAACAAAAAGTTTAGAAGTCTACAGTGAGTTTGATTGAGCTAGTGAGATTAAAACACTCAAATCTACCGCCGGTTGTGTTATGAGTTCAGTTCAGTCAGCCGAACAGAAATATTAGAGAAGAATCATAGTGTTATTTTTATTTCAAACCAAAGCAAAGGTCAAATCAAATTGAATCACATTTATATCAATCTGAGTTTTGTACAAGATATAGTTTGCAAAAATTGGTTAAATATATTATTTTGCAGTTGCTCCCTAGCCATTCCTATGAAGGTACTTAACTAGATTTGATACATTGAAATTTCTAAAATATCTAATAGTTTATCTACATTCGTTTTTTTCCTGTTACTTTCATCATTGAGATATCTCCATGATATTTCTAATACGTTAAAATGTATAACACTCAAACAAGATGTGAGAAATATACATTTTGGTCACATATGGGTATTTTTGGACGATTCTTATGTGATAAGGTTAAAGGGTCACGCGGACGAAAATAAATAAATAGCTTAACCTAAGTAAATTTTTCTCTAGTCATATAATTGTTTGTTTTGAAGACAGCAGTTGATTATAAACAAAAACTGTTGAATACATTTTGTTTTTCACAGAGCTGGCTTCGCTTTTATGTAAGTATTAAATTTCTTTCTTTGTAATTAGTGGCGTAATTGAGATTTAAAAATGAATTGTGTAGAGGGGCAGGTTGTCTCGAATAAGCCGGGGTCGCTAGTCACATGTGACAACCAGCCCCGCTAGATGATTAGCTTTCTACACCACTCCACCTCAGAGTCTGGTATCAAAAACACCAAAAGACATTTTCAAACTAGCCTTAATGATCCATGCTGCAGTGGTTTAGAAAGGCAGAATACTGGCAACCTAGTAACTCCGGCATGTCTGAGACCTTATCCAAAGGCATCAGCAAGAAATACAAATCGAGTCAGCCGTCGTAAACGAGAAAATGCGATACTTACTCACACCACAGTGAAAGACCAATTAGAGGAAGAGAGAAATAAACACCTGAATAAGATAAACAAAATGGGGGACACAGTAAAACGAACCGGTTTTGATTGAGGAAAAAAGAGGAGCAACCGAAAAATATTATAAAAGTAAGGACCACCAAAGAGACCACTAATTCGTTTTTGTTTACTTTGTCTCGAAACATTTTCGCCGAATGAAGAGAGGGTAAAATGCGGATCCTGTAGTGGTTGATCGCATGATGCGTGCACTGATAGACAACCAATGTATATTTGTCATAACTGCAAAAGTGAATGATTTTAAAATCACTTTTCTACTTTTTCTTAAAAACTTTAAAATAAAAACATTTTGTATTAACATATGTTCTTAAAATAATTTCATAGCTTATAATTTATCCTGAAATATATGTCGTGACAACCAACCCCAAGTAATGTGACATCCAGCCCCAACAAGGGGCAAGCTGTCACATTTGTGTAAGATGTTTGAAAAATTCAAATTTTGCACTTTGAATTAAAGTACAGCCTTATAGACTTTAAAGAGTATTTCCAAAGCATGAAACATGTTAGCACTAAATGCGCTACTAATGTTTCATATTTAATTATAAGAATATAATTTATAAAAATTGTGACAACTAGCCCCGGTCTGCCCTATACTTGTTTTGTAGATTTTTCAAAACCTCACAACTCTTATACAGGAAGTTTTTTGATAATTTGCGCCTTAATCGAAATATTTTACCGGTCCGGGACTTTTCACACACAGTGTACAAGTAGAGTTTGTGCTTTCTATTTTAGTAACTCTTGAATGAATATATAAATCAACATACATTCATGCAGATATTTCTTGAATCTATGGTGACCGGAATGGAAGTGACCTAAATGATATTTTTTTTGTCATAAATATATGGTGATATTTATGATTCCTGTTATACCTAGTACTTAATTTCAAAAACATATCCGTGTCTTTCAAAATTTAATTGAAACAACCAAAGTTAACAAAATTTAATTACTATCCGGAAAATCATTCCTTATGGATTAAAGATTAGATTATTTGATACGAAATAAAATTGGATTTCTGCGAACAAAGGCCAAGTAATACCTCGATACCGTGTAAAATTATTTACTCTATAGCTTAAATGATAAAATTTTGATTAAACGAAGAGAGCTTGTGTTGTGGATGACGAAGGTAGTATTTATTGCCTTTGTCCAATTTAATTCTTGTATTGCGTTTGGTTTACGTGATAGGCGATTTATATTATAAATATTTTATATAACAATGTTACATATTTATCAATATTTATGAGTTTTTAATTTATTTTCAAAATTACCTTTACTACATGGTGGAAATCATACATGGGGATAGGTAATATGGATTATTTATAATTGTTATTAGTCACATACCAATTTAATTTTATGAATAGACTGTATGTACTTTAGAATATAATGATTATTAAAAAACATAACATGGGATGTGTTAAATTAACATATCAGGTTTAGATATATGGCTGCCCTAATAAGAATATAAATTACCTTTAGTAAAAAAAAAAAACAAAAAAACGCTTTTATGACAATCGGAATTAAAAAGTAAAAAAAACTTGGTTTTCAATACCTATATACCTAATTTACTTTTTAATTTTTTAATATCAAAAGTTAAAGTAGTTATAATCAAGATACTTGATATTCCGTAGTGTAGCGTATGTGTGTCAATATTTCCAAATTCCTTTATTTGCATGGAAGTGGAATACCAAAAATTGACAAAAATGTATCCTCTAACCGTCTATGAATGAGACTGATAGTACATACCTACTTAAATATAATGAAAATAAAATTATTTTATTTTATTCTGGTGGTCCTGGTCAGGATACTTGGATAAAATTATTTAGTTGTCGTTCCTTGATGAGTTCAAATTTTCAAGTCAATCGGACGTCTACAAGCTGTGTGTGTTACATTATTAGATAATGTGTTAAAAAGCTGGAATATATTGAAATAAACTACTGATAAATTAGGTATTTCCTAACAATATTTACAATTTGTCAAACTTTATTTCAGGAAAAGACAGGAAAACGTAAAGTTTCAAAATCTGTTGAAGGCAGCTCTGCCTATGACCATTATTGGTTGCCAATCAGCAGCTAATAGAAAAGTGTTATGTTGAAAAAGAAGAAACTCCAAGTCATCTCCACATTTTATTGTATTTTAAATTAAGTTGTGAGACATGTTTCGGTGTTGTACAACACCATTATCAATCACATAAAGGTTCTGTAAAAACAGTTTAATGTAAATTCTAATTTAACTTAAAAATGTTATTAAATCATTAGATATCAGAATGTTGTAAAAACTTGTGAAAAGAATGTTAAAAACTGTAACGGGAATTTATATTAAAACTGTGTTCGATTTATTTTCACTTATTTATTTATACCAATAACTACACGACTATAATTACATTTATATTCACACTTATTTCTTGGACTATAACGACTTTCTACTGTCTATGTGATCTATGACTCGCTGACTATCTATCACAAAACTAACTAACTGGTCATTGCCCTCAACCTTATATATCTAACCTAAAAAGCTCTAGATGGTTCCAGTGTTGTTTTCGTTGTTTCTGGAGGTTATTTCTCAATATATGGCTTCGAGAATAGACCAGGACTTATTCTCGTTGCCTCTGATGTCTCCCGTGTTTTCCGGAATATGCATTGTGTGTGTAGTTTATTATTCGGGTATGTCTTCACGTTACACTGCCCCCTCCTTAACATCTAATCGTCCCGATCAGAATCATCCTTGGTAGTTACCTTGCTGCATTTCTGTTCTATGGCGAAATCTGAACTTGGTTCCTGCCAGGCAAACACCCTTGTTGAAAAAGTAACAGTCTATCGTCTTTCCCGAGTACAGTCGTTTTGGATTGAAGCAACACACGGTAATTTGCACGCCAGCGTCCTGGAAGATGTATTCGATCATGCTCCTTACAATCTTCCAATCTAACCCGTCCAACCCGCAGCCTATTTTCGGAAGACCCAACTTCTTGATGTCATAATTCCTGACTTCATTCCTTAGGCTCTTCAGTGCATGCCAGATGTCCTTGTAAGTGGGTTTTCCTCTAGACATCTTCTTCGTAACCAAATAGAAGAGGTTCCGTTTACCATCTGCTTGTTGCAGAACTTTTCCTACTCTTGGTCGTTGGGCTGACAATTCATCCAGTCTTCCAAACTTCCTTCTAAACACCAGAGCAATTCCTTGGCCCATACGTAGATCCTCTGCTACACAATGGGCAATAGAAACCTCGGCTGGTAGTTTGAAAAGGTCTTGTTGAACCTCAACTGTCACACCGAGCCTGACCTTCTTCCGATCTGCGTAGTTTGACATGAAGTCGTTGAAACTGACATTTCGCTCCTCAACGTTCTTTTCTTGAAGAGCCACTCGTTGTTCGATCCAGCGTATGGTGCGATTCGGTTTATGTGTACCACTCTAGGTTTTCCCCTTGATAACTTTCGGATACGATAGATGACGTCATTTATCCTCTTCATAATTTCATATGGACCTTCCCATTGCTTTTGGAGTTTTGGACAAAGGCCTCGACGTCGTTGGGGATTATACAGCCAAACCAGGTCCCCCACGTTGAAGACTCCATCAGCTGATCGAATATTGTAGTGGTGCTTCATTCGATCACTGGCAAGCTGGATGTTCTGTCTGGCTAACTCATGGACTTTAGCCATTCTGGTTCTCAATTGGTCGACGTATCCTTCTCCTGCGACACTGTCCTCGGTAGGTCTACGGTCAAATTCCAGGCCACAGGGTAGGCGTAATTCACGCCCCAACATTAAACTAACAACAACCTTTGAGAGGTGCTTGCCCATGGTTCGGTTCATCCTCTCCATTCCGTCCGATTGATGTAAAGGGGTCGTTCTGGTCTTGTTCGCACCTATTAGTCTGCACCCATCTTGGAACAGGTCTGGCTCGAAGTTTCTTCCTTGGTCCGAATGGATTTCAAGAGGAACACCAAAACGTGAAAAGAATTCTTTCACCAACACCTCGGCGACGGTCGATGCTTCTTGGTTAAGGATTGCGTACACCTCTGTCCACTTTGTGAAGTAATCCATGGCTACTAGGATTCAGGAAATGGCCCCGCAATATCCACAGCAACTCGCTCCATGGGACTCCCAACACTATACTGCCTCATAGGTGCCCGCTTTCTGCCAAGTGGTCCATTGCTGGCTGCACACACTTCTCACTTACGGCACCACTGTCTCACATCTTCTTTGCAATTCACCCAATAGAATCGCTCCCGAACCTTCTGCAGAGTCTTGGTGATTCCAAAATGCCCACCAGAGGCTCCATCATGTAGCTGACGTAGTATCTCCGGCACTTTGCTTCTTGGCACAACTAGTTGTAATCTAGATTCAGTGCCATCTTCAGACTCAAAGGTTATATACAGCAGATCATCTCTTAACACAAAAGAGTCCCATTGACTCAAATATGCTTTCACTTCAGGGCTTCGTAAGCTTATATCCTGCCAAGACGGACTCTCCGTACGGCGCATCCACTCCAAGACCACTCTCAAACATGGGTCATTCTCTTGGGCCAGTTTCATTTATTCGGGTTGCCACTCCTCATTCTCTACGGTTGTTCATCGTATAGGGCAAAGCTTCTCTTCCATCTTCGAGCAGTAGGTGCAGTTATATTTGCACGGTCTTTTGGATAAGGCATCTGCGTTTCCATGAACTTTTCCTGCCCTGTGCTCGATGTCATAGTCATATTCCTGAAGACGTTCTTACCATCTTGCCACTTATCCTTCAGGATTACGGAATTGCAGGAGCCACTTCAACGCTGCATGGTCAGTTCTAACTAGAAAGCGGCGACCATACAAGTACTTATGAAAGTGTTCGCAGGCTTTCACTACTCCCAACAGTTCCCTTCTGGTAACGCAATAATTCCTCTCCGATTTTGACAAAACCATCGTGACCCAGAGAGATTATCTAAGGTGTCATATATTCAGGGTAACGGATTACTATCCTTCTTAGTGAGTGAATTCAGAAGTCGGTAATCTACACAGAATCTTGTAGAACCATCCTTTTTCTTCACGAGCACTACTGGCGAGGTCCATGGACTATTTTATGGCTCAATGACTCCTTGTTTGCTCATTTCTTGAATCATTTTCTCGGCTTCGTCTCTTTTGGCCAACGGAAGTCTTCTTGGCTGCTGTCTTATTGGCTGAGCGTTCCCCGTGTTTATTTTGTGAGTCACTATACTTGTTTTACCTTTGTATTCTTCTTCCAACGCAAATACGTCCTGGAATTCCACAAGCATATCTCTCACTTTTCGTAATTGTTTCTCGTCTAAGTCCTGGACAGTCTTGATGACCAAATCAATCAGCTCTTTCGAATATCTGGTCCTGGATGGTTTACTAATCGTTCTTATAGAGCATATCGCTGATACAGGAACACAATTTCCAACCATACTTCCCTTGCTCACCTTGATGGGGCTCTGGATTCATTACTCTGACAGGAACGACATCTCCTACTTGAACAAGAGCTTTAGCTGTCAGAAATTCCTTATTATTCATTTCTTCTACCAGTCTCAGACTTCCAGATTTGCAGTTTCCGTCCGGGTTGGTCATCAATATTTTTTCACTATAGCCGGGTATTATTACGTCACTAATCGTTATTAATCGGACATCTTCGTTATCCTCGTGAAAGGGCAGTTCTTCATTGTCGACCTTCATGACACCATTTTTGACATCCAACACAGCCCCAAGCTTCTTCAAAAGGTCCATTCCCAAAATAAGCTGGTCAGATATGTCAGCGATTAAAACTTTGTGCTTGATGGTGATCTTGCCAATGCTGATGGTCAGGCTCGCTTCATCATGTGTTCTTATTGTCTCTCCAGTCGCTGTTCTAAGTTGGACCTTTGTTGGTAATATCCGGGAATGATCTGTGATGAGCTCTGGTCTGGCTATTGTTCTTGTTGCTCCGGTGTCTATTAGGAGCGTTCTGTCTTCTCCATTGATTTGACCATCGATGTATAAACTCAAGGCTCCTCCAGAAGATGACACATTGACCGTAATTGATGGGGCACTATTTCTGCAGGTCAACGATTGCCCCCTCATCTCGACCCATTCTAGTTTTCCGACTGTGCAACCTTCTTCTTACAACTGCGGCGTAGGTGTCCAAGCTCACCACAGTTTCAACACCTTGGCTCTCTCTTCTTTTATTGCGCCCCCGTAACTAGCTTCCTTATCATTTATAACAGGGATTCTCTGTTGGACTGATCTTCTTCCTCGATTGCTCTTAAACGGTGCCCTCGGGAATTTTGGCTTGCGGCTTCATGCTCCAAGCAATAGCTAGTGCTTCTTCTAGAAATTTTGGCCTGGCCAGCTTCAACGCCTTCTGCAGCTCGCTCTCATTCAATCCATTTACAAATGTGTCCACCGCAATTTCATCAAGGAAGCTATCAGCAGCTGTAGGATATGCTAGCCGCACAATACGAGCTACTTCCCCCTCAAATTCTTGCAGACTCTCATTTGCATGTTGCACCCGAGATCGTAATTGTGCTTTGTATACTTGCTGAAGATGACTGTCTCCATACCGACTCTCCAATTTAGAAAGCAAGACATGGTAGTTTGCTTGGCCAGCTGGAATAGACCTTAGGATGTCTGCTGCATCACCTCGTAAGGCGGCAGTTAACGAAACAGCTTTCTGCTCTTCGGTCCACTGGTTAGCTATTGCCACAGCTTCAAATTGCTTTCGATAGGTTGACCAGGAGTACTTTCCATCAAAGTTTGGCAGCTTAAACCTCATACTACCTACGGCTAAGTCATCTACGCCTTTGAGTGTCTGGCTCCCACTGCAGTTACCATTCTTAACTGACATTTCTAGTGTCTTCATTTTTTGTTGCAGTAGCTCCATGTTCTTCTCTGTCGTGACAAAGTTTTCTTCAACTGTTCTTGAAATTTCTTCGAATTTCTTGTCACTATATCTACCAGCTTCTTTAACCTTTTCCTCGATAGTTCTGGTCACCTCTTCAAACCTCACATCACTTTTTCTGGAAACATCTGTAATTTCATCTTGAAGAGTTCAAAAACTTCTTTTTCGAGACTTCATCAAATTTCTCATTATTATTTCTAGAAATTTCGTCAAACTTTTTCGAGACTTCATCGAATTGTACACCAAATTTTCTGGTTACTTCATCGAATTTTTCGTTATTGTTTCTAGAAATTTCTTCGAATTTTTCATTGTTATTTCTAGAAATTTCCGGAGAGTGGAACTCGAACATATCAGGATCGTCTCCATTTTCAATCAGAATGTCCCTTAACCGTTTCTGGAGGGTCGCTTTGTTACCGGAATCATCACAATCCCGCTCCACCAACTGTTCTTTGAGTTGTTTCACGGTTAACTGCACTAATTTCATTTTTAATTGTCTTTATTAACTCAATAAGTCAATACAGTTTAAAGTCTTCGACATGAAAACGAACAGAATTCTTCACACAAACACGCGAAAAGGTCTTCACATTCACACGAAAACAAACGAAAAGTCTTCACACGAAAACGAACTAAAGAGTCTTCACACTAACACAAAAAGTCTTTACACCAACACGAAAACGAACAAAAGAGTCTTAAACTTAAATCTAACAAAAGTCTCAAAAACACTCACTTATTTCTTGGACTATAACGACTTTCTACTGTCTATGTGTTCTATGATTCGCTGACTATCTATCACAAAACTAACTAACTGGTCATTGCCATCAACCTTATATATCTAACCTAAAAAGCTCTAGATGGTTCCAGTGTTGTTTTCGTTATTTCTGGAAGTTATTTCTCAATATATGGCTTCGAGAATAGACCAGGACTTATTCTCGTTGCCTCTGATGTCTCCCCTGTTTTCCGGAATATGCATTGTGTGTGTAGTTTATTATTCGGGTAAGTTTTCACGTTACAAAAACAAAACAATATAAAACAAAATGGTTTTTTCAGATACTCACCTGAATTAATGTTTTTTTTATAATTTTAATCCATATATATAAATTCCTTATTAAAATATATTTAATAAGGAATTTCTGGTCCTGATAGTAATAAATAATAACAAAAACAAGGAATACTCCTTAATGCATCATCTAATGAAGTCGGTCCGAGGTTACATACAAAAGAAAAAAAAACAAAACTCGTTTCCAAATGGCCCAAGAGATAGAGTCTAGGACGCCTCTCACATGGTACAATAATTGTACCATAGCCTCTCCCACCATCATAAATTTATTAACTTAAAAACAATCATATTTATCGGACAGAAATAGTTGAGCCCCGCACCACTAATTTGCAACCGATATGAGCAGCAGCCGGTTTCACACACAGCAGCTTATGGTTGCTTGAGTTACGGGTTTTAAAAATTAGACCAATAGAAACATTTTATTCTAATACTGCACGAATTTATGGGCCGAGGCTTAATTATTTCTGTTCGATAAATAGAATATAATATGGTGGATGAGATGGTGCATTTAAAACTAACAAATAATAATATATAATAGGAGAATTATAAAGATTTCAAAGTGATTGAGTCTTCTATCTATACCTATATAGCTAATCTCTTGCAAAGCAGCAAAATCTCTATAATCCTTAAATGATGTGATGTTGTTTTATACTTTCTAGTGCATTATCTAAATAATTCAGACCTAGTTTTTTGTAATTTCTATTTAAAGCGTAAATAAACCTGATGTTGAAAAATAAAAGCACTACTTCCATACCAATAAAAAGAGGAGTGCATCAAAAGGAAGTTATATTGCGAACACTGTTTACAATGGAATTGGGCGTTGTCTGTGTAGAGCATTCAACTGATCGGAATCTATAGGTAAATAGGGTCCCTGATCCCGACGATTTCATAGGGACAGTATTGCTATTTATTAATCGTTAAGAGATAGAAGGATATATTGGAGAAAAGTCGCATAATTGAGATCTCTTCAATATTCCGGTTTGCAAATTTAAAAGTATCAAAGGTTTTTGAAATTTTTTGAAAAAACTGAAAATTATTGGTTTTGTTTTTGTACATTTTCTTAATTGATACCCGGAGAGGAAAGCTGAAAATTTGTTTATGCAGGAAATGCTCCAAAATAAAGAATTGTCAGAAACATTTATCTTTTCTATTTTCAAAGATATGCTATACGACTTTTGTTTTTCATATGGGCACCATATTTGTATTTTATAACATCAAATAAAGCCAAAAATTACCTTTGCAACAATGTATACCTAACATGTCCACACTTGAAGTCAGAAACACATACAAAAACGGTAACAATATTTTCAAATGTGGTAGGCCATGATTCCATGATGACCTTTCTTCTTCTTTTCTGGCCCTACAACTCAGGGTAAGTCTTAGCCGCATCAACTATTGCCCTCCACCTCGCACGATCTTGTGCTTCCGTTTCCCACTGCTGGACTCCGATTTTGGGTAAGTCGGTTGCGACGACATTCTTCCATATTTTTTTGGGGTGGCTTATTGATCTTTTGCCATCCGGTCTCTCAAAAATACTGTTTTTATTAATCTGTGGTCTTCTGATCTTACTACTTTCTTCATTCTCCCGTTGTTTCGTCTTGTTAGGGATCAAATATCATTCTAAGCACCTTTCTTTCAAATACGAGGAGTTTATTTATTTCCCGTTGATTGAGGGTCCAGGTTTCTCTGCCATAAGTAACTACCGGGCGAATAATTCGCCTGTACAATGTTAGTTTGGATCTTCTTTTTAGCAGTTTAGATCTTAATAATGATTGTCATTTACAATTACTAAGTGTTGCTCAAACTCCCGCTATTATTTTAAATACCTACATTTTTGGGTATTTGGACTTCACTGTTCCACTGCCCTCGATACAATTTCTGGTGTGATGTCTCTAAAAGTTGAAGTAATTATTAGAAGCATTTTTTCAACACTATTCAGATCATTGTAATAAAATTTATTATTCAGGAGGCCACGTAAAACATAATCTAATTGATTAAGACAAGGCGATCTGGCAGACCACCTCACAGGATCATGAGTTCCGATCCGTCGGGAAAACTACCAATATATAAACAATTTAATATTTCGCAAGATTGAAAGAAGTCTTTATTCCATAACTTGTGTTAACAAATTGAAGTAGGCGACTCCACTCAAATTTGGCTCAATAATTTTTGGTCCTAATATCAGATTCTTATTAATTCCACACCATATGTTAACGAATGCTGCGTTAAATGAGGATTATCTATTGCATAAAAATGTTTGTGTCTTCTAAAGAAAAACCCCACTATTCGTCAATAATATCTGACCATAAAATAGTACCTTGAAATAATGATTGCTCTAATATGGTTTGGTACCAATTACAGAATCCAACTCGACGCTCGGAATCTCCAGGATGTATTTTATTAACAATTCTAAATTTATAATCATGGTAGTTGTGCTTCTTAAGGATTTTCTGAACCCTCGATGCCCTAATCATACATTCGTTGCCATTGGATGTTGAAAAAAGTTCTGGAATGATACTCACTTGAGCCAATAAGTAAATTTCCTAGTATTTTCTTCGAGTTTTCAAAACTCATCCAAATTCTGTCTGGTTTCTTGAAATTGAGTTGTGTGTTTTCTTTGTTGGCGCATTTCTATCTGAATAAAATCTAGCATATTCTCGCACTGCTATATCAACATTTCTGTAAAATCTAATATAAACGTCATACATATATATAGTTTTTCAATGTCAATATAACGTATTGTTTTCTACGAAACTTCTGGCTATCACAAACGAAAATATTTTTACTGATTCTCTGTGTCTTTCTGGCTTTAAATGTCGACATGTTAAACATTGTAGCAAAGGAGATCTTCGGCTTCATTTAATGGTATAAAAAAATGTGAAACCCATAAGAGAAACAAATGTTGTATAGCATATCTTTGAAAATAAGAAAGATAAAATATTTTAATAATTCCATCATATTCACAACTTGGTGCATTACTTGCATATGCAAAATTTCAGGTTTCCTTTCCGAGTATCAATTGAGAAAATAAATAACAACAAAATGATGATTTTCAGTATTTTTTAAATATTTCAGGAATCTTTGATTTAGGTAAATTTCTTATAGAAATGTACCTATTGCGATCGTTCACACTTTTGAATTTCGAAAAAATTTCAACGGCATGTTGTTGTATGTCTATAAGTTAGTCCAAAAAAACATTTGGTTCAAAAGTTTATATATATATATTCAAATTTGCCACAAAAATCAATCTCTCAAATATCTCGGTCGAGTTCGTTATTGGGCAATATCGGGAAAGTAGTTTCAAAATGGTGACCATTCAAACATTTAAAAAATATCAAAAAAGAGCTGTAGCGTAAATATCATCAAAAATAATTTTAGGTTATAGATATAATCAGTACCTACAACTTTTGTTTAAAGTAATTTTTAAAAAAATACACAATAAAAATTAATAAAGAAAAATAACAAATATTGATAAAACATGAACACCCAATATAAATTTGATGTAATTGTACATTTTCTGGAGATCTTAATATAGACCCTGATAAACCTGAAAAATATATAGTATATTTATTGAAAAGAAATAGGCGAAAAAAAATTCTGCCTTGAAGTGGACTCAAACCCTGTCTGCTTTATATTCCACAGCCAAAACAAAAACCTCTAACCGCAAGGCTATTACACATACAACAATTTAATGTAATAACATGTAGGTATACCAATGAAAAGGTTGTTCAAATTTCAATTCAATGAATTTTGAAAAATTTACCTTTCCGCTGACTACAGGCCATCGGGATTTTTTTATTTCCAAACCAGACTATTGAAAGTTATAAATTACGCAGCTTTTCTCCAATATAACCATCCTTATATCTCTTACCGTTTAAGAAATAGCTGTCGGGACCCTGTATCCAAAAATAGATGTTCTTATATCTCTCAGGCTCAGTGTTCTTCCACACTGTTAGATCGGTGTAGGAGAACACTGAAAATCCGTACATATATGTAATTCTTCAAGGAGAAAGTTTCCAGGCTGTCAACTTTGCACACGAAATGGCACCGCAGAGCACCAAGTTCTAAACCACTTAACCAAATGTCATAAAAATTGGTTTACCCAGACCTAGATGTTCGAACATGTAGAGTCTTTTAACGCTATCCATTTTTGGTAACTCACCAATCATTATGAAAAAGGGGCTACATTGCTTCACCTTTTATATTATTTAAACGCTATGAAACATGGTATACTTAGATGTTTGTGCCAGGACAACGTTTGTTCGGGTTCCACCACTAGAAATCCGTGTAGCAATAAATATAAACTTCTTAGGTTTGTGGATGAGCCAGTTTCAATCACCAACAGATTTGGAGTAATGCCTCTAATAGCAATTCAATTATATAACTTTTATTATTTTACCCGGATAAGTTATGGAAATGTTAAGATAGGAAGGTACCACATAGATATTTTTGAATGAAATTCAGGTTTTGACATATGACCCAATTTTTTTTCTGTAACCCATGCGGAGGAAGTAGATATAAAATTCGAATGCGTGCGTTTTTGTTCGAAAACGTATTCCGATTTTGATAAAAAAAACTTTAGCAAGAGGATTGCTGAGAAATGGTTTCATATTATCTAAAAAAAATTAAAATCCAACATTTCATTTCCCTTCAAAACTCCCTCAAAGTTTTCAAATATCAAAAATATTAGTCTGAAATTGTGTTTTGAAATCTCTGAATGTAAGCGAACATTCAACGATTCTCATTACTAATAAAAAAACTTTTCATACTAACAAATCTTCAAATATTTTGAAAACAATAAAAGATAGGTATAGGGAATATTGAAGTAGCTCACCCTTATTTGCACTCTAGAATCGTAAAATATTAAAATATATAGGATGTTCCTTCTGAAACATTGTAACTTTGATATGTAGGTATCTTTTTTTGTCAGCGTTCTGTATAGCTAAAAATTTTAGATTGTGAATATGGAGACCCTTCATAGTTGAAAACAATAATTACACACTATTATTTCTTTCCCCATACAGTGACCCATACAAACACCGAATCGTATAAGGTGTTCCACAAGGGATGTTGGTATATGGTTTTTGTGTAACGTCAAGAAGGTTACAAATCGAATGTAGGTATATTTGTTTTTTTTAATCGTGAATGATAAAATTAATTTTCCTGAAATAAACAGAATGTGGTGTAGGTAATTGAACTAATGTTATGTCTAGCAAATCGGAAACGATGAGAAATGCCTCAGGGAATAACAAATGGTAGAGTCCTCATCTAACATCATGTGATCAAAAAATATAGGGGTTGTTCAATTAAAGGAATATAGAAAAAAATCCTTTTCCAGTGGGTGTAGAGTAGTGATGCTTCGAGACGAGACGAGAGAAAATGGCTCTCTGTATATTGTATTATATCTTACTTGTACTTGTTTGTATTTTTGTGTTTTATATGCCGTTCACAGAAAATCAAATGGTCTAATCAAAATATTTACTTGGTAGGTGAATAGAAACAAACTAACCTTCATAATCTATGATGCACAGGTTTATGCTTGAGGCCCTATCTATATCGAGTGCCATGGTAAACATGTAATATTTTTTACTTTTATATCACATAGGTATATATTTTTCTAAGTATGTCCATATTTAGTAAAAAATTAAAAGAAGTTAGAAGTTAAAAAAATATCTGATTTTCAAAATTTTACTCACTAAAGAAAAATCCAAAACCAAAAAAAAAAATTTTAAATAACAGATTTTTAAATAACAAAAATTGACGCTAAATGCTTGAAAAAAAAATTCAAATTTCCCGCTTATGAATATTCCTAAGAAAAGAAGTTCAGTACGTTAATAAGCATCAACAGTACAATTTAATTAGACCTTAGGATTTTCTCTATGTGATTTCAAGCAAACGAAAGTTAATCCAAAGTATATGTTTTCAAGGAAGGTCAATTTTTGCATAGCTTTAATAGAAAAAAGTCCATAAATATCAGCTCAACTCTTTAATAAGTCAATCATAAAAACTATAAAAGCAAAATCTTTTGCACGAGAGAACGAGAATCTCTCGACGAGAGATGAGAATCTCTCGTCTCGGCGGCAACACTAGTTTAGAGACAAAAAAATCGCGTCCTTTTACTCCAAAATCAGAAGATAAATCAATTAAAAAATATTTTTTGTCAACCTGTAAATTTTTTCGGTATGCATCCACAATTGAATCTATTAAAACATAAAAGATTATAACTTTCAAGTGGTTTGGAAATGGATAATATGGTCGGGGTTAATGGAGGTCACTAACCTGGGCTAATATATAGGTCATTCGTTTAAAAAAGTAACTCGACCCTATTTTTCTAATTTTGCCCTCTATATTCGGAAATAATTTCTGGTTCTTTTTTTAATCATATTTCTATCTGTCACCGAGCAATTTGGTTCTGACGCACAATTGCCCCACCCTGGATATGACTAATAATCAAATTTTTAGAGTGAATCTTCTGGAAAGATCATAGTAAAGTCCCCATATAGGAAAACTTATCAATGAGAATCAAATGTCATTCATAATAATCTGTTTAGAGGTCATGAAATGCTATTTACTATTTATTGAATATTATTAATAATATACAACTCTTCTAGGCAACATTCTTAAAATCCTATATTGATTTTGAAATATTGCGTAACGTATTCCTATGTCCTTATGCAAAAGGAATTGTATACCTAGACGATTAAGAAACCATTGACCTATTTCTCACCAACACAAGGTCAAATTAAAGATACTGGTTGAATATTTCAATCTATTATAATATAAATGGACCAACGAACTTCCACAGAACATTCATTTGCTGGATTTCTGGAATTACTGAAGGAATTTCTTTGCCAATTGGAATAGTTTGCAAGAAAATCTAAAGTGAAAATCTTATCATTTCAAATGGTGACCACCATGTAGGCCGATTATCGACCGCATGACGCAGCAACCCTCCGGTAGGGGGCGCACCATCACATGCCGCCCTCTGGAACGCGACTTTCAGTCCATCGCCGTAGCTTTCAGATCGAGTTTCAGTCTTACGTGAAAAACCGGAAATTTGAGCTATATCGGACATCTCTGCTACCAACAAGGCAAAATATCAAATTGAGGTGAGAATTTGATTTTGTTATAAATGACATTTAATATCTATTTAGTTTTAATAAGGAGTTTGAGAGAATTTTAACTTCAAGGAAGTGTAAGAAAATTCATTAAATTAAATTGTATCTCTTATGATTTTTTTTGTTGAGAATAATAAAATCGGTTTAAAATTATTGTCACTTTTACATGGTGGATCTTTCTTTTTTTCAAGGGTAATAAATGCCTCCATTCATGGATCAATAGGTAACTGAAAAAGTTGGATTTGAGCGGTTTTGTAAATGCGTAACATTTGTCGTCTCTCTTGTTTCTTTTTATTCGTAAAATGTCCCGTTCGTGTTGTTAACTTGAATGTGTGGCTCGATAAAGCTTACTTTTTATGCTAGTGGAATGAAAATAATATAAAACAAATTATTACATGGAATACAAAGAGCTCAGATTATATCAGAAGTGATAATCCAATATTTGGTATATAACATTATTTCACTGCATCTAAGATTTATATGCGAATACATAAAACATAAGTAAACAACCTTGCAAAGTTTTGGTATTGTAAATAAATTCAATCTTTTAACCTTGATCCGAAGTTATCAGATACTGTAAATGTGATTGAAAAGATATAAACGGTCAAGAGCGAAGTCGATTTGCGTGCGGAGGATTTCAGTTTCAATTAAGATTTTAAGTTAGGACGATTATTTGATTGTTCTCAATTCTAAATACAATGGTTGACAAGGGGGCTATGCACAAAATTCATATATTAACTTCAGTATCTTCTAAACTTCACATTCGAATAGTGCAAGATTATATTTTAATATTACTCAAGACAAGGCCCTTGAATTGTTTTGCCGGATGATGATTGGCTTTTTAAATTATCCTCGATAGCCAGAGCTAATTTGTTTATTTCTGTATAAAGACCAAATTTAAGATGTTTTTGTCGACTCCATTCGGAGAAAGACGACAGGCGGAGGAATAGTCAGACATAGTTTCTTGTAAGAGTTCTTTTTTTATCGAATGTACGAAAACCTTGAAAATGTTATGCTCATATTCAGAAAATAAATTTTCAAAATCAACAAACTCATCTTCCAAATAAGATATTCTATTTGAGCTATTCTCAATATCTTTTAGATCTTTAAGAAGATATTGCTACAATAACGTACAATTCTGCAAGAAAATATCATGACGTAGGTATTGTCATCTCAAGAAGTTTTCTACAGTTACTTCCAAATTTATGGTAAATATTTCCACACCATCATTCAGATACAGCAACGAGATGACATTATATTTCATTTGTTTCCAAATCAGGAATCAGTGCGTGTGATAACGTCTTGTATTCCGGAATCTAAATTTGAATAATATGCTGCTGAAGCACCCTAGAAAATCAATAGTGGTTGAATACCCTTTTCAGTAAGCCGAGTTCGAGAATTCAATGCATAGACGGCCTTGGAGTTTAATCTCTGGAAGGATTTGGGTTATGTTAGTTTGCTTATTGAATATAATATGTATCGCTACGATATAAATGTGATCGGGATATACGTATACTAATGTTTGAACAGTTTTTAGACGTGATAAAATAAATTCCTGATATTATTCGGTAAACTTAATAATTTCAAAATTACGAATTAATTAAGAAACATAATTTAAAAAGAGGCAAAACATAATACCATGACTATCTAATAAAAAATCACTTTATGCATATCTGTTTGAATTTTAGAATTGTATAACAAAAAAAAACAACTCTAGAATTATAACTCTAGGACCGTATAGCGACCCAAATAACCCACATTGTATTAAGTTGAGTTTGCACAAAACTACTTATTTTAATTTTTAAATATATGGTATCTCTTGGAGACACCCTGTATAATATCTACATGATTTTGTATGTGATGTTTGAAATGATCTGGAATTGTTATAGCTATGCTTATTTGGAATACGAAATTTTTATTATAAGGGCATCTGAGAATTTTGTAGGTACTTATTTCTCATTATCAAATTTCATTGAAAATTAGAATATTTGGAATGTTATTTTTTAATACGGCTCAAGAGATACTTACTTAATCAAGTGTATTCTGCCTGTAGTTAAGCTTTTCCACTTTAACCTAATAATAAACTTCTCCTAAGTCGTCCAGCTTTAGGTAGGTAGGTACCTACATTTGGACAGATGCAATATGAGTGCCTGCTTATTCAGAGATTTCAGAGATTAGAACTAGAAAAATTAATAACTCATACTATAGGTAATTAGATCGATCTTCGTGTTATAATTAAAAAAATTGACGTAATTTGAAACTGATTATCATGTGCGCACAAAACTGTTTAATTTTGAAACTATATTAATCGGTGTATCCCAGGAATAGTTTGTGAAATAAAAGGCGTTGTATTAAGCAGATGATATACCCATAGCATCCATGTTTTTTTTAATATAAAATTGTTTAAACTTCAATTTAGTTTAGTTTGTGACTGTTACTCGATGAGTACAAGGTATTGGAGCAAGACTGAACGAGGAACTCAAACATATTTCTCTTATACTAAGTTTTAAGAATAATTTACTGTTATTTTATTGGTTGGTCTGCTTGCTGAAGATAAAATGTTACGTAGCCAGGTCATAACTTTTTTTACAAATTCTGACCAGGCGCTTTATTATTTTTCTTATGGTTCCAGTGAAAGTTACCACTCCCAAAAACATTAGACTTAGAATAAAAGATCTGAAAATATATAATAATAGTAATAAGTAGAGTTCCGCGAACAAAAAACATAATATAGGTTTCAGTTGTCAAACAAACCCTTATCAAAATTATCAACGTAGATATAATTTTCTTTCATTTGGGTAGTAATGGATTTCCAATTTTTGCACCATTGAAAAGTCAGGGAAAATAAATAAAATTCTAAAATTCATGTAAACATAGAAATTTACTCCTTATAAGATTGCTCTTATGGTAGATTCGTTTTTTTCCGTCCGAGCTCCAGTACCTCTGTAAATTTTTTTCGTACAGGTTGCAGAAAAAATAAATATGGTTGAGAAAAAAAAATTACAAATAGTTTATCAGAATCTCATTGCATAGAACATAATATTAAAAAGCTTGATAGGTGACATGCTTGAACATTGGCACAATAACTAGATCATATCACTTCAAATACGCGACAAATGGAAGCCCGTGTACCATAAGGTGCAGTCCTGTGTCCTTTACTATACAGCATATACGGAGCAGATACACCACGAATCAATGGAACTCACATGTCGTTATACGCAGATGACATCGCGATCGCATCTTCATCGAAAAAGCCAGAGTTTATTACCAAAAACCTGCAAATGGAAGCAGAAGCCATTGAAGACTGGAGCAGGAAAAGGAAAATTAAAATCAACGGTAGCGAAAGCCAAGTGCTACTAAAAAGAGGCAGGAAGCGCATCAAACCGTCCGGAAATATCAAAATGAACGGAAAGATGTTATATGGAGTGATTATGTAAACTACCTAGGAGTCACAATTGTCAAAGGTCTCACATGGAAAGACCACGTCAATGCAATAGTCCAAAAGGCAACTGGAGCCAGGAAAAAGCTAAAACCTCTAATTGGGATACGAAGCAAAATGTCACTAAAGAATAAGCTGGCACTTATAAAAGCCATAATCACGCCTATATTGACATACGCGTGTGTAGTATGGGGCTATGCATGCAAGACGAAAAAACGAAAAAGAATACAAGCCCAAGAAAACAAAGCCCTAAGAATGACTTTAAATGCGCCATACTACAAGTCGAATAGAAGAATTTACGATGATCTGGGATGGACACCAGCCCTAGAAACAATGAAAAGGATTGCTAAGGGTAGGATGGAAAATGCCGCCAGCCATCAAAACGCGGAACTTAAAAGGCTAGTCGTTTCAAAATGAACAGGACAGTGCGCAGGTGACGCAACGAGGGACACCAAACTTCCAAGCTTCCATTAGGAAGCGAAGTAGAAACGGAGGGGAAAAGGTTTTAGTCGGTACTGTTCCGATCAATGATTCCGATTGGTTCGTCGTATCGAAGATTTCCTAAGACACGCCGCAAAAAAAAATCCACAATAATAAAGATGTGTTTTAGTCATTATTGTGTCGTGAGCTCAAGACTCGTCAGAAGTAGCGCACTTTGTACCAATCTGTATTTTATTCATAAAAAAATATTGTAATGAAAATATGAGACAATATATTGATATATTAAACTGATGACGATAAAATAGATTCCTGAAATATTTTTATCGATTTATAAAAGTAAATTTATTTTATTATTGTTCCCCTAACGCGGCTTATGGTAGGTAGTAGAAGTCGTAGCTTAAGGAAAAAGTGTTATGCTCTCTCTATTTTTATTATAATCGAGTGTTTGCGTCGAATAGACGAGTGTCGTGCATAGCTGGATGTATAACGTTAATAAATCTCTAAATTAAAATTAAAACACTTAACAAATTTCCACTAATATATTGTTTTGGCATCTTGATCCTTTCTCAAATCTAACTATGAACTAAATTCTAAGATGTTAAGTGCCTACTTAAATAATAAGGATGTTTAAGAAATCCTACTTGCCTACAGACATACCATCGACTTGGTTTTTAAGGCAATTACACGAATGTTTAAATTTCTTAATTTCTAATTAAATTAAATTTTAATCCCTTTTTTTCGGTATGTAAGACTTTTAAGTTATCATTAAATGTGTGATTATAATCATTTAGATGTAGTGCAAAGTTTGAATAATTAGTTTTATGCCAGGTATATCATTGATGCGGATTTGAACATTTCTTGATTTTCTTTTAAGCAATCACGCTAATTTAGTCTAAATTCGGGACTGTAAGTATTTTTAAAATAATATTAAAGAAAATAAACACTCCTTGAAACTCGGCTTAGCTAAAAAAAATTGGGTCTGCGTCACCAGATGGTGGAAGTTATACTTCTTTGGCTATTCGCACACACCCACTCTAACACACAGACAGGATATATAAATGAAATATAAGACATTTATCTCTGTTATTCAATATATTTCTCTTCAATATATTATAATGAATGACTTCATTATTATACAATAAACCTGTACATTATTATCATTATCAGTAATTTCTTCTCAATCTTGTACTTACACACAGACAGACAGGCAGCTGAAAATCAATCCCATAGGAGGTATTACTCTTACGTATTTGTGTACCAAGTTTGGTGTCGATCAGTTTAGTATTTTCCGAGATATCGTGTTGACAGATACACAGACAGACAGACAGCTGAAAATCAATCCCATAGGAGGTATTACCCTTACGTATTTGTGCACCTAGTTTGGTGTTAAGTATTTTCCGAGTAATAGTGTTGACAGACAGACAGACAGTATGATCAAACCAATAACTACTTCGAAAAAAATCGGTAGTTTATAAGGAAATTAATATATAATTTAATTATTACGAAATTTCTCGAAAAGCCAGAACGTACAAAAAAGTGTGCGAAAAGTATAATTGACGAATTTTCTCACTATTAGCGTGACGCGGTTTCTCGACCAACACACCATCCCAACGAGCCCAAAGAAGTATAATAACTTCAAAAATGTATGTCTGTATCCCAAGATCCATTTTTTAATTAATACAAAACCAGTCAAGAATTCAAAATTAAAATATATGTATGGATATGAATTCAAATTGCTATATAATCAAGATTATATAACATCCGCCGTTTTATGGTAAATAACTAGATTAAGCTGGAAAATCTAACTGTGCCGACAACAGCTACTGCGAGGGCAAACACCCCTTCTGCCATTGATTAATGTCAACAACTGTTAGGATAATACGTAAAATTTTACATTGACACAATATTAATATCACTATAAATGCTCAATCAGATTGATTACCAAATAAAGTACCATCCACCCTGAGAAATATCATGAATTCGGCGTAGCACTGACGGTAGAGACCAATATGGTCTTAATGGTTTTCCAGATTATCTTGAGGTTTCATTAACAAATGTTAATAAATTTTATTGGAATATTATTCTCAACCAATATTTGTGTAATATATAAATAAGCAATGACATTTTTGATTGATGGTCATAAAATTTTTCTTTTTTGAATCTAATTTCTCCTAATTTCTCAAATGTAAGTAGTTTAAATAATAGTTTGCTACTGTTGAGTTAATTTGTAACGATTTGTAATTTACCCTGACGAAGAGAATAAACATTTTCGAAAGCTTGGCTTGATCCAAAAAAAAATAATTAAATGACTATATCACCAACAAAAATCTTTTTGGCAAATACTGAACCAGTGAATAATTGAAAATCAAACAAAAGGTATATACAGGGTTCCATAAAAGATCCGGAGCGGCGGAATATTTCAGCACCGGTTTAACATAAAATTATGAAATTTGGTATGCGGGGGTTATCAGTAGTGCCAAATCTAAAAATAATCTCTGCAAAATTGTCAGATTTACAGTTTTTCCTATGAAGCCTCCAACTTTTTTTATTTAAATATAATGCTATGTTTATTTTTAGCGCATTGGATTTGCCGTTTTAAAATTACTTTGACCCTATAATATCAAATTTGAATTTCCCTAATATTTGTTATATTGGCAATTCAACATCTCTTTAAAAATATTACAAAATTCTATTATCTCGATATGACAATGAAAATTAATTTATTAGAAATTTATTGGCTAGTCTGATCTAAAAACACCACTTACAACGTTGCCAAATTTACATGTTGTTTCCACTAAATCATTCTAAGTATTTATTTAAACTCACTTTTTCAAATTTTGCGCATTTTAATTTGTTTCTATACTTTAATAATTCTTGAATCGAATTTTAGTTCTGAAAATTCGTACGTTATGTACTTACTTAAATGACATTAACAGAATTATAATAAAAGTTTGCTAGAATCATGAGGTATAAATTAACAAGGGACCCTTGGAAACAGCTAATCAACTTTAATTATTATTGAGGAACATAAACCTCAAGGTCATCTCAACAATTTTGTAAAAATTAAATTTAGGGGTTGAGACACGTTTCGAGTATACATAAACTCATCTTCAGTCAGGATATTACAAGAATTATCTGAAAGGGTGAATAATTTTTAATCTTCTACTTACATATATCAATTAATCAATTCCTTGTGCCCCACAACATCTTTCACAATGGAGTTAGAAATAAATAATTGTTTACCATTCTTAGATCTCTTAGTTAGAAAATCTGATAACCAATTAGAATTTTCAATTTATAGGAAACCCACTCATACTGACAACATAATTCCTTCTCATCGTGTCATCCCATTTCTCATAGGTTAAGTTCGTTCAATTCCTTATTCCACAGATTTTTTTCTATACCCATGAACCCTTATGATTTCAACATAGAATTAAATATTATTAAACAAATTCGTTAAATGTTTTTCTATACCTTTCCTTGGTAAAGTCTCTCAAGATATAAAGAACATATTTGAACGCTACAGAGATGATTTGAATATTTGCTTCTTCACCACTAACACCTTACGCAAAAAACTTGTTAATACTAAAAATAAAGTCAATAGAAAGATTCGGAGTTTATGAAATTTCTTGTTCTACCCCCAACTACAATGCTAAATACGTAGGTCAGAGTGGCCGCAGAATTATTACTAGAGTGGAAGAACATGCAAAAATTATTGATAAATATAAATCTGTTTACGACACCCTTTTATGAAATTAATTCTAGTAGTTCTTTTGCAAATCATGTAATTAACTCTAAACATTCTTTTGATATTAATAATGACATAAAAATCTTGCATTATGCTTCGAAAGGTCGCTTGTTGAACTTTATATAAATTTATGAAATTCATTCCAATAATAAAAATATTCTTGTCATTTCACTAAATAATCAAAATAATTTTGATTGCCTACCTTTCTTTGAATCTCTTTCATTTTAATTTCCTCAAATAATTTGTTATCAAATTAAACATTATTTGTACTTCTCCTTATCTTCGTTGATTCATTTCTTGTATTACATTTTTCCAATATATTTCAAAATTATTAATCCTATTTATACCTTTAACTAATAGATGTCACTATCATAATACTTCTATCTAATTGAAATATTTAAAATTTTACTGTTCATTCATTCATTCTCGTCTTGACTCTCTTTCTAAGATGTAAGTAGTTTATGGTATTTAATTTTCAAATGTAATAGTTTTATAATTTTTCCCTTCATGTAAAGGCAGTTTTTCTTTTCATTTCTTTTAATTTTTAGTTTTAGAATGCTTTATTTAGTTGGATTTTATTAGAATTAATGTTTTAATTTTCGGTATATATGTATATATAAGGTTGTTAATTATTCCACCCTTTCAGATAATCCTTGTAATATCCTGACTGAAGATGAGTCTACTCGAAACATGTCTCTTCCCCTAAATTTATTTTTTTTATTAATCGTAGAGATGACCTTGAGATTTATTTTCCTCAATCAATCCACTCCACTTTGAGAAATGGGCTTTAATTGTTATTGTTGTCAACCATCTGTCATTGTTCTTAAAGTTACCTACTTGAATTATTATTAAGAAAAAATGGTTTTCTTGTTACGTGAAACTAAATGGATTAAAATAACTATCGTGGTTACGGCGATAAAATAAGAACCTATCAATAAGTTTGTGAATTATTCAATGCTGTACATCTAGAGAAGCAAATTAAAAAATCTGGTGTGTACACTCACACGACTTTCCTAACGCTCGCAGGCAAATTCCAGTGAATGAAAAATTTTACACTATTACAATACTCTGCTTACGTAGCGACTATAATAGCGGTAGTAAAGTAAAAATCCTCTGGTCAAATCATTTTTTTCAGTATGTCAAGACAAACAACAATGGTCATGTAAATTTTTTTCGCAATATGAAACGTTTACCCAGAATCTGAAGAAACCTGTGGAAAATACGGAATTTTATTCAAGCATAACTTTTTTTTGTGCTTTTTCTCAGAGATGGCTATATGTGGGTGGTAAAGGGCTCTTAGGCAAGTTTAATCAAAATCGTTAGAGCCGTTTTTGCGCTATAGTGTTGTGCAAGTCACGTTTTTTGGCTATATTTCAACACCCAGTGTATACAGGATTCTCATTCAGTGCCACCGGCGAGTGATATTGGTACCAAACAAAATATAAAAGAAAGCAACAAAATTCACCGATCCGTTCCCGAGATAATGCTGTCACAGACAGACAGACGGATAGACAGACAGACAGTCCAATGGCTGAAAATATTTTATTAGACTTAGAAAACTCTGAAACTTCAACATTTGTAAAAATCTCGATACCGAAAATTTCACACGATTACAATACTTTCCTTATACAGCTACTATAGTACCGTAGAAAAGTAATTAAGCCTTATAAATAAATGTACACTCAAAAACTTTTGGAAGATGATCCCGACCGCCGTATCAAGTTTTTTGAAGTAAAATTAACGATTATCCAGATTTTACGAACAAAATATTGTTTAGCGATTACTTCTTGTTTTAATGTGCAGGTAAACAAGCACAATTATAGGTTTTCGAGTAAAACTAACCCGCACTGGATGGAAGAATTACATAAGCAGCAACCACAGAAAATTTATGTTTGGACTGGGGTAACTATACAATTATTGGACCTTTTTTTATCGATGGAAACATGACGAGTCAAAAATACTCACAACTTCTGAGAAAAAACGTGGTTCCGAAATTGTAAGAGTTGAACATTGACATCTATCAAATATGGTTTCAAGAAGATGGGGCAAGAGAAGTTCGACAATATTTGGACGAGGTATTCACAGAAAAGTGGCTTGGATGAAGAGAGGACCGATAGAATGGCCAGTACGCTCCCCGGATATGACCCCTATGGATTCTTTTTATTGGGGACATCTAAAAGATAGGGTGTACAAAAATAGACCACTAAATTTAGATCATCTGAGGGAAAAGTCTCCATAAGAATCGACTCTTATAAATTCAGAAGGGTTAAATAATACTATAGGTGAATTTTATGAAAGGTTTGGTTATTGTTACATTTTGAACACTTACTACTTTAAGTATTTTATTTTCTCGTTTAGTTTACGAAGACCTATTAATGTTTGTCTTTGGATTATTTAAACATAATTTAGTTTATTAATTACTATAATAATACGGATTTTTTGTACTACCTACGTAGTTTTGTATTGTTTTCTATTTGTTAGTGTTTTGTATTAGTTATGTCGATATTCGATAGGGTTTTATTTGTTTCAGTTGAAGAAATGTAACTTTATGATATCAAATGAAATGCTCAAAATTTAAAAGTGGAGTTTAAGTAAATACTCAGAATGATTTAGTGGAAACAACATTTAAATTTGACAACGTTGTAAATAATATTTTTAGATCAGACTTGCCAACAAGTTTCTAATAAATTAATGTTCATTGTCATATCGCCACGATTTCTCTAGATATTAAAATTTTGTGATATTTTTTAACGAACTGTTGAATTGCCACATTAACAAAAATTTGTGGAATTAAAATTTGATATTATAGGGTAATTGTGAATTGAACACGACAAATGGAATGCGCTAAAAATAAACATAATATTATATTTTCAAACATAAAGTTGAGGGCTCTATAGGAAAAACTGGAATCTGGAAACGTTGCAAATATTATTTTTAGATTCGGCGCTACTGATAACCCCCGTATACCAAATTTCATATTAATATTCGGCCGTTCCTGTTCTTTTGGGAACCCCGTAAATGTACAGGGTGTCCCATATAAGATCCTCTATCCTCTTATCTCGGAAGATATTCTATTTAGGAAAAAAGTTAAATAGAAATTATTATTGCTTTCAAGGTAACTTCTATATTATATACCTTTCACGTATACAGTGCTCAGTTTTCCATGGTCTGGACTCAACTCTTGAAAATTAAATGGGACACCCTGTATATTACTTTGGATTTGGATTCCTCATAAAAAATAAGAGTGACTTTCAATAAGATATTATACAGCCATCTCTCGTGGTTTAGGATTTAAAAGCAATAACGCAACTTTGTATAAAATACCCTATACCTATCTCTAGCCTAGAAAATATTTGCTATTAAACATTTTTTATGCAATAAAAATACCTTTCGTTGGAATTTATAGAGGAAATACGTTACAAATACTTCTTAACGCTCTGACTGTAGCGGACTTTCAACAATATTTAGTAGTTTATAATTCCAACAGGTCTCTATTTTCTGAGAAAATAATTCATCCAATAACCGGTAAAATAAATCTTTTATTTCAACGATATTCTAACAAATAAAGTAATGTTCTAATATTTAACAATACGATTTTGTGAACTATTAAGTAGCAAGTAGATGAAAAAATAGTGAAACAAACAAAACAAATACATATAACGAAATAACCAATAAAAAATACCTTATACAAAACGGAGAATTAAAGTAAATGTGCTACATGGCCTCCATGCCTCCATGACCTCTGAGCAATACAAGTTGTGTAGATGACTTCTAGTTTTCTTAGGGCTTCTCTTACTGCAGCACCATCATTGATATTTCGAATTTCTTCCCTTACTCGATTTCTTAAGTCATCGATATCTTGAGGTTTATTTTTATAAACTCTATCCTTTAATGTCCCCCATAGAAAATAGTCCAGAGGTGTCAAATGTGGACTCCGCGGAGGCCAAGGAATATTTCCATTTGGCCCAATAAACTCTGCATAGTTTTCATTCAAATAATTTCTTACTTGAAGGGTGTTATGGCAAGGTGATCCATCCATTTGGTAAATAATATTGTCTATGTTACCATGCATTTCTAGTAACGGTCTGATATTGTCAGTCAGTAGCTCCAGGTACCTCACACCATTTAAATGGCTATTCATAAATAAAGGACCTATTATTTGATCCCTGTAAATCGCACACCAGCAGTGAACACTACGGCGACCTTGATGTTGTATAGTTTTAATATTGCTTTTGTTTTCTTGAGACCAATAGTGAGTATTCTGTCTATTAAATATCCCTGAGGTAGTAAATATCGTTTCGTCCATCCCACAAATATTGTTAAAAAAATTAAGGTGACGAAAATGACAATCCATCATGAAGTTACAATGTGTTGTAATTTAGCGAACTTCAAAGCTCTGTAGTTATTCATTCCCAGTGTTCTATGGATATCAGTTCTAGCAATATTTAAGTCTTTTTCTGCATCTCTGATGGAATTTTCTGTAAATTCTTCGAAATACATACATATATTCAATTGTGTTTCATCATCCAAGATGTTTTTAGGTTTATTTCTTTTTCCATATTTCAAAACACCATGCTGTTCGAGATCTCGTTCAATTCGCCCAAATATGGATCTTTCCGGTATTCTTCTTTCCGGATACGTTTGACGATATGCTCTAATAGTCAGTGCAATGCTTTTGTTATTTTGAAGATAGCACTGATATAAATTTAACCTTTCTTCGGCACCATAAGCCATTATAAGCTAAAGGTAAACTAAACGCACAACAAACCAAAATTATTATTTGACAGTTCTTATTTACGTTGGTTTCCAAAGCACTTTATTTATTTTCCATGGCAGTTTTGATTTTGCAGCGTTAGTTGATTTTGATTACATGCAATATTTTGTTTAATTTTGTGATTTTTAGTGAATTATTCTCTCTAAAAATACAGATATATTAGTTGGAGTTCTAAACTACTGTATATTGTTGAAAGTCTGTTACAGTCAGCCCGTTAAGAAATATTTGTAACGTATTTCGTCACTAAATTCAAACGAAAGTTATGTTCATTACATAATAAATGTTTAATAGCGAATATATTCTAAACGGCTAGAGATAGGTATAGGGCATATTATACAAAGTTATCTTATTTTTTTGAGAACAATCTAAATCGGCCATGATATGTAGGGTGTTCCATTTAAAATTATCGACTTATAGATGATTTTATATATCAAGATCGGCTCAATTTCTGAGATGACCCTGTATAATTTGTAGTCATAGGAAACAGTTAAAGTTATGTATTGGGATGTTGTCTTAAACATGAAAATGGCATATTCACCAAATATGATATACTTATATTTTTTTCGAGTACCTTAAATAAATTTTTTTTAGCAAAAAAAATAAATAAAACTGCTATTAAATCCTAAACTACGAGAGATAGCTATATAATATCTTATTGAAAGTCATTCTTATTTTTTATGAGGAATCCAAATAAAAATTAATATACAGGGTGTCCCATTTAATTTTCAAGAGTTGAGTCCAGGCCATGGACAACTGAGCACCCTGTATACGTGAAAAGTATTTACTATAAGAGTGCCCTTAAAAACAATAATAATTTGTATTTAACTTTTTTTCCTATATAGAATATCTTCCGAGATAAGGGGATAGAGGATCTTATGTGGGACACCCTGTACACTGCGTTCATAAAGTAACGGATAAATTATGTAAAAAGTAGAATGAGTGTTTCAGCGAAGAACGCTCGAATCCGTCGATTTTTTTTTCAGAGTTCCTGGACGTATAGATTAAATATACAGGTTGAGTAAAAAATTGAGGTGAAGTCATCGATATGTTTTTAAATGGCAGCGCACAGTTTTTATTGTGAAATTCGAAAGGGCACATCATTTTGCGTACCTAAGGGAAGATACAATATTTAACTGATAGTTACATAATGAAAATTTTAATAAACATTAGAAATATTGTCAATTCAATATTCGAATCGAACACTGTCGACAATAGATCTGCAAGTCAAAAAATAAATACTCCTAAAACTGGGGAAACCATTTAGGCCACATGACATATTGTCGTTATTGTCAAAATGAGGAAACTTTACTTGAGCATTTTGTCAGAATTATTAGTATCTAGTATTTGCTCCTATGCAATTTCCAGTTTTTTTTACTCGCCTAATATATTTCAGTTTTACGTATAAAAACTATAAAACAAAAATTGATGCGTCCCAGCTCTCTTCAATTAAACTCTCATTTCAGATTTTATTGAGTTATATATCTGTTCCCGGCATCTGCATATTAAACGTGCTCCCATTTTCATGATTTTTATTTGTTTGAACGAGGGTTGGCTTCAAAAATAAAGCTGCGCTATTGAGCTCCTTCCCCAGAAAACTTACATCAGAGGGGTTCGAATAGGCATTTTTTTTGAACATCTTAAATTTCGGGTCTATGACATTTAATCGTGGCCACTTTAACGTTGGACGATTCATCGTAACTAGTTATTTTCTATAGTATTACGAACATACAATTTGGTTCTTAGATAAGATACATAAATTAAAAAAGAAAAACAGTAAAATTATATTATAATCAAAGAAAAATGCGAAGCAAATGATGTTAATTGAGAAACAATGACTGATTTTTAGAAAAGAATGACCGAAATGATATTATGGCTATCCTTGCGATAATGGGGTCATTAGATAATATGAGTTATTAGACATATTCTGGTAAAACCCTGCCCTTTTGATGGCGAAAATTAAAGGTTAATGAGAAATTTAATACTTATAAAAACTAAGCCGACTAAAATTGATTATTAGTCCATTTAGAGATTTATTAGGAAAACCCCAGTATGGATGATTGCTAATGAACGGATCCTGTCACTGACTACCTACAACAATTAGTGATGCGCAAAGCAAGACCAAGACCAAGACCGATATGGTCTTGGTATTGGTCTTGGTCTTGCTCCCTTGGTATTGGTCTTGGTCTTGCATCAAATCCTTAGTCTTGGTCTTGGGTCTTGGTCTTGCATATACGGTCTTGGTATTGGTCTTGGTCTTGCTGCAAGACTTGCAAGACTTTGCAAGACTCTTGCAAACATTTTGATCTTTTTATAAGTGTAAAAAAATGTTGCGATTTTAAACCGTAATTGCTTAATCCAAATGAAGAACCCTGCATATGTAATGTAATATGCTTGGGAAGTATGTAATTCATAATCTTATAAGATTGCCTATAATTATATTATCATTCGAAATGGATAAATATCGAATATAAAAAAATTGTCATTGTCCAGAACAAACACGTCTGGTAATGTAGAATAAGTAATGAGAATAAAACTAGGTTCCTAGAATTAAGTGAGATGCGTAAAAGTTTATAAATTAATAATCACCATTCACATATGAGAATCGTATCTTAATAGCGCGACTTAGTCTGCTTGTGTTTTCTTGGTATCTTCCGTCCCAACTGAGCACTCATTTTACTACATATTTCTACTTCATACTTCTATTTCAACTCATTCTCTTGCTCATTCTACAATGGTTTTGTACCATTTTCTTTAATAAAATAGAAAGAATCTCTGAAAGCGATCAAAAGTATTTCTGATAAAACTAATTTAAATTTTTTCCAAAAAATGAAAATTAAAAACAGAGATTTAATACGCGCATTTATAAAACTAGGTATCTATTTAAAAAGTCAGTCGAGTGAATATCTCAGTTGAGTTAGTTAATGAGCATGATCGAAAAAATAGTTTCAAAATAAGGGCAATATAAAATTTCAAATATCTCCAAAAGTGGCCACTGGATAAATTTCATCAACAAAATTCAGATTTATAGATGATTCTTAACGTTTGCTCAAAACATTCTGCGCGATAGAAAAAAAAAATCGTGTAGTTTACCTTCCCCTGGCTACGAACTGTCGGGATTCTTTGAAAACAGCTCGGTAAGGGAAATCCTAGAAGGGTTGAAATTACGGTATAGGTATAGGGTATTTAAGAATATTTTGAAATCCAGAAATTCTAGAAGGGTAAAATGAACTCGCTTTTCACCCAACAACTTTTAATTCAATATTTTTAAAATCTGTAATATAAAGATCGATCATAAGGTTATTTATTAGCGTTTCTTATCTAATCATTGAGTAAAATAATATGTTTCCTACCGATTTGGTGTTTGGTTACGGAACTGCAAGAGTCTTGCAAGTCTCGCAAGTCTTGCAGCAAGACCAAGACCAAGACCAGGTTAGTCTTGGTATTGGTCTTGCATCCCAGTATTGGTCTTGGTCTTGGGTCTTGGTCTTGCATAGACGGTCTTGGTCTCGGTCTTGGTCTTGCAAAATTGCAAGACCAAGACCAAGACTGCAAGACCAAGACCAGTCTCGCAGCATCACTAACAACAATCGAGACAAAGTAATAAGTAAGAATATTCACGGGGCTTGGCCTACAATTATTATCAATTTTGGATGTAATTCTGCTTTTGTTAACAATAAACAATAATTTCTAAGACTATTTCTTGTAATATTAATAACATAGATAATAATAATTTATTCATCAAGAAATTTATACAAGTTGCATATGCAAAACAAGAGCATTAATTTCAAATATACAATATTTTGGTGTGAATTGACAAATATAATTAGATACCACTACAGGAAAATCTGAAAATTTTAATCATATAATCGAGATCCAGTTACCTTCTATTTACAATACACTAAAACTTTTTATTCGAGTTAGTATGAATACGATTAGATGAATAGATGAAACACGAGTGAGTTAGTTCAGCGATGAACCGGCCACGCAGAAATGTCCCTTCTCCGAACATTTGAGGCTGCAAAATTAATGAACAAACCATATCTGCCCATATCTTAATTTGCCCTTTTATTATATGTATGAGACACTGAAATATATATATATATATATATATATTCTTTTGGTGCTGTTACTTTTGAAGCTGGCACCAACATTTTCCTATATAAATATAAAATTGTCAGTACCAATTGAATAACTTTTTTGTATTTTTTGACCAACCAATAAAATTCGGTCCTATTTTTTATGTGGAAAATATTTATTCCAGTACATATATAAGTTACTTAAATTCTAGACATAACGTCCTATTATTCTATTGACAAAGGTATCATATTTGCATAGATGAATTTTACTGTATTATTGTTCCAGCAATGTGTTCTTATATATGAAGAATATGACAAAATAACAATTTTATAACAAAAATAAGTGAACTTATGTCTCTTCTATAGAAAGAAAGACAAACTTTATTGAAAGATAAATGCTAAATTTGAGTTGCAAGCATAAAAGAACTTTGCCAACTACCTCAATTTTAACATTGCAAGCAAACTTGTGGGCTGGAAAATTTCCTTTGTAATCGCAACAAACTTGGAACGCATGACGAGTTTCTTTTGAACAGCATAATAAAATATGCCTTTGCAGGTACAGAATTTATATTTTCACAATATTTTTTGATGTAGCTGTGTCATTTCACTGACATATAGCAAAAGGCAGGAATACCAAATATGAGCTAATAGAATCTGAAAGAGGTTGTTTTATTATTACAAAACATCATCATAATTTATCAGAATGAAAATCCAATCCAAAATTGATCATAAATATGGTTTATTGATAAAGCAATGCGTGAACGCCATCATATGGGTCCTATACAGGTTTACAGAGATTCGCTTTTTTTTCTTGGGTTTATTATAGGTTAAAATTTGCTTTCGATTACAAGGTTATCTATTGTTACCGAAGCAATGGAAATAGAAAGTCGTGAGATAATTAATATTTATGAAATATTTTTTCTAAGCGAATATGACATGTAGCGGATATATCTAGATAGAATAAGAGCACCTAGACAGAGGCTCAGTAAGTCCCAAAACAATTCACTGAACCTGAAGTTATATAACATTCTGCCTTTGGAAGTTAGAAGATTATAGACACATTCACTCTCAATAAAATGGTAGAATTATTCTTGCTTGCAAACCCCTTCTACTCCCCCGAGGAATATATTATGGCACATGTAAAGCAATGTGAAACTATTTTCATGGAATCAAGACCTCGGATTTTATTGTGATTATAATATTTCTAGGGCTGTTCCCAATGAAGACAACAAATTAATGTAATATTTTTTTACACCTATGTATCTTGTATGACTTGTCATAAATGTATTCAGTATTCAGCTCATGATTAAATGTATATCTATCTATCCATCCAACTAGGTAGGTAGGTATTCCAGATAATTTGGACTTTCCAACCCAACCGTTATGAAATTTTAAATAACTAAATGTGCTAAGCTCATTGGATTTGTATTCTTTTGTCATACTCCATTGGCCAATACGATTAAGTACAATTAGCTTTCCCGCCAATCAGCGCCGCGGTAACCCTCGACCACTGAAGGTACGCTGATTGGCGGAAAAATCCAATAGAATCGGTAATCGTAACCGACTATGGTGAGTGGGATAAGGATATTGCTAAACATTTTTCTGTTCTTATAAGGTAGCTTGGTAAATATTATAAATAAATTTCATAGGAAAAGTAATGTCACCTATGATAGGTATAGAGAGATAATAGGTATATCGGTATTAAGCAATCACTTCTGAGTTTTGACAAGTTCTGTTATGATATATTTTCTAGCAGAATTAAACAATGATTTCGATTGAAATTTGGTTGAGAGTAGCCAGCTTACCTGTCTCTCATAGACGATACAGTTTTTTGTAGCCAGGTTATTGTCAAAGGTTGTTTCAAATTTTGAATGAATTTGAATAATTCTGTAAAATCATATTCCTCTGTAATTATTGGATATAGTTTTTCATTTTTGTTTATGATTTAAAGGGAAAAATGCGGTTAAAAAAAATCGATTCCGAGTCAGCTGTACGTTACCACTACACCACCAAAACATTTATTCTCATGATCCTATAAACTAAAGAAGGGTAAATATAAACGGCTGGTCATCGTTAATTTACTTTATTTATTTTAATGTATATATATATATATATATATATATATATATATATATATTATTATTAATAGATTTTAGCTTGGTGCAATCCCTCGTCACATAAGCTTTAACTCTATCAAATCTCATATTCCTCTGAAACCGCATTATTCTTAAAATGGTGTCCAAAAATTCTCTTCGCGTGTTACTGTATAGATAATATTGATTCCTTGATGAAAGAAAAAAATATTCCACAATTTATGACATATTATATATATAGAACATTTCGAAAAAAAAATCGTGCCTTCAAATCTTTCGACACGAATCTATCTCTTTTGTTGTGTTCGAATCCTCCAATAATTCTCAGAATTTAGTGAGAACGAGAGAAACAGCGTACAGAGGAATTTTGAGGCAATGCGATGATAGCATTCTAAACCGGGTTATTCGAATCATCCCAACTAGTTAAAATACTGGCTGTAATTGCAATTTTAACTGGAAAATGGTACTTGCCATTCCTGTGTGCAAGGTTTTATAAGAGAAATGATTATGTGGTTGTGCAATGAGATATAACGAGACTCTGGTTGAATTTGTAATTTAGTCATAATACAACTTGAATTTGTGTTTGTTTGCTCAAATAATATCTAGGATATAGCATGTTGATGTCACTTTTAGTAGATTTATGGAACATTGTGGGGAAATGTTAGTTTGGGAATATGGGCTATTTTGACCAACTTCCAAAAAAGTGTACAGGAGGATGTATACAATTTGGTTGTATTTTCGCTTTTTATGTATGACGCGTTTTGCATAGTAAGTGAGTGTGCTCCGATTTTGATGTTTTTTAATTCATTTGAAAGAAGAGAGTTGAGAAATGGTCCCATATTTAAAAAAACTCAAATCCAAAATCTCCTTCCCACTTAGAACCGCCCCGAAGTGGGTGGAGGAGTCAATTTTTGTCGAAAATCTGAGACGACAGAATCAAATATAAGACCATATCCGGAAATCTTTAAAATGAAGTTTCTTCAAATGAGGTTACGGTTTTCTAGTTACAGCAGTGGTAAAGTCTGAAATATGTGTATTTCCGCAAAGATATGTTCAGATCTCTGAATAATAACCAGTGCAAGCAAAAAATATACATGGGTAACAGGATAAGTAATAGCTTATTTGGCATTAGTGAACGTTAAATAAATATGTTTTACCAAAGACTGGACCGATTTTATTAGTTGGAGTACTGAAAAATACTAAATAATATTAAACCTATTGGTGCTGGTACTTTTGAAGTTGGAGCCAAAACTCTTCTATCTAACTACAATTGCATATGTCTGAAGTCTGAAGGTAAAAGAAAAAACAGGCAAAGATCAAGCCGGATTCACAACGGGAAAATCATGTGTGGATCACATATACACTATAAGAAAAGCGATAGAAAAGAAGAAAAAAAAAACAAAAAATAGAGAAACCCTCATGGCTTTTATTGACATAAATAGCCTCTTCTGTACACATGATACAATTATAGAAAGCAATGGAAGATGTCAAGATTGGCAAATAATAAATGAAAAAATAAAGGGAGCTATAAAAGTTATCAGTGACAAGAGGAAACAAGTAGGTATACAGATCATTTCAAAATATCGAAGGGACTGTTCCAGATATGTTCGACCTCAACTACACTTCTCAAAATCTACCTAGAAAGCACCCTATAACAAAGGAGAAGAAAACTGGAAAGAATGCGAATGGCAGTACCTACCCAAACAACTTTTGTAAGCCCTATGTGTTGCATACGACCAAGTAGTCATAGCTCAGGATAAGGACGATTTAAGTTACTTGCTTAGGAAACTGAAAGACGTCTAGGATAAAGCAGGCAACTATGGAAAAACAGAATTTTTAACAACAGAAGAAGGCGCATTAGAAGAATCTGAAATAGATGAAGGCACAGAAATAAAACGAACAAAGAAATTTTTATATATCTAACGCGTATAAATACAAAAGATGGAACAACAGAATAAAGCTCGATTAGGGCAAGGTCGAGCACGAATAAGACAACTAAACCCGACTATATGCAACAAACATTTAACGAAAATATATAGGTAAGGTAATAATTATCATATATGGGGAAGAGACGTAAGTTCTGAACCAATGAAACAAATCTAATGTTAAATCTGTTGAAATGGAATACTGCAGAAGATGTCGCCAACTAACACTTATGGATAAAATTAGAAATAAAAAAAAGAGGAAAATTGGTTTGGAAAAGATACAGTATCCGCAGTAGCAAATAAATATTTTAAATAGTACGGATATAAAAAGCAGAGAAAATAGGTGGGTAAAAAAGATAACGGACTAGAGCCCAATAGGACGAAGAAAGAGATTAGGTCCGAGACAATTAAAGAGGGATGAAGGGGCGAAGCCATAGGAAAAAGAGGAGTAGAAGAAGAACGCTATAACAAAAAAATGGTAAAAGCCTTTACCTATGACTTCCCTCGACAAACCACCCCGCTTCGAGATGGAAACAACCCCGTCGCTTCTACCGTTCTTATATTGACACTTAATATTTTGGACACCCTGTATATATGATTAACAAAAAACCTTACATTGCGTCGCCGGTAGTTGCAATAATGTATTGTTTTGAAATTTATCTGTTTGAATAGTACAGTTTTACAAAGTTATCTAATCGATTCTTAATCTATGTCTCTTACCAAATTGATGGTTATGTTTCGTATTTAATGTTGATCTTACAAATTAATAACAAACCAATCACAGTACAAATTCGTAAAATTTTGTTTTCAATAATGTCAAGTATTTTCAAGGATAAATAGAAAGCTATTAAAAAGGTAATCAGCCACTTTCCCGCTGTTAATTTCCAGATCTTTTTATCTTGACTTATGTCCTCGCTTAAAACACTAGCTGCCATGGCATCTCGTCGATATTGTTCCTTCAGCTTCGTGGAGGGCTGTCTCTTTTTCCATTTTCTTGTTGTAACCATTCCAACATTATCTTGGTTCATTCTTATCACGTAGGTAAACGAACATCACGTCAACTGTTCTTTTTCCTCTTCCGTAGATATATTAGTGTCCATATCAGTACATTCTTGCATGGTATCATTTCTCACTCGTTCCATTCCAGTCTTTCAACAAATGCTTGCTTAGCAATCGATTTTAGCGGAAGAAAGTTCAGGACCGATATTTCGATAAACATATGACCATGGCCTTCATAACTGTGTTTTATGTATTTTTTGTTGTTTATACTGATTTTTTGTCACTTAGTAAAGAATTTAAGAACTAAGGAGTAGACTTACTTACTTAGATATTTTACATTGTAGCTCTCTCTTGATTATTTTTTATAAACATAACGTTCCATGACAAAACAATGTTCGGGTGAGAGTAATAAAAGTGTTGGCGTGTTTCTGGTAACTTTGTCTTTGTTTCCTCATTTATCGAAAATCATTCTTAGATACATATTTGCATTAGTCCACGTTTGTTGTACGTTAATTTAAATTATAGGTATATATATATATATATATATATATATATATATATATATATATATATATATATTCGGATTAATACAAATTTATCTTCTGGTTGATATTTTCGTGATCCTCTTTAAGCCTGGACCTTTTAATTCCACCAACTCCAGCTGGATTATCCCTAAAGTAATGAGGACTAAAAAGTTTTAGTTTCATATTTGTACTCCCATATGTCTAACTTTTCGGTGCCATATTAGTGAAGCTTTTTGTGATAAATAGAGTAGGTAGATACCACATTCCAGACGGCGACATTCTGTGGAATTTAAAATATTCATTAAACTTCGCCAGCATGTGATTCACGTACTGTATTATTTATAGATGTTTTCTATCACTGAAATGAGTGTAGGCTGTATAGAGAGTCAGTTACTGTCCGTTTTTTTTTAAATTTTGCATGTTACAGAAATATTTTATATAAAAATGTAGTGTTCCTTGATTTGCCTTGAAACCCCCTGTTCTTCTTTGTTTGTTTACTTATTTTTTATTACCTACATACAACATAACATATAACAGTTAGATTTTAGTTATATATCTCTTATTAGATTATTCTGATATTTTTACTAATGAGTGAGGATCTGCATCGTTTTTCAACAAATTTGGCATTTCTATAAGCTTATAGTAGCCTGTATTATACTGGATCGAGTTAAGTTACTGCCGCAGTTTATAAGTAAATCATTTTCAAATAATACGTTTTACTCGAATATCTTTCAAAAGAATCGGAGAAAAAATTTCAACATCTAATCTTGCTAGCCCAACTAAATCAAAATAAATCTAAGGGCAATCATTGAAGCTTTAGGAGATAAACTCTAAACAAGAATAAGCCAGCTATAAACGATAGAGCAATTTCTTCCTATAAGTCTGCAAATTTTGTTATTCATGAGATTCGGCATTCAGGTAGGTAGGTACGATGTTTTTCATGACTTGCATACTTTTCTGAAATATATTTTTGAAACTTGTGTTTGAATTCTTTTTATGCATCTCTTGCTTTAGATACAGGGATAAAACGCAATGATAAGGGATAATTCAACCTTTCTCGAATTCAGTCTTCATTTTGGCGGAGGTGCGAATATGGCAGTCTCACAAGGGTAATAAAAAGCGAATATACTATATAATATATTATGTCAGTTTTACGGGATGAAAGGGCGGATTTTATAGTACATCTCAACATGACAAGGAGTAGGTCCCACCGCAAATTGTGGTGAACTACTCCGGACATTAACTGAACTATTACAGTGTTGTTGCAGTCAGTGAAACCACAATTATTTATTTGTAACATGAAACATGAAAATTCTCGATGTATCGATTTCACCCATTAAAAAGCTTGTAGAATATCTGACAAGGATGGCTCCAGTAATAATTCAATTGGCGACTGCTACACTTTATAAAACTACTATCATGAGAATGTATCTTGTCTAAGAGAGAGGCTTAAGGCATTTTGCGTTATTATAAAAAACAATATCTAATTATACAAGGACAAATTCTCTTCTCTATTTTTTTGAGATGAACAAGTGATCAAGAAACCTTTCGGGCTTATCATTAATTGGTGAAAGTATTTCTTATTACTAATCACTGAAAATGCTCTCTTTTTATAATGATTACTTTTGCAAGTTATTATTGTTCCAAAATTATGGTCTGCTATTTATTGGATTTAGTAACTAGAGTTTTAAACTTTCTCTTCTACGATTTGTTACTGTGATATTTTGTTATGAGCCTTGCTTTTATATTTTTTTGGGAATTGCAGTATGTAATCACTATAACTAATTGATATCATTTTGTTGGATTTGTATGGACAGATATCAAGTAGATATCCATAATAATGTGATCTAAATTTTCGTTATAATATCAGCACCTATATGAATCTATCTTGAAATTTAGAAAGCTGTTCAAAATGTTGGGAGATTTTGTAGAGATTCTGTTTCCTACCACTCTCACAAGTAGATGAGGAATTTATTTCAATCGTTCATCCGTTTTTAAACAGATATTTGAGCTTTAGGATTCCTTGAGTCTAAAAAAGATATTTTCATCTAGTGGCATATCTCTGTGTCGGTGTGTGCCAATATTATCTCGGGAATGAGTAGACCATTTTTTTTTTACTTTTTTGTTTTGTTCGGTATCAATCCCGCTTGTTTTTTTACTGTACCTCTTATCGTGAGATGAAGCACATTCTGTAGAGAATTTTCTTTGAATAAGCTTCATTAGAATATATTACGGTCATTAGTAAAAGGTAACGCCCACCAAGAAATAAATTTCAGTAGAAAAATCATATTTGATTGACTTCCCAACGGAGGATGTAGAACTTTAGTAGACGTACTCTGATTGTGATGATTTTATTATATTTAAAAGAGAGTGGACAAATGGTCCCGTGTTAAACAAATTTATTATATGTTGGATTTTCCTTTTCCCAAAAAACTGCTCCCGAAAGCAGTGCTGGAGACAGTTTTTTTGAAAATCAAAAATTTGTGATGGCCCAATTAAAGAATGGACCATATCCAGCATCATCTAAATTGTACATTTTTTAAATATACTGTTTCCAAGTTACAGGAGTGGTAATGTCTGAAATATGTGTATTTCCGCCGCGATGATTTTGATATCTCTGAATAATAATAAGAATAAGGCAAGAATATACGTGGGTAATAGGATGGTATACTTAAAATTTTGAAATAGAATTTTATTACAAAAACTTGGACCGACTTTATTAGTTGGTGTACTGAAAAATGCAAAATAATATAAATTCCACTGTTGCTGATACCTACTTTTGAAGTTGATGCCGAAAGTGTTCTATGTATCTAGCTACCTATAACTGCAGAACTCCAAAAGTATCAGCATCAGAGGAATTAATATTATTTTGTATTTTTCAGTGCACCAACTAATAAAGTCGGCCCTAGTTTTTGTAAAAAGTTTTATTATGTATTCTCTATTATTAATGTTGATTATCATTTAATTTTTTGGCGATTTTCTCCTTTTCTACTCAAATTTAAACTGGTTGCGTTATTATTGTAACGTGGATAGGTAGTCATGTACGTACGGTTGTTATTCGTTTATTAGTTAAGTATTCTACTACCTTGTTTACAATAGTTATTGCATGTATATTTCATTATGTAGTTCTAGAATTATAGTAGATTTATTCTCGATCCTTCCAGAAACAATTTGTGAGGTACAATTTGTCATACCATTGTCAGTTTGACAAGGATCTACAACATTAATTATGTGCATCTAGATATTCATAGAACATTCTCGATGAATGTCATGTCATGATTTAGGTATATAAAGCCGTGTCGATCACGGGACAGAATCAGTCAGAGTCAGTTTATTGTATCAGTCAAATGGAGACATAACTAGAAATTAGTTGGAACACAATAGTCAAAGTGACAAGGAGTGCCATTTGTACTACAACAGAACGCCGTGTACATTGTGTTTAAAAATAAATCATTGGAAGCAATCTGCGAATTTTGAGTATTACGCAAGTGAACTCACCCCACAACGTTTGGCACAGGGTAAAACATTACAATTGGTGTCAGAAGTGGGATCTTCGCATTTTGCTGAGACTATATGGTGAATACCAGATCCAAAGTTTACTTCGAAATGGCAAATATTCAAGATTTAATAGAGTTCCTGAAAAAGAATAACGAAGAACAAGAAACAAAAATGAATCAATTCCTAGAAAAGAAGTAGACAACAAGATAAAGAAGAACAAGCAAGAGTGCGACAAGAAGATAAACAGGAAGTTGACCAAAAATTAGAGAAAGTTCAAGAAGAAGTTGAACAGAAATTAGAAAAAGTTCGAGAAAGTTTTGATCAAAAATTTCAATTAATAGAAGAAAAGATGTTGCAAACGAAACCTGTAGTGCCTCTGAGAAGATCTTCCAACGAAATTCAAAATGGTGTAGTTAATCCAGTAAAAATTGAAGCCCCAAAATTCGATGGTAAACAGTCTTGGTCTACATATAAAAAACAATTTGATGCTGCTGCTTTGGCTAGTGGTTGGTCAGATGAAGAGAAGGCCACTGCAATGATCCTGGCTCTTCGTGGTGATGCCTTGGAAATCTTAAATACCCTAACTGGCGACGAACATTCGTATGATATTTTAGTAGAAAGTCTCAAAAGGCGATATGGTGACCAACATCTACAACAAGTTTACCAAGCACAGTTAAAGTCTAGGCAACAAAGGTATGACGAAACACTGCAGCAGTATGAAACTGATATTGTCCGGCTCGTTCGACTGGCATACCCTACAGCGCCAAGAGACTTTCTTGATAGGCTAACAGTACAAACATGGTCTAAGAGATTTTGAGATTGAGCAGGCTTTACGGTTGAGTGGCCTTACAAGAATTGAGGATGCCCTTGTACGTGCACTTGAGTATGAAGCTGCTAAACAGGCATCCAGATTTCATCTCCATCGGGGACAGATTCGATGAGTTAGCCTAATCAAAGAGGAGAAATACAGAAAAAGTAGCATCATTAAGCAAATTATTGAAATTTTGCGAAAACTTGATGAGCAAACAACTGGTTATAGTACTCAGAGGGTTTGTTGGAACTGTGGACAAGGAGGACATATCAAGAAGAATTGTTCACACTTTCAATCTAGCAATGTGCCAAGAAATGTCAGTACTCCGAGGGTGTCTTGGAATTTTGGACAAGGAGGGCACATGAAGAAGAACTGTCCACAATTTCAAACTGCTCATGTACAAGAAAATTTCGAAATCCGGAAGAAAATTGCGCACAACAGAAATATCATTATTGCTCTAACAAAGACAGCTCAGCTATTGAGCCTGGTGTTAAGAGGGAAGATGCCATACCCAGTTCGAAGGAGAGCAGTATCTCTAGAGAGAGATCAAGCAGTAGAAGAAAGAGTCTTGTTAGAAGGCGCAGTATATCGAGATGTTGAAGAAGTATCAGGCTATATGTAAGCAGTAGTGGTCGTGGGAAAAGCAATTCACGTTGCAGTAGTCCACAAAAAGGCGCAGGAGGTAGAAGGGCTTCGGCCGCAATAGAAGGAAGCGCATGAGGAGACGCAATGACTGAGATAGTATGCGCAATCGCAGTAGTTCAAACAATATTGAAGAGATGTACTGTAGTAAATTGACGTCTCCTTGCCACATACCTAGATTGCGTGTTCGTAATTCAAGATCACGTAGTGGTGAAGGTTGTATGGCAACCATGGATCGTGTTAGCTTGTGTAGAAGCAGATCACCTGTTCGAGGATGTTCACCTAGAGGTAATCATAGTCCGGTGAAACATTTTGATGATCGCCGAGGAGGATCAAAAGGAACACCGAGTTATATGTCTTCCTCGGGAAGTGAGAATGAGAACTGGGACAAGAGGATCCAAGGAGCTCCCCCAGATGAGATTGTAGAATGTATTGGGATGATGTTTGATCGGGACGATCAAAGCTAAGAACGGGGCAGTGTAACGTGGATAGGTAGCCATGTACTTACGGTTGTTATTCGTTTATTAGTTATGTATTCTACTACCTTGTTTACAATAGTTATTGCATGTATATTTCATTATGTAGTTCTAGAATTATAGTAGATTTATTCTCGATCCTTCCAGAAACAATTTGTGAGGTACAATTTGTCATACTATTATCAGTTTGACAAGGATCTGGAACATTAATTATGTGCATCTAGATATTCATAGAACATTCTCGATGAATGTCATGTCATGATTCAGATATATAAAGCCGTGTCGATCACGGGACAGAGTCAGTCAGAGTCAGTTTATTGTATCAGTCTATTGGAGACATAACTCGAAAGTAGTTGGAACGCGATAGTCAAAGTGACAAGTAGTGACAGTTGTACTCCAACAGAAAGCCGTGTACAGTGTGTTTGAAAATAAATCATTGGAAGCAATCTGCGAATTTTGAGTATTACGCAAGTGAACTCACCCCACAACGTTTAGCACAGGGTTAAACGTTACATTATTTTGTATCCTAACTTCAATTTGTTGCATATCGCTAACGTAGGTATACATCCTATTTCGTTCAACGCATTTTCGTGTGATTCGTTTTCATTTTTAGTTAATTCGGGAGACTTTTTTAACGCCTTTCTTTGCTATGGAGCTTTGATTATTAGTGATCAATGTAAGAAGGTCATGGCGATTTGGATTGTTCAGGTTTTGTGGGTAAAGCCGGTGTTCAATGTGTGTATTTTTTCTAAAACCTATCCACATTATTACTACTACTATCCTTATTAGCCTTTTAAGTAGTTTTAGATCTGTTTATTGAATGACACAATGCGTTAATTCTTTGGAGAGCTGTATTGACTGCTATTGTTATATTGTTTTGGTAGTCTAGGTAGTGACTACCGGTGTCTGCTTCACCTAGTTCATCATAGTCATCATAGTCGTAAGAAAAGCTAGACTGCGCTTTAAAAAGTACCTACGGTATTACAGTAGGATTCGAACCTATCCTATGTATATGACCAGAAAGACCACAGTCATTAGAGGAATGAATCCTCTGCTTGAGGATAAAGAAATATTTTTTCTCATTTGCTTAAAATTGCCTATCTCAAAGACGCCGTTAATAGTTACTTTTATATTAATAAACAACTTTATTATAAATATATTTTGAATAGCAAGTTATTCTGATATGAGTGAAAATCATTTCGATCTTTTCAGCGGCAAGTACCCTTGGATTTTTCGAACGTTTGAACAGGTCAGATTTAACAAGAAAAGTTTCAATTTTTGAAGAATATTTTCTTTTCCTAGCATTCGATGGGCTTTTTCGAAGGAATTACCTTAATGAAACCCTTTAAATTTGAATATGAGACAATCTCTCAATCTTTGTTTTTCAAATGAAAAGAAAAAATCATCGAAATAAAAATAAAAACAAACGGAAAAAAGCAAAGTTAGTCAGAAGATGTAGCATACGGAAGAACATCCGATCAATGAATTTCGAATTCTTGCCATTAACTCGAATATTGACTTAGGTACTCGTTGATTTCATTGCGTATAATTTCAACCCTTATGGAAAGTGTATTATGTACTTTTGCTATTTAAATTCGACCTATTTCATTGCAATATTTCACATAAATTATCCTTAGAAACTTTACCACGGGTACCTTCATATGCCAGTAATTGACAGAAATCTTGCGTTCGGTTCAATTGTAGGTAGGTACATGCGAATTTTGTACAATGGCAAAACGAATTTCATTTTATGCTATATGATTTCAATTAATTTGAGAATAGTCTCACGTAAGACAATAAAATTCCAATGCGAAAATCTTGTGGTACTGGAAACGATGCCTTCCAAGTTCCAAGCATGTTAAATAATTACAAATTTTTTATTTGAGATTTTAGACCACCTTCCGAAGAATGAAAATACTAGTGAATTGAAAAAATACAGCGTTGCGAACGATATAGGTAATGTAATGGACAATGAATCACACTACGTAGTAAAATATCTAGATTTTGTCATATGTTCGATGTTCGTAGTTAATTAAAAAAATACAGAATACGATATAATATAGCAATGTTCTCATTTTATTGCTATTTATTGATGTAAATATGGCTGGAGTGAAATTACTGTTTTTGTTATCTGTTTTACTGAAATTAAATTCGCTGAAGTACATTTTCACGAGGAAGCCATTTTGGGTGTAACTAATATAATTCACTGTTAACAAACTGCAGGCATCTGTTTTCAGTGCGCGTACAAAGAATTTATTTAATTTGTGAAAAGCTATAGTTCCACCAACAGGCGACTAAAATTTTGCGGTTAGTCCAAATGCAGATGAGTCTTCTCGAGACATCAGTTAAAGCTATATTTCCTTTCAGCCTAAAGTACTCAACATTTCCAATTCCAAATAATCGATGTTATTAAAAACTCGTGAAATATATTTAATCTACACGAAATTATAATATTTATCTAAGATAGATTAAGAAAACATTGTGAGAAAATTAAGTTATAGGATTCTTCTATGTCCTGGAATGAGTAAAGTTTATATCACGCAATATTGTTATTTACTCAACATATTCAGCTCTGATGGCAGTAAAAATATTTACAAACCAGAAACACGAAATAACGACAAATATTTCTGTACATTTAACTTGATGCAACACGCATTTGTAATACTAGTTTATATAAGGGCTGATTATCTAAAATATCGTGATAAGGCAAGTAAATGTAATTACGAGCTGAAGGCGAGTTGTTGTAATAATAATAACAATAATATTTATTGATGATAGTACATACATAAGTATTTTCACAGGTCAGATTAATTCATGTCATTAAAAACATTACAAAAAATATAAACAAGATTACAATAACATATATGTTACGGGATTTGTAACAATTAAAACTTTTTTAAAAACTGTATTTATTTAAACTTGTTTCACAACTTGTAGTTCAGTTTGTCTTTACAATATTTAATTTTGAAAATAGCAATCTGACTTAAAAGGTGACTTCAAAAGTGATTGAAGTGGAGAAGGATACAATATTTATACCTTCTGTGTTATGACGTCACTAATTACGTTTCAGAACCTTTATGGTAAACAAGTGCAGGTGCCTTTTTGATGATTTTACAAATAAAGGTTCTAGAAGTTTCTCTAGTAATAAAGTACCAAATATTGCGTCTTTGATGAATTTGCAGGTTTCAAGGAGAAACATTAAAACAATAGGAAACTTGATATGAGCGAAGATTATTTTAGATAAGTAACAATTAAAATTAGTATGTGACGCAAATTAATCAAAGTATAATCAATATTATACAAGATGTGGTTAGCATATAACAACTCCCCTTTTACAAAAAAAGTTTTTGCTATGCGAAAACTTTTAAATGATAAAAATATAAAAATTAAATTGATTAAAATATTATAAATTTGCAATACAATAGGACAATATTTTAAACATAGTGTTTTAATTTAATTCGTATTCTTCATATTCTGGATGAACACTGGGTCCTCTTCTGGGTAGAAAGGATTTCCATCGACCAACGTTTTTATCTGGTGGTTGTGGTGGATCATGAGGTGCTACTGCGATGCTCATTCCTGTAGGTCTTCTTCGTTTACATTTACAAAATATATAGAGCATAATGAATGCAATTATTAATACTATTACTATATAAGTAAACCATGAGATGTTCTTTGTTATAAAAGGTTCATTTATAATTTTGTCTAAATTTTCGGAATATTCATTCAATTTCTGTTGAGCGATGTTTAGATCTTCAGTATCTAATGTGTTGAGTTTCAAAGGTTTTAATTTTGGTAAAAACCTTTTTTCTGGTAAATCTTTACAACATTCATATGGTATTATTACAGGATTGATTTTATAGGTAATATTTTTGTAAGATTCGATAATATATTTCGATCTTATTCTAGTACTTCCAATAAATGCATTACAATTTGGTTTCAATTTTAGTATAGAGTTTCCATTAATTACTCTAGTAACTGGTTCTTGATTATTACAAGTTATAGTTATAAATAATGGATCAGAAACGATGATAATCCATACATTTGTGGATATTTCTTTTACATTATAATCTTTAGCAAAAAGTAGCGACACTTCACAAATTTTTGGAATTTCGGTCTGTTGTTTGAGAAGTTGAGCTTCACAGATAGAATTACTGTCAATCGGTAAAGGCAACATATCAAAGCATAATTTGAATCTGAAGCCAAGATCTTTACATTTATCTAAACTAGATAAGGTAACGTAAAACATAGAATCATCATCTTTAGCAACATATATTCTCTTTTATATTTGTAAATGGAATAGAATAATCTTTCATTTACTTCATCTGGATTGAAAGGTATACATATAATATAATAAGTTCTTCTCTTAACTTTACAACTATGAACAATATTAATTTTGTTGAAATTGAAATCTAAATCTTCTTCGTATATATCTTTAAGAATTTCATCATGTAAATTATTTGTATGATTTTGCCACATTATTGTTATTATGTCTTTATTAAATCTATCTAATAGTTGTTCATTAGAGTATTCAACTTTCGAATAATCTATGAGAGAGGTTGTCTTGTAAAGTTTGCAAAAATTTCCGAACTCTACTGATATTTCATCTACTGTTATTTCTTCTTCTTCTGCAGTATCTGTTTCACTGTCAGATTTATTAGATGTTAATATTTTTGAACTTAACTTAGAGCATTCCTTGAAATAATTAATTTTGATTCTTGATAATGCATCCGCATTTTTGTTAATTTTGCCTGGTTTGTATAATATCTCGTAATCATATTCCTCTAATTTTAAACGCCAACGTGCTAATCTGCTACCTGGATCTTTAATCGAGAATAACCATGTAAGCGGACGATGATCTGTTATTAATTTGAATTTTCTTCCATATAAATAAGGCCTAAAATATTTTACTGCCCATACGATTGCTAGAAGTTCACGTTCAATTGTACTATATCGGGTTTCTGCTGGACACAACGTTCTTGATGCGTACGCGATAGGTAGATCGCTATTCAGTTGACCTTGCGATAGTACAGCACCAATAGCAAAATTACTTGCATCAGTTGTTAAAATGAAAGTTTTTTCAAAATCGGGATAAATTAATATTGGTGATGTTATTAGAAATTTCTTTAAGGTTTCAAAAGAATCTCTACAATCTTGATTGAAATTAAAGGGAATATCTTTCTGAAGTAACTTTGTTAAAGGTTTTGAAATTTTAGCGTAATTTGGAATAAATCGTCGATAATATCCGGTCAATCCTAAGAATGATTTAATGTCTTTTTCATTTTTAGGTTCTGGAAAATTATTAATTGCATCAATTTTCTGTGGATTGGGTTGAACTCCTTCTTTAGTTATGACGTGTCCTAAATAGGCAACTTCCTTTCGAAGAAATTCACACTTCTCTGGTTGTAATGTTAAATTCGCACTTCTAAGTCTGGTAAAAACTTCTTTCAGTCTAGAAATATGTTCATGAATTGTTGGGGAATAAACTATGATGTCATCCATATATACGAGGCATCTTTCATTTTGCAATCCTAATAAGACGTTGTCCATAAGTCTTTGAAATGTAGCGGGCGCGTTTTTCAAACCAAATGGCATTCGAATAAATTCGTAATGACCATTTTCTACTGTGAATGCGGTTTTTTGAATATCAGGTTTGTCTATCTCTATTTGATGAAATCCAGAAGCTAAATCGAGTGTTGAAAAGTATTGACACTTACCGAGTTGATCAAATAAATCCGAAATATTAGGTAAAGGATATTTATCATCAATAGTAACCTCATTTAATTTTCGATAGTCGATTACAATACGCCATTTCTGTTTTCCAGATGCGTCTATTTTCTTTGGAACTACCCATACTGGAGAAGAATATGGACTAATTGAATTTTGAATTATTCCTTGTTCAAGCATTTTAGAAATTTGAGATTTGACCTCTTCTTTATGGATATGTGGATATCTGTATGATTTGGAGACAACTGGCTTTGAATCAGAAACATTAATTTTATGTTTAACTTCATTAGTAAATGATAAAATATCGCCATCTAAGTAAAATATATCCGAGAAATCTAAGCATATCTGGGTTATCATTTCTTTTTCTTCTAAATTTAAATGTTCAAGTCTGAGTTGATTTCTGATATTTTCTTCTCTATTATAATTTTGAGTATTTATTTGAGATATATGATTCATTTCGTAATTTTGAATAGACTCTAATGATAAATCTGAAAAATCTACTGTTTTCGATATTGCATTAGTATTTACTATAGTTGTAAGGAGTTCTCCTTTCTCATTAATCTTCACAAGTGCGTTTGGTAAACGAACTTTTTCTTTCACTTGGGATAATAAAATAGCATCCGTATTTCGTAAATTGGAAGTTAATTTGAATACTTGCTCTGTACGTGGTTCTATATTTATAATATTAGAATGAGGGTTTTGAATTTTCGAATTGTCAGTTAAATCTTCAGTTATTATTGAATTTTCTACTTTATATAAAGGTATGACTCTATATTTTGTAATCAATTTTCTGTTGGTTATGTCTATAACACACTGATAATGTTCTAGGAAATCTAATCCTAATAATCCATCAAATTCAATATTAAGATCATAAATATAAATTTTGTGCGGATCGTCTGATTTTCCAAAAGGTATCATAACTGATTCATTAATCGGAATTCTATGTTCTGTTATTCCTTGTATAGTAATATTTTCTTTAGATCGATTATGGTAATTTTCGCAAGTTTTTCTTTTGAAAACTGATATTCCTGCACCTGAATCTATTAGAATTTTGAATTTATTAGACAAATCTTCTATATAATAAAGTCCCTGTGAACTAATAGTACACAGAGGTGTTTCTATACGAAAGTTTGTTCTAATTTCTCTTGCTTCACTGTGTTTATATGGTGGGTTTGGTTTTTTAATGATGTCTTTTGGGAAATTTCTTCTAAAGGTGGTGGAGCATCTTGAATCTGGGATTCGTGAAAATTTTGATTTTGATATTCATTTTGTGGACTGAAGTTATACTGATCATCTTGATAATCATATTCATTGGGATTGGAATATTGATTATATTGATTGACATCTTGTGATTCGGAATAAGTGTAATCGAATTGATCAGCTTGGGAGTTATCGTTATAATAATAATCATCTGGATAATAGTTGTCACAATTAAAATGATGTGCTCTTTGATTATTCGGACGAAAAATTGGATTTGGACTTTCAAATTTCTTTTTTTGAAGATTGGGATGGGGGATTGGAGCATTGCTAGAATTATTTGGATTTGAAGGTTTCGATACTTGGGAATTCGGTTGACTTTGTTGACTAAAATTTCTGTTTGGATAAAACTGATTTGAATTATTGAAACTTTGCTGAGGATTGAATCTTTGTGGGTTTTGGAATTGTTGTCTTGGATCATTATTATGTGAGTATCGAATGTTCTGTTGTTGCCTTTGCCTACATTCGTTAACTGTATGCCCTGACTTTTTACAAAAATTGCATAATTTGACTGGAGTATTTTTATTATTCTGTTTGAATTTCTGTGTCTCAAAATAATTTAATTGCATTTCTCGTTTAATGCGGCCGATTGCAGAAACTATATCGTTAGGGTTACTGGCACGTATTATCTGACCAATGCGAGGTTCAAGACCTGTCAACAATGTGTTAAGACACATATTTTCTATTAATCTCGTCTGTGTATTTTTCTCATCAGGATTCATGCGTTGTTTATTTATAGCTGCGTATAATTTAGAGTTCAAGGTTTGTAATCTTGATACGAATGTTAATGGTGATTCATTCGGCATCTGTCTTATTCGTTGCAAATCTTGTATAAGCAAATTTAGATCACGGGAGTCGCCAAAATATGTTTCTAATAGATTTTTAATTTCGTTCCAACTCCTTTCAATTTATTTTTTATATGTAATACTAGAAAAATTTTCTGATCACCTACTGCCATACGGGTTGCTATGTCGCATGAATTTATAAAAGTAGTTAGAAAAATTTGATTTCCATCATATTCGGGAATTAGTGAAAAAAATTCAGACAGCCTATATGGTTCTATCTGAGATTGTGTTGTATTTGCTTCAGTTGTTTCTGTCATTCTGAATGTATTTCTTAGTTAGTGTAAATTAATATTAATGGTAGATAATATTTAACGAAAGACAATAGAACTTTGTTTTCTTTGTTTCAAATGAGAATAGAATCAATATAAAAATGTAATGAAAGTGTGATTCTCTGCTTACGTTTTCCTTTTCTTTCGTTTGGTAAGTTGTGGGTTGTCTTCAGGACTCGAGCAGATGAAATCCTACTTCGTACGTGTCGACTACAGTTGGGTGATTCTCGACTCTCAATCCTGCTGCCGAAGAGACCGTCTTTTCTAGATGAAATCCTACTTCGTACGTGTTGACTACAGCTAGATGATGATCGATCTTCGCTCCCTACTGCCGAAGAGACCGTCTTCTTGAGTTGGAGACTTCTTGTTTCTTCTTTATTCTTTGGGGCTTGCTTCTCCCATAAAGGTTAGGAAACCACTGTTGATTCTGCTGCCAACGTTTGGGAATCCTACTGACTGCGCCAATTTTTGTTACGGGATTTGTAACAATTAAAACTTTTTTTAAAACTTTATTTATTTAAACTTGTTTCACAACTTGTAGTTCAGTTTGACTTTACAATATTTAATTTTGAAAATAACAATCTGACTTAAAAGGTGACTTCAAAAGTGATTGAAGTGGAGAAGGATCCAATATTTATACCTTCTGTGTTATGACGTCACTAATTACGTTTCAGAACCTTTATGGTAAACAAGTGCAGGTGCCTTTTTGATGATTTTACAAATAAAGGTTCTAGAAGTTTCTCTAGTAATAAAGTACCAAATATTGCGTCTTTGATGAATTTGCAGGTTTCAAGGAGAAACATTAAAACAATAGGAAACTTGATATGAGCGTCTGAGAGAAGAACGTAGAAGATTATTTTAGATAAGTAACAATTAAAATTAGTATGTGACGCAAATTAATCGAAGTATAATCAATATTATACAAGATGTGGTTAGCATATAACATATATTACACAGTCAATCGAAACTACACTACGACAAGACATATTTGAGTCTACTACATAACATTTTTTTAAAAACAGATTAAAAGAATTAACTAAAATTTGGTGGTACTCTTTGAAAGTCATTTAGATGTCATAGAAATTGTTGTTTAGAAACTCCTCATTACTATAGAATGCCTTTGTTTTCTTCTTTAATTGTGCTTTTAAATTTAATGTTGGAAAAATCTTTAATATGTTGAGGTAGGACATTATAGAATTTAATCCCATAATAATTTCTACCGTCTCTGGATCTGGCAGTCCTGCTATAAGCGATTGTGATACCGTCTCTAGCTCTTGTAGCATAATTGTGAAAATCACCATTGCATGAATAGTGGTTTATGTTTTCCTTGACAAACATTAGACATTGTAAGATGTAAATAGATGGTAATGTAATTATACCTAAATTAATCAAGACAGCCCTACAATCTTCTAAAAAACCAAGACCAGCAATCACTCTAATACAGCGCCTCTGTATACTAAATATTTCTGTGGCGTGCGGTGAATGTCCCCAGCATAGGATTACATAGGCAGTAACAGAAAAAAAATGCCCGTAGCATACGCTCATTAGCAGCTCCTCAGAAACGATATACCTGAGGTGAGTAATGACACGCTAGAAAAAATGATCTTATGACTTTTATATTCAATGGAATTTTCAGAGCGTTAGGAAAGTTGTGTGAGTGGGCATTTTTCGATACCTACATAAAAGCGATTGGGACCTGTGAGCATTGATGGCAGAAATACGAATAAAATTTGTTAACACGCATCTGCGACCATCACTTATAGGAAATTTCAATAATGTATGCGACTCTGAGTTTGATGAGAGTCAAGTTGTCGGTTGTGATTCAGTCAAGAATTGTATCCACGTTGGCAGTTCTAGAATCTCAGTATAGAATATTCAAATCTATTTAAATAATCTCATTTGTTTTCTAGAAGTAAATTCGGTTTCCGGTCTCAGTATTATTCTCAGTCTAAAATTTAGCAACCAATGTAAATATTTCAGAAAAATAAATTTGGTTATCTATATATTATTATTTTTGTATTATATGAAAAGAAATGAGAAGAAAAGCAAAAGATAACTGGAAAGAATAACCATGTAAATGATGTATACCTAGTTCAAACGTCACGGAACGTTAAATATCTCCAGAAATATATGAATATTAACTAGAAACGCCCATTATATTTTCATCAATTGGTACTTCAAATGCCTCTATTGTCGATATCATTTGCATGGAATTTCCCTATATAACAAGAAAATGATTGAAATGCAAATATTGAGAAAGGTAATGCACTGAACGATTTCCTAGATATTCCTAGTAAATTGCATGTTAACAAATTTCTTCATCAGATTACATAGACACACATTCTTCGGCGTCATTACCAAGGTCCTGAGGATTTTCTCACTACGTTCCAAGTTTCACAGAAACTTTCTAGCCAAATAGCAATCGATACTCCACCGGGGCCGGATCCTCGGGCAAAATTCCAAAGTCAGCAAAAGAAATACCATCTAATCTTGTCGTATAGTGAAGGATAGCGTTCTGCCAGAGACAACCTATCCCCGTCGCATTTAAAACATTATGGTTTAGGATTCATCACTTACGTAAAGTTATGTTATTCATTGCCCAACCGTGGGTTGGAATGTTTTTGTATTCGACCCAATCATAATAATAATAATAATAATAAACTTTTTTCTAAGTGCCAATCTCCGATGATTGCAGAACTGTCAGATATACTCTGCCAGCTATTTTGCATATATGCATGATTATTGTATTGATACTGATAAACCATATGGGAAACAGTCGGGGATCGGGGTGCCTAAAGATATTGTCTCTGCTGTCAAAATATATCGGTAGGAAAATTTATGCAGAATCACGAAAGATAATGTTCAACAACTAATCATTATTAGACTGGACATTCTCTTCTCCGGTAGGAATTCATCTGCAGAATATTCAAGCGTATGAATGCAGTACGTTATGTCCCACCCCAATTCTCACGGTCTACTTCTTTTCTCTAGTTGAAGTAACGAATTGTGCTTAGGCATATACCTAGTTTTTGGCTGAATACCTATTAAAACTCTTTCAGTTTAAGTTGATATTTAAAATAATTTTTAATTTTTGTTCGGGACTAGAAATGTATGCTAAATGATTATAATTTTATAATATTGTTTGCATTAGGTGTTTTTCTTTTGTTTCGATATGTGAACAATTTTCTTCGCCACGAAGAAATATTAAAACAAATTAAAAAGATTTATTTGACTTTCCCGGATCCGATGCTAATATGAAATATTAGCATTTTGGTCTCTAAATGAGCGGTTTAAATTGGTGCTAACATTAATGAAGAATAGGGGTGGAAAGAGGTTGAAGGGGTGAAATTTGAATAACATTATTTTTAATACAATTTGGAAATCTTCAAGTCGGGGATTTTTAATTTTCAAGCAATTCTACCACCCAGGGTGCGGGTGGACGGTATTTCTATTGACTTGCTCCAAATCACATTGTTTTGAAAGAAATGTTTTTCCACCACCCAAGGAGTAATGTCCAAAATATTCTCACGGATTATATAATTTAGGTACTTATGTCAAGTTCTTATATGAAATCATCCAGATAAAAAAAATGTATTAATCTAGCGCTAATGTTATTTAAAAAATGTATTAACTTACTTTAACATTTTTGTGTTGTTAAACTCTAGACGAGTTAACTGAATACTCTTCTTCTTCTTCAGTTGCTCTGTTTGCCTCGGAATTTGGCAATCATCAGCGCTATCTGAACCTTGTCTATAGCTCTACCGAACAATGTGGTGGTGCTCACTCCATTGCCTTAAGTTTTTTAGCCAGGATAACCTTCTTAAACCCGGGCCCCTCCGTCCTTCCATCCTTCTTTCCTTCTATTATTAGTTTTAAAAGTCGATACTTTTCATTCCTAACGATGTGACCAGAATACTCCAGTTTAAGCTTTTGCAGTGTGAACAGAACCTCCAGCTGTTTAAGGAGGCGCTAGAGTACCTCGGTGTTGCGCACTCTTTCTACCCAGGAAAATCTCAGGATCCTTCTGTACTTCAACATCTCAGAGGCCTCCAATTTTTTTCACATCGTATTTGTCAGGTTCCAAGCTTTCATTTCATAGAACAGTATGCTGAACACGTAACAGCGGAGCAATCGGATACGCAGAGGCAAGCTTAAATCTCTGCTGCAAAGTACATTACGCATCCTCAGGAACGCAGCTCAGCAGCTCTACAAAGTGTAAATACGTCAAAGCTCTAAAGAGACAGCGCAAAACAACCAAAGATATTCAGCACGTGTTGACTTGCCATACAATAGAGTAAATCTGGGATATCTTTTCTGTGATGCGGTATACATTTTTCTAGCGTTGCGTCGTGTCATGGGAAACAGTGGCCATAAGCGACCGTGGTTCGAAAAAACCGATAATCAGTTGAATATGATGAAACATGATTTTTTTATACTCTGTGAGTCTGTAATTGACGTGACTGAAAGAAAGGGATTTCAATTTCTCATCCACATTGTTATTCTTAATGAACCGTAAGTACATGGCTAGATATATTACAGAAAAAAAATAATGGAATAAATATACAAGGATAAGAATATACCTATAATATTTATTTATAAAATGTTGAATAATTTGGTACCTGCACACTGCACATCTTCTTGAGAATTGTAAATTAGTCAAACATATCCACCAACACAATAACCGTTATCAAAAAATCTTTTCTTCAAATAAGGATTCTACAAATGCAAGCCAAAATAGTTTGTTTTATAAAGGCTTTAATTTGGAAAAACGCAGGCAAAACGTCTATAAGACAAGATTAATGTACAGTTTTTTTAAAAAAAGTTTGTTTCTTGAGTGCGTCTGTTCTGAATTAAGCAAATGTTATACAGGGTAATGAATATGTTATAAGATCAATGATTTTTTTTATAAGAATTCCGATTTCGTTGTTTTTTTTATCAATAGCAATATTAATATCAAAATAAGGCTATATAAATATATATATAAATATGAATAGTTATTTATTATACAAGGGAAGGGAAGGGAGCTTAAATCTAATATTTTTCCCGTGTATAATACACATTTTTTTCTGTGACGGGAAAAACAATGATTTAATATTGACAAAAATATTAACATTAACCATACAACGTTTTAGCACAAGTCAGAATAAAGTAAACATATATTAAAGTCAGAGGATTATCGAAGTAAAATTTGAAGTTTTAAAATGGTAGGCGACAATTAGACATGCGTTGCTAAGGAAACCTTCAAAGTAATCAAATAACTGTCAGTTTAGTTTTATATTTTGATTGATATTTATGTATATGTTTATCTATCTATGGGGAAAAAGTAATACTTTTTCACCTGTCAACAGAGATAAAATGTCAAACTTTTTTCCCGTCAAAAAATGTTCCAAGACAATTGCACAAGAAGTGATCACATTCACTTTGAACACTGTATTTAATAAAAAAAATTCTTCATGTCTCTATTTATTTTCTCTTGTTATTATTTTATTAGATCTTTCAAAATCATCATAGAGAATTTGAATAAAGCAAACTATCATAAAATTTGCGAAGCAAACTGTATGTTTAGAGTTTCCAGTACAATCCAAAATGAGTCATGAGCTCATTGGTTCTATATTCTGCCCTTAGGTTCGACAACTTTATCGCTCTAATATCAGAAATCAACCAATCAAATTTGTAAGGGGCTGACAATCCTATACCAGAAGATTTAAACGCGTTCTGGTGGTTTTCTCAACAATTGTTTTCGCTTTCCTTCATTAGCTAGTGAGGTCTGATAGATTGTCCCTTTCGACCTGTCGGGATGACCTAAATAAGATGAGCGGGTCGATGCGGTAAAGCTTGGAAACGTTTACGGATGAACTGACCGAAGGCGCGTTGTTTGCTATGGGTATAGTTCCATGCGAATATATTAATTCAAAAACATTATGAAATTGTTTTACAACCGAAGAGAACAGGTGGAAACATTCGAACGACAATATCAACAAAAGTGTGCATTTATTTCCTGTGAAATTCAGCGGATTCTGATGTAATCACTATGGTATAAAAATCTCGACAGCCTGTAGCCAGCGGAAAGGTAAATTTCTCAAAATTCATTCAGTTGAAATTTGAACATCCATTGATTTTTTTTTCATAATTTTTGTTTGTTTATTAATTTTTTTCTGTACACTTTATAAAACATTGTTTCGAACAAAAGTTGTAGGTACTGATTATATCTATAAGCCAAAATTATTTCTTATGATATTTACACTGCCGCCCTTTTTTGATAATTTTCTTAAATGTTTGAACTGTCTTCATTTTGAAACGACTTACCCGATAACAAAAGCTTTCTTTGGACCTACTTATAGACATATAACAACATGCCGTTGAATTTTTTTCGAAATTCAAAAGTGTGGACGATCGCACTAGGTACATTTCTATAAGAAATACGCATAATAAAGTATTATCCACTTATATATGAATGGTTTTATGAATATTTATATGTATTATGTTGATACTGGTAGACAATATCTACGCCGATGATGTTTGCATAGGATTACGCGAAGCCGTTCGGTTAAAAATTAGAAACTAACGGCTGTGAAATACCTACCACTTTTTATTATGTTACCATAGTACGGAAACTTTCTGGTTAATTGTTTTCGTCTAACTTGGAGTGTAGATCTCCTGGAAAGTTCATAGTTGAAAATCAAAGTTCGCATCCATACAAGTTTTAAAAGTTCTCAAAGCTCTAGCATTTATCCATTTTATTCTTAGATCCTTCGAAGAACATGTAACTAATAGCGCTCAAGACTATGGGTCCAGCACAACCTTTGTCACTCTCCACTCACAAACAATGAATGTCCATATTTATCAGAACTACGAGATAGATATAAAGCCGCCTCAATCTTGGCAGCTTCTTTGTTATATAGTATTCAAATGCCGACGCCGAAAGAGGCCAGTGTATTGGTCGGCTTCATTGATGTTGGGCGATTGAAGGCAGCATGCATTCTTTTTGTGATTTTACCATAGACCAATCCTTACAACAAATATAATAAATTGTTAACATGCTTACGAAATCAGAACAAAGAATAATTATGAATTATAATATTAATAGTAATAAAAAATAGGTAAAAAACCGTTGCTTTTCAACAATTTAAAAAAAATCGACGATTCGTTGCCAGCGAATAAGTAAATTCCACGATTTTGACGTTTTATTATCTCTTAGGTTCAAATTCTTTTCAAAAGTTGTAGGTTCAAATTAAATTCAAAATTAAAAGATATTTTAAATGACATTTAGTCAGTGGTCACTTTAAAACTACTGGCCTGATTATGAAAATTCTTTGAAATTCGAATATGCGAACGATTGTAAAAGGTAAATTTCTATAGAAGATTTACCCAATTATGATACCACCCCATGTCAAGAGTGGTGCTTTACAAACCGAAATGTGTTTTGGTAAGACTAAGAAACTTGGGTTAAAGATCACCAATGACGATGTCAGCTTGGTTGGCGAAATACAAGTTAGACTTTTGAACAACTTAATTCGATGCTTATGTGAATACCTATTGAACAACTTTTGAGGTTTGCTAAGCATTAAAATTTTCTTCTTCAATATATGGTGAGTCAAAGGGGATATTAGGTCCAGACCAATTTAAGTTGACCGCTGATTGTATAGAGATGATCTGAAGAGATTCAAATTAAATTATTGAAAGTTTTTTCTCATTCGATTGGTCATTATATGAAAATGTGCTTAAGATTAATCTGACAAAAATCATCGCCGATTATACCTGAACATCAAAGCTGATCGATATATAATATGTTTACAAGCCGAATTAATACTTCTGAGCTTACATCTTAGAAAAAGTGAAGAATTTTCAGAAAACTAAATCAGCTGAGAATAAAAATGATTTGTATCTTTTATAGTGCTATGAGTGAGTTTCTCCACACATATGTAGGTTGTTTCATAGATATAAATTTATCCATAAATTCAACATGAATTATCATTTTTCCATTTTCGAAAGTACGAGTTCAACATCAAATGTTAATTCATAAATAGAATCGTTTCAAGCCAGCTAGCGGGTAGATAAACATATCAATGATTATATATTCTGATATTTTGGATTCAATATCTTGATAATTTGAATTTATAATATTCTGCAGTGAAAATAATATAGAAACATTGGTCAGTACGACTTGGAATCAAGGCGCGACGAAAACCCTATAATTATATTTATATATTAGTAGTTTTGGCATTAGGATGGAATGCAGAATTATTGTCTTTTTCCCTGATATATTTTTAAGGGCCGATTTCATAATCAAATTTAATCTCTTATTAATTTTAATCCTAGATTAAAAATTTCATAATTTTTTTGGTTGGACAAAGTTACTTTAGAAAAACTAAAGAGATGGTAACTAACGTTGTAGAAGTTATTGAAAAATGCAAAATTTTTATTCCGTTATCGAGATATCACTTAAACAAATTGGAAAATTAACTAATCTCCCATTAAGGATTCATTATGAAATCGGCCCTAAGCTGTTTATTTAAAAAATCATATACTCGAACTTATGACAGATATCTAAATGAGCAAATCAGTGGATTATGACGTTGACTCATGACATAATTCAATACTTGTAGACCACGCTGTTGTAAATTCATCAATATACAAGAAACATTTTAACATAAGACTACACTAGCAACTAATTGTGTTCAAATGCTTCACTTTTGTAGGCAGCCCGCATCCGCGCCAATCAAACATGGAGCAGAAAATTAGATTCTTTATCGCTTGAGAGTACAAAATTCAAATAACATTTTAACACCAAAACCACAGCAGCAACTAATTACGTTCATATACTTTAATTTGTGGCAAAGCTGAAAAACCATTGTGAAAGCGTTTTCTTTGTTTATGGCTAATCATTATTTTCAAAATCCATTTAGACATCATAATTCTAGACTTTATCCTTTTTAATTTCCGCCTCGTTCTTGGAGCATGAAATTTGCTATTACAACAACAAATTAGCACATAATTAGCACATATATCTGGAACATATCCCAACTAGATTTTTAATGGTCGGGGTACTAGGGCATAAAACGTGTTGATATCGCTGTCAGCCAATCTCTTATCTTTTTAATCTGAAATTAACTTCTAGTGTAGGAAAATATTAGGTATTTCCTTACAAAGAAATAGGGAAACTAAAAGCAATATTGTATGCGAATGGCCCGTTCTTGAAACATGGATATATTTTATTTTATCTATACTGATATTTGCCTATTCGCAAAACTGGGAAAGCTAGCTTAGATAATATTTTAAAGATATGTATTGAGTTGCTATCAGGAAAATCCAAAATAGGTATGTTGAGCAGTGTCCAAAGAGAGCTCGTTTCTAGCAAACCAACTATTCAGTCGTTCATAATTTTATAACAACGTCTCACACTCCAAGGTTTCTTCCTTTGAGTATTTTTCTCTAAGATAACAAGTAACAAGGTGTTGTGAATGCTCTTTGTAATAGAGGATTTTAATTGCGTCCTATATACGACCTTCCCATGATGCGAAAGTAAGTATTTCTATTGTTTGAATAATTTTGCCCTGAAATATATTAAAGCAGAAAACTAACTAGATATAATTGAATGGATTCTATAAATAGGGACCAAGACAAACTCTGAATGCCAACGTAAATGCCCATTTTCAAAATTTGAAACGACGGAAACAGTTCAAGTAAATATAAAAATATTCCGGTAACATTTCGATTATCAGATCTTCGTATTTTGGATGCATAAAATCCACCTTTCGTTCCTGCCGTAAGCTGATGACCCATTTGAATAGAATTCATTTTATTTTGAAAATTTGTCCAGAAATGAGTTATCGCAAGAGAATAGTAATAACTAATCCTACTTGTAATCATCATGTAATCATATTTAAATAATTTGTTTCAAATAAAATTTAATAATCTAAATGTTACTTAGAATTGTAAACGACAAGGATATCAACAGTAATGCGGAGCTGCAGATCATTATTCCTATTTGAGATTTTCGCTGGTATTAAATCGGAAAGTTCATAATATATCAATACCCCGATTTAAAAATAAACGATTATTTCGTAATGTGCGTTATATTTTCTAAAGTAGCTAACCATTTCATAAATTGGCCGGAATTCCTGATGTGCTACGTCTTACATTTAGTATTTATTGCACCATTTTTCACTCGTCTAGACATCCTCACAAACCCAAACTCTCCAACTTATTAAACCACATTCATCGTTCTAGAAATTGCGGCCTGGTTAGGGTTTCGTGAAACATTTTGATAGAACTAAACATTATTGGAGTATTGTTTCAGTTGAACAAAGTTTTCAATTTGTTATTTACATCGTCTCTGATGATGCTCTACCAAAGTTTCAAGATTTCTTGCATAGATATGTAATATGATGTTTTATTTTGTAATCATTATTAGATACTAGTTAACCCATGCGAATATTCCGCCCAAAATCTTGGAAGAGGTAAGGCGTACCCGTCAAAAAACATCTTTGTGTAAATATATTTTATGATGTATGATATCGTAACGAGTTTGGGATACAGTGTCGACGCCATTCTGCGGAGACGTATGCAATTCGTCAGAGGGCGGAGCATCTTGACGAGTACGGACGTTAGTAGAGCCTGGGTGGCTTAAGTGTAAGGCACTCTTCTATTGGCCACTGATACACTGAATATTTAGGGCTTTAGTCCGAGGAGCTTCTAGATGGAGAGGGCATGCCTATATCAAAGATTAAATTAATCTTTGCCTATATATTGGAGAGGATTTGCTGCGGAGCTCAGTCAGAACGGTGGAGATCTGTGTACGGTGACCGACAGTACCTACATTGGAAACCGGTAAACGGTAGAGACCGGCTGTATGGTGTTGTACAATTGTGACCGGCAGTGCGGTGGAGACCGGGTTTACTGTGGAGACTGGGTTTACGTTGGAGACCGGGTGTACAGCGGGGACCGGCAGTACTTTGCAGTCCAGCAGTCTGGTGTAGTTAGGTCCATTGTAGGGGGCCATAAACAACAGAAATAAATATACCTACGCTCGGTTCAAATACGGTTGAAAATAGTGTAAATAATAAATATAAATTGTACATAGTAGTCGATAGTGTAGTGTCAGTGTATAAGAACAGTGTATATAAATAATCTGTGATATTTTAGTGAGTAAATAAATAACGCACTCTAAGGGAATTATAACCTTGACGTGGTGAGAGGGCTCAATAACCTTATATCCGGAGAGCTACCGGTAGGGCCACCTATACCGGTAAGGTGTTCATGAGATTGAGGTGAAGCTAAGAAAATTCCCACGCAGCATCTGACCCAGAGTGGGCGGCTGCAAATAGCGTCTGTTCTCCATGTTAGGAGCAGCTGAACGAATACTCGCCAACACGCACGGCAAGCGTGACATTTTAACTGCCATTTTCCCTTCAAAAACTCTCAAGAATTCAAAGGAAATACTAAGGCCCCGAGTCCCTGGCGGCTCGAATATCCCCGACCAAGGCAGCGGACGGACTAGGAATCGAGCCAGGGGTGCTAAGAATCCCCAGGTCACGACAGGCTGCCAATATAGATTGAACATAGCGACGTACAATACAAGGACAATAAGAACAGAAGAAAAACTCTCGGAACTGTAACTAGAGTTGGAGAATATAAAAAGGGATATACTAGGCATCAGCGAAACGAGGATTATTGGGGAGAAGTGTACCATTCTAAGAAATGGTTGCACATTATATCAAAGAAACTGGCAGGGCGGAGTAGCTATATTGATCTCACCTAAACTTCGGAAAAATATTACAGAACTGAAATCGGTATCTAACCGGGTAATTTTGGCCGTCCTAAAACTAAACCAAGAATATTCACTATAAGTAATTCAGGTATACGCACCAACTACATCTGACGAAGAAGAAACTGATAACTTCGATGATGACATAACAAGAGCCTTGAATATGTCAAAAACACACTTTACTTTTATCATCGGCGACTATAATGCAAAAATAGGCAAATATGAAAGGGATGACGGACCACATATAGGAAAATATGGACTAGGACGAAGGAATGAAAGAGGCGAGAGGCTACTCTAATTCCTTCAACAACACAACATCTATGCCATGAATACCTTTTTCAAAAAAACACCGATAAGCAAATGGACTTGGGTTAGCCCCGAGGGAATGAGATTAATTATATCCTATGTAATAAAAAGCACATTGTTGGGGATGTATCGGTCATAAACCAATTCTCTATAGGTAGCGTCCATAGATTAGTTAGACCCAGAGTTAGAATTAACACAAAACTAGAAAGATCAAAACTCATCAACACTAAAGTTCAACATCTGAATCTCACTCCCCAAAACATTCCCGACTACCAACTGGACATAGGCAGAAGACTGTCCAATGCGCAAAACACAGAACAACTCTCACTAGATCACCTGGTACAACACACGACATCCCAGATTTTAAACAGTACCAGGAAAACCCTAACAAAATTGAAAATCACCAGAAACCCCAAAATATCCACAGAAACACAGCAACTAATGACCGAGAGACGTAAGTTAGAGAAAAACACACCACAATACAGAGAAATGAATAAATCAATTAATATGGCCATCCGTAAAGACATCAGGACTCATAACACAAATATGATAAAGGAATGTATAACAAGAAATTCCAACATGAAAATACTCAGGAAGAATAGAGCCAGAGGCAGAAATAAAGTATACCAACTCACGGATTCAAAGGGCAACCTTGTATCAACAACAGAATCAATGGATTTACTTTGATCCGAATTATTGTTTTATAATAACAAATTTGTTTTCTCTTCTATTGTAATAATTCTGTCCACTCTATAGTTTCATCAGGCAAAAGCATTTTAACTCTAATAAACCTTCAATAATAGAAATAAAATTATTTCTGGTTCTGTCCTCAAATTGGAAAACAGAACTATTTAAATGTTACCATTGCGTCGAAAGCGCATTAAAACTTCGATCTCTTATTTTGAACGATTGGTGAGAAAATGTCAACTCTCTCAAAGTTTTTTTTCTCTATTTTTTTGTTATCTTTATTTCTTTTTTAACTTTTCTCCATTTTTTTGTACTTTTAAGGCATTTTTTTATTTTTGTTTCTTAAGGCCTTCCCTGGTTATTTACGAACTAATTCAAGTAATTTTTTATTCCTTTGATGTAGTAATTTTACTATATTTTTTAATGATAAATTATTCTGTAAACATTGAAATTAAACTGTATTTAAAAATTGTAAGAGATTTGTTGTAACATACAATAAATTTATTATTATTAAAAAAATATATATTTGGTGATTGAGATGTAAAAATAGCAGAAAAGAATTGCACTGAACTGCATAACTAAATAGTACCGATTATCAATTTTAAGGCAAAATCTGTATTCCCATCAATTTTCAAGGGAGAGTATGTGGCTCCTCCTCGAGAATTATAAAAGCATTATAAAAAATTTGAGATACGATTTAAAATTTTATTTTTGAATACATTTTCTACATACTATATTTCGAACTCTAAGGCAATTAGCCCTAACATTTATATTGGCCTTTATATTCCAAATATTGGGGAAAATCAAACATTTCATCTATTAACCTTAATCTTCATCACCTTGTATATATATAAAATAAATAAATGTTCAGCGCTATCTGATTGGAAATTTCAAGGGAATTTTTACATGTAATCAAATTTTGTCACAAGCAGCCTTATTGTGGATTTATGCAGCCTAAAATAACAATTATGCAGATCAAATTAACAATTAGCAATAAGAGGTACGCATGCGCATAATAAAAAACTTTTAAAATGTTCAATGAAATGGAAGAGGTTGTTAATTTTGCTGACAGCAAGTTTTTTTTTTATATAAAGATATAAATAAGAATGCGGACTGAATAGAAAAGTGGTTTTTTGACAACCTCCTAAAATCAACGATTTTACAAGATCATGAGAGATCATTTTTTTCATAAACTAGGATGACTCCATAGCAGTTTGACGTATTGTTATGTCAAACCACCGTTCACAGATTGCTAATTACTCCACAGTGTATTCACATATTTTGTTTTCCGCAGTTGATTATTTTTTGAATTATCTTTCGGAGGAATGCAAGAAATTGCTCGTGAAAATGTCTAACAAGGTCCAGAACAACAGCATCATCGATTACTAATTTATGGTCTTCAATATCCATTTTGAAATAATACCTATATTTCAACTAAAACCTCTGATAAACAACAAATGCACAAAACGTAACCTAACCACATGAATTTGTTTTGGGTTTTGACAGGAATTATATTAAATTTCGTCATCGGATGGGCCAATCGGCGGTCATCTACGTATTAGTTGCGCACAATAAGAAAATCTCGTTCAATTAACGTAGAAAGTTAAAAGTTATTTGTTAATTGATAATTGTTACGTGGCTGCATAAACACTGTCATTGAAAAATAAGAACTTCAACTCATATTTGTTATTTGTTAATTGATAATTGTTATTTGCTATTTGTTATTTTAGGCAGCATAAATCCACACTTAGACTTGCATTACGGAGTTTGCTTCTGGGAAGCATCGCCTGCAGCCTCCCAAGTTTTCATTCACCAAAAAAGAATTTTGCGTTCTCTTGCAGGTGCAAGGAAAGTATCTTCATGTCGAACACTATTTGTAAAATACAAAAAAGCAGCAGTTTTAGTTTCAATATATTAACGGTAAATAAATATTTTCAAAAAGTCCTATAGCTTAAAGAGAGATAGCGACACTTTAACACCAGAGAAAAAAATCATATTAATAGGTAAAGAACTGTCATTTTCAGAGAATGTGTATTTATGTTGCTTCTACAACAACAAATAATAAATCCGCCTGTCCGTCCGTGCGTCTATTTAGGCTATCAACATTATGGCAGAGTATTTAATTTTCAGTTGAATAATTTTTGAAATTAAACATAAAATATTCAGAAGCCCTAATAAATATTGTTATAATTGAGTATTTTCTATACCTACCATAGACTATATTTTCTCTCATAATTTTTACCATAATAGTATAACTAGGATAGGTACTTTTTATCTTCAAAATCCATATGATTCGTTGTAAGTCATAGTCCAAATTTCTTATTAGTTAAATCACAATTTGAACATTCTTTGGTCTTTTCTTTATAGTAATGAGTAACAGAATAATTTACAATACAACATGGAAAAATTATATCATTCGAAAACTTCATACCGGAACGATTATATGTGCAGCATTTATAACATCTACGTATGTTCATATCTTCAAATACTTTGTATGTAACCAACCTATAAGAAATTACCTCGTGCCATAATATCCTTGAATACTCTAGCTGACACTTCAGGTATCTATTGATACATTTTTAACTTTATTGATTCTTTCAGCAACATGGACTGCTTCAAAAAACTCATTTTCATGAATTGAAATCTGAACTTTTACCATTATCTCAATCTCTTCTATCGTATATTTTCAATTAGGTTACCGATTTTTATCCTGGGGTTTTGCTTTTTAGCACCATAGTCCTCTTCAATTTTCTCGTTTAGTAGGTACCTAGTGAAACCGTTGTATTTGCTCTTTTCAAAGCTCTACAGTTTATCGCAACATTTGCTTTTAATTTTATATTTACCCTGTCATAAATTTATATTATATAATTCCAGTATTCACCGGAACAAACAGAAAAACAAAAGTAAAAAAAATAGCTTTTTAGTTATTAGTGACATATATACTTCCATATGCAACTAGTTCAAACCTGTTATTTTTAAATTACAAACATACACTTGGATTTTATCTATTTGTATACATGTTTTTAAATAAAAACAGCCTATGTTATTCCTCATAACATCAGCTACCTGCCAGTGAAAATCCCATCGGAATCGGTTCAGCAGTTACGGAGATTAGCCGGAACAAACAGAGAGACAAACAGACAATAATTGTAATTGTTGTTTTGTTATTAGTGACACATATTCGTCCATATGCAATTAGTTAAAACCTGCTATTTTTTATTACAAACATACACTTCTATTTTAGTTATTACTATAGATTTATTTTTAGGACATTTTTATTCAATAGCAATGGAAATAGCAGACAGATTATTAGGGTTCCATACCAAATTGGTGAAAACGCGACCCTATTTCTAAGCCTTCGCACTCCGTATGTCTGTTAGCGGGCAGTATCTCATGAACTGTAATAGGTAGAGGTGAAATTTTATTTTTATAAAATGTGTATTTCTGTTTTAGCTATAACAACAAATACGAAATCTGTCCGTCGACTTTTTGTTCCGGGGAAGGTATTTTTTTTAACAAAAGGAATCAAATTAACTCTTGAATTGAAATGAAAAAACAGTATGCGAGGACGAAGACAAGGGTATCTTCTAGTCGGTATTATTTATATACCTATAGTTTGTTTCAATAAGTAATATGCTTACGTCATCAGCTATGGAGTTTTTAGGGCTTTTTTAATAACCAACATAATTTGACATTGATTGATGCATAGATAATCAGCCTGTTCCTAAATACAAACCATTAGCCTGGCCAGGCCTAAATTATGTCCATATATGTGTGAATTTTTGACGGCTATTTTAACCCTGGCTAGGCTAATGCTGAATGTATACTTACAGATATTCTTTTGAAATTTATCAGTTTAAATAAAACAGTTTTATAAAATTGTCAAATCAATTTATTATTGACGTCTAGAAACATATCAATCCGCATATTTGAAGGTTATAATTCGTATTTAGTTATAACGTTACTTGTCAGTACCAAACCAATCACAATACAAGATCGTTTGTTTATGTCAAAAATTTTAAACGTCAAATATCACAAATGAATATCATAACCTATTAATATGTAATCAGTTGATTCCAATCAGTGTCAATTTTACGATTTTTCAACGTTGGAAATTTCAGGTGTGCCAACAGGAACACAACTGGTTACTCAAATTGACTATACATTCTTACCTACATATAATATGTGTCTATAAATATTAATAAAATTTCGTTCATTTCGTATTATTACTTGCACTTACTGTTTGTTTGTCTGGGCTCATCAACGAAACGTCTGAACCAAATTTGACTAGACTTTGATTGACATCTAGAAGACACTTCAAAGAAAAAAAGCTATTTTGTTCATGTGATATCTGACAATCGTATGTCGGTTTGTAAAGCTCCTTTGTTCGCTTCTGGTGGCGATACAATTTTATTGATAGCTTATTCTACGCCGGTACAAGTTCTCCAAAATTGATAAAAATTACGGGCTTCATTATTACTCATTATCATTATTACGTTCATATTAAAATAGGAAGTTTGAATGGGATATCCCGTGTTTGTTCGCGGACAAAGTCGGGGGAGTCTGGTAGTGCATTTCTCGATAAATCATTGATCATTACAAGAAAGCTGCCATCATTCCATGCTTGATTTTCTGAGAAAAATTGAATATTCTGCTTAGCGCAGCTTGATTGCACCTGGCAGACATAATGCAGAGAGTATAGGTATAATAAATTGAAGACACAACTAACTTTAGCCTAACTGAATATGACATTAATTGAAAAAATTATTTCCGTATTAATTTGTATAGAATATCAACCTACTATATAGATTGAGTTGCAAAATTGCAAGACCAAGTCCGAAGACCAATACTGGGATGCAAGACCAATACCAAAGCTAAGCTGGTCTTGGTGCAAGACTTGCGAGACTTGGAAGACTCTCGCAGTTCCATAAGCAAACAATAAATTGGTAGGAAAAATGTTTTTTGCTCAATGATTAGAGAAGAAATGCTAGTAAATTACCTAATTAATTTAATATTTGAACTTCTTTATTATCGATCTTTATTTTACAGATTTATAAAAATATTGAATTAAAAGTTGTTGGGTGAAAAGCGAGTTCATTTTACCCTTCTAGGATTTCCCTTAACGAGCTGTCAAAGATTCGCGACTGCTCGTAGCCAAGGAAGGTAAACTACAGGTTTTTTTTTTCTATCGCGCAGAATGTTTTGAGCAAACCTTACAAATCATCTGTAAATCTGATATTTTTTGATGACATTTATCTAGTAACCACTTTTTGAGATTTTTTAAGTTTAGATTGCCCTTATTTTGAAACTATTTCAATCTTCTTCATTAACTGACTCAACTGAGATATTCACAAGATTGATTTTTGAAATAGATACCTACTTTTATAAATGCGCGTATTAACAAATGTCTACCAGTTTTTAATCTTTATTATTTTAAGTTTTTAATTTTCCATATTGCAGGGTTCTTCTTCATTTAAATTCAGTGGTAACGGTTTAGAATCGTGCAAAATTTTCACACCTATAAAAAAAGCAAAATTTGCGAAGCCTTGCTGCAACACCAAGTCCGTCTTTGCAAGACCAAGACTAAGGATTTGATGCAAGACCAAGACCAATACCAAGGGTGCAAGACCAAGACCAAGATCAAGACCATATCGGTCTTGCTTTGCGCATCACTAGCCATGATCGGACCAGAGCTCTCCATCGGAATTGCTAAATGCCTCATTATTTGATATATTTATCAATGGATCGAGAATCGGGCTCAGAGTCAAGCCAAATTATTCCTAAAAAGCCCCTCAGTCAAAATGTCCCGCGAAATACTAAATCAAAGTCTGAAAATGACAAGGATATTGGTAGGGATGCTGACAGGACACTGTAGGCTGTGGTAGCACACGAATAACATGGGCCTGGCCGAGGACGACCTATGTAGGTTCTGCCAGGAAGAGGAGGAAACCGCAGTTCACATACTCTGCAACTGTGAAACCCTGGTAAGAGTGCGGTTTCAATTATACGGGGAAGAGAAACCAAAGACAGAGAGCTACGTAAAGAATTCGGTATCAAGACTGCAAAGTCTGCGAAAAAGGAGAAATCTAGATTCTGAACTATGCAGTGGCAATGTAGAACCACAATAGATCAAAATTGGTCGCAAAGGGCAAGGACACGCAGCCACTTTAACAAATCTAATCTAATTTAATGGCTGAGCATGTATTGGTCAACTTTATCGAGCTCAGGTATACTGGATTACCTTGCAACACACTTTTTTAAGCTAGCAACGATTGTAAAAAATGTAGATACCTAATTGCTTAAAATATGATAGGTGTTATTGCAGGAAAATTAAGTATAAATATCCATCTTTAATATTCAAGTCAAAAAATACCACCGAACTTATTTTATTGAGAAAACAGTGTTTCACATATTACACATCACAATTAGCTAATAGAAACCCAAGAGTTATGAGGTAATACATAAATACATAGAAGTAGTTGATGCAACTCTAGGTGTAATCCGACATGATCCACTTGTTTACTGAAAATTTCATGATGTTTTGCGAACAGAGTTTAGAGATTTGATTATTATTTTTTGCGGTAGCTTCATTATGCAAGATTAATTAATAATAATCAAAAAATTTAAGAGTTGACATACACTCATAGTCAATTTATTCTTTCCGGCAAATCAAGCAGAAACAACGTTCATGCAGTGCAATTCAAATGTCTTCGTCTTCATACTCTTTTTCACTGTAATTTTTTTCGTTTTTCATTATTCTTCTGAAGATTAATTGTTTTTCTCGTCTATTGGTTTGATAACTTATGTTTATCATTTTCTTTCCTTTGTTATCATTTTACATACCACAGTTTTCTGGTTCTGATAAATCTCAGAGAATTAGCTAAGCAGGTGACCAACAAAGTGATTTATAAACTGTGTATACTCGTTCAACAAAGGACTCTCCCCGAAGTTTGATTGGTAAAAAAGATCTGAAATTATTATTAGATCCCAACATTTCTTACTCACATTTATCCATTGTGACCATCGAATCTTACCTATGTTTTTTGTATTATGCCATTACCTATATTGGTTCTCTTTTCATTAAATATAAACACTTGAATAAATTGTAGATATACTCAACAATACATTATTCAATGGTAAATATATATTTACATACTAAAATAAGTTTTGTTAGCAGCGAACCTTCAGATAAACAGAATGTTTTTCTTGACAGCAATATAACGACAAATTTGAAAACTCCATTAAGCACAATGGACATACTCTGCAACAGCAATTTCCATTTTGATAAACGCAATGCATATGACAGCTGGATGAACTGCAAAATGTTCTCTTGATATTTTTGTAGCGATAATACGCAATCAAAATCAGTGCTAAGAAATATGACAATATACCAGTGGATAAAACTTCATAGAAATCCATTAAAGTGTAGAATGATGACTGACGTTTAACATAAATCTTGACAGAAGATAGAAAGAGAGCTCAAAATATTCATTTCTTGTACTTCTTTTCTATCTTCCCAGTGGAAAGTGAACTACAACAAATATTTTTTATAAAAAAATGGAGCGACTATTAGTTGGTATACTGAAAAACACAAAATGATATTAAATCTATTGGTGCTATTACTTTTGAAATTATGTTGTTGTAGTTTGTTGTTGCAGGCACCAACTCCAGAAGTACCAGCACCAATAGAATTTTTTTTTTGTATTTTTCCGTACACCAACTATTAGTCGGTCCATTTTTTGTCCACTTTTGAATGTAACATCAGTCATGAAAATTGTTGAACGTTCACTAATACCAAAGAAGATAGTATTTATCTTATCACCATATATAAGGCTTAGCATGTACTTGTTATTATTCAGATATCTCAAAACATCGCGGCGCAAATATGCATTTTTTAGATTTTACTGCTGTAACTCGAAAACAGTAACACTTTTAAAAAAATGTCCAATTTAAATGTTGCTACATGTAATCTCTTCTTTAATTTGGCTGTCACATATTTTCAATTGTCAAAAAAAACTACCCCTTCCATGTAGCTGAAATATACATATCACATATTTCAGACTTTACGATTGCTATAACTCGAAAACCGTAACTGTTTAAAAAAACAATTTAAACGTTTCCGAATATGGTCCTCTTTCTAATTTTTTAATCTCGAATTTTCGATACGGGGAAAAATTTGTCCCTTCCAAATAGCAGAAATACCTACATATTTCAGATTGCATCGCGGAAACCTATGATTATTTTAAAACATGTCCATTTTAAACGTTTCTGGATATGGAATTTCTTTAATTCTGCTGTCTTGAATTTTCAATTTTCGGGTAACATTGAACCCACCATGCCATTTGGGGGAAATTTCTGAGGGGATGGGCATGTCTGATATTGTTTTTTTTTGAATAGGAACAATTCTCTCTCAAATAAAACAAATCATCAAATAGAAGCACTTTTACGATGCAAAAGGGGCAAAAGAATATAAAAAAACATGCAGACATACACATACAGTCAAATTATATACCTCCTCCGTTTGGTTCGTCGGTCAAAAATGAACATGAACAAAATTGTTTTCAAATGCTCTTCAACATTTTTTTTACAAATTAACACCATAGTCATGCAAAACATTTAATAGCATATCATGAGGAACGATATCAAAGCAATGCTCCTCTTTCTATTGTCAAGGCTAGCCGTCATCTCTCTTACAAGTGCGTATTTGGCATCGCAAGTGCTGACTCCACCCACAAAACCATATTGACTGTCAGATAACAATTTATTCTCATTAAAAACTTACTCATTCTAACCTTAAAATATTTCTCAAATAATTTCCCAAAATTATTAATGACTCTTATAGGTCGATAATTATTAACCTGGTTCCAATTACCAGCCTTGTGAATTGGAGTCACAACTGCTGTTTTAAATTAAGTTAGTACTATGCTGGTTTTAAAAATTAAACTGATAATATGACACAATTGACTCAGAACATGTAAATGTACAATTTTAATTAAATTTGCATGAATTCCATCTAGGTTTACCTGGCGAAGAACTATTTTTCAAGGTGCTAATTATTCCTATTAATTCATCGTGATTTACTGGGTAAAGGAACGTGGAAGAGATAGATGTGTCATGTTTATGTCGAAATAGATTGGGTGGTCGGTCAGACTGTCCTATTTTGTCGGCCATATCCTTTCCTATTTGTATAAAATAACGATTGCAGATGTTGGCCATATCTTGATCATTACTGAAAGAGTTATTTTTTGTGTCAAATATGTTTAGATTCTCATTACACTTGGAGGTCTTTTCGTTTGTTGCATCAACAAATATTTTGTATACCTGCTTTAAGTTACCCTGACTTTGTGTAATTCTCTATCTGTAATAGTCATACTTGAGTTTTACAATTAATTTATTTAAGATATTGCGATATTCCTTATACCGTTGTTTTAAATACTCATATCTTGTGATTTCAATATCCTTTTTTTAAGTTTATCGCGATTTTTTATTGTTGTTTTTGCGTAATTAACGGTTTTTGCGTTTTGGATAAAATTTTGGAAAATGTCATAAAATTTTTTGGTCGCGATATCATAATTTTCAAAGTTTAATACGGATTGCCAGTTCTGATTTTAAAATGACTCCAAATTCACGTTATAATCGACTTTTTCCACTTTAATACTTTCTTCATTCTCACATTTGTTTTGTTGACAAGCATTCAAATTAATATTTAACATTACCGGATAGTCATCGATCATGTTCGAACTTAGAACGAACGATTGATATTTCAGATTGGCAGTTTTTAATTTCAATCTTGTAAAAATGTGGTCGATACATGTTGCCGATGTAGAGGTTACCCTATTAGGGCAGTTAATACATGACAAAAATCCGAGATTACTTAAGGTTGATAAATACAAATTAACATTATCATTGTCATACTCGCAGATGTTTATATTAATATAGCCAATAAACACGTCAATCTGTACTAAATGCAACCGAACTCAAAGTTACATGTGAATTGGGCAACTTAACATCAGTTATGTGCACATTCAGAGAGTCCTTCGTATATATAAGCATACCATCGTTCTTATTAATATTGGAGTTATAAGAGTGGACTGAAAAACCAGGAATAATTAAATAAATCAGTTTCATTGGATGAAAGTTGAAAAGATTCACTTAAAAAAATAATATCACAGTGCAGAAGATTAGACACATCCAAAGTTTTTAGAAGCGGATCATAGTTCTTTTTAACGCTTCTTATGTTTACATGCAAAATATTTCACATTCTGCCCTTAATATTTATTTTTGATTTAAGAACATCACTAAAGATACTTTCACGAGCAAGCAAAGCATTTTCCTGAAGGTCCTCCAGGTTATTTAAGACATTTGCTTCTACATTGCTAGCCCTTTTATAGATTTCCGTAGTCGACTTTGCTCCAACAGACCTCAACCATGTATTTGTATGACGGGCACTGATTGCTGTTTGCTTCATGGGAGGTATCATAGTCCATTGCCTCCGTACAGTTCACGTACTTTTTAAATTGTTTAGTACATTCTCAGATTTCATGTTGACCCATATAGTACACATACACTACATGCTTTTTACAGTCATTGCCTTTATGACAAAACTCTTGGCAGTTAAAACATCTCATAAAGATAATATCCTCATAGATTCTATACCGCTCCCACTCTAGGTACACCCTACCATTATCCATGAATTTATCGAAAATGGGAGGCGAACATTCCACGAAAATAGTCTTGTCTTGTCTTGTGTTTGTGTTTAGTTGTGTGAACAACCTTTAGATCATCTTACTCTATGAAATGGTTTTGCTCTCTTAGATCAGTTTCAATATCCTTTTCTTGTAGATCAGTCTGGCATCCTACAATCTTGATTATTGGATTTCTTAACTTTGTAACATGCACCTCATAATCCTCATCAAGTGACTTTTTAGCTTCGTTTTCTAGTCTTTAAATTTTTTCTCTAGGTTCACATTTTATTACGACGCCACCATTTGTAATATCTTTTGTATTTTTAAATCCTTCTCTTAGTTTTGAGCACTTTATATGTTCTAGCAGATCAGCCTTTGTTTTCTCTGAGTTTTGTCTATCCTTAGGTTTTATGATAAGACTCCGGATGTTCTTGGTTGGTCTATTCCTTACCTCTGTGACACCTGTTGAGATCCTACTGGCATAGCTAGGGATAATCAAAGTATTTATGTGCTGAGGCTCTTTGTCCTTTCTATCTCAGACCTGATTTTTAAGAGTTGAGAATTCTTCTTTCAGGTTCTCTAGCATGCTTATAATGTAAGGAATTTTCTTCAGCCATCCTTTACACTGCTCACATAAGTATGTCATCATCCGCTTTTGCAGGGGCATAACTCTTATTTCGGATGCAGATAGTACAGCACATTGCTTGTGGATCTTCACCAGACAGCAATCACATTCATAGAATTATCTTTCGTCAGTTTTAATACTTTTTAGGCATTTTGCATATTTAATTTCATTACCATCCATACTGACTACTGACGCTATCTCGTTTGCTCGACTTGCGAAAAAGACAATAATTCACAAACGTGAACGCAATGACTAATAGTCCAAGGCGGGATGATTACACTTTGAGAAAATAGAATGATAGTCAGTAAGAAAAGGGCCGAGCACTGGTTCACGCAAAATTGTCTTAAGCTCAACATGGACAAGACACAAGACATAATTTTCTCAACAACTGCAGGTATTGCTCACGGCCATTGCGTCAATTTTCTGGGATTGAGATTAGATGATAGGTTAAACTGGCGCACACGTCATCGTTTTTACACGGAAAACTCTCATCTACTTTATTTGTTATTCGAAAATTCAATAAAAATTGTTTACCACTTGTTATTTCATTCTCAAATATCCTATGGTATTATAATATGCGGCCAGTCTTCATATATGTTTCCTATATTTGGCCCCAGAAAAAAGCCATTAGAATAATTGCTGATGCCAGCTTCCGGGAACACTGTAAACCACTTTTTGTTCAGTTAAAGATATTGACTTTACCTTCTTTATATATATTTTACCAATAATTAGATATTCATAAAAATAAATATAATTTAAAATTAAATTCGGCATATCATAACTACGACACCCGTTCAGCTGTGTTGATTAGAAAGCCCAGATTAAGACTAGAAAAATCTGTGAAGAATTCTCCCCATTTCCAACTATACAACATCCTTCCAGAGTGTTTCAAAAATCTGTCTTCAAATATATTCAAAACAAAAATTGAAAAGTTTTTACGCGAGAATGCTTTTTACTCGATTGAAGAGTATTTAGACTATCTATCTATTTAAGAGAGCATTAAACTCCAATACAAACTATCATTTCATAACCATATATCTGTATTTTATTTTCTTAGCTACTATTTTATCAGTTTTATGTGTCAATTTATATGTTTTTATATTTTTTTTTATCAAGACTTGCTACAATTGTATTTACAAAACGTGGTTAAATAAACAACTATCTATCTATCTATCTATCTATATATATAGAATATGCATCACACCCCCGTATTTTACACTTACAAATATTTAAATTCTTTAGCGAAACAATCGAAAAAAAGCTCAAATAACGACCATAATCATAAGACAATTAAAGCTTTTTTGATTTTTGGCCGCAACAGAGAAAACTGATTTATGAAAAAAAGAAGAAGCAAAAATGTTACTTTTGCGAGATGCCAGTAACAAGAGAAAAATATACGGGTCTAAAGCTAACGTTAAAAGATCTATCAAACATTAAACAAAGCCCCTATTAGCCAAGATTAGTTTGTGGATATCTTGAAAAATAAATATGATTGTGAGAGTGAAAGAAATAATTTAAAAGACTGTGAAAACATTTTCAAAGGAATGTTTATGCAAAGTTCCTGGATGAAAAATACATATGATGCTTATCCAGAGTTGTTGAGCATCGACGGTACTTATAAACTTATACGAGTGAATATAGAAATACCATTATTTTTGATTATATGTGAAGATGGAAATTGCCAAACAGAGATTGTTGCATTTTGTTTACTTCGTAATGAAGATGAGGAAAATTTTCGGTGGTTTTTAGAAGAATTTAAAACTATAAATGTAAGCTGGCCTAATACTAATTGTATAATAACAGATAAGATCCTATAAGAAGATTTGTGAAAGATAATTTTCCACAGGCAAATGAAATATTTATTATATGCATTTTTCATTTAATGCGTAAATTTGGCAGACAAATTTCTGTACAAAAGATGGGAATAACGGGAGACCAGAGAATTCTAATTCTGGAAATATTACAAAAAATGGTTTATGTCAAAACATCTAGAGAATTTGATTCATTGCATAGGAAACTAGAAGAAAACGTGCCGAAAATCATAGTAGACATCTTTAATCAAAACTGGTACAATATTAAAGATGAATGGTCAATTAAAAAAAACAATAACTTCTTAAATACCACAAATAAAGAAAAATAGCACACTTGAAGAATTGTTCAGATTTTTCACTGCAATCAAGGCTTTTGAAAGCGAACGTGATTATAAAGCTGCATGTCAATGTCAAAAACGCTCATATGCAAATTGCAGTGATGAAAATAAATTTATGGACTATTTCACAAATGAAGCCTGCAGGACAGTCCTAAAACAAATGGAATTTGTCAAAAAAATGTCTTAGCAAATATTAATGCAAATGGAATAGTTTTGACATTTAAAGCTACAAAGGCAGGACATGGAAGCTCCTTTTTAAATGTCCTTATCACTATTAAATTATTTTCGGAAACATCCGAAAATACAACAATATTTTTTATGTGTAATATCGGAGTTCTGGTTCTATTACCTTTTTGATTCTGAAAGCTGTAATCAATAGGGCATCCCTTTTACAGTACTTTGCAAATTTTTTTTTTTTCTCGTACACTTTCAAAGTCTCCTCAACTTCTATATAACTTTTAGATGTTTGTCCTATACTAAAAAATTATTTCACGCTCAAAAACTCACGAAAACATTCCACTTTCACACATCAACAAAACAAAATGACGAATGTAACAACGGCAGATTCCAAATAACAGTTATTTCAAATTCTTTGAACATCAAGATATTCTATCTCTGAAGCATGTTGGTTAAAGCTGCTGTTATTATTTTTATCCCAGGGCTTTATTACCCCCAGGGAAGAAGTTGGGTAGGCCGTAATTTTAAAAGTACTTTTCTGATCATCCCCATTAACAAATTACAAAGTTCAGCTTTTCTTTTTAAACAATAGCCTGCCTGCAGGTGATGTGGCCTAGACGTACGAAAAGATAGAAATGCGGAAAGACACATAAAAAATCTCGAAATTGTGGTTTAAATGATTTCTAATGCTTTCAGAATAAATGAAGTTAGCAGATAAATTCCTTATGCGGCAGTTTTTGAACAGTGTTAATAGATATGCTGTTTCTTCACACATTTTAATAGAAATCATCTTTCTCAAAACTGACTTAAACTCCCTTTCATTTTTCATCATCATAATTTATTATTATTATTATATTCAAATGACGGTAGAATCATGAGTCTAAACCTAATAAAATTAAATTTCAAACACATTGAAGAAAATATTTTTTACAAAAAATTGGACCGACATTATTAGTTGCTGCACTGAAAAGTACAAAATAATATCAATTCTATTGTTGCTGGTTTATTACAAATATTAACATCGCAGACAATCGAAAACGGTAGCTCTTAAGAAAAAATGTTCAATTTTAACGTTTCCGGATATGTTGGTATCTTCAATTCTGCCGTCTCGGATTTTCGATTTTAGAGAAAATTTGCCCCTTCCACCCCATTCATGGGCCGTTTTCAGAGGAAAGGAGATTTCGGATTTGCGGTTTTATGAATACGGGACTATTTCTCAAGTCTCCTCTTTCAAGTTATTCAAAAATCATCAATATCGGTAAACGTTTAAAAATAAAAACTACTAAAATGTAAACAGATACAAAATTAAGTAATCAAATACAAAAAATTGGTTCAAAGAGCTTTGAAGTTGAGCTACTAGCCTTACTTTAAATTTATTGACTGATGCGACAGGATTTTGGTGGTGGCCATTCTATTTATTAAAGATACATTTACACAAAAACATATTACATTTACTTCTTGTTTCTATACCTATGTGATTTCGGAATCTTGCATCACTATTGAGGAAAAAAACATCTAAGGTTACCATAAATAACTGTACTCAATATTAAAATTAAAACACCATATTAAATTTCTACTATTATGTTGTTAACACATGACAATTGTTTAGGCACACTGTACCTTTTATCAAATGTGAGTAGGTATAAACTAAATTCTAAGAAGACAAGCGTCTATTTGTATAACAAGGAGGATGATAAACATAATTCTTAATGACTATATTTAAATACTTAATAATTATATATATTCAAAAATGAACTGGACTGCCATCAATTTTGTCATTGAGGATGAGTCGACGTGTGTTTTGAGATTGTTTTTGTCTTTGTTCTGGTAGTATTGATATTGGATTGCATGAATTCTTGAATAATAAATCATAACATTCATGTTCATCATTAAATTGTTGATTTCGCCTTATATTGGGTAAATATTTTATGGCACAAAAATATCTATACATCTATACCTATATATACATATAATAAAATTGTAACAGGCTGATGTCTGTACATTATAGATATTTAAGAAAAACTAATATTAGATCAGATCACATCAACTGAAGCCAAAACAACAGTCCTTAGAAATTTTGACCGACGAACCCCGAAAGGAGGAGGTATACAATTCGTTCTTGAGAAATGGTGCCGTATTCATACATAAATGAATATTTAAAAAAATGGACCGACGTTATTAGTTGGTGCACTGAAAAATACAAAATAATGAATTAATTCTAAGTAATCTAGTAATCTACTACTATTAAATCTATCTAACGCTTTGGAGCAATTAGCCAAAATATGAATGAACAGAAATTTTGACAGTTCATTTGAGAATATTTTTTTTTTCGTTTTCACACAGATGCGCCTTGAGATGCTTATAAAGAACTCTACGAATAGTGTTTAAAATTGTTAGAGCCCTGTTTGGATCACGTTCTAGAGCCAATCAGGTTTTTATAATTTTGGTTTATGACTTAGGTATTTATATTATATTTTTTTAAGTGTCTTATATGTTTTAAATGTAACAGCCTTAAAAAATAAAAAAAAATCTATTCTAACTCTATTCTCTTCATATAAAAAAGCATAAGTTGAAATCCAGACCCCGAGAATTTTAAACGTGGTATACTACAGAGAATAAAAATTAGTATTGTAGTTGATTTCATAAAATTATCGCATTTCTAGGATAGTCGCTATCAGGCCGAATACTTTGTCAGTATCCAGTTTTTTGCCGGATAGTAAATTTGGCCCGGATACTGGATATTCTTTTTATCTCTAGCGTCAACCGTATTATATTTTGAAACAATTGTTCCAAACACGAGAGTTTATTTATATACGTATAGGTAACTACCTTCCGCAATGGTAAGGTTAGGTCAGAATTAAACACATCAAGAGTTAATTGGCAAATCATATCGTTCTTTCTCAATTTGCGGTTTCCTCGACAGTAAGTTTGATCTTTTGTGTTGCTGTACCCACGCTGCGGTTGCGAAGTAGGGATTGCAGGCATTCTATTTCTCATGGGAATTCCAAACAAACAGGTGCTCCAGCATTTTTCGATAGATTTCAACCACCGGAGGCAGTGTGCTGAAATGTTGCACAGGTTGGATTGATTCTTATAACATTATATTCGATTCCCATATGGCAATCTATTGAAGTTTTTCAACTTTGTCTAGAGGTTAATAATTTACTGTATGTGCAGACGACCATAATAGAAATAGTAAATATGCTGGGAATACCATAAATGGCTTTTCGAACATGTTATCATGATGATAGGGATAGAATTTTAGTATATTAATTTCATTTATCTGTTTCCTAGCCAAAGTCTATCAGAGACCCTGTTTCCACAGAAATAAATAACTACTATTTGCTATTACTTACACCGTATAATAATATCTATTACTTATAGGAAAAAAAATGAGGATGTCCGATAAAAATTATTTATGTCGTGAAACAATTTCTATGTTAACATATTAATCATATTTCCACCTGAACCTGGAATGTGATATCTGAAGATGTGTGGTTATAGCTTCCTTTCTAGATTTAAATACCTATTTGTCAAAATATTGATACCGTAGAGCATCTTTATTATCTGTTTGTCATGAAAATCATATTAGATACTGTACTAAAAAGTCTGAAATAACAACACACAATGTAGAAATCATAAAAACATTATGTTCGTTCAAAGAGATGAAGTATCCGCTATAGAAGCCTCTTTGCACCAACTTCAAATCATTTAAGATTCCTTCACTGTGTGTTTTTATTTAGTACTTTTTAGGATAACACCTTATGAAGTCAGTTCTAGTTTTTTTTTATTATTTATTGCACTTTTTTAATGATCGTGGTAAAAAACTCACAAAAAAGGTATTTCATAAATAAACTCACTACTCAAATATCTAATTGTTATTTGATTCATAATTATTCTGCAGGAAGATATATTCTAAAAGCTATGTTGTTATTTACTATAGAACATAAAAAATAAAAAAAGTTGGTTTCGAGGAAAAAAGTATATCCCCAATGGGGATAAATTAGTGAAATTCTGTTCGGACATGTTTTACAAAAACTAGGTCCGACTTGTTGTTAAAGTCTTCTATCTAAACACACTTCAAAATTACCAGCACCAGTGGAATTACTGGTCTCCACCACACTGCGGTCCCCGCCGTACTAGCGGTACCCAACGTACCGTCGGCCTTCACCGCACTACCTGTCTCCATCGTATTCACCGTACTCACTCATCTACTGCACCGGACTGACTAACTCGACTGCACTATACTGATTGATTGACCATACTGACTGCACTATACTAACTCCGCAGTAAATCATCTCCAATATATAGGCATGCTTCACCATGTAGAGTCTTTCACCGCTATCTTCCAACACCACGAACATTCCACCAATAGCGCGAACTCATTAGATGTATCCGGATATATTCTTGACCTTGGCATGTATCGGTGACCACTATCAGTATTCCTTACATTCATTCCATACCTGATAACGTCCGTGCTTGTCAAAATGTCTCGAATCGCAGATGCCTTCTCATAATGGCGTCCACACTATATCGCAAACTCATTAAAATATTTATTATTTTGTATTTTTCATTTCATTTTCATTTTCATATCAACTGAAAAAGTGGGGGGGGGGGGTGGTGGTGAAAATATTTTTTTTTTAATACGGGGCTATTTTTCAAGCATCCCCTTTCAAATAAAAAAAAAATCGGAAAACGTTTACTATATGAAGCGTGCATAAAAGCTTAAAAAATCTTACTGCTCATAGTCAGCGGATAGGTAAATTTCACTGTTTTACTTTTTTATTATTTCTTCTATCACTTTTAGTGAAAAATTCTTCGAACAAATGTTGTACCCATCAATTTCAAATGACATTTGATAAAAATGAATATGAAAATAAATGAATGATCTTTGATGTGTTTGTAGCTATTTGAACCAGGAGTATATTTAAATTAAAAAGTTGTGTCTGCCTTACCTGATAAATGTTACAGTTCTTCATTTGTGATGCATTGTTTGCACTTGAGTAACTTTGGAAACCTCTTGGACACTAACATCGGGTCGCTAATGTCTAAATAAATTTGACCAGCTGAACTTAGTTAACCGGAAATTTATTATCCAAGGTACCTCATATCTAGATTGATGGTTCGCATGGATTATGAATCCAAGAACTATGAAATTATACTAAATAAATATATTCAGATCGTGGCAAAGCACCAAACAAATGGAGCTATGATCCATGCTCATTTAAGTAGATTTAGTCAAAATTGCTTGAGCTGTATCAACCTGTTTGAACTTTCAAGAAATTTCTCGACTCTATATGCATACAGATAATATCTTATTCTTGAGGAGTATTTTGAATTGATATATTATAGTTTTTATTGTTTTCACAGTTAGAAATAATCCTTTTCTCTTTCCAGCTAAATCCCTCCATCCGGCTCCCCACCGGCCTTAAATATCAACTGCCAAAATTGGCGAGTGCGGAAAATATTGCGGCCCGCAAGCCAACGGCCCCACCATTTCGTTCAGCAGCTTCCGACAGTCCTTCACCTCCAATGTCAATTACTTGAAAAGACGTTTCAGCTCTGGGGATCTGTCCTCAGAGTGTGACGATGCCGACGCGCCTATTGACCCTTACGGGAAACCGCCACCGGTTACTTCGCAACCGCAGGTGAGAAAATATTCTTTTGTTCTTTGAAATGTTTTTATTCATTCATTCATATCTTGAATGGTCATTTCATAGAACAGACGCAATAGTATATTGGACACCGATCATATTCAAAGCATCAGGAATATATCAACCTATTTCTGAACATTGGCTATAAATCTTTCACAATTGTTAATATTCATTGTGTTAATATCTTGGATTATTATAAGTCAAGTTTAATGGCAGATCAATAGGATTGAGGGAGCTAAGGGGTCAATCTTAAGAAGTGATTTTAATTGAACTCTTCCTCGCTGTAAGGTTCTTCAAATTGCGTGTGGCGAGAAGTATTGTCAGCCATAGGAACAGCATTAGTTTTCGAGCAGCAAGTGAACAATTGCGCAATGATTCATTAGCCAGAGGTTTTCACAAAGCTCCTTTTCTCACTTGATGGTTAATTAATACTTACCATATTATTTAGGCATACCTATTAGCACCGCGAATGCATGCAGATATATATCTACAACGAGATTCTCATTTGGAATGGAAATTGCAGTTACACAACTTACAGTCAATTTTTGCACATTGGTGATATATCAGAAACATATTTTGATAAGAGCTATAGACCACAATCAATGGTCGATACTCTAATGGTCAACATTTCTGTTACTTCATCTCCAAACGAATTGAAATAATTATATAATATTCTGAGACCTCCAGATGTAGGATTATTATTCAAAATCGAGAATAAGAATAAAACTCGAATTCGTCGTCGATTTCTGCATCCAGAATATACTTTTTATATATGGTAACTTGAAACTAGGCTGCAGTTTGTGTTCGTTAAGTGCCTTGCTTTTCCATGTGTTGAAAATATGCCTAGTATTGCTGGGTTTAATCACTACTGAGCCCTCAAATTCTCTACAATTCTGCAGTGGTCATCACAGCTAAGAGAACACTTATCATGTATGAGTTAATAAGACCCCTTGGTTCAATTTATTAAATAGACTAATAGACCATTAGACTTGGCAATAAATTGTAGCGTCCATACTATTTATATACAATCATTGACCTCCAACGGTTAGAGGTCAATGTATACAATACAGAAAGAAATCAATGACAAATACAAATAGGTACCTACATTAATTTGGCCTAGTTTTTCTTTACTTTTACAAAGTATAATAAGGTATAAGGATGCCAAATTTCATATATCTACCTTCAAAACTTACCTAATCTTTAAAGTAAATCTCGAGTTTACTTTTCATTTCAGTACCTATATTGTTTGACTACAATGAAGTATAAGACCAAACATAAACAATATTTACTACTAAAAGCAACACCTCTTGAATTTATTCACCTGAACAATGTATCAAGTTGGCAACACATAATACCAGTGCAACTCCATTATATACCGAAACACACGCTATTTCCAACTCAATAAAATTATAATGTTCACTCCAATTTGGCAAGCTTCTAATGGATGTGGATCATAAAACTTCATTGGTATTATGGGGCAGTTATTTCCTAGGTACTTCAATTTAAGTAGCAATTATTTTAGAAAGTAATTTAAATTCCAAGGCGCTGGTTTCTGGTGAGAAGAAGAACATTTAATTTTCAATGTAATAGTCTAATAGACTCTTTAATTAGAGAAAAAGAAAACAAGGTCAATGCAGGGTTAAAGCAGGAGCCTGTCTTAAGATATAGCAAATAAATTTTTTCACCTTAAACTTTTTAATAATAGATAGATTCAAATCTAAATACTCAACAGGATATTAACAGGCACATTCAAAAGTTGAAAATGATTGTTATATAGGATCAGTTTGATCCTATATAATAATATTTTTTTTTTCTAAGACTGACTCAATATTATTTTATATATTATAGTGCACCAGTTAATAATGTAAACTTATCAATAAAATTATTTAATCAAAATCAATCAAGGTTGACTTTATATTCAAAGATTTTAAAATACAGCGGTTAGCGATATATTTCAAAGTTTACTTCTGCTCAAGTCGGAAACTATCTATTAATTTAAAAAAAATGTATGATATAAACGTCGTGCCGGATATGGACCCTTCTTTAATTTTGCCGCCTCGAATTTTAGATTTTTGAGAAACCTCCAGTTCAACCGGGAGTGAACATATCTATCTTGATAAAAATGGACAGTTATACCATAATATGATTCTAAATCAAAAAATCGACGTCTGTCATTGTGTATTCTGACTGTCACGTCAGGAAGAGTAGAGCGCTTGTTTACGTATCTTTATGTATATAACCTATACCATTGACGTGACAGTCAGGACACACAATGGCGGGCGGCGATAATACTCATCTATACAAACTATTAATAATATTTGGAGAATGTTATGTATTGAATATTGGTTAGAATTTGTCGAATTTATTCGGAAACATATAGAGATCGTCATAGGCCAAATAGAAATATAATCAAACTGGAGGCAGTTTTACACCAAATGTTATCAAGATAGTCCTGTGGTTAAGAATGATAAAATGGAAATTACAATTCGGGTATACTTTCACGCACATCCCAATCAGTTATTCCGTGAAATTGGCGAAACGAGAAATAAGGATACGTGACATTTTATCAAAATATTTATTCTTTGAAGAATTGTTGAAAGATTATCTGAAACTCACATAAACTGATTATTCAACTAAACTGACAAAACGGTCAGAATCTAATGTTTCTTATTCATAGCATAAGAGTCATCTAATGGAATAAAATATGCAAATTTCTATTTAAAACAACAAAGATGATGACTGATGACCACTTATTCGGTTGACATTCAACTACGTTGCACACAAGTCTTCAGAGTTTAGTCATGTATAGGGTTATTCATTTTATTCATTATATTTTGATAGCCATCTAATGCTCTTATTACGAGTGATAGAGAAAAACTTCAAATACAAAAGTTTTATGATTTTTTATGTAGTATCTTTTGGTAACAGCGGAAAAATCACTTTATAACAATGAAAAAATTAATTGTCATATTTTTCGGAATAGAACACACTGTATATTATTAATTAGAATGAAAGTCCTCTTTGTTCTGATTTCAAATATATCTCATTTGTTGGAATTTGATTGAGACACTTTTAAAATATTTTAGTTTTAAATAAATTACTTTTTACTTTCCTACGTTACTATAGTAGCTGTATAAGGAAAGTACTGTAATCGTGTGAAGTTTTCAGTATCGAAATTTTTACAAATGTTGACGTTTCAGAGTTTTTTGAGTCTAAAAAACATATTTTTAGCCATTGGTCTGTTTGTCTGTCCGTCTGTCTATATGTGACAGCATTATCTCGGGAACGGATCGGTGTATTTTGTTGCTTTCTTTTTTATTTTGTTTGGTACCAATATCACTCGCCGGTGGCACTGAATGAGAATCCTGTATACACTCGGTGTTGAGCTATAGCCAAAAAACGTGATTTGCTCAAGACTATAGCACGGAAACGGCTGTAAGGATTTTGATTAAACTTGCCTAAAGTATTCTTCTGAGAGCCCTTTACCACCCACATATAGCGCCATCTCTGAGAAAAAACACAAAAAAAGTTATGCTTAAATAAAATTCCGTATTTTCCACATGTTTCTTCAGATTCTGGCTAAACGTTTCATCTTGCTATGATATGAAAATGATACATGACCATTGTTGTTTGTCTTAACATTCTGAAAAAAATGAATGGTAGCACGATCTGACCAGAGGATTTTTACTTTACTACCGCTATTATCGTGGCTATGTAAGGAGAGCATTGTAATAGTGTAAAATTTTTCATTCACTGAAATTTTCCTGCGAGCGGTAGGAAAGTCGTGTGAGTGGACACACCAGATTTTTCTTTTTGTTTTCGAAGCACTTCCCAATATTACGTAATAATTTATTATTTGTACCTACAAGAGGTAATAAAATTTGGTTTTTCTATGTTAATTTCTAATACTGCGTTATTGAGTTATAATCGTAAGTATTCGTTTTAAACTTTCGGGTATTATTATAAAACACTTTGTTTTTCAGGTATCCCCATAAGAATTTATCACATGGGTATAGATCCAGACTATTAGCTGGCTATCGGACGGTTCGGTAATTTTCAAATGTAGAACAATGTGCACCGAGGCACTATTTTTTCTTTTTTATTTGTACGCTTCAACCACGCAGAGTTATTTACATTGTACAGTTACAATAAGTACATTATATTATAAATATTTTAATAGATTTGTTTTGAGGAGGAAATGTATTAATTGTTCGTAATCACAAGATTCATTTAGAGTTTCTTTTAGCGTGGCGGGGATATTGTGTTGCTGTCTTTCTTGGCACTCCACTATTAAATGCCGCACTGTTAATGTTATTTGTCCATAATTTTGTTCCTGAATAAAAAATTCAGATCAGAGAGAACTATGGCTGTTATCCTTGAGGTAATTGGGTTGGTTATCGTTTCTTTTACAGTCACATCTGCGTTCTCGTTTCCTCTCACACCACAGTGAGAGGTACCCATAGGCACCATTTTGATGCCATATTAAATGAATATACTGTGCAACTGGGATATTTTCTAATAATGGTTCTATTTCCATGTCCAAAAATTAGTTATCTTTCACTATTGAGATATCGTTCATATATAATTAGTTCTATTGCAATATTATTTAACATATCATACCATACATTTTGTCCCTTTATTTTAACAGTCTGTGGATTTTCCGTTCCCCAAAAGATAGGGGTGATATTTATGGCGTTATAACGTTCGCTAAATTTTGCTATAGGTATGATTTTCCAGACATCTTTTGTACATCAGGAACTGAATATTCTGGATTTTCGAAAAAATAATAGGTTGGTATTCTAAAAAGTCTATAAAGGGATATTTCCATTAGCTTGAAAGTAAACTAAAATATCATGGTCTTCATCTTAAGTTCTTTCTGTTGTACTTTTCTTTCGTTGAACGCTATTGCTCTCTTAGAAACGCCTAATTACTTCTTAATAGTATTTATTGACGCTATCCTTCTGCCCGGATATATTTTATGATATTCATATGTTGCAGTGCTGTTATTTAAAAATAATAACGGAATAATATACGCATTGCTGTGAATTTGCAAACAAAAACCCTTGATCGATGACGCCACCCTTTTATATTCATATATGACAAAAATGCGGCTAGTACGAGGAAAACTCATACCCCTTTTATTTACATAGAGGAATTAAATAAATAATTCAGATACAAAATTGTCTACAAATAGAACCCACGACCTATGTTGTATCTATGCCAAAAATAGCGTGCACCAAGGCAGGATTCCACACGCAGGTGGCTACATGCCGAAGGGTAAGTTCGATACATAGTCTCCTATGGGTTGCTTCTCGCCTTATACGATTGCATCAGTGAATATAATAAATACCCCGAAATCAATTCACTATCAATTATATATATATAACAAAATGTTGTTTGCTGTAAACTATTCATCAATTTTTCTTCCATATTACTTAAGTGCTATCTTCGAGGATTTCTTTCAACCTAAAATACACGAAAAAAGCGTCCAAGTATGAGTGAAAGCCCTTCCAATCGATAATATAAACACATATATCCATACCTAACTCAAAATCTAAAAAAACTAAACTTTTTCGATTAGTAGATTCCAAGAAAATTTAAAAAAGTCATTCTTATCCATTTCTCTAAACCTATTGGTAACCGGAAAATAATTGAGTCATAGCTTTCAAATAAAAGGTATCGGAAATCTATCGAAAATAATTGGAAATGGAACATTCTTATCCATTTCTCTAAACCTATTGGTAACCGGAAAATAATTGAGTCATAGCTTTCAAATAAAAGGTATCGGAAATCTATCGAAAATAATTGGAAATGGAACATCTACCAAGAAGATCTTGTATAATGAATTGACATAGTGCTGTTCTAATCCACATTGAGCTCGTGCATACAAATTGTACAATTTCATAATAGGAATGTCATGTATGACACTAGATGAAATAACCCGAATAATATTGTTGCTGCATTCTAACCTGGTATCCGTCATAATTACCATATTAATAATCTGCGAGAGAGATTATATTGCATTCAAATCCCTTTATAAATTAACAATTTGTGCCAAGTCTCTATTTAGTGTTGTCATGTAGGTACCTACTGATGTTTATGTGGTTTACACTGAGTTTAAAATATGCAAACAATACATTCCTAAGGGACATCTCTAATTTCCAATAAAGCTAAAAAGGACAAATGCGAGTGGTGAGTGGTTAGCTACTTTATGGAAACTCAAGTTGGTTGTGTCATTAACACAATCAGGAGCTTTTGGGCGTTTACAGCTTTCCATATAGAAGGTATTTTATGATATTTTTGACCGACTAAACAAACCGAGGAGGTGTACAATTCGACTGTTTGCATGTTTTTTTATGGATGTTCGTGACTTATAAATAGTCAACGTGCTCCGATTTTAGGTAAATTTCTTATAGAAATATACCTATTGCGATCGTTCACACTTTTGAATTTCGAAAAAATTTCAACGGCATATTGTTATATGTCTATAAGTTAGTCCAAAAAAACATTTGGTTCAAAAGTTTATATATATATATATATATATAAATAAAAAGATGTTCTTGGGGATGCAGTCATATATTCAATAAAATTCTTTGACTGAAGCCGAGCTTTCGAGAATGTTTATTCTCTTCTTCAGGGCAAACTACAAATCGTTACAAAATTATTTCAACAACAAATTAATAGTATTATAAAAATACTTACAATCGTGAATTTATAATAAATTAACCAAAAACAGGAAAGATTTCATATTCATCAATTACAAATGTCATTATTTATATTTGTCATGGTAACACAATAAGTAAAAAAGTATCTAGATTTTGTTGATACAAATGAATATTACTGAATGATCTTTATATGTTTGTGGCTATTTGAACAAGGAGCACAATTAAATTAAAATTATTATTAAGGCAGATACAGGTTCAGTTTAAAAAAAAAAATGTAATTTAAGAATATTGCATAAATACTTATATATATACCCATACATAGACTAAATTACGTTTAATCTAGGCTTGAACTGACAGTTAAAAGAAAAAGATACATAATATTATTTAAAACTTCTATATAAGTGTAATCATATTCTCTCACAATACGAAACATATAAACATGATTATTCTGAAAGTGCACTGATACTTATTCACTCAAAAAAGGCCGATTTCTCTCACTAATCAACCTCTAAATTTTTGGGTGAAATAGATGTTTTGAAATCCTAAAACACTTTTTAATGTTCTTTCAAATATTCATAAATATTCAAAATAATATATAAAATCTTATTCTCTCACAATACGACATAAGAATGAAACATTTTGAAAATCATTCACTTTTCCAGAAAACAAGCTGAGAGAGATATCAGCTTAAACTTAACCTGTATCTGCCTTAATAATAATTTTAATTTAATTGTGCTCCTTGTTCAAATAGCCACAAACATATAAAGATCATTCAGTAATATTCATTTGTATCAACAAAATCTAGATACTTTTTTACTTATTGTGTTACCATGACAAATATAAATAATGACATTTGTAATTGATGAATATGAAATCTTTCCTGTTTTTGGTTAATTTATTATAAATTCACGATTGTAAGTATTTTTATAATACTATTAATTTGTTGTTGAAATAATTTTGTAACGATTTGTAGTTTGCCCTGAAGAAGAGAATAAAAATTCTCGAAAGCTCGGCTTCAGTCAAAGAATTTTATTGAATATATGACTGCATCCCCAAGAACATCTTTTTATTTATTATAAATCCAGTCAAGAATACAAAATCAAAATATATATATATATATATATATATATGGGATATTACGAAATTTGTTAACACGATAGAGGTCGCAGTTTTGAAGGTATCAAGTTCAAATTTGCTACAAAAATCAATCTCTCAAATATCTCGGTCGAATTCGTTATTGGGCAATATCGGGTAAGTAGTTTCAAAATGGCGACCATTCAAACATTTAAAAAAATTATCAAAAAAGGGCCGTAGTGAAAATATTATTAAAAATAATTTTAGGTTATAGATATAATCAGTACCTACAACTTTTGTTCAAAGCAATTTTTCATAAAATACACAGGTAAAAAAGTAAAAATTAATAAAGAAAAATAACAAATATTGATAAAGCATGAACACTCAATATAAATTTGATGTAATTGTACATTTTGTGGAGATCTTAGTATAGACCCTGATTAAAAAAATATATAGTATATTTATTGAAAAGAAATAGGCGAAAAAAAAATCTGCCTTGAAGTGGATTCGAACCCTGTCTGCTTTATATTCAACAGCCAAAACAAAAACCTCTAACCGCAAGGCTATGACAATTTTATGTAATAACATGTAGGTATACCAATGAAAAGGTTGTTAAAATTTCAATTCAATGAATTTTGAAAAATTTACCTTTCCGCTGACTACAGGCCATCGGGATTTTTTATGATTCATATTTCATTTGATAGAGTACTATTGAGAATTGTTCCCACTGAGTCTGAAATATTTGTGTCTCCGCTATCTGGTGGGAGCATTTTTTTTTCAGAAAATTGAAAATTTGAGACTGCCATTTGTGAAATAATTTTTTTTTCGAAAACTAGGACTGAAGTTATTAGTTGGTGCACTCAAAAATACAAAATAATATTAATTACACTGGTGCTGATGCTTTTGAAGTTGGTGCCAAAAGTATTATACCTACTTATAACTGCAGAACACCAAAAATATCATTGCCAGTGTAAATAATATTATTTTGTATTTTTCAGTGCACCATCTAATAAAGTCGATCCTAGTTTTTGTAAAAAGTTTTATTATCACTAAAGTCAAATTTCTTGCTACGACCCCTTTTTACTTTTCTACGCTACTATAATAGCTGTATAAGGAAAGTATTGTAATCGTGTGAGTTTTCTAAGTCTAAAAAACATATTTTCAGCCATTGGTCTGTTTGTCTGTCCGTCTGTCTGTATGTCACAGCATTATCTCGGGAACGGATCGGTGTATTTTGTTGCTTTCTTTTTTATTTTGTTTGATACCAATATCACGCGCCGGTGGCACTGAATGAGAATCCTGTATACTCTGGGTGTTGAGCTATAGCCACAAAACGTGATTTGCTCAAGCGACTATAGCGCAAAAACGGCTCTAAGGATTTTGATTAAACTTGCCTAAAGTATTCTTCTGAGAGCCCTCTACCACCCACATACAGAGCCATCTCTGAGAAAAGGCACAAAAAAGTTATGCTTGAATAAAATTCCGTATTTTCCACATGTTTCTTCAGATTCTGGGGAAACGTTTCATCTTGCGAAAAAATGTTACAGGACCTTTTTTTTTTGTCTTGACATGCTGAAAAAAATGAGTGGTAGCACGATTTGACCAGAGGATTTTTTACTTTACTACCGCTATTATCGTCGCTATGTAAGGAAAGTATTGTAATAGTGTAACATTTTTTCATTCACTGGAATTTTCCTGCGAGCGGTAGGAAAGTCGTGTAAGTGGACACTGCAGATTTTTATTTTATAGTGATTTTCTTATGTTCCTACGTGCGCGCCATATAGCAAACATACTCCAATTTTAATGTTTCTTTATTATTAAAAAGAAGAGAGTTGAAAAATAGTCCCATGTTAAACAAATTTAAAATCCAGCATCTCCTTCCCTTAAAAAGTGCACCGAAAGGGGTGGTGGGGACAATTTTTTTAGAACTTTTAAAATTTCAGTAGGCAAAATTAAAGTAGAGGACATTTAAACAGGACACTTTTCTAAAAATATTACGGTTTGTGAGTCAAAGCAATTGTAAAGTCTGGAATATGTGGGTTTCAGCTATGTGGAGGAGACAATTTTTAAGGCGATATCGCCTTGTGTATACAAGTCACATACAAGCAAAGAAAAAACTTGAAACACTCCTATATTTTTTGTGAACGCTTTTACGCATTCTTGAAAATTTATCCTCATATTTTTTTCCATTAAAAATCTATTTGTTAAGATTTTTCATTCTTTCTCAAAAGCATAGTTGTTTTACTTCCTCTACACCACATTGAGGAAACCGAGTCCGCCCTTGCCTCAGACCTGGAGACCCTGAGGAAGTACAGTAGTAAAAAAGAAACGTGCTGCTTCCACTTGAACAAAATGCAGGCCAAGTACCTAGGAGTAGCGCTAGATAGATCCCTGACATTTAAAGCGCATCTAACAAAGGCTGCATATAAAATCAAAACACGAAACAACATTCTAAACAAACTATGTTTCACCATCAGGGAATCTGCGGCTGAGACATTCCGAACAAAAGCCCTTGGACTAATTTACTCAGTAGCTGAATTTGCATTTCCTGTTTGGCTCAACAGTGCCCATACCGACAAGATCGACACACAGTTGAATCATAACAGGCTGCATGCATTCTACACCTACCTACTGGCTCCTATCCTGAGCCATATCTCACTACCTGACATCCGGAGATGGGCGACCCTCAAGAGGGAATACACTAAGATTCTGAATTACTCCACAATCTATGAAGATCTGCATGAATTGGATAGAGACACTTCGGCCCAGAAAGCCACCCACTAGAACAGCCAGACAATTTACTGATGAAGGTTTTGACCTACTCGACCGATGGAAAAGAGAAGAGTGAGTAGCTAATCTACTCCCACACGCACAAAACATCCCATGTATCACAAATAAACCACCAGGGATCGAACAGCCAAGAATGACCTGCTCACGTCTCAGTAGGGTAAGAACAAACCACGAAAGATGCGCAGACTTTCTTCACAAATGCGGAAAATTGGACTCTCCGGAGTGCGACTGCGGATCGGCGAGACAAACAGTGCGCCACCTCGTTGGCTACAGACGCGGTAATCGTTTATTTAAACAACTTGGACATTTGTCTGTGACCTTTTGTTGTATTTTTGTCATATACTTACATGGTTAATTTTTGTTTTTCATCTGTATATTTGTATGTATGTTATATCTCTTCTTGAAATATTAATTTTTCTGAGTATTATTGTGGTAGGTAATGTATTTCCATTCTATTAACAATAGTGGTTTTAATAGTTACTAGCTATTTTATATAAGATATATTTTTGGAATTGTATCAAAATGCAGCATGCTGATATTACTTATGTTGTAATAACAGCTGAGCGGCTTTGTATATTTTTCCTGTATGGACTACAGGACCAGAGGAGCTGCAAACTTGTATATCAAAATAATATTTCGTAATTTTTGAGGAACTTACAACTGAATATTGAAGACTGTCTATACTCTTTATAAGCTTCATAATTCAATATTTCCAAAACTCAAAAACGAATCCGGGACTTCATTAGTTTCGGCGGTCCGAATTTGCAATAACGTCCGCTATACATATTGTAACAAATTTGCGATATAGTGTGGACGCCATACGGATGGAGGCGAGTGCGATTCGTGTGGAGCATCTTGACGAGTACGGACGTTGATGGGGCTCGGGTGGTATGAGTGTAAGGCATACTGCTATTGGTCAACGATACATGCTAAGGTTATATCCCGATACATCTAGTGAGTTCGCGCTGCCGGTGGAAGATTCGAGATGGAGGAGCTTGCCTATATGTACAGGGTGTTAGGTAAACATGCGACAAAAATTCCAGGGGTTATTCCTTGGCCTACTCTAAGAATATTTTGTTCTATGATGATTTTCTTAAGAATCCTTTGTTTCGAAGATACAGGGTGGGCCACACTCATTGCCTGCTGGATCCTCAGTCTTAAACCCCCTGGATTTTTACGTTTGAGGATATCTGAAGTCATTAGTTTACGCTACTCCAGTGGAGAATTTGGTCGACTTGCGAAATCGGATAATTGCTGAGTGTAATTCAATTAGAAATGACCCTGGTGTGTTTGAAAGAGTTCGGCAGTCAATGAAGAGAATATTGAATGCTTGCATCCAGACTGGAGGAAGTCATTTCGAACATTTAGTGTAGTTTGAGCAATTTTACATTATACTTTTTGCTAATAAAATGTTTTTATTATCGCAAATTTTATTTGCCCCGTATCTTCGAAACAAAGGGATTTAAAAAAATCATCATAGGACAAAATACTCTTAGAATAGGCCAACAAAACCTTGCATTTTTGCCGCATGTTTACCTTACACCCTGTATATTGGAGATGATTTGCTGTGGGAGTCAGTCCGGGGTAGTCAGATAGTGCAGTCAAGTGAGTCAGTCAGATGGTGCAGTCGAATCAGGCAGTACGGTGAATCCGGTGGAAACTGGTTGAACGGTGAAGACCAGTGGTACGGTGGATACCAGCAGTATGATGTAGTCCGCCGAGACCGGCAGTACGGTAGAGACCGAAGTATGGTGGAGACCGAGAGTACGGTGCAGTCCGGGGTGGTTGGGGCCACCAGCAACATAAATAAATAATGCTCGGTTCAAATACAGTTATATATAGACTAAATAGTATATATAAATAGTGCATAGTAGTCGATAGTGTAGTGTAAGATATATGAATAGTGTATATAAATAGACTGTTATATTTTAGTGTGTAAATAAATAAACTTGAAAATAAAAAATTCCTTGTCATTTCTATATGCCTGTTACAATATGTATACGGTATGGGTGGCGGCGGCGTTCGGGTCATACTCTATTCGACAAATATGCCGCCTACGCTGTATGTACTTTTTATTTCGGTAATTGAGAAAATATTTTATTTCGGACAATGACTGAATAGAAATAGGGTAAAATTTAAGCGTAAGACAGAATTGAGACAGACGTTACCTGCCGCTCTAGTTCAACTGAGAGTAGAATATGTTTGATAACGACTATTTACCTGAAAGTCGGAAAGGCGGATAACAAAGTGAGAGCTCTATTGTTCCTTTTTAATTATAGACCCTTGGGAAGGTCTATCCAGACCACACAAGTTTGTGCTGAAAATGTGTCAACATGCACAATTCACATTTTCAAAAATTTGTTTTAATCTAAAGTGAAATGCAGTGATCGCAACCAGTAGACATATGTTGTAATATCGAAACTTCAATAAACTCGTGAAAAGCTATTGGCAATACAAGTAACCCTGTTATTTGATCTAGTAGGCCGCAATCTCGTGGGATATACACGACATAGAAGAATTCAGTGTATCTACTCATTCAAATCGTGTTTTGCCAGAATATGAATTTTATTGAATTGCTATTTAGATATATGCTTATTTAACAAAAGCAGCCTAGTCTTCTGTGGGAACTTCATATTTAAAATCAAAAATAAAGATATGTTTTACAGGTTATGTTGAATTTTTATGTCAATTCAATTGTGATTATTTTCAGATTTTGTCATTCTTATGTTTAAGAAGTCAATAAACGAAAATATTAAGTTCTGATCTTGACATTTTGTAAGTACGTTTTTATATCTATACCTACCTATGGTTTACATTCTGTTCTATGTCAAATACGTGATCATATTGACGTTCATTTGAATGAATCTGCATGAGTGATGTTTTACCGCTTAACGTAACCTCTAAAACTTATATTGATTCATTATTTTAATTATGATGTACACAAAAAAGACTACGCTGCTTTCGTTAAATGAGCATATAGGTATATAAATATAACTTGAATAAAATTCATATTTTGGCTATACACTGTTTCAATAAGTAGAGTCACTGAATTCTCCTATGTCGTGTATGATAATATCCCACGGGATCGAGGCCTCCTTGATCAAATAACAGGGTTACTTGTATTGCTAAATTGGAAGTGTACAAACAAATTAAAAATAAGATATAGTTCTGCCGTCTGTTTGTGCGAATATTATTTCGAATTAATTTTGTTGCTTTCTTTTTTTGTAGAGTACGAGACCTATGATGCACACAAAAAAGACTACGCTGCTTTCGTTAAATGAGCATATACGCTACAGTAACTAGATTTAATAGAAGTAATTTATCTCATGGAGGTACTATGATAATGTCTACAAATAGCGACTTTTCTGCTGTAACTAAATTCGATAAACTATTGTCTGAAAAAGTATTTGAATTTTCCATTGTCTATCATAATGCTTATAATCTTTATATAGTTTGTATTTACAGAACACCTGACGCTGACTTGCATATATTCAGTCAAAAATTACTGAGCTTGCTTGAATCCCTGCCTTTAAAAAGCAAGTTAATTTTATGTGGAGACCTTAATATTGACTTTTCCAATGTGTGTACTGCTCAAGAATCTCTTCAGTCCATTTTCGACTCTTTTGGCATAATCATGCATGTTAACTCACCAACCAGAATAACTAAAACTAGTTCTAGTACTATAGACTATGTCGTATCATCCTTCGATCCAAAATTCGTTGACTGTACTGTCCTTAATTCAGGTTTCTCGGATCATGAAGCAATACTAACAAAATTTTCGGCTAAATATAAGTGCAAAAATGCTTCGCGCAAATTATGCCGTATTTTTTCTGATAAAAATTTTCCTAATTTCAAGCACCTATGTCTAACAACAGACTGGTTTGTCCTATCTGACGATGTCAATATCGAATTTCCGAGATTTATAAAAACATTATCTAACTTGGCATTCAAATCCTTTCCTCTTAGGCCTCTAAAAATCAAACAACATAAACCCTGGTCTACTAAAGGCTTACGTACATCTGCAAAGAACATGCGCTCACTATCCTACATAAAAAAATCATCGGACAGCGTCTTCTACCATGATTACGTAAAACGTTACAGAAAAATCTATCATAAGACTATAAAAGCTGCCAAGGACATTTATTATAATAGGAGGCTGGCCAATTCCGGTAATGTTGCTAAAGAAATGTGGTCTATTGTGAATGACTTAAGAAATAAGACCTCACCATCTAACACAATCTCTATTTCACCCGAGAACCTAAATAATTACTTTGTAGATGTAGCAAAACATTTAAAGAACACCATAACTCCTTCCGATGACCCCCTCTCATTTCTCCCTAAGGCTAATATGAATTTACACAGTTTCTTCTTTACACCCGTAGTATTAGCAGAGCTTAACAGTACAATTAATGACATTAAAAACAAATCTTCATCTGGGGCTGATGGGCTTACTCTGAAAATGTGCTCGAACCTGCCGGAATGCACATTGAATCATTTTATTACTTTAATTAACAAATCATTCCAAAATGGAGTTTTTCCAAACTGTCTTAAGACGGCAATAATTGTTTCCTCTGCATAAAGGAGGAGATAAAGATCAAGCTTCGAACTATCGCCCAATTGCACTCCTTCCCACATTATCAAAGATCATCGAAAGATTGGTTAAAAAAAGGCTTCTATCTTTTCTTTTTAAATATAATATACTCTCTACCTATCAATTTGGATTTTTAAGTAACAAATGCACAAATGATGCCATGTTTTCCCTCTTTAATAATGTATACTCAAACCTGATCAACCATCACTCTATAGCAATAATTTTCTGTGATTTCTCTAAGGCTTTTGATTGCGTAGATCATAATATATTAACTAATAAATTGGAGTACTACGGTTTCAGAGGAGTGTCCCTCGAATGGTTTAAGTCGTATCTCAACAGCAGGACTCAGATTGTGAGGGTTGATACGTCGATGTCTTCTTGCAAACCAATTGAATATGGAGTGCCTCAAGGTTCAGTACTGGGCCCTATTTTGTTTCTGCTTTTTATCAACGACATTGCTAGTCTTAACATTAGCGGTGAAATCTGCCTCTTTGCGGATGATACTAGTTTCACGTGGAGCAACCCGGATATTACGACACTTCATAGGACTGTATCTAGAGACTTAGTCACGATTAAATCTTGGTGCGATTCAAATCTCCTATGCCTCAATGTTTCTAAAACAAAAGTTTTATCATATAAAAGTACATTGCAATCTTTTATACTTAATAACACCACTATTGAGGCCGTTGAATCTGTGAAATTCTTGGGGCTTATTGTAGACAACCGCTTAAAATGGGACTTGCACATCGATGCTTTATCTAAAAGGTTAAGTTCTGCCTGCTTTGCGCTGAGATCAGTTTCCAAGGAGCTCAACTTGTCTACTTCTAGAACAGTCTATTATGCCATTTTTGAGTCGCATCTCCGATACGCCCTTCCATTCTGGGGTACGTGTTGTGCAACTCAATTTGAACGTATTTTTAAACTGCAGAAGAGAGCTGTTCGGTATTCACTGAGACTTAGCAGTAGGACTCACTGCCAGGATTACTTTAAAAAATTTAAAATATTAACTCTTCCGTCCCTATTCATATTTGAATCTGTATCCTTAATCCGCAAGCACGTATCTTCTATTCCAGAGAGGCCATCTCACAACTATCCGCTTAGAAACACGGAGCATGATCTTTATCTGCCAACCCCTCGCTCAGAGTTGGTTAAAAGCTCTATACTGTACAATGCAAAAAAAATGCACAATCATCTACCATTTGAAATCAAATCCATAAGATCTTTTCCTGAATTTCGAAAGGTTTTGAAATCATACTTACTGGAGAGAGCCTTTTATGCAGTAAGCGAATTTTTTGTTAAAAATTGTTGATACTTAATATTAAGCTTCTTACACCCACTGGTTTAGTGAATATTATTTGATGTTTGATATCCTAAGGGTCTTTTGTAATGTAAAATCATCTGTCACACAAAATTAATTCTATAACGGCTTATCCCAGATTCAATTAAATACCTACTACCTAGGATAATGCCTTTTATGCAGTTAACGACTTCTTTCACTAAGGCACGTTTCTGCTCAGCTCACGCACTGGTTTATTGTTAGTACAAAATTTGTTTTTGTTTTGTGATTTAGTTAGTGTTTACCTTCTGACTGAATTTACAGCTGTATGTTAACTTACTTTCTAACCGAATATACAGCTTTAGGTTTCATTCTGATACTTACTATCTTATATTTTTACATCTTTATATTTTTATATTTTTGTTTTATATTATATAAATTTATTTAATTTTAATTTAATTTTTAGTTTTGCCTTTGTTTTGTTTTGTAGTGTTTGATTTTGATATTTTTATTTTGCTTTGTCTACAAAATTTATATTTTTTCGACAATAAAGCATTTCTCTCTCTCTCTCTCTAATATATAAATATATCTAGAATAAAATTCATATTTTGGCTATACACTGTTTCAATAAGTAGAGTCACTGAATTCTCCCATTTCGTGTATGGTAATATCCCACGGGATCGTGGCCTCCTTGATCAAATAGCAGGGTTACTTGTATTGCCAAATTGAAAGTGTACAAACAAATTTAAAATAAGATATAGTTCTGCCTGTCTGTGCGAATATTATTTCGAATTGATTTTGTTGCTTTCTTTTTTGTAGAGTACCCCATCATTGGCACATATTCGGCATTCCGCTCGGAATAGTTGGTAGGTAACAGCTGGATCTTTTGCTCAATACTGTGACGTGAAAACGGCTCTAACGATTTTGATGAAACTTGTCTAACACAAGCACTCTATTACTTAGTGTAAGGCGTATCTCTGAAGAAAAGTAAACAAAAATACTATGCTCAAATGATTTGTCAAATTTTCTAATGATAATAATAATAACGTTTATTAACAATCTAAAAAGAATATAAATAATATTTTGTCAATAAACAATGAATAACCTAATATTCTGGCTAGACGGTTCTTCCTCAAACTTGAATATGGCCATTGCTGATTGTCCCTGCACGCTGAAAAAAAAAAGAATGTTGACACGATCAGACGATTTTTATATTTGATGGAACTCGTTTGAGAGCGGTACAAAAGTCGAGTTTTTTAACAGATGTTGTAGGAAGAAGTCCATTTCTCAATGTGGAGTGAAGTTGATAACTGAAGAAATAAAGCTCTAAATCATCTCCACACTTTATTGATAACAAATTTAATTAATGGGGTGAGACATGTTTCAAGTCTATATAGACTCATCTTCAGTGAGTAATAGGGATATGGAGATAAAAAAAATGTTTTCATCACCAAATCAAGGTAAAGTTACAAAATTTAATCTTAAATGACCTTTCTAAATAATTTAAAATAAAATTAAAAACTTAATACGCACTACCCTCACATTATTACATATTTAATTTTTCACAACAGCGTCTAATAACAAAATTATAATGTTGTATTTCCAACATAAATTGCAAATAGTTATATCTCCTCTGATTTATCAGAATTTCAAATTTATTTCTTGAATATTCCTGTAGTTAACAAAAACGGAACTATTTGAATGGAACTTGGCTTATGAAATGCAAACTTGACGCCTTCCATGTAATAACTTATGCAAATATTCCACTGTTCTACTCTGATAAGAGAATTTTTTATTGGAAAGAGTGAAAAATTAATGCTAAGTTGGATATACTTTCCCATAAATATTTTCCACCGTTGAAGAATATATCTTTGAACTTGGATTAAATGGTAATATCTAGAGTGTATATAAGTAAAAATAAATGGTTGTAACCCAGTAAATAGAAGATGCAATCTGACAAGAAGATAAATTAGCAAATTATGTGTTTCGTTCCTTTGCTCACGTGTAGCATACATAATTTTTTAAAGTTAAATTTCATCGAGTCGTTATTTCGTTGATCACTGCATTGAAATTTTTGACACTAGAAAAATGAATGCTCGCGTGCGAAAAGTCATTACTTTTCATACTAGTGCCTAAAGTTATTCATGATGCTATTTTATGCACTAGTGTCATAAAATTGCATGTTATCGTCAAAGGTGAGGATATCGAGTACTTGCAACGAAAATCAGTTCTTGAAAGTTGAACTTTCCAGGCAGGTGTTATAAAAATAAATAAATAGGAACGACTTCATTAGTTATAAGGTTCTATTCTATTGGTACTGGTACCTTGGTAGGTACTTTTGAAGTTGGTGTAATTTTTTTATTCACTCACAACTGCACGACTTCAAAATTACTAATATACAAATAGAAATAGCCTTATATCTTTCACTGCACCAAGTAATAAAAATTGGTCCTATTTATTGTGAAAATATTCATTTTAATCATCTTTAGTTTATATAGAGCTTATTATTTCCCTCCATAATAACACACATTCACTGATATTCAGGTACAACCTAAATATACTCTCACTGAAGATTGAAAAATGTATCAGAAGTTGGAATGGGCCCGATTTTAGAAAATTAGGTATAACACTGACATTAATCCACGCCTTAAGTTCATATAGAATAATTCCAGTTAGGTGTGTGAGTGTCAAAAATTAAGTATATCAAATTCAGTCATTAGGAGAGTAAGACAGATTTGGTTGATAAGCATGATCCACCAAGCAGTACCAGAATGGGAGGCGTCAAAAGTTCATGGAATATTCTGAAGAAATACAAATATATCTTGTTACGTTAGTATAAATCGCTTGAACATGCTCAAGCTTAGACCTCGAATGTCGCATGAGTACATTCGGTTATTTATATACTGACCGTTTTGATAAAATGTTTATTTTTTTTATTCCAGGCTCCGCCTCCACCTCCCCCTTCTCAATCGAGTACGACAAGTGATCTATCGCTCAACTTACGCTCTGGTTCAAAGACAACCTCCGCGCCCAGTTCTCCGGCGAAGAGTCGCGAGAGCCTCCTGCAACGGGTACAGTCACTGACAGGTCAGGCCAGGGACCAAGGTGCCTCCATTTTGGGAGCTGCCGTATCCAGCGCCACAAGAGTAACATCCACGGTAAGTCGGGTACTGGTATAGAGCAATCCAAAAATTCATTGGAAGTGTGCCATGTAGATATTAGAGAATGTCTACGCATGTCTTTACTTGAAGTCATTTGACATTGTATTTAAACATTACTTGTCATTTTTTGGAGCGGAAATATTTTTTTTTCAATATTGAAGGAAGTTCACATAACTGAATTAATGTAATGAATATTTAAGATTTAAGATGGGTCTATAAGATTTACTAAGGATATTTAAACTTATTAAAAAATGTGCATATTTCTGGTTAAAATGTATAGCGATCGGTAAATACTGCTTTATTGTTCACATATTCGTAAGTTATAGATTTCGAAATAAATATGAATGTGTAATATGAATGATAAATATATATAAGGGTCGCAATATATTAGATATGTAAAAATTTTCATTGAAAATTTTCGATTAAATTATTAGAAACTCATATTAACATCTTTTATTTGAAAAAAGGGTTTTGTTAGAAAAGAAAACTCAAAGGTGATCAGAATTCGGATAGAGGAGCTCTAGATTACTGCCCGGAAGCTTAACCATAGGACTATTTTCCATATAATTGTATCGAGTTCACATTGGTATCTCACATATAATCTGTAGAACTCCTAAAATGAGAATATTAATTGCTGGAAACGATTCTTCTTCTTGTGAATGTGAATACAACCAATCGATTCAATACGCTCTAGAACCCATACATATGAATTTTCATCGAAATCGGTAGACCAGATGCCGAGATAAAATTTGCATATATATATATATATATATATATATATATATATATATATATATATATATATATATATATATATATATATATATATATATATATATATATATATATATAAAGAAATTTATTACTTCATTAATGAATGAGATATAAAATATATAAATAGGATGAAGCTCTACACCTTTATGCTTTTATTTAGTCGAATACAACCACACACTAGAAGCGGATCACGTGATTTCAAGCTTGTTAGCTTTCATCAGCGCCACATAAGTGGAAGCTGTATCCAACTATACAAAAGCAACTGGTAAGTAGTCAAAAACTTTGAGACATTATCTACCAGTGGGACACAATTCGCGCCACCTAGGTATTGAGAGCAAAATTACGTTTAACGTAAGTATGTATAATAATTAAAGACATTTATTAGTTCATTAATGAATGAGATATAAAATATATAAATAGGATGAAGCTCTACACCTTTAATATTTATATATTTTATATCTCATTCATTAATGAACTAATAAATTTCTTTAATTATTATACATACTTACGTTAAACGTAATTTTGCTCTCAATACCTAGATGGCGCGAATTGTGTCCCACTGGTAGATAATGTCTCAAAGTTTTTGACTACTTCTAGTTGCTTTGGTATAGTTGGATACAGCTTCCACTTATGTGGCGCTGATGAAAGCTAACAAGCTTGAAATGACGTGATCCGCTTCTAGTGGGTGGTTGTATCCGACTAAATAAAGGCATAAAGCTGTAGTGCTTCATCTGATTTATATATATATATATATATATATATATATATATATTTGATAAAATAGATTTTTGTTGGGGATGCAGTCATTTAATAAATAAAATTCTTTGGATTATAAAATATAAAATTTTCTGATTGCTGACTATGAAATCTTTCCTGTTTGTGGTTAATTTTATGTAAATTCACGAATTTTGACCCAACGAAGAGAATAAACATTCTCGAAAGCTTGGCATAATCCAAAGAATTTTATTTATTTTTTTTTTATTCGAAAAATTTAATGTGTCTCGACAACATAATGGCCATTGACACAGGTACAGTTTATAACAAATAGATTATATAACAAAATCTATACAAAAATATGTAAAAACATGGACTTTACATTAAATTAGTTGGTATAATTGAGTCTTTTAGGAATTTTATTAGGGCACTGTAATCACTGGTGGAATTAAGGATTTCCTTTAGCGTTCCTTTTATGGCATTTTGTCTTCGGGCGTATGTGTATTTGGTACATTCCAATAATATATGACTAATAGTGATCGGTTTGTCGCAGTCGTCACAACGTGGGGGGTTTCCAGCACACATTAGATATCCATGTGTTAACCTTGTGTGTCCTATTCTCAATCGATGGATGATTGTTTTCCATCTTCTGTTCAGGCCAGGTATTCTAAATGAACGGATGTTAGGTTGGATACTGCTGAGTTTGGAACATGATCTTTTCCATTGATCAGACCATTTTGCCGATATGATATTTTTCATTCTCCTTCTGAGGTCATTTTCTACTTGTATGTTATCTATCGGTAGGTTTGATGAAGATGTTAATTTTGCAATTTGGTCTGCTTTTTCGTTACCACAAATTCCTACATGTGACGGGACCCAGATTACAGTAATAGAAACAGCTGCGTTAGCAAGATGATCACAGATTTCATGGATTTTTTGAACTATTGGATGGTTGGTATATATACATTTTATGGAATATACAGAAGATAAGGAATCTGTACAGATTGCCACTGTTTTATTTTCATGCGTTACTGTTTCTAGGGCTTTCAAAATCGCATATAATTCACCTGTATATACACTGCAGTAAATAGGTAGTCTAAGATTCGCTACAGTTCTTTGTGAAGTGACCACAGAACATCCTACTCCAGCGTCAGTTTTTGACGCATCGGTAAAAAGTATATTGTCATATTTGATCGTGTTAATTATTTCCGAGAAAGCTTTTCTTAGGATCACGTTAGGGGTTTCTTGTTTAGAATATTCACATAAGGATGTGTTAAATTTGGGAAGTATTTTGTGCCATGGTGGTGTATTTGAAATTGGTGTTGGGACTGTATTGAACAAATTAATATCTTCTGATAAGGTATTTATAATTTGGGGTGTTAATTCTTGCAGTAGTGTGTATACAGGGTTCTTTGGAGAGGCTGATACTCTAGAAATATAGGAAAGTAGTAGCTGCTGGCGTCGGAGGGAGAGAGGCAATTCGTGTGCTTCACAATAGAGACTTTCTACTGGGCTCGATCTAAAAGCTCCGAGGCAGATACGTATAGCGTTGTTTTGGATAGTGTTCAGGGCTTCTAAATTAGATTTTGAGGCGTTGAGAAAAACCTGACTACCATAATCTAACTTGGATCTAATTAGGGCTCTGTATACTCTTAACAAGACTTCCTCGTCGGCACCCCAGCAATAGTGAGAGAGAGATTTTAGGATATTCAGTCGGTTTGAGCAGCTTGCTTTGAGTTCTTGTAGGTGTTTTCTCCAAGTGAGTTTACTATCAAAGGTAACTCCTAAAACATTATGGTGGTCAACAATTGCCAACAGCTCACCATTAATAGTGATGTATGGGAATTGGACACTGCTATATCTTCTGCTAAATTTAATTACTTTGGATTTGGAAGCTGCAAAACTGAATCCAGTTCTTCTTACCCATTCGGTTAGATTGTTGACGGCGTTTTGAAGTAAGTTACATGTGGTTGATGTGTATTTTCCTGAGCAGAACATGATGAGGTCATCCGCGTAGAGTGAATATTTTATCGGTTGTTTTACGGAGGAACATATGTCGTTGATAGCCAAAAGAAAGAGTGTTGAACTCAGAACCGAGCCTTGGGGAACTCCGTTTGTGGTAGAGAGGGACATGGATGTTTTACCATTCACTTTCACTTTAAATGTTCGATCTGTTAGAAAAGTTTGTATAAAATGAATGATATTCCCAGATAGGTTGATCTCCTTAAGTTTCTGGATTATACCTGGTCTCCAAGTTGTGTCAAAAGCACTTTCTATGTCAAAAATTACCGCAATGGCGTCTTGCTGGTTACACATAGCGTTTTCAATTTCTTTATGTAGAACTATTAGGTTGTCTGTGGTGTTCCGGTTGGGTCGAAATCCTGACTGAGATTTTGATAGAATGTTGTGCTTTTCGAGATACCAAATTAAGCGTTTATTGATCATCTTTTCTAGAAGTTTACATAGTGTGCATGTGAGTGAGATAGGTCTGTATGAGTTCAATATTCCAGATGCTTTATTCGGTTTCTTGATAGGAAGTATGATTGATTGACGCCATATTGATGGAAATTCTTGATGTGACCAGATACGATTGTATATCTCATTTAGTTTGGTTAGAGAATTGATAGGCAATTGTTTCAAGAATATACCCGGAATGTCATCTGGTCCAGCGGCAGAATTTTTAGTGGAAGTAAGAGCAAATGTAAGTTCCTCCATGGAAAATGGGCTGTTGAGGAATTTGAAGTCTTGAGATGGTATCGTTGGTTGTTGTTTTTCAGGTAGCATAACCATAGTATGTCTTGTATTGGTTTTTTCTTGAAAGTGTTTCGCAAAGTTGTTAGCGATACTTTGCTTGTCACTGATGACTTGGTTTTGAAAAGTGATGGCTGGAATTTTGTAAGTGGTGTTCTTGCCTCTCATTTGTTTGGTTTTAGTCCATATTTGTCCAGAAGGGGTTTCAGTCGTTATTGAGCTGGTAAAATTGTTCCACACACATCTTTTAGATTCTTTAATTATTCGTTTGCATTTGGCTTTTAGTTTTTTGAAGTTAATTAAATCTTGTTGGCTTCTAGTTCTTCGGTATTTGTTAAGAGCCCTATTACTTTCTTTGATGGTTGTGGCACAAGATTGATTCCACCATGGGACTAGTTTACTTCTTGTGGTTGTTGTAAATTTCTTGACGTGCATTTCTGCGGAGGAAATAATGCAGCTTGTAAACTGGTTTATAGCTTCATCAGTGTTTTCCGAAAAATTTATTAACTCTATTTCATTTTTAATATAAGAACTGAATTTATTCCAGTCAGCTTGAGCTATTCGCCATCTTGTTGTACTGTCGATTAGTTCTGGTGTATTGTCGGAGATAAGGATTGGGAAGTGATTACTATCAAATAAGCTATTTAGTGGATACCATGAGATTAGTGTGGCTGTTTTCGGATCACAAACGCTTAAATCTATTGAAGAGAAATTGCCAGAAGAAATATTGAAATGTGTGCTACTTCCATTATTAAGTAAACATATATTCAGGGAATTTACAACTTCTTCTAGAATTTTACCTCGACCAAAGGTGGAATCTGAGCCCCACATAATGTTGTGTGCATTGAAATCTCCAGTCAGGATGAATGGTGAAGGAAGCTGTTTTATTAAGTCAGATATTTCGTTTTTTGTCAGATTGTGGCTTGGTGCAATATACACATTACAAATAACGATTTTTTGAGGGCACCATGTGGTGACTGCAACTGCCTCTAAAGTGGTGTTTAGAGAAAAACTTCTGGAATATTTGTCGCAAGAGACAAATATTGATGCTCCTCCACTGGCTCGAGTACAATCAGTTCTAATATGGTGATAGCCAACATAGTTTTTCAGGTGAGGATTGTGAGAGTCTTTGAAGTTGGTTTCTTGTAGGCAGAAAACATCAGGAGAATGCTCCGATATCAACTGTTGGATCCGTTCTAAGCGTGGATAGAATCCATCGCAGTTCCATTGTATCACAGTGAAAGTTTTTTTAAATGTTAATTAGAATGAGGAGGGAATAGATGTTTGTGATACTTGAGATGTGTCAGAAGAATATTCGTCATCGCTGTTTTTCTGGGTTTGGGACTCTATGCTTATTATACTTTCAGTTTCAACGTTTTCTTCTTTGAGATGCTGTTTGAGTTTCTTGGAGAGCCTTGTGAATCTGTTTTTCATTGTTCTTTCTTTCAAAAAAGGGTATATCGAGTGGATGTTTGACAGCAGGGTTTTGGTCTCAGTTGTAAATTTAAGAGCTTCGTTATAGGGTGTACTGCTACCATATGTGTTTTCTAAAAAGGCGAAGAGGGTATCTACAGGAAGGAGGAATGATTCAGTGTTATGTTTATAGACTTCTATGATATTCATTTTGGTTTGTTCTGTAAGACCCGATTCAGCAGGTGATTCTGTTTTGCGTTTTTTCCTTGTTTTTTTACAGGAATCAGTATTCTGTACCGGATACTCTGGAGGAGGCATTTCTAAGGGTGATATAATGGTTTCCTCTTGGGTGTTGTTGTCCTCGCTAGTAGTTAAGGTATCTGAATGGGCTCTTTTTTGACTGATTGTTGGTAGAGTTTGATGTGGCTGGGAGAGCATTGGTGGTTCTAGTAATTTTGACCTGTTACTGTCCTGAGATACTTGGTTTGTGGTTTGTACTGTACTATTGTCACGAGTGGTGTTTGTACAGTTTGCTGTAGTGTGGCCTGTTTGTTTGCAAAGGAAACATTCCATTCTATCGGAAGATAGAAAAATTCTGTGGTCGACTCCATCGAAATGAATTACTACTGATGTTTGTAGTTCAAAGTTATCGGTAGGTGGAAAAACATAAGCTTGACGTCTAAAACTAAGGATGTGGCTGAATTCGTCTCCTGGAATACCAGCCTTCAGGAAAGAAATCGGAGACGCAAGAGTAAGGCCTAATCCATTGATTACATTTGCAGCAAAGTCGTGGGGGATAGACGGAGACATGTTCGATATAAGGATTCTTTTGGTAGGAGAGACTAGCCTTCTTATATTTAAGACGACATTTCCTAGTTGTATAGTTGGGTTTGATTTGATGATTTGGTCCACTAGTTTTGTACTGGCGAGATATATACAAATCCTGTTATTCGATATTCGGGATGCAAAAGTGATATTTTTGGTTCCTATGATGTCTCCAATGGCTTTCACATAATCGTATAGCTTCAAGCTATCTTCTGCGTGTAGAACTATGGCTTGATCTTTTTTGGGAAATGTTGGTTTGGGAACTGTTTTTGCTGCTGTTACATATGATGTGCTTGGTGTATTACTTTGGTTTTCTGTTGATGTGTTTTGAGACATTGTGGTTGTACTAACGGTAAATGTATTAGTAATTGAAGGGTTACTCATGTAGTCAAAAGCAATCTTCGTTTCAGTGATGAAGCTTTGATTAATGGTTTGTTGTAGATAACAAGTATCGGCAACCAATTACAGAACATGCTGCAATTATGGTTGCCGTATATCGCATCGACAACGATGTGTTGTTGAGGTATTTCAATTATTGGAAACACTATTCACTTTTTTAAAGCAACTCGCGAAAGCTATTTAAAATAGTTTACAAACGGATCAACTCGAACGTCCCAATCGAGGGTACAATCGGACTCAATTTTATTTATTAAATGACTGCATCCCCAACAAAAATGTATTTTATCAAATAATAAACCAGTCAAGAATTCAGAATCAAACAATATATATATATATATATATATATATATATATATATATATATATATATATATATATATATATATATATATATATATATATATATATACTATTTTCTGTGGAATTCTTGAACCATTATATATAATTTTATTTTGGATGTATCTTGGGATTTAGGTTCGGCTTGCACAAAAGGGGTCAGATATTCATCGTAGCTTATATTTTAAAATTTAAGACGTTATGTTAACCATAATTGAGATTTTTTTATTCTCTGTGGAAATCAATCATTTTTCTTTTTTTATCAGGTTTGTTAGTACGGCATGTGTTGATTTTTATTAATCACGGTCTCTATCTATTAGTTATAAAAAGAGCTTTTCAAAAATGTACAACTTGCCTTATTAAAGTTTATTTTTAAAGGAGATAAGAACGAAAAATGCCGATTTAAAGAATATCAGCCAAATTCATAAACAAAGTTAGTGGTTACTAAGACCCTACTAGCCTATATTACACGGTTTCTGGCAGAGTATTGGTCTGGTCTGGTAGGCACTAATTTGTTTATGAATACGGCTGTCATTTTTTAACAATTATGTACCAACACGAAATTAACAAGATTTTATTCGCTTGTGGTTTTCCTTGGTTTGTGGTGTGTTTGAACACAAAATGAGTAGGATATGGAATTATTCGTTGGTGTGAAACAAGAGAGTTTTAGAAAAGCTATAAGAACATAAAATATAGCCTATGTCACCCAAGCAGATAAAGACAATCCTTTTAAGCTGTATTATTTGGTCTTTTAGAAAGATGTTCTTTGAAATAGTTACAAAATAATTTTAATATGGAATTTGATCTTAATCATCTTCCGATATACTCAAGCTCTAGGGACAATAGGACTATCACAAAGTCTATTTTGCAGCACATGGCCGTCACCAAACGGATATTGACAAGATTATAAAAAATAACAAATAATTATCAATATACGCAATGTAGTTATTTTTTTTTTCATGTTGAATTCTTAAGAAATTTTATTAAACTTTCGACACAAGAGCCTACAGATTTAATTGCTATCTATATATTGATACGTGATTGAATAGGATTTTTAAGGCATAAATCGCGCACGGAGGAGAATGAGATTTGGCATAGTGAAAGTTTATATGGTGATGTAGTGCATGATGTTAAATTCTTAATGTATAATATGCGTTTATATTTTAAATTAAATTGAATAAAAAGTATGGTTGACGTGGGGAGATGCATTGTGTGTTGCATAACAAACCCAGTTGCAATGTGAAGTCAACGAGTCAGGGTTTTCAGCTTGCTTTATTCGGACCTGACAACTCTGGTTAAACGCAAATTTAAATATTTTGAGTAGTGATGTAATTATTTTGAGGGATAAATTTAAATGCGCACTTGAATTAATGTATTTACAACACAGGTTTTGCAATGCAAAACATTTCGAATCTGAAGTTATTTTTGTGAAAAGATTGCATTTTTGCAGTCATAGCATACAATTGTACATTGTATTATAAAATTAATAGCTAGCTGTCATTGTCTTTATTGAACTGTTACTAACATTAAATTTTAAATTTCATATGTATTGTATGGAATTAGGCAAAGAACACACGCTAATGCCGTTTTGTAAAGCTTGCAACTGATGTAACAGAACAAAATTACCGAAAATTATATGCAATTGAATTTTTTGAATTTAAAAATAATGTCATCGACCGTTGGCTCACTTAACGAACACATTTATTGAATAATAACTAATTTCAAGAAAATTTTATATTTACTAGTTGCATTGGATTGGCTTATATTAAACTTTTTAAGTCACCATTGTCATCAACTCTTCAGCAACCTTTTTGATATCGTCCTCCGTCTTTGGTCACGGCCTTTCTCCTACGGGAATCGTGATCAATTGTCATTCCAATTTTCTATTGAAGAAATATGTTGGTACAGGTACATTTCTGCAGCGTTTCCGTTTGCGTAATTATTACAAAAACTTTTTCGTTATCAATCGTAGATGAGCCTCTACTTTACAAAACTCCTCACATATAAAAATTCATCACATATCCCGATCACAGAACATAAACGAACTATAGTTTTAACAATGTATTAGAAAGATAGAAATACATTAGCCACTACAAAATATAAGAGATCACAGGCGAGGGCTTATCAAGTATTAAGCTCATGAATTGTAGAAGGTGTGCCCTTCCTAATATTGCACCCAAAGCGGTAAAAGCGGTATCATACATACCAACACATTCTCACAATTAGCTATTTCTGTAAGCGCTTATTTGATATTGACGATTTATTTGTGAACTAGATATAGGTTAATTCATGTACAATAATACTGTGGCAAAATGTTTATTCAGAGTTTAACTTGAGAATGTACGGGGTTACATGAATGAGAAGAAATTTGCTACACTCTGTGGTGGGATACAGCCACTAAAACAGCTTGTTGCCATCAAGGGATACCAACTTTACTGCTCTCAAACTATAGCTTTATATGTTATGCTAATACCAAATGTGACCCCCTCTCGAGAAAATTACTGCAGGTCCATTAAGCTAGCGCAGCAAAAGTAGCACACATCAATAAAATTAGTGTACTGAATTCAAGCATATTTAGTGCTAATTTAGTACTCAAAAATAAAATTTCTATCTCTTCAATTTTTGAAATTACCGGCAATTCCGCTAGTTTATAACTAAGTCAGCACACTTAAACAGAATAAGATCGAATTTGAGAAAATCTGCAATAAATAATTGAGTGCTTACTTAATACACTTAACAAAAATTTATAAATCTTCATTCCTGAAATTTATATGGAAGTGTTGCTAGCTTATTATTAATTCAGCACACTCAAATGAAATATGAAGAAATTTTAAAACTATCCAATATATATATATATATACGCAAACTAACAACGAGAAAACGACGCAGTTACCCACTCTACCACCTAGTAACGAAGTACCCCCAACGAGCTACCGAGCAACCACCAACTATGCCGCAAACTAAATCTGCAGTGGTACTCACCCCGCCACCTAGGAATGAAGTAGCCGACTTAGCAACCCCATCTATTGAAGCACCACCAGCCACCCCGCGCACCATCCCTACAACTCAGCCACCAAAAAAATAAATCACCCGTCAGAAATAATAACAAACTCTCAATAATACAAATACAACTCAATCCTACCCGATCTGAAGAAAAGACGCAGCTGACTCAAGTTGCCGAAAATACGCAACCAAAAATTGAAACACACCCCGAACACAGCGAGCAACCAACAATACACCAAAATTCAACCCCAACAATAGAAATTTGCGAAGCCGACAGGAAAGTATTCAAAACTGCCCTCACGCTCACATACTCAAGAAATCGACCCAAGAACCTACTGCGCTTCTCCACAAATTACTATCACAACCGGCAAATGAACATAGTTAACACCTTATTCATAGAAGAGTTAAATACAATCACAAACCAAGTTAAAGGCCCTGCAAAACGACACAAAAACTCAAAGCATGCTATCTTAGCAACAGGCTTCACACTCAGAAGAATGGTAACAGGAAGTATGGGAAAAATGAGACGCAAACAACCCTACAAAAATACTGAAGAAAAAACAGGCAAGCTAAAAGCACACACAGATAAGGCGAGGGAAATACAGAAGTCAGGTCAGAACGGACTACCCAAACACCTCAAAGAAGAAGTAAAAATTATGGGAAAACTGCACATTAGACCAGCATAGTATATAACAACAAATAAAGACAGTTGAACTGCTGGAAAATCACCTGGAGAGGCAAAAAAACGAGAGGAAATAGGGAAGAACAGGTACAAATTTCACCAACAACCATCAATACGAGCCATCCAACAACCAAGACAGAACAACCAAAATCTGGACACAAAAACAGCGGGAGACTTCTACAGAAACCTATTCAAAGCCGAAGTAGAAGAAAAATCCCCATGGTACGAGGAATGGCTTGCTGAAGTATCTTGTAAAAGTACGGAACAAACCGAGGCACTAAACATAGGAAAAGCCACAACAGACGCCCTCAAATTCACTGCACCTTGGAAAGCTCCGGGTAACGACGGTATACCAGCAGAATTGTATAAGATATTCCCAGCTGCAAAAGAATATCTTATTAGCCACATTGAGAGCACTCTCAACAACGAGTACAAACTGACCAAAGAGGACGTACAAGCCAACCTCTCTATACAAATCCGGCGATTCATCTGACCCCAAAAACTACTGACCTATATCACTCCTCAATACGGATTACAAAATAGCCACAAAAGTAATAAACAACCATATCCACAAATCTTACACCAAAATTTAATTCCAAAAGAACAGATGGCAAGAAGCGGAATATTGGGTACAATACAAGGTATGCTTCTGGTCAAGTCATACACACAACTGGCGAAACTGAATAGAAGGGAACATCATACGGCTTGGTACGACTTCCAGAAAGCCTTTGACACCGTGCACCACGGGAAAATACCATCAAACAAGCCATGGGTCAATGGAATGCGCTTCTCAGCACTACACAAGATTCCGAAGCCATTCCAATAAAGAGAGGCGTATACCAAGGTGACTCATTGAGCCCTTTATTATTCACCCTAGTAACAGCAGGGATAATAAAGAAAATCAAGGAAGATGCCATAATAAACAGGTTAACGAGAGTGCAACATAAAATCGTTGCCTTCATAGATGACATAAAATGCAACGCACCCAACAAACCAGCTCTCACAGAAATAACATCCACCATAGAAAAATGTGCCAAGCAACTGGGATTGAAACTCAACAAGGACAAATGTGCGCAATACTGTCGGACTAGCACTGAAAACAAATTGGACGAAGAACTTCCCGAGGTAAGAGGTGAATACAAATACCTGGGCCTACTACAAACAGAACGTGATACAGCTAACAATTTCACAACAATAAAAGGAAAAATAATAAGCAACTCAAGCCAAATACTATCCTTCCGACTCACAACATCCCAAAAAAGATACTTCATAACACATCAACCATCCCAGCCGCAACATATGTCCTTCGTAACATGCAACCCGAATGTAGCGTACAAGGATCGCTCAAAAGATGCCGAGAAATGGACATGGAAATCAGAAAACTAATGGTTACTAATAACATCAAAACCCGACCCACTTCCAACCAGCGCGCCTACCTACTACAAACAATGGGTAGACTCGGATTCAGATCCATAGAATTGGAAACTGAAATTTGTTAGGAGGTATGCCTACCTTAAATTCCACCACGAAATGGAGGCAATTTACACCAGATATCTTAAACTGGATAAAGCCGGAGAACACCGATTAGCGACTTCAATCATGTCATTCAGAAGCACAATCTTGACGCACTAGTTGTTACAAGATGTTCTGCAACATTATTATGAACAACCTTAGACGAGTTGACGAAGAGGAACGTGCAGCGGACTGGAGCAAAAGCATGAGTTACCCTAAACACGTAATTGTATATATATATAGAATCTGCTTTCCAGCTGCCAACGATCACAGAACCGACTTGTCAAAGCTATCATTAATAAATGCGGCAGCAGAACAACTATTTCAGCAAAAAGGCTGTGTTTCTCAAGAGACAGCTTATCACGTGGTCACGTCCTGTAAAGGAACATATTATAATATAAGACATGACCAAGTGGTGTACTGGCTGCTGAAGCTGATTTTGGAAACAACAGGCGCACCAGAAAATACCCGTCAACAACTTTCATTCGGAAAAGCCACGATTAATGCCGAATATGAGAATGTCAAAGGCATCAGTTACAGAATACGAGCAGGACAAAGCATACTCACCGAATTGCCCCTACATCACAACAAACCAGACATCTTGGTCCAGATATTGTCACCAACAACCCAAATATTCCTTTTCGAAGTATCAATACCGCATCTTCAAAACTACCACATCCAGGAAGGAATAAAAAGGACTAAGTACATGAAGAACTCAGTTGATGACATTAACCATAAAAATTTCAACAGCATCAACAAAGATCTTAACTTGGCAACAGATGCAGGGTGGACCTAGGCCTACTTATAGTAGGATGCTTCGGCGAAGTTCTAAAAATCAAGGAGCACGACAACTTATGCACACTCCTACAACAACCAAAAGAACACCAAATCAAATCGACAATCAGAAAGGCCGCCTACAGTGTAATCACCAGCACTTCAAAAATGTTGATGGGACATATCCAAAGACATGCTTGATTTTATTTCTAGACAGCTATATTTATACCCTATACAAATTTATTCCTTTTTACTATATACCATAATCTATATTTACCTTATACATCTAATTTTATATTTACTATATACACTTTACATATTACCTGTTTTTTTCGACACCAAATCTATTTACACCTTATATATCTTAGTTAAGTTTTAGTTTTTATTAGTTTTAACCTGTGCAATATAGTTTTTCTTTTTCCATTTGTGTCATAAATGCTATCAATATGTGATAAAAGTGCAAGCAACAATGGCACAACGTACAAACAAATGGATATTATGCAATATATAGTTATAAATTTTATTTTTTTTTTCTATCACTTTTAGGGAGAAAAATACGAAAAATGACGAAAGTTGTAGGTACTGATCATATCAAAAATATTTTTAATCACTGTTTGTCAAAAGATACTTTTTGGTTTAGTGACATACCTAGGTAGGTATAACACCATGCAGTTGATTTTTTTAAATTCGAAAGTGTGAACGATTTTAAGAAATTTACCTAAAAAGAAAATACTCTGATTTAAAAAAATAGAGATTGATTCTAGTGCATTAAGTTGAACTAGATGAACTGAATGATTTCTACGAGCTGAATCGACCGACACCTGTTTCAATTTATTAAAGTGTAATAAATATTTTTTAGAAAACCAAATAATATTATTGATGATACTTTTGAAGTTGTGCCGTTGAAGTTTGTTGTTGTAAGCACCTATCAAATATTTCAGACTTTACTATTGCTATAATTCGAAAACCGTAAATGTTTTCAAGAAATGTTCGATTTAAACGTTTGTAATTTTCAAATCTCGAATTTTCGATTCTCGGTAAAATTTGCCCCTTTCACATAGCTGAAACACATATTTCAGATTGTAACCTGTGATTATTGAAAAGAATGTCCAATTCAGCTGTCTAGGATTTTCAATTTTCGGGAAAAATTGCCCCCACCGCCCCCTTTTGGGGATGTTTTTGAGGGAAATGGCATGTCTAATATTGATTTTTTTTTCAGTGGACCCAATTCTCAATACTCCTCTCTATTGAAATCATCAAAATTGGGGTTCGTTTACTAGGCAAAAGTAGCGAATCAATAGGTATAAAGAAAACATTCAGACATACGGTCGAATTGTATACCTCCTCCGTCTGTGTCTGTGTCGGTCAAAAATAAATGTAGGCTAAATGTATATGATACAAACTTACTAGGCAAAGCCAAATTGTGAAAACTACCTGTTATTCCATTTTAAAAAATGTCCATGATTTCATAGCTTTTTACTGAGTGACCGAATTAATAAGATATATCTTCATATCACCTCGTTAGAATCAACAGTGGTTTTCAAAAAATGTACACGATCTTTTTATAATTTTTTGAATCATAAAAAAGAATGGTGCATCAAACATTTTGGAGTTCGGTTGACTTTTTCTAAATTGAATGTACAAAACGATTACGAGCTTATTTATAGACACCGAAAAAAAACTCAGCTGTGTAAACGATATAAGGCCTAAGGGCAAATTAAATAAATGTTTCATGAACGTTGCGTTGAAATTGCTTTCTGATCGGATATTTTTTTATTGATTCCTGGAAGTATTCAGATTTCTTTTTTCAGGACCTCAGGACTTAATTAAAATACCTGTTCCATGCTAGATAAATAGCTTTATTCAGTTCTCGTAAAAATGTTCTGATGACAATGCCGAAGATACCATTTTTTATTCGCTTTCCGTTGTATGTCTGTTTTATATTTAAACGTTGCTGGATTCTTTGTTTTGTAATCCTCAGGATATTTTTTTTCTTAACGAAATTTAGTTTATTTTAGTGTATAGATATTTACAAAATCTATTATCAATTTGACCCGAAAAGTGAAATTAAAATCAACCAATTAAATATAGTTGTTCAAATTACTAACTTGAGTCTTTCACCTGGGTTCATCAAAAATCTAAGGTTTTTCAGGGGCCTCAACATGAAATCAGCATTAGTAAATGAAAATTTTTGACGAAATTTTCATGGAAAAAATGTTTTAATAAATATATTTATCTTTTCAACAAAATGTGGACTAATGAAAATTTGTCTTAGTCAAACGTTGAACAAATGAATGAGCGAGATAAAAATGCAAATTTCCGTTTATGCCGTATTTTGGAGAAAATTTCATAAAATAAGTTTTTTTAATATGTCTTATAAAAGGCGGACAAATTGAAATTTATCCTGGACAAACAAATGAGCTAGAGAAAAAGGCAAATTTCCGTTTTTCACTTTTTTGAACAGTTTTAATCGAAAAAAGTTTTCTTTATATCAGTTCTCAACTAAAAGTGTGCAAGCGATTTTTTTTCCTGGGCAAACAAGAACAAACGTTGGACAAACAAATGATCGAGATAAAAGTGCAATTTTTTGATTATTCCTTATTTTTTGAGAAATTTTCATAAAAAAAGTTTATTTATATACACAATAGCACCCTATAACTCAAAAAATTCGCTATCGGAAATTTCGTTGTAGGTACAGAATATATTTGTTTCTAGTATAAAACATTTTTTATATTTATGTTTTTGAAAAGTTTCCTTCTTTTTTAACTCATATTTGGTAATTTTTGTTTGGTAGTTATCCCAAACTTCTTGGCGATATCTTTTTTCTTCAAACCGCAGTCGATTTCATTGACAATCCAAACTTAAAGAGATTTATTACTTATTACCTACGTCCGACATAATAACGGAAAAACCCTTCTTATAAATTCTCCTTTAAACAGTGTTATTTCAATAATAATCAGTGATGGATATTCTACAAACATTCGTTATAGAGAGCATTTACTTCGTTATAGGGGTGGAGGGTGTTTTAAATATGGTAATTGGATTCAAGGTGCAAGATCTTAAAAAGAATTCGTTATACGGAGAAATTCGTTACACATACATTCTCTAGAAGTTATATATATGTTGTATATATATATATATATATATATATATATATATATATATATATATATACATCTCGGTATCATTCTGGCGTCCTTTCAAAAAACAGTAATGAAGCGTCCTTGCCGTATATATTTCACTTCGCCATCAATGTGAGCTCCGTTCATTCTATAGCCGTTTGGGCGTCCAATGTATAAAATAATTTCAATCTTACAAACAATAGAGCGTCCATACGGTGTATATTTATTTCATTTACCGTAAATACAGCGTCCGGCGCTATTGCCAAATGTGCAGTGGAATGGGATGATGAAATTTGATTTTAAATATATTTCTCGTATTTTGAAACTACCAGCGACTGCCTAGCATTGGTTGTTTTTCCGAATAGTATTTCATCTGACTTTTTGTTCCTTAAACTTTATTATAATTACTCAATTGTCATATATTCTATAATTCAATTTATACAAAATGGAATTGTAGATGCTAATGATTTTAAAATGTAAACTCATTTTCATTTTTGTCATTATTTCTGTCTCCAACATCAAATAGAAATAGAAATATTTATTTCATGTAAACAATTAGGCATGTATACTTTTGTCCTGGATAGTGATATAGATCACACCAAATAAAATAAATTAAAATACGCTTCAGATGAAGACATAATAAACATACAAGTGACAAATTACATATAACTTAATTCAAGACAAGGATTATGAACATGTTAAAAAAAGAAAATAATAGTAATAACAATCTAGAAAAAAGGGTAAAAAAGGATTACCTACATAAATGTACTTACAACATGTTCCAGATAATCATCTAAGAAGTTAAAACGGTGTTGTGTTAAATATTTACGGATCTTAATTTTGAGTGATGCACAAGACATCTTTGAATTGTTTGGCAAAGCATTATTGAATTTTATGCCCAGAAATTTATAGGAATTATGGGTCTATGTCTGAATAATGGAGGACAGATATAGTTTTTTTTCTCTTGTATTATAAGAGTAAACATAATTGTGCTGGATTCTTTGGCATGTTTTTTATATGAAGCAGGCACTGCAAAATGCAGCAACATGGTAATTGCAGAATGTTCAATTTTTCTAACAATGGCTTATAGTGATCATCATATTTGCTGGATGTTATTATTCGCATGACTTTTTTTGTGCAATGCATATTTTGGGGCTGTGACATGTGTTTCTCCAGATTATCAAGGCATACGCTCACTATTATGCTATGAAACATAACAAAATATGCCATTCTTAGATAATCTTTAACTACATTCAGCTTCAGTTACCTGAGAGTATTTCCCTTTTTATAGATAGGTGTAACTTTGGAAACCTTGAGAATATCTGGAAAAATACATGTACTCATACGAAGATTAAATAGATTCGGTAAAGAAATCGCTACATTTTTATTTATCTGCGGCTCTAGAATTTTTCAGTTTATGAACAATGTTCAATATTTCTGATTAACTTGTTGGATGTAGGTAAGAAGTCAAATGGTTTATTGCTATTTTTTGCATGCAAGAATCGAAGGGATTTGCAATATAGTTCGCAGAATTTTGCATTAAATTGTTTATGCAATGTTCAAAAGAGTTGGCAAAGTCCTCAGCGGATAAATTGCTCTCATTCCTTAGGTTATTAGTTTTACCTAAATTTGTATTTAATATTCCCCAGACTGACTTTTGCTTATTTTTGATTCAGATATTATCTTATTATTAAACTCCACTTTTTTCGATTTGTTAATGTTAAGTAATTCGAAGCTATCGAGCGTCCTGGTCACTTCGGCAATAGTATGAACCTGGGTTAGTTGTGACTTAAGATTTTTAATATCAGGAGAATTGTCTCGTCCTTGAAGCTAGCAGAGCAAAGTGAGCAGAGCAGAAGAAGAGCTAATTAATTGCTAATTAACTGCTGTATACCGAAATGAATTGCTCTTATAGTTTTTTTTTAATGGCTGCTTTGCTAGCTGTAAATCTAAAGCTTACAGAGCAACATTTAAAAATATTTTTTGAGTACTTTTTTGCGTTTATAGGGCTAATTAAGTTCTAATTAATTGCTTTATTCAGAAATTAATTACTCATATGGTTTTTGGAAAATGGCTGCTTTGCTTTAAAAATCAACTTTTCCGAGAAAATTTTATTTGGTGCATGTAGACCGAATAAAGTGCTAATTAATTGCTGTATTCCGAAATTAATTGGTCTTACATTTTTTTAATGGCTGCTTTGCTAGCTTTAGATCTAAAGATAGCTGAGCAACCTTTAAAAATATTCATTGAGAACTTCTTTTTTAGTGCTTAAGGTCTAATTAAGTGCTGTATTCCGACATTAATTATTGTTTTATGGTTCTTAGGAAAATGTGTGCTTTGTTTTTAAAAATTATTTTTTTCTAGAAAATCGTAGTTGATGCTTGTAGAGCTAATTAAGTGCTAATTATTTGCTTTATTCCGAAATTAATTGCTCTTATAGTTTTTTCTAAATAGCTGCTTTGCTAGCTTTAGATCTAAGTCTAACAGAGCAGCTTTTAAAAATCAACTTTTCGAGTACTTCTTTTAGTGTTTATAGGGCTAATTAAGTGCTGTATTCCAAACTCAATTTTTCTTAAAGTTTTCGGAAAATGACTGCTTTGCTTCAAGAAACACTTTTTCGAGAAATACTTTTTTCGTGCTTGTAGAGCTAATTAATTGCTAATTAAATGCTGCATTCCGAAATCATCGGCTCTTATAGTTTTTAGAAAATGGCAGAGATTGTCGCTATCAGAGCAAAAACATATAATCTATACACCCGATATATAAACTATATCGGTAACCATTATTTGAGGTATTTTTTATAAAAAATCAATAAAATTTACATATTTCCTATGTTATTTAATCAAGTGCTGTTTCCCGAAATTAATTTCTATAATTTCTATATTATTTCGGCCAATACAATTATATCCGTAAGAAAAGTACTTACCGACGTGGTTAGTAATGAACTTATCCACCGGTAAACCTATCTTACAGTCATAGGAACATATACGGTTAGCAATCGAAAACCGTCCGGTCCTACAAAAATTAAGTTTTATCCCTTAGCTTTTTAGTATCAGAATTGTACATTTCTTCATTGGGAGAGATAATAAATTCAAAAACATTAAAATCTCAATTTTAAAATGGAATTAATAATGGATTACATAAAATTAAGTAGTTTCAAGTTGCCCGGTGTACCTTTAAAGCTATAAATATCCCCACAATAGATACATTGACATTTTTATTTGTCTTAAAAGAACGTTCTCTCTCAAAAAATTATTAGAGCAATTAATTTCGGAGTACCGCACTTAATAAGCTCTACAATCGCTAAAACAAAAGTTCTGAAAAATTATGATTTTCAAAGGTTGCTCTGCTAGCTTTAGATCTAAAGCTAACAAAGCAGCAATTTTTTTAATATCAGAGCAATTAATTTCGGAATACAGCAGACAATTAGCACTTAATTAGCTCTACAAGGACCAAATAAGATTATCCCGAAATAATAGATTTTTTAAAGTATCCATTTTCCGAAAAACTATAAATAAGAATAAATAATTTCGGAATACAGCACTTAATTAACAATTAATTAACCTTAACAGCACTATAAAAGAAGTTCTAAACAAGTAAGTTTTCAAAGGTGTGCTAGCTTTAGTCTAAAGCTAGCAAAGCAGCCATTTTCCAAAAATAAAAACTATAAGAGCAATTAATTTCGGAACACAGCATTTAATTAGCTCTACAACAGATTTGTATTTTTGATTCTACTCACTTTGCTCTGCCAGCTTTAGGGACGTAGAAATATCAACATTCTAAAGTTATTTTCAGGGATACATAACTTTTTTTATGGAAAACGAGATGTTTAAAGATCTGACAGAGTAAACTAAATAAGCAGCTTTTGTTTCTGGATCTAAATGGCATATATTTCAGATCATTTCATCTAATGCAGCTGTGAAACCTGAGATAAATTTTTTTGACATTGGTCGACACATGATAAAATTCCTTTATGTTCGGACAAGTGCGGCTCTATGACTTCAAGAATGAAAATGTTATCATCTAAATTTGTGAACAAATTATCGACTCTAGTTTCTCTAGATTTATTTATCCGCTGGTGTCAACAAAAACTTTTTCTAGCATATCATGTGATAAAAAATATGTTTGCATTCAGTTAATTTATTGTCACTGGTTTTAAGTCTTAAAGCTATAATTGAAAGTCACCGACAGCCTGTACCTTATTATTGGAGTTTTTTTCTGATAATATTCTGTGCAGATAATATTAAAAAAAATTACTATCACCATCCGGTGATCTGTAGGCACAACAAAAACTAATTTTCATATTTTTAAGCTGTGTTAATTCTGCATCTATCTTCGCGCAATGATCTTTTACACAAATGTTATGGAAATCTAAATTGGTCTTAGTATAAATGCCACCATGAATACAAATCTGTCGAATATGATTTATTAGTCTATATCCTCGCGGAATACGATACGATAGAGTTTATGTCCTCCATTTTAAATGAAACGTCTGTCAGTAGTAGTACGTCAATATTGTTCGTATTGTTAGTTCACTTTGTTCCCAATACATTGAATAATGATTTAAAAAAAAAATTCAAATATATACTATAAATAAAAAAAATTCAAAGAATGGTTTTTATCTAGAGCGATTTTTTCTTCTATTGATTCGAATGGCACCGAATAATTTATAAGTGCTTCGAATATATATCAGAAGACCCTATATGAGTGTAAAAGTCGTTGAAATGAAATTCATGTGTTTCGTTGTTGCCAGATTGCCGGACGCCCAATACGCGATGGAATGAAAGTTAACGTATTCAAAATGAATATTTTAGCGCCGCGCTGCGCCAGATATATCGAACTAATTATATTCGAATATCAATCAAAAATCTCTTGGGACGTGCATGGAGCGTCCTTCCAATTTTTGTTCCATCGGTTAAGATGATCATCTTGACCAGAATTACACTGATGTGTAATAGAGCGTCCGTATACGGACGCTCAATTACCACGGACGCTCTATTAAATGCAATTCGTCAATGTACGGACGCTCTGTTGATAGGAAGATATATATATATATATATATAAGTTGTATATATATATATATATATATATATATGTATATATCTTTTCAACAAAAGGTGGACAAACGTTTTTTTTCCTGGACACATGTACAAACGTTGGAAAAACAAATGATCGACATAAATTAGCAAATCTCCGTTTATTCCGTCTTTTAGAGAAACTTTCATGAAAACAAAGTTTTTTTTTAGTTTATCTTGGACGTTGGACAAACAAATGATCTAGAGGAAAAGGCAAATTTATAGTTTTTACTTTTATGAGCTGGATTCATAGAAAAAAGTGATCTTTATGTAAGTTTTTAACTTAAAAGGTGGACAAAAGATTTTTTTCCTGGACAAACATGGACAACTGAATGCAATAGTTCCCCCTCCCAAATTCCCATTTCGGAGTGCTCGTCACAAGGCCTTAAAAATCATTAATATAACAATGTTTTTTGCTCCAAATAAAATTTCAACCTGCTACCCTCATAGATATAATTCTAATAAGTCATGTATTCATTTAGGCAAGTGTAATATTTGCCCTTGATAACATGTCTTCCTCGATTGATCTATGGTATATAGGGTAAGGGATATAATTTAAAATCTCATTATTATGAAAAATCAAGCTATACTAACAAAAAACTGGATGGAATTTATTTGCTTCAATAATAATTATTGTATTTTAGTGTATCTATCAAAACAACAAAAGAGTTGTCGCACGAACTGCAGATAATTGTCAATCTTTTGCACCTTGATATGGAGAATTTCTTTTAATATAAAACCCATAACGTACATTTGAATTATTTAAACTTTATTAACATGGATCTAAAAACAAGCACTTGTTTAGTAGAAGGGCTAGAGATGTTCATAATGCAGTAGCTCTTAAGGAAAATTAAAACCTACCCAACACTAATTCGATATAAATCAAGTGTGAATTCGATACTAACACGACTGCAAATGTCGGTTTGATAAATTTTGCGTCAAATCTCAGAGTTTTCACCCTTAACTGAAATTGCCATTATAATTAAATATTGCAGATGATCCTATCAACGACCTCATTCTGTAACCATAAAATGACAGCACACTAGTATATGGCACGCCGTTTTGCTATTTAATGACATAAAACAAATTTATAATCAAAAAATATTAAACATGAAAATTATTCACAAAGAAATTCGTGACCATAGAAATATATGACAATTATATTAAAGCATAATTGCATTTGAATAATTCAAAGACCTCCAGGAAATAATTATTGTAAATAAATGATTTGTTTTGCTTGAATAATAAAATTCAAATAATAATCATTTGAACCATCAATTATTTAAAATTTTTGATACTTTTCATTCCATTTTATTTACATGTTGGTAAAGAATAATAGAAAATTAAGCCTATATGCCTACCTTATTTCTATTTTTGAATTAAAATTGTGTATTATACCGCACAGACCGTTTATATACAGACTGCCCACATTAGACATTTTATATAAAAAATATTTATTTCATAAATCGACTAGTCATTATATAAATAGCGTCGACCGTGTTATACTGCGTACTTATTTTTAGGCAGTTTGTGAAACAATTCAATATTTACATCTACAAACAGGATCTTAATAGAATTTTGAACTATATCCAAATATTATTAATCTATGGCAAATAAAATAGTTATTTCGATGTTCATTAAAGACTCCTTTTATAAGAAAAATATTAAAAAACATTTAAAACATTAAAAACGACATTCAAAACATATAAAAAAAAGTAAAAACTATTTGTTATGGCAACTTAGACTACTGTGGCATTTTGAAGTGCATGAAACTTATTTTTTTACATAAGCATTTATTTGATGCACATTTGTTGCTTTTATGATGGCATCTTAAACCTTGCCCATGCCCAACTGACTCCAATTTTGCCGCCGTTCGAAAAGTCAGTATGTTGTCGGAGCAAGTATTTAACTCCCTAAGAATAATTGGGCAAGTACTAAATTCTACCCTGGAATATAATTTTGACAGAATGCCGTTTTTCGTGGCAAATCTGAAAAAGTCATCTTTGGTCACTTCTTTGACTATTCCTACAATAGATCTAGGATCACCTCGCCCCCTATTCACATCTAGAACCGGGATTCTTACTGCACAATGCTTCATGCGTTTCGCTTGTTGTTCCAGCGACTCTTTGGCGTTTTTTCTAATTTTATTGAGATCCTCACCTTTTATACATAGATTGCAAATTAATTTTTTAGGTTGATAAGATTTGTCAGTGATAATTGTATTATCTTTCTTATTTTTCATGATATCATCTACTTGAATATCGGTTATTATTATATCTAAAAATAAACAGAATGAATTGTTAATTTCTTAACCCCAAAGTTATTATCCAATTACTTATCGCTATTTATTATGGAATCTATAAAAGTTAATGCAGTAGTTTCTTCGCCCTCGTGATTGTTTTCGGGTATATTCTCGGATCCAGAGTTTACTATGTTTAATGCAAAAGAGAAATCATTTGTTTGATTTTCCATTTGAGATTCAAAATTAGAAGCAAACTGAATAATAGTTTCTATTTCTTCTTCTGTATGTATATTTTCATATGATTCTGGTGGAAGATTTGAGTCTTTTAAACCAATGTTCGCCTTGGAACCAGACATAGCTTCATATGGTGTAGTTCTTATTCCAGAATGGTAAACATTATTTTTCATAAACTGAACACATTTTACTCCTTCGACCCAGATTTTGGTATTATTGTCTTTTATCCAATTTGTTATCATGTTTTCTACGTTTTGATTAGCTCTTCGTACACTTTCTTGGCTCTGACTGTGGCGAGGTTTTCCATGAACCAACTTTATTTCTGACCATTACTTTATTGCAAAATTATCTGCCATTATCAGACTGTAACACTACAGGAGCCCCGATTGAAGTATAGATGTCCATCCGGTGAAGAGCAACTCCGTTAGCAATTTTTGTTTTTAATGGCCTAAATATCACAGATTTTGTTAAGTGATCCTGACAGATCATTAAAAACTTCAATTAAATCCACTTGACAACGAGAATTTAAATCGTTAATGACCATTGGTTTTGTAACAACACCTTTTTTCAGATTTATGTTTCATTTGGCATTTACTACACAGGTTAATAAATAAAAGCATGTCATCGTGTGTAATATTTTTATATTTTTCTTTATTTTTATGGTACATACTGTCCCGGCCACCATGACCCGTTTCCGAATGTACATCTTTCAGAATATTAAAAATTAAATTTTCATGAACATAATAAAATTATGTCAGTAAAATTACATATACAATATTAATTTCCGAATGTTTATTCTTGATTTAAAATTATCTAATCTTAATTCTTATATTAGAATTATACATATAAGTAAAAAATCACGATTTAAACTTATCTACATAATGAAAATACGGGCAACACTGCGAATAAGTACTTGCCCCATTTAGTTGAGTTAGCTACTTTTTAACAGATGCCGTCATGATCGTAATCAAGAACTTCAAATCAAAATTGTGGGTTGAATAACGTACCTATCGTTGTTCGTGAATATTCCCGCGAGTTTTCAGCTTTATTAATCTCTTTATGTTCAAGTTTATCAATTGTTATAAGAATGAGTACAGGCAGTGACATAGTAAATATAGGTGATTGCCTAACCCGACAATTTGGATATGCATTTTGATTTTCCTCTAGAAATAGAGAGTATTAAACGAATCCATTACTATATTTGCGTTTTAGAAATAAGATAGATTAAGTTTTAAAAAAATACCAATATGCGGTCAATAAAGGTTGCTAATCGGTGTTGGTGTCAAATATTTAAAAATCTAAGCAACTATTGAGGTACACAGTAAAAAATCATCTCATAATCGTTCACAAAATATTTGTCTCAAAAGAGATTCAAAAATATAAATTGCGAAAATTTGTTTTGCGATCTAGTTTTGGTAGATTTGTCAAACAGAGCGATAGTACGCATTTGATATATATATATATATATATATATATATATATATATATATATATATATATATTCACCAGTAAGCCGGGATCTATTATACTCACGGCTAAGCACAGTGTTGCAGAATTAACCATGAACCGATTAGCCCACAGGAGTTTGAAAAATTTTAATTTTTAAATTTCCGTTAGATTATTGAATAATTAACACGGATTAGCCCACAGGTCTTGAAAATAGACCCTACATTCTCTATTTTTTACTCAATTTAGGTATCAGAAATCGTTTGTGAAACACAAATATAATAATGAAATCGTTTGTGACTTTCTATTGTCTTAGAAAAATCGAAATTAATTTTAAAATTTGTAGGTTCAGGAAACTAACTCTACATCACTGTTAAATCGTCAATAAATATAATTTGTGTATGGGTAGTCACAATACAAAATAATATTAATTCTATGAAGTTGTGCAATTGTAGTAAGATTGGCACCAACTTCAAAAGTGCCAGCACCAATACAATTAATATTATTTTGTTTTGTGACGTTCCATACACAAATTACATTTATTGACGATTTAACAGTGATTTATAATTGCCTGAACCTACAAATTTTGAAACCAATTTAATTTTTTTTTTAACAATAGAGAGTTTTAAACGATTCCATTATTATGTTTGTGTTTCATAAACGATTTCTGATGAAATGAGTGAAAAATAGAGAATATAAGGTCTTTTTTCACGACGTGTTGGCTAATTAGTGTTAATTATTTAATAATCTAATAACTCATTAAATACAGAGTCACAAAAAAACAAACGCCTCAGAAACGTTCACAAACAATTCACAAATTTGAAAATTTTAAATTCGTGTTGGCTAATCGGTATATAGTTCCGAATTAAAATTATGTCGATAATTTTAATTCAAGAATAAATAGATTTGATATATTATTTTAAGTAACAAAGTATAATAAATACTCTCATTTGAAATTGTTATATGAGACAATAATAGTTCAATTCTGTAAATAAAATTCACATATGTAACAATTGTAATCGGACGATTTGACAGGCTTGAAATAAATTGGGCGATTTCAATAATGGAATACACTTTAGGATATAAGATATAATAATAATAATTATTTTTATTATATTAACGCACAATAAGAATATGAAGAGTCATTTCTTTTTTGAATTTTAAATAGATAATTGTTTTCTCAACTTAATGCAATCCTTGCTATTAAACAGGGGCGTGCCCTACTAGTTTGGCTAGCGACAGTTACAGGTCAGCTCTACAACATGCAACGTAATTCGTAAATCCAGGATTTTTAGCAAGATGAAGCACCGTCGCTTATTTACCGACCAATAAAACATTTTAACTGCTGCTTTTCAAAATATTGTTATCAGCTGACATTCTGTGAATTTATTAATTCCAAGATCGCCTGGTATTAACTCAGGAAATTACAGGCTATGGGTTTATTTAAAAGAAAAAACGTTTAGAACACGACATACAACGCTCTAAGAATTAGACTGCAGAACGGACGACATGAACATTCACTCTAACCACTCATGGACATAAACAATGAAAGGTATTTGTACTGTCGTCAACTTAATCTGTTAAAAATAAGCTGAAATTGTTATTAGATTGTTGGGCATTACAATCAATAAGAGTTTAGTTGTAAACATCGAGGAGGATCATGTGGGCCTTAGCTTGACTATAATGTAAAGGTCTCCAAATCTCTATTCATTTTGAAGATTTCGTCTATTATTAACCTCAATAGAACAACATTATCCGAGAAATCTCTTTTGAATATATAAGATTTTAGATAGACCCAGGTAAAAATTTAAACCATATTTTTTAAACAAACTACTACGATATACAAATAGCTTTCAGCATCGCAATGACCATTTTTACTCTAATTTTTACAGGTATCTGGTCGACATATGACACTCCTAGTGATCGATGACCAAAACACCGATTGGACCAAGTACTTCCGCGGCAAGAAAATCGGAGACTATGACATACGTGTTGAACAAGCTGAATTTCGTGAAATTACAGTCACAGCGACTGCTGAGGGTGCAAACGTTTCCATGGCAGTTATTAGAGGCGGTACACGAGTTGGAAGATCGTTCAGACCGGATTTTCTATTGGTGAGTATCGAAATGTACAGCTCCAGCAATTTATCAAATGACGTCCAGAAACGTGATCTATTTCACTAAATGTCCTTATACCTCTATAAATCTATGAAAACCATATCAACTAGTTTTTAGGGCTAGAAAAATTTAGCGAAAAAAATGATGCAAACTTCTTGAGAATTCTCCTTAAGGATCAATTTTTGATTATAATGAGCTAGCTAACTTTTGTGGCAAAGCCGGCATGGACATGGCCTAATGAATGTACCACTGAAATGGTGGCAATAGTGAGGCAAGGCCCTCTTCTTTTAAACTATTAACAAAACATCGTAGACGGAGAATAAAGTTCTCGTTACAGCGAAGACTCTTGCAATGACGTTGATTGGTCAGTTCTTCAGAGGTGTAATCTAAATACTGTACAAATATAAGTACAATGATGTATGTCTGCATCGTCTCATTTAGGTCGTGGCTGAGACACAACTATCAATATATGTGGGAAATGACCATTGACACAAAAACATGGAATGCATAATTTCCTCACAAAATTAACTATTCTTTGAGAGACAGAGCTAGTTGTTGAAAAATGACGAATCAGATAATTTACTAAAAATTATTATCTCACACTCCCTTGATCATTTTTTATGTCAATGAAAATGGTTTAAAAGTATGAGTGAGATCAAATTACTTTAGTTGTCATTTTGTGGAATTTCGATTGGCTCAAATTAGATGTGTCAATGTTTTTTCATAGACCCCCCAAAAGATACAGGTTTTGGCCACAAACTCGCTTTGTCTCTTTGACAAGTAACTTCAAAATTCAATAGGAGTATAAAACACAAATTTCATAAAAAAATGTATACATTATGTACAAGTGTTATTGAAAGGTCCATAAAAAATCCCTAGCTGATGACATAAGAATATTGCTCATTTAAATATACACTTCCATAGATATACAATAAATTGTTAACGCATGTAAATGTCCCTCAAGATGTCAGGTATTAGTACAGCGTACGACTTCCTCCAAAAAAGGATTTTTTTGAAGGTTTCATACCTACATGTCGTCGACTATAGCTAGGTTGGCGTTAGACAGTATTTGTTTTAGCTCTAGAACCGACGGTACCTAGTGTGAGGGGAAAGGAAATCGACGATTCATAGGCGTGCGGCTATTATTAAAGATAATTTTTGTATATAATAATGCTTCATGAAATCCCTATCAGCACGCCCTAACATGAGTCACTATCTACAATTTTGGTACTATGCTATAGTGTAAGGTGATTTGACATTTTATTATTCGTCAGGAATGCTTTTTTCGAAGGTTGAAAAACCTTCATTAAGGCACCAGACGTGGATTTTTATCTGATACTGTGGGACTTTTACACACTAAAGAACAGACGGAGCCGCTTTCTCATTACTTCCAGGTCGCCTTTTTCCATATAAATTACCTCCATTTTTTTATTCTGTAGTCAGCTGAGTACTCTTAGGGGTCCATGAGGTACCCTTCGTCTCTTTTGATTCTAAATACGGCCTGAGGACGCCACTGCATTTCACCGGTTTTCACTCCGCAGTATGTCCTCCACGATGTTTTCTGATTCCATGCTGATAAAGGCAAGATTTCTGCTGTGTTCTGCAAACCTCTCACACTAAAAGATTGTATGCAGTGCATTGGGTGTTTTTACCTTTCCCATTCTCCAGAGGTATTCCCTAAAGTAGCCATGCCCCGTCAATAGCTGGGTTAGAGAAAAGTCTACCTCTCCATGCCTACATGAGATTCACTGATCCAAATTCCGGATCAGTTGGAACGTCTACCGGCCTTCCGAGACCCTCTCCCAGCGACCTCACTCTCTCAGCTTGTCATGTCTAGCTTGCTTAGTGCCCGTGTCTCTGCCAAGTTCGGGACTTTTTTGAAATATTTTCTGCATCACCTTCGCAATTAGGTCTATTGGGATTACCCTAGCAATAGCCCTGACTGCTTCTCCGGAAACAGTGCAGTACGCACAGGAATGGTATTACAATTATCAAAATTATTATTAGTATTTAAATACCCATCAACCTTGATATATCCTAACTGCAAAGCTACAGAAAGCTAGAATATTTTGAAGATTATTTGTACTATTTTCAAAACATTACATTAGTTTACGTCTAGGCGTTTATTTTATTGTATTTATTTTATAGTGAGCATATCTGTTTCTCAAATAAATGTTAGTTTAACCAACATAATATATTTGATTTAAAAAAGCCCTGACAAAATTATGCTAAGTCCCTTTTATAAAGATAGATAGACAGATACACAAGTTAGACTTAATTGAAAAAAACTTGTTAAGATCACTCTGGACCATGTCACATGTCCAAAATTAAAGTTTAATCAAAACTGGTTCATCCGTTTGGAAGTTTCGTAACCTCAAACGGACAGTTTTTTTAAATCTTTCGATATCCTTCTTTAAAGTGGATCAGAAATATAGTTTTTAATGTATTTGATGAAATTTTACTTCTTCCTTAATCTTGTCTACTCAACTTTGTTTTGGATATTTGATATTGAATTTTCATTTCAACGGATTACCTACTTGTATATTATTTAGCTTGAGTTCATAATGGAATGTTCTTGTTTGTTGAATAACAAACCCACGTTAATGGATTCAAATGAAAACAAATATTTTGCTGATACGAATGAGCTTATAAAATCAACAACATCAATAAGCAATTTTTTATATGCTCATAAATCATTAAAAAAATCACATAAAAAAGACATATTTAGAAGAAAACAAAAGGTTATGATATTCTTTAATAGAATATTGTTTACATTGTACAGTCTGTATTCTTAATAAAGCATGAGAAAATATTATTTATAACTTAAGCATATCAAATAAATATATTTACATTTATAATAAAATTAGTTCTTTCCAATGAGGAATACTCACAATAAATAATAGTGATTAAGCAATATCACTAGTAATTATTGTTTCTACTTTTAAAATACTGAATAAATACAATTTGTGATGTGTTCATATAATATTATTGTTTGTCATAGATTCGTTATATTAGAAGAGGCGTTTCTGGAAACTATGCCACTGATATGCAACTAACATAACTTTGCAGAATAGCCCAGAGTGATTTTGTTACATTCTCTTGTAGGTCAGACAAAATTTGCGCGATGCAGGTGAAGATCACCAAAAATTACTACTGGCCTTCAAATTTGGTGGAGTTCCCAGTATCAACAACCTGAATTCCATCTACAACTTCCAGGTAAGGCCATTTATTATTTTCAATTTCAATTTCATACAGTTGATCAATTATTTTACAAGCAATGTTTGTAAGTTAGTCTTTTTACTTCTACGTAAAAAAGAATCAAGTTCTAGATACATCTATAATACTAGGTATAATTATTTACAATAAATTTTACATTCGACCGCGTTTATTTACATGGAAAAAAAGTCGAGTTTCTTTAATGCAAATTTCATTTCCAGGATAAACCTTGGGTTTTTGGACATTTAGTGCAACTTCAAAGAAGATTGGGCAAAGAAAATTTCCCATTGATTGAGCAGACTTTCTATCCAGATCACCATGAAATGGTAAGTTTGGCAAAATTTTCCTTCCGCTTCTAAACTCATTTATATTTCAATAGCTACGGTCGTTATTAACGAATAATAATAAATACAATATTCTCTTCACGTTAGAACAGTATCCCTACGGATGATGCCATTCAAATGCCTCTTCTGATAATCTCTTCGGCATTGGTTGAGTGCCTTGGTTCTTGTCCACATACAAGAGTCATTGTGTTGTCGAAGACATGTTCCCTGTGAAAAATCAAAATGAACATCGACTTAATTCAGAGTTCATTAGGAATCAAGAGCCTTAAATCTATAAATAAATGATATCAGCCAATTTGACTCCGGTAAACAAACTCAATTGTTTAAATATGAACTAAGAAAACCGCTATATAGTGTATGCAAGATTTGGTAGAATCTAGATAAAGGTTAAAAGTGATATATACAGAGTTGGTTATGGGGAAAAAATTTAATCGATTTGGGGTTCTTTTATATGCTCTTTTGAGTTTCGAGATTCCAAAGAAGAAATTATTGCTTTTTTACGGTTTGCTGAAATGTTCGGAAATTAATTATTCATGACAGCTTTTTCAGCTTTACAAATGGCAACAATATTATCATGCCAGGTTTTTTTTTCGAAACAAAAATACACCTGCATTAGATTGCCAAATCCACATTGTATCAACATTATATGCATATCATACGTTTCCTAGCTAAATACGCCCTTTTTGTGTTTTTTAGCATTAAGTATACTAAATATGTTGTAGGTAATGCCCAATCAAAGATTAAGTGATTCACAAACTATTTGTTATATGTAGTTCCAAGGTGCGAGTTTTTGAGTATAAAATGCAAGTAGAATTGATATTATTTTTGACCGACGAATCCCGAACGGAGGAGGTATATGTACAATTCGACTGTGTGCTTCTTTTTTTTTCTATTTTTCAGTGCTCCAACTAATTAAGTCGGCTCTATTTTGCACAATAAAAATATTCTTGATAATGTGGGTGAATTCAACAAGATTACTTTGAACATATTTTTTTTTAAATGCACAGATTTTATTACTAAAATACAAAATAATAAATTTTACTGGTGCTGGTAAGTTTGAAGTTGTGCAATTCTAGTTAGAAAGAAGACTTTTGGCACAAACTGCAAAAGTGACAGCAACAATAGAATTTTTAATTTTTCAGTGCACCAACAAATAAAGTCGGCCCATTTTTTGGTAAGAAATATTTATTTCATAATTTTGATTGTAACATTACTCATGAAAATCGTTGAACGTTTACTAATACCAAAGAAATAGTACTTATCCTATTACCCATGTATATTCTTTGCTTGTACTTATTATTATTCAGAGATCTCAAAACATCGCAGCGGAAATACACATACTCCTAGACTTTGGACATTACCACTGCTGTAACTCGAAAACCATAACTTTTTTAAATGTCCAATTTAAACAATGCCACATATAATCTCTTCTTTAATTTGTCCGTCTCATATTTTCAATTTTCCCAAAAAATTGCCCCCTACACATAGCGGAAATACACATATTTCAGTCTTTACCTTTGCTTTAGCTCGAAAAACGTAACTCTTTTGAAAAAATGTTCAAATCAAACGTTTCCGGATAAAAATTATCAAAATCAGAGCACGTTTACTATGCAGAACATACTACGAACAGCAATACATAAAAAAGCAAACATACAACCGTTTGTATACCTTCTCCTTTTTTGGAGTCGGTCAAAAGAAATATAAACAGCATTTTTGTTTTACACGATTGGAGAATAATAAAAAAACAAATTGAATCTTAGATGCCGTTTGTTGAGTATTCTTCAGAATGAAGCATGATTTAGAATTTAAAAAATGATGTGCATTTATTAGTAGATATAAGACATTTGGTAGCAACTTCAAAAGTACCTGCACCAGTAGTAGTAGTGCACCAACTTATAATGTCAGTCCTAGTTGAAAACAAAAACATATTTTTGAGTGTATTCTTTATATATTCCGTATTTTAATACAATAGGTACCAATACCGCACATATTTCAGACTTTACTATTGCTTTATCTCAGAAACTGTTGAATCCAATGAAAAATTATGTCCAATTTAAATGTTTCTGTATATGGTCCTTTCTTTGATTTTGCCGTCTAAAATTTTCGTTTTTTTTAATTCAAGCATATTTACTATGCCAAAGGCACAAACGAACATAAAAAGCCCACATAGTCGAATTGTATATCTACCTCCTCCTTTGTGAAGTCCTTCAAAAATACAAACAAGATCGACATGTTGTGCTGCACAAACAGAATCCAACATTTTTTTTTTAGAAAAACCTAAAATTGATTTATCATGTGAGGTAATGTTGATTTGACAATTGAGGGCTATCTTACACAGGGTGAACTTTTATTTCGGTCTATATAAAGGCAAAACAAGGTCGGTTTTGTCTACAAAATGAAACGTTACATAATATTGACGACATATTGTAGAACCTTATTTCACAAACAAAACAAAAAACAAATTTTAATAATTCATTGGAAAAATATGCTCCAAGACATCTTAATTTATTGTGGAAAATTTAAATTTTCCTATATAGACTCTTCTTCAGTCAGAAAACCAAGAACTTACAAAATATGGAGACAGAATTTACATAATCATCACCAGAAATATAAAATTTAAACCATTGATTCTAATAAAAACTAAACAATAAAAGTGGGGAGATGACTTGGAGCTTATTTTTCCCTTTAATAATTCCACCCCACATTTTTCTAAAATTGTTGATAAAATAGTATTGTCTATTGATTATTATATCTATTGTGATTTTTTTGTTAGCATGGTAATTAAATCAAATATCAAGCATATTCTACAAAAATTACAAGCGGACAAAAGGAAATACATTGCAATGATAATTCTATTGAGCAACCCTACGTAAAACTGCATGTACTATTCAATATCACAATTTACAGAATAAGGTTTTTCCTATACCTAAATAATTTATATATTGTCAAAGTGAATATTCTCAAAATGTCTAAAGGAAATTCACTGAAATGTACCTAGATGATAACTTCATTCAAATAGACTGTAGATATAATATTAAATATGTATTCTCTCAATTTCCTCTAATTAATCCACTTCACTTCAAACCTAATGTAATTAAAGTAAACTCATTCTAACTGAACAACCCCAAACCAAAGCGTTATTCTATTTTAATTTAACCAAACTTTACCTCTTTCACTTCACATTGGTGTTTCATAGACCAGAAACAGCTGTCCCGCTGCCTGTAACACCTCGCCGAATTGCACATCTTAATTGAACAGGAACACCCAAGTTTGTAGAGCAACTTTAGTCCTTTTCGTTGGCGACGTGTCAGAGTTTTCCATTCCAAATTCATTCCACATAAATAGATGTGTGCTCGCAGGCTGAATATGTGACCTGGAAATCACCAAGTTCAAAAGTACTTGATATTAAAATTGAAGTTCCTGATTATTATTGAGTGAATAAAGAAGTGAGAATTGAGTCTTATTTTTCAAACTAGGACGAACATTGACAAAGCCACAATAATTTAATAACTAATTCAAAAATCAACTATTCGACCGAAATCTTTGAAATATCATTCAAACTAATTCAAATTACCGTACTTTTTAAATTAAAAAAAGGGGAAACTTGATTTTCGACAAGAAGTTCTGTTAATGTTTCTGATTATTCACTAGATGTTCAAGGGCTCTGGATGCACTCACAAAAGTTCTGCAATAAATTTTCGAGATAGAAAACAAACCTGATAATAAAGGTTGCTTCAATGATTTAAATTACTGGACAGTTTGCCTGAAATGCTGAACAACATGCCCTGACTCAGTGGTATTTCAGAACAAAATATCACACACAGTAGCTTGACAAAGTATGACCGAGAGCCAGGAGTTTTCGATTTTTCATCGTACACAAGCATTAGATAGATTATTGAACAATAAGAAATGAATGACGATTAAGCCAAAAACAAAAACATTTTCAGTATTGAGGCCGATTTTCATCTTGATTGGCTCTTCATCAATAGACAAAATTTGAAAATCTTCGAAGGATTCATGAAAACGAAATGCATCCCAAACTTGCCACCTTTTCGTGTGTATTGTGGTCTGTTTTTCGTCAAAGACGATGAATGATGAACATGATTGTGCTAATCAAATCCAAGTTTTTGCTTGACGTGAAAAAATGCTCTCCGCGACATGTTTTTTCCAGTTGGATGGCCTCCCCTGTAATACTATCTTGAAATATTGACGATTATGCACAATTCTTTCACTGATTGTATCATCTCCTGATTTGTTGGCGTAAATTTGTTGCGATTAATCACCTTTGGAGTTTTGAGTGAAGTTTATTTGAATTAATAGGCTTATACCAACAAGTCCGCGACAACTGGAGCATTGTAGGTTGAATTGGGTGGTATAAAAAAAAACTATAACTTCAGAAAAAAGCAAATGTATGTATCATCATAATTGACAGTTCCACAAAAACAGCACGCATGTACCAGCACTGTTAAAAAAAGACTTTACGGCCATTACCAAATCTTTCATTCCATATATTATTGCGAAATGTTTGTTTTATCTAATCTAAAAACATGTTTTACTGAACTTTCAAGTTTTTCAATTTATATTAAAACTACCCTTTAGTTTGAGAATAGATAAAACAATTAGGTTAAGTTTTAGTTTCTAGGAAGTCATTTTCTCTCAAATTTTGACTTATACTGTAGATCTATGAAGAACCGATTCTACAATGTACAGTTGACCGAAGGTTGAAACTCACAAGAGGGTACACTGTACCCTTGACGTATTATAAACCGATGGTTGAACTATCAGCAACTATCAATTTACTCAAACATTTCAATCGGCGGTTCCCTACAACCGGCGGTCGAATACCAGGTGGTTGAAATGAGTTTTATAAAACCGGCCCTAAGCGCCTGTTTGTAAAATCGAGTAAGTCGAATGAATACTTGAAATTTACTAGATGTCTAAAAGGGCGCTCAGCTTTTCAATTCTTGTTTTATTTTGATTGCTGATAACTTGGAACGCTTGGCCCAATAAATATAGTTTTAATGGATTTTCAGTGGATCTGCTAGGTTTTCTTACCAGATATAACATACATCTTCCCAACTTGCAATTCGGCACCACATGATGCACCATGTGTGGGAGTAATCAGTCGTCCCGCCTTGAGGGCCAGTACACCCTTTTCAGATACTTTATATTCTTTTCTCACCCTCACCTTGTAGACGGTTGTCTCGTTGAATACCCTTGCACGTTTCACTCTGGCAAGAATCACTGAAAGAAAATAGAAATTGGCTGTAGAAATAATGAGATAGCTAAAAATAGAATTCTATGCATATTTTAAAATTGTTCTTTACAATAGCTTTCAGGAAAGAGAAAGTAGCTGAAAATAACATATATCGACTAGATAAACAATCAGGAAGATTATACAGAGCGTATGCTAAAGTACAGCAGGCCCCATTCACTGCTCATATGAACATGGGAGCCCTAGTGAGAGTATCACTGCACACTGGGGCCCCGCTGGCATTAGGAGACCAAAAGTAGGACTTGGAATGGAATTATATCCTTTTGTAGATAGAAGAGCGAAATTTAAAATAAAAAGAAATGAAATTCGTCAAGAGGTCTAGGTACTATGCTAATTTAAATTTAACGAATTTTCGGCCGTTTCCCAGGACCTCTGCTTCTACACAAATAAATCTAGGCATATCAAATCGAGTGATCTGGGTAGCCAATACTGTAGAATTGCTTAACAAAACTTCTACTCCATAGGGGTCCTTATATTTATGATGAAATGTAAGTCTAGGATAAAATGTATTTGCTACCATAGTTCCGGAAATGTTAGAAGTTAGATCCTACAAGAGAGTATTAGAATAATATGTATAGAAGAAGACGGTTTCTACAAATTTTTAGAGAATACTAGGTATAATCAATACTTAAAATTTTTCCTTACTTTCAATTTTTCTTTGAATATCATCGACACTATAAAAGATAGGTATAGAGAAATCTACTACTATTCGGTGGCGAATTGAAAGATCTACGTTATGTTGGAAAATATGTAGGGCGTTTCATTTAAAATAATAAAGTTATATCATTCTGTCATTCTGAAGTGAAGAATAGAACAAAGTAAGTTACATCAAACCTAGAAAACAGAAATTGCAGTTCCTCGTCAGTTCAAGAATTATATCAGTTTTAATTTGTGGCCATTGTAGTTATTAACGATCCTTTAGAGAAAAAATCTTAAAAAAGTAATTAGGCAGACAGACGCGCTAGTCGTAGGCCACCCTGTATACATATTTCTTGAAATATTGTAGCCACTATAAACTAACTGCCTTAAACGTAATTTTATGGACTCCATTCGAATTCGGTGAGAAACTTCACGTACCTAACATTAACATATACGACAAACACATCTTGGACCTCCACGTTCTGACTGCTCAGAGCAAAGAAGATAGGTATTTATGTAAAATTTGAGCCATAAACCTCTTCTGCTTTCTCATTTTCTCAAGTGATGAAAGAGCTAGCAAAAATTGATTGAAGAAAACTATGTTTTATGGCTAAAAGGCAAGCAGAAACGGATATGGCATTTTTAATACCCATTTGAAGGAAACCCATCCTTATTTATCAATCATAGAAAAAAACACCAACAATAAATATTTTTACAAAATTTGAAGTTGTGCAGTTGCAGTTAGGTTGAAAACTTTTGGCACCAACTTCACAAGTACCAGTACCAATCGAATAAATATTATTTTTGACCGACGAACCTCAAACGAAGGAGGTATACCTACTATTCGACTGTCGACTTTTTTACGTACTCCGATTTTGATGATTTTTGATTCATTTGAAAGAGGAGGCTTGAGAAATGGTCTCATATTTATAAAAACGCAAATCAGAAATCCTCTTCCTTCCGAAAACCGCCCCCGAAGGGGGTGAATGTGTCTTTTATTTCATTTATAATAGAACAGTTATTTAATATTATAACCGCTTGTTTTAATCATTAATATTTTGTTACAGTTAGTTTACCTTGTATTTATAATAGGACCTCTTTTTAAAAAACCTTATTGAATTATGAATTTAATAAAAAAGAGCAGAATTCTTCTAAATTAAACTAACTTGGATGGTCCTATCAATAACTTTTTTTATAAATATTCTATAATTACATTTTCTAACATAACAGCATAAGTTTCATATAAATTATTATGTACCAAATAGGAAGTTTTTTAATATTTTTATATATACGCCCCATTACTCTAGAATAATCAGGATGACAGCCATTGACATAATAAGCATCTAACCTAATAATTTTATTTGTGTGTTCAAGAAGCGACATGTCTTTGGTAACTTAGGTCACTAACTTCCAAACAAGTATTAAACATACTATCATCATATATGTAGTTTGTATAGCATCGATCGGTTTGTCCATTAAGCTGCTATATTATGCCGCTTCAATATTCGTCGATGTACCACAATAATGTGCGAATGTGGTGGCTAAATATACCTACCCTTCAGTTGATGCTTAATTGTTGCTTCGAAACACAGTCACTTCTTAATGCAGCTCCGTCTTTTGCGTAAGGAAGCTGCATCGCATCAATTAATTTATAAACTTCAATACATATATATGTTATATCTACCTTCTTAGATAATGGTTGCCATCTAGTCTATACATATATATGTTATATCTACCTTCTTTGATAATGGTTGCCATCTAGTGGTGACTACCACTTCGAGAGCAATATTTTGTGCAATCCCAAAAGCTATACAGATTTTATTGAATATACATTTGGTTCCTATTTTAAGATTTGTTTCATAGTGTTAAAAAAATATCTTCAGGCTTGTATTTTCTCTGTGAACTATAATAATGTATATTTTTCACCTAAGAGCTTTTCCCAATTTCACCGAAAAACTTTTCTGTTCGCTCTATGAAATCAATCAAAAGACATGGCTAAAACACAAATAATTAGTTTTGCAAAAAAAGGGGATTTGATTCTTGAACTTACTAGAGATGATTAGGTGCTGAGTAATTGACAAAAAATGTTAAATATATAGAAGTGCTTTGCTTATTATCAAGGAATAATAAGATATCAAATCTTCTTATCATATAATTAGGTGCTAATTAGGGGCTTTGAGATAATTAGATTTTGGAAGTACCACATCATCAAGGAATGCTAAGACATTGAATCTTTTCATCATATACTTAAGTAAGTAGCTAGTAAATACTAATTAGCGCCTAATTTTTAACTACAGTAAATTTATAGGTCTCCAAAATCATCAATTTTAACCAGACAGCTGTAGGATTCAGATTCTAAGCAATAAATATTTGTTTTATATTATGGCGAAATCCTCAATTATCCCCTAATTCATTGAAGTAGCTGTACTAGCGTCATATGTAGCTTATACAACAACTGTTATCTTTGCAGGTTTATTAACGCCTAAGTTTTGAATTTGGTTCCTAATTATCAACTAAATAGCCCTGAATTTTAGTATATTTGAAAATACAGTTCTCCTCTTGGTGGAGCTCAAATTTATCATCAAGACGCGTTTCCCTATAAGGATATTTCTTGTCTAACGCAGCATTAATCTCCTACTCGGCCCTCATCATTATATTAACCTTGGGGAATATAAAGAGGTTTTGGCTCTGAAAGACCTTTAGAAAATGCTACGATGCATCGCATTTTGCTTGGAATGAAAATGAACTGATTTAATCACACTTACTTTAAGGTCTGGTCTAAAAACTGGGCGTATGAAGTTTTATATGAGCGTAAAACGTAACAAGAAATACATATAGGTTATATTTGTTATGTTCCTGTTCCGTAATCGGTGCAGATAAAACAGGTTGTAATATATTTACTTAATGCTGTAGTGCTTATTGTGTACTGAGCTGTAGAGAAGTTCAGTGAAGAGAGACAAATACTGTGGATAATTATGAATAATAAGAGCAATAAAATGAAAACAGAGAATGATGCTATTTGGGTAAAGGTTGAAAATCTGAGAAAGGTCAACGTTAGAGCGATAACGCGAGATTTTCTGTACGTTCTAAATGGAAAAATCGCTGATTGTGAACCAGACTTTAGGAATTCTACGATGCGTAATTCTCAAGAAACTTCTAAATTGACAAATTTGGCAGTTATGTGATGGTCAGGCTTGCAGTGTTAAGTAAGAAAAATTGAGATTTAGTTTTTGCAGTATGTATGGCAGATATAGATTTGCGTTCTTATATTATATCGCGATTGATTTGACATATCAAAAACGGTTGAATTTTGAAGTAAATATCTAAACATAAATGTCCATCATCAGTACCTTACCGAATAAATTGAATTCATTTGATATTTCATTTGAAACGTTTTTGTTTGTAAAATTCGAAGAAACTATTTTTTTCATTCACAATGAAATTTAGCTAGTGCCCCCTTACAACAATTGACATGTTGGGGTTTTAATATTATGAATCAAGATAATCAATGAAATCTATTCGAAATATTGGAAAACCCAGCGAAAATATAAAAAAAACAGTTGATTAATTATGAACCCTCAAGAATACAAGCTGATAACTGGATCTAAAAACTACAGTCAATTATCAAAAAATTAGGTACTTGATGGCTTAGGAGTTACCTGTAAAACGAATAGTGAGACTGAAGTTGTTGCTTAGGCTTCACCTTATATTAGGCTTTACCTACTTAGTATCTAAGGCGCTGGATTATTTGCTTTTGGTGAAAACCGGTATTAAATAAGCATAAAGATTTTCCTAAATCTTCAAATATTGATGATTGTCTAAAATTAGATCTTAGGCTTTCCCAGTAGATATCAAAGGAAATCGACTACCACCATTTTAACGCCCACAACCTCTAGGCTTGAACCAAAGTGACGCAATATTGCCATTTTTAAGTGTGAGAACTTCTCGGTATCTTGAAAATTCATTCCATCGCTAAAATCAAATCATCCATCATATTATTAATACCCATGGCTCTTGGAATATTAACGAAGTTGCATAGTTCTATACATTGCCCCAAAGTGAAAATTCAAATAGATTTTATTTTATTTATCATAACATATAAGTCAGCTCCTGGGATCTCGTTGATGAAGAAGTAGCTAGTAAACTCATCTAAAACTTACATAAATATTCATAGACACGAACTCCTGTTTTGAATTAAGTGAACAATTGATATATCTATACAATGTTTAGAAATGGGTTGAGCGTAAGATTTTGAGAATATTAAATAATCTTGAATTTTACTTACTTGATTATCTTTATCTATATAAATAAAAATCGACAAATGCGTTGCTAAACGCCTAAGCGCAAAACTCGAGAACGGCTCGACCAATTCGGATAATTTTTGTTTTAATATTTTCGTTAAGGCATAAGAAATATGGAGAGAAAAATCGTAAACATTGCGAGGAAAATAGTTAAAACACCACTTTTCCCATACGCTTTCTTAGTGTGGTGTCAGATATGTCATACACGTCAAGAACACCTGAATTATCTGGAACAATGAGCCTTTTTCCTGAGAAGAGTGTGGCCTTTCGCTTCCAGAGGGCAGCACTTCTGATAGGGACAGGGACAAATATTAAACCTACTCCATCTAACACTGTGGAAATATAGGAGATAAAAGTAAATTATTTAAGATAATCAAGCAAGTAAAAAAATATCGTGTACCATAAAGCATTACAAAAAAATATTATGTTATTACTGAAGTGTACAAAAGCAGGAAGTTATTTTTGTAAGTAATCGTCATTTAAAATTGATATAATAGATATATTTAATAATTAAAGTGATTACTTTGAAAATCATTTTTTTATTTATTTTTTCTATTGAACTGCACATGGCCAATAACCAACATAACTATTTATTTCAAATTTCATATATCTCTACAGTTATACTGCTACGGCAGCGACGCGCCGGGTATTGCTAGTTCGTAAATAAATACTGTAAACGTGGGTTACTTCGGCCCTGGTGCTGTTCTTTCTAAAACAGATATACCTATTTATCTTTCTCTGTAATGACTTTTCAAACTTTCTACGGTAGTTCCAGCTAGGAGGCAGCACCAAGCAGATATCAATAGTTATCAATTGTCAAATATTTAAAACACCTTAAAAGTGGTACGCAATTTGTGAGACAGATTTCGTATCATTGTAAAATATTTATTATATAAATAAATAAATATTATATATTTATTTTACATTTGGCATCAATCCTGCAAAAATTAAAAAATTTCGAATAGCATGCGATTGTACCCATTCAGTACACTTCTGTTCGCAATTAATTAATTTTGTTTATACACTCAACTCCTCCGGAAAAAGGCTATAACAAAAATCGAGCTTAATCAGTGAAGTTGACATCAAAGTTACAAAAATCCATATTTTTCTAATGGCTGCTATTATACCTTATTCAGTACCTTACTGTATCGTAATTATTTTTGTTTTTACCCTCAACTCTTCCGCCTAAAGGATGCAGCAAAAATAGTGTTTCGATGCCAAATTCAAATGTTAATTCCGCTCAATTTTTGTTACAGACCCCCTGTAAAAAAGGCCTTTGTAAATTATTCACATATCTTGGTTTCAAAATTTAGGTGTTTCTAAACTTAGATTCAGGTATATAAACTGATCTATAATTTTCAAAGCACTTGCTATAAAGCTTCAAGATCAACATAACGAAGTTTTATCGAGATTATAGATTTTTTTGCTGATCTGATTTACTTTTGTTCACATGTTAATGTGATTTGATAAATAAGATCAGTAATTATACAATCTATCTTAGAGGTCGATAAAATATTATACGAAAACTTTTTAGTGTGTTCATCCTAAAATTCCTTTGAATGGTCACTTACATCGATTTTTATAGCGGTATTTTTGTATCCATCTTCCAGTAATACAGTTTGTTAAACCTACAGCAAATTATTAAAATTCAATTTACCAAAAACCAAGATAATTGTTGAGTCTCTGGAAAAAATAAATGTGCAATCATAATGAAACTGAAGTTTTAAATTGAAATAAATCATGGTTTTGAAAAATATTTAAAAATATGAATTAATAACAATCGGAACTAAAAAGTAAAATAAATAATGTTGAAATATAAAGAGTTTGATTTTTGATAATTCATTGATCACACTATTTATTTAAGCACGGTCATAATAAAAAAAAATGTAAAGAATACCCACACTTTCTCACAGTCAAATTAAATCCTTTATGTTTAAAAATATTTTTTTACTGTTTAGTTCGGATTGTTAATCAAGCATATTTTTGTAGGTTTCTTTTAAACGATAATTTATTTTGTTATTTTCCATTATTTGCACTTTTTTTTTATAACAGCACTACTTACTTTTCATATGAACTACGAACTCTATGCTCATTTGTCTATATGGCCATTTGTTTATTACACCAAAACGAAAAAGATTATTTACGTTATCCATGATTGCGTGTCTATCTATTTATATTATTTAGTTCTACTGATTGCTACCAGCTGCTAGTGGTGCTGCATTGGCATATTAGCAACCAACGATTGCTTAACAAACGACCGCTTCCTGTAAATGCGATTTTTTTGCCACTAACAACCAGTTTACAACTGCAAGGCGACCATAATGCGATAGCAACAGGGTCACCTGGGTCACTCAATTTTACATGATAGTTCCAAGTCCAAGTCTATCTCCCAGAAGAGTTGCTGAAACGCGCTGGAAGTGCAAAAACTCAATTTGCATTCAAGATAAGATTACATCTGCGCACATATCCTTGATAAAATTCTTCATATATAACCTAGAGTTCGTGAAGCTCGATGGAATAGGTATATAAAATTGATGGAGATCGACATCTTTGTATTTGTGAATTTTACAATTTTTAGGTAAATTTCTTATAGAAATGTACCTATTGCGATCGTTCGCACTTTTGAATTTCAAAAAAATTCAACGGCATGTTGTTATGTGTCTATAAGTTAGTCCAAAAAAACATTTGGTTCAAATGTTTATATATATATATATATATATATATATATATATATATATATATATATATATATATATATATATATATATATGGGATATTACGAAATTTGTTAACACGATAGAGGTCGCAGTTTTGAAGGTATCAAGTTCAAATTTGCTACAAAAATTAATCTCTCAATTATCTCAGTCGAGTCCGTTATTGGGCAATATCGGGTAAGAAGTTTCAAAATGGCGACCACTCAAACATTTAAAAAAATTATCAAAAAAGAGCCGTAGAGTTAATATCATCAAAAACAATTTAAGGTTATAGATATAATCAGTACCTACAACTTTTGTTCAAAGCAATTTTTCATAAAACACACAGGTAAAAAAAAAATTAATAAAGAAAAATAACAAATATTGATAAAACATGAACACTCAATATAAATTTGATGTAATTGTACATTTTCTGGAGATCTTAATAAAGACCCTGATTAAAAAAAATATAGTATATTTATTGAAAAGAAATAGACGAAAAAAAAATTCTGCCTTGAAGTGGAATTCGAACCCTGTCTGCTTTATATTCAACAGCCAAAATAAAAACCTCTAACCGCAAGGCTATGACACATACGACAATTTATGTAATAACATGTAGGTATACCAATAAAAAGGTTGTTCAAATTTCAATTCAATGAATTTTGAAAAATTTACCTTTCCGCTGACTACAAGCCATCGGGATTTTTGCTATTGCTTTAGGCTAGGCTTTCATTTCAAAGTCGTTGTCCTGTTCTTTTTTCTCCGAAATTTTATATTCAGTGTCAATAAGTTTCGTTTTGTAATTCTGTAGCTGCCTTTTTTCTATATTGTGTTAGTGCTACCTGAATAGAAGAAGATCTTTTAGGGCATGTTGTGATTGAAAATTGATTAAGGATTTATTGATTTCATTAGTTCATCTGATTGAGATACATAGAGATGAGATACATTAATAATTAGCCACCAGATAGATGATTAAGTTATTACGTTTTATTATGCTATGAGTTTTGATAATTCAGTTTCTTTATTGTTGGTTCAGTATGTATAATTTAGTTAAAAGAGCTTTTATTGTTCCTTGCGCAATTGTGAAATGCCTACAACACATTGTTAGCAGAAGGCTAGGCACAGACCTGTGGGTATTTTGTATCTACGTCAAAACCAAAGTGGAAGATTAGATCGTTGAATGAGAAAATATGTATGTCCACAACGCGTTCCGTATATTTCCTTTCGGGCATTTACCAAATGAAAATACTCAGAACACGATCGTAAAAAATATACAAAGACATTCCACGTCGTCTGAAGGTACTTTCCGAACTCACCATACCCAATTGGTGTTAATTAACACTTTAACAATTAATTGCCCACAAATTTTGAAATATATTCGAATTTTTCTTAAAAAATTGAGAGACACAAACGAGCTCATTATTATATTTGAGTTTCACAAACGATTTTTGAACCTCGTACGTTACATTACGATTACGGTAGGTATATAAATACATAAATTTTCATAAATATGTTTTGTTTTCATTCTATCTATTTTATTATCATCATTTTATCATAAAAAGTAGAGGAAATAAATATTTCTTACAAAAAATTGGACCGAAGTTATTAGTTGGTGCACTGAAAAATATAAAATAATATTAATTCTATTGATGCTGTTACTTTTGAAGTTGCGCAGTTGCAGTTAGATTGATAACTTTTGTCACCAACTTCACAAGTACCAGCACCAATAGAATTAATATTTTTTTATATTTTTCTGTGCACCAACTGATAAGGTCGGTCCAATTTTTTTAAAAAATATTTATTTCACACTTTTGAGTGTAACATTAGTCACGAAAATCGTTGAACGTTCACTAATACCAATGAAGATAGTACTTATCCTATTACATACGTATATTCTTTGCTTGTAGTTGTTATTATTGAGATCTCAAAACATCGCTGCGGAAATACGCTTAGTATTTTAGATGTTACCATTTTAACACCGATTTAACTCGAAAACCGTAGGAAAAAATGTTCATTATAAATGTTGCTACCAATAATTATGTCTTTCATATAGTACCCACAGATTTTCAATTTTCGAAAGAAATCGCCCTCTCCATATAGCAAAAATACATATCGGTATCGAAAACTGTAACTCTTTTGAAAAAATTATCAATTTAAACATTTCCGGATATGGTCCTATCTTTAATTATACCACCTCAAATTTTCGATTTTCGAGAAAATTTGCCACTTCCACCCCTTCGAGGGCGGTTTTCGGAGGGAAGAAGATTTTGGATTTACGTTTTTATGAATATGGGACGATTTCTCAAGCCTCCTCTTTCTTTTTCATCAAAATCGGAGCTCGTTTACTATATAAAAAGTGCGCACGAACCGGGGTTCCTCGATCAAAAAGTGTAGCCAATACGAAATTTGAACATACGATCACTGGGGTAGATGAAATGTTGATCGACACCTTAAGGACACTGATCATTTTTGGCAAAGATGATATTTCGTTATATATGGATTTTGTGAATTCAGAGTTGATTATTTTCTTCTTGTTCCTCTTTTCAATACGAGTAGGTCGTATATGGCCAAAAATTGACCAAGTGTATTCTTTCCACTTGGTTTCTCCAGAACCTCCTGCGTACGTGCTGTATTTACAGTTCCCGTTTTATTTTTTACCTCCTAATATGATCCCTAAGTGTGACTCCTCTGATTGATCGGTAAAGTCAGTTTTCTGTTTTTCTCGTCATGCTCGTAGTTGCCCGATGTTTCTGCTCTATTTTCTGCAGCATATGTAAGAACTGGTCCCACAAAGGTAACTCTTATACATCGGGTCTCGACAACGTTGGTCATGGCTTTATTGTTCCAAACAATGGAATCTCCATGATAAGGTTAAACACTAATGTACTGAGGCTGTTACCTTGCCATATACCATTTGTTATTTGGATCTCTTACTCTTCATAGTCAACGGTTGGTTTTTATTCCTGTTGTTTTGACGATGTAAACAAAGACATAGGTACCTATATTATATTGAATTGTAGTACATCGTCATCGCCTACTGCATTTGGGGCGAAATCAATGCAACTTATAACCAAGGGGGCGCCACCGTCAACAAACTGTATTTGGAACCAAATTTCGATATAAGAGTAAGAAGAGAACGGAATCCTACTATCGCATCATGAACGGAGGATCACTTCTAGCATTCGTTAAGGAACCTGCATTGGTTTTTGCCTCAAATTCATTATACGATGTACATCTATAAATGTACCTACCTATAAAATGTTTTGTTCTTTGCCGGTGGGGAGCTCTGTTTCTATTTCTCTACATTTCTTATTTTTGCTGATTTAAAGATATCACACGGTCTTGTTCTATCGGATATTTTGTAGTTATAGGTAAAAACAATATCAAGAATTTATAACAATTTTATTTGTAATAATAGTGTTTATGATCTCACGCGGGGATTCTTCGAAAATTTACCTAGGTCAATATGGCAAAAAGGCCTCATTTATATTCCAAAAAACTAATTCTAAGATTAAAATTGACTTTACTTGAGCCATTAGAAATTAATAAACTTAAATATTTATGTAATTTCCTCAGTGACTAAATTGATAGTATGTCCAGTGTCCAGCCCCTAACCAAAGATTACAAAACACTTTTTTACCTAATTAGTTTATCATTAAGATTAATTAAGTAGGCACTTATCCTCTTTAAATTTAGTTAATAGTTACTTAAACAATATATTATTGAAAATTTATTACAGTGTTTTAATTTTAATTTACTATAAACTTTCAAGTTACAGCATATAAGTTATAACTAGGTCCCTCTAAATAAAATTCGGACATCGTTCCTGACGGGAGTCCCCCGATCACACATCTTTTTTTTTAATTAGACCAATATGTTTCAAACAAACTTGTGTGAAAGTAACGGATAATTTTATCATATCACTGCTTGCATATTTTGCGATATTGCAGTAAAATGGTAATAAAAGTAGCCGCTTTACAAGTTTTATGATGCTCTCCACTATTAACCTATGTGCGGAAGCGGTTTGTCTTTCAACTGTATCGTAAAATTATTTAATAGCACATGTAGTCGCGTATCTACAAGATATTTTGCTATAGATGCGCCAACAATTCATACCCATAAAATGAATATATATTTAATGATTGCTCACGGAAATTATAAAGTTTTGAACGCAGTTTTCCATATCTATGATATTCAAATTTATTCATGGATAAATATAAATACACAGAATAAATTCCAATTTTATAGATAGTGATGTACAAACGATCCAGCAACTGAAAATGCTCAACATTTCGTTGAGCATGCTCATCTAGAAGGATTATTATTTATTCTATTTCTAGCGAAGCCATGGTCAGTTTCATCTAATTTTTTTGGGAGTGGGTAAATTAGTCGACTGCATTGTTCTGCTTTCAGTAGAAAGAAGGTATTTATTATATTCTTATAGATATATTACCGTCTTATTGATAAAAACATATTGGAGATAGGCTTGTTGTAACGCGACTCCAGAAAAATTGTACTCATAATCGCTTAGTAGCATAATAACACTCTTATAGCTATATCAATGCAAACTGTAGTTTGCAGAGGTGAGAGCGGTATCTCTCACTTCTGGCTACAGATGCATTATTTACAGAAAAGTGTTGAATCCTCAAGGTCACGTAATTGTTTTTCCCGATTAATTTAAAAACATGGCTTGAAATTGATGAGATATTGTGTATATAATACAATCTAAGAATGATAAGTAATCATTTGAGACCGTTTTCAACTCGTAAAAGGCTGTAATAATTATAATATCAATATATGTAAAACCAAATAGACAGATTTCACAATTTATTATTTTCAAGACTCTACGGTGTTGCCGGTGCTAAAAATTTTACCTGTTTTTAAATACTTAAGTAATATAGATATCGGATAAATACCTAAGTGAAACTAACAAATTAATTATGATCATACTTGTTAAATCATTTATTATTTAAAAAGCATGCAAACTACTTCGGTCTTATTCGAAAGGGGTACATTTTTAACGCATTAATATTATTTGTCAAACGTATACTTATTCATTGCTCCAACTAAATGGCAACAATCAGGTAGAGGTAGCATAGCAAAGAACAGAGACCTATATGTATCACATTTAATACATCTATTGACTAAGAGATGGCAGAGCGATCGTAAGCTCTGCCTTAATAATTATTATTAATATTTGCCATATACCTAGGTATATTTCTTCTAACATTACCTACTCGTGCATATTTTTTTTGGTTTTTAATTTTGGTTCAGATCACACGATATAGCTTTTTTATAATTAGACGCGGACCGCTGTTGATAAATATCTAGGTACATTTTAGGTTATGAAGTACAAGGTGGGAGATTAGTAGTGCGTAGGTATTCGGACGATTACGGGGTTATTGTAAAGATTATGAGAGAATGTAACTAACCCAATCGTATTTTAAACATTCTACAACATAAAAATATTTTCAATTATACCGGGTGTTTCTAAATAGTTGGAACTCTACACAACTTTGTTTATTCTTATGGAATGTTTATATGTAATTTTAATTATTTCTCAGATCAAAATGGAAAAATAATGTCACTTTATTAATATGACTTTATGTTTATAGCTAATATTTTATGAGATATTAATTATTATTAATCCAAAGGATGAGAGAGTCAGTATGTAGGTAGTTATTCGCGATTTCACTTTTTTTTTAGTATATCTATATTCATGTCCCCAACAATAATGGTAATGTTGGTACCATTATCAATGTTCCGCAAATATGCTTCAAAATCTGTAACATTGCATTTCATTTCTTGGCAAGCGCTGCAAAGAAAGATCGTTACGCTAGATACAAAAATGTTTAAAAATGAGTTTTTCTAAATGGAAAACCCTGTACCTATTTTATAAAATATCCTGAAAGATGCCTAAATTCCCTTCGATTTGATTATCATGTTCCTATACCTAAGTAGCCAGAATTCCGAAATAAGATCAATTTTCAAAAAAATCTAATTATATTTCTCATATTCATCTAGGTTGATATTAAATGTCATCATAGTACATGACATAATGAGAATTTGACAATTAGTGCATTATTAATAATATTTGAGTATTTCTCAACGTAAGTGACTTGAAATGAATGAAATAACAATACAAACGAAGTTCTAATAAAATTGTTTATTCTTCATGGAAAATGTGTAGAAACTATCGCAACAACGTGCAGAAAATTAAATGAAACGTACTCTGATTTACATCCAATGAACAAGAGAAAGTTTGTACGATCACAAAATAATTTCATTAATTATCTGTTAAAATTTAGAAAACGTTCACAATAAGTTTTCAAAATGCCGACCAGTGGCTTTCAAACATTTCAATGCCCGTTTATTTGTAGATATAGTTGTAGGCCTCCTTATTTTACTGGCATCTACTTCTTCAATACAGTTGATTACTCGTTGGCGTAGATCTTGTTTACTGTGTACTGGTGTCATGTATACTTTTGTCTTCAAATGACCCCACAAGAAAAAATCATGTGACACGAGATCGGTTGATCTCGCAGGCCAATGCCACGGACCCAAACGTCTGAACCAGCGATCGTCGAACATTTCAAACAACTCCGTTGTTACTTTCCCAGTGCAATGAGCCGGAGCTCCATCCAGCTGAAACCAACTGCTACGATACTCTTCCAATGACAGATTGTCCAAGAAGTCGTTAACAACTGACCTTAGAATTTCCAGATATTTCTCAGAATTCAACGGTTCATCGTAAATAAGAAAACTTATTCGGTGATCCTTTTGCAAAATACGTTGAAACTAAACTTCTCCTGAAATCCCATTTCCTTGACAATATTTGGATTTTGATCAGCCCAGAAATGCTCGTTCCTTCTATTAAAAATTCCTTCTTTGGAAAATTTTGATTCGTCTGTCTAGATATTTTTTTTTAATTCAGGATCTTCTTGGATGCGAAATAGGATTCTTTCGCAAAAGTGAACCCTACTTTGATGATATTCTGGTTTAAGAGCTTAAACTTTAGTAAACTTGTACGGGCGCATGTAATGATTATGGATGATCCTTCCAACAGACCCTCGATCCAAGCCTAAATCATATTCGGCACTTCTAGTGGAAGCTTGGGGATCAGCACGGAAATAGTCCAAAACATTTATTATGTTGTCTTCATCTGAGTTATAGGTTTCGGTAGATGTCGTTCCGCTTTTAATTTTGATCCATTATTAATGAAATTATTTTGTAATCGTACAAACTTCCTCTTGTTCATTGGATGTAAATCATGGTACGTTTCATTGAATTTTCTGCTGGTTCTTGCTGTAATTCCCTCACATTTTCCATGAAGAATAAAAAACAATCATTAGTACCTCAAGTCACTTACGTTAAGAAACACTCAAAGGTATTATTAATAATGCACTAATTGTCAAATTTTCATTATATCATGTACTATGATGACATTTAATAGCAACCTAGATGAATATGAGAAATATAATTTGATTCTTTTTAAACAATTGCTCTTATCTCGGAATTCTGGCTACTTAGGTATAGGAACATAATACATCAAATTGAAGGAAATTTAGGCATCTTTCAGGATATTTCATAATATACAGGGTGTTTCAACTAAAAAACGCATTTTTAAACCTTTTTGTATCTAGCAGTAAAATCACTCATATTGAATGATCCTGTATAACGCAAGACAAATTTCTCTATTCAGAATCCATAAACATTATCTCGATGACCTACTAACAAAGTTACAGCTTCCTAGGAATTGCAATAACGCAGAAATAAACATTTAATTCGAGCTATGTTTTTGATCCAAAATATGGAAAATAATTAATATCTCGGGAACCGTTAGAGATAGGTGTAGGTAAGTGGGGCGGAAGTATCAAGAAAGTGAGGACAGATACAAAAACGCAGTAATACTTATATAAGCGGCAACGCTGCATCGCTGAAAATATATTAAATAGATTATTATTATTATATTATATATATATATACTAAACTCTATGATTGGGTAATCAGCCGAAGAATTTTATGGGGCTTAAAAAAAGAATACTCTTCTTGCTAACCAAGCTTTCGAAAAATATATTTTCATCTTCAGGGCTAAAAAAATATACAATAAGGGTGGAGTTTGATTATCATAAAGAAAAAGAAACAAATTAAAATACAAAATATTAAAAACTTACTTTTGCAAACGAGGTTACAAAATAAAAACGAGCAAAGACAAAGTTAGCCCATATGTTGGTGAAACAAAGAGGCAACTCAATAACAAAATTACAGGAGCGATTGCAAGCTAAGTAAACTTAATTGTGCTTTGGCCCAACACACGCATGATACAAATCACAACCCTAATTTCCAGGAAGCTTCCATTTTAGTGAATGAATCGAATCATACAAAAAAAGATTGATTCATGAGATGATCGAAATCAGTAAGGAACCCAAAGCCATGAATAAATGTTCCAATGTTCGTGACTTGAGCTCTATTTATTCCTATTTGATATCAAAATATTGTAGCAATCATCAGCAACAAACAATCATTCATAGAGTATTGTAAGATGCCTATGTTCGGTGTTTATTCTAGTTATTTTTGGTCTTACTTTTTTAAGTGTGTGTGACAGAACAATCACCTGTATTATTGTCTTGCATTTAGCCGGGATAAATTCAAAAAGTTCATTTGTTATTCCCCCACTTTCAAATGAGAGAGAAAGATGTATTTTTCATGATGTTTTTAGAACAAACATTTCAGTAATTTTGTAAATAGAACTATAAAATAGAGGAGGATCATTTAATTTTCAGAAATTTTAATTTTGTCAAATGTCTTAAGTGTTAATTGTTTTCCGTCCATATGGGCGAAGGAAATCCTAACTTTGTCTTTGCTCGTTTTTATTTTGTAACCTCGTTTGCAAAAGTAAGTTTTTAATATTTTGTATTTTAATTTGTTTCTTTTTCTTTATGATAATCAAACTCCACCCTTATTGTATATTTTTTTAGCCCTGAAGATGAAAATATATTTTTCGAAAGCTTGGTTAGCAAGAACAGTATTATTTTTTTAAGCCCCATAAAATTCTTCGGCAGATTACCCAATCATAGAGTTTAGTGTGTTCTAACAAATACTTCCGTACTTTCAAATATATATTATATATATATGTACATATATATATATATTTGTATTTAAAATTAATATGATTATTGAAAATTAAAGTTAGTTCGTGACAGCCACAGTATATATACGCTGTAGTCCAACTCAACGGCAGCCGCCTTAGATGATAGTTTCGGAGCATCAGTTTAAGATACGGGCACAGTATAGATAAACACAGACCCGCCTTTGCCACCGTGTCTCCCTTACTTATAAACGGGAGACACGAAATCGCGGTGTCTTTTGACAAAATCGCGGTGGCCTTTGACAAACAGACGACCGCAAAAAATGATGCTCCGAAACTATCATCTAAGGCGGCCGCCGTTGATTTGCACTACTGGGTATATTTATACTGTGGGTATGGGAGGCACGGCGGCAAGGGCGGGCCACATCAAGGAATGGCTTGAGTTGGACTACTGTGTTTATCTACACTGTGGTGACAGCTAACCGACTTCCAAAAAGAATCCATATCCCCAAAAAACATTCCCAATGTAAGACTTTTGGAGGTGAGAGCTATATTCTGCAAAACTCGACAAAAAAATCTCAAATCTTTCGCATACGCTCAGTAAGAGCTCCACACCCATACAATTTCTTATGTTTCTTTGTAGACGCATTTTGCTTTAATGGTACATTTTCATCAAGTGGTTCTATCGCTTCTCACCGCCCCCAAAATTCCTTCCATGACGTTGAAACATAAGTTGTTCAATTTCTTTTTCAACTCGTAATAGGTTTTATAGATACTCCACGCCTTTCTAAGTCTCCTTTATACGGTGTTAGCAATTATTTTCATTAAGTTTAAATATACAGGATGTTTTATAATATATGCGCAGGACTTGAGGAAGTGATAGCTCGTCCAAAAAATGAAAAAAAATATATTAACTTATCCTCTAGAATGCACCATTTTCGAGATACAGGGTGTTGAAATTGAAAGAAAAAAAATGTTTTTTTGTGAATATCGTGGAATCATTTATCTTGCAGTAAACAGCTTTTGTAAGCATTTTCCACACTAATAGGCTAAGTTTTGGGTCAGATTTTTTTTGTGTTAAGTCATAATTGGTGAAGATTTGTAGGAGTAGTGTGTGTTTTTCTCCCCAATTCCTACGCCAATGGAAAAATTACAGTTTTGATATGCCCATTTGAACCGCCAATGTTTTCTACTCAAAAAAATACTATTGGTCGTGAGGTTTGAAGTCGACCGTTTTCGAGAAAAATCATTTTTATGTTTAGAGGTTACGACCAACAGTACCTTTTTGGTGTAGAAAACATTGGCGCTTCAAATGGGCGTTCCAAAACCATACTTTTTCCATTAGCGTAGAAATTGTGGAGAAAAACCCCCACTACTCCTTTAAAATCTTCACGAATCATAACTTAACAACAATGTTTTTCTGACTCAAAACTTGTACGATAAACGGTTCAGGAGATCGTCGCAAAAACGATTTTTTTTAAATTTCAACAACCTGTATCTCGAAAATGACGCATTCTAGAGGGTAAGTTAATGTAAACTTTTTTCATATTTTTGGACGAGCTAGCACATCCTCAAGTCCTCCGAATATATTTGAAACACCCTGTATATTAAGAAATAGATCGTATTGCACTTTTGTATGTTTGGTGTGTGTAAAAATATTGTAGATCACTAACAAAGTTGATTTTTTTCTCCCATATAGAACCCTTAGAACTTGATCATATAGTTAAATATACACATGCAGTTCGTAAAAACGAATAAAAGTTCAAATGCAATATTATTTCTGTTTTATTTCATCTTCTTTTCCAAGACGGAATATAGTGCATTCATTTCAAGTATGTTTGTAAGGTAGTGACAATTTTATCACTTAAAGTGAGCAGGTGAGTGACTGGAAATGCTAGTCCATATTTAGTGGAACTATGGGTTATGAATATAATACGTCAAGTAGTAATTTCATGGACGGAATTTTGGGGGCGGTGAGAAGCGATAGAATCACTTGATGAAAATGTACCATTAAAGCAAAATGCGTCTACAAAGAAACATAAGAAATTGTATGGGTGTGGAGCTCTTACTGAGCGTATGCGAAAGATTTGAGATTTTTTTGTCGAGTTTTGCAGAATATAGCTCTCACCTCTAAAAGTCTTACATTGGGAATGTTTTTTGGGGATACGATAACTTATAGTAGGTTCAACTCCACAAATCCATTATAAACGTCTAATAGGGTAACTTGGCCGACTTCAGATTGTTTCTTTATTCAAGGCTCATCAAGAGGTTATATCACATTTTTGACACTTTTTGAAAGAAATTCTAAACAAGTGAAATTTTTAAAAAAAAATTAAAAATAGTTTTTATTGGGCATTTAAGATTTAAACCGTACCGATGAGTACCTACTATTGCTATCCTTTTCTCGATTTTAACTATACTTATGTATATGTGTTTGCCAGCAACAGAAATTCCATAACAAATTACTGTTTGTCTACCACAACACAAAATTAAACTTTAAATTAACAATAACGTCTGACGTCTGACAATTGCGACATAACCATAGACGATCTTCCAGAAAGTACCTATATACCAGAGAACGAGACATATATATACGCTCCATGCTCGTGCGCAATTCCAGTGACGGATCCCATTGTCGTTCCATGTCGACATTATAATGATCTTGGTTGAATGAGATTGAATGAGATAATTATAATTACCAATATTGGATCACACTTGGAGCTTAACAGGCGGCGAGCTGTCTGCGATCTGAGTACGAATTCGAAATTTCAAGTCTCTAGACCGTATGGGGCCTGAGAAATCGCTGCGGAGTCCATTGATACAAGAACCGAAAGTAATAAAAACTTTTTAAAAATAGAAGCGAGAATATGTGGCGAAAACGTTGCTATCGGAATGAAATCTGAGTATTTAGAAATTTATATGCTTCTGAAGGTTGGAAATAGCACTTTGTGCATTCAGTTGGGAAAAGAACGAATTTCAAACAAGATTTTGTAAAATCCGAAATATATTATATTTCTTAGTTAATATGTTTTATTTTTCAATTTAGATAGGAAAATCAAGTTCCTTTTGATGCGATGTCTCATTGCTATGGAAGTCAGTAACAAAATTAAATTTGACTTTCTGTTTTCAAGTTTGTGTAAATCTTGTGAAATTAATTGCTTTGAATATGTTTAAAGATATAAAAGAGTCTACAGGATCGGCCCGTAATGCGTTGCTACCAGAGAAGTCAAAAGAAAATACGAAAATGCGTTTAAAGAGTTTGAAAACTAGTGTTTACAAAAGCGTGTTCAAGATGTTAATGGAGAGGTTTTACTAGCATATTTCAGACAAAAATCAAGAATTCTGAAGGGTTCTACATTGTGGAGTTTTCGAATTTAAGAGCGACAATTAATGTGAATAAGAAAATTAAAATCAAGAATTTTCCTCGATTGATAACCTTTATTAAAAGTGAGTCAGTTGGCCAGGTGCAAAACAAATCCAATGTATTTACGAAGTTAGAGATGGTAAATTTTTGAAGGAGTAGATGTGGATAAATAATTATTCCTACCTTATGTTAAAATTTGGTATTGCAAACTAAATTTTTTGTCCATCTTTAAGTGTTGTTGATGGTAACCAAAAGCGCGGAGTTGCATCGAGAAGAGATAACATTTCTGGATTTAAATAATGTGAAAGATATGAGGTCTTTTTTTCTGATTACAGACTACAGGAAATATGCTGTATTATCTGGAAGTTTTAACGGTATAGATATGTAGAAAGTACATACTATTTTCTCTGCGACCTCGACGCATTGAGAATACCTACACGATTTTTTATTGGCTACCGTAATGGCAGATGTAACTGTAGGGATAACCACCATTACTGTAGTACCAAAGAAGATTACTTACATTGTTTTTAAAGTTACTTGCAGACGCAGGGACTGACATCACTCTTTCAAAGCGCCATGGAAATTTGAAAAGTAGCCTCCAAAATAGTTGGATAGCCGCAGTCAAAGTCACAGGATTCTAACAAACCAGTGTTGGATTTTGATGTTTGCCGGTATTCTGACGGAATGGAATTTCGAAAAATCCAACTTTTCCGCAATGAAAAATTGAAGAATTAGGTACTACTACTACTACAGATTTTACAAACTTGTGAATTATTTTCTGAATTGATTTTACACCTACTCGATGTAAGTCTATTTTCACACGAAATAAAGTCTCCAAGTAAGGGCAGAACCTATATAAATACAATGAAATTATTGAATATTTCTTTGAGCATTAAATTATCTTGATTGCATTTCACTATACTGATATGAAATTTATGTCAATGAAGTGATGCAATTTTTGAAGACGTTTCAATACACTGTTTAGTTTAATATGAACGCTGAACTATGAGGCTATGGAATAGGCAAACTTTTGCACGGAAACGTTTTCCAGAGACAGAGGGTTAATTATGGAGAAAAAGCGTCCCTTTCCCACACAGTAAGTCACGTGCGCTGATACATCATCTCATTATCATGGCTTTTTACTAATACGGCAGTGTTATATTCTCCATAAATGTTAATGTCTGTCGGTTCACTTTTCATCGGTGCCTACCCTCCTACCTATAAGGTCCTCCAGTCCTATGGCTTTTAAAAAGTTAAGGACCTTGAATGACTTCAGGTTATAAATCCCTCTCCCAATTGATTTTCTCCGAGATGACACACCCTCAGATTTTCCAGGCTAATGAATTCTGAGAGAAAATGGGTAGACATTTCGTCTTCCCTTCTCGCAAAATGTTCATTCTAATTTCTCTACTAATCCGAGTTACTTAAGGTGCCGTTTCCAACAGCAGTAACCTGTTAAAATCCCCGTTAGTATTCTGAGCTTATTTTCACTATATCTGGTGCAATCCTTTGAGAGAGTGGCTTACACATGAACTGCTCTCTTATGCTTCCCAGCAAATCCATGCGATCAAACATAGAACACTAAAGTGACGGTATTGCGGACTCTACACATTGTTGCCTTTGGTATTTGGTAGCGATAAATCACGAAAGGGGCGGTTAGTTTTGATTGTGATTTTCCAGAAATGCTTTATTTTCATTACTTATTGATATACGTACCTATCTATATGAGTGAATGGTAGATAGTAAATTAAAATTAAGAAAAAATAGTTATGAAAAATAAATTAGTCGAAATAAAGTGAATCCAGTTACAAATTGTAAAATTTGCAAATAGTTTTTCATCTGAAAATCGGTGCAGAATTATTGATTTCAATTATAAATCTAGAATATATACAGAAGTTGTTAATTAAAATTCAGCTATGTGTGTCTGCATCATCAATTAATGACCGCTAGTACAATATAATGTTTCACAGCTGCTACCGGGGACAGACACCATTACATTTACCTTTAACATCTCAATTTTCAATGAATGGATAGACACAATTCATAATACTTAATTAACTAAATATTTCTGAAACTTCAATATTTTCTTCAACTTAGGTATAGTAAAACCAAGGAGCAATTTGTTTGCCCACATTACATAAGAAAGGCTCTATTGTTAACTTTCATGTTTATAGAATCAGCGATTTCACTTGTGCATTGAAACGCCCGCCATTCAGTTAGCTTCTTCTCTAATATAGGTGAATAAAAATCTGGAAATGGAGTTACCTCGATCATGATGTTTCAAAAATTATCGAAAAGTTTGAGTTCACATTCGTGTATTACAATCTATATACTAATAAATAAAATCGATGTGTCTATAATAACAAAACAACATTGTTTATAATATTTGTCTATCTGTCTGTTTGTTCCGGCTAATCTCCGTAACGGCTGAACCAATTCCGACAGGACTTTCACTGGCAGGTAGCTAATTTTATAAGGAGTAACTTGCGCTGTTTTTTATTTCAGACAAAATGTATAAAAATAAATAAAATCGTAGTGTATGTTTGTAAATTCAAACCGATCTACTTCAAAGTTAGGTATCTTTTCTACCAATCATGATATCATAACGACAGATAATAATACATCTTTGGATTCTCGAAAATCGTAAAACGAATGTAGACTAAGCAGATGAACAACAACTTAATTTCAGTTCCTCGTACCATGAAAGAGTATAAAGCCATAAACTTGGTAGGTACATACTCGTTTAAGTTTATTTTCTTTCTGGTCAATTTGTTACTGAATGACTTGTAATTGCTACATTGGGAATTAAAACGATAAATAAGATTTAATGACACTCAATTTGGCCCAAGTCATTTATTAAGAAGAAGAATGAAAAAGTAATCTACCGAAAAGATCCTGTAGATATACCCATAATATTTCCTACAAGACAAGATTTTTTTCCAACCAGCCTAGAAAGGTCTTTTATCTAATCTATTTATACGAGCAATTATTGTACACCTTTATATTTTGCAAACGGTCCTAACGAATTTGATCAAATTTGGTATTTAGATAAGGTTTTACTTTTCAAATTTATCTGTATCGGTGACTTTCCTGAAAAAACTCGAGATCTACAAGCTTTTTCTACAATGGCTCGGAAGATTTCGATAAAAAATTGCAGAGATGGGTTTTTGGAGTTGAGAAAACGATTGGTGGTACTTTCATATTTAATGAGTGTGACCCACGAGGTTCACATAGCTTTTTAGAAAATGGCTCCGCAGATCGCGTTTAAAATTTCATTACTGAGTATCGGGGTCAATAGATCAATATTCTCATATTCAGATAAAATCGTAATTGCAGTAGCTGGGCGACCGACCGATACTTCTATTACATATAAAACCTATATGAAGAGATAGTACTTCCAAAGGCAAAGTTGTAGGACAGAATTTAAAAAATAAAATAACCAAAAAGTGTTTCAAGTGTTGCCAAATCATTATTAAGAAAGTTCATGATCATTTTTCTATTTCTGCTAGAGTATCAAGACCAGTAAAGATGGTTTACTGGTTGAAAACTATATTTAAATTTGGGAAACCCGTTAACCCTTACTGTTCGTGATGCTTTTAGGACCTATATATGTACATCAATCTTATTAATTAATATAATTATTGTAACAAATAACATTGACCAGATATCTAGTTATTTGTAAGTGACAACTGCATGATAAATAAAAAAAAATGCATGCTTATAAACCAGAGAAAATATACATTCAATCAATGTTTTCAAATTGTTAGTAAATTACTAACCGACGAGTTTGTCTAGCCACCAGTAAACACAACATACTGTCATAGAGACAGATCTGATTATCAATTGAAAATATAATGCCGTCGTACACAAAACAAATTTATTCTATCAAAGAATCAATGAAAACTAATAAATTAGAAAAATGCGTTATCATAGTTTTTTTACAGTTTATAGAATCCGGAATAAACGATAACCTATGTTTCGACAGATTGCTCAAAATGGTTAATCGAATTGAAAAAAATAAAGCCTAAACTTTTTAACAGCAATTTTAATATCAATTAAATCATGACAAAAAAATACAGTGTTGCTGTTTAATCTAAGGAGAAATCTGACAACATCCAAATATTTTTTATATTATTTTTTTTGTCAAATTTGCATTTGGAATTACTAATAATTAAATAATAGAAATTACTATGTCAGGTTTCAAAAAATAGCAAATATATGTATGATTTATGTAGGCCGTGCATTAGCAATTCTCCAACCTGCAACCAGATGAGAAACTTGAAATTTGGTGTGCTATGTACCAAAAGTCGGTACTAACTCACTTATTTCAAATAAAAGCTACATTTTTTCAACATTTTTTGATTGGCATTCTAATTCCAAGTTGAATAAACCTCCATTCCAAGAACTTATCGTTTACATTTTTTAACATATGTCAACTTTTCTGAAAAAAATACCTCTGTTGTAACTAACGAAAAAATTTTTATCTCACAAACTGTTCAAAATTGGTAATCCAGGAAGCGTTGAGGTGAAAGAACCCTTAAACCATTTTAATGCAAGTTTTACCTTCAAGAAATACTCCTAACATCCCTTGATAACTTGTAATTTAAATAGAATAATATTGAAACTTTATAATTATAGATCTCTATTGTTTTTAGTTGATGAGATTTTTTTAAATATGCGATGTAAGTTAACACCAAATTACATAAACTTTCCAGTTCTCGACAAGATTTCTCATTCTCAACGCAACGCAACATCCAATCAACATAACAAACAAGCTATATTAATTGTCTTGAAGTTGCTAAAAGCAGGCTCGCTGCACTCCAGAATTCAACGCGACTTAATAATGGACATTTTTCTATTAAATTCTCCAGACCATCGGCTCAGACAATATAAATTTATCTTAGTGTCTTGTAGCTTCTATCAACGTGGATTGTTCTGGAAAAAAGTTAATCACGTCCTAATCCCTTTGATTTATGGATGGTTCCATGCTATCTTGATCCCTATTTCACTTCCATGACATATTTATAATCTATTGTTGAGTGTTAAGTTTTCGGATTGTGAGAAGAAAAGAGGGAATGAGTTTCTTATAATATATTTAGAAGGAAAAAAGGCAATAACATAAAAAAATGTTCAGCTCTAATATAAGTAGTTTTGTAGATTACGTAGCAACATCGGAATGGAGATGAAGGGTGTCTCAAAACAAATGTGAAAAAAATAAGGTGGAGATTCCTTGTTAAAAATAAAGGGCAATTTGTTATATAAACTCTGAGTCGAAAGTCAAAATAATGTTGTTATTTTATCTTAAGAATGAAAAGAGATAGAACAATAAAAATTTAAAGTATTACCTAATATAAAAATACAGTTTCTGCATATTTCTTCACTTTTTTTACGTAAGTAGAGGGGATTGAATTTGACTAACCCAACTAAATTTAAAGAAAAACTTACGCCATGACATGAAAAAATACATTTTGATAGCCTGTGTTATTTAGAAACCTTTCGTATCTTGCAGTTTTTTTATAAAACTTTCCGTTTCCAAATAAAAAAAATAAATGTAAAAAAGAGACCATACAATTGTATTGTTTTATCTTTTTCAATTTAAAAAAAAAACATGATTTTTTCGCTTTTTTTCTAGCATCAATACCGCTTCCCAATGACATAGAATGGGCATCCTGCTCGCACTAGTTGCTAGGCAACGGCTTTAACGATTTTGTTGAGACTTGTTTAAAACACTCTTCTTAAAGCTCTTTGCCACGATGTCAAGGGGCATCTCATCTTTGATTTCGATAAAATTTGTTTGAGAACGGTAGGACACACCAGCTTTTTGATTGCTCATTCTTGCATTAACAAAAAACACGTCTATATTGTAGAGAGTAGTCTTTACTTAATCGACATCTCGTTAAGTGCCGATCACAAGTCAAAGAGCTACGAGAAGAAGTATAAGGTGGATAGTTATCTTTTTTAATAGAAAGGAAGGAGTGGGCGGGTTGTCTGACACGTGATCGTTTATCAACATCTAGGGAAGTAGAAGTACTTGGAGGAGATAAAAATACCAAGTTGCTAATTTAATCTAACATCCCTGAAATAAGGGAAATCGTTAATTATTCAGTAGTGACCTTTTGCCAACTTAGAATAAATAAGTAATGTATGGCTTTAGCGTCCATAGAGTCCTCAAATAAGCCGCCATGGGTTAGGGTGTTTAGCAGCTTACGTGCTAATCTCCGATTCTTCCTGGTTAGTAAAGAAAATACCAAATATAATAATACAAAGACAGACAAAAACATGATTAAAATGGCTTTTAATCAACATGATCAGGCTCTAAGATTCATAAAAATGGTTCATGGAAACTTTAGCCTAAAACTATGAATAAATAGGTCAAACTGAATCTGTGGTGGCACATGGCAGATTATATTCTATGAGGGAAATGAGAGAAATAATAAATCGGTATAGTGATATTAGTAAATTCGTCATAACAAACTCATTATGATAACTACCACTAAGGTGGTTATACTTCTGGAAATAAAATCAAGACAATGATCCGCAGTTATTTTCAATCACATCAATCTTATTTTGTTTATATTTCGTTTATTTGCCACCCTACAGTAAACTTTGAACTATATTAGACCTTGAATGTATATTAGATAAGGAAGCACCAACATCTTACAAAAACAAAAATCAAGAAAGCTTAAAATTCCAATTTGTTGAAAAGCGACTAAGATATTTCCTTGCCAACAATAGTTAAACAAAAAATTAATGGTCTAACATAGAGTAAGTAGCCTATAAAAACTCACTGATTAATTTTTATTCATACGGTAAAATCTAAGAAAGAAGTGATGGCAAGAAATGTAATAAAGTAGATAAAGATGAAGGATATTTTAGATCACTAAGGACGATGATTCGATGAAGAGGACTGGCTAAAACAAAGGCTTCGTGAATGAACTTGGTTTGTTGACATCTTCCATCTTAAAAAAGTACTTCAATCTAATAGCTAAGCTGTAGAAGAAGAAATCTCTATTATTAGAGATAATCAGGGGGCTTACTCCCGAAACAATGAACAAATGATCAAATCGAACGATTTCTCTAAATTAATTGTATTGACTCCGACTTGGATTAAGAAGGACAACTTTTTGTTATAGATTATGAAAGTTGAATTTATCCTCTTAATTAACAAGTTTTGGACAAGAATGACAGCATCTTAATTGAACTGTAAAGGTAAATCTTAAGAACTCTAATAAAACGAAATAGTTCAAAATACTGTTTAACCTGTATGTGGAGAGAGCACTTTATGATCGAAGCAATTTCAAATAGTCTCTTGAGAATGTAGGTGAATGTAATTAACTAATGTGTACTTTCGCAAACTGTACTGCGATCTTGAATGCGAAATATCTTCAAACTTTGTTAATACCGCGAGCAGTCAGTTGGGCTTTAGATTCGATAATGAGAAAACAATACTCATAATTGCCACCAAAGGCAATACCTACTTCTAATGTTAACTTGATTATCAACGGAAAGGCGTTATAGCGAGTCGCAAAGTTTAACTGTTTAGGCTGATACGTAAATAATGAATGAGAACCAGATAGGTGGAAATAAACAGGAATGAAGAAATCTTTATCACTAATCTCATCGAGTGATAGAAAATTACGTCTGTCTTTCCTTTTTATATGATGTGGAAGCGTGGACGCTACTCGTGCTACCAATTAGTAAACTTCAAGCATTCAAAATGCGTGATAGATGAAGACAAAGCGTCTTAGCACGAAGACAATTTGGACATGAACACTGTTACGCCAACTAATGACACGTGCCTGGAATTGTAATTAAAAGTTTCGACATTTTATTCAATTATTACCAGAAGAAAAAGGTTGAAAACTTTACGATAAAATATTAGTCTTTTAAGGTGAGCAATTTATTTGTATCAATGAAATGAATAAAATAGCAAAATAAAATCTTCTGTAGTGCCAAATCACCTCTTATGGAGCCTATGAATGAAATAAATGGAAGGTACTGGCCTATAAAAATATATCTTTTTTCCATTACTCTTTGCATTATTGACCACCAGCGAACAAAGACAACTTTTTATTTATTGGTGTATAGAAGTTTTGTTTCTATTGATAGAACGGTAGATATATAGAAGCCTCACTGGAGCTTGTCAATTTCCATAATTGATCAGCAGTTGGCGAACAAAGCCAAACATATTTTAATCAGACATACCGATATTGCTAAGTTTGCTCGGACAGAAGGTATTCCCGTAGTGCCGTCATAGTATAGAGGTCGAATAAAATTCACAGGAAACTCTCACATGGAATTTTAATAGAATTGAAATTGATATAAGACCCATTCATAATAAACTCAAGATTAATTAAAAGTTAAATCAAAAATAAAAAAGGATAGATAACTTCCAGAGATTATTCATCCGTAGGACATACAACTAACTCAGCATAATGTTTGAAATTTTGGTTTACAGTTAATTTTGAGCTAAATTTAAAACAAACACAGATTCGGCATGGACTCGCGTTGAGTGGGTTCTATGTTTAGGATGTTCGTTTTCCAGTAAACTTCAAGTAAAGGCCTATATATTTTTTTCAAGTTTTCAAAATCAGTAGGTACTTTTGGATTCGAACCCTGCGAATACTCAATTTTAGAGTATGTTTTTTATATTCTTTGCGTAAAAGATCTAGCCAGAAATGTTGTATATAAATCAATGAAAAATATGTGTATGATGTTTCTGTCTTCGGTACCTTCAGTGAAATATTTTCATAAAATTCTATAGTATAGCCAGTATATGAAGCTTGAAAATGAAATAATGAAACTTACGTGCAAAACAGAAAAATACTCGAAACCCTTCGATTACCTACTTCTTGCTCAAGCCCGTTCGTCTGAAACAGTCGGTAACCGTTAGAGTAGGGATTCGTTGATTCAGACTAACCCCGAAAGGAGGAAGATGATGGAAAATATCATCATATATCATATCATCAAAGCAAATCAGTGGTCAACGCATCCCAATGTTTCAGACAGATTTACCGTTTAAATTCAAAGGTTCATTTTCTTGTGTGACTCGCCAGTCGCCAGCACTGACCATCAACAATCCTAGGGACGAATCACTACAAGTTTTTAGATTTTGGAAAATCAATTGTCACAAAAATGAGGGAAAAAACTATTTATTCATGAAATAAAAAAGCGTGTTTCCAAAAACTCTTCAATATGTACTCAGATTTCTAATGCAAACACTTTCATTCTTCGAGTGGTATTGTAACGCTTGCCAATAATTATAGAGTACTGCCCATAAATTTTTATAAATTACATGGGAAGCAAATATCTGTAGATATAAAATGGATAAATTTTTATACCAACTGTGAGAAATAGTAGATCCAATGATGATAAACTCATCGTTTTATGGTGTTTCTTTTAGTGTATGAGTTATGTTTTTAATAGCGATTTATAAGAGCAAAATAAAATTGCCCTTGAAATATTTATTTAAAAATTTTAGGCATATAATTTTGATAACGTTTATCGGTTTATTTAATAATTTATTATTCTTTAATTACATACAGGGTGTATCATAAAGAATGGTCATACTCTTGTAGGCATATTCTATGGTCAATTTTAAGTCGATTTGACAACATTGATCTATATACAAAAACACACCCTTAAAAAGTTACAGCCCTTCAAAATTACATGACATCGATAAGTTTCTTGGCTATAAAATCCAAACAGAACAAAATAATAGCTTCAAATTGTGGTAACTAGTATGACCATTCTATATGATACATCCTGTATATGAGTTTGTCGGAGTTGTTGGATCAGGCATATTATAAACTTGCAACCCTGTCGCTCCAATGAAAGAATGATTTTTACGTTATGAACCTACTGAACCATATTTCATATTATAGTGTTATGGAAAACTTTATTCACAACCATTGAACCATTGCACAATATGAATTAAAATTATTGTTATGGAATGCCCAGACCTATATACGTATACTGTATACATATGTCATATGGCCATTTCAGCGACATATTGTTTACGAGTCACATTAAAGTCAAGTGGGCAAACCCATGTAAGATATTGAATTTGAGTATAGGTGACATTTTTTGACAACTTGTTACATGAGCGGCAAAAAGCTGTTCTAGTTGACTGATTCGAGTTCGTGAGCAAATATAGAAGAAATATTAGCATCACAATTATAATGGAATTGTACTTCATATGTAGGTGGGTTAGGTAATTGTCACGTTCCGATTAAGGGCAACTCTTATATTTAGAGGATTTTGATACAGCTTTTTTTCACAGATCAAAACTACTTGGGTAGTATTGCAGGTAGAAATATTTTTTATTCTTATGTTACTTATACAGTTAATTCGTAATGCAACGGATAATTTATTATATTTATGAAAATAAGAATAGGGGTAAAACAACAAAAAAATAGAAACCATTGATTTTTGACCGACGAACCTCGAACGGAGGAGGTATACAATTCGACTGTCTGCTTTATCTTGTGGAGTAACGTTATCAATTTTTAGAAAGGGCACATGTTTTTACGTATAGAAAAATAAAGTATACGTGACCAGCAAATTTAGAAGATTTGATACAACGAATACGACGAAAATGCCGCGAAATTGCAGATGTCATCGATAACCTTCAAAAATTATTTATTGACTGAATTGGTTATTGTAAGATGGTTACAGGTGCTCATTTCGAACATTTAATTTACTAAGTTAAAATATACTCTTTCTAATCTGTAATAAAAATGGGGGTTAATATTAAAAAAAAGATAACGTTTTATTAATAACCTAACATACCTAATATATTTCATTCTCACTTTGATAAACTCTAACACATGGAAGACAACGATGGGTTCAAGCATTTTTTATTTGAACTCCCATTCTAGTTGTCATTCACTGCATATAAATTGCTAGAAAATGAACTCTCTGTTCGCTTAAAAAAATGATTTTTGATCAAATAGGATAATAATGGTGATAATTGCTAACTTTGTAATTTAAAAATTTATTATGATCACGCAATAAACGAATTAGGAACATTCTATAAAAAAATGCAATTCATGATATCACGCTCAACAACATGTATGAAATATTAAAGTTGTATACCTAGTCACGATTTAAAATTCAAATTCATTTTTATTCAACATAAATTCATACGCAGATTATAAGAATAATGTGATAATGAAACTGATCTTAATTTTTTTTTTTCAAAACCAAATATTTGCTGTTGAAAGATTTTCTGCTCACCTGTCTTGAAGCATCAAAATTTAAAACGAGTTTTTTTCTATGGACAAAGAAGAGATTATACTGGGAACTTACAACACCTGCTTTTAAAAGTACAAAATAACAATCTAAATCTTCTTTAGCCACACAAAAGTTTAGGAAACTTAAGTTTTGTCGGAAAAGTTCACAGAAGAAGTTCAGAACAAAATTACAGTAATAAAGCGGATTATTTTGCTTTTACTTGAATTTAAGGATGTTTATTTTTCTACTTAGTTCGATGGCTCACTCAGTATCCATATTTTTCGATCAACTTCATAAACACTAAGAAGGGTATAATTTAAACTCATGCTTTTACGGTTTTATACCATAAACGTGAAAGGATACCTTTGGGTTAATATTTCTAATGTTCGAAGATTGCAGAATATTTAAAAAAGCGTAAAAAAGTATTATCTGAAAAATAACGAAAATATTTTACTTCAAACAAATTTCATTAAACAGAAAAATTATCTGGTCAAGTTGTGTGACTATTCATTTCTCCTCAGTGTACCAAGACAAACAATAAATGTTTTATACAATTTCAACCTATGAAGAACAGTTAAGCCAGAATATAATAAACATAAAAAGTATGAAAATTTGACAGTTTATTTGAATATAACTTCTTGGATAGAAGTAGAAAAGTTAAAAGAAGATAATACTATAAAAAAACAATTAGATTAGTTCTAGGTTCTGGGAAGGTTATATCACAGTATACTGAAGCTGCTTCAATAGCATATATGCCTCATAGGAGTGTATTTTGGATCAAAATCATCTTTGTATGCCTTGAAAATTATATAGGAAGGAAGAATTCATTTTGAACAAATAGAAGTATACGATTGCATCAGAAATTAATTTACACTAAATTTTTGACCGACGAACCCCAAACGGAGGAGGTATTCGACTGTCTGCTTTTTTTTGTTTGTTCGCGAGTTTTACATAGTAATCTTACCCTGATTTTGATGATTTTTGATTTATTTGAAAGAGGAAGTTTGGGAAATCTTCCCCGAAGGGGTGGAAAGGATTTTCTCGAAAATCGAAAATATGAGGTGGTATATTCAAAGATAGGACAATATCAGGAAACGTTCAAATTGAACATTTTTTCTAAAGAAAAACCTAATTATTTGTAGCAACATTTTTAATGACCATTTTTTTCTTAGAGTTAGGGTTTTCGAGTTACAGTGGTGGTAAAATGGTAACATGCGTATCTCCGCAGCGATGTTTTGAGATCTTAATAATAATAACAACAACAAAGAATATACATAGACAATGAGATAAGTTTATTGATACTAGTGAACGTTCAACGATTTTCATGGTTAATTTTTAAAAATAAATATTTTTTACAAAAAATCGAACCGACATTATTCGTTGGTGCACTGAAAAGTACAAAACAATATCAATTCTATTGATGCTGGTACGTGTGAAGTTGGTGCCAAAAGTTATCAATCTAACTGCAACTGCACAACTTCAAAAGTAACAACACCAATAGAATTATTATCATTTTGTAACGTCGGTCCAATTTTTTTTCAAATACTTATAGCTTTAAAAATTCGATTCGAAAGATAAATTTCTCATAATAATAAACCAATGCAAGTATGCCCCCATTCAAGAGTCCTCGTAAAACGCTTCCACGAATAAAATAAAATTATTTTATGCTCTAACATTTGGTAATGCCTCAATGAACAAATCTCTCCACATCTTTATGGAGCATGATGGTGGCTGAACACGAGGGGTTATTCCGTTTGATATTCGCAACCTTTCATCAAAAAAGTGTAATCAGTAATTTTGGAAATAAAAATGGTGTAGATCAAAAAATATATCGTTTTTTATTGTCTTCATATTATGTTTTTCTTGTAGTCTTCTATATATGATATTTTGGATACAAGAAAATACTTCTATGATCTCAATATAAATTAATTAGTCATTCCTGACGGTTAATGTTATTTAACATTATCTTTTTATATATTTTGGATATAAACCGAATGTCCATATTCCTATAAATATGGTTAGAATATCAAAGATTTTATTTTCCAGTACTAATGGAGCTTTTACTTCCAGTAACTTATAGATAGTTTTCTATAAAACCGAAAAAATGGGAGAAACCTCTAGTGGGTATGAATCTCTGCCGAAAATACTCGTGAGAAAATTCAACTTGATTCCCCTTCTTTTCATTCAATTAGGTATATGAAATTTTCTTTTTTTCAAATTATGAATTTTGGATGATTAAGTTATTTATTCAAGATATTATCTGGCTTCCCAATTCCAATTCATATTTTATATTCCCAAACTTTATAAAATTGTTCAACCATACCAAATATGAATTTGCGTACCTATCTAAAAAGAAGTAACTTTGTTACGCAAGGTTATTTAGATTAAAAGATTTGGTTAAAAAATGTATAGAAGAACAATTTAACCTCACGTTATAAATAAATCAACCATACAAATCATAGAAGAAGGAAGTTGAAGCAGTGTTTTCAGTAAGAAAATTCTTCCAAATATTTATGAAATTAAAAACAAAAAGCGAAACAAAAAGATATTCACTATTCCGGCGCTATAATTATAATTTAAATCGTTAATTGATGAGCTTTCGATACATTCATAAACCTAAACAAAATACAAACGCATTAAAAAATTATCCCCTGCAAATCAGTGCGCGTGTTAGAAGTGAAACGTCCTTACCGATGCCATAAGTAAGAGGGAGGAAGAATATTGAAAGTCATAAAAATAATATAATAATATATAATAATAATAATAATATAATGGATAAAAATTAAATACATTTTTGATTTATTACTGAAGCTTGGACTTACATTATCTTCAATTGCTGTTTCTATAGGCGGTGCTGCAGTTATGAGTAAATAGAATACCATCAAAAATGACAGCAGCAATAAAATTACAAAATATTATTGGGTATTTTTCAGCGCACCAACTCATAAAGTCGGTCCTATTTTTTGTGAAAATTATGTATGTCACCTTCTTGAGAGTTTATTGTTCATGAAAAATATTGAACCTGCACATATATTCAATGATTAGAAAATATGGTATCAACGATCTTGCACATTCTAAGTGCTATATTTCGGAAAACCTTAGTTATAATGAAAAATGTCCAAAAGAAACGTTGATTGAAATGATCTTCTCTTTAATGCTTATAGGTAGAATTTTCTATTTTCAAAAAAGGTTTGTCCTTCCCACTTTCTTTGGGGTAAGTTTTCATGGGGAAGGAGAACATTAATTTAAAAATAAATGAAAAACTACTTTTGACTTCTTTCCATATTTCAAGGGTGAATTCAAATAGCACTTCTTGGTGATTTTTTATTGTTAAGCATCAACTATCATTAAGCACTAAAACCATGTGGGTACATTTGTTTCTTTCGAAACAATAAAATCAATAGCCTATTATAACAAAAACTCTTAAAAGGAAACTTTTCTTTTCTCTTACCCTTCCATTTCTGTTATCAAAAGTACAATTTGAAATACAGTTACATAATAATTGGCAGAAGACAGCAGGCTCATTTTATAAAAGAAAACCCGCTAATCCCAGCGCTTTATACAGTCAATCAAATCCATCGGTCGCGAACAACAGTAGTAGGTATCCCATTCAAATCAATATCATTTAGATGCCAACGGTACAATAAATTAATAAAAGTGGCAGGCAGACTACAGCTGAATAACCTGACAACGCGCACAACATAAATTGTCAGCTTATTAGACACAAGATAAACGACAACTAGTGATTAGCTACAGAAACAAAAATTTATCATGTACATAAATTTGAATGCACATAATATAGGATGTCTACGAATTTATTTAGTTCATAAACATGACCGCTGACATGCGAATTTCGTGCCAAAACATATTGCAGATAACCAGGTGAGAAAATTTATAAAATTAACTTACTTTGTCAATGTCTAAAAATGCTACGTCAGATCATATTCTTGATTTTGAATATTTTAACTACTGAAAAATCTAAGATTCTGAGAGAGATAAGAAAAAAAAGATGAAATTTAATAGAGGTCATATATTACATGCAGACGATTCTAGACATACGTTATGCGAAGTAATATTAAATAAGCAATATCAATAAAGAGCTAACATAAATATGTACCTACAATGACTTATAAACTTGTCCAACGATCGAAAGAAATTGAAAAATCTGACTTAACCAATGGTGCGTACTAAGCCCTACTGTGTTTTCTATATTCCTATACAATGCCATGAGAAGATGCATAGGAAAATGCATGATAATAGATAAATGAAGATAAAGAGAACAAAAAATACAATTATTCTATAATAATAGGGAAAAAATATCCTCTGTGACCATTAACGGGTGTGTTCGGATGATCAGTTAATGAGCGAACAGTAAAGGTGAGTTTATACAGTAAATAAAATAAAATTAAAAACTAACTAAAATAAAAACAAGAATAAGGGCAAAAGGATTGGTTAATACAGATGACTAAAATAAAATAAGAAATAAGAATGTGCCAATCAAATCACAGCTTATTTAACAAAAACTTCTGTGTTGTGTGTAAGTTGAGTGTTCTCTGATGTTCAGTCATGCGCATTTAGTGATGCTGCGAGACTGGTCTTGGTCTTGCAGTCTTGGTCTTGGTCTTGCAATTTTGCAAGACCAAGACCGAGACCAAGACCGTCTATGCAAGACCAAGACCCAAGACCAAGACCAATACTGGGATGCAAGACCAATACCAAGACTAACCTGGTCTTGGTCTTGGTCTTGCTGCAAGACTTGCGAGACTTGCAAGACTCTTGCAGTTCCGTAACCAAACACCAAATTGGTAGGAAACATATTATTTTACTCAATGATTAGATAAGAAACGCTAATAAATAACATAATTAACTTAATCTTTGAACTCCCTTATGATCGATCTTTATTTTACAGATTCTAAAATTATTGAATTAAAAGTTGTTGGGTGAAAAGCTAGTTCATTTTACCCTTCTAGGATTTCCGGATTTCAAAAAATTTTTAAATACCCTATACCTATACCGTAATTTCAACCATTCTAGGATTTCCCTTACCGAGCTGTTTTCAAAGAATCCCGACAGTTCGTAGCCAGGGGAAGGTAAACTACACGGTTTTTTATTTTTATTATTTTTTCTATCGCGCAGAATGTTTTAAGCAGACGTTAAAAATCATCTATAAATCTGATTTTTTTTATGAAATTTATCCAGTGGCCACTTTTGGAGATATTTGAAATTTTATATTGCCCTTATTTAAAACTAACTCAACTGAGATATTCACACGACTGACTTTTTAAATAGATACCTAGTTTTATAAATGCGCGTATTAAATCTCTAACTGTTTTTAATTTTCATTTTTTTGAAAAAGCTTTCTACAAAAATTGAAGTTAGTTTTATCAGAAATACTTTTGATCGCTTTCAGAAAATGGTACAAAACCATTGTAGAATGAGCAAGAGAATGAGTTATGAAATAGAAGTATAAAGTAGAAGTATGTAGTAAATGAGTGCTCTGTTGGGACGGATGATACCAAGAGAGCACAAGCTGACTAAGTCGCACTAGTAAGATACGATTCTCATATGTGAATGGTGATTATTAATTTATAAACTTTTACGCATCTCACTTGCCCTAACTTAATTCTAGGCACCTAGTTTTATTCTCATTACTTATTCTACATTACCAGGCGTGTTTGTTCTGGACAATGACAGTTTTTTTATACGGTCGATATTTATCCATTTCGAATGATAATATAATTATAGGCAATCTTATAAGATTATGAATTACATACTTCCCATACATATGCAGGGTTCTTCTTCATTTGGATTAAGCAATTACGGTTTAGAATCGCAACAACTTTTCACACTTATAAAAAGATCAAAATTTTTGCAAGAGTCTTGCATAGTCTTGCAAGTCTTGCAGCAAGACCAAGACCAATACCAAGACCATATATGCAAGACCAAGACCCAAGACCAAGACTAAAGATTTGATGCAAGACCAAGACCAATACCAAGGGTGCAAGACCAAGACCAATACCAAGACCATATCGGTCTTGGTCTTGGTCTTGCTTTGCGCATCACTGTGCGCATTATCAGTTTCAAAGAAAATAAAATAAAATAAGAGATAAAGATGAAAGTTGGCCATCTCTAGTTCTTATTCTTATGTCTTAACTTATTTCGTGTATAAACGTTCTCATGGAAATGAGCATGTTCAACTTTCTTATTCTATCTTAATTTGTTTCTTATTTTATTTTATTTACTGTATAAACTCTCCTGGAAAGGCAGCAATAGTAATCAAACATAATAAATGTTGGAATAAGAATTGTTAAATTTCCTATGAAATCAACATAAAAAAGAAGACTGTAATCTATAAACGCATATATTATGTAATAATAAAATAATTGTTATTTTCTTTATAATATCCGACGTGTCTTGTCTATGCCATTATCATTGATGATAGCAGCATATTGTAATTTATCTGAAATGAACATGTTTTAGATTTAATTCGAAGCTGAAGATTTTCATTTCAAAAAACGATTTAGTAAATTTTTCATAGAACATTCATCTTCTGAAAGACGGAATAAAAGACTACTTGCTTTAATTGAAACTGTTAAACAATAAACCGAAAATGATTCAAATATACACCAACGTTATGAAATTTACAAAAACATTCTAAGAAAATAAACAAAAACAAATCGTAAAACTTCCACTATGATAATCTTAGTACTAGTAACATTAAAACAAGAAATAAAAATACATAGTACCCATTAGTTATAAAGCAGACAGCAATAAATGTTCTCTAATTAAAGCACTCAAACTATTCAATAAACTGCCAAATGAATTAAGAAGCTTAGAAAACAAAAATTAGAAGAGACTAATGGAATAGATAATGTGCAATGTATGATTTCGATTTAAAAATTTGATTGTGTTTTTTAAATATTTTTACAATAGAAATTATTAATATTTTGAATATAAAATAAATATTCGTAGTTAGTTTCCTCAAGTGAATTATGATTCACTTTAGTTTTAAGCTTTTCTTTGTAATCAGTCCCACAAACAGGTAACTTTGTTTATCTCTGTGGGAGATGTGGAATTAATCCCAGCAGAAATATGTAAGCTTTTGTATTGATTACTGGTTTAAATAAATAAATAAATAAATTGAAATTCACATCATTTACAGAATATTTACTTTGCTTATAGCTGTAGCAATTTATCTCGTTCTAGTAATTTCCGAATGATTCAAACGAAATGAAATTGGGACTTAATGAACAATCCGAAAATCAATTTAATTCATTTTAAAAGGTTACTAAAATATTAAATTGAAATTCAAAAATTATTGTATGGATATATATACCACTTCGCCCAAAAAATTCGTATTGAAAACAGTTTTCAGAGCCTCTTACCCAATGTAATTAAAAGTCCACAAAGCCCAAAATGAACACTTCGCCCAAAACTCGTTGATGGACACTTCTTCCGAAATGAAAACTTCGACCAAATCTCGTTGATGGACACTTCCCCCAAAATGTCCACTTAGCCCAAAACCCTTTGGTGGACACTTCGCCTCAAATGTCCACTTCGCCCAAACTAACTGAAAGTCCACAAAGCCCAAAATGGCAACTTCGCACAAATTGTTTATTTATTTTGATCGAACTCTATTCGGGACCTTAGTAATAAGTTAATATTATAACAGTTTAAATTTTATTAGAAAAGTAGATCAGCATAAAATAATAAGAATTGTAATTCAACTTCAAATTAATCAAGAAAAAGTCACCGAGAAATTAATATAGAAGTTCATTCAATATATATAAATGATAAAGATATTATTATATAAAGTAAGAAGAGAGTTCACTTTATTTTTAAATAAAATTATATTATTTAACTCATAATACAGTTCCCAAGCAAGACTTAATTAAGATTATGTATTGATTATTTGCAGCCCATACATTACTGAAGATGACAGAGTTCGATCAAAATAAATAAATAATTTGCGTGAAGTGACCATTTTGGGCTTTGTGGACTTTCAGTAAGTTTGGGTGAAGTGGACATTTTGGGCGAAGTGTCCATCAACTAGTTTTGGGTGAAGTATCCATTTTGGGAATTGTGGACTTTTAAATACATGGGGTAAGTGGTTCTGGAAACTTTCCAGTATGAAATTTTCGGGCGAAGTGGTTGATATATCATTTTGGGCAAAGTGTCCATTGGGCAAAAAGTCATAACGTTTATGCATTTTTTCCTTGCTAATCAATAAGATATTTCAGCTCCGTGTTTCAGTATTATTTATGCAATTTCAGATGATACAAGCAAAGTGATGTTACCATGGCACACTTCCAATGAGTTTTTTTGGATAGTTCGATATGCAATTCTACTGCTTGGATTTAATGTAACCGTAGGCCATTTAATTACCACCCACATGGAACTTTTTTGTTGAAAAAATGTAATGAAAATTATTAAAGCATTATAATGTTAATTACATCACTCTGGATATTCTTAGAAATAAACCGGTTGTGGCTTTAAAACTAAATTTATTTTAGGAGTAAAAAATTTGAAAATAAGTTTTATGGCTTTTAGCTTTGACAAGCTGACTAAAAGCTAATGTTTTTCATCCTATGATGTATCAATTTTTGGCAACAACTGCTTTGGAAGTTCAATTTGAGTGAAATGTAGATATATCAAAACTGATGCATAAAACATTTGCTTATTAGATTGAAAAATAGATATATCAAAACTATTGCATGAAACATTTGCGTACTAGATAGTTTTGAATGACAGGGATAATTTGTCACTATTTTTTTGAAAAACGCCCAGCGTTCATAATAGTGTGCACGTTACTGAGTATTGAGACAGATAAGTTAGCATGCGACAAACGCGGTCATTCTACGAACTATCGCTACAACCGACAAATTTGCTTTTTTTCTACTAATCAATAACACTCACATTTGTCACTAGTAGCTTAAAATTTTGATCAGGAACGATAGTGCGGCTATTCCCAAGGTGGTATTTTTTTTTCGTCAATATCTATAAATAATAATAAGTAAGATTATTTGGCATGTTCAGGAAAATGAAAATAGTAGCTGGCGATCTAGATATAAGTTCGAAACAAAGCAAATGTATGGAGGTTTCGAAGTTAAGCAAACATCATGAAATTTTGAGATTAACATGGATGACAGAAAAGAAAAAACGATGGAGATCATTCAAAATGACAAGAACAAACTGCTTGGGGGAAAATTTCCAAGACCTAAGAGAAGAGCCTAGATGAAAAAGGCTAATATGCTGATAATACTTGAGTTCCAAAGATAAACTCAAATCAGGGAGATTGTCGAGCAATTAATAGTATTTCAGTTATTTGTTAGGCATTTTACGAAAAATCAGCACTTTTTTCCAGATTCAAATCAATCTAGGACCTATAATTTATCTATTTAATTCTTCATTATTAATCTATTATTAGAATTTATCTTCTTTTGATCATTTTTATCATTCTTTTACTAGTTTCATCTGTTGTACAGTTCGGCAAACTAATAGTTAGCTACGGCACATCGGTTCGGGGAAGCAACTTCACATAACTTTTCACTTCGATTAGTATCTATATAAAATCCTTTAAAAGCGAGTCTGAAACGCGTGGACAGGATTCTGCATAGGTTTTCTTTTAAACTTGTATATATTGAGTTTCTTTTTTAATTTAAATTACACATAATATAAAAATATTAAATTGATGTGTGCATAATATATTTTTTTCTGAATGTTCAAATATGTCACACAAATCCAACTACCAAAATCAGTAGGTGGGTACATGATACAATGTTTTCTTTGTATTTTGTAGTCAATAGGTATTTCTTTATTTACTTTATACGTCCATGACAGGGTCGTCTGTCAGTTCGAGAATTCGATTGTTTCCAGTTTCAATAGATTTGGAAATATCGATTAGTCTGTGACTATGACATAAAGAAATAGGTATTTTTCTATGTATCATGGTCTGTGATTGTGATGTGTTTACCCTAGAATTTATGAAAAACTTATTTAGCGACATCTGTTATAAATGAATAGGGGGAAAACGTGCATCAGATACACAAAACATCAAATTAATGGCAATTTGAATATAAAGTCGAGTCAAACGGTAGTTAGTTGTGTAAGAATATAAAATTGGGAAACAGAGAAACTTGTAGTTTAATTAAGCGTGACCAATTTATATATTTTTATGTGATGAAGATATCTGAAATCTATTCAACATCTGTCTTGACACCAGAATTCTTTAAATGTGAAAAAAACTCATAAAAAATATTCCCTTATATTGATGAAATTAAACTGGCATATAAAAGTATATGAAAGCTTTCAAGTCACAAGATAAACATGGATATAATGAATAAATTACCATCTAATAGATGCATTACAAAGTAACCGCATACGAATCTCTCATTATTATGATTATTTACTAATACATATCACGGTTGTATTTCCGACAGAATGGACTTCCACCTTAATTATAAAAATTAGTCATTTGATGATAAGAAAAATGTTTATTTTAACATGATAATATAGCTTTTATATCTTCGGATATATAAACAAAAAACGGAAGAGCTTCCTAGTTAGAGAACTTCGAAACACGTTTTAGATTGTTGAATTCAAAATAAAATTTTTATTCCATTACTTATGTACGTACATTTTTAATCTCATTATACATATACACAGGCTGTTTCAAATTTGACGCTCATCATTGGGATCTGAGAAACTATAGGAAATATGGAAATGGTTGAATTGGTGAAAAGTTGCGCATTATGTGCTCAACAATACGCCGTTTAGAGAGTTTGTAAATTTCGAGTAGTTCCGGAGACATCCGGAAGAAAACGAATTTTCGGAAAATCATTTTATTTTTTTCGTGGCTTTATTTCTTCATGAATTTCTAAATAAATAGCACATTTACATTACCACTTTTTTCACTCATTCCAATGGTGTTGATAGTTTTGTAATATGACGTTTCGTCTAAGTTGCTCTTTTTGTCCTAAAAATCCGAGAAATTAAATAAATTACTTCTATAAAGTAGTTGGCTTTTATTTTTCCAATCCGTGACACGTAAATGACATTCTGTAGATATTATTGTCAATTGCTGAGTCGTTGAAAATGGAGTTCTCCAATGAAGAGAATCGAGATATTACGAGAATGATAAAAACAGTGTGAATACATTGGAAGTGTATCTTAACATGTATCCTGATAGACGACAGTTTCAACCAAATTTGTCCAAATTAATGGACAGAATTCGCGATGGGTTTGGCTCGTTTGAAAAACTTAAGATTTATTATACCTCATTAATAATGATTTCTTCAGTTTTTTCATCCATCCTGTCCCCAGATTTTTGTCTGGGTTTTTTATAGGAACCATGCTCAGCTAAATTTCTATACTATAAGTTGAATAAAGTTCGGTGGGGTTGTCGTCTTTCGGGATACATGTTAAGATACACTGCCAATGTATTCACACTGTTTATTCTTGTAATAAAGTTTTATCATATCTCTTTTTTCATCATTGGAGAACTCTATTTTCGACGACTAAAGTTACCTACTTATTTTTATGAAGATTATAAATTCATATAATTGGCTCTCTTATACATTTCCAATTGAAATCAGGAACAATATACAGAAACCCGATAGCTCCATTCAATTCAATTCAAATAGAGGCTTTTATAAATCATTTGCTTGTCAAATATGTCTCATTATTTCAGAAAATGTATTACTTTAACTGAAAAACAATACTCATGAATATGTTATTACTAAAGACACTCCATACTATCAATCAATACAGAAATGGAAATTCAGATTCATACGCCAGTATTGTAATTATTTCGAATCCACTTTTAATATCGATTTTCTACTGGAATTGTATTACAATTGAGGTTCTTGTAATGTTATGGGATAATATGATACTCATATTATTCTAACAAAATTATTTAAAAGGCCTTTAAGAAGTCATTACGAAGTCTGGATATACATGCCTTGATTGACTTTTTAGTAAATATTTTAACAAATATAACAATGTTAGTAAATTGTTTGTTCTAAGTAGTTTTTGGATTTTCAGTCGAATAATTCGCAAAAGAGTAGCGGGAGTTGTTCATATTTATCATTCTAAAAGATTCTATGTCTAAAAAATTATAATAAAATTACTAACTCACTTTTCTCAAAAAATTTAATAGATTATGCCAGTTAAAGGCAAATAGATTTGAGCAAGATCTGATGACTATGAGTTCGACTTTTAACTCGTTAAAAAGTTAGGCAGATACTTTATATGAAATAAGTGTCTGAGTTTGGAAGTAACGACGACATGGATACAATTGCTCTTTTAATATAAATCAGAAATGTTAGTAGCTAATTACTTTTCTATAAATTAAATTGAAGGATTACGCCATACCTTTTAGACACACTAAATCAGATGTTGACCCGTTGACGCCAATTTCAAATTTAGAAACGACCTTCTATTCTCTTTTCGAATTATATGACCAAAAAAACTCTACTTCACTATACCCTACCCAAAATATGTGAAATTGAATAATGTAAAAAAATTAAAGTATTTGCAAAGAAACTTCCGAACTAGCACGTTCGGGAAGTATCCGATAAAATAGGTCAATCTACAACTACCAGCAACTCTTGGTTATCTATAAAAAAATGATAGTCAGGAATTAGTCTTTAAATTTCGAAATAACGATTGAAATTTTTTTTTTATCAAGCCTTAAAATTAAAAATTAAATAGATATTGTTGTGCTCTAAACATCCTTTGAACTAAACGATTTTTACTTCCCTCAATAAGGAAAGTATTGTATTCACGTAAACAATCGACCTCGATATTTTTGCTGATATTTACGTTTTGGGGTTCCTAGATCACAAAAATCATGGTATCTCAACTCCGTCGGTATGTCTGTCTGACTGTCTGTCTGTAGCCTGTCTGTAGTCTGTTGGCGTTGTAGCTCAATAACGGCTTGACCTAGGAGAACGAATTTTGGTATGCATATTGAAGGACTACCGGTGACGAAATGTAAGGGTTTTCGTTAATCATATAGACAGGGTGTCCAAAATATTAAGTCTCAATATAAGAACGGTAGAAGCGACAAGGTTGTTTCCATTTTGAAGCGGGGTTGTTTGTCGCGGGAAGTCATAGGTAAAGGCTTTTACCAATTTTTTACTTTATAGCATGTGGCATATTTGGATTTGAAGCTTTTTGAAGAGAAAACAATTTTTCTACAAAAAACAAAACCGACTTCAAGAGATATACATTGAAAAAATGCACTAATAAATAAAAAATAGTAATTTACTCATTACCTCATGTATGGAAAGTTTTTTGGAGCAATCCAATGTTGAATTTTCAAAAATTTACTGCCATCTTTCGATTAAAATGGGAGGCCTGTATCAAACGAAGACACAAACATGAAAAAATAATACATCCGCAATATATACCACCCCCTTTTATGATGTAGGTTAATAACTCTTACCAAAATCTGACCAGCAAAACTGTTGTTGGGGATGTGCCGGCATACAGCTACAGGCATTTGTGTACGCAAATAAGACACTGAAAAGTATTGCTGTGGCTAGTAAGACACCGTCATGCTTCATCATCTGTAAAAAAGAAAATTTGATTATTTCTCTACTTCTGACATATGTATATGTGTTTCTTCAATTTCCGGAGGTCGTACCTACAGTACGATGGGCCCCCATTTAATCAATTATTTGGCTTTAAAGGACCTGTTTCATTCACCCTTCTATGTACATTTGCAAATGTTTGCCTAGCTTCTGGTGATCTGCCATCAGCCATACCATAGGTACATGTAATGCATGTCTGCCATCTCCTCATTAGTAAGCACAACCATTTCTTTTTAAAATAACAATGCTGAGATATTTTAAGCACCAAATTAATAAGACGCGAGTTATTAGTAACAAAAATTACTTTTTTAAAAAGATTTATTTTATTACTCAAAAACAGTCTTATTAGAATTAAAACATAATCGAACAGAGTGACGTCAATAGGTGTGTAAAACTATAAGTGAAGTTAATTCACTTTTAAACATGTATACATAGGGAATAATTGTCAAGTAAGCGTCTAGACAGAATCATGCGACTCGGTAGAGTTTCTTGTAGATGCTAAACTCGCGAAGAGCCGAATTTTAAAACTGAACTGTCAAAGTAAATGGCAACAGAATTAATAATTCCTGTAGTCAGAGCCTACTACAATAAAAAGTAATAATTCTAATTCATTTATCAAAAGCCGTGACAATTGGTGTTTTAATATTTTGTAGGTAATTTCTCAATATCGTTGAATAAGACTTGAGCAAATCAATTTTTTTGGTGTAGCATCGACCACCATTAAACCTCAAAATAAAAAAAATAATTATAAGACTTAATATTTAGACCTTAGGTTAGTAATGCCAACTTCGTTAGCAATTTCCAATTAAATTCGTTCAAATGAGAATTCGCCCAAATGCGGTCGAACACTTGCCCCAATGCCCCATTATAAACGTTCCTCAATTCCAGAGAGTCTATCAACTTAATCTCCAGAAAAAGGTGGTTGGTATACTGCTCGATTTTCATTCTGTTTTTATTATTTTCCTACCACTACTTCTGTGATAGTTAAAATATTAGATTTTTATAACAGATGCTTCAGAGCTCCCTGAACCACATGTCTGTATGTCCGTCCAACTATGTTGAGATTATATAAAAATTGATGGACAAGTTTTATTGATTTTATTTTTTGTTTTGTAGGGAATAATAGCGCTCGCTCGTGACAGAAGATGGAAATCATGCTTGTAATAGATACTGTACAATATCCATATAACGTGTTTTGCTCAAGACTGTAGTAAGAAAACGCTTCTGTGTATTTTGATCTAATCTGCCTCAAGTATTCTTCCGAAAGACTCTAACCGTCAACAGAACGGGCCTCTCTGAAAAAGCAGATAAAAAGTTATTCTCAAATGAAATTACTTCATATCTGTTCAATCAAATCCATGCTAAACGGTTTCTCTTACAAAAAACTTGAATATGACCATTATTTTGTTGTTGTTATATTTTGATTGGATGATTGTCATATTGGTGGGAATAAGCTTGAAAGTATGAAAGTCGTATGAATGGATGAGCCCGATATTTTTCAAGGATATTTGCACGATTTGCATAAGAAACGTTCTCTGATTTTGATGATTTCTTTTTCATCTGAAAGAAGAATGCTGAAATGCTGGAAGTTTGCCCCATACCTATTACAATTTTAATTACATAACATGTCCTTTCTCTGCAAAACTTCCCTCAGAATAAGATAAAATAGATCATTTTCATGAAAATTAAGATCGGACATTTTTTAAAAATTGGAGTTAGAGCACAAGGAAAGAGCGAGATTGTTGCTGCTATATTTTGAAATCACTTGACTGCTTTTATTAGATGGTACTGTGAAAAATACAAAATAAGATTAATTAATTAGTACTATATAATATTTACTTTTTATGTTGGCACTAAAAGCCATCTTCTACAAGGTGACGCAAAAGTCACCACTCTATCGGATGGTTATAATGTTATAATTTTTGCAAATGGCAGCAAATGTCAATTTTGTTCTGAAATTTGGGAATTAAACAGATTCAAAATACACGTCAATAGGACATATAATCGTTGAATTTAAATGATATCATAATAAAGTGCATTTTAGGTGCTATTTAGGTGTGCAAATAATAAATTAGGTGTAGTTATGATTTTCGGAGAATTAATGAAAATCAATGGGTCTGCTAGGTTTTTAAAAGCTAGCAGAATTTGAATGATATCAAAATTAAGTTCTTTTTAGTACTATTTAGGTGCGCAAATAATAAATTAGGTGGACAAACGATTTTCGGAAAATTGTTGAAAAACAATGGGTCTGCTATAGGTATTCAAAATCTAGCATACATGCCTTTCACGATATTCTTTTTTTCTATTATTGTGTAAGAATTAAGTGTTTTTGAAATCCTTTATGATTTATTTGATAATACTAGAAATTACAACAAAAAAACATAGAATAAAATATTTCGGGGAAAGATTTTTTCTCAAACTCTGGGTCTGCCAGGTTGACATATCTTGCTAGGTCTACCAGCTAAACATTTTTCAACAGAATTGAAATTGAGTGATTGCAAAATTAGGTGCTTTTCAGGTATTATTTAAGTGCGCAAATAATAAATTAGGTACACAAACGATTTTCGGAAAATTGTTGAAAAATAATGAGTCTGCTATAGGCTTTCAAAATCTAGCATACATGCCTTTCACGATATTCTTTTTTTCTATTACTGTGTGATAATTAAGTGCTTTTGAAATCCTTTGAATTATTTGATAATACGAGAAATACAAAAAACATACAATAGAATATTTCTGGTAAAGATTTTTTTTCAAACTCTGGGTCTGCCAGGTTAACATATATCTTGCTAGATCTACGAGCTAGACATTTTCCATCAGAATTGAATTTGAAAGATATCAAAATTAAGTGCTTCTCAGGTGCTATTTAGGTGCGCAAATAATAAATTAGGTGCACAAACGATTTTCGGAGAAAGAGAGAAGAAAAACAAAAGATCAGCTAGGTTTTTAAAACCTAATAAAACTCTCTATTATGATATGTTTTAAGTGCCTTTGGAAAGTTCTATTGCTCCCCCAAATATTATATTTCCAAAGAGAAACATTTTTGATCGGTCCAGTACCTAATTTTTACTTTATCGAATAAAAAAACATCAATAAACTTTAATATTATATTCTCAATATGATAATAATAATATTTATTTTAGGTTTTTTACTGAGTACTTATATAATTTTTTCAACTGTTCTATAATTGAATAAATGTCGGTAGGTTTGTCATTTTGTATAAACAATGAAATTGTTTTATTTTGTTATTATTTCTTACATAATCTTATTAATCAGTTTCTTAAATTTTCTTATAGAAAATGTTTATTGAATTTGTCTTGTTAAATAAAGAAATAAAAATAATCTATTTAATTTATATAACAAAAAATATTACCAAGCCAAGAACATAAATTTAACCACGTAAAAAACAGAAATAAAAAATCTTGAGACCTGATAGGTCACATCGTTAGATTTTCTATAACGTCTAGTCCTTTCGGCTAATCATAATTATTCAAAATAAACCCAGAGTTGATCATGTATTGTGCCTGATTAAATATATCATAAGATAATTTTTCTTGTCGGAACCAAAAATTTGAATGTTAGATACTTATAAAAAATATGGAGATCTATATTGATATAGGCTCGGATACAAGTATTCAAAACAGCATGGTTGAAAAAATTATGTATCTTGAATAAATATTATTAATGAAGTATGACTTTATATTACGTATAAAACTGATACATCTTTATCAATGACTGTTTGTGGTAGAGGAGGATTTTAACTGGAGGAATTTCTGCACTCAATGTGCATTTAATTCACATTCAATTCCTTCCGCTTGAAGGCCATTGCTTCCGAGCTTTACTGTTGGGAAAATCTCAGGATGCCAAACCCAAAAGAAGAAAAATAAAATTATATGATTAATTAAAACAAAAAATAATTTCGTAATAGATATGTCCGCTAGATTTTGAAAAACTAGCAGACTCATTGTTTTTCATCAATTTGCCGAAAATTGTTTATGCACCTAATTTATTATTTGCGCACCTAAATAGTACCTGAAAAGCACCTAATTTTGATATCACTCAAATTCAATTCTGATGAAAAATGTTTAGCTGGCAGACCTAGCAAGATATGTCAACCTGGCAGACCAAGAGTTTGAAAAAAATCTTTCCCCGAAATATTCTATTTTATGTTTTTTTCGTAATTTCTTATATTATCAAATAATTTGTTAAGGATTTCAAAAGCACTTAAATAGCACTTAATTCTTGCCCCATAATTAAAACAAAAAAAAATCTTGATTGACTGGTCTGCTAGCTTTTAAAAACCAAACAGACCCATTGTTAGTGCACCTAATTTATTATTTGCGCACCTAAATAGCACCTAATTGATTGATTGATGACTTGGGTTGGCCAGGTTTATAGAGGTGCTTAAATTTAGGCGCAGAATAAAATCTGATGGTGGCCACTTGGCCGATATAATTTTCTCGACTCAATAGCCAATAATTCCAATAATTTAGATATCAAATAAATACAAACCAAAAGCAGAACTATTTTTTTTTCATTTATAAAAAATAAAGTCAAAGAACAACGGGTGACATCTTTTGCGCCACCTTGTATATCAACCTTCTTATAACTGTACATTTTCAAAATTGGTATTCTATCCATATAATAAAATTGGTCCTGTTTTTTAATAAAAAAATATTTTCCATTTTCCTAACAACCATCTCAATAAATTTACAAAAATACGCTCACAAATAAATGAAAGCTTTTAGCTATTGTTACCTATACCTTCCCTAATATTCATAGATAAATAAGTAATGATGACAAAACTTGTTATATTTATATAAATACCTGTAATACCAAATAATTTAACAATACTTACAGTACATAAAGGAGCATATTACAGCACTAACGATTATGTTATGAAAACCATAAATAGATTCTATTTGGCTAATTTCTATGCATAACAGCAGCTAATATAAACTAATGAATACAACTTTTAATTGCAACACTTAGAATTATTCACACTTAATTGAGTAATAAAATCTAAAAACACTCAACAATATGATGTGGATTAAAATTTACGTCCACGCAGTCTAATTAGTATTAATTATATAGGCTTTTTCATATCCAATTAACAAGTTGCATTTGTTTATTTACACTTTGAATGGAAAAATTATATTGTGTTTTTTTTGAAGTTCAATATCTTGAATACGTTATTTGACTTTATTAGTTAGATGGTTCTTGAGACTAATAAGATATAATTAATGGAATAATTTCAAAACAACTTAATGGTTTTAGTATACCTATACCGGATAGCAAAAGGTTTTTGTACAATATGTCTCGAAAAATATTCACACAATACTACCACATATTCCTGAGATCATGGTTTAAGAAAATTGACTTCAGTAAAAAGGTATTTTGCGCGCTATCCCATATTAAAATTATAGAAAATATCTGACTATAGAAGTTGAACGTCTATTTTTTATTAATTTATTTTTCAAATTTCTGCGCCAGAGGATAGAAAAGAATTCAAGTATTTCTAAAATTTTGATAGAACCTTGTATCAACTACTTAAAAAATATTCTCGATAAGACTTGATATCTCTAATAGTTTTTGCAAAATTTTAATTTCAATATATCAGTGGTTTTTAATTAAAAAATTGAATCACAATTTACGGTTAAGTGGAGACCAGATACTCATATACATTTATGTTTTCTGTCACTTGAACTTCGGATAGGCATGTGGAACAGTTACACAAACCTCTAAGCTTTATCTACTCGATAAAGACAAGTCTATTGATTCCTTGCGGCAAGACAACGAATATGTCTAATGTCAGAAATATTATATGCATGTTTGATAAATCTGTGGTTATCTGCCTAACGTAAGTATCCTGTAATATGTTTGGTACGGTTCAAATCAAATGAAGTAGTAAAATACAATGTAACAATGTTTACTACTCTTTGTCCGCTTTTTGTTTAAAAACTTTTATATCAAATAAAAACTACTTTAAACTTTTTTTAAGAAACACACTTGTTATAACATGCTTTCTTTCTTATTGAATAGCGAATGTAGAATACATATTTTGTATTACTACCTAAGTAACATGTCCAATCAAAATTTTATAATGAAATTATTTTTATAGAATGACGTAGAAATGGAAAATATTAAATTAATATTTTTTTGTGTTTTTCATAATTTGGATATTGTTTTATTTGCCCTGTTTAACAATATCACTGTATCAAAATTCCATGAAAAATTTGAAATTCATAACAAAAGAGCGTTTTCAAAAATAAAACTTCAGAAGCGTGTAGCCCCTAAAATAACTAACTTTGTCGTAAGGTAAGTTTATGTAAATCAATTTATTTTGATGTCTGGAATATGTAGTGCCTTTTTGTTCAACACCTTCTAGATACACCCTGTATATGTACTTCAAATTATTGCTATGTGACATCAGAGGAAATTTGTAAACTCTGTCATAGCTCTAAAGATATGAAGTGAAAAAAAACAATATATGGGTTGATGAATTTGTTAACACCAACAATAATTGATATCCAGTTATTCTCAAGAGGATACTAAATTTCTCAAGATTCTAAAATATGTATAAAATTTGAGCAATAATACGAAAATCCTCTTGACGATAAACCGACTGAACATTTTCGCCCGATAAGATTAGTCAATGAGTTGAATTTATTGACTATCTGGACAGCTAAACATTTTTAATTCTCGACTTCTTAAATGAAATTTGAAATGTATTTTTTGCATTTTAACGCACCGAGATTTAACAACAACTTCTCATAGTGTTCTGTAACGTAGCTTGTTGTTCCAATTCAACATTTACTTGCTTATGTAATTATGTTTGAATTGCATTAGAATAAATTGCAACTGGGAAGAGAAAATGTTCAATTAAATATTACTTTTTCTCACCTACAAATGGTCCGTTAAAGAGGATAATAGAGAAGTTGGCTCGTTGTTAAGAGCTTTGTTTCTTTAATCTTTTTTAAATAATTCCACTGTGGTTTGTTCAAGATATTTTTCAGTTTATAATTTTACAGATAATAGCTAGGTATTATTGTCCAAACGCAGCGAGTTTATTATGTGTAGATAAACAGACCTGCTGAGATATTTTTCTTTGTGGTACTTATTGCAAGCAGTTTCTACAATACTATGAATTTGCTTGTAGGAAAACCCATATAAATATGTTTCAAAATAAAATGAATTCATCTCTGAAAATCATTTTTTTTAATTTCAGAGCTGTTTATTTCATACTTGAAAGTTTACCAAATTATAAGTAATATTGCCTTGTATGAAAAAGAGTCTCATAATAAGAATTTTGAAATTAAAGTATCAGCAACAAAATAAATAATCTCTATTATGAAATAGATCTAAATCAGAGGTATGGATTTTATTTATGTCATAAAGTTTTCAAACATCCATGTACTGTCGAGTTTAGTAGCACTAGTAATTCATTAACCGGAATCCTTAGGTCAATACGAGTATATGTCGTTAGAGTAAGCGTTTGAAATCTTGGCGCCTCTGGAAATTAATTGCCGACAAGTTGACATAATCTCGGGAACTATTCATGTTCCCTAACGGCTCTTTTATTTAATCAAAATGAGATAATAATGACTTTGATTCCCAAGCACGATGACCCGAAAACAAATCTGATTATACAACCGCAATAACCACAATGATTGAAAATAAACTACAAAGTTGAACCTGGTGTTTTGTTTTTTTTTATACATTTCAGTGTGTTTCTGAAAATCTTGTTCTTTGAGTTATTTACAATTTTCTATTATATGATTCGATAAACTTGAACAAAAATTTCAAGAAAACCCTTAAACATACACTTTATCGTTAATAATTGAGACAAAATTATTAGGTTAGTCATTGTTTGGCTTCGTCACTGACGAATCAATTCTATGAACTTCCAAGAACATTCTGTTCATCTCTATTCATATTAGTTAATGTTTAAAACTTTTCCCATTGATTCTGTATAAAATACGAAATCGACCATTATAAAAGTTGAACGATGATGTTCTTATAAAACAAAACAATGAGGGAAACGAAGTTATGAAGAAATTGGTCTCAATTCCAATAGTTTCCTCAGATTCCAATTTCGACAAAAAGTTTTCATATATATTTTTAGTTGAAATGAATTAAATTAAAATAAGGTAGGTATTTACAAATAACTAGTTGATTCATGTCATAGATATGTTGGGTAGGAAGAGTCAAATGGAAATAGATTGAAAATAAGCCGTCATATTCTTTTTTCAATAAATATAATGTGAATAAAATCAATCAATTTATAAATAAATCATAAATATTTTAATTCGCATTGTGGGTGGAACCAATGAAGATAGATATTACACAATCAGTAGATACGTCGCGCGGGATGAATAACAATTGTATATAAAAAGTCGTAGATATAAATTTTAGATATTGGTGAAACTACATTAATTTCATAAAAATGTATAGAAATAATATTAATTCATCGGCCTTTTTGTATGTATACTTCTGAACAGGCTTCCTCTTCACGGCCTGAACCTCGGCCTTAACAGAATTGTCACCGAGGCACGAACTCCTGAAAGGTTGCAGATGAAACTCATAGAGACAATAATTACTGAATGCAGTCGTGGCATGAAAGAAACAACTTCATTTTATAATATAACAACAAGACAGTAGGTGTATGGAAGCCTCAAAAACACAAAGTTTTTAGGTCTCTACTTAGACCAATTTTTAACATGGGATAACTATTTGCAACATGATATAATTAAAAAAGTAAATGCAGATTTTTTTGCAATATTTAAACTTTAAAAAACTCTCTGTGTTTATTCTTCTGCAATACACTGCAACCTGTCTTATAATATAGCTCTGTGTGGTAATACTCCAAATGCAAAAGAAATATTTATCGCCCAAAATAGAGAGTTGAAACTTAATTACTTCCTAGTATGAAGTTATTGTAATGGTTCCGATTATCCGAAATTGTAATTTTGAGAAATCTCGACGTCTTAAGATACCCAAAGTCATATAAAATGATTTTTAAGAAGATGTATATGTGTCCGGTTTTGTGGGTACGTATGTACGCTGTATGTAGTGATTTTTGACCTATGAACCCAAACGGAGGAGGTATACAATTCGACAGTTGTATACAGTAAACGTACTCCCATTTTGATGATTTTTGATTTATTTGAAAGGGAAGACTTGAGAAATGGTCCCATATTCGTAAAAACTTAAATCCGAATCTCCTTCCCTTCAAAAAAGGGGGGATGAAGCGGACATTTTTTCTCGAAAATCAAAAATCTGAGTTGGCAGAATTAAAGATAAGACAATATCCCGAACATTTTTTCAAAAAAGTTACAGTTTTCGAGTTACAGCGATCTTAAAATCTCAGATATGTGTATTTTCGATATGTGGAGGGGGCATTTTCACATGAAATACCAGATTATTTGTAACAACATATATAATGAACATAGTTTCCTTAGAGTTACGGTTTTCGAGTTACAGCGTATTAGTACTATCCGACGCGATGTTTTGAGAGTTCTACATAATAACGAGTACAGGCAAATAATATACGTGGGTAATAGGATAAGTACTATCTTCTTTGAACGTTCAACGATTTTCGTGACTAAAGTTACACTCAGAATAGTAATAAATAAAAAAAATGGACCGACGTTATTAGATGGTGCACTGAAAAATACAAAATAATATAATTCTATTGGTGCATGCATTATTTTTGTTTTCTCAAAATATTTAATGAGCCCAAGTGTTCAAAAACATTCTGTAAAAAGCATTGATTTGCCAAGAAAATTATCAAAAACATTTTCATTTTTCTATTTCATATAATTTCCGAAATACCGATGCATCCACCCATTTTGGACACACATTATATTATTCTGTGACATTGTAGCTCTCAAGCATATTAGCTGATTATTCCAGGAATATAAAGATTATTCTAGTTGATGAGATAATGTAGGTAAAGATTCGACATGAGATTCAGTCCAATAATGTGGTAACCTAGACCATTGCCATAATACTTAGTAGTAATCAAGGCAGTTGGATTTATACCATAAACCAACCCAACATAAACAACCAAATTATAAGCTGGAAGAAGGCTGAGATAATATAATTTATTTAAACAATTATTCAGAAAGCAAATTAAACCAATATGTGCTTAATCCCTTAATAAGGTTCAAACAGGTTGTGAAGAAAATTTTCTTATACGTATTCTACAAATCTTCAAAGAACACTTACTGCATAACACCATCCATTCTGTAATAATCTGCAGTCTGCTGTATCCGTCAGACGACCGTGAATCATGATAATTTGTGTCCATGACGGCTTAGTAGGTCAACTGATTTATGTACTAAGTAAAGCCTTATGATTTCTTCGGAATTGATAGGAATATAAAATAAAACCTCCTTCACGACACACATAGAAATACATACGACCAAGATCTGACTTACATAGTGATTTATTCATCTACCAATAGATATCAAACGCATTTTGCTCTGCTATGAGAAAATGTCAAAAATGGTAGATTTATTATGCAAACAGCAGAAACCTCACACGCTTCAATATCTCTATCCTAAAAAATGATATACATAGATAGTGTTTGACTTTCAGAAACCAGTCTCGGTAATATATCATTCAAGAACTATTTTAGTAGGTACAAGCATATCCAGCAGGAATAATATTTATAATATAAAACCTACAGTACGGTTTATAAAAATATTCTGTTGTCGTTTTCATATGATCAAATTCAGGGGAAATAATTTTAAGACGAGCAAAAAAGTTTCATTCAGTCTCTTAACAGTACCTTCCTAATAATTGTACAATCACTTGATGATCAAGTCATTAGTTATAAAATATTTAAATTCGATCCATACATATATGATATTTTCAAATAAGCAACGCGGAACTTATCAGTGACTATCTTATAGACCTTTTATGGAAATATTGACTTTAACAACCTACAAGTAAAGAATATAACCGAACTAATCACAATTCAAGTTATTTTTTTTTATTTTTTTATATAAAACTAGCTGTTACTCGCGGCTTCGTCCACGTTACCTGCCAGTGAAAATCCCGTCGGAATTAGTTTTGCCGTTACGGGATTAGCCGGAACAGACAGACAAAAATTATAAAAATTGTTGTTTTGTTATTAATGACATATATACTTGCATATGCAATTAGTTAAAACCTGTTATTTTGATATTACAAATAGACACTTTGATTTTCATATTCGTAAAAACTCAAAGCCGAAATCACCTTCCCTTCAAAAAACACACCCGAAGGAGGTGGAGGGAACAATTTTGTGAATTTTCGCTATGTGGAGGGGGCAAAATTGAAACTCTGAGGCAACCGCATCATGGACCAGATTATTTGTAGAAACATTTATGATGAACATTTTTTGCTTAAACGGTTTTTGAGTTACAGCGGAGGTAAAATGCTAAAATCTAAAATAATTATGTATATTTCCGCCGCGATGTTTTGATATCTAAATCTAAATAATAACAGGAAGTACAAGCAAAGAATATACGTGGATAATAGGATAAGTACTATCTTCTTTGGTATTAGTGAACGTTCAACGATTTTCATGACTAATGTTATACTCAAAAGTGTTAAATAAAAATTTCTTACATAAAATTGGACCGACGATCTTACTGCAACTGCACAACTTCAAAAGTAACATATTCAATAGAATTAATATTATTTTGTATTTTTTAGTGCACCAACTAATTTTTTGTAAATATATTTATATTTATAGATATTCTGGAACATGAATATCAAAACAAATGATAACTTTATCCAATATTTAAGGTTTTCAGCGGATAGAATAAATATTATTTTGAGCGGCTTTCCAAAAGAAGGAGGTATAATAGTAGGGTTGTTTTTTTTATGTACGTAACCTCGGTTCTCTTAGTGAACGTGCATGTATTGATGATTCTTTTTTATTTGAAAGAGGACGATTGAGAGATGGTCCCATTTTTAAATTTTCAAGGTTTCATAAACCTTCTTCGAAGAAACTCTTCGAACGCTAGATTTTTTTAATCGAAATTATCGTATGTTAATTTTATAAATCACATAATTTCGTGATTTATTTGTAATAAATTTCACGATTTTGTAGCTAGGTCTCTAAGAATGAAAAAAAAATCATACTTATTTCGTAAGCATATGTTAATAATTGGATATATTAATACAATAATGTAATATATATCAGTATAAATTAATTAACGACCCTTTTGTATAACCAAGAGGCCTCTGTAACTTTCTGTTTAAGTGTTTCGCAAAATTTTAACATTGCCGTGGCCGGTTGGGCGAGTGATCTGGCTGTTAGTTAGCTAGGAAGCAGGATCCGTGTATCGAATCCTCGTTGGGAAAGAACATACTTTTTTTTATCAAAATTCCTTTTTTTGTTAGGTATAATAATGATGTTTGGGATTTGGAACTGTTGGCGTAGATACAATAATATAAAAAACAGAGAAATATCACAACACACCAACAACTTTATTAATTATTGTCACCCGACAATTGTTTCGCCAACAAACTTGGCATCTTCAGGGGTAAACATGTTACTGAGTTGTTGAGTAACAGGTTTAACCCCGAAGATGCCAACTTTGTTGGCGAAACAATTGTCGGGTGACAATAATTTATAAAGTTGTTGGTGTGTTGTGGTATTTCTCTGTTTTTTATATTAAGGTATAATAATGATAATAATAATATTCCTTTATTTTCTCATTTAAATACACACAAGATATATAAATGTATACAAAACGTCAATAATATATGTAGTTACTTTACATTACAGCTATTACAATTTTGTCTGTTTATATTATCTAATAACTACATAACTTTCTTTCAGAATTATTCAGAAAATAATAATTAGCTATTTGAGTAGTTTATTGATAAAAGGCTTACAAATAATTTATTTATGAACCATTAACCACGATCACTAAGAATAGTGAAATAGATAATTTTTGAAAAAAAAGCTCGAACCATCTTTAAGTATTGTTGCACTAGAAAGTATGAAATTTTGATGTTGGTGCAAAGTCTCCTATACCTTATAATCATCTTCTGGCACCACCTTCGAAATTTTCATGATTTCTACATTATCTGTTGTTATTTCATATTCGGTCCTAGTTTTTTTCACTATTTTTATCATAATCATCCAATGAGAGGGGGGCTACTGAATTCTCATATCTATTATCTGGTGCCGACTATTACGACTAAAATTTAGTATTGCGAGTAACACTGAATGAACTTTTTATAAATCAAAATTAGAAGCAATCTACATATAAGTTATATTTAATAAAAAAGATCGAAATAGGTAACGATGCAACGTTCCAAAAAGTAAAATATTGGAAGCAGGTGAATCCGTTGAGATGTTCGTTCTTTTAAAGCTTCTGTTTATAAACAACTAAAATAGAAATAGATATGCAGCATTTCAGATGATAAATTGTGTATCTATTTTTAGATTCAATCATTCACAATTTTATTCATAATACCTACGATTCAAATAACAATTCAAACCATTTTATTAGTTTCATTTTTGTCCGAGTGGGAAGCTGATATTTTAAAATAGATAAAATTTAATTGTGCGTAGATTTTTTTGCAAATATACATCTTTCATACCAATAATATGAACTACTGCAAAATATTATGAGAAACATTTGCTTCTATTATAAAGCTGAAAATAAAAAAAATAACTAGAAAAATATCTACTGAACATCATGATGTTCGTAATACTTTGCTGAGAATATAAAAATGCTTAGAAAAAAATAGCAACCCTAGAAAATTGTGAGTTGCCTGTTCAGAATTTGTCTACATTTTTTATGACTTGTCTACGGACATTTTTTTCTTCAGCAAACATACCAATAAAGTAAAAGCTTAAACTTACTCTAAAAAAATAGTATTAGTAGAATATAAATATATTTCTTTTCTAGTTTAAATATTGAAGAAATTTTGATGCGAAAATAAAAATAACTATTCACTATTCAGGTATCAATAGTATTCAACTATACTCTTCGAAAATACGAACTTTTTATGTTTCATACTTTTGCTATTTTCTGCCGATGGACCGACTTTGGATAGATAGATAGAAGGCTTTTAGCACCAACTTCGCAAGTACCAGCACCAATCAACTTAATATTATTTTGTATTTTCCAGTACACCAACTATAGAGTATGTCCAATTTTTTTTTATATTTATCTCACACTTTCGAGAGTAACATTAGTCATGAAAATCGTTGAACGTTCACTAATACCAAAGAAGATAGCACTTATCATATTATCCATGTATATACTTTGCTTGTTAGTTTCTATTATTCTGAGATCTAAAAGAATCGCAGTGGAAATACACTTATTTGAAATCTAACACTGTTGTAACTCGAGAATCGTAACTCTATGGAAAAAAATCCGTTTGAAAGTTTTCGTATATTGTCCTATCTTTAATTCTGCCGTCTCTGATTTTCGAATTTTGAGAAAAATTGCCACCTCCACACCCTTTGAGGCAGATTTTGGAGGAAGGAGATTTCAGATTAGACTTTTTTAAATAAATAAAATTTCTCAACACCTCTCTTTCAACTTAATCAAAAATGATCAAAATCGGAGTATAATTACTAAATCCAGCATGCGCACTTACCAAAAAAAGCTCAGTCGAATTGAATACCTCCTCCGTTTGGGTTCGTCGGTCAAAAATAAATTACAAGAAGGTCAATCACGCCCTGAGTATGGGCGTAAGCAAGCAAGTTACTCATGTACAATACATGTAATTATTCATTATTCCGAAAAATGTTATAGAAAGAAACATTTCAAAGAACACTTAAAATAAGAATGTTAACACATAAAACTATAACTTTGATTAATTCTGCGGGAGAACATCTCGGGAATGTTTCTCTTTAAACATAAATTATGTCCATCCATTTGTTGTTTTAGTTTTTCTTGTATTATTTTTGGGTGTAAGGCTAGTCTGAATTACTTATATAAACATATAATCAATACTGGAATTGCATCTCAGAACTTGAAGGCGTAACAAGGCCATGTAGAAAATTGAATATCCTAAATTTTTGGTAACAATTTGTGTGGGTATGAGAGTTCTGAATTACTGTGAAACTCCGCCTTAAATAACATGTGTTCAAACTCGCATTTGAACGCTTATCTTAAATTTGGAAGAATATTCACAAGAATATGGATATTTATTCAATCATATTATTTCTACGTGATTTGTTGTAGATAGGGATTATGTTCTACACTTTCTTAATTTTACAATGCATTTTATATTTTAAGCATTTGCATATGAACAAATTTATTCATTGGCTGTTAATTATACCAATGAAGAAAAAATAGACATGATAGAAACTTACTTTGTAGTAGCCCACAGAAACTCTAAGGCGGTTGCGGAAATTTATGAAAACAAATTTCCAGAACCGCATCAACCAAACGCAAGACATTTATGGATCTGGTACTAAATTTGCTGAATTCTGAAAGTTTTGCAAAACCTAGTAATCCTAAATATGCTGTTGAAAATGAGGAGAGAATTGATGCTGTGTTACAATATAATAATAATATAATACAAGCGAGAAAATGCCAATATTTCCATGAACATTTATGCACTGACGAAACTCGATTTACCAATTACGGAGTTTTCAACAGGCATAACCCCCAAAACTCAACACACAATGAAGGTTCCAAACAAAACTTGGATTTAATGTTTGGTGCGGTATAAAAGGTAAATCTAAAACGGGATTTACATTTAAAAATTAAATTATTGAAATAATTATTTTTAGGAAATCAATTAGTTGAACCAATAATTTTTAGAACAAATAATGGTATAATTAACAAACATATTTGAAAACAATAACAATTTAACGGAAATTAAATTAAACAAACAATAAGCAATTAGCGAAATGAAGATAATAAAATCTAATGAAAACAACACAGAAGACAGTTCAAATTAAACAATCTGTATTATGACAGTTCTAATACGACATATTGTTGACTCACCTACTAGACCAAATTGAACAAAGCAGCAAAAGTAATTATGTGGAAAGAAAATACCATGTGGTGATACATTTTTGGAAAGGGAATTAACAATTCTATTCAATGCAATAAAAATCCAATATGGTGTCCATAAGAAAAAACAAAGTTAGAGTGGTTATTTCAGAAACGAAATGAGATATTCTTTTGTTTTATTTTTTACAGTAAAGACCTTAAAAAAGTGCCCATAGAATGTCTAAACCACAATACTCTATGTTCTAAAATAATGGAGATACGGGGGACTGCCAAAAACTCGCCATTTTGGTTTTTCACGATTTATTGAAAACTAAAAACAATTGACAAAATGTAATAGCAGTTCTGAAATGGTAATAGGATCATGAGAAACATTGCCAATTTAACCGATTTTGTAGGTCTTATAATAACCGACATAGCAATACATGCAGCACCAACCTGGGACACAGTATATATCTATTATATGAAATCTATTTGTCGCACCTTCAATCTCTCAAATCATTAATTTCGAACTTAAAATCAGAAACTGTTGTATTTATTAAATACAGTATGACACAGATTATTTACGATTGATCGTAATTCACAATTTTATATCATTTCACGTCGCTCAAAATCACAATAAGTAATAAAGTAGAGATTACCGTAAATTTATTTTTCCTGGAATACAAATCATATAAAGCAGTAGTTACATAAATTATTATTCTTTGAAATTTACTAGTTGATTTTATATTTTATAGCTTTTTTATATGACAATATAGTGGATTATGATATTGAATAATAATGAACTGTTATTTATTTCAGGTAAGCTCCAATTATTGCTGAAATAGTGGTAAGCATTTATGAATACGAAAAGTGTCTTATTCAAAATGAAAGTGTCGAATACTTTAATGAATATTTCGTTACCTGAAGTAAATTTTTCTTAGATATTTAAAACCATTCGACTATATGGTACCTATCAAAGTTTACAGAATACTTACTATCTGTAAACTTTGATGGTTGTGAGCACATGAAAATTTAGCTTGGAAGCGAAAAATAATAGAAATCTTTTATTATTATATACATTAAACTATGATAATATAATCATAAATTAAGATAATTAGCTTATTATATATTTTTTGTATGTTACTTGCCAACCGCTGTCCAAACCTGTAGTAGCTACGTAAGAACAGTCTTGAAGTAGGGTCTAGTTTTCGGTAATACGAGTAGATATTTCGATTAGGTGCTTAATAAGTCTAGAAACCTATTTTCAGCCATCTCTTTGCCTTTCTGTCTTTCTATCGGTGTCATGATTATCTCGAAAACGGACTAACCGATTTTCTTCTTTTCTTCGTGTTCTGTTCAAGATTGTAAGTCGACTTTATGCAACTTAAATTATTGTCCTGGTAACCCTTGACCATCCTTTCAAGGCGCATCTCTGGGAAAATCAACCAGAATGTTATGCTTAAATGTAAAGTAATATTTTTCACGTAATTATTCATACTTTGGCTAAACGGTTCGGCGAGAACATTCAAAGTGACCATTGTTATTAGTATCCGCAAGCGCAAAATGTATGATTGCATAAGTCAATGATTTTTGTTATCCGTGGAATTTGCTATAAAGCGGTAGGAAAATCCTGTGAGAAAAATTGCATCATTGACAAAACATTGAGTTGTAAGTTTGAATATACTTTCTTATTATATATTTCTGGACTTTCGGGTAATTCATAGTAACTACAAAAGCCAGAAATCAGAATATCAAAGGAAAAGTTATTCACTCAAGAGAAGGGCCCCTTCTTCTTCTAGGAAGTAGGCTTGTAGTTCATAGAATGTGCTTGGATATGTATGCTTAAAATGTGCCCGGGTAAACCCTTGAATGCATTACAAATTCCATAGAATGGAATGTTGTTGCCTCGAAATATATTCTTATCTACGGGTCTACGATGTAGAATATATATTTCTCTCACGCTTCGTTCAAAACATTTCTTGTTTCAAGAGCGACTATTTTACCTATAATTTTATCAATTCTAATGTCTAAAATCACAAATACATAAGAACTGAGTTTCTTCCAGAATATCAGACCAAAATATAATGGCTCAAATGAAGGGATCGTCCTTCAACTAGGAAGGAAGAATAGGATTCAGAGCGCATAGATATCTTCTTTACTACGCCTTCAACAATATCACTAAAGCACGTACATACCATTGATTTCAGTCTATAATAGAATAGTTTAAACATATAATTTATTCCTTACAACTGATAACAAACCATCATGCAAGTTTGGGAGTCCTAACACTCTACAGTTTGTGAAAATCAATTCAACTTTAGATGCTAAGAGTTTCCCTACATAGAAGTTACAATACCCACATATGTATATATTATCGATTATGAAGAAGGACTTCTTGGAACTGACAAACTTTCCCAGCAGACATTTACTCTTGACAAATCGCCCAACCAAAGTCCTGTTTGTTTTGTTGAATTTAAATGTTCCATTTTAATGAGATTTAACTTAATTGTCAAAGTAAATAAAAGTGCTGTTTGATCTGGAATACGATTAAACTGTCTCTCCCGAATCAATTTCTCGACACTAGCAAATGTCTAATGGGCCGCTGTTTCTAACTAAATCAATACTTCAGGCTTCCTTATTTCGTATATATTTTATATGGAAGCGTCATTTTCGCATATATTTTTTTTTTTTCGTTTAAGAACATATTTATTTTTGTGTACTTCTTCTAGTTATATCTTGAAAAGAAAAGTCAGGCGATTTCTTATTGTCACGGTATGGTAAAATTGCAGAATATGAGAATCCCAATTAAAAAAATGCCGATCGTATTGACATTTGATGATATGCATTAAATATCAGGGAATTGTATCTAATTTGGATAATTATCCATATTGGCAGAATAATTGATTTCATTGAATATGTCGGCAAATATTGAGTTTAGGTATAGGGAATGCAACGATTGCAACATGGAACCTTTTAAAATAAATAAATGCATTCTTATTCTTGGAGTCAATTTTTGGAGTTTATTGGAGTTTACTTCAAAAGAATAGATTCATTTATAAAACCCAGTACGAACATTTCATGAGTAGTAAAATATGGAAGAAACCAGTACAACTGAGGAAAAACTGTTATGATCACATTTCTACCAAACAGATGACTATATAGATTTTTTCAAGAGGCATAGTGCTTGGTACAAGTTATTTAGTAAAAATAAATTTGATCAACACTTATCATTACTTTCAATGTAAACTTGATTTGTTGTATAATTAGTTGTGAATCGACCGAGTTTTATTCGAAATAGATATTATCATTCTTTATCGATCCATGGAAGATGGAAAAATGCAGATCCACTCATGTACGTAACCTTCTCAGCGGAATAGAATAACTCTAGTTAAAACACGAAAAAAGTTAAATTTCATGTAATCACTACGACAACTTCATCCCATGATGGAAAGTTTGATATTGTTTTAGCCTATTGTAGAGAATGTTTGCGAATTCCAAACAAGTCCATTCTCGTCGCGTATAAGAAGATGATAGAACTTATAAAATATGTAATTTTGTGTTCTTGGCTCATAAGTAACTTCTGATACTGTTCTTTTCAGTCCCACTTCAAAAACGCCTTGAACAAACATGAAGTGAATAAATTATTAGATGTGGGAAGGACGACCATATGCCCTGTATACCTATAGGTCTTATGTTGGTGCCTTGTCTCTAACCGGGTAAAAAAACATGTGCTCTTCAGACAGAGATTTTTGAGTTCCAAATTTTATTTTTGAATGAAAACTGTTATTTGTGCTACCTGCCGTTTTTTGACCGCTATGAAGCTATTTAGAAAGCGTTCTCTCTTGCAAGATTCAGAAACCTTAACGTTGCTGTCATGCTGCAAGTATTTCATTTGAGTGTTCAAGTCACAATATAAAATACATTTACATTATGTCATATGTAATATTATATGTTTTGTGTGGAATGGTAACGTCAGTAATTAAGAATCCTATAATACTATATTATGTAATGCTCAAGAGAAAACTGGAGTGCTCATCTAGATATTCAAATGATTAGTTTTATTGACGACCAGGATTTCAGTATAATTACAGGAACACGCACATTTAATTTAATATGAAGTACGAAATATTTTCACTAAAATTTCTCCTTAAAAAGCTCACTGCCTACAATGAGGTTCAAATTATTAAACCAATCAAATAATGTAATAAAATATAAAGTCATAAAGTAATGAGTACATAACAGTTCTCTTTCCTAGACAGAAAATCAATTATAAACTGTCATTAATATTTCAACCTCTTTCATGTTTAAAGCAGCATATTTTCTCTATCTTCTCACTAGTTAAAATTTCAATCAAATATTCTCTCACAGCTTAATTCAATTTAATCAATCTTTGGTGAAAATGTATTGAAAATATGAATTAAGAAATTAATAAACACGTTTTGCTTTATTTGGTAATGCGGTATTATTATTTCTGGGTTATCCTTGACCTAACCTGGCTATAGTATTTATGATTCTTTATTTATTTATTGCAATAAAGTAATATTCTCTAATTGAACATAAATATAAAATATTTATTCTTTGGTAATTTATACCGAAATTCACCTTGCCGCAACGTACATCCTATCAAATTTCTATTTACTTGTATCAATTATACAACTGAATTAACAAGCAAAGTCTTTGGTAAATGTAATCAATTAAAATATCTCAAGTATATTTAGCTTCAATCCAATAGCTTGAAATGTGAGAAACAATTTGTGAGGTAAATATTTGGAATTCGGTTAATAGTTTTGAATGACATTTGGCAGGTCAATTTATTTTTCCTGTAGTTGTAAATGGATATTAATTACTTGTTTAATGTATATGAGGTAAATAATAGGTACATCTGAGATTATAAAAAGTCATACACTAGTACACTATTATGTAAATTGACTTGAACCATGGTGTCTCAAAAAATACGATATTCATTGAATTTTCTCCAGTTTTAGTCACTGTGTTATATTTCAGATATCTCAGCTCAGGCACTTGAACTTTCATCCACCTATTACTTGCTAATAAAATGTTAAGAAATTATTGACCGACGAACCCAAACGGAGAAGGTATACAATTCGACTGTATGTCTGCATGTTTTTTTTTATATTTGTTCACGCCTATTCATTGTAAACGTGCTCCGATTTTGTTTTTTTTTCATTTGAGAGAGTATTATAAAGCATTGGTCCGATTGAGAAAAAAATCAATATTAGACATGCCCTTTCCCTCAAAATCTTTCGCCAAAGCGGGTGGCAATTTTCTCGAAAATTGAAAATCCGAGACAGCAGAATTGAAGAAAATTCCATATCCGGAATCGTCTAAATTGCATATTTTTGAAAATAATTATAGTTTTCCGCGTCACAATCTGAAACATGTGTTTTAGTTAAGTGGAAGGGGCAATTTTTTCTGAGATTGGAAAATTAGAAAGGGGAAAATATCCGGGAATTTTCTTTCAAAACAGTTACGGTTTTCAAGTTACAGCAATGGTAAAATCTGAAATATGTAATATGTGTATTTCTGTTATGTGAAAGGGGCAATTTTTTCCGAAAACTGAAAATTTGAGATGGACAAATTAAAGAAGAGATTACATGTAGATAGCAACAATAAAATTGAATTTTTTTTCAAAGAGTTATGATTTTCGAGTTACAGCAGTAATGTAATCTGCGCAGCGATCTTTTGAGAACTCTGAATAATACTATCTTTTTTGGTGTTAGTGAAAGTTGAACAATTTTCATGACTAATGTTACTAAAAGTGTGAAATAAATATTTTTTCACAAAAAATTGGACGAACTTTATTAATTAGTGCACTGAAAAATACAAAATATTGTTAATTCTATTGGTGATGGTACTTTTGGTGTTGGTGCCTACAACAACAAACTACAACGCTACAACTTCAAAAGTACCAGCACCAATAGAATTAATATTATTTTGTATTTAGCAGTGCACCAACTAATGTCGCCATCTAGTGCAAATTCTCAAATAGTGTTCAAAATCCAAAGTACAATCAATCTCATAGGCAATACTACTACTAGTCTGTTGATAGCTGCAGTGGAGACCAGGATGTTATATTTTGTCATTGTAGTTTTAGTGACTAAGAAGGTACGTACGTAAACAGTTGTATTGATAATTAATGTTTATTTCGCACGTAGAGACGTTAAAAAACGAATAGTCCGCAAAGTGTGTATATTAATAATCGTACGCGACTTTGACAATATCTACTAATGCAACGCATTTCTGTTCATTAAAAGCTATAGGTAATTTCCAAATTTTCTTCTACAGACATAATGAGTCGGTACCAAAGAAAGAGCAAAAAGCGTTTTGTCTTCACTGAACAAAATTTGGCTGAAGCTAAACGAAAAATTGAGGGAGGCATGAGCTAACGTATAGTGGCAGAAGAAATGAATATTGTAGAGTCAACGCTTAGAAAACGATTGTAGTGTGGCTCTGTTCCTTCCTCATTGGGGCGAATCAAGAATACTTTCAATGGAGAAATGGAATGTGAACTAGAGAGGCAAGTGACGGATCTGGACGAGACATTTTACGGCATTACAAAGAAAAACTTGCAAATGGCTGTCTTTTGATTTGCAGAAGCTAAGTACATGCAAAATAATTTCAACAAAGGTAGAAAAATGGCAGGGGAATCCTAGACAACAGGATTTTGTGAGCGCCACACTAACACAATAAGAGTATAAGTGTTCAGAAGAAAGAGTGGGTTTCAATAGAAATCAGGTGAGCAGATACTACGAAAGCTTGAAGCTGCTATATGAAAAAATAAAGTATACTCCTGAAGCGATCTTCAAAATGAATGAAACAGGTCTGTCTACAGTACCCAACAAATTACCTAAAGTCCTGATATCCAAAGGTAAGAAACTTGTCAGAAAAGTGCTGAATGTGGGCAAATAATAACAGCTGTATGTTGTTTGATTGCATCAGGACTATACATTCAGCCAGCTTTATTATTCCCTAGAAAATGGATCAAAGAAGAGCCTTTTTGAACACTCCGCCTGGAAAATTAAAATAGATATATGAAACAAGATATATAAACGTTCAGTTATTTTGCCAGTTGTAGACAATCATAGCTCGCACCGCAATCTGCAGGCTATCCAGTACTGTTGTGATAATCATATCGATTTACAATCTCTCCCGCCCCATGCAAGTCACAGGATGCAGCCTTTAGATGTTGGTTGTTCCGACCAATTGAAGACTGCATATAGCAAGGAGTATGATAACTGGATGGTTAGCCATCCTGGAAATGTAATTACGCAAATACGGGTTGCTGGACTATTTTATGCAGCTTACTGTGTATCCAAATCCTCCTGGTGAAGACTGTATAATATGCTTTGAATAAAAACCTGGTGGCATGAATCATGTACGTCGTATGTTCATGGTGACTTTGTTAGTGAGAATTGTAATTAGGACAAACTTATTGTTTCGAATTAGCCAAGATTATTTTATTTTAACAAATCTTTAAGTTTTGGTGTTAACAGATGTTAAGTTTCTGTTCAGATATTTAGGGACTTGTCTGCGTAAAAATGTAGCTGCTACAAACAGTGCGCATGCTATAGACATTTTAACAGTAAGAGCTTACTCTTATACAAATTTACCCTAATATTATCAACTCTTATTCATTTGTTAACAATAAAGTCGAAAAATAAGTAAACGGTCAAATATACGCCTATTTTTTCTGCATTATTATTAGAAAAATAATTCATCATTCTTCAAATATCGCTGATTTTTTATCACGCAAAATCAACTTTGTTCATTATGCAAACATCTGGTTGTAAAAACTTTATTTTCATAAGAATATTTACTTGACCTCCATGTAAAGGATGTCGAAGCGCGTACTAGATATATGTAAACGTACTAAAAATATCGTTATGAAATATTGGAATATACACTATTCTCAAATTTAGCTAATGAACACATACAAAACCAGTCAACATAATAAATGTTTGTGTATTATAGCTATGGAATGAATTCAACGATTGATCACAAAAAGAGCACTTAAAATGTTTCTTATGTTATTTTTTGCTATAGTAAAATTAATATTTGCAGACAAAATAAAGTAATTCGTATAAAAATAATGATGTATTCATTACTCAAATATGTTTGTCTGAAAGCTTTATAATGATCAGAGTGATTGCCTTTTAATAAAACTTCCTTCTAAGGTCTTCGCTCTATCTAGCTGGTAGAACATCTCTAATCATGTCATTAAAATCACGACATAATACAGTGATAATGAATAAAACTGATCCCAATAAATTAACGTTAACGTGAATATCCGGAAAAAATCTCAAAAATCAGACCCACACACTTAGCTAGTTAGGTGATCAAATCAAAAAGGATTATATAATTATATAATTTGAAAAAGAGTTAAAAAATCTGGTGTGTCCAACTACGATTTTCCCAGCGCTCGGCGCTCTCCAAAAAATCCCTCGAATATATAAATATATATATATATATATATATATATATATATATATATATATATATATATATATATATATATATATATATATATAGGCGATAGAAAACGAAGCAACGAAGTCGAAATATCACCTCCCACGATAATCTTAAGAAACGACAGACAGGCCCATGGTCTATAAACTGAGGTCTCACGGTTTATGAATAGACCATGAGACAGGCCAACGAAATATGTTTCTTGGAGGCATGGTCTATAAACTGAGATGTCTTGGAGGACCAGGACCGTAAAAATCTACTAACTAGACACGTAGTTACGGTAGGAAAGTCAGGTCTCCAAAATAAAATAAACTTTTCCTTAAAGGTTATCAAAAATATTTTTGTATTTTAGGACTGCTTTGGTCATCAAAAGTTAATGACAATCATTCTATAAATTAATGTTGCGCGTTTTTTTAGTCCAGATTTATGTCGTTCATATCCGTTCATATTTGAGACTTGCAAATGGAATAAATGAACGATTCTATACATATACCTACATTTCTATCATTATGAAATTGACCGAACTTCTTCCATTGGGATATTTTCATTCTTCGTCTTCTTAGTATAGCCACCAATATATTAAGAGATTTTTATGTACTTCCCGCAAAGTTTTCATCCTATATTAAAAATAGACCATGTTTGCATAATTTCAATCGAAGCTGCTCTGAAATTTTTAAAACTCATCTTTTGAAGTTTTATCGAGATGGTAGATTATTTCTGAGCTACAGTCTAACTATACTATATTTGCATGTTTCATACTAAGAATTGCAAATTTATTAACGACTGCACTGTTATTTTCGAAGTACTTGCGAAAATAGCATTTACGTTTGAAGGCATAATATTGTGGGTGGTCAAAGAAAGTAATTTGAATAAAATATTCATGACCATTTTAAAATCGATGAGACATATTGAAGAGTCACACTATGCTGCAGGTTCAAGAGCATGATTTATGACTCACAGAGGATGATACAATGTTTAAGTAAATATTGTATCTTTATATTTGTGATGGAATCTAAGTAGGTAGATTTATTATGGTCTAATTAATTTATTAGTATTGTTCCTGTCGCCAATTATCATAGTTATAATTTTATTTCAATCATCAATCATTACAATTCAAAGTTCTACGAATTGTTGACATTTTTGATACCTTATTTTGAGTATTTTCTGGGACTCCGTAAATCCCATGAAAAACAGGGAACAAGATTAGAGATTAGACAAGAAAAGTGAGCCAATCTGAGACGTGAAGCGTACAACGAATATTCTTGAGCTAATTTTGATCGGCAAGAATTCTACAGAGAAAAAATGTAATGCATTATGTGACGTTTCAAACTAAATAGTTCATTATGAGTAAAACAAACATATTTTTATGAATTAGAAGTGTATAATTTGATTATGAATTAGACGTATATACCTAATTTGATTTTGTGGTATAGATCATCATGATAACTGATCCCATTTATTAAAAAAATAACAGGAACTCATTTAGTTGTAATAGTACCTTATTAGGCGGTTATCTTGAATTTTTGAAAAATACAAGAACAAACTATATCAAAATATTCCTAATAAAAGATACAAGAATGATTTTTTTTATATACAACATAGATTTATTTTATGCAGGTAAGGATGAAAAGTAATTAGATTGTACTTAACAGTATTGTTTCACTTTTGTTACCTTCCGTCAATTTTTTTATAAAATAATTTTGCGTTGTCAATGTTTTGATTACACCAGATTGTCCCAATCGGTGAAAAACTGGTTAATCAGGACAAAAATGATACTTATATTTTTAACTCACATACTTAGAAAATTTTGAGATATGTTGAATAAGGATAAGGAAATATGGTAAGTCTATTAAAAAATATTGTTTTTGTACAACTATCAACAAAAACTTGGCATTTCTGCATCTCTTTTGACGCGTAAATGTTAACTTTTTCTCGGTGAAATAAATACTTTTTTCACTGCCAAAATAATTCACAAAGTATTGAACGATTTATTTTTAACAGAGTCAATTATTAATTGATTATTCATCATAAAACACATTCATTTATTGGAATAATAATTGATAGTAAATTTTGAACTATTACTTCCAACATAAATTTCCGAAGATGTTCCATGTTGCTGCTGATCAGATTAGATATTTCTTGAAGAGTTGATTTTGCAATTTTATCGGATATTTTTATTTGTTTGGAAGAAAATGGAAAATTCAATATTTTGTTAGAAATCTCAATTTTGTTATTAAAACTGTCTGTTATATATGCTTCTGCTACGAAGGCAGATTTCAAGCCATCGTGACGTTTTCTGTCACGTTTTTCACGTCAAGTTTTTTGACAGTTGTAGAAAAAATATTGTTTTTATTTCGTCTATAAAATTCATGTTTTACGCACTTAATACACAAATAACTATTTCGGTTTTATTGTCAATCTGGTAATATTGAAATAGGTATATTTTATAAGCATTTGGATCCAATATAAAGGAATAAAAGAAGTATCTAAATGAATTTGAAGACAATTGCCCTATTATACTTAAATTCGATTATTTTAAGCAGCATGGAGCGGGACTATTAAGATGATCGATTGGTGATAAGCCGATTGAGCGTTCGAATCCCTATCTGGCATTTTGCACACCTACTTTTCTGCTCACAAAGTTACTGGAAGGCAGCTTCTGGTTATGTCTTACCCAAATTAAACTGTAGATCCCCGTGTCTACGGCATCACATAACTGGGACTTGAAAAAGAAGGTGAAGTTACTTCTATGGCGGTACAATTAAATGGATGCAATATAATATAACAGTTTGGAGTCTAGCCATAAAGTCTGCAGCAAACTCAATAACTCCTGAAATAACTTTTTTTGTAGGTATAAAAAGCTATGGAAAAAGTTAAGCCTGGTCAATTTTCTAATCAAATTAATGGTTCTAATGATTTTGATGCCAGATTGACAATATAAAAAGTCACCAAATAACGATTAGCCATAGGTGGCGACAGATTATTTCTAATTAAACTGACACATTTTTTTGTATGCATCCATAGATACAATGGTTTAAAGCTGAAGAATAAAAAAATATGATCTTTCATAATTTGCCAACAAATTGACAGGTTGTCATTTATTTTTTTTGTTCAGAACCCCATGATATCTCATTGTGTAGATTATTCTCTTGGTAGTTACAAGAAAATAATCGGACAATTGATTTAAAAATCGACCTTTCCAGGTTTAGAATATACGGAAACACTCTATATTTCATACAAGTTTCCATTACGATATTGTGAGAATTGGTTCAAATTCTTAGTAATCTTTATAGTAGGGTTGGGGAGGGGAGCAAGGCACAGCCCGCATGAGAGCATCTTAAATATTATGTATTTCCCAAAAGGGGCGGTATGGGTGGCCCACAATCCAATATCATTCATCGTCAATTCGACATGAGATCGATTTGCTTCTGTACCGCATACGATACACAATAAGTCATTTCGCCCACCTACTGCTTACTCAAAGAGAAGTAGAAAACGAAAATAAAAGTCGAACGAACACGAGTTATTCGGGGTACCTACCTAACGATGAAATATGAGGCGGCGCTTGACAATTTGCACAACGAAATCAAATCGAATTCGAATTCCACGCCTGTCTGATCTGGAAAAAGGAATGTGCAATTTATATATTTAACACATAAAGTCTGTATAGGTACGTGAGTGAGTGACAGAAATAGGATTCTGGTATATATAGCTTAGTTGGTGAAGTTTCATTCATTATTATTTCGCATGCATAAAGTGCATCAGTTTACATTCTATTGCAAAATACCTCCTCGTTTCGGGGTTCGTCGGTCAAAAAGGAAATGAAAATTATTATTTCAATTGGAGTATTTACTAAATAATTAACATTGCGTAAAAAATAGCATAAGAGTGGAAAATAGAATAATGATTTCTTCTTGTTGTTGGTCTTTGGTTTCAAGAATCATGACAACAATGGAGAGTTATTAGCATGGTTGTAGCAACTTTTTTAATCGTATTCTTCACGAATCTTATTTCGGTACTAGTTTAATTTCTCTGTTAGTTACTATAGTAACGATATTATCGTGACAGTTCTAGTATTTTTCTATTAATTAATTTTTCCTTATAAAAACAGAGGAATACCACAACACACCAACAAATTTATTATTGTCAGTAACAGGTTTACCCCTGAAGATGCCAACTTTGATGGCCAAACAATTGTCGGGTGACAATAATAAATTTGTTAGTGTGTTGTGGTATTTCTCTTTTTTCATATTGTTGTATCTACGCCAACGGTTCCAAATCCCAAACATTATTTAATTTTTCCTTTTCCACCACAACATGAGGTGGACGTATTTGTTATAGTTCCTTTATTGGAATAAAACATGTATGTCCACGTCGCGTTCTTGGTACCAGTTTCGGTCAGTGACCGAATTCGGTCTTTGAGCGTAACATATACATTAGATACATCAGGTACATTCATTAAATGTTGAAGAACATATTACAAAGAAATAAGAAAATGTAAGTACGTAAGTAAACTCTACATATCTGTATTTTAGTACAAGTTTATATTTGAACGAGTTTCTTTCAGAAAATATGATTGTGGTACAGGATATGTTTTATCGAATATTAAACATGATTCACTCTGTATAATACAGGATGGATGAAAAGCTGTATTATCACAGCACACTGTTTGTATATCTGTATTTATTGCATTACATAATATATATTGCGACAAACCATAATAGTGTTGCCACTGACAATTGGACCTACAATTTAAGTTGTAATACCTACTCCACCGATATACCATTCCATAATCATTTCAAAAGGGTTGTAAAAGCTTTTCCATCAAAAGCTTTATTGTCATTGAGATTCTTTTCTATTTATTTCTTCAAATACTTCAATCAGCTTTCCATCTTTTGAGGTATCCGAGGATTCCAGAACTCGTGAGTTTTATTCTCAAGTACAATTTTCCAGATCAATCGGCGAATTATTGAACAAATTTATATTATGACGTGCTATGCTCGGGTGTTACTGTTTTTCTTTTTATTAGGTTAGGTTAGAATCAGAAAACAGGTTAGCGAGAACCAGAACCAATATTGATGATTTGAAAACCAATGTTTTTGATATAAAAAATTGAATCAAACGATATCCGCTGCATTTGTTGTTATTAAAAAGGGCAATTTATTGATTGTCTTGAACATTTTTAAAATGGTTTATCATAGCAAACAGACTATGATCTTTCAGAGATAAGCCATAACAACAATTGATAATGTCCAAATACAGTTTGTTTAGTCGAGGGGAATACGAAAAACAGAATCAATAAATCAAACTGATGAAAAAATAGTATTATAGTATAATTATTAGAGCGTTTTAAACGGCTGATTATTTTGGCGGGTCATGTGACGACAGGATACACCCTGAAGAAGAAATATGTGCAGCCAACTTGTTCTGGGTATTATTTGCTCTGTCTCACAATATACACTCTATTCAACCAGACAAATTGCGTCCTGTGAGTCCTGTCATGTAACTCTTGCTGCTCGAATCATTTGTCGATATTTATATCTCATTCAGGATATATTATTTTATAATATTTTATATCGTGAAGGGGAAACCAACATGTTTTGAACCAGAGGTGGGTCAACCCCGAAGGAGGTGAGATGCAGTTTTTCTCGAAAACCGAATATCTGAGGCGGCAGAATTAAAGATGAGACCATATCCGGAAACTTTTAAATTAGACATTTTTTCAAAAGAGTTACGGTTTCCGAGTTACAGCTGTGGTAAGTAGTGACCTGAAATATATGTATTTTCTCCGCGATCTTTTGAGATGTCTGAATAATAATAAGCAAAAAATATGAATAGATAGATAATAGGATAAGTACTATCTTCTTTGGTATTAGTGAACTTTCAAATATTTTCAAGACTAATGTTAGGTACACTCAAAAGTATGAAATAAATATTTAAAAAAAATGAACTGACTTTATTAGTTGGTGCACTGAAAAATACAAAATAATATTAATTCTATCTACAACTACACAACTTCAAAAGTACCAGTACCAGTACCAATAGAATTAATATTATTTTGTATTATTCAGGGCACCAACTAATATGTTGATACAGTTTTTTGTAAGCATTATTAATTTCTTATTACAATTTATAACTTGCAAGTGATGAAATGACAAAAAACATTCTGGGTATAATTCAGTACCGATACACATTGTTAATAATTCAATATGGAACGATTTTACTTATCATGTATGTGGTCTATTTCCTTTTATATGTGGCTTCTACTTTAGGATAAACCAAGAGACCTTGATCTACAGAATGACGGAATCATCAAAACATATATCGAGCTGTTTAATCAAAAGAATCTTAGTTCAATAATATTTTAGTTTGACAATAAAACTGTCACGTATGATATTATCGTTACCATAGGAACTAACACACAAACTAAACTATTGTCGATCTAAGATTTGTTTATGTTAAGGCTGATCAATTTCAGTAGGCTCGCAGTAAACTCAATTATGCGTCATGTCGATAAATCTTCTAGAAGTTATTCTTGAAGTTTTCTAGAAGGTGCCTTGGATATTTTAGACTGGCTTACCGAAAAGAAAACAAAAAGTAGCAATCGGGAAATAGTATATTTAGTTTAGTAGATATATATCCATACTCCATACTTTAGAGCAAGAAACTAAGGCAGTATTCGGAAACATAAACAATTCAAGAACATCGAAATTAAATTATATTGCTAAGAAACTTTACCGGAAAACTGGCACTTTTGACAATATTAACTTGATATCGAAATTACCATTTATTATTATGGACATGACAGTTAAATCATAATTAAAAAAAACTGTTTCAGCGCATCTCAGTTGGTAAGTCACTGCTGAGCTGCCTTAAATGTTCATATGCTCAATCTTTAAAAATGCCGTGAAGGTAAAGTCAAGGGACTACCCATCTAGAGTTAACTTTAACTCCTTAAAAATATCAAATAGGTCGCGCTTAGAGCGATAAACTCCACTTGAGCTCAGCTAGTCTCTCTATAATTGAAAGGAAATACAAGTATTTCCAACATATAGAAATGATTTAAGAAGTAAATTGGATAAATTAAAATCACTTTGTTAAAATTACATACATATATTTCCAGTTCACTTTGAAGGATAATACCAACTCTGATTTCTTACCATCTTCTGTCCCATGTCCGTATTAATTTGAATTAATAAAATTCTATGAAAATTATTTATAATTTTTTGTGTAGATCGCAAAGAAAATATAAATATAATAATAATATACAGGATCAGAGGAATTCGATTAATTCGTTGATTCTCACCATCAGCACACAGTATTGTATCAATACTGCTGAATTCAGTTCTACGAGCTTTTCAAACGAGAGAAGAGAGAGAGAGAGAGAGAGAGAGAGAAATGCTTTATTGTCGAAAAAATATAAATTTTGTAGACAAAGCAAAATAAAAATATCAAAATCAAACAATATAAAAACAAAACAAAATCAAAACTAAAAATTAAATTAAAATTAAATAAATTTATATAATATAAAACAAAAATATAAAAATATAAAGATGTAAAAATATAAGATAATAAGTATCAGAATGTAACCTACAGCTGTATATTCGGTTAGAAAGTAAGTTAATATACAGCTGTAAATTCAGTCAGAAGGTAAACACTAACTAAATCACAAAACAAAAACAAATTTTGTACAAACAATAAACCAGTGCGTGAGCTGAGCAGAAACGTGCCTTAGTGAAAAAGTCGTTAACTGCATAAAAGGCATTATCCTAGGTAGTAGGTATTTAATTGAATCTGGGATAAGCCGTTATAGATTTAATTTCGTGTGACAGATGATTTTACATTACAAAAGACCCTTAGGATATCAAACATCAAATAATATTCACTAACCCAGTGGGTGTAAGAAGCTTAATATTAAGTATTAACAATTTTTAACAAAAAAGTCGCTTACTGCATAAAAGGCTCTCTCCAGTAAGTATGATTTCAAAACCTTTCGAAATTCAGGAAAAGATCTTATGGATTTGATTTCAAATGGTAGATGATTGTGCATTTTTTTTGCATTGTACAGTATAGAGCTTTTAACCAACTCTGAGCGAGGGGTTGGCAGATAAAGATCATGCTCCGTGTTTCTAAGCGGATAGTTGTGAGATGGCCTCTCTGGAGAAGACTTATCTATACATATAATAAAATTGTAACAAGCCGATGTCTGTACTTTATAGACTTTTAAGAAAAACTAATATGGGGGCTCTTTATTAGAGCAATAGAAACCTAAACTGCAGTTTTTAGAATTTTGGTTTGTCTATCTGTATGTTTGCACGCGCATCACGCAAAAACTACTGCATGGAATTGAATGCAGTTTTCACTGATAAATTACTAGAGGTCTAACTTAAAATATAGGCTCCATTTTACCGCATCTGCCTGTCTTTCTGTATGTTTTTACACACATCATGCAAAAACTGCTGTATGGAATTGTATGCAATTTTCACCAATGTATTGCTAGAGGTCTAACTTAAAATTTAGGTTCCATATTACCATGACTGTCAGCAAAAGTTAGTTCTTAATAATTCACTTTAATCTCTACATTATTATTTATTCGTTGAAGTAACAAAACTTTAATGGCTAGTTTTTTGGAAAATATATTTCTCAGAAAAGGAAACTAGTATCAATTAATGATTTTTGAAGTGGTTCTCCATACCTACAGTTTCAATTGACACACCAAATATTTTTTTCGTATTGCTACTTCTTCCACCTCTGTCAAACTAGCTTCATTTTCGAAAATAGGTTGTGAAAAAGATATAACAAACAAACAAATGAAAAACTATTAATGTGATAGATTAATCAAATCAGAAGTGTCTACGAAAAATTATAAAAATCATGAACATAATAAAAATAATTTATCTATGCTTATCATACTTCACTTCCAGCAAGTTGTAAGAAGCAAAATAACTTGAAAAAAAAACTTGGCCCGAATTCATAAGATGAAAATTATAAAATAACAAAACATAATATAAGATTCATAAAGATTTTGAAGATTTGTAATAAATGATATATCAGCTATAGAACACTTTTGCAGACTTTCAATGCATCATCTGATGAAGTCGGTTCTAGTTCTTTTATTTATTTAAAATTTTTGAGTTATAGTGGTTGGTAACTCTTAGAGAAGTATCTTCCTTGAAGATGGTAGGAAATCGCGCCTCGTCGGCAATGTGGAAACGATTTCTATTAAACCTTAATTTGGTCCGATTTATGAATCAATCCCTTAAGAGAATTGGTAAATTTTTCAATGTGTGTGACTCATAACTTGATTATGGCCTGTAAATATTGCGTTTTATAATAACTTTTATAATGTCAGTTACCTTATCTACCATGAAATAGAGAAATCTGGTGGGTTGAATCACACCACTTTCCTACCACGTGAAACTGACTCCATCGAATATAAAAATCATCTGATCAGGTCGTGGGGCCATTAATTTTTTGCAGCTTGCCAAGATAAGCAAAATCAGTCATATTCAATTTGACGTAGGAGGGCCGTTAATCCAGTATACGAAAGAATAATTACAAAATTTAAGAGTTCATTTGAGCAAAATTTTTCTTTCTGCTTTGTTAGTTGCCATAATGGAAAAAAGATGAAAGAGAAAATATATGAAAAGATAACTGCTGCCAAAGGATATGTCAAAAATAATTTTATGATATGAAACGAATAATTTGCTGGTAAATTTTGGACTCAAAATATGAAGATTTAACCTAAATCACTCGAAAATAATACATAGAGTTACTAGACTACAAACATCTTGCAAAATAAAGAATATGTCGATTAGTAGAATGAATAGATTATTTATTTTGGACCAAATTCAAAAAAGGAGGAGGTATACAATTCGGTTTGCTTTTTTATAATTTTTTATGTATGTTTGTTCGCGCGTTTCTCATAGTAAACATACTCCAATTTTGATGATTTTTGATTCATTTGAAAGAGGACAATTGAGAAATGGTCCCATATTTCATATTTAGAAAAACTCAATTCCCAAATCTCCTTCCCTTCAAAAACCGCCTCCGAGGAGGGTGGAGGGGGCAATTTTTCTCTAAACTCGAAAATCTGAGTTGGCATAATTAAAGAAGAGACCATATTCGGAAATATATAAATTGAACATTTTCTTCAAAAGAGTTATGGCTTTCGAGTTACAGCAATTAATTTCTGAAGAAATACGGATTTAGAGTTAGTCTGAAATATGTGTATTATGTGTATCTGCTCCGCAATGTTTTACGATCTCTGAATAATAACAAGTAAAAGCGAAATACACATCGGACGGATAAGTACTATCTTCTTTGATATTAGTGAACGTTCAACAATTGTCATGATCAAGATTAGACTCAAAAGTGTGAAATAAATATTTTTTACAAAAAAATGGACCGACTTTATTAGTTAGTGTATTGTAAAATAAAAAATAATATTATTTCAATTGGTGCTGGTTGGTGCCAAAAGCCTTCTATCTAACTACAATTGCGTTACTTCTAAATTACCAGCACCAATAGAAATATTTTTTTTTAATTTTCAGTGCACCAACTAATAAAGTCGGTCCAATTTTTGGTAAAAAAATATTTTATATAAAAAGATTTAAAGCATTGAACTTTCAGAATAATATGACAATTGTACCAGAGACGTAGAGTTTAGGAAGGGTTAACTTTTCAGATGCAGCTGTAGGTGAACAATATATAAAGGCATTGTATATTCTTTACTTTTATTTAAAATAACCCATGGTGTACTGCACTTACACTTCCTGCCAAGTATGAAAGACATACGACAAATAGATTTGAATATTCTAATGAAATAGTCTTTATATAATGTTATGTTTAGTATGGTTATTGTGATGGTTAATTACATGATATTTATGTACTACAGGTTAGAAGATAATATCTACTGTTTTAACAGTATATGAGATTTAGCATTCTGATTCTGACAAATCAAATAATAACTAATAAATTTATTAGTTATTATTTGATTTGTTACATTCCATTGTGAAATTTTCTAACTATATTTGATATTTGGAAATATGGTAGGTATTGATTCGTTAATTCGTTATCTAGAAATAACTTCGATTAAGATTTAGCAGTGATTGAATCCACCCTACTTATTAACAATGTACTTCAAAATTACTGTTTGGTAGGTATAAGAACATACTTAGATCTAGATAGAACGAATAATTTGAGGAAATTGATTAATTAGGAAGAAAATACTAGGTATTGTCAGTACTCACAGTCGCCGGCCGTTTTGATTACACAGTTAACATACGACAGATATACGCGTTATAGCAGGTGGTAGAGGGCTCAAAGCAGAAAGTTTTAGACATGTTTAATCAAAATCATCAGAGCCGTTTTCGAACCACAGTCTTGGGAAAATACATTTTTTTACCAATGCCTAGCAACCAGAACGAGCAGACTTTCCAGTCTGTGTCATCAGCGAGCCTTATCGATACCCTGCAAAACATAAAGGTCGACCAACAGACAGGCGGACCTATGGCTGAAAATATGTTTTTTGGAACTGCAAATCAAAAATTTTAATAGGCTTTATAGAGTAGCGGTAGGAAAGTAAAAAAGTTATAAAAAAGTGATTTCATAGGAGAAACAAACTGTATCAAGTGGGACTCGATAACTCTGTCAGTATGTTAACTACGCTACGATAACTTCAGAAATTGGCATTTTTTAATAGAACACAAAATCATCCAATCTAGGGGATAGGTAAATATTAGTTCATTAATGCGAAGACTAAACAAAACTTTATTGTACAAATATTCCGAAATGAGTACGACAAATATACGACTTTCTCGGAGCACTACAAAAAAACCGCGACATCTGTGACGAATTTTTCACGTACAAATAAATGTTTTAAGAAATGATACAAGATAGTCTCAAGAGAATTTCGATTTTTTCTTCCACTCGAAAAGATTTTGCGAAGGGGTAAGCTTGTTCAAACCCTTAAAATATGAAAGGGGCCACCTCCCAGTCTTCTTCATTCAAAATTTAAAAAAAATAAATATTTTTTACAAAAAACTGGACCGACGTTATTAGTTGATGCACTGAAAAGTATAAAATAATATTACTTCTATTGGTGCTATTACTTTTGAAGTTGTGCTGTTGCAGTCAGATTGATAACTTCACAAGTACCATCACCAATAGAAGTAATAGTATTTTATACTTTTCAGTGCATCAACTAATAACGTCGGTCCAATTTTTTGTAAAAAATATTTATTTCACACATTTGAGTGTAACATTAGTCCCGAAAATCGTTGAACGTTCACTATACCATATCAATGAAGATAGTACTTATCCTATTACCCACGTATATTCCTTGCTTGTAGTTGTTATTATTGAGATCTTAGAACATCGCTGCGGAAATACGCTTGAATATTTTAGTTGTTACCATTTTAACACCGATTTAACTCGAAAACCGTAACTCGAAGGAAAAAATGTTCATTATAAATGTTGCTACAAATAATTATATCTTTCATATAGTATCGAAAAATTTTCAATATTCGAAAGAAATTGCCCTCTCCACATAGCAAAAATACATATATAACATGCGTCTATCTCGAAAACACTTTTGAAAAGATGTTCAATATAAACATTTCCGGATATTGTCCTATCTTCAATTATACCAACTCGGATTTTCGATTTTCGAGAAAATTCGCCCCCAGATTTCGGATTTGCGTTTTTATGAATATGGGACCATTTCTTAATCCCCTTCTTTCAAATGAACCCAAAATCATCAAAATCGGAGCTCGTTTAATATAGAAAAGGCGCGCACGAACCAAAAAAAAAATAAAGCAGACAGTCGAATTGTATACCTCCTCCGTTCGGGGTTCGTCGGTCAAAAACGTCACTGTTCGTTGAATATGCGAAACGAGAAAAAAAAACATTCTGTCGAATTGCATACCTACTTATTCTTTTGAGAAATCGGTCAATATGATGAGCTGTTTGATCATTTCAGATGATAGAACAAATACATTTTGTTGTTTTACTTTCAGCTCGCAGCTCAAATTTGAAACTGATTTGTTACAAAATCATTAGTGTATTTATCAATCATGGAAAACAACAACGACTCGTAATTCATTTCCGGGAATCATTCACGCGTAACCTAAATTCGGTTAAAAGAGGATGGGTCAGTAGTCAGTAGATGACGTGATAATAACATTTACATTTCTGACTGTGCTATACCTACGTTTATAATATGTTATGTGCTATATATATTAAAATATGTATGGGAATTAATTTTCCATTGGGTACTTGAAACAGATTATCTGGCTATGATCCAAACATGAACAGGTATCATAAATATTTGAATTTTCAACCCACATTTGCACACAGTAATAACTTTATTTCTTTTATAATTATAGATTATACTGTATCTGATCGCACATATTACGCATGTAAGCATTCATATGTAATATCAATAAAACTTGGTGACGTGTAAAGAAAGTTTACTTTCGGATACGAGCTTACATATATGGCAATATTACAAAATACTCGATGGATGGATTTGTTTATATGCAGTTATATAGAATAAATAGGTATTATGGACTATGATTTCAACGTATTAATTATTGCATTTGCAATTAAAAGAAAATTTTGAATCTTGAAAACAACTAAGAATAGTTGGGAGTAAGCTTCTTGTGAAAGTCTGTCATCGGGATATGGACTTGATGAGTTATTAAAAAAACTTTTCACTTTCATGTGCAACCCCAAGTAGTTATGTAAGGAATTATCAGATATTCTTTGTTTAAAAAAATAGTATGAACGAGCATAAATAGAAAAAGTGGAAAAGAATAGGATGCTAATTCAATTCTTATAATTCATTTGTTCCTACCTTGAGTTGCCCAATATTTTGATACCTATGTATCTGTAGGACAAAAACACGTTTGATATATTGTAACTGACTAACTGACTAACAAACTAAACTAAAACCGAACTAGGATTTGTTTATGAATACTGCTGTTTATCATTGATATTGTAGATTAGGGAATTGATAGAATATGAAGTTATTTCTATTATTTGAATTTTCTCTTCTAATATCTAACATAAATATAAATGTTTGAATGATCAAACGAATGGGACTGCTGATTCTTCAATTACCAAAAAACGTTCCGAGGTGCTATACTATTAAGCAACTAGGTCTGCGTACATCCAATAAAGGTGAGACTGTACATGATACTGTATTGTAAAGGCTTCATATTCTTTCGGAGGTAGTTCTTTATTCTAACTGAACTTATTTCTGACTGATATGCCTTCATGATATGATTTATTTCAATTAGATTATTCAGTCATAATCTTTTCTCCAGTTATATATAATTTATTTTAATATTTTAAGCCTCCACCGGTGCAGAGTTTGGATCTTCTATTTGATGAGACCAATTATTTATGCAGGTTCTTTATCGAACTATCTGCATATAAATTGAACAAACAAATATTCCACGAGGCCTTAAATTGTCCATATAAGTACTTAATATGGGATCCCCAACCAAGCCACAGTCAGTAATAATGCAGGTGTTTCTGAAGCAGCTCAACGATTTATTTAAAATTATTCTCTTTCTGCGTGGGATATTTGTTTACTTCAACTAAAATAACTACACATACCTGCCTGCTTATACATTTTGGCATGTTTAAACAAGGGGCATAAGAAGTAACTAGATTGTTTTTTTTGTTTGTTTGTGTCATTCTGAAATGCATTTTGGATTTATAACTTGTTTGGCATTTTAAGTGTTGAGTGCGATGTCTCAGAGATGTGAAAGGCTGGTGGCTGCCCAGACTCATAAATATATTCGGTGATAATTTTCTTTTGTTATTCTTTTCGTTTCTGCTGACAAGTGGTATGTGCTACCGAATACATTTCGATGAAAATCAGTTTGTATATATGTTGAAATTTAAATTCTTCTTGCATTCAAAAAGATTTATTGTTTACCAATGCAGCATTCAGAATAAAAAAAAACACTAATCGGTACGATACACTTTAAACATCATGAGGTATCCCTTGAATATTTAAGGATATAAGTAACGATAAAGCTGAAAAACTAGAAAAGCTCTAGACATACGATGGTGAAATTAATAATGAAGATATACTGAAACATTAGAGTTCTTTAATTACGCAGCTGCATTCTCAAAAATATAAGGAAACAAAAATTGGGTCAAATATACCTATTTATGTTTTGAATAGATTTCAAACAATTTGACTTGAATTTCATCATTTACAGATTTTGGTTTTGACACATCATATTAGTCAAATCATACATGTCTCGTCTGATCTTATGAATATTAGAATAAAATATCAAGATGTGAGAACTTTACTAAAATGGGCACAGACTACAGCATACTCTTGTTATTTCATGCTAAGGATCATAATACTTGATAAGTTTAAAATTGTGAAATGGTAACGCGTTTTTTCTTGAAGTCTTTGTATCTTCTCTGAATTAATAAAAAAAAAATTAACATGTCGAGTAACGTGAAGAAAGATCTATCTCGTAAAGGGTTGTATGTAAAAGTTATTTACAAAATCCTACCACATCAAGATCAAGATAAATCAATCCAAACATGAGAAGCTTAATACAAGTACATTATTGCACAGTTTAGTGCAGTACGTTTCCGAAGTGACAGTCTTATTTATTAAAAATGTAAAACTATTCAAGTAATTTTGATGAAATTTTGTAAGTTGACTTACTGTCATTTTAGCTTTCTCCTTTAGAAATAACAAAGCAAAATTTAAGCTACAATTTTTGAGAATAATAAAATATTAAAAATTTCTAGAAATGATTGAAAAACAAGAGTTTGAATAAGTTCATGAAATCCATAAATGGGTGTAAAATATCGTCATCACTGTGGTCAAATAAAAGTCAGAAATATTCATAATCTTAAGCTCAAGAGAAAATGAAAAATTTTAATCATCTATCATCTTTATTTCTTGAGCTCCTAAGTTTAGCCCTTACTTCAGGTATACCTACTAGAATATTTTATAAGAGATCCACTTTAAAGTGCCAGTGCAACCGTACACTAACGGTATACTACTTTTCCGAGCACACAGTAAAAATCTCCACAACAGAGATAAAGTGAATTAGTATAACGCCTGTTGTCTTTAATGGTGTAAGACGGATGGAATACGATGCGTCAGCCAAGTTCTCAACGCCTTCTGGATGCCACGATCCATGATATTACGTGATTAAACGTCTCGCTATGCTCCATTTCCATTGCGCGTGGTTACAGCTCGGATTGATTTGCGATTTATTTATGGTACTACAATGAAACTCGTGCTGTACTATCGAGATACCAGATATCTTGCAGCAGGTCTTAACAAACCGGCGGAACAAGCTTCCGTCAAGTCAATAACAACATACAGGGTTAATTATTGGTAATATGTAAGAATCACCTTTTGTTCTCGAAATATTTAGAACGAAACACACAGACATCTTCCTAAAAACAATAGATTCTCACTCTAAGGGTTTCCAAATATCACGAGATATTATTATGTCAACATCTAGAGAAATCTTACCTCACAAAGGTCTAAAAATAATAATTTTACCAACTTCACAAGTACCAGCACCAATAGAATTAATATTATTTTGTATTTTAAGTGCACCTTCTGATAACATAGGACCAATTTTTTTTCAAATATTTATTTGACACTTTTGAGTGTTACATTAAACACGAAAATCGTTGAACGTTCACGTATACCATGTACCTATACTTTGCTATATGTATTTGTTATTAAAAAATCTAAAAACATCGTCGCGGAATACGCATCTATGTTTTTCACTGCTGTAACTCGAAAACCGTAACTCTATGGAAAAATGTTCAATATAAATGTTGCTACAAATAGTCTGTTCTTTAATTAGCTATTCTCAGATGTTCTATTTTCGAAAGAAATTGCCTCTTCCACATAGCGAAAATACACATATTGCAAATTTTAACATCGCTGAAACTTGAAAACCTTAGCGCTTCTGAAATTCTGAAAAACTGTTCAATTTACACGTTTCCGGATATTTTCTTATCTTTAATTCCGCCATCTCCAATTTTCGATTTTCAAGTAAATTTGCCCCAGCATCCCTTTCGGGGGCGATTTTCGTAGGGAAGGAGATTTCGGATTTAAGTTTTTATAAATATGGGACCATTCCTCAAGTCTCCTCTTTCAAATAAATCAAAAAACATCAAAATCCAAGTAAGTTTAATATATACTATAAAAAGGCAGTCGAATTATATTCCGTTTGGGTTCGTCGGTCAAAATCTTGACTTGGACTCTATTAAAAGCATAGCTTCTGTCGAACTTGCAAGAACAATTTTGTAAATGAATTCACAATCTCGGAAGTCTATACAATATTTGCTTATCTCAAATTATTTCTTAAACGCAAAGATTATTTTGTTGTTTGAAATCGAAATCAAAATCCAATATTATTATTATTCCGCTGTAAAAAAATGAGATAGAGGAGGGGAAGCACCTTCGAAATTTGTTTTTTTTATCCATAAGTTATACAGGGTAATCAACCTTTACTCTGGAGCTTGATATCTCAGTTCTCCTAATACTTACAAAATACATTTTGAATAAAAGTGCTCAAGCTTCACATTTTAAAATTATTTCGTAACATACATCGTCATAAAGTCAAAGCATACCAAAGTTATGTTTAAAAAAAATGGAATGCCCTATATAACATTATCTTGAATTTCAACTGTGCCTATTTTCCCCATTCTACTAGGGTTTTACTGGATACTTTTCCAGATATGGTCACTTTTGTAATAATGTAATCATTACTCTATATTAATCAAACTCTACAATTTTATTATCTTAAGAAGGCCAAAAGAATTTTGTAATAGTTTGGTTTTGTTACAATTCCTCAAGGTTTTGATAGCTTTCATTTTGTATACATGGTGACCTTAACAGACACCAAACTCCGTATAAGTTGATCACCCTGTAGGTATACAGAAAACGTTGAAAGGTCAATTTTTTACTCAATACGGTTTTATGTGTCACTTAGAAAAAGAAATAACCTCAAAAATTTGTACCATTTTCATCTGTCTTGTCTGTCCGCCATGCCGTCTGTCTGGCTGAAGTGTTTACATTGTAAAGATTATCACGCAAAAACCTTGGGGGAAGATTCATTTAAAAATATTTGTATCCCGATAAGATATAAGGAAATATTCATAAGCGCGCTTTCAAAATAAATATAAAATATTATGGAAAAGAGATGATGTAACATACTCAACTTAACAATAAATAAACTTGTACCCAATGGATATGGCAATAAATATTGGGTATATATATCCACAATTTACCACCCTAAAAAGTGTAAAAGGGCAACTCGTTACAGAAAATATCGCCCCCTAAACCACCAGATAATCTGTCATATCTGGCGAGCCAGATTCGTAAATTTATTAGATTTTACAGAGATTCACAGATTCATGATGCCTTAGGCAAATAAAGGCAAGAAAATATACCAACAAAAATTTAAAAAATCGTACTTATGATTTAGTATCATTATATTATCTGCCAGTAGCCAGAAATCGAAGAGTGATAATTAGTCGTTTTTCTGGGGCAATTGCATCACATCGCCCTTATTTCTTCAAGTGTTATTAAGGTTAAATAGATAGTTGAACGAATTTTGGGCCATTCTTCATTGAATAACATTATCTCTTTGAGATAACCAAATTTATACCCCTTTTTTTTAAATTATATAATTTGAGGCCAGCAGAAGCAAAACCTTTTCCTTTGTTGCTGTCAGAAAAGATTTGAAATAATATTTCAGAAGCGATATCAAATCCGTATAAAATGTAGAACTGACAGACGGATTTGATCTATTAAATCAAACATAAAGATCTGCTTGTTCGGTTCGTCCGATTCAGATCTGTCGAATCAAATCTCTACGTATCTGATATGTACGAATAATTTGTACGTACTTGAGTCTTGATTATAGCAGTACACCAAAAAAAGATTTTTGGGATTACTAAATAACGTTGTTTTAAACTAATGAATAGCTATTAATTCAAGGGGTAATTTGATGATGAGAAAGCAACAAAATAATTGATTGAAAAAGATACGTGAATGGAAAGAGATTTGAAGCATTTTCTTTAAGTATTTGGGAGTGATTCGTCTCACAATTTCCGTTTATATAAATATAATAACGAACTATTTTTTCCCTGGAAATTAAAAGGTTCAATCAATCAGAATTAATTCGTATATTTAAAAAACGTACTCTTGATATGGTTAGATCCCAGGCAAGACCTTATCAATATTTCTTATATCATTCAACATATACATACACTAAAATGATGAGTTAGCTTTCTTCGTACTAGATTTATGCGTCCAAGGAGATATTATGAGTAGGTATATATACCTATATAACCGATAAATGTTCTCTCTTTTCTGCGAATTTGTAATCATCTTTTCAAAGTATTTAGATAAACAAATCATTCCAATATATGAATAGTCACTACCGCAATAATGGAATATCTGTAGAACTTTGCATCAATAACCGGTAAATATTACGTATTTGGAATAAATATTAATTTTCTTCTTCCTCTGATTAAACGTTTACTCCGGTTTAGAGATAATTTATGGGGTGGAATAATGCTAAAATTATCTTCTTTCTCAAACCAATTTCATCATTTTTTAGCATGCCAAATAACATTGGTTTTATTCAATTTTGACGTAGGATGGATTGTTTAGCTGGAATATGATTAATTAGTCGGAAAATCTAACAGTCCGTTTGTGTATAACTTTTTTCCTGCTTTTTCTCTGAGATGCGCCTTGTGGTGGTGGCAGAAGGCTTTAAGTTGAGTGTTTTAGATAAGTTTCAGCAAAATCATCTGAGCCGTTTTCTGGCTACAGTCTTGGGCTATACAAGTTTTTTGGCTATTGCTTAGCAACTGAAGAGAGCAGGATGCCCATTCTGAGTGTCTGAGTCACAGGCGAGCCGTATCGATACCCTACAAAACAAAAATGAGAGCAACAAAATCGGTCTATACCTTCCCAAGATAATCTTAGCACGGACTGACTTACAGATCTATTAGAATATGTTATTAGACTCCCCTTTCAGTGTTCGGTTCTCATCAGATATTTACGTTTCAGGAATCCCAGAGTAGAAAAAACATATTCTTGACCGACAAACCCAAACGGAGGAGGTATACAATTCAACTCTAGGTGTGTTTTTTTATGGATGTTCGCACCTTTTGCATAATAAACGTGCTCCGATTTTTATGATTTTTTTTTTATTTCAGAGAGGAGTATTGAGAATTCGTCCCAATAATAAAAAACATCAATTTTAGACATGCCTTTCTCGACAATTGAAAATACAAGACGGCAGATTTAAAAAAAATCCATATCCGGAAACCTTTAAATTGTACATAAAAATTGTAAAAATAATCATAGGTTTCCGCGTTACAGTATGAAATATGTGTTTGAGCTATGTGGAAGGGGCAAATTTTTACGAGAATCGAAAATTCGAGATTGGAATATAAGAATGGGGACGTTCAAATTGAACATTTTTTAAAAACTGTTACGGTTTTCGAGTTACCGCAATGGAAAAGTCTGAAATATGTGATATGCGTATTTCCGCTATATGGAAGGAGCAAGTTTTTTTCGAAAACTGAGAACATGAGATGGCTAAATTAAAGAATTAGGTAGAAACATAGAAATTGTTTTTTTTTAAGTTACGGTTCTCGAGTTAGTGCAGTAAAGTCTGAAATATGTATACCTATCTGCGCCGCGATGTTTCGAGATCTCTGAATAATAAAAAGTACAAGCTAAGCCTATATATGGGTAAAACGATAAATACTATCTTCTTTGGTATTTAGTGAACGTTCAACAATTTTCATGACTAATGTTGCATTGAAAAGTGTTAAGTAAATATTTTTTATAAAAAAATGGACCGGCTTTGTATGTTGGTGCACAGATAACTACAAAATAATATTAATTCTATTCGTGATGGTACTTTTGGCGTTGGTGCCTACAACAGCACAACTTCAAAAGTACCAGAACCAATAGAATTAACATTATTTTGTATTTTTTAGTGCATCAACTAATAAAGTCGGTCCAATTTTTTGTAAAAAATATTTATCAGTTATTAGTCTGTCTGTCTGTCCCAAGATTACCTCGGAATCGGTTGAGCCGATTTTGTTTCATTTTTTTGATTTTGTAGGTTATCGATACATTTCGCCGGTGACACTGATTGGACATCCTGCTCGCGATGGTTACTAGGCACTAATAGTTGTCAATTTTTTTTCGCTCAAGACTATGGCGCAAACGCGGCTCTAAACTTTTAAGCTTAATGCCTTTTACCATCTGCAATTTGATGGATGCTTGAGCAAACGCAGAAAATTAACTGTCGAATTTCAAAGAGCCGTGTGAAAGTGGACACATACAGATTTTTTTATGTCAAATTATTTTTTCTCACTGTCCACTCCAAAAACTTTCCAGATCACATATCAGTTTGTTGTGTTTATTTTATGTCAATCGATATTCAATACCTGGCTCCAGTCAATATAATACAGACAGTGCTACCACATTTATATAATTGTAACCATATATGGTAATGTCCGTCAAACATTATTTACATAAGCTGTACGTTAATGATGAAAAGACATTAAGAGTGACACCAATAAGAGATTTTTTTCTTCGATTGACGTCTTGCAAATATCAAAACACATTTTGATTGGAAATTATTAACATATTGTTTCATAAAATGTATCATGATATAAAAATTACACCTGTAGGTAGTTTGAAAATAAAATGTATCTACTTATCATGTGTGAGAGACCTAATTGAATGTTAACAAATGCATAATCATTTCCATTTACATGAATTGTTAACAAAACAAAGTATCATTAGTTATGTGATAGCTATTTCTTACAAATAATGGTTTGCCTTCAATAAATTTCCTTGAAGCACATTAAGATTTTTCCTGAAGTATCTAGTATCTAGTATAAAATATCAGTATTTCAGAAATGATTTTCAAGATCCACTTATATTAAGAAGCGCAAGAAGAACACCTATAAGAATAGTTTCCTTGAAGTAGCTTACCGCAAAGAGAATTTAACATTTCCCGAATATGCAGAACCTCGATCTTAAACCGTAGGTAGGAAATTAGCTATTTGATATGCGCTTTACTATGCGGAACAACTCATGTTAGTTTGCCCATAAGGGCACTGCTCAGTCGTGAATCGAATGCGTTGATAACCACAATTACTTTTCATAATCTATCTACAAATCTGTTCAGTTTTTTAAAACCAACATTGCAAACTTCCCACAATAACAAACGAACCCTGACAAATTCGATTCAAAAATCAAGCTGGCAAGTAGATGTAAATATAAAGGATACGTTGCAATTTATAAAAAGATATAAAAATTTAACGACTTTGAAAAATGCTTCCAAAAAATTTCCGATAAATAAACCTTATAACTTTTATTTGAAACAAGAAATTCGAAAAATTTAAGTATACCTACCCATAAGAAAAATTAGGGAAACTATGAATACTTAATGTGTCACTGAAATGTATATGTTCGTCACAATCGTATCGCTCTTAACATCGAAGATATAAAAATTCTAATTCTAATGTTTCAGTAAAAGATTGTTAATAACAAAATACCAGTCTGTAGTTTTTGTACCCAAGATTTCATCTGAGATAGTGAACAAAAAAAAATGTAACAATATCGATGAAAATTTATACAACACACCTGTCTGTTGAGATCATTTGGAGAATATGTTCAAAAATTTAAAGCTTTCTCCATACGATCACTTGGCATATTTTGAAAAAAAATATTTTCTTTAGAAAACCTACTCAAAAGCTCTTGGTCAAAGAGAAAATGTTTTTTCTTTGAGGTAATTAAAAGTTATATGCTCGATTTTTGTATATTTTCTTTGCTATCTTTTTAGCAATATTATTTCAGATTATGAGACTTAAAGGATAGTATCAAGAAAGAATAACGTAAATTGACGAATGAGCAATTAGAAAATAATAAGAAATATTCTTCAAGTTTATATAAAAACAGATGATGGTAATAATGAAATCAGAATAATTCGACACTGTTCGACAGCTCATCATAAAAATAGGCACATGTAGGTATGTAATTTTTCATGTTATCCACTCTATTCCGTATAATTGATCCCCATCAAAATTAGTCACTTTTTTGTAAAGTGTCGCTAGATGGCCCTATAGTGCATCAACTTCTACAATGTTTCACCCATCGTTATGAAAATCAGTATATTCAGGAGTTTAGGTATTGAGATGACAATTTTTACCCCGTTTAACAGAACACAAAATAGGTATACGTAAGTGTTTGGGACAGGACAACGTCTGCCGAGTTCCACTACTACCATATGAAAGGGCTATATATTATTTATTTATTCAATTAAAGTTCTTATAAAACACATTCTACAGTAATGTAATTAAATTATAAGACTACTAGTAGCAATAACAAGAGTACTACCTACAAAGAAATGCAGCTGCCTAAAACAATCAATATCACAATATAGTACAAAAACACGACAGACAATATAAAGTAACTATACTCAAATATGGTTATATTTAAAACTGGTAAAATTAAAAGTTAAATGGGAAACCATCAAGTCAAAACCAACTGTTTTTATTCGTTAACATTAGTATTGAAAAAAGTCAACATCAATCATAATTATTATAGCATTACAATGCTCCAACATTTGGTTTAGAGGACTATTTAGTGAAGATCTAACTAAATATTTTGTTGCAATTACATTTAAGAATTACCTTGGGTACATGAAATTTAACATCACTAATTATAGCACAATTGTGGTATTTTATATTGTTTAAATAATATATAAAAACTACAGAGTGTTGTTTTCTTACAATCACAAAGTGTTTGGTATTTGTATTAGTATAACATACTTTGATAAGAAATACGGTAGGGATAGGAACATTTATCTTTTGGGTACAAAAATCGAAGGAAGATCTTTTGTATCTGCTCAATTCATTGTGACAATGGTCCCTAGGTGACCATATTGCTGATGCATATTCCAGATGGGGACTGACCAATGCCCTATAGAGTTTTGTAATTGTGAAGTGCATTTTAAATTGCTTTGCATATGCACACCCAGATCCTAAACTTCTTGTTTTCTCTGAAGAACTGAATTATTTATAGAATAGCAAAATCTAATTAGATTTAACTTTCTAGTGTATGTTGATGTGACATCTTTATCTATGTTAAGACGCATTTTTGTTTTGCAAGGACCAATCTGCAAAAGAGTTCAGATCCTCTTGGAGCAGAAGAGCATCTGAATATAACATAATTACTTTGAAAATCATCTGCGAAATTTATACTAGAAGAGTGCTTCACACTGGAGTGTTAATAAAGAAATAAAAAATAAGGGACAAACATTGTTTCCTTGCGGGACTCCAGAGGTTGCAATATAATGTTTGGAGTATGAGTTACTAACTTTTACTTTGTTTAACGGATTTGAAAGGTATGACCTTCAAGATAAATAGGTTTGTTTAGAGAAGCCCAGCGGCTAGCAGGCTTGATTAGGATACCATGATCTACCAGATGGTTTTTGCGCAGTCTGTATATATTGTGTCAGGCTGTGCTTGATTGCTTATAGCCTCGAACGCTTGAGTAGTAAATTTTAAAAGGTTTGATACAGTAGATTTTCCACCGACAAAACCATGCAGCTCATCCGCCATTGTATTTTTTAGATTTTTTTAAAGATCTTCATAGAGTATAGACTCAAAGATCTTTGCTAGAGAGTTTAATATAATTATATATAATTTTTGATGTCACCCTCACAGTTGCTCTTAAAAATAGGGACTATAACTGCTGCTTCAAGCTCCTCGGAAAAAAAATTATTCTGCACTGACAAATTAAATATAAAAGAAATTGGCTTCGCTAAAAAATCTATACACCCTTTGTATATGTTTGGGGGATGTTTTCGAAACCTGTTGACTTCTTATACTTCAATTTTTTACTCCTTTTTTAATCATGTCTTCAATAATTTCGTTCAAGTTCAACAAGATTATGGTATATTAGAAAAAAATACAAACTAGGTATACCTATGACATTACTTGTAGTTTATAGGGAAAACTGAAGTGCGAAACTCTGCAGTCATTTGGCTGTTATTATTAATTGAATAACAAACACGAAACTGACATATACGCACACCACATAGTATTCCAAATTGGCTGAAATGCAAATCTAAAAATAGAGAAGCGCCTCTCGTCGCCGTACGATATGATAATTCACCATCAATGTGAAACATGAAACAATTGTGCGACGTGTGTTATGGGTATGACCTCGTTCGCGACCATTAAATGCTATACACATTCGTTTATGCAATATTGAATAATATCCAATTTAGTATTTAGGGCGGTTTTAGAATATACATATTCATTTATCTCTCACTCTCTCTAAACTCAGAGATCGTTTATCATCAATATTAATTTGGCATCTCGTATAGCAGCTTCAACTGATTGATGATAAACGCAATTCAGATCATAAATAGTACCTACGCTTTCATCAATTTTGAATGTTGATACGGTCATCCAAATTTTAAGTGCGCAGCATAGTCAAGTTCATTGCGATAATGTTATCATGTTATCATCAGATCCACTAAATTATTATAGAGTGATGAAATATCGGACAATGGCTATCAAATATTCATATCGAACAATGATATTAGAAACAATTAGGTAATTGGAACAATGCGCTTGAAACAAATACTTAGTTCAGGAAAAGATTTGAAGTTCTCTTAATTTCGCGTGGTGTGTTTACTTCAATGAACCAGAAACGAATATGATAAGTATCTATTAAAATGGCCATCAAGGGAATTCAGCTTTATGTGCAATTGAAATCAAAAACTGGACATCTCGAATTCGTGGTTCGCAACGACTGTGACCTTATACAAATATAGAGAGTGCTAAAAGAAAGTAATTCGAAGTGTGCGATGTAAATACGGGAAGAGATCTTCGAATATCATTACTTGAAACATCTGAAATTGCTTAATATTAAAGCAACACTTTTCACTTTTTGAAGCAGAAATATTGATCTACATTGAAAGAAATTCATAAATCTGAACTAGTGTAATGGTCACAAACTAATATTTAAATTGTTTATACAAATACTTTTGAACTTGACTTTAGTTACCTCATAAAATTTGGGCGAAGATGATTTCTGTATTGTTCATCAATTCTCAGTTTCAGTTCGTTTGGATCATTTTGTAATTTTGGTTTTAAAAGAAAAAGATAAATTGCTACAGATGTAAGCAGAAGCTTGCCTAAATTATCTATAACTTACATGAATTTTAATTAAACTGGGTGTATTTGAATCCTTTTTTGGTTTTACAGTTTCAGTTAATGCAGGTAATCTATTATTTGGCCTTTCAGATGAATGTGCTTAGAAATATTTACAAAATCGCTCAGAAAATGAACAGATTTAGTTTGAAATTGAATTTAGAACATCTTCCGGCCACTAAAGAGCAATATGCTATATATACAGACAGCAATGACTAACATATGAGATGAACATGAATGAATAGTTATGAAATAATCAATTATTGTCAACGTACTACCTACTTATATACATTTATGTATATATTGATACAGTTATCTTTATTCTGACGAATTTCTATGAAATTAAACAATCTTCCAACATAATAGGCATAAAGTTTTATTTATTATGTATGATTATAATTGCCGCTGTCGACCGTTCGGTGATTTAAGCCGAACACAGTCATTATGACATGTAAATTGATGACAACTAATTGTCATCTGACTCTCACAAAGACATGCTGAGAAATCTAGAATATTTGCAGTAGCCTTCGAATGACTTCTTTTGGACGCTCGATAAATGCTTCCATATAAGAATCTGTGCTACTGACTCAAAGGCATAATTACTGTTAGTTGATAAGCCCAGAACAGCGGAATTGTAATTAAATTCTCCATAAAGCTGACTCGATACCGTATCAGCTTCCTTAGAAAATTTTAAATAATTGTAATGTCTATTCAGATTCGTTGAAAAAAAATAACAATAATACATAAGGTGAATAAACCTGGTATAGACAACAGAAGCTTCAACATCAAAACGTATGTTCCTAAATTCGATCCAGTATAGTCAGTTCAGTATGACGTAATCAGCTGAAAACATAGTGCTCATCCATTCCAAAATACAAACGGGATAGAAACGTCTTGATCAAACACTGATAGTTGTTTTTGAAGTATTAAGATTTACCAGTGCAACACCAGCACAATATCGTGTTCGTTGATGACGTTTCTCTATACTGCTCAGCACAATAATTGATTGAATTTAGGAATACACGCAAACTAGACAAATACGAAAATGTTTTAAATATTTTTTTGGTGTTCAATCTAGTAGCTTTATATTAAAAAAAACTAGAGAATATGTTCACTATGATATATCTGGGGGGGTTATGGTTTTTGAGATTGAATGGCCACTATTTTAATGATGAAAAATCGATTTCCGTAAATTTAAAGTATCGATTGATACTTTGTGATTTATTTATTGGATGGTTTTCAATTGATACATAATATTCCCACTAGAAAATAGTGTCAATAGTCTTTATGAGAAATGCCGAAGGGAAAATTGTAGGAAATACAGAACACAAAAAGTCATATACACTAACAACTTCCAATTCACAGAACCTACTAAATATAGGTAAAAGTAAGAAAATACACAAATATCTTATTGTAAGGAATTAAATAAACTTTTTCGGGATAAATATAGAGGTAGTCTCTTTAAATAATTAGATATTATTTCATGAATATCCTAAAGAGTGGGCAGAAGGTAAAGGATGTTTCAAACAAGATAAGATACACTAATTGTCAAATTTACTTTTTTTAAAATTGCTTTAACTATGGAGGTTAGCATCGTTCATTAAATTACTCTGTTATAGTAGGTATTCTATATACTTACAACAAATTTAATTTCATTGAGGTATGGTATGTCTGTCTTAGATTCGTTTCTTGATATCGATTAGTTCTTTGATATAGGTAGGTAAGAAATATCCCCTATTATTTGGTTTTTGCTATACTGTATCAACTCTGTTAATTTACTCTTATATCACATAAGTATTTCACAAAAAGGTGGATCTTCTGTATTTAAGATATGACTAAGTCTTATTTTGTTTTACAACATGCGCTTTTATTTCATTAATTATTTTACATCGGTATACCAGAAGATTTTACAATGTTACAGTTCAATAAGAAACAACTTCTTGCTTATGGGCCCACTACCTATGAAGTAAATATTATCTTTAGCAGGTAGGTCCAATTCCAAAAAGAGTAATTCTAATATGTAATACATATTATCAATGAAGATAATTCTAATCTTAGTATTAATGAAGACCACTTCTCAACTATTTCTTCGTTTTACTGACATTTGTCGACCTACACTTCAGTTTAGACTGCAAAGCATCACCTTTTGAAGAGATATTCTAATTCATTATGAGAAACATTCAAATTTTGTTGTATTAGATATTATCCAGCAATGCTTGTCAAGGGGCGCCATTTTCTTAATTGCAGCGCTTTTTATGTTTATTCGACTATTACATTAGCAAAGTTACTACTAAAAATCACTATTTTCTCCACCAAGCAACCCTATTCACTCCAACCTCCCGTGAGCTTGTTAGGCGTTGCCACGCTAAAATTTCAATTGGAATGTCTTTATAAAATATAATTCTACACATCAAGCAAAAAATATCAAAATTCGAGGGGGGCCTGTTCTACACATTCACCCAAATTTATTAGCTCCCACCTTTATTTGAAACACCACCCCAGTATTATTTGAATCGGCTGTATAAATTCAATTGCAAAATAATTGATATTTTAAAGATTTTAAAGATTTTTGCGGATTGTAAAGGGTTACGTAGGAAGATTAATCAACTTTGGAACATTATCATCTGTTCCAATATATTAACCTGTATTTCATTTGCAGTGATTACAATACATGAATATATTTTTTTGTAATTGATCCTTAAATAATTTGTACTTATGTATTAAAAATATTGCTAGTTTTTCTGTAAGAACAAGCTGTTTTTTTAAATTTGATATTTAATTTTATCGTGAGAGTAACTAGTCTCATATTCTAGATAGAAGAAGTATTCTGTTATATAATATTAAAATAAATGTTTCCCCAACCAACTTCATAATTTTCTAAAATTACTGAAAACATTAAGAGATAATTATCAGAGAACTAGAAAGTAAACACAAATTATGGCTCTCACTAAATTTTAGACACTTACTTAATCTTCCGCTGAACAAATTATTCAAATTCAATAAATCACAGAAAATCCAATTAAATACCGAACTGGGCAATGATTCTTACGATCTCCACTCGCGTGTTGTTGGTGGTAACTTAACGAAACGAGGTGGTGCGCGCACGTGTTTACAGTGAAATCGTCAAAAACTCTCTCGGCTGGTCTTCAGCCGTACCCGAAACAGACTGACTTGACTGAAAAACGTTTCGCGCTAATGTAACCACACAAACAGACCACGTTTATAAATAATATCCCACCTCATCTTCCGATGCACCGGTCGCGGTTTTCGAATTTACGCATTTATATTAAATGATTCAATACATAATACCTATTATAGATCATGTATTACGCGAATCGTTTTTCTCATTATTTTATAGCTCGCCCCTGCAAAAATAGGATATCTATTTTCAAAAATAGAAATAAGGGACCACCATGTGATGATTGTTTAACAAAATGAAAAACCAAGAGAAAACATCATATAATTGGGTGCTCTCTGCAATCTGTAAAAATATTTTCTATTGATCATTTCGAAGCGCAATAATGAACCAGAAAGAAGAAATTGGAAATACCGAAATAAATAATTATTATAAGTTAGAGGCTAATAATTTATCAGCTATATCTAATATGATGGTGTTAGGTTCAACTGAAGCTAGCACAATAATATCAAGAAGTGAAATAGTAATATGATATAAGTATGGTAACGATAAGTATGGTTTACTGGATGAAGACAATGTTTGGAGACTGAGCTCAGCAGACAATATTGTCTAAAATTATTGAATTAATTCGTATTAGTTAATAATATTTGGGCGACCGAGCTTTGCTCGGATAAGACAGGATTTAGAGTGGGACTAGAGTTACTAAGGATGTTTAATCTTGGTTAAAAAATGTGCATGTTTCTAGTTAAAATGTATTGCGACTAGTAGATCGGTAAATATTACTTTTGTCGTTCACATGGCTCATAATTTACATATTTCAAGATAAATATGAATGTGAAACATACCAGAACTCAGTTGTATCAACAATCGCCTTCTCGACCCCCAAACCCCCTACTGAATCGCAATCTGCGGTCTATAAATTGTAGACCATGTCGCCAATCGACTTCTCTTTCAAGAAGTCAGCTGTATCACCAATCGACGTCTCGACCCCCAACACCATATTGAAATTTGTATCGCAATCTGCGGATCCATTCTTGAAATAGCTCGTGTGGACTTCGATGGTAACACCCATTAAAAATGAAAGTATCGCCAATCGATGTTTCGGCTCCTAAAACACCTTTATGAAAATTTTTATCCAAATCTGTCGAACCATTCAAGAAAAAGTTTATGGACCTCGAGGGTAACACCCTCGCGTTTTGTCAGGAAAGATTATGTACATAAATGTACATAATCTTAAAAATTACAACCCTATCTATATACCAACTTAGATCAAAATCGTTAGAGCCGTTTCCGAGAAAAAAATATAGATATATAAGAATTACTCGTATTAATATATTAGATTAGATTCTTGAATAATATTAACTGCAAATAGTACGTAGACTTCTTGCCGACTAGTTTGGCATAGCATAGCAACCAGAAAGACCAACTTAGGTGTATAAAAGTAAGTATTGACATAGAGACAGATGTTGGCAAGCAATCGAAAATAGGCCGTTCGTATAAAAATCCTGAAATAATATCATCAGATATTCAACTAGGTTTAAGAACGTTGCGGTGTTTTAATCACATTCACATTCAATTCGAAATAGAATTTAAACACGAAATGATGTATTCCAATACAAACCAAAAATATGCAGCAACATCATCATTGTACTATGACTTAAGTTTGTGAAGCGAAAAGTAGGTACAATATCAATACTAAGTCTTACTTCCTTCTACAATATTTTCTAAAATCTTTAATCAGGATTGTAATTTTAAAGTGAATATATTTGTACCGTTTTCGAGCTTCTTACATATTTTGATTTTGAAGACTTGGTGAAGAGTATATATGGGCTGAGACACTCTATTTTTTTTGTATTGGCGCCCGTGGACAATCAAGCAAGAGACTGTTCTTGTTGTAGTTTTATTTTTGACCGACGAACCCAAACGGAGGAGTTATACAATTCGACCTTTTGCTTTTTTTGGTTTGTGCGCGCGCGCTTTGTACATATATTAAGCGTACTCCGATTTTGATAACTTTTGATTCATTTTAAAGTGGAGACTTGAGAAATGTTCCCATATTCATAAAAACTCAAATCCGAAATCTCCTTCCCTCTAAAAACTGCCCCCGAAAGGTTTGGAGTCAATTGCAAAATCGAAAATCTGATACGGCAGCATTGAAGATAAGACAATATCCGGAAACGGTTGAATTGAACATTTTTTCGAAAGAGTTACAGTTTTCGAGTAAAATCTGAAATATGTGTATTTCCATAGAGATACGATTTTCGATATAGAGCAGTGGTAAAATCTGAAGTATGCGTATTTCCGCCACGATGTTTTGAGATCTCTGAATAACAACAATTACAAGAAAAGTAAATATGTGGATAATAGGATAAGTACTATGTTCTTTGGTATAAGTGAATTTTCAACGATTTTTATGACTAATGTTACACTCAAAAGTGTGAAATAAATATTTCTGACAAAAAAATTGAACCTAGTTTATTTGTTGGTGCACTGCATTTGTAGTTAAATAGAAGACTCATGGCATCAATAGAATTAATATTATTTTGTGTTTTTCAGTGCACCAACAAATAAAATCGGTCCAATTTTTTTTCAATATTTATTCTTTACTTATATGTTTATAATTATAAGATTCCGTTCTTGATATATGAGTTTTTATACCTATGTATCGTCCATAGAAATCTGCTTGAAATTCCAATTGTAAAAAGCTTAATTTTTAGGACACCGAGTAAAATGTTTGATTAGTTACTACTTGTTTTAAACTAAGAGTTTTTGCAAATAATAGTTTAAATGTCCCTTCCGAATTTTAAGAACAACAAAGAAAATGCTTCTCAAACTTTCATAGATCAACAATAACTATATTCCGTGAAGATATTTAAAAAAAATTCAAGTGGAAAAATAATTCTTAATCACAATTCTTTGAGCATTGGCTTTGGTAAATTTAGCTTTAAATTGACCAATGTTTATAATTTATAGAGGAAACCTCTAGCCACTTCTTCTTATTCCGATTCATAAGTAATTGTTCATAAACACTAAAATATAGCTAATATTTATTGGACTGCAAATGTGCTATATTCTCATCTACTTTGAAGTGTACATTTATTAAGTTGCGTAGCGTGAACCTCGTGACTCGCACCTAGATTACCAAAGCCATCAATTTATATATTTTTTTTTGAGGCCGTAAAGTCTTTTTTGCAAACCTGAGCAGTTGTACATTATTGAATTATGCACTGAAGTTTTGTATTTTTCACAAACCACCAAAACCTTCTTTGCACACATACAATCCCTTGAATAAAATTGGTCCGATGTCATATGTTATCCAAATAATTTAGATGAAAAAGGTTGTACAAATGTTTAGTAAAGTAGGTATGGAAATAAGCTGGCAAATACAATAATTTTTGTGATATCAGATTGATGTTACGCATACAAAAACATATAGATATAGTTACAGTTTATTAACTTCCTGTTAAGTATTTTTCAATTTTGATTTTTTACTGGCGGAACCAGGATACATCTTCTAGTAACGAGTTCTGTCAAAGTGGATAGCAAATTTTCCATGAAAAATTATACATGACTATAGATTTTCATGGTGATCGGTCTTACGGTATGGGAGACTGAGTACAGATATACCAATATACATTTTTATACATATAACTAGCTGTTTTACCCAGCACTTGCCGGGCAAACACATTAGTAGATTGTGGTACGAAAACATGAAGTCATAGAAAATCTTGAGTATGGATCCCTTCTACCTCGGAGTCCTACTCGCACGTGGAACCAGTCCGAACACCAACCCAGATCAATCCACCAAGACAGAATAGCATGAGAATGTCTCCTGCATATGTCTTAGGGATTTTTCGGAATGGAACCCTCCACCTTTAAGTCTCTTGCACTGGCAGACTCTCACAAAACAGTCCAGTGATATACTACACTCAAACATAGCGAAAAATCCACGAAAATTCAGCCAGAGAGCTCAGAGATATTTCTTTAGGTACAGGCATAGAACCCTCCACCTAGGAGGCCCAATTTCACTTACAGCCATTACCAGGTCATCAAAATCCAGCCATAGAGTTCAGAAATATACAACTTTCAGGTACGGAACCGACCACATAGAGTCCTACGGGCAATAAAAGATAGCATATGTTCTTTCTCAAGGGATAGTCTTATGTCTGTACCAAATTTCATCAAAATCAGTTCAGTGGTTTAGGCGTCGAAGCGTATCAAACAAACTTACTTTCGCATTTATAATAATAGTTAGGATGGATGTTGCAAAATTCACGCAAGATTTGAAATAGCCGCCATTTGTGTAATATAATGTTCGCCATCAAAAACAAAAAATTGACAGTTAGGGTTAGTATTAATGGAGCACTATAGGAGAGAAAAGCGTGTTTTCATGGTTGAAAAATATTTCAAAAATAAATAAAGTTTGGCTATCACAGTTCGAAAATTTCTTACGAAATATGGTCGGAATACAGGATTTAACTTTGACAGCTGTAAAGAGAATAACTGAAAAATTCAGGGACAGTGGATCAATTGGTGGTGTTCAATACACTGGCAGTCAAAAAACAAGTCGTTCTATTGCTAATATCGAAGCATTGCTTGAGAGTGTTGGTGAAAGTCCAGGAACATCAACTCGGCATCGTGGACATAAATTGCAAATTTCAAAATTCAATTAACCCGAGAACTGAAGCCTAATTACCATAAACAGAGAGTTCGTTGAATGGATTATTGAAAATCAACAAGTGGATGCTGATTTTTCGAGCAAAATCATTCTAAGCGATGAAGCTCATTATCATCTTGGTGACTTCATTAATCGTTGAAATTGCCCCATTTGGGGAAATGCATTCACAACGTGTCACTGTTTGGTGCAGATTTTGGGCTGGTACTAATATAATACTTGTGCAGAAGTTAGTGAAGAAGATGATGAAGCTCGTGTTTGCTCTTCTCAGCATTCAATGATTGTCCTTCAAAGAGTGAGCCTTTACGGCCCAAAAATCTAATATCCAAATGTCATGTTTATAGCTTCAATAGATTCAGCTATCAGTTGATGAGTCTGTTAACCATAAGATCAATTATACTATAGTACTAGAACCACTTAGGTATTAGATTCAATCTACTTATTTCCTGTTTTGTTGTTTTCATTTTCCTATAAATATTTCCGAAAATCCTGTTTATAATTAAACATTTTTACCATATTTACAATAATTTGCTTTAGAAGGTAATAATAAGGTATTAAGCTACAGTCATTGTAGTATATGACAGAATGGTAAAAAAATGTCAATGGTATAAAGAAAATACAGTATCACAGTAATGTCTAAATTTATTTAGAATTCAGGCGTTGTTTTTTCGTAATACACTCGGCTCCGTGGTTTTTTATTTTTTAATGTGATTTTTCGATGGTAAATTCATATATTCAGGGTAGCCTAAAAAGAAGTTACGACTATCAATTTTTTTTTTTAAATGATGACACCTATTTTTTATTACATTTTTGAATTTTGCTTCAAATTCTAAGGGCCGATTTCATGATAAATCCGTAATGGGAGATTAGTTAATTCTTCAATTTGTGTAACTCATATCTTGATGACAATAAAAATAGTGCCTTTTATAATAGCTTTTATAACGTCAGTCACCGTTCTTTTAAAGTAACTTAGAATTATATGTTCAACCAAAGAAATTACGAAATCTTCAATGAAGGATTAATATAAATAGGAGATTAAATTTGATTATGAAATTGGCTCTTAGTATGATGTTTCATGTACCATGTTCTGTACTACTTATACTTAATAGTAAAAATTACGCTTGGACATATCAATATGAGTGAGTAATGAGAAGTAATGTATACATTGATTAGAGATGTGTTTTCTGGTTAAATTCATATATACCGTTTAGCCCAAAAATAAGTTATCAACATCAACCACATTTTTTCTAATGAAAATACCTTATTTTCATTTAATTTTTTTAATTTTCCACTGAATTCTAAATATGTATCATTTATACCCTATATCTGGACTCAACAGTTGCCGAAAAAAATCTAAGATGACAAGTCAACATTCGGAGATAATAGAACTGATAAGATGAAAAAGATATATAAACAATGGAATGTTTTTAGAAATAAATCATTAGAAATACATTAATATGTTCAATTATTGTAATATTTGCGATAACTCTTGAGATAAGGGATACAGTACATTGAACATACTTAGAATTTTAAAAAATGAGTTTGATGGTAGTAACTTTTTTGGGCTAACTTGTATACATCAAATTGCCATTAAAGAAAATAATCTCACTCAATATACTTGTATATAAGTAGGTATCTGTTCTACTTATTCAATGTATGGTTAAAAACTTGCTAATTGAATATATCTTACGTTACTCCTACTTCGTACTGAAAACATTGTCGTATAGTAAACCAGAATTATCAATTATTAAATGTCGTAAGCCAAATTTGAATCACAATTTTTTTATCAGGATAGTCTCACGTACTTCTAGAGTCGAATTCGAGATCAATATTTCCGTTAGATTTACCAGACTTTAGGACGAAGAATTCCCAATGCATAATTTGTTGAATAATTATTCCGTCATCTAGTTCGTCAAGACTGTTTATAATATAATATCTAATCTCCTCAGCTGTTTCATATAAAGCTAATGCAAATATCTGTAAATAGAATTTGTTATATATGAGGAGTGAGTCAGCGTCAATACTTTATATTAGCGATAACAGAATAATTTTTCTACTTGAAATTATTCAGTAAATTTAACCACGAACCGAAACATAATCAAGAAACTAGGCATTAAAATCGTGAAATTATACTATGAGATTGAGTAAAATAATAATTGTCATCTAAAAATCTTTGAAGATCATGAATAAAATAAGATCATAAGAGATCTATGTTTTTTCTTTGAACTGAGGTTGTTTAGCAAATGCACATATTTTAATGAAATGTTGAGAAATATTATACGATGTATGATGCTATATACTTTATTTCTATGACTACGTATGAAGCTGGTGGCATTTGTTGATTTGTTATATCGATCTCAGCGCGCTCTAACATTTTTTTTATTATATCGGGTCTGTTAAAAGTATGCTTAGTTGGAAATTGGTTTAAACTGCTGCAAGAACAATTATAACTGGGGAAAATCCAACCTTGAGCTCTCGGATCATAATGTTACAGTAAAAAATAGACCAGAGAATACGACGTGCACGCAGCCAATAGAAAAACATCGTACTTATCTGAAATCTTGGTCTATTTGAGAACCTCTATCGTCTTTCTCTATATATTTATATAAATTTATCTTGGTACTCTATTTATATCTATCTAACATGTTTAAACTAACAATTTTTATATATACATCTGCGGAAATTGAGTTTTTGAGGCATTGTGACATTTGAAACTAAATGTACTGTGTATCTAAATTGTTGTTTTATTTCCACAATCTCAGATCTAGTAATCATTAACAGGTTTATTAATATGGTCCAAGGTCAAAGTTTATGGGTTCGGTTGGGCTTTACCAGCGAAGGTGCATATAATCCTGATATGCACTCAATATGCTAGTTGCTCAAGGTCTCCAGCAAGGGTGATTTTCACCCAACAATTACCAACGAAGATAGTTTAATCTCAAGAATTACCAGTGAGCGTGATATAACTCTTACCAGCCAGGGTACTATCAGCTTAAGGATCACCACCGAGTATGATATAAGCTTCTACCAGCGAGGGTGATATGAATTCTAGGGCCCCCAGCGTGGTTAATATAAATTCTTATCAGCAAGGGTACTAAGCACTTCATGATATCCTTTGACATTTGCAAAAATGTATCAAACAGTCGCCGGGTCAGATCCTTCACTTCGTATTGACTTTCAATAATACACTTTAGGGCCATATCCAATACCTGTACCAATTTTATTATATCCCCCTTCAACAACACAACAATACAAAATAAAAGAGAAAACATCCAATCATTCTCCTGTTACTTGCAAATAGGGCTCTGTAATTTTTTTCTCTCTCCCTTCATAGGCCTTGACATTTCACGAAGAGCTATATTGGCCGCGAGCTTACTATGACCATTTCATAGATCAATTCTATGAATAGGTTGCACAGTTCATCTCCTTGTCTATGGCATAGGCCTGTATCAGCGCATGTGTTCCACAGGCATCAAGAATAGTTTTGATCTCTAAACATTTTGAGCGCAGAGTGTCCCCTCGTGAAGGCATGTTGATGTATTCGTTAAATTACAAGCCATATATATTATTGCTTACTTTTTTGGGATACTCCGTATAATTCAAGTACCATTTAGGTAACCATAAGGGATAAAAACTAAGCAACAAAATGTATAGCTGTTTCGAGAATGGCTTGTTGGATTTAAATAAGAACTTGCAGTAATAACTTTTTGGGGTTGAGAAATCGATTGGTCGTACTCAAATATGGATGCGACTCTTCGAGAATGGCCCTGCAGATATACAAATTTGCAGGAAGGGGTTTTAGGGGTCGAGAAATCGATGATTGATACTTTCATATTTAATGACTAGACTAGCATTTAAGAAGATAGATCCGTAGATTGCGATAGCGATTTCAGTAAGTAAAGAAAAAGTAAAAGTAAAGAAATCGTTTGCTGATAATCTCATAGTCCGTTTTTTTGTTAGTAATAGATAAGCTTGGAGCTAATTTCAAAGAACTCGTGATTCACATGAGTCTTACCCTTAATTACTCCTTAATAGGATAATTCAATGTATTTATCCCTAATTTGAAATCGGAAGCTATATAAAAGCTTCCAAAACTGGGACTTAAACATTTGAAATAGTTTAGTATTTCGAAGTACCAATCTTCTATTCCAATCTCAAATTTCATCAACGATTATTTTTGTTCGTACTGTAAAAGCAATATTTGAGAGCTTTGAGGAGTGTCCTAGTAAGTTTTACTTTCACATTACACATTTTTGTTTTTTCCGAAATCTATAAGAGTAAGCAATTTTTTAACCAAGGTTAAACATCCTTAGTACCTCTTATGGACCCACCCTAAACCTTATGTTAACAGATAAAAGTTCGGTGCTCCAGGAACTACTTCTTAATAGAGCAAATTATGTCCGATCTTTACTGGCAATTTTGTCTAAAGCATAGGCAACTCGCCGAGCACGTTGGTGTTTTTTTGTATGTAGGGTCTTCCATATCTGTGATAATATATCTAAAGATTTGGTTATTTTGAACAAACGACTCATTTGTTCTGGATTTAATTAAACTTTTGACGGAGATTAAAGCGTTCTGGTCTTCTTTAATGAGATTTCTATGTTCCACCATCTCAAAATATAAATAACTAGTAAACCCTACAAATGTTTTAATCTGAAAAAATAATCTTCAAACAATTAGACTGGAACCTCTGAGGAGTATAGCGAATAAATTCATAATATCTGGTGTACCGATTTTCTTTTGTGTAAATTATTTTAGAAGAAGAGAATAAGAACGATAATTTACCATTTTGACAATATAGGACAGGTATTTAATGAGAGTTCTTTGAATTTTATATTATGGTATTATTATGAGAATTCATACTGATATTTGAAGTACCAAGCAATAACTTCAGTGACTTCTTATTTTCCATCAGTTATAAAATATTTTAATGAAATTCTTTATTTTCTTAGAAATGATTTAACTCTTTTTCAGAGAGAAGGGGTGAGTTTACAACGTTGGGGACTAAAACGTTTGAGCTAGCAGGTGGTTGTTATAGATAAATTAAAAAACTAATTATTGATTGCAACAAAGCTAATTTTCCCAAATATTAGTGAACTAATAATCAATTTCTAAGCCCAGTTACATTTTTTCAACCGTATTTGTGGAATAGCTTTGCATTTTTATTAGTATAGTTACTTATATACAAGAATTGCTTAATTAATATTATAAGACGCTTCAGGTGCTGTTAGTGAAAATTACAATTGCTCTGGTATTCCTATTTCAAATAAATTTATCTGAAAGATATTCAACGTGTTACCCATAACAGGATATAATAGCGTGGAAAATCGGCCACGCATCATATTAAGGTTTCTCATGCAACACAGGATGAGTCAGGTGAATATTGCCGTCATCCCATCGAAATACAACTTTTAATCCGATTTGGTGTCGATGCAGACTATTTTCGATTACGTTTTTAATCGGTGTTGCCTTTTCATGGAATAATAGCGGGGCTATAAATGGCCAGTGTGATACTTGCAGAGCGGCATCAGATATGGCGATTTGTTCAATCTGATATATAATCACATTGTCCACCTCCACATCTGTCCGGTATTTTTGTGAATAAACTTGAAGATGTACCTGGATTATGGAGTATTGGATATTTCAAACTGACATCCTCATATGGCATCAAAACCCTCATAATAATTCTTAAGTCAATTTTATTTGAATCGTCTTCAATGAATTCTTTGCAAAATGTACGTTTTGCAAAGTGACTTGTCTTAGATAGTGGAGTACGTAAATCTTTTAACAAATATGAGTTCTCTACAAAAATATTCATCATCTAGTTTAATTTGAAGACATGACAAATAAATACCTACTCAAAAAACATAAGATAATGGTGATTCTCTTCAGAACGTTATAGAAAAAATATTAATTTGAAGTTCTTAATTTTTCTTCAGTTTCATTTAAACCGAAAGTGAAAAAAAATCAAAAATCGAAGTCTTTAAGCTCTTATTCCCAAACCATGTTTCAATAGTCTATCTGTAAAATTAGAAGTCAAATTAGCTTATCTAATGGATTCATAGTCACTCATGAATTATGCTGTAGTAAAGTAATTATAAGGGAATACTCATTATTACCGGGGAGGCTCATTTGTTTTTGTATTTCCTTTGGTTTCAGGTTCTAACTTTAAGCCAGGTCATTCGTCCAATTAAATGAAATGTAGTTTACTTTAAATGAGCAAACATTTCAGTAAAGGTTCTCTAGACTTCTGCGATTTTCCATAATATTATTTCAAAGGTAATTGCATGAAAATTATCACTTTTAATATTTCTTCTTCAAAAATAACGCTACGTTCAACGAAAATAACCAGCATGTTGACTCTCAACCCATTTCATAACCCATAGGTGTAATTTTGAGTAATTTTTCTAAGAACAGGTATGTCTAGATACACAAACATTATTATTGGTTCCAAAGATCAACAGCATATTCATAATAAATTTTAGTTTGGTACTTATTTTTTTGTTTGTTAGTTGCAATGGTGAGATATCAAACGTGCATGACCGTTCTATAGTATCAAACTAAAGTACATAGTATCGAACTAAGTTGGATTATAAATACGGCTATAAAATTTTCAAGTTCTCAAAAAGCGCAAGTCTTCTACTTTTATTATCAATTCAAATAATAATTTGCTATATGCGAAGTAGTTTAATCTAAAGTTCCATTAGATTTGAGAAATGAGTAGGTGCCTGGTGCATTCCTACTATTTTATTAAAAATATAATTAATCTTTGAAACAATATAAAAAATAAAGTAAGAATAAGGATAATGGATAAGGTGAAGAAAAATATAGTAAGGGTATCTTAATTTGTTTCTATTGGGAAATCAATTTCCGATTGGCTTTACTCTATAATTACTTCAAACATACTCCTAGAATCTTAGAGTAATGAAAAGATTATTTTTATCTTATAGAATATGTTATATTTAAGAACCAGCAGAAACTTAGAAGAATATCTAGGAATGGTGATATCTCATATGCATTTCCTAATATAAACGAATCTATGCATCCAAAGATACAGTACCCAATATATTTTCTGCATAATTTTTATTCTCAATTTGAAATTATTCAGGTACATAATATTAATTCTTAAATTACAGTTCGAATCTATTCATACTTGAATTCAAATAATTTATATAATATTTATTCTTGAATTAGAATTATCTGGTGTACCTATACATATAACAAATGCGTACCTGTTTGACACATCTACCAAAACTAGATGACAACACAAATTTTTGCAATTTATATTTTTGAATTTCTTTTGAGAAAAATATTTTGTGAACGATTATGAGATGATTTTTTGCTTTGTACCTCAATTGTTGATAAGAGTTTTGAATATTTGGCGCCAACACCGATTAGACAACCTGCCTTGAAAATAGACCGCAAATTGGTATTCTTTCTCCAACTTACTCTATCTTTTTCGTCAAACACAAGTATAGTCATGGATTCGTTTGATATCCAAACTGTAGGGTTAGGCAATTACCTATATTTACAATGTCACTGTCTAACTTGAACATAAAGAAATTAATAAAGCTGAAAAGTCGCGGGAATATTCACGAACAAAGATAGATACGTTATTCATCCCACAATTGTGATTTGAAGTTCTTGATTACGATCATGACGGCATCTGTTAGAAAGTAGGTAGCTAACTCAACTAAATGAGGCAAGCACTTATTCGCAGTGTTGCCGAAATTTCATCATGTAGATAAGTTTAAATCGTGAATTTGTATTCTTGAATTAAAATTATGTACCTAAATTTAATTCAAGAATAACAAGTGGTATTTTCTGAAAAAATTAAAAATAGTTTTTATTAGGCATTTAAGATTTGAACTGTACCAATGGGTACTATTGCTATCTCTCCTTTTCTTGATTTCAACTATATTAATGTATATCTGTCTGCCAGCAACAGCAATTCCATAATAAATTACTGTTTGTCTACCACAACACAAAATTAAATTTTAAATTACTATTATCAACGTCTGACAATTAAGACAGCTGACAGTGAATAGCGCCACATAACCATGGAGTAACATATACGACGATCTGCCAGAGAATACCTATTTACTAGACAACAGAGTCGTATATGGACGCTCCATGCTCGTAAGTAATTCCAGTGACGGATCCCTTTGTCCGACATTGTCGTTCCATGTCGAAGAAATAGTGATCTTGCTTGAATGAGATAATTACACTTAATTAATCAATATTGGATCACTCTTGGTGCTTAACAGGCGGCAGGATGTCTGCGATCTAAGTTTGAATTCGAAATTTCATTTCTCTAGACCATATTGCGCCTGAGAAATCGCTGCGGAGTCCGTCTATACAAGAACCGAAATGTTGTTTGCGAGATACAAAACGCAACTAGCGTTGTGTTAAGCGAGGCCAATTGAAACCTGCCGAACTTTCAAACGCACCAATCAGGTATGAGAACTTTGACATTCGGTCATCAAAACGCGTCTTGTATTTCCATCTCGAAAACACATCTAGTAATAAAAACTATTTGAAAAGGTATATACTTATATACATAACTCTAATATATATATAATTCTAATATAAGAACTGAAATTCAAGAATTAAGATTATGTAGATAATTTTAATTCAAGAATAAATTCGGAAATTAATTTTGTATAAGGATTTTTTTTCGAAAATAAAAATAAGTTATATAAGTTCAATGTTAGAGTATTCTTTGCCATCATATAAATAGAACGGAATGAAAGTAACAAAAATTTAAAAGAATTGATAATTCAAATGATTATGATTTGAAAATGAAAATACATACTTATAACAATACTTTTTTGATTTTGAATATTATTAACAAGCAAAACAAATTATTTATATACAAATATTTCATGGAGCACTTGACTTTTTCAATTGCAATTATGCTTTAATATAATTGTCATATACTTTTATGGTCACGAATTTCTTTGTGAATAACTTTATTCTTTAAATATTTTTGATTCTTTAATTTGTTTTATGTCAATAAATAGCAAAACGGCGAGCCATACAAGAAAGAGTGAGTTTTTATTACAATAATCTTTTTTTATACAATTAAAAAAGAAATCATAACACAAACATTTCACTTATTCCACTGTAGCTGGAAATTCGTTTAAAAGTTCGTGCAAATCTTTAAAACGGATTTTTCAACAGTATAACAACATGAGAGCGACCGTCTGCTGTTCTGCTTATTTCGAGTGTTGGCTATCAGAAGTCATCAACGTAGTCGGCAGCTTTGATCTTAAGAGTACAAGGCCATGTTGCGCAATTTTGCACTTATTACCTTAATAGATCATTTACTGAAATACATACATGGGTGCATGTAGGCATGCATGGTCAACGGAAAAATGTTAAATACATATTCGTATATGTATAGGTACACATTGTCTTAAAAAAACCAACATAAACTAAAGAAGAATAGTGAATTACATTCTACCCACTATCTGATACCATTAAAAATGCAAACAGAAACTTTGGGAAAAATAAACTATTGACATAAAATATAATGACTTACCGTGTATAATATCAACTTCCTTCTATTCGTAGTGCTTTCAGGTTTGTTGCTTTATAAACAACCCTGAAATTTAATTATGCCTCTGGAAGTCCAGGATAATTGAATTTCTTATTCTCGGAAAACTGAATTTCAAGCTTTCCTAGCTAAATTTCCCATTCTATAATCTGTTTATTAGTGATATTATAAAACATAAAGTTTCTGTGTCTCGTTCCTGGAAATAAAATATTTATGTTTGAATAATATATAGGTATGAACTGGATCTCAGGAGATTCAAAATGAGGCGACTTTACTTACTTTTGCAACTGAATTTAAGGAAAGTGTCTGTTGGTCGGCTTAAGTTACGACATACCTAATTTGATCTCATGAAAATGAACTGAATTGAATTTCATTTGCTTCTAATTTTCTACCGCTAGCCCAAGTAAAAAAATTTTTGTAATCTTGTATACTTTACCTTTCCGGTGTTCCAGCTTTCCACAGATGTTTGCTTTTCAGAGATTCCTGTGTTCAAAAATCATATTTTTAACCAAGCCTTTTAGCCCACGTATCCATTATAATGATTTCTAATGTGAAATGAAATATAATAATAACTTGGATTGTTTCGTGATGAGTGCCAACATAATTTCTCAATTAATTATTTGTATGAAGATTCATCTATCTATTTATATATCTAGCTAATAAGATACCATATCCGTACTTATCTCTTTCCCATTTTCTATCACTCTATGAATATTGCTTTATTTAGTGATATAATTGAGTCCAATAAATATAAATGGATATTTAAAAAACAGTTATTGCATACTACATATCACATAGTGTTATTGTGATAAAAAACTACGATCGACTTTATTAGTTGATGCACTGAAAAATACAAAATAATATTACTGGTGCTGGTAATTTCAGAATTGTGCACTTGTAGGTAGATAGAAGGGTGATTCTTCACTTGCGCGCGCGGTCAAGTTTTATTATCAGGTAATAAAGGGTTGCTATAATCTGTAGTATCATTTGCGCGCGTGCGTATAGTAATCCGCCTATCTAATGAGCTCGGGATTGTCAGGTATAACCTTATAATCTTATAAACTTCTTTTAATGTTACGTCTGATCTGTGACTTTGAGATTTCTCTTCATTCAAGTATAAAGTATACATGGCCATCAAGTGGAATCTTCAGCCACTTATTACGGCTGAAGATTCCATTTAACTCAAGCATGGTTCAGAAAATTGCAACATCTAGGTTTATGACCAGAATACCAAAATCCAAACTCTGAAATTGGAAGTTAGCGACATTTTTGTAGAAGATTTTTATTCTATCATTCCAAGTGACAGTAGATTAGTTCAATAAGTATATTGAACTAATCCGTAGATTATCTTGTTAATTAATTACTTTAAATAGTGTTTGGGATTTAGAACAGTTGGCGTAAATACAACTAACAGGTTAGTAACAGGTTTACCCCTGAATATGCCAACTTTGTTGGCGAAGCAATTGTCTAGTGACAATAATACATTTGATGGTGTGTTGTGATATTTTTCTATTTTTATATTGTAATAATAACATTGACAAAAATGGTTTGTTTTTCTCGCATTTGCGGCTATCAGGCACTGCGACATTTGAAAAAACGACAAACAATTGTGAAGTTTTTCATACTCATTTCAATTCTTATTTTTATAGTCCCCATCCAGAAATATTTAAGTTTATTTCTGCATTAAAAGATGTACAATTACAATTACCTATGTAAAAATCTGAAGTGTTGGTATTCCACACAAAGTTACAAATTCTGAATCTACAAAGCATGCAATTCGTTTCCAATTTAATTGAAACGTACAAAAATGACAATATTTCCCGGTTCCAGTTTGTAAAAACTGTTACTTATACTACAAGTATGCAGTGATAATTGATTCTCATTTCCCCTTAGGTGATTGACTGAATTAGGATTTTGTCAATTTGTTTCTTGCTGATTAGGTACCTGCATAAGAATAAAATCGAACGCTGCGCGCTTCTGATGTGCCCGTTTTATTGGTATTTTGAGTCAAGGGATTAAGGACCAAACTGACTGCCGCGCGCAAATGATCTGCGGCCGATAGAAGACTTTCAAATATTTCACAATTTTGAGATGATCATTGGTCCTCAAAATCGTTAATCGTTCAATTATACCAAAGAAGATAGTACCTATTATCTATTTATAAATTGTGCTTATACATAATTATTCAGAGATCTCAATACATCGCGGAAGCATTTATATTTCAGACCACTGCTGTAACTCTGAAACCGTATTCTTTTTTAAATGTTGCTGTATACGATCTCTTCTTCAATCTGGCCGTCTCAAACTTTCGCTTTTAGGAAAAAATTGTCCCCTCCATATAGCGGAAACATATTTCAGACTTTACCACTGCTGTAACTCAGAAACCGTATTTTTTTTAAACGTCCTCTTTAAAAGTAGCTGGTCTCTTCTTTAATTTCACCGCCATAAATTTTCAACTTTCAAAAAAAGATTGTCCCCTTCACGACCCATTTGTAGGCAGTTTTTTAGGGGGAAGGAAATGTTGGATTTTAAATTTGATTACTATGGGACCATTTTGGAACATAAAATAAAATAAAAGAGCACACAGTCGAATTGTATACTTCCTCTGTTTGGAAACGATTTTAGATATGCATATGTCGTTGTGGGTGTGTAATGTGTATGTAGTACGAGTTTACTAGTATTTTGAATGAATTTTCTTCTTAACAATCTTGAGTACCTAAAGATATCGATATTGGACTGGTTTTATTCGATGCATTATTATGTAGCAATGTTCTGATACAATTTATCAAATTTGGATAAATGTTGTATGATGATCAGTGCAAATTTTATTTGAGCCTGATCGACATACCTACTTAGTAGTTTCAAAATGGTGACCATCGAAACTTTGAAACGAAGTCCTTAGTGTCATTTAAAATATTGTTCATTGATTAAACCAAGTAACAGTTTCTGAGAGCTCTTATCTCAAAATATCTTTAACAGCGTAGCTAACAAAAAAATCTAATTACGGACTATAAATTAATTTTGTATACCACTGTATGAAACTAATGTCTCGAGTTTAATTTCCTGCTATATAATTGTAGTACGAAACCTTCAGGGCCTTATGTATGATTATTGTCCTCATCTAAAATGAAGCTTAGATATATAGATCATTAAAATTTTTATTAATAAATTATTTCTAATCATTAAATATACCACCAACTGAACTGAAGAAACTCTCTCACTTACAGCAGAGCGGCATGACAGAGAAATTGTACACATATGAGTGTAACAACATCAGACGATATTTTTTTTTAGTGTTGATAATGCTGTTGATAGCGACATCTATGTTGCCTATGCTGTTGCTTAATTGTCGTCCGTTAGATATTCATCCAGTTTTCATAGATCCCTGAAGAAGAACTAATTGCAAAAAAATGTAGAAGCGATTATATCAAATTGTAGCTGTGTCATATAATCGCAAACAGACAATGAATATCTATGTGCGAATCGACAACAAACGAATGGTCCTTGGGTGATTAAGCTCAGGCTCCTAGTCTATCATATACCAGGTGGTCCTTGTAAAGTGTTACAAGGTAATATCTAGAAAACTTCTGAAAAAAATTTGGAATGATGCAACGGGAAAATTAGAGACCACCTTTTTAAAGCATCAGTGATTTTGAAGTCTCACCACTTTTTAGGGGTTGGGGGTACCTTTTAAAAATTAAATGGAAAGGTGTAGTTTTCTTTTCAGTTTCGTAATCTCCAGAAAAAACTACGTTTAAATCAAAACATGAACACTATTTATCAAAGAACCCACTAAAATAACTCTCGAAATGCGAAGACAATTTAAATTGTTGCAGATGTCAAAAAAGTCAGCAGCGCATTACCATAATAACTGCTCATATACCACTGCTTAGTGTTATACTATTACATAGCTGTTTTAATTTCTTATTAACATACTGACATTGGCAATAAATTATGTTTTGATTTGCCCCCAATGTCCCGTTGCATCACTCCAATTTTTTTATCAGCAGTTTTATAGATAATACCTTGAAACACTTTAAAAGGACCACACGGTATAAGTAAAACATTGTGAATTGGAGCCTATAGTATTGTAAAGCATTCTCAACAATTTCTTTCAGTACTGAAAATATAAAACTACTGATAATAAAAACTCAAGCTGTTAGGAAAAACTTGACGTAATATCGAATCTGATTCTTATTCGACAATTTTTATTCAAAATTATAATTCTAAACATATAACATAGTATATATAGAGAATAAATAGACTATAGGAAAAAATAATTACTGATTATCAAACTTTTCTTACAGATGACTGCACCTCGATTTCCGGTCGTCATCAAAATTGGACATGCCCATGGTGGATTGGGCAAAGTTAAAGTGGACAACATCAATGATTTCCAGGATATGGCTAGCGTGGTGGCCGTATCCAAGACCTATTGCACCGTTGAGCCTTATATAGATTCCAAATACGACATACATGTTCAAAAGATTGGTCACAATTATAAGGCATTCATGAGAAAATCCATTTCAGGTGAGAAAACATTTTAAGGATTACTTGAATGAGGTAAGGTTACCAAAGATAATTTTGGCTAATATTTGAATTATTTAAAATCTATTCACTTTCAATTCAAAAAAGTGATTGGCTGCCGAAAGTTGTTAGGCGTAACAACGTCTATGATGCTTTTGTATTAAGGAATTATACCAAATAGTAACAAGATTTTTTCTTTTGGTACCAACTTCAGTACCAGGACCAATATAATTAATTTGTATTGTGACGTTCCATAAACAAACTATATTTATTGACTCTTCAACAGTGATGTATAGTTCATGTATCTATATCAAATGTGATTCGGCTATTTTTATAAAATTGACGTAACGAATTATTCAAATTTAATTCGACTATTGTAGATGTCTTTTAATGATAAACCCTCGATATTTTATAAAACAAAGTATACTACAACCTAAGTAGCCTACCAAAACATGGGGTCTCACAAGAAGCATCCTTCTACTCTGATACATAGTCTTATAGCAACGATTTTATATTAAAATCCAGCACACCTCTGAGTTTATACGACAACTTCCCATATTTTAAAAGCAGGTCGATACGAAAGTTTTCGACATGCTTCCTAATACTTCGCAATAAGTTCGAGATTTAATAGTCTTCCATGCTTACTCTTTTCTAGAAAAGTTATTTCCTTCACAATCTTTCTTGTCTATAATAAACTGGAACTCAAATCAAGAAACTATTTTACAGGTTGCTGGAAAACAAATACCGGTTCAGCCATGTTGGAACAAATTTCCATGCCTGAAAGATATAAAATGTGGGTAGATGAAGTTTCAGATCTATTTGGTGGCTTAGATATTTGCGCACTAGAAGTTGTAGTTGGAAAAGACGGACGAGAATTTATTATTGAGGTGAGGTATTTTTACTAATCCTAGATTAATTATTTTAGTCTTCTTAAATTGTTCTTGATACCTATATTTTAGAATAGACACAAATTGCTTGTTATGTCATTAACATATTAAGTCTTTTAAAAAAAGTTGATACAATTATTTTCTAGGTAAATGATAGTGCCCTGACCCTGCTGGGTGACTCCCAAGAAGAGGACAGACGGCACATTACCGATTTAGTATCTTCCAGAATGCAGGCGATTTGTCGTCCTAGAACACCTCCAGCAACAAATGAAGAACCTGTTCCTCCACCTGTTGGACCTCGAGGAATCTTGGGCAGTTTGACCAGTTTAACTCACACTGAAACACCACCACCAAGTGCTGCTTCTACCACATCTGACCACCCGAATTTGGGAAGCGTTGGCAGAAGAGACAGTCAAGGTATGTGGATAACTTTGACCTCTCTGAAGTAGGCACGACCAAAACGGCAAAATCGAAACTCACCTATTACAATTTTTAGTTCTTATTTTGTGCTAATTTATTGCAAGGAATTGCACCTCGTGCAGTTTTGAAAAAAATCGTGGCGCTGCTAGCTTCATATGAAAGCACGACCAGAACAACAAAAAAAACAACAAAAATTAAAAACAAGCACATAAATAGATAGTACATAATTTGGATTATTTCGTGCCATCAAAAAGAAATTCATATTTGCATTCGGTTTAAAAAAATCTGGTGTGTCCACTCACACGACTTTCCTACCGCTTGCAGGCAAATTCCAGTGAATGAAATATTTCACACTATTACAATACTTTCCTTACATAGCGACGATAATAGCGGTAGTAAAGTAAAAATCATCTGGTCAAATCGTGCTACCACTCATTTTTTCAGCATGTCAAGACAAACAACAATGATCATGTAACATTTTTTCGCAAGATGAAACGTTTAGCCCGAATTTGAAAAACATGTGGAAAATAAGTAAATTTAATCAAGTATAACTTTTTTTGTGCTTTTTCTCAGAGATGGCGCTATATGTGGGTGGTAAAAGGCTCTCAGAAGAATACTTTAGGCATGTTTAATAAAAATCCTTAGAGCCGTTTTTGCAGTATAGTCTTGAGCAAATCACGTTTTGTGGCTGTCGCTCAACACCCAGTGTATACAGGATTCTCATTAAGTGCCAACGGCGAGTGATATTGGTACCAAACAAAATAAAAAAGAAAACAACAGAATACACCGATCCGTTCCCGACATAATGCTGTCACAGACAGACATACAGGCAGACAGACAACCAATGGCTGAAAATATGTTTATTAGACTTAGAAAACTCTGAAACGTCAACATTTGTAAAAATCTCGATACCGAAAATTTCACACGATTACAATAGGTACTTTCCTTATACAGCTACTACAGTAGCGTAGGAAAGTAAAAAACACTTAATAAATTAAAACCAAAAATTAAATAGAAAAGTATCCACTTTTATGAATAGACTCGAACCGCAAATCTTGCAACAGATATCGTTTATTTTGTGCTACTAAAATAATTGCAGAATTAGTACCAGCGGCATTTCATCAGAAATCATCCAAGAACCAGCTAACGCTCAAGAGTAAAGTAACATTTGTTATCAGCAGAATCGAGCCGCTACGATTGGAAAAGTTCAAGGTTACTTTGTGCAACCAAAATATGTAACTAAAGATTGTTTACCACTGGCATTTCATCAGAAACTATCTCAGAACATGTTTGTTCAGTTCCTGTTATTTCCTAGGTTGAAGGACTTTCCGTAATATGCAATATGTTTTCCCCTTTTTGTTGGCTCGTCACTTGTATACCTTTTCAAGGAGACAGTCTTTGAAATCTTCTCTTAAAAGAAATTTCAAAATGTTTTTCAGTGCAACTATCAAGTGACTAATTCGTAGATTTTTTTTTGCCACACCGAATCGTCACTCACTACACTTCCATACATGATATCACACAAAACTTCGTTAAAAAGTTGCATTTCTTACATTAAATCTGCAATTAGATATTTTAGTAGCACAAAATAAACGGTATCTGTTGCAAGATTTGCGGTGCGAGTCTATTCATAAAAGTGGATACTTACTTTTCAGTTTATATTTTGGGTTTTAATTTAATAAGTGTTATTTGAAACTGAATGCAAATATGAATTTCTATTGGATAGCACGAATTAGGAGAAATTATGTACTCTTAAATTTGTGTGCTTGTTTTTAATTTTTAATTATTTTATTGGTGTTGTCCTGCTGAGTTCATATGAAGGTAGCAGGGTCACGATCTTTTTTCAAAACGGCACGGCTTATATTTTTTTAGTAGCACAAATGAGCACAAATTATGTCATTTCTATTTATGTGCTTGTTTTTAATTTTAATTTTTTTTGTTGTTGTGGTCGTGCTGACTTCATATGAAGTTAGCAGCGCCACGATTTATTTCAAAACGAAACGAAGTAAAAAATGTTTTTTAGTAGCACAAATTATGCTCTTTCTATTTATGTACTTGTTTTTAATTTTTTATTATTTTTTGTTGTGCTCGTGCTGACTTCATATGAAGTTAGCAGCGCCACGATTTATTTCAAAACGAAACGAAGTAAAAAATGTTTTTTAGTAGCACAAATTATGCTCTTTCTATTTATGTACTTGTTTTTAATTTTTTATTATTTTTTGTTGTGCTCGTGCTGACTTCATATGAAGCTAGCAGCGCCCCGATTTTTTTCAAAACGACACGAGGTACAATTTTTTCTTAGAAGCACAATTAGCACAAAATAAGAACAAAAAAGTATAATGGTTGCATTTCGATTTTGCCGATTTGGTCGTGCCTACTTCAGAGAGGTATAACTTTGTTTAGGTTCTTTTCACATTTTGCCTCTACGTCATCACAAGCAAATGGAAAAAGTAATATCAGTGGTTTTGCCAAATGTAACTTAGAACTATACTCAAATATATGAATAATTTATTGATATAATAACAGTATGTACTTAATAAAAGCCCCAAACTTTGATAACTTAAATAGAACTACTAAATCAATTCCATGATGCCATCTTAGATATTACAAAATAAAACTGTTCTATGAAATTTAAACTTATAATGATAATTTAAGTGACAATTTACAAATATATGTGGGCTTCACTGTAACAAATGATTTCTATACGCGTATTTGTATATTAGACAGAAATAGTTTTTTAACATAGCTTCCTGTATATAAAATGTACAAGCCAAAAACGATAACATAAAAGTCGGCATATAGAAATTTCATGTTTCCATCCTTAAAGCACATGTTTTATCTTTTAGCTTCTCAATCAAGCACAATAAGCAGTGCCCCGAGCACTGGCCGTCTTCCAGACCCTCCACCCAGACCATTCCAACGGCAAGGCAGTCAAACCCAGTCTGTTGCCGAAGATACAGAAGATACAATGAAAAATCTAAGAAAAACTTTTGCCGGCATTTTTGGCGATATGTAAATGACGATTTCAACATACTTAGTATACCAAGACAAGAAGATAAAATTACAAAATATATTTATGTTCAATTAATATTGTCAATGTGCGGATATGGAATATTAAAGAGTCATCATAAATCAATAGACAATTGATAAAATTAGTGTTCTATATAATACAATGAGGTAATTTTTCTATTACTATATTCAGTTTATATCTGATCTTCAAGTCAGCAGCTAAGTAACTATTCTTCAGAAAAAATTAAAATAACTATGTGGAACAAATAGTATGACGATCATCGTTGTTAGATAAATCATTAAATTGAAATCTAAAAATGTCTACCTAGTTTATACGAAGCTGCAAGTATAGAATGAAGAATTGGCACTTTCACGCAATATTTTATTTAAGAAAACAGTTTATATAAATCTAACCATATAGATATGAAACCTACATTTTAGATACTGCATTCAAAAAGAGTAAGGACTATATAGGTGGTCCATAATATCGATGATTTGTGATGAGTCTACTGATTTTCCTTAGTGAATTTTATGCTAAGCAATATGTTGAAAACTGATGTTATTCACTGCCTCGGGCTCGGTACAGCACACATAATATTTGTTGTACCTCTTGTTACGTTTAGCATAGTTGTTACAGAAAAAAGTGGATGTAAAACATTACTAATATTCCGATGTTTGTTAAACAAAAATACCTACTTTAGTCATACAGCAGTGTTCTTTATTATACATAAATATGAATTCATAGGACGAGCGGTGACGGTAGAAAAACCCAGCTTAAGGAGGTATCAAAGTTTATTAAATCGCATTCAGCCCAGTCTAAACTAGATCAAGTTTATGTCATAGACAATAGCCTCCCTCTATCATTGTTGCATTACATGAATTTTGGCAAGGAAGTCACTACAGAGCTGCCATCTGTTAGAGAGGAGTTGAAAGAAATCTGATTACAGTGTTCGTCAGTGATGTATGTAGACTTGGACTGGGGATGTATTCAGAAAATTAATGTTTTTTTCAGCCGCCATCTCTCAGCCTTTTATTTTTTTTTCAACAGAAGAATCGCGTAAGATTGTATTAATAATGTGTAGCATAATGTGGATGATACTTCTTTCTATATCCCTTATATATTATTATTACGTAGAATTATGTAAAATGACAATATACATATATGTAATTTAACATTGCACACTTCTGTATGTCCAATAACCGAAATTTAAAGATGTTTATTATATATTTGTTGTTCAGCGATAGATAAGTGAGTGCAACGAAGTTTTTTTTGTTAATGAATGATGATTTTATGTGTAGTTAAAATTGTTTCATGAGTTCCGCTTGAACATGATATAAAGACACATATAAAATACGAAAATAGCCTTATATTGCGATGGAGGTTTGGAGACAAATAATAATTGTTGAGCAATAATCTCAATTATTCAGTTATGTTCAAAATTGATGAAAATACATATTTTTATGGAGTATTATCTTTGAAATTATTGAATAATATCCATGTCATGAGTTTATTTACAAAATTGATAAAGTTGCAAGCATCATTATGAAATATTGTGAGTTTAAAACAGTTTCAATACTTGAACAGGTCATATTGTATGTAAGTCCTAGATTTTACATTATATAGGTAGTAGTATTATATGTATATGTCTAATGTCTAGCTCCATTTTGGGTACTCTCAAGTTGAAATAGTATTTTTTATTATGAGGTGCTGTTAAGTTGAATTATTGGTATAAGTATGTTGATTTCTAAATTTTGTTGGCTTTTTAGAACAAAAGTTTTAGATGTAAGTAGAACGTGTTATTTGAAAGGTCAAAGAGAAGTTTCGTAAGTGATTTAGAAATATGCCTATAGAGGTAGTTCATGTTTGAGACTCACCAAATATGTCTGCTTTTTGTGGAAATGTTACAAGAACAATAATAAGAAATGGAAGCCAAGAAACTCGGCAGATAATAAGGAGCTGAATATTTTGAAAGGTGATATTAAAGAGCGGTAAACCTGCTATTAACAACTGGTATATGATAAGGATCAGAAAAAAGATATTTATATATTCAACTTCAAACAAGCTGCTTGTACGCCAATGAACATGATGACATTGACGAGTTTAAAAGCAGCTAGTACACTTTTTCAATATCTTCGAATATTAAAAGGAGATGAACAGGTAACATCAAAAATTAAATAAAGCAATCAGATGACATAGGAGACATCTGAAAATCAAAACGATTATCGTAGAAGTAATAAATATATGTATAAAACTATAGAGACCAGTATTAAGATACCACTTGAAGTAGGAATGAATTAAAAAATTACTAGGTACCACTACTTGAAGGAACGAAAAATGGAAAATACAAAGAAATTATAAGGGAGAACGAAGTAAACAACCCCAATGGTATATAGAACTGCTCATCTTGATTATAAATGGGTGGTTTGGTTTCAGAAGAAAGTTATTCAATGTCTTTGAGCTTCCCTTTACGTTTTTTTTTTATAAAAAAAAGATGAAAAAGCAAGGTCAGATAAAGATTATGCACATTTTGAAAACACAATTTTATATTGCTTTCAAGAAAAATGTTGGCCTACTTATATTGAAGAACAAAATAAAAATTTATCTATATCAACTATTTCGACGTCAAACGCAGATGGTTTCAGGTAATTTTTGTAGGGTTCTTATAGGAGCGCACATTTGTGTGAATAATTATAAATTTAATCATATCATTTACTGTATTAGCATTGAGTAGCTCAAATGACTTTATTATTGCATATCGTAGTTGATTAGGGAGCACTTGGTATTGTACCCATAAATGGAGATTAAACAAATTTCGGGTTGTGTAGTAGATCAGCTTTTAAAGTTATAAAAAAAACATGGGCGTACTGTATAGTGTTATATTGGTGGATATATAAAATAAATGATCAAATATTTAATATTTACATTTTTTGTGAGTTGTTTCCCCTATCCTCAAGATCAAAGAGAAGTTACCGAAGGTCCGTTAAGAATGTAGCACGCGGAAGAATAATGGCTCAGTCATTAGCTATTGAAATTATCATGAATCTCGCATAAGAGATCAGAAACGAATCTTTCCAGCATCGATTAAATTATTCTGAAAATTGTTAATTTGTTTTTATGGAGCTGTCAAACTCTGTATATATTTTTAGAAACGTACCGTATCCTGGATATGACTTTCCAAAGAGTATTATTTGAAAGAATATCTTGGCCATAATCCATAATTATTTATTGTAATTACTTTTGAAAGGGTTACCACTGTATAGATCTGTGAATAATTTTCAGTGCTAGGTAAAACACCCGGTTTGCCAAACAATGTCATTGAAGGTTTGGTCCACAATATAGGCCAGAAAAGACGTATTAAATTGATATCACTTGTACACTATGTCCATCAGCATTTTAAACCTATTTAAAATACTCGGTATGACTTCCCGGTCCTTAGTTAAAATGCTATGCCTCTGAAGGACCTGATACCAAATATATACAAATGAACGACTGGGTATCTGCGTGTGAAAAAATAAAAAATTCTGGCATACCATATTCAGATGTAATATAAATAGTTTTTACAAAAAATTGGACCGACGTTATTAGTTGGTGCACTGAAAGGTATAAAATAATATTAATTCTATTGGTGCTGTTACTTTTGAAGTTATGCAGTTGCAGGTAGATTGATAACTTTTGACACCAACTTCACAAGTACCAGCACCCATAGACTTAATATTATTTTATACTTGTCAGTGCACCAACGTCGGTCCAATTTTCCCTATACCTAAACAGAATAGTTTTCTAGAATTCGTCTTTTTTATCACAAACGAAAACATTTATCAAGCTTACTTTTTCGAATCCTTCTAGACAGCTTGTCATATAATATTTTTATACTTCGAATACTGAGTAACAGTCATGATCATTGCCTTTTGATTACAGGAGCAAAGTGAAAAAAAATATCCATTCCTAAATGATCCAAATAGGGCTGTATCTAATGCGAAATTAATTACGATTATTGTAGATAAAAAAGATGATGAGTTCCTCTTAATTAAATCTGTCATAGAACACCCTTATACCAGTGAATGAGAAAGTGAAAAATCAGTATCTATAAGTAGGCAGAGCATTTCAAGAATATTAAAACGCATTTTTGTCTCCGAGTGGAATTTTTTTGATTAGACTGGACAAATTAGGCGCAGTAGAAACGATACACGAGCGAATAAAACATTCTAGTCGCTATAATAATGAGAAATATATCTCAATTAAACCGTTGTTATGCAAGTGTTCATGTATTCTGACCAAAATCTGTAGGTAGGGGAAGGGTGTACAAAATGACATACATTTTATATCATATTAGAGGAGCGTATAACTGAAAAAAATTAAATATAAAATTTCTGTCAAAGAAATAAAAATAAATAAAATTAATTCATTTTGCCCAACCAGGTGGGTAAAATGACACACTACTTGTTTTACTCTGTAAAAAGTTCACAAATGAACATTTTTGTTTTTCTGTCTATGCCAGCACAATCAGCATGCGCCCACTTTTGGCACGATAGGCAACATAGCCACATTTCACCTTGTTTAGATTTTCTATACAGTTCAGTACAGTAAATACAAGAAAAATCATCTTCATCTGCAGAAAACGATTCATTTTCTTTGTCCGAATCAGGTTCTATAAAGACATTTTTGTTACGTTCTTTCGTTTGTTAAGTGGAACTTTCATTTTTGATTTATTTTTTTCCTTCGCCTCTTCCAAATTTGGAGTAGGGTTTAGAAGAGAAGTTCCTTGACGTTTCCTTGGTTTCCTTTTTCCTTGACCTGTTATATACGGTCCTACTGGAACTGGACTCAAGTCAGCTGGTGTAACCGTGACTCTAGAAAACGTTGAAGATGATGCAAGTGAAGTTTCCTTATAAGAATCATTTTTGAAGCTCGGTCCAGGTTGAGCATCAGTATCTGCAGCTATATTTATGGTTTGTTGATTACCATCATCAACTACAATATTTGTTGTTTCTGATGCTTCAAACATATAATCTGGAAATACATCAGGCTTCATTGGGTAGATGCCTGTTTTGGAAAATCCATGTGTGGCATTCTGTACAGTGGCTGCCTTTCCATAAGCTTCTTTTAGGAGACCACCAATCTGATATTGAGTCACCACTCTACCAGGATGAGCTTTTAGACATTTGGATATTTCTTGATTATAATAATTTTTCAATGGTCCAAAAAATGCAACATCGAGTGGTTGCATTCGATGGGTGCAATGAGGTGGCAAGCTTAGAAGCACAATAACATTCTCTTTCGCAAATACAAGGGCCTCAAGATATTTATGACTAGAATGTCCATCCACGATCAGTAACACCTTTTCAGTTGAAAGAGCCTTGACATATTGCTGAAAATGTTGCAGCCACTTTAGAAACACTGGACCAGTCATCCAGCCTGATTCTTGGGCAATACATAAAGTTCCGGCAGGAGTATGATCAGTCAATTCTACTTTCATATTTTGAAAAATGAGGAGTGGTGGAATATAGCTACCATTAGTGCACATGCAGCAAACAACTGTAACGTGTGCCCCTCTTTCTGCGCTTGTAAGTGTTCCTACTTGCTTTCGAACGGCTGTGGCAAATATCTTTTTCGGGCGCTGCACGGTAGATAGAGCAGATTCATCCATATTGTAAATTTTCAGAGGATCAATATTTTCCTTTTGAAGGGTCTGCTCTAATACCGAGCAACTTGGGGTTTGTTGAAAGCCTGCGCCCTGGCAGCAGATGTAGCTTCAGGTTTACAAAGCGTTATATCTGGATTTCTTCTTCGAAATTCTCGTAACCAATCGTTTCCAGCGATCTTTTTTTGGTTATTAAAATGATGTTCCAATCCATTTTCGACAGCTAATTTATACGCTAATTCTAAGACGTCCATTCTAGTAAGTCCAAATAATCTGGACTCTAACAGTTTCAAATGTTGAACAAATTGCCTTTCTACTTCTGGTGGAAACATTAGTTTAAACCTACCCAAATGTTTCTCTCCTTTTTCTAATATTTTATTTTTCCGTAGCGCATGTCTTCTTAAGGTGGCTTGAGGAATATTAAAAACTTTAGATGCCTTCAGCCATCCCATCTCACACTTTTCAACAGCTTCTATAGCTTGAAGCATGGAGGAGGGTTTCCAGGATTGCCTATTCGACTTTCTCACATATTTTCGCGGCATTATCTGAAAAAATTAATATATTAAATATTTAATTTTTGATCGGGTAAAATGACATAGTATGTCAATTTACCCTCCTACACCTATGTCATTTTGCCCTATCTGTATAGAATAAAAACAAATGCAAATTTTGGTAAAAAAAACACTAATTTAATAAATATGAAACATGCAATCCTAAGAATGATAATCCTATATTCTATGGTACAAATTTTAACTTACCAGTTTATAATAATAAGAAGCTATCACAGATATTATAAAACAGAAACGAGAACTTTGTTAGGTTAAAAATATATGAACCCAAGATGCTCCTTCCTGAATTTATTTTAACGAACTAAATTTATACAAGCGTGCTGAAGCAACTCGGCGCAATAACATATTCGTCTCCGAGCTCTTCCGAACATCGATTTGTATGTATGTATGTATCATTTTATACACCCTTCCCCTACACAAAAATCAACTCACTGATAAAAATCTGTTACATAAAGCTTTTTGACCGACGGACCCCAAACGGAGCAGGTATACAATTCGACTGTGTGCTTTTTTTTACTTCCCTCAACAAAGGAAGTATTTTTTTTTTTGGTTTGTGCGCGCCTTTCATATTGTAATCGTACTCCGATTTTGATGATTTTTGATTCATTTGAAAGAGGAGTCTTGAGAAATGGTCCCATATTCATAGAAACGGGAATCCGACATCTCCTTCCCTCCGAAAACCGCCCCCGAGGGGGCAAATTTTCTCGAAAATTGGAAATGTGAGGTGGTATAATTAAAGATAGGACGATGTCCGGAAACGTTTAAATTGAACATTTTTTCAAATGAGTAACGGTTTTCGAGATAGAAGCATGTTAAATTCTCAAATGTGCAATGTGGAGAGGGAGATTTCTCTCGAAAATTGAAAATCTGTGGGCAGTACATGAAGGACATAATTATTTGTAGCAACATTTATAATGAACATTTTTCCTATAGAGTTACGGTTTTCAAGTAAAATCGATGTTAAAATGGTAACAACTAAAATATTAAAGCGTATTTCCGCAGCAATTTTCTGAGATCTCAATAATAACAACTACAAGCAAGGAATATAGGGTAAGTTCGCCGGTTTTCGACCAATTAGTGCTAATTTTAACTTTAAATCCAAATCTAAGAGGGTTTTGTATAGCTTAGTATAATAAAAAGGGTATTCTGTGAACATTTCAGAATCTAGAACATTTTTTCCTGTATTTTTTAGGTCTAAAGTATTTTTTAGGTCTAAAGTAAATTTTTAGAGGAATTAAAATAGAAAAAATGTAACTTTTACCGGTTTTCGACCACCATTCTTTCAGTAGTCCTTCCTATTTTCATATCAAAAATATTAAAAAGAAAGCTAACAAGAAATAAAATTGTTTAATTTCTAAAACATAGGTAACATATCATCTGGAACTCAAACCATTTGCAAAGCTTCATAAATTCTTGGTGTTCCAAAATCAACCTTGATTTATCACTTAAAGGGCTGAAGCAATCAGGCCAAGGATAATAGAGAGTCTCTAGTATCCTAGAATCAGGCGAAAAGAAACACTGTTCCACCGCCAATTTTAGGAGAATATGTGAAGAATCAAGTAAAGGAATGGGTCATGAATATCGCTGAATGTCGGATATCCTTTCAATAAGAATGATTTATTAGATACGGTACAAAAAATTGTAAGACATTTAAGGAGAACCTATCTTTTCCAAAATGGAAAACAGGACATAAATGGTTCGAAATTTTTTTAAGCACCAGTGCCCTCAGGGAAGCAGTATGTGAGACTGTGGGCAGATCTATAGTTAGCAAAGAATACATCAATGACCTAAGATCCAACAATAAATAATCTTCATTGCTGATAAGGGATATAGTTTCGGCCCTAAAAAGATAAAGAGAATATCTCAGTAGTCATAGTTAAAAAGTTGCGTTAGTGGTATTTCCATATGTGAGACCACCGAAGAGTTTGGTGGACAGCGTTCCCGTATCGTGGCTCCTTGGTAAATCCAGTACTGGTTGGATAAGGGGCAAAAATCAGCTCCAAGCTGTTTCTTCCAAAAATAAAATTAAAGAAAAAACTAAATTTGTTAATTGTAAAGATTCTAATTATAAGTGATTGCGAAGAGGAAAATGACAAAAATATTGGATACAGCAAATGTTCCTTAATGGTTGCACATGAAATGTACGGAATTCTATAGAATTCCCTTCGAAAAGGCATGCACCAAAGAATATACCTTTATGTTGTACGTGTTATTTGGAGAAATCTGTGTACCCGATAAATTTAAATAATATTTCATTTACTCAAAAACTTGACAGTGCCTAGATCTTTCTTCATGTTTTAAATGTTATTTTTATCAGAAATGTAATTTTCAATTATTGTTTTCGGAACTGAGAAATCTATCTTATGTTACCTATGTTTACTTGAAAACCGTAACTCTAAAGGAAAAATGTTCATTATAAATGTTGCTACATATAATTATGTCCTTCATGTACTGCTCACAGATTATCAATTTTCGACAGAAATCGCCCTCTCCACATTGCATATTTGAGAATTTCCCTCTCGTGGTTGCATTGATAATATTTTTTCACTAGCAGGTATTGTGCACTTCAAACTTAGGTTCAAGAAAGGAAAATGTTTTGCTATTTTTGTTGACTTTTCCAGAGCTTTCGATATTATCGATCACGATCTGCTTTGGCAAAAGACGTTCTGTCGAGGAGTTACACCTAAACTCATAAATGTATTAAAAAATCTCTATGACCAAGCGTCTTTTCAAGTTAAAGTCGGTCATGATCTTACCCGAAAGTTTCAGTATTCATCTGGAGTACTACAGGGAGAACCCTTGGGTCCTTTATTATTTTCCCGATTCCTAGCCGATATCGAAGAGTTCTTTAGGCTCAAAGGAGCGTGCGGTATATCAGTGAATTCAAAAACTGATATTATTATGCTCCTATACGCTGATGATCTTGTAATCCTCGCAAACTCTGAAGTTGCGCGTAAGCTGAAGATTCTTGAAGAATTCATTGCAATTAATCATTTATCCGTCAATATGAGTAAGACGTGGAGGTCATAATAATCTAAGCTGTATGAAATGAATGAATGAAATGAAATGAATGGACAAAAGATCGATATTGTCAACAAATACGTCTACCTTGGCACACCCTTCACTACTTCATGCTTATTTAGAGAAGCAGCTATAACTGCATCCTCAAAGGCAAAGCAGGCCATAGGTAGTACGCTTTCAATATTGGCATCATCGAAAATTACATCTTGGGATTCCAGGATGGCCTTATTCAACTCACTGATTCACTCTCACCTATTATGTTTTGCTCCTGTGTGGGGTATAAGATATATTGACATCCTTGAAAGAGTCCAGTAGGATTTATAAAACGGTTATTGCTGCTACCCTCCAATACTGCTGATCATCTTGTCCGCATGGAGGCAGGTCTGCTGAAAATCTCTTATCATATTTTCAAATCATCATTATCATGGCTTGCGAAATTATCAAACATGGATCAAAAACGTTATCCGAATCTTATATTTAAGCGTCAATGCGAGCTTATCGATTTTTCAGAACCTCAGTATAACTGGGCTGGTCAAATCAAGTCAATATTCGATAGCATTGGATTTTCTGAATCTTTTAAACAAGTCACGGCTACTAGCCTCAGATCAGTACAAAATGAAATTTTATTGGCACTGAAGATTAAGCTGCTTTTTGAGGATATGAACTTGATGCTCAAATCAAATTATTTATACATATAAAGGTACTATCTACAAAATTGTTCCTAATGAATTGTGCTCCATATGTAATTTACAGTTCAATGAAACTTTAGCACATATCCTTATAGATTGCCCAATGTATTCCAATCTTCGAGGCAGACTTGATTACCTACAAAACGTCGATGATATTGTGTTCTTTCGAGTCCTACCTTGTCGGTGGTCAAATCTGTCTCACAAGTATTATGGCAAATACTTCAACTAAGAGCATTTATTATAAATGAATGACACATGTACCTACTATGCGCCAATTGTTTTTTCAATATAATGCTGTTTAAGTTTGATTTTTTGTCCGTTTGCCTATGTGTATCTACCCTTACTTAATTAGTTCATTCTTTCTCAATTATTTGTTTATTATGTCTGTGAATGTGTATATATATGTATGGATATATATATATATATATATATATATATATATATATATATATATATATGATATTTCTGAATATGAATTCAATTGATACATAATCAAGATGATTATATAACATAAGCCGTTACTGGTAAATAACTAGATTACGCTAGGACGTCTAACTGTGCCGACAACAACTACTGCGAGGGCAAACACCCCTTCCGCCATTGAATAACGTCAACAACTGTTAGGGCAATACCTACAATTTCACATTGTCACAATATTGCATAATACCACTATAAATGTTCAATCAGATTGATTACCAAACAAAGCACCGCCACCCAGACAAATATCATGATTTCAAGGTTGTTGCCTATCTTCAGTTTGCCGCAGAGCGTCGAGCCGTGTCTGATAATCAATCCTTATTTTGAACTCATATTAGTATCAATCTTCAGCGTGGCGCTGACGGTGGTGACCAATATGAGCGATGCATTGAACACGTATAGTGGGTGGATATAAGCACCCGGCAAGTGGAATTATTTAATTCAAGATTATCCTGTACCAGTCATATTATGATATTTCTGAATATGAATTCAATTGATACATAATCAAGATGATAATATAACATAAGCCGTTACTGGTAAATAACTAGATTACGCTAGGACGTCTAACTGTGCCGACAACAACTACTGCGAGGGCAAACACCCCGCTCTGCGGCAAACTGAAGATAGGCAACAACCTTGAAATCATGATATTTGTCTGGGTGGCGGTGCTTTGTTTGGTAATCAATCTGATTGAACATTTATAGTGGTATTATGCAATATTGTGACAATGTGAAATTGTAGGTATTGCCCTAACAGTTGTTGACGTTATTCAATGGCGGAAGGGGTGTTTGCCCTCGCAGTAGTTGTTGTCGGCACAGTTAGACGTCCTAGCGTAATCTAGTTATTTACCAGTAACGGCTTATGTTATATAATCATCTTGATTATGTATCAATTGAATTCATATTCAGAAATATCATAATATGACTGGTACAGGATAATCTTGAATTAAATATATATATATATATATATATATATATATATATATATATATGTATTTAGGTATGTTTATACATTTATTTAATGTTGGTGGTGGTAATAACAAATAAACATAATTACTTTATTTTTACATATACCTATACATACATTCCAGTTATTTCACATCTTGACATGAAACTGTAAATGTTTAAAAGTCAGTAAACGATATTATTATTATTATTATTATTATTATATTTGAGAATTTAACATGCTTCTATCTCGAAAACCGTTACTCTTTTGAAAAAATGTTCAGTTTAAAAGTTTCCGGATATTGTCCTATCTTTAATTATACCACCTCAGATTTCCAATTTTCGAGAAAATTTGCCCCCTCGGGGGCGGTTTTCGGAGGGAAGGAGATGTCGGATTCCCGTTTTTATGAATATGGGACCATTTCTCAAGACTCCTCTTTCAAATGAATTAAAAATCATCAAAATCGGAGTACGATTACTATTAGTGATGCGCAAAGCAAGACCAAGACCAAGACCGATATGGTCTTGGTATTGGTCTTGGTCTTGCACCCTTAGTATTGGTCTTGGTCTTGCATCAAATCCGTAGTCTTGGTCTTGGGTCTTGGTCTTGCATATATGGTCTTGGTATTGGTCTTGGTCTTGCTGCAAGACTTGCAAGACTCTTGCAAAAATTTTGATCTTTTTATAAGTGTGAAAAGTTGTTGCGATTTTAAACCGTAATTGCTTAATCCAAATGAAGAAGAACCCTGCATATGTATGGGAAGTATGTAATTCATAATCTTAAAAGATTGCCTATAATATATGTGTCTCTATATTCGGATAAGCTCCCTGTTACAGACGGACTCACAATACATGATGATGTTTGTTATAATAACTTAAACTGTGGATGTGATAAAATAAAAAGGGTAAATGAAGTTAAATACCTTGGTGTTATACTAGATGAAAATTGGAATTGGAAGAAAAATATTTTTAGTATTGTTAAAAAAGTAAGATACCTTCTTTTTGTTTTCTATAAAATGAGATATATTCTTGAAAAAAATGATTTATTAAAATTATACCATGCTTTGTTCTGTAGCGTCCTATTTTATGGAATTATTTGTTGGGGTTCAGCTTATTCAAATACATTAGGGCCGATAGTAAGAATACAAAAGCGTGCTATCAAAATTTTAACTTTTGGTAAACAACACAACCTTTTTAGTGAGACACGATTGCTGAACATCAATCAAAAATATATTTTGGAAGCACTAATAAATAATTATTGTAATCTACGGGAAGAGTATACTATTGCTGAAGCATGTTTATTTTCTAGACACAAATCGCTTACAGTAAGTAAAACTAAATTAAATATTGGTCAAAAAACTAGTTTATATCGATCCAAACTTGTCTACAATAGATTAGATAACAATCTACAAAAAATAAACTTCTCTAGAGGGCGTATTAAATTTCATATTAAGAGTTGGATTTTAAATAATTTGAAGTTATAATATACATAGATATTGTTATGTTACTTAAAAAATCTGTTTTAATATTTAATACTTCCTATATCATGTGTCTTTCTTGACATTTGTAGTTGTATTTATAGTTTTGTTGCATTTTAATTTTATTATTTGTTTATTTATTGTATATTAATATGTATATTTAGATTATGTTAAGCTTGTAGATTTTGATACATTATTAAGTTCAGGTCTACACACAGATGCTATTTGCATTTCGGTAGGGGATTGTTGGACTTTATTAAGTCAGACAATCTATTAGCATACTATTTTTTAATCAAGATTTGTATGTTAACCTGAATAAAGATTATTATTATTAATTATATTATCATTCGAAATGGTTAAATATCGACCGTATGAAAAAATTGTCATTGTCCAGAACAAACACGCCTGGTAATGTAGAATAAGTAATGAGAATAAAACTAGGTGCCTAGAATTAAGTTAGGGCCAGTGAGATGCGTAAAAGTTTATAAATTAATAATCACCTTTCACATATGAGAATCGTATCTTACTAGCGCGACTTAGTCTGCTTGTGTTTTCTTGGTATCATCCGTCCCAACTGAGCACTCATTTTACTACATACTTCTACTTCATACTTCTGTTTCATAACTCATTCTCTTTCTCATTCTACTATGGTTTTGTACCATTTTCTTTAATAAAATATAAGGAATCTCTGAAAGCGATCAAAAGTATTTCTGATAAAACTAACTTCAATGTTTGTAGAAAGCTTTTTCCAAAAAATGAAAATTAAAAATAGTTAGAGATTTAATACGCACATTTATAAAACGTGTATCTATTTAAAAAGTCAGTCGTGTGAATATCTCAGTTGAGTTAGTTAATGAGCATGATATAAAAAATAGTTTCAAAATAAGGGCAATATAAAATTTCAAATATCTCCAAAAGTGGCCACTGGATAAATCAGATTTATAGCTGATTTTTAACGTTTGCTTAAAACATTCTGCGCGATAGAAAAAATAATAAAAATAAAAAACCGTGTACTTAGTTTACCTTCCCCTGGCTACGAACTGTCGGGATTCTTTGAAAACAGCTCGGTTAGGGAAATCCTTGAAGGGTTGAAATTATGGTATAGGTATAGGGTATTTAAGAATTTTTTGAAATTCGGAAATCCTAGAAGGGTAAAATGAACTCGCTTTTCACCCAACAACTTTTAATTCAATATTTTTAGAATATGTAAAATAAAGGGAGTTCAAAGATTAAATTAATTAGGTTATTTATTAGCGTTTCTTATCTAATCATTGAGTAAAATAATATGTTTCCTACCAATTTGGTTTGTTTGGTTACGGAACTGCAAGAGTCTTGCAAGTCTCGCAAGTCTTGCGGCAAGACCAAGACCAAGACCAGGTTAGTCTTGGTATTGGTCTTGCATCCCAGTATTGGTCTTGGTCTTGGGTCTTGGTCTTGCATAGAAGGTCTTGGTCTCGGTCTTGCAAAATTGCACGACCAAGACCAAGACTGCAAGACCAAGACCAGTCTCGCAGCATCACTAATTACTATATGAAAGGCGCGCACAAACCAAAAAAAAAATACTTCCCTTATTGAGGGAAGTAAAAAAAAGCACACAGTCGAATTGTATACCTACTCCGTTTGGGGTTCGTCGGTCAAAAAGCTTTATGTAACAGATTTTCATCAGTGAGTTGATTTTTGTGTACCTACAGATTTTGGTCAGAATAGATGAACACTTGCATGACAATGGTCTAATTGAGATATAATTCTCATTATCATAGCTACTAGAATGTTTTATTCTCTCGTGTATCGTTTCTACTCCGCCTAATTTGTCCAAAGTCTAAACAAAAAAAATCCACTCGGCGACGTAAATGCTTTTTAATATTCTTGAAATGCTCTGCCTACTTATTGATACTGATTTTTCACTTTCTCATTCACTGGTATAAGGGTGTTCTATGACAGATTTAATTAAGAGGAACTCATCATCTTTTTTATCTACAATAATCGTAATTAATTTCGCATTAGATACAGCCCTATTTGGATCATTTAGGAATGGATATTTTTTATCAATTTGCTCCTGTAATCAAAAGGCAATGATCATGACTGTTACTCATTATTCGAAGTATAAAAATATCATATGACAAGCTGTCTAGAAGGATTCGAAAAAGTAAGCTTGATAAATGTTTTCGTTTGTGATAAAAAAGACGAATTCTAGAAAACTATTGTGTTTAGGTATAGGGAACCCTCATATATAGTTCGAGTACAAATTTTCATGATAAAGTCAAAATAAGTTCAGGATGTGCGATTTGAGACTGACATGTTTTTCAACTTTTAAAATTAAATTTTTTCAACATCCTGTGTAATTTTTAACCTTGAAATATGAATGATAGTATCTTTTCAGCATATATTCCGAATCCAGACAATTAAAGCTATATAAATAAATAAATAAGTTAAGTAGGTGCAGTTTTATCTTTATACCAAACAATTCACCTAATCTTTAAAAAATACGAAATAAAAAAAAAAAAAACAAAATGGCTCCATTTTTTCCCGAGATAATTTTGGCACAGATAGACAAACAGATAGACCAATGGCTGAAAACATATTTTTCGAACTCTGGGACCTCCGAAACGTAAACATCTATTGAAAACCGGTCACGGATTTTTTTACAGGATTACAATATTTTCCTCGCCTAGCTAGGGTAGTGGTAGGAAAGTAAAAAGTGATGTGAGAAAAATAGGCTCGTTGCGATCAAAGTCCAAGGCCCCGATGTGATGAAAGTAGTTCTGCAGGAATGGATTTTTACTGGATCCCGCAAAACGGACTAGCATCTAGCATGTTCGAACACAGCAGTTTGCATTCTGTTTTGTAGAGAGCTCAGTCGGTTGTGGTTAGAAAAAATCACACGCTTTGTGTTGCAAACGAGCAAAAAACCGCATGCAGGACGCGTAATATGGATGGACACTTCCTTTGAAATGTATGTGTCATAAACGTGGATGCCTCACAGACACATCCAGTTTGCAATGATAAAACCGAATACCACAATTCGACGGGATCGGTATTTGGCTGGATCCCGCCAAAAACCGTTCCTGTAAAAAAGGGATGGTGGCTATAGATTTTATAAGAATGAATTCTTTCTTCTTCTTAATAATAATGTTCCTTATTTAAAGAAGACTATTACATTAACATAATATTGCTGATAAGTAAAATAGCGCAATATTTCACATTAGCAACAATATATTATGTTATTTTTCTCATGAATATATTACAACTAGTATCTTTTCTATCAATCAATAATTTGTTGAAACTATTGAGGCCATCATAGAATAAGATGTTTTTACTTCGGGAGAGAGCTGACACATTTCTGAAAACATAGAAACAATCTACATTTCTTGTGCAATATTTATGTTCGTCTCAGACATACATGGAAAAAGAAACATCAAAAATTTAATAAAAAAAAGAATTATTGAAATCTGATAAGTAGTTTTCGAGGTTTTCGTGGTCATACGAAAAGTCCTTACTCGTATATATATAGATATTAGTATATATTTAATTTGTGATGCGTTCTTTTAAAATAGAAGAAGTCATCAAAATATTTTAATTTTCTTTCACTTGAATTACAGTTTGCCAATTTTCTTAATGTGAATCAAGATATTTACCTGTTCTATCTGTCTTCCAAATATATCCAAGATAGATACATTCTCGAACTGATACCCGAATTGTTAATCTAATCGCAAGATTATTTATTAAGAATTCAACTAACTGCTTCCACAGCAGACAATGTGTTAACAGAAATTTGCTTACTAGACATGAATATCTATGTCAAGTTGACAATACAAGTGCGGCAACGACACCAACCAACGTCAAAATAAACACAACCACGCCACTCGCAAAGTGCACAAAAACATATCCGCAGCCTGCACAATATATTTATTATCAGAGATATAAGAGAAGGTGACAATCCCGCAAATAAATTGCCCTAGAACCTACGAGCAATCAAGTGCGTGAGTGTGGCTCTGCCAATTATTTTACCCAATTGAAACACGAAGATTATTATAACAAGTGCATATCGAACGAACTGTGCGGAAACTCTTATCAACCGCAACAATACACATATATATTTACATATTGTATATGCCGCTGTTTACATAACCCATGTCCTCTTGTAGAATCAAGCAGTTGGAAGAGTGCTACCGCGAAATGTTCGGCGATCTGATCGTCACCTGTCAAACACCAAACATACAGGATGTTTTGCCGCGTCAAGTTATCCAAGCCATCCCGTATACTATTGGTTTGAGACGTGCCAGTATCGACAATCATCCTAGTAGAACTACTATCAAGAAACCAATGATGATTGGTGCTGGTGATAGAAGACGTGCTTCAGCTTTGATGGATGAGTTATTATTAGAGATACATTACAGCTTGCATAATGCGAGCACGGATTATAATTCGACTTCTGGAAAGTCCCACAGGCCTGTTACTTTTGGTGTTGCCGAATTGGAGCTGAAAGGTTAGTAAGTGACAGTATTAGCTTAATCATTGGAGAGACTACCACTGATGGATTATGATAAGATATAATAATATACATAATGAATCATCCGATGAAACGGTGTTGTTTCTATTTTATTGATTGTTGATAAGGGTTTTTCACCAATTTAGCGAATCGTTAGTTAAATCTGCAGTTAGTGCAGCTTGTGTGGGAAAAGTTGGTTTATCATCTATTCTCTGTAATGTATAAAAAAAATTGAAATTAATATTATCATCATAATCAAGTTTGTAATTCTCTCTGTTTTGATAGTTACGCATTAAATTTGCCACGAAATCAGGTAACAATTTTAGCAAAAGCCACGCGGACCTAACGTTTCGTTTCAAGAACAATATACACTTATGCAAATAAAAATAGCAAATTGAGATAATAAAAATTTGTTTTTTTAAGGAGGACCATTTTGTCGTACCTATTTCTTTGATAGAGAATCATGTACCTACCTATATACAAATATATATTAAATGCTAATAGTAGACATAAAAATTGTCAAATGACTCAGGAAAGAGAACAATTAAAAATTATTGCTGAATCTGCCATTTATTTTCTCCGAAAAATAAGTTTATTCGATATTTATCTCTTCATACGGAATCAAACTATAGAACAGAAATCGTTATTTTAAACTCCGGGATCTTGCAGTTCGTTAATCAATTTAATTACGTATTATCAGAATAACGCGAAAATTCCCTGAAATATAGAATATTTTAATAAAAAAGTTTTTATGAAAAAATCATCAATGTCGCACGCCATTGGATACATTTTATTATGTTTTTCTTAAATCTTCCGTCTTTTTAATAACTTTCTCTATGTTCGAGATATTCGCCAAAATTTACAACATTGATCAGCTGCTTTGAACAATATTGTTACCTAATAAATATTTTTTACAAAAAATTGGACCGACGTTATTAGTTCGTGCACTGAAAAATACGAAATAATATTAATTCGAGTGCTGCTGTTACTTTCGAAGTTGTGCAGTTGCAGTTAGATTAAAAACGTTTGGCACCAACTAATAATGTCGTTCCAATTTTTTGTAAAAAATATTTATTTCACACTTTTGAGTGTGACTAATACTTATGAAGACACTACTTATCCTACTATCCACGTATATTATTGCTTTTCATTTTCATTTCACACTTTTGTGTGAAACAGTCACGAAAATCGTTGAACGTTCACTAATACGAATGAAGATAGTACTTATCCTATTATCCACATATATTCTTTGCTTGTATTTTTTATTATTATTAAGTTCGTTGCGGAAATATACGTAAGTATTTTAGATGTTACCATTTTATTACAGCTGTAACTCGAAAACCGTAACTGTAAGAAAAAAAAATCATCATAAATGTTGCTAAAAATAATTAGGTATTTCATGTAACTCCCACGGATTTTCAATTTTTAATTTTCCACAGGCAAAATACACATATTTGGGAATTTAACATGTTTCTATCTCGAAAGAGCCGTAACTCTAAAAAATGTTCAATTAAAACGTCTCTGGATTTTGTCCTATCTTTAATTATACTACCTGAGATTTTCGATTTTCGAGAAAATTTGCTCCCTCCACCGGCGGTTTTCGGAGGGAAGGAGATTTTGGATTTTTGTTTTTATGAATATGGCACAATTTCTCAAGCCTCCTCTTTCAAATGAAGCAAAAATCACCAAAATCGGATTACGATTACTATATAAAAGGCGCGCATGTACAAAAAAAGCAGACAGTCGAATTATATAACTCCTCCGTACGGGGTTCGTCGGTCAAAAAAATTAGCTATGGTGCACATTATCCTAATTTCTCCCTGGATAATTTCTGAGAATTTTTTATCGTAGAAAATACAACAAATATCTTGATCAGGGTTAGTTCTCTAAAAAAAAACACTTCTTCATCGGAGGACTTCTGAAAAGAAATGCTCGATATACTAGATTTCGAGCTTGATGAAGACCAATTATTTCTTTGGCGTTTTTTTTTCGCCGTCGTAGCGACTTGTCGGTACTAAACTAATTCATGGTGTTTTGTGTCTTTGTCGTTCCTGCTGTACCTGAAGAAAGTTTCACAAGACACCATGAATAATGTAGCAGCTCTTAAGTAGCTCTGCTTCTATAGCCGACTTATACAGTTTACAGTTTTTTGGTGCCATTTTTCAAGAAAATACATGAACGATATTATATTTAACGTGTGCTTCCCTAATGTGGAATATCTCAATATCCCTTCAACCATTCTAGAATTGGAGAAATCTATTAAATAATTTTATATCAATCTATTGAAGAATATAATGGTCATTTGTATTAAGAACTTGGAATAGACTTGGACTAGACTGCACAGAATATCCCGAATTAAAGGGAACATAGAACATTTTTCTTTCAGTTTCACAAAAATGTCGGCCGTTGTACAAACACGCTTCAGTTCGACAGCAACGAACAAGTGATGCCAGCGAAAACTCTACGAAAAGATTGTGAGAGTGAGCTAATTTGCTTGTGGCTGGTGCCTGTAGTTTTGCCAATCACTGGGTATTCCACGTTAGGAATTTGGTGCACATTAGGCGACTTCACAAATTTTGAATTGATAGTGCAAAATTGATTGACTTCAAACGATTATCTCTGTATTATTTTTTATAAGGCTAGTCTGAAAGTGAAAATAGGAATTAGGGATATAATTTATTTGCCACAAGATATCAAAAGTGCCCAGAGGTGGAGGAAAATGCCCGATTATCGTATTCTTTTTTTCCATGATATGTTTGTCGGAAATTGTGGTAGCAAACAGTTTATACAGAAACAAACTTCTCACTATTACGAATACAATCAAAATCCAGCAAGATTTATGGAAATCTGGATGCAATCCTGATATCGCATATGCGCTATTCCTACAATATTAAGTGTGCGCGATTTCAGGATATCCTATTCACTTATACAGAAATCAGATGACAACTTCTTATTATTAGAAATGGCACACTGTTCATGTCTCTATTTGTATACCTCATCAACTCTCCTTCTTTTGTATCAGATAAGCATCGTTCGAAAAAATCATGAACATCTTTCATTTCATTATTCAATCCCTTGTCACTGTTGGAACTTTCCTAATCTATATTTTGTTTCTTTTTTAGAGATTCCTTGAATTAACATTAAAATTTTCTACAATAAAACCATTTATTCTAGAAATAAACTCTGTATGCGATATTTAAGAAGTTGTTCGATATCAGGACACTTTCTTCTACCGCGGTGATTTTTTTTTATTTATTAAATAAACTCTATAATTCAGAAAATGAAGAAATATACAAAATATAATTATTTGTTATTTCTCTTAACTTAAAAGGAATTAAAAAGCCGATAGGAGTAGATGACATAACTATAATCAGTTGAGGCGACTCGTTTGTGATTTGAACTATCCATTATATGATTAGAACTGATATGATATTTCCGAAACTTTTTCACGTCATAATTATTTTATTGTATTTGACAGAAATACTTCCACAAACACATACGTAGTACAATTGAAGTTTTGTATTCCTGAAGTTCAATTAAGATTCATATATCTTGTATCTTAGCAATAATTTTTCAAAATTCTACAAAAAGTTCATTTCTGAATTAATTCAATCCAGATTACACATAGCTACAATCTTTAAAACAAACTAACGGTAAAGAACAATCTAAAACCAATTCACGGAAGTTGATGTTAATATTCTTGAAACTGGTACCCTTATCGGTAAATGACCCCAATTAGCATTTAATTATGTTTTTTATCGCACAACTAACAAATGCGGGCATTTGACGATGCCCTACACATTTTTTTTTTGTAGAATATCCTTGAGTTGTTTTATTATTTCATTTGATAGATACCAAAATATCAAAATAAAATAATATAACTCAGATCAAAATATTATATGTCAAGGCTTTCGCAAAGACAGCTGGGTTGAATAAAGTTGACGTTTGCTAATCATAGGCCTGTGCATAGCAGTGGCTGATTAGTAATCGTCTAGTAATCAGAAAGATGACTGCTAATCAGTTAACAATAGTAACATAACCTATCTTTTGTTTCGGCGTTTACACAGTTCTATTATTGACATCTATCGTTTCATTCACTACATAATCTTTTTCAATATAAATATATTGAACAGAAAATAATGCTTTTTCTTCTACTTTAAATTTTTCAAGTATGTGTATGTAATTTATGAATTTAAATTATCGAAACTCTTTTGACAAATGTCACTTCGATAAATGAGTTAAACGATGCATCAGTCATGTTCACAAGAATATGATTAGTGATTACTGATTAGGTACTCGTCTATATACCTATATTGACTAGCTCACATTTTTAACAAACAAAATATATAATGAGAATATGAGAAAACATAATAATAGGAATTGATCATTTTATTTATAAAAATAAATTTATTTATTTATTATAATTTATTTATATTTATTTATTTATTTTATTTATGAGTTCCACTCATATTTACCACATTTTATTTTCAAGAAGCTTTCCTTTCATATATTTTTCTATTGTTTTATGTCTTTAGGTGCATTAGTTCATTTTTAAGAGCAAAATGAACATGTAAGAGATTATTATTTTTGCAGACCATTTTATCTTTAACTTAACTAACCTAAAGAAACATCCTTTTCAACAATTTGATATAATATTTTGTATTCGCACGGTTACTAATAGTATCTTAGGAATACAACTAGGGCGAAAAATTACATTTCTTGGAGTAAACTATTAATGAAATGTTCATTTCGTTCCAAAAAATGAGCAGATGCACCGAAGGACATAAACCAAAAATAAAATATAGGAAAAATATGGTTCTTGACAAAAATTATTATTTTATTGTTATTACTTTTAAAAGAAATATGAAAATTGGAAGAAAAATTAGAATGTTATGAGACATTTTACCAAATCTTATATTTTTGCACCTGAGAATAAATATACATATACAGGTTGATTCATTAATAATGGGAAATAATTAAACTGGAGAATCTGTTTCAAAATAATAAGATTTAACCCAATTGACTTACAGGGTAAGGTGTCTTATTTAATTATTTAAAAATGATTTTCCATCATTACTTTTAAATTCTTTTAACTAATCTTTATCATGTTTGGCAGGAAGTGTAGACACTGCAAACCTTAAATTATGGTAAATAAACGTTTCTGGCTACTACCAGAGGCTTACGACAGGGGTAAGTGAAAGGTTAACCCTTCCTACGCCTCTGGCGGAATTGCCATTTCAGCACAAACACGCTTTTATTAACTTCACTTGTATGTTTTTTGCATGTAATCAAAGTCTTTGAGCTCGATTTTGCACTACTTCGAGCAATCTGATTTTCTTGAAACTTTGCACACCTATCAACGACTGGTAAGAATGCAATAATTTCATGTGTATGTGCGAGTGCGACTTCTTGATGGGGGGTTCTATACCTATATCCATCTATAGAGCTCAGAGCTCTATGGATGGATTCTCGTGGAATTTTCAATATGCATGTGAGTTAGTAGGATATGTGATTGTGTGTAAGTGCGAGTGGGACTCTTTGGTGGAGGGTTCCATACCTATGGGTGTTTTTGATTTCTGGAAGAATTTTCGTGGAAATTTCTTTCTGTATGTGGGTTGGGATATTTTGTGATGTTGTGTACGTGCGAGTTGGATTTTTCCATGAAAGGTTTCATACTTTTACTTGTGTACGTGCGAGTAGGATTTTTTTATGAAGGGTTTCATACTTATACCTCTCGGAGTTTTATGGATGGATTTTTGTAGAATATCCAATATGAATGTGTGTTGGAGGATTTGCGATGGAGTTTAAGAGTGGGACTATTTAGTGGAGGGTCCATACCGTCCTCGTATACCTATATGATTATGATTGTCTATATCTCACTCCCTACATCCGTGCATCGCTTTAAAAGCAAACCGTACTAAAAATTATAAAATAAATAATAGTTTAAAAAACTAAGAGACACGCTTTAAGAGCAAACCAAACAAAAAATTTGAAAACAAATAAGATATCATTTTAATCTAAAAAAGCGTGGGGTACTTTCTAAGTTAATTTTATAATGACTACTTATATCAGTATCTATCAACATAAAATATTTATATCAATGAACATCAAGCACCCCACGTTTTTTTACATTAAAATAATATCTTATTTATTTTCAAATGTTTAGTTTGGTTTGCTATTAAAGCGTGTTTTTTAGTTTTTTAAACTATTATCTTATATGCTCCAATACTTCCTGTGTATATAACATACTCTACCTTCGTGACGACAAATTCATTATTTTTCGAGATATCCAAAGTTAAACACAATTTTAATGTGTATTTGTCCTGGTGTTTTGGGTCATAGGCTATAGGGTTGCATTTATTACGCAAATGAAACTTAGTTTTTGCTACAAGAAATAATATGAACCAAATTTAAAAATACTCAACTGAATAAATGTTCAATGTGGCCTCCATTTACCTCAATAAGTTTAGTTATTCTTTCACTAAACGATCTTCTAACTTTAAAAATAAGTTTTGCTGATTAGCAATAAAATTAGAAGAATTTATTATTTCGTGCCATAGCTCTCGAAGATTATTTATTTCTTGTGAGTACACCAATGTTTTCATACTTCCATATGCCCCCAATGCCCCCACAAGTAGAAATCTAAGAGATTACCTTCGGGAGATCTAGGCGGCCACAGAAATTCACTACCTCTGCCAATCTAACGATGAGGAAATTGCTCATCTAGATGGTTCCGTACTATTAAAGGATAATGAGGTGGTGCTGCGTCTTGCATGAACCGCACTTCGTTCAAGTGGCAATCCCTCTAGTTCGTCGAAAAGTCTAGTTTGTAGAAACACCAACTACGAGTTACCATTCAAATTTGCTGGTAATTCCCAACAAAGTATTTCGAAATATACCGTACGATACATTAACCTTAAATTCATGTTGGAAATCTATTCCGACGAATAGATGCGAATTTTCAATAACCTAACAGTGGTTATTCGTCCAGTTGAAAACCGCTCTAGTTGTAAAAGTGGCCTCGTCAGTAAAAATTATGTTTTTAGAAAAATGATTTTCATTTTTCCTATTTAACATCCACACAGCAAAATTTAATCTTAAAGGATAATGTGTAGGTAATAAGTTTTATACAGGTGTAGTAAAGTAGTAAGGTCTAAGTTTTCCTTTTTTCAGTAAGTGACAAACTGAAGAATGGCTTAATCCAGTCATTGCTGCTAAACACCGATCGCACTAAAAGGTCATCCTCCTCATTAACAACTAGATTTTTCAGTCGTCCCTCACTTTTGTGATTCAATTGTCCAGTAGGTATCTCCTAATCTATTAAAAATATTACTATTATTAAGGTTTTGCGACCAGGTCGAGACAAGTATATTTTTTTGTAAATAAACACAAATCATATCACGCATTTCACAATTACGAGTAAAATTGTTATGGCGGGGCATTTTTACTCGATGAGCTTTTTGAATTTTATAACAATCAAAATCTATCGTGACATTAAAAATCAACAATTAACAGCAAAGACTGGACCGAAACGAATATTTTTAAATTTTATTCATATTATTTATTGCAACAAAAATGTGAAAAAGACTGTTTCATAATTACGTATAGTAAAATTGTATGTTAATCTTCTTATTAAACATAAAAAAATCAAATGTAAATATAATGTGCGTAATAAATGCAAACCTATTACCCAAAAACATCGCCAGATTTTGGAGTAATGTTTGTGGATTGTCGGGTAAATAGACGTACTTCTTAGGTTAAGTAGAGTAGTTTTGAGCTAAAGAGAAAATTATTTTGCAAGAAAGACGCATTATTATTATTTGAAATTTTAGGACGCCCTCTTCTTGGTCTATCACTGATTTTACTAATTTCCCAAAACTTACTTTCTATTTTTGATCGACGAACCCCGAACGAAGGAGGTATACAATTGGACTGTCTGCTTTTTTTATTTTTTTGTTCGCACATTTTATATAGTATCTAAACGTACTCCGATTTGGATAATTTTTGATTCATTTGAAAGAAGAGGCTAAAGAAATGGTCCCATATTTATGAAAACGCAAATCAGAAATCTCCTTCCCTCCGAAAACCTATCCCGAAGGGGATGGAGGGGGTAAATTTTCTCGAAAATCTGTGGTGGTATAATTAAGGATAGGACAATATCCGGAAACGTTTAAATCGAACATTTTTTCAAAAGAATTACGGTTTTTGAGTTAGAGGCATGTTAAATTCTCAAATATGTATGATCTTGTTATGTGGAGATGGGCAATTTCTTTCGAAAATTGAAAATCAGTGGGTATTACATGAAAGACCTTTTTTTGTAGCAACATTTATAATGAACATTTTTTCTTTCGAGTTACAGCGGTGGTAAAATGGTAACATATAGAACACTTGCGTATTTCCGCAGCGATGTTTTGAGATATTTCAATAATATAAACTACAAGCAAAGAATATACGTGGATAATAGAATAAGTATTTACTAGCTCCGTTGGTATTAGTGAACGTTCAATGATTTTCGTCACTAATGTCATACTCAAAATTGTGAAATAAATATTTTTTACAAAAAAATTGGACCGACTTTATTAGTTGGTGCACTGAAAAATGCTAAATAATATTAATTCCATTGGTGCTGGTACTTTTGAAGTTGGTGCCAAAAGTTATCAATCTAACTGCAACTGCACAACTTCAAAAGTAACAGCACCAATAGAATTAATATTATTTCGTACCTTTCACAGCACCAACTAATACCAATTTTTTGGTAAAAAATATTCATACTAATGCATTCATACTAATTGTAGACTGTGTGAATGGGTTTCTGTCAGGGTATTATTGAACAAATAAAAGACTTATTCTTTAGAAAGACCTTTATTACCACAACCGAGCATAATTAAAATTACTATTCTCTTGTTTTCAATTAAACGTAGCATTCTTTTGTATAACTTATAACTAACTAAACTTTTGAAAATCTGACAAATTAATTAAAATATTTAAAATTGCCGTTAATCGTTAAAAGTAAATAAGGCATTCTTCATGTTTCTACTTATATTCTTCTATTTTTATGATTGACGGATAAAGATAAATATATGTGTCTTAAACAAAATATGTCTTGAGTTTTTAACATAATTCTAGATTTTATAAATTTTATTTAATTTTTTTTTTCGTTGATCTCATAACTTTTTAATAACATATCCTGTATAATATTTTTTGAGTCAAAACATGTGCGTTCCTGAACCAAAATCAACCCTATATATTTTATGAATTTTATTCCATACTCTACGGAAGCACTGAAGATAACAGAATTTCTCGTTTAATATATAAAAAGGTATGATACAATCAATAAAAATTAATTTATTTTTTTCTTTACTGTAGCAAAATCCGAATTGATAGCAATAGTAACTTGCATGGATACGTACGTGGAACGTATGGGCAGTATATTGGTGCGTCAGCTGAAGAGGCGCGACGCCCTGCGTCGACAACAGGAAGCTTTCTGTGACGTCATTACAAATCAGCTATCAAAAAGTGAGTATCCCAAGTGTGTATACCTATATATTCCATCTACTACAAAGTACCTAATCGATAATGAAGCGGCAGCTGATACAACTCAGTTTGAATGTATTTCCGACGATAAAATATTAAATAAAGGGATTTTTTTGCACAGACATTTATCGAAAGATATATTGTTATTACTGGAAAGCAATCAAAATTCTGGTTACTTAAAAAACACCATAACAATTACATGCCGAACCTACGCTATGAGTGAACGAATTATTTCCCTTTAAATATTTTGTTACCGATTACGAGTGAAATCAATGGCATAAATCATCATTTAAGTTTAATTGATTATAACGCATATATTCTCATATTATTATTACAGTATTTGGCTCTGAAATGATTTATTATAATTGTGAATATTTGCTGAAATAGGTGACTTTGCGTTGTAATTAACATGCAATCTCACATTTCAATTATTGTATTCATATCAAGTAATGAATGTTAATTCCGTAACTGAAATCACTGCGAATGCAAATGTAGAAGTTTTCAAAAATAATACATAACAAGTTATGAAGAGTAAACAACTCGAAAGACATAACTTTTATTGAATAAATAAGAAGTATTTTAGAAAAATCATTTTGTGACCTGTCGTCGACACAGCTGATGTACCCAAACTACCGTCCGCATTGATGATTTTGATTTTGTATTCCTAAATGATTTAGTATTAAAGTATAAAAAGATGATTCTCAGAGATGCAGTAATTTGATAAAAAGAATTCCTTGAATAAAGCCAAGCTTTCGAGAATGCTAATGCTGTTTATCACAGCAAAAGTCGTGAATTTAAAATAACAGCCAAAAACAGAAAAGATTTCATAGCCATCAATGACAACATTTTGAAATCAGCAAACAAGTTATCGCATTAACTAGAATTAATATTATTTTGTATTTTTCAGTGTAACAACTAGTAAAGTCGGTTCCATTTTTCTGTAGAACATATTTATTTGTTTCAGCTTCAAACGTTTCCGGTCGAATACTTTTCTTATTTTTTTCAGATTACGACGCGAATTGTTCTTTCTATATTACTGGAAGCACGACAAACGCTGTAATGATGCAAATTTGTGAAAACACCAAGGAATATTCATTATTTAAAGCCGACATTTTCAGAAACGGCTACTTCACTTTACTTACTTACAGTAGGTACTACTTTTAGAATTAAAAGTATAAGTTGGTCCTAGATTTCTAAATTCACTTTTTTATTATAAGAAACTTAGTAAAGTTATACACGTCGACGAAATGTTTATCACAGTTAACAAATAGTAAATTGACAAATTCATTTAACTCTTTTATTGATGAAATATAACATAGCACTTGGAAACTTTATTAAAAAATATACAATCAAATTGATTGAAAAATGAAAATACTATCAAAGTGTCTAAAAATCATAAATAAAAACTTGTCTGTTACGTCAAGAAACTGTATATATTATAAATAAGAGTAAAACGCAACTTACTATATAAAGTTACGAGTGCAAGCTACAATAGAATATCGTCTTTGGAGTAAGTAGGAATAATTTCACAAATGAGTTTGAAATGTATATTATAGTCACGTTGATAATGCGAGTAGAAAAAAGTGGTGGTAGGCAATATAATATTTTCGATCCGATCAGTCAGCATATTTCAAGTCCAACAGAAGAGATAAATTCATTAAGCCATCATTTCTATTCTTACTTCATTGATTGAATATCGTTTCACAATGCAGATACCATCCGATGTTTTTCTGAATCATACTTCTCGACAGATTTTCCTTTTCATATTCTCCTTAAACATGCAGTACAAAACCTGTTAATTAAATAGATGCTTCGTCTCGGGGTTTGACTCATTTTAAATGGAGCTGGTACTTCGCAATTATTGGTCCATTCCGAAAATCGGCATATACCTAATAAATTCAATCAATTTGATACGACCTAATTTCATTCTGGAGCATAATATATACCTAAAGTAAATTTTATTCTGGAATTTCACACAAAAAATGATTATGACGATAAAATAACATAATAAACGCATCTTCCCAAATGTTAGATTCGCGGTGACGGCTAAATATATTACGTATGCGCATAAAGAAACCTAGCAAAACACATGTTTTAATCTACAATGAACATTACTAAACAGTTTACAATGCTTTTCTATAATAAATATACCAATAAATTAATAAATATTACACTACCCGTTTATATTGCATTGTGTCTACATAAGTATATATATATATATATATATATATATATATATATATATATATATATATATACCTATGTGACACTGAAAGAGACAGATAGAACACGGAATGGCAGGCACTAATACCTATCTATTCAGCGCTCTAGGTAAAGTACACATCGAATTCTATCACCATAACTTTTTCAGATTCCTCATACCACTCTCAAAGATTAAGGGGGTTTAATCGAAAATTCTATTTGTTCATGGTTTTGTTTACAAGATTCATATTGGATATATCAATAGAGTGTAATTACCATTTATTTCAATTGCTATAGGTACCTTTTTACGAAACCATGAGGAAAGGAGAAATATGGTAATGAATTAACAAAATTATTGTCGCTGATTCGAAACAATGGCATGACAATCACGTACCAAAATGATCTATATTATACTATTGTATCTTATCCTGTTCGGAATTATGCACCGTCTTTAGAGCCACTTCGCTTCGCATTTTCCGGACCACTCCAATTACGCCACCCAGCACCCAGTAGTAAAATCTAACTCATACGAGATCTTGGTTCCGCCTGACCTCCATTTATTACATTCATCTCACACTGTTCTTCAGAATCATAAGTCATTGTCAACAAAACCTCCTAAATGCTTTCCTCTTCCAAAGCTCACATCGCACAGTGCACCCACAAGCGCAGTATCTGTCCAAATACCTCGGTTACCCCTGTCCCACATGCTGTTATGATACGAAAGTGAAGCAGGCGAGTGGTTCACAATGGTACTTTGGAGCTGTCAACCTGGCATATGAGTGTTCTCAGTTGGTCATTTTCTGGGTGACGATGGTAAATAAATTTCCCACTCTCCAAAATTTGAGTGGTAGAGGTGGTTCCCTTACTAAAGAAAAAATATATTGCTGTGATCGGGTTTCCAAAAATAAATCAGATATCTATGTCTGCATTCTCATGGATGGCAACATTAACAATGTCATAAAAATATTGACGATGGCAATACAAATACCTCTGTTATTTGATCAAGGCGTCCGCGGAGTCGTGGGAAATTACCATACATAATATAGGAGAACTCGGTGAATCTACTCATTCAAACAGTGTATAGCCAAAATATATTTTATATATATGCTCATTTAACGAAAACAGCGTAGTCTTTTACTCGTATAGGTGCATCATAATTAAAATCATAAATCAATATAAGTTTTATAGGTTACGTTAAGTGGTAAAACGTCACTCATGCAGGTTCATTCAAATGAACGTCAATGTGACCACGTATTTGACAGAACAGATTAATAATAATAATTCATTTATTTCACATATTACAATCTAAAATGATCATGAAAATGAAATTTGTCATAGAAGGAGAGAAAAGGTACACAAATATATACAAATTTAAAATTAAATGTTGTTTCTTCAGAAGGTATGCTCTAAATATTCCGAAATGCCGTACGGTTCTAAATTTAGCAATAATGATTTGACTTGTTTTTTGAATAATCTTTCGTTGTTTATGACTTTTATTGTTTGCGGTAACTTATTGAAAGCTGATATGCTCGAGTAAAGGCATCCCTTCTCAAACTGTGTTAATCGATGCTTTGGAAAATTGTACTCAACATTTCTATCACTTCGTGTTTTTAGACCGCTGATGGAACTTTTATTCTTGAAAAGCAATATGATGATTTCATATAAATAAAGCCCTGTCAATGTGAGCATGTTATTTTCTCGAAAGTGGGTTCTGCATGATTCTTTGTACCCCAGATTCAAAATGGTTCTGAGTGTTCGTTTTTGTATTATAAACAAGTCGTTTGCTTCCCACCTGTTTCCCCAGAAAATTATTCCAAATCTGAAAACTGACTGAAAATTTGAGAAATACACGTTTTTCATTGTGTTTATGTCGGAGTGAGGTTTCAGTACTCGCACGGTATACAGAATGGAGTTCAACTTCTTACTTAAATATTCAATATGCAAGATCCATTGAATATTTTCATCTATAGTTAATCCTAAGGATCTAGTCGACTTTACTGTTTTCAAAGTTTCATTTGCAAATTGGATCTCTCTGGGTGTATTTATATTGGATCTGATAGTCTTGAACATAATTGCATTTGTTTTTGTAGTGTTTAAGGTTAGACTATTTTTTCTAAACCAGTTTACAAGGCGATCACTGCATGTTTGAAGAGCCTGCGCAAGTTGTTCTTTATTTTTTTTCATGTATCAGAAGATTAAAATCGTCCGCAAAGTTCACTATTGCATTGCATTTTTGATTTTCCGTAATCGTTTCCAAGTCATTTACAAATATCAAAAACAAAAGTGGGCCGACGATCCCCACGGCTAGTTCTGAAAAATAGTGCACTCCTTCATATTCGACAATTACTCTCTGTGCCCTATTTGAATGGTAAGATTCAAACCATTTGAGTGCATTTTCTCTCACTCCCAATATCTCTAGTTTTCTCAATAGGATTTTGTGGGACAGACTCAAAAGCTTTCGTTAGGTCCAAAAATATACCTAGTATATATTCTTCATTTTCAAAGCCCGAGAGAATGTCTTGTATAAAACTGTTTGTAGCTGTGTTTGTAGATCGGTTACTCAGGTAACCATGTTGACAGTTACTGAACAGATTGTTAGATTGAAAAAAGCTTTTGACTCTGTCCACCATCACAGTTTCAAACACTTTGGAAAAACCTGTTAGTATGTTTATGGGCCTATAATTTTGTATTTTTGTTGGGTCTCCCTTTTTGAAAATTGGTTTAATTATAGCGACATTCAGACTATCTGGGAATTTGCCATATACTAGCGAGTTATTTATGATAAATGCCAAAGGTGCGCAGACTTCCTGGGAGCATATTTTCAATATGATCACCGGGACCTCGTCCCTTTATTTATGATTTTAAATATAAAATTCACATAGAAGACTACTCTTTTTTTGTTAAATGAGCATAAATATACCTATCTAAATATCACTTGAATACAATTCATATTCATATAACTTTGGATCTAAGAGTAATGAAAATGTTATTTTATTTTGTAGATTTTCCTCTACAAAATGAAATCATTATTTTTCGTTCAAACATCAAACACAAAAGGTCGCTTATTCAAAGTTATCGAGGTTTTGGATGATACTTGAGTCTGCGTTAAACCTAATCGGCCATTTCCTATAAAACAGCATCCCATCAATTATTTTACTCTATTCATTACAGACATCATTTAACTTTTGAGCAAACTGAACATCAATCTTTTTTAACTAGAAAATCTCCAGGACAAAAGCAAGAACATATAAGGGTTTCTTGACTTCTTTTAACCGAACAAATTTGTTAAAATATAACATTTTCTGTATTTGCTAATGTAGGACTAATCAATATTCCCTAATACTTAACCTTCAACGTGCAAGAATATTAGAGACTGTTGATTAAAATAGAAAAGAAAGATAAGGTGAAAATATAGGTACAGTGACTCAAAGGATTGTTAGAGTTGTAAAGAAAAGTAAACTCAAAATTAAGACATTAAACAAACATACTCAATTTCATCATCTTAGGAATAAAATAAGTAATTTTAGGTGTGAGTTTCTAAAATAACAGGAATAATACACACACAATAACTTTTAATTTTCAGATATTTTAATGCACCTTTTGATCAAACAAATTCACGCAATAATAGGATCGCTTTTTATAGCGTGAACGAACCCTATATACCTACATTTAATGTGTATTTACGTCTCTTCACAGACATTCTGTTCCAGATGATATTGTTGATCCTCCGTTCATCCCAAAAGTTTATCTTTTTATTTTATCCTGGATGCTCTAGACCTAGACTTTTTATCCGTTTCAATCTCATGTTTCTCGTATGCCGGAATGTATCGTGTTATAATTATAGCGAGTGAATGAATCTTTGATTTGAGTTTAGATTTTAATTGACTTATTGTAAGACATATTTATGGTAATAATAATCCAACAGCAAATAGACTTGATTATTCCATCTAATTGTTGTCATAGCTCATCTGGCTATACGAAAATCTAGATGATTGAATACCTGATGAAAACCAACTTTTACATTAATAACTCCAGAAAAATAACATACTTAGCTCTATACTCTATGCTCACAATACCGTGAAACAATGCAATCGTATAAGGCGAGAAACAACCCATGGGACCTTGCCTCGCTGCACGCTATTTTGGGCATAGAGTATATATAGTGTTGATAAATAATATTAGATGTTTATTCAAATCCATAAAAACAAATTAAATTTATTAATCATTAAAAATCAGTATATTTTGAGATATTAGAGATATTCTCTTACGTAGATAGGTATTCAAGTTAGAATATTTTTTCTTAATGCTGCGGCGTGACGATTGGGAACTGCAATAAAATAAAGTTGATCCAGTCACCAGAAACGGTTACATCTCCTATCCTTTGTCTCGCACTCCGCTCAAAGTATAAAGTATATCTTTGACCGACATCAAAAAAGGAGGAGGTATACAATTCGGTTGTATGTTTACTTTTTTATGTGTGGCTGTTCGCGCGTTTTGCATAGTAAACGTGCTCCAATTTTGATTATTTTTAATTCATTTGAAAGAAAATTGAGAAATGGTCCCATTTCTTATAAAAACTCACAAACGAAATCTCCTTCCCTCCAATAACCACCCCCAAAAGGGGTGAAGGCTGCAATTTTTCACGGAAATCGAAAATCTGAAAAAGCTAAATTAGAGACGAAGTTGTACAGTTTTAGTTGGTTGTTGTAGGCACCAACTTCAAAAGTACCAGTACCTATAGAATTAATATTATTTTGTATTTTTCAGTGCATCAACTAATAAAGTTGGTCCAATTTTTATGAAAAATATTTATATATCATTTAAAAAACAAAAATAAACTTCTTAAGAAACTACGAACTCAACCAAAAGTTTTCAACAATTTTCATAATCAACATACTCTTAATGAAAACCAATAAAAGTAGGAAGGTACATTCTAAGCCAGCGAAAATCCTTTTTTTAACTTATTACTTACTCTGTATTTGATTTCTGTTAATTTATTCTTTCTTTCCTTCCCTTGATTTGCCTTTTTCTTGGTTTTCTATTTTATATCTATCATATTCTTTCTGTTTTTTGCTCTTCTTGTCGCATTCTGAAAGCTCAATTTTTTACGTGTATCTGTCAAAAAATCGATTTTCTAGCGTGTTCTCTTTGTATTTTCTTTCCGCGTTAACGCCAGTGAGAAAGGTCTAATCTATGATGTAGAAAAATAGTTTTGCAAACCTGAGTGAATTGTAAGTTTTTTGTTCGCAGTTTCGATGTGACACTTGAGTTTATTAGAGCTTTTATCTAATTCTGGAGTCACTTCTAGCCTTTCTGGGTATGAGATGCAAGAAAAAATTATTATATTATTATAATAGCCTTAGATTGTGCAAGATCAAAATATTAAAAACTTTGGCGAGTACAAGAAGAACCAATCCCCCGAAGGTTCCGAACATTTACAGTACAGTAAAGCATAGATCGCAACCTTACTAAAATCAGGGATATTGATGGTTTTATAGTGGTCAAAAAGTTCAATTACCTCGAATACTTCATTAAAAATAAGTTAAGCTGTAACGAAAAAATCAAACGCAGACTAGCAACAGCTCAGAACTCAACAATAAAATTAACTCAAATATGGAAACAAAACAAATTAAATTATTAAACACGATTTTTCCTATTGCTACTTATGTATCTGTGACCTGAAGCCTAAAAGCAGCGAATGTAAGAACCATGCTTCGAATTTCATATAGGTAAGTACAGACCATTAGACCAATGTTTCAATTCTTAGGCAATTAAAATTCATCACAAAAATAATAAATATATTCTCATAAATAAATATTTCATTCTCAGCTCAGGAATGTATTCTAGTTATTACTTTGTTTTCTTATTGATATCATCAAAAACATATTGAAGATTGAGGAAAAAGTGAATAAAGCCTGGGTTCGAGCTCAGATCCCTATGACTGAGGAAGAACTTCAGTGCAAATTACCTACATGCTTTATTAGGTATATATAGGTATAGGTATTCTTCACATGATTCTGTTTTGTTTGTGTTTATTTTAAATTGAGGTTCCTTTCAACTATATTTATTTGAGAGATCATTTTACTTTTCATGCAGACTAGACATCACTCTTCATCAATAGGGGAGAGATCGGACGGACAAAAGTTACACCATAACAGCGTCACTTTTCAGATACGGAATACTAAACATATGAGCATTTCACCCACTCCGACCCTCAGCATTCTAGAGAAGAACAAATCTTGCGACGTCCTAGTGAAATATTGTAGATTATGAATATCGTATTTAGAAATAGCTGTTCCTAAGTTACAACATATCTCAAGATTTTGTTGCAACCAAAGTTTCAGAATGTTTTTTTTTTATTTCATTGATACATTAACGTTGCTCGATATACCTGCAGGTAAGATTGAGTACAGTGAATATAATGTTATAATTATAATTACTTATTCTGTTTACAAATAGCCCCTCGTTCCAAAAACACACAAAATTAGCTTATGGACAGAAACTTTTCATACTTGAGACTTAAAAGAATTCAGTTTCTACCTATTCTACACATGCAATGAAACTGATGTATATCTGAAACAAAATTTTAATATCATGCTAATAAAATAATTAAAATTGAATTAAAAATATTTACTTTTCTGTAAATTGAACGTATTCCCGCTCAAACATCAATTTCAATAAGAAGCAGTGTATATGTGTTGGGCGACGCGCGCGCACATGGTTTATCCGACGCTTTCCAAAATCGATGCTGAAACCCTACGAGTGCCGTGTCCCTTTCCAGCGTCGTGACGCTAACAAGGATAGAAAGCTGACGCTGTGTTCGTTTCGAGTCTGTTGTTGTGTGTGAGAGTGTCATAACGTAATGAATCGCAAGTACACCTGACCAAAAGTCAGTTAGTCCTCATCAGGTTGTCCTAACGCGTTATGTTCAGGTACAAGCGATGTACCAATGAGCGGGTTTTTCAATACCATCAAAAAGGCAACGACAGGCACCGTTGATGGTCAAGGCTCTTCTAGTGGTAAGTGTTTTCGTTTCGAGCTAAATGTATAATGTTTATACCTATTACAACCCTTTGTTCTAAATATGAGATTAGACATAACAAATATCACTTATTTATTTATTGTGTGATCGACGTTAAAAAAACATTATGCTAGACGAGACAATACATAAAATAAGACGAGTTTTTTTTTCTAGGTTAGAGCTTTGTTTGACATAATACTCCATATGTATTATTAAATAAATTCACATATACATATTTAATTATTCTCGCAGGAGGAATCTAAAGTTATTTCTTCATAAAGGAGAAATATTTAATATGATAGTTATGAATTGACCAGCATTACATTCCCAGATGCTGTTTGAACGTGCAAGATCTTTTATCTTAAGACTTGAGAATTTATATTAATTTTCCTTATAGAAAATACAGAATATTTTGTTTATTTTTTTAACTTTATTAACTGAATACCAATGGTTCTGATCAAACTTTATACTTTCCATTGACATTAAATACTGGCGAAACACAAGTGTGGTGTTCTAACATTGAACTGTTAGTGAATTGTGATACCGTTAATATGTTTAATGTTAGTAGTTGCTTCCAACTGCTCGTGATTCCAAAAATTATTCTACTCAATGGTTGAGCTATTCAACTTACTTGCGTTATATTTTTCAAAAAACAGTAGTCAAGACCGAGTTGTGCAAGCATGTGAAAAATTCGGTTCTTGCATTTTTGCTAAGTTTTATATATAAGCTGTGAGTGAAGCCCTATATTCTATAATTTATTCAGAATTTTAGCATAGTAGTAATTTTATAAGGGTTCTGTTTTTGTCATCAGACCTAAGAAAGTGTTTCCCATTATTTAAATATAAATATATCCAAGAAACATTTCTTAAGAACGAGAAAAATATATAACTGCCTAGGCCTGGTTATTCATTTGCAAACATATTAAAAAAATTTAACCCAGAGTTATATAAAACGGTTTTTACAAAACTGTGTGTGCATTTTTGTGAGTAGGTACGCAAGTACGATGTACCTACGTAGTAATTTGACTACAATATTTTCTCTAGGACGAGATCAGCGATATGGCACTTTAATTGATATACCTAGTACTCGTGAGACCCAGCATCACTCGATCGCCCAGGTACTGCAACAATGATTCTTTTGTAATATATGGGAATCACCAATTGATTTCTTGACCCCGAAACCTCATACCTAAGTAGGTATAGATTTTGAATTCAAAATAAAATATAGGGAGTTCCATTAAAAAAAAACATAAGAATGATCTGTTACCCTTTTGGGGAACATCCTGTACATTTTTAGTTAATTCATTAATATGAAAGAAACAGTTCATAAAATTGTTGTATTCAATTATTTCTGTTATTCTCTGTAATACGTTATTGACCGTGGACACACCAAAAAACTCACCTTGCATATACAGGGTGTCCCCCGACATGACTGCCATAGCTTGGGAGTGCGTTGATGGGGTGATTTCAAGTATAAAATATACTAGGAATTCCCTACTAATTTAAAGACCATTTAGGAAGAAACCGCTTTACTGAATTAAATGCTCAAAATGTCTACCCAGTTGCTGAATACATAGTCCAGCTCTTCTTAGAACTGAAGTGCTCTGTCAGCAGTCTCACGATCAGTACGAATAGTTTCTGCAGCATCCATAATTCTAGCTACTAGGTGTTCTCTGTTTAATATTTTTTGCATAAACTAAATTTTTCTGTTTGGTGACCTGGCTGGCCAAGGAACTGCAGAACCTCTTCCAATCCACCGGTTTGTATAATTTTGATTAGAAAATTCTGTTACTTGTCGATCAAAGTGTGGAGGTGCACCATCCTGCTGAATCCACATTCGTTGTCTTACATTAAAAGGAACATCATGAAGTAATATTGAAGATCATTTTCCATGAAACGTAAATAACGCATGGCTGTGAGACGATCTTCCATTATAAACGGAACAATGAGGCGGTCCTCAAGAATGCCACATCGTAAATCTATCTTGAAAATGTGATTCCCGAGTTTGTCGTGGATTTTCAAGTGCCCAACAATGTGAATTCTTGGTGTTATTGATGCCGTTTCGGGTGAATGAGGCTTCATCACCAAACAATATTATCCGACAAATTCTTTGATTTTTGAATATCCAGAGACTAAAGTCTTGAATTGTAGGTAGCAGGTTTTAAAGCTTGTAGAGGTAAGTTGTAGTACGGCTACAAACCGAAATTGTGTAAAGTTCTCCACACTCTCATCCGGCCTACGTTAAGTTTATTTGCTATTCTTCGGGCACTAATGGAAGGTTGAGCATAAATCTTATTAAGTATTGCTTCTTCTTGAGCAAGTTCCTGTTGAACGGAAGAAAATAGCTGTAGGAAACTTGCCTGTTTCCTTTAAACATCTATGGACATTGCTAAAAAAGTTCTACAAGGCAACCTACGAGTGGGAAATCGTCGACGATATTCATCAACTGCCGCTCGTCCGTTTCCATTACACAATCCATCAACAAAATGAATGTCGGTGTATTCTTCATTCGAAAAAGTAAACATACTGTAACGTTTAAACCTGTGCTAAACATTGTGGGGTGAGTTCACTTGCGTAAGACTCAAAGTTCGCACATTGCTTCCAATGGTTTATTTTCAAACACACAGTACACGGCTTTCTGTTGTAGTACAACTGTCACTACTTGTCACTTTGACGAGTTATGTCTACAATAAACTGACTTTTTACGACTCACTTCATAAGACTGACTGACTGTGACCCGTGATCGACACGGCTTTATATACCTGGATCATGACATGACATTCATCGAGAATGTTCTATGATTATCTAGACGCACATAATAATGTTATAGAGCCTTGTCAAACTTACAATAGTATGACAAATTGTACCTCACATATAGTTTCTGGAAGGATCGAGAATAAATCTGCTATAATTCGAGAACTACATATTGAAATATACAAGCAACAACTACAGCAAACAAGGTAGTAGAAGTAAATAGCTAATAAACGAATAATAACCTTAAGTACATGACTACCTATCCACGTTGCAATACTTTTAAGTTTATAAATAAAGACGCAAAATTATTTTAATTGATATTTACTGTCACAATAAATAATAGATGATGATTCACCTGTCCTTTTAATTATAACAAAATCAACAGCCGAACCTAATACCTGCATTAGTAGACTTATTTACAATTTCAAATGCTTCTAGCTCAGGATAGCGTTCCGTGTATATGTTCATTAGACATTTTTAACTAGAAATCACCCCAGCAGCACACTCCCAATTTATTCACCCTGTAGATAAACTTAAGAAGTCAAACCTTTATCTGAATACCAAATTTTATTCATTTCCGAAATTGCCGAAATATCTACAAAATAATTGCTCGTTTAAATATATTTGATAGTCAATGATAGTTACATAGCCATAGGCTGATTAGTTTTTGGCCAACATCTCTACAGCAGTTTTTTGTTAATACAAAAAAGACCTAATTTAAAAAATATATTTCGTACTATGGTTACCAAGCTTAGTACAAAAATCAGTCTTTGATTGCCTTTGCAGTTTTAAAATGGCGGCATTCAAAAGAAAATCACAAAAAATTCCAAGATTTTCGGTGGCTGATTTTTTTGGAGAAATGATTTTAAAAAAATAGTTCATACTGTTTTAAAGAAATAATTTATTAACAATCAAGAATGAATAGGTAACACAACTTTATGCTGTCACATTTTTTTCCTTAGGGTAGAAATTATACTCGTAGTATGTACCTACCTCAAGGAGCACACTAATTCTGCTGGTTTTTACTCTTCTTTGTGTCGGAGACTGAATGAAATTTTTCAAAAAAAAATTTAAAGATAAATATGCTAAACCTGGTAACCCACATGAGTTTATCCATGATATTTCCTCCATATAGTGTTGAATATTCGAGTTACAGAGTGGGGTAAATGAGATAAGGTCTTCAGAATTCGTTTATCTTGATTTATATTTTAGTTTTTGTGTTCTGTTAAAATTGTGATAAAAGCAAAAATTCTATTTTTTATATAGGTAAGTTAAAAATAATTCATTTGTGCATACAAGAAACAATCTCAACATTTGTTTTCGAATGCTCCGTAATTTTGTTATTTCTCATTTCTTGTAGGTGCCTTGTTAGATTTTTCAAGTGTTCAATATTGCCCGAAAAAAGCTCTTCGATGATATATTCAAATAGTTATATTTTTCTTATCTTATCAACTTTTAAGAAAAAGCCAATCAATAACTATCACGCATAATATTATCGTTATCATAGTAACTAAGCAAACTTGTATCGAACAAATATTTGATTATAAATACGGTTGTATGACTTGTCAATGATTAAAAATAGATGTATAGAAAATATTCCTTCTCAGTTATTTTAAATGCAAGACTTCTCTGTGTCAGCGAGTCTCTTTAAAAAGGAGTTTTTTATTAACTAAGGAATTACTAATCTATTGAGCTTCAAATTCTGTAAAAGAGTTAGTTATAACTGACTCACATATATTATAACTCAACCGAAGATAATAAATAACATATTATTTCAAACCTTTAATAGTCGGAAAAAAAACAATTTTGACCCATAGGCTAACCTAACATAGGTATAGCAAAAACAGCTCAAGTCATTTAATTAATTTGTCAATATTTATACCATTTGTTCGAGACATTCAAATTTTAATTACTTATTAAAGATATGAGCTAGATTCAAATGGCGTTCGTCATGATGAATGCGGTCTCGTAATTACCTAGGTACTCTCTTCTGAATACAAATTGGTGTCGGGGCATTGATTTGTATGTTAATCATTGAGTTTATTAAATTATATTTGTCGGAGATATCTTGGAAAGGTGAATTAAATAACGCGATCATAATAACATGCTGTCGGGAAGATTTATTAATTCAGTGTAACTTATGTATTAATCAATTTGTGTCCGTTATCGGCATACAAATATAGAGCCGACAAATATTCATGTCCAATATGCCATAAAATATGGAACACAGTTTTATTTGAGATTCACAATTCTAAATACTACTTTTAACCTTTAGGAGAATAAATATCTTATTTCACATATTAACATCAATGAATTAAAACGCTCAAATTCGAACTAATGTAATTATATTATAAATATTCAGAATCTCCAAGCATTTTCGAACTTTCCTTTCGACAGGGGTTTTTAGAAATCATAAGAAAATTACTTAAAACTAAACCATGAACGACGACCACAAAAATAACATAGGTATAGAGTATTGGGAAATAGACGTATAAAGGTACGATCGTGAGTCATAATGTTTTGCTTATATTAATTTTCAACCATTGTCTTAGAAATTGGATGTATGAAATTATAAAAAAGTTCCTACGCTTATGATTGAATAAGTAATTTTTATGTTTTTGATTTCGTCTGATCAACAATGTCACCATACCAAATTTTTGCAAAATCCCATAACCTTTTAGAAATCTTTGAAAAGAAAATTATCTTGAAATTATAACTTCAACTTTTACTTAGGTAAGTTTCATCAACTTATTTTTTACTCAGGAATTTGTGGTACCATTATTTAAAGACCTTTTAGAGGAATTCCAATTATGTTTTCATGAAATTTAATATTCGAAATATAAGAATTCATCCAAATACCCACGTCAAGTGCATGAAGAATTTATAGGGTTCGAATTTGATTTGAAAAACGTTAAGTAAAGTTAGGTTATGTTAGTTCTTTTTAAATTTTTTGGATTGTCACTATTTTTAAGCTACTTGATCAATCACTCTTACTGTAAAAATTTATTATAACTTTTAGAGAGACAGAATGATCAGAAAACGAAAATTTCATTCATTTTTTAATCGACTGTTTAAAAAAATTAGAATAGGTACCAATCTTCTAATCTCATTATTTTTACATCGATTGAAACCAGTCCGACATAGTTAAGATTTTTTATTCTCGGGATAATTAGGAAGGAAATTCAACACAGATAACTGTACATAATAAATATTTTTTTACTAAAAAATGGAGCGACTTTATTAGTTGGCGCACTGAAAAATACATAATAATATGAATTATATTGATAGGTACTGGTAATTTTGAAGTTGTGAGTGTGTGTTGAAAACTTGTGGCACCAACTTTAAAAGTACCGGAACCAATAAAATTAATATTATTTTGTATTTTTCAGTGCACCAACTAATAGCCAGCAAAATGATTCAACGATCTCCAAAGAACATAATACGTTGCTTATACTTATTCAGATATTTCAAAACATCGCGGAAATACACATATTTCAGACTTAACCACTGCGGTAACTCGATAACCGTAAATTTATTTGAAAAATGTCCAATTGAAACGTTACCGGGTAGTGGGTAGGTATGCTCTCTTCTTTAATGCTGTTGTCTCAAATTTCCTATTTTTGAAAAAAATACCTTCCCTACCCCTTTTGGTGAAGTTTTTGAGAGGAAGGACATGTTGAATGAAGATTTTTTTTTCAATGGGACCAATTCTCACTAGTCCTCTATCAAATAAAAAAGAATCATGAAAGTCGGTGCACGTTTTCTATTTATAAATAGCGAACATCCATAAACAAAAAAAAACAGGCAAATAGTCGAATTGTATACCTCCAAAATTAGATTTCTATAAAATTGAAGGAATTATAGTAACTTCAAACTGAGAATTTCAATATCTGGTCACCATGTATCCAGATAGATTTTGTCCAACACCTACTATGAAAGCATTTTTTGTCCTTCTGTTCCTACCCATTCCACATAACGAAATATGTTCTATTTTTCGAGATGTTTAAATGTCTATGTAGAACAACTCATGGCCATGTTATTTTTAGATGATTTGGGATGAGTATTCATATTTTTGAGTCGAAGGTTTACATTTTAAAATATTTCTACCTGTATCTATGAATTATGTTGAAAGTTAACATGTCATGTCATAAAATTCTTATCTGACATATCCTTTGGCAGCAATTAATTATATTTTTTGACCGACGAACCCCGAACGGGGGAGGTATAAATTCGACTGTTTGCTTTATTTTTATTTGTTTGTTCGCGTGTTTTATATAGTAAATGTACTCCGATTTGGATGATTTTTAATTTATTTGAAAGGGAAGGCATGAAAAAAGGCCCCATATTCATAAAAACGCAAATCTAAAATATTCTTCCCTCCGATGGAGGAGGCAAATTTTCTCGCAAATCAAAAATCTGTGGTGGTTTAATTAAAGATAGGACAGTATCCAGAAACGTTTATATTGAAGATTTGCTTAAAAGAGTTACGGTTTTCGAGTTAGAGGCATGTTAAATTCTCAAATATGTGTATTATGTGGAGAGGGAGATTTCTTTCGAAAATTGAAAATCTGTGGGTACTACGTGAAATACCTAATTATTTGTAGCAACATTTATAATGAACATTTTTACGGTTTTCGAGTTACAGCGGTGGTAAAATGATAACATCTAAAATACTTATGCGTATTTCCGCAACGATGTTTAGAGATATCAACAATAACAACTACAAGCAAATAATTTATGTGGATAATAGGATAAGTATTTACTATTTTCATTGGTATTAGTGAACGTTCAACGATTATCGTGACTAATGTTACACTCGAAAGAGTGAAATAAATATTTTTTACAAAAAATTGGACCGACGTTATCAGTTGATGCACTGAGAAATACAAAATAATAGTAATTCTATTGGTGCTGGTACCTACTTGTTAAGTTTGTGCCAAAAGTTATAAATCTAACTGCAAGTGCACAACTTAAAAGTAATAGCACCAATAGAATTAATATTATTTTGTATTTTTTAGTGCATCAACTAATACCAGTAACGTCGGTAGATTTTTTTGTGAAAAATATTTATTATTATTTATATTATTTATATTTAAGAAAAATACTTGCTTCTGAAATCATATTTTTTAGACACTCATTTTATGAATTTTCTAAAAAATATACCTTTTAACTAAGATGTTTGAATGTTATAGTTTCCAAGCAAAGGTCATGATAGATAGGCCCTAACATAACCTATTTACTCTATGGATCGGCTATTTTTAGCTTGACTTTCTGAGTAGGACATAGTCACGTAAAACCGTTCTTTTTGGACACTCAACAATAAGCGATGATGGCGGTATACGTTTTTATCAAACATTCTCTGTAAACTCAATTAATCCGTTAGTGATTATTCTCTACATATTGCAGTAAAAAAAATGATTCATTATGAAACCAGAAGAAATGATCGCTTAAGTTTATAGTTACAATTTGAAAACATCAGTCACTTGATAGGTTAATACGAAATAAGAAAACCCTTATATAATTATTCGTATTGTCCGTCTGCCTATACGATATTGTAATTTTGCTCAGGGAAGAGAGCAACGTGATGAAGCCATGAGATTCAACTAGATTGTATCCTAAGCCTAAGCCCCAAAGAGCCCAAAATGAATGTGGGTATTTCGGGTCATTGCACACTAAATCAAATAGGTCAAAGGTTATTCAGGATCCACCACGTTCGGAAATGCCACCTCAGAATTTTGTTTCACTGGTTTTGAAGAATAAATCAACTGAAAAAAAAGAAGCACAGAGACATTCCCACCAGGTTATTAAATGAATATATTTAGAGGTTAATAAAGAGTTCCTTATACGAAAATTAATCTATCAAATCTTGATATCATATAATAATATATTTATACACAATACCCTATACAATATTGACTAATATAGAATAAGTAGGTAGGTACTTACTTCAAGCATAATTACAGATTGAAAAATGGATTTGTATAGTTGTATAAAATATTGTTGAACAATATAAGATATAATATAGATTCTATATTACAGATTATCAAAAGATTGAATGTAATAAAGGAACAAGGGACTGTAATCAAGTCAATTTTTTTCTGGATACCTACGTGTAATCATAGAACTAAGACCCTTATCCAGATTAGTGAGAGTACTTTTAACATTCAAATTGACCCTTCCCCGAAATTCAACCCCACATACCCAGGTGCCTGTAGTTGCTTAGTTTCAGAAAGTGTAGAAATTGAATGGTTAAAAAAAGTCTCGAGTCTCGAATAAGAGATTAATATCTAAAGTTATGAAATATTTCTTAATTAAAATGCTAAATTCACCCCATATATTGAATTCTGGCTTATATTAATATCTACTTTAAGTGTATACTGGGAAGTACAAATACTAGCCACAGTGGTGATGTTTGTTTCCTAATAGTCATTGGGGTTAGAAGCACGTGGTCGCATTGTTTGTGACAAAGAAGATTATAATTTCATATCATCATCATTTCCATCTCGACTCGTGAACTGCAATTTCATAAGTTTACATACGGTATGGTCTATGGTCAGACAGTCCTTAGTCACCTAAAATCAGCTAGCTATTTGCTTAAGGGCTACCGATGGCAAAATGAAGAACAAGAAGAAAATAATTTCGAAACTTGAGGAGCACAGAATAAAAAAAATTAACTCATCAAATATAATGTCGACATTAGACAGTTCATGGATCTTCAAAGTTATAGAATCGAATGCTGATGGAACGTAAATGAAGCAATAAAGTAGGCTTTAAGTTTAAAGGAACTTTGTTTGATAATGGAATCGGCTTCTAACCCTTAATGTTGAAATTGCTGACACTATAAAAATACTAATGTTCGTGGAATAGATAGATAGAAAGATAAATAAAATATGATTGCATTTAATTTTAGACAAAGTTTAATGCTTAGAATCATGCGGGCTGTTTTAAACTATTCTTAGTTATACCTAAGATATATCTAATTTTTGAAAGTTTGGATGGTCGTCATTTTGAAAACACTTATTCGGTCTGTTCCATTAACAATCTTGTCTAGAAACTATGCATGATTTTTGATCTATCTACATAATTCCTTTGCTTGCTACGTCACCCGCAGAAATAAAATGGATTCCTTATTCACCTATGTTCTCTGTGTTAGCATATCTATGCTCGAAATTTCACAACTCAGTGGTTTAGAAAACGCAGCTGACAGTGAGTATTATACAAATAGAATAGATTCCAATACAAAGGATATAGTATTATTATTATAGATTATTTTGATGTAGGTGCAGTCAAATTTCTTCAAGCGTATTATGAAAATGAGGAATTTAAGTATATTTTCTCCTGCTATAAAATTATTGGTTCAAAGAAGTGAAATATATTATAATTGACCGTCGGACTTAGCTACGAAAGTAGGCACTGGACTAAAATCTTGAAAATGATACAGAAAATAGTCCTTTACTCAAAGTTTACTGAAAACCTATACCAATTTTATTAATATAAAATTTATATTATTATTATATTATTATAAAACTTCTAGAAGTAATTCTCTCAATTGTGAATGATTGTGAAAATGGTAATATAAATATTTTTTTACCAAAAATTGGAGCCACGTTATTAGTTGGTGTACTGAAAAGTATAAAATAATATTAATTCTATTGGTGCTGGTACTTTTGAAGTTGTGCAGTTGCAGATAGATTGATAACTTTTGGCACCAACTTCACAAGTACCAGCACCAATAGAATTAATATTATTTTATACTTTTCAGTGCACCAGCTAATAACGTCGGTCCAATTTTTTGTAAAAAATATTTATTTCACACTTTTGAGTGTAACATTAGTCACGAAAATCGTTCAACGTTCACTAATAGCAATGTACTTATCTTATTACCCACGTATATTATTTGCTTGTAGTTGTTAGTATTGAGATCTCAAAGCATCGCTACGCAAATACGCTTAAGAATTTTATGTTATCATTTTAATACCGATTTAACTCGAAAATTGTAACTCTAAGGAAAAAATGTTCATTATAAATGTTGCTACAAATAATTATGTCTTTCATGTAGTATCGAATAATTTTCAATTTTCGAAAGAAATCACCCTCTCTACATAGCAAAAATGAGAAACTAACATACCTCTATCTCAAAAACCGTAAGTCTTTTGAAAAAATGTTCAATTTAAACGTTTCCGAATATTGTCCTATCTTTAATTATACCAACTCAGATTTTCGATTTCCGACAAAATTTACCCATCCACCCACGATACTGTTTATTTGGTGGTTGTGGTTCTCAGCAAGAGCATTGATATCAGATAGCACTGAGTAAAGCCAATTGACTTTTTTTTATTTGTCCAATTACAAGCGAGGTTTCGCATCCGTAAAGAAGAACAGAGGCTGCACAGGACTTGAAAATGTATATTTTAGATCTAACGCTGTATACGGATAATCGCTAGAGTTTTTGCTCTCCATCTTTTACATCGATCATACTCACTGGAACTCTTGTACTCCTTCAATTGATTAGTTTTTGAGTTTTAGAGGGTTGTTATACTCCAAATTTTAACGCATTTCCTTTGTCTTGATTGTATTTATATGCAAACCAACTTTGGATGACTCAACTGCTAGGTCGTAAGTAAAGGAAAAAACAAACATCCTTTTCGATCTTCTGTTGAAGTTTTGAATGTAGCCCATAAACATTTTCTTCGTGTAATAAATGCCTCATAGATTGTAGGTACTGATGCATGATACTCGCCTAGGTTTTTTAACTCATTACATATACATTATTGATTAACAGAATCGAAGACTTTCTTATAATCGATGAGAAGAAGATGATACAGTGTTCACCGTACATATAATAAAAATGGTACAAATCTTATTAAGGGGAATCTAAGAAGAAATCTTACTTAGTAGCTCCTAAAAAATCATCTTGTCACGTTTGATTTATCGTTGCCATTCTAACACGCTGAATGTCTTGCAGATACTAGAATTTGATTATGAATCGAGCTGTGTATATTTTTGCTGAGCAAATACAGACTTTTAGGTAGAAGATCTTTTTTTAAATCTATTCAAATGCGATTCTCGCACCTATGTTGGAATATCGTTTTGAAATAGTAGATAACATAAAACAGCTAGGTCTCTAGTTGTTGAAAGCATCGCCTCAAAAAATGATTTTAGAAAAACTTTAAATGTACCATGCACCCGTTTAACTAAAGAAGTATCTTGAATACGGCTAATACTGCGTTTTTTGCCAATTAATATACTGAAGAAAATTGAATATTTGGTTCTTGTGTTGGAATTAAATAGGAATAAAATGTGGTGCACATTCAGCTTTTTCCTCAGCTTTTTCCGAACAAAAGATGGTTTAAAATAAGTCATATTGAATACTATCATGATGTCATCAGTACCTAATACGTAAATAATTATTTTTTTCAGGTGTACCACAAGAAAATTCTCAAATGCGTTTCACAATTCAGCCGGTAGCAGGAGATACGGGCTTCACACAATGGGCGGCTGCGATGAAAATGGTTGCCCAACTGCCTGGTGGCATTCCGCCCGAGTTTCGCAGACGGTAAGTAGAAATTCAATGAATTTATAAATATGCAATCTTTTGATCCATTTACTCTTTTGTGCTGACATGATACAAAAACGAGTTTTTTAATCTTGCTGCTGAAAAGAACCCTGTTTACATACTGTTACATATACATTTATAAATATTAATATAGCTCTAAGATGAAAGAAGACTTTTCTTTTTCAAAAGTTATTTTGATTCTTTTGAATTCACATAACTTAACATAAGGTTTCTACAGGCACATAATTTGTGTGAAGAGAATCCAATAAAAAAAATTACCTACAAATTCTGAAATGTTTCATTGCTATACGGAATACTTCTGCTCTCAACTAAAATAAAATTTGACTTGAAATATATGGGTTCCAATGGAGCCACGAATATATATTTCCTAATTCAAGATCAAAAATATATGAGCTGAACAGCAAGAGACAAATTATGAACTTCCATCTAGATGCACCTGAAAATTAGAATAGATATCCCTCTACTTACTCGGTCTCGATATATTCGAGATGACATGAAAGTACACTTATGTTTTCATACTTCACTCTGCTCAAGGGATGAAAATATCTCCAAAAATACAACGCTGCCTCTCGACTATAACCACTCTACAGAGCTATAGGAATTTAGGTATAAATTCGTAGTTCTTGAATTGTAGAAGTAAATGGTGTCACTGGAGCTGAATTAAAGAGCTTCGTTCGCTTCCCATATTTAGCTCAATAATTTGTAAAGAATATGTATGTTAAATTGGTAACAACACCTATTTAACTTCTCGTAAGAATAACAGGACATTTAGTAACAAAATATCTTATAAAGGATTTCGGTATCTCAGTCAAATATTCTTGAATAATCCTCTTACAATTTTTCTCTGCTTGGAATAATTTCAAGAGCAACGTTTTGTGAAAATTCCTATTTAAGAAAATTTACGACTTTTGGGGAACTTCTGTAAGGTTTCCATCTTCCAGGTAAACCTTCGAAATATTTCTCAACAACCCTAGGCCACATTATATGATTTGGAATCAAATAAATCACTATCATTCATGACGTACTATTGAACATTTGCATTAATGTTATTTCTATAACCATCCTCCAGATATACTATGATGACGTCATAGTCTTACGAACGTATGCAAAAACTATTAATCACGAGCTTAATTTAATTTTCAAAAGGAAACATACAATTATCTAAATAAATTGATTGAGAAATTGCTTCGTAATTTCATGCCCGAAAAATAAGAATTATTTAGAGACACATTCGGGAAATTACAAAACAAATTTCAGTTAGGTAAAATATTTTATTAACATGTTCCCTGCTAGGGGTAATTTTGTATTTTTTTTGTGGGCCGGTGGTGGATTGTTCAAATAAAATTCCCTTATGTTTACCTTGTTTTAATCAAATCTGTATGAATAATAAGTGGAAGGTAGGTAATACTTTACGTTTTGAAATTTTACTGTAGGCGGTAATATTTTGAAAAAGCTTGTTCTAATTACCTAGTTCTTTATTTTTCTAAAAGTATAGTCAATTTTATAAAACTCTTTCAATTCGGTATGAATATTATGAGACAGGGGCCAATGGCCTGATATGATGACCAACACTGCCCTTTAAAATAGACGGTTGCTAGTCAAATAAGACCAGTGTGACAGGGAACGTATCAAATGTAAAATTTTAATGTTGAGATATTCCAATATTTGAACGAAAATTTATTGAGCAATTTATCGATATCAGTAAGTAATATAACTTCCCAGTTTGATGACAAGTTAAAAATTTCAAAATGAGAATTATCAATATCAATTTGAGAATAACCTAAGTACCAAAGTATTATCGGATGTATATGGTATTAATTTACCATCAAGGGAGAAGATAACATATCAGAAAAACAAAAGATAATGAAATCTTGCTCAACTGTTTGCGTGCTGCTCAAGAAATACTTATAGCACAGAATAACTATGGTTATATATACTGTGCTTATAGCAACAACGTTGTTCGAGTAGCTTACAATGCTCCTTACCACGCGGAATTTGAAGAAATATTCAGAGAGAAAGAGTTCTATAAAAATTACTTGATATTAAGCCCTTCCAGTTCCAAGCTCAATTTTATTGACCTGTCATTGAACTTGAGATAGTGATGTTGACTCTAGTTGAAATTTTAAATAAATTTATGTTTAATCAATTAATGGTAATATTTGAATATCTAAAATATTTTTTTCGGGGCATATTTAATTATAAATAATTGAATAAAACCAATTTAAAGTGTAATAAATAATACACTTTATCAAACTAAACAAACTAACCAGCCAACGTCAGCATTCATTTCATCATTTTTATCTTCAAGTGGTTTTATGCTTCATTGGAATTATTTCTTACATTTTTGTTAATAAATAATCAGTGTATTTGCAATAATGGAGGCTGAATTTACCAACGCAGAGAGCTCTAATTTGACAAGAATAGATTATATGATGGTGGCAAATTTCTTTGCCAGAAACACGGATTATTGTTCTGCGGAACTTAGGAACGTAAACTGAATTTTTAAGTATAATAATTCATCAATTCCAGTAGTAACAAAATGATATGATTTTTTGCTATAATAAGAAATTCTCGCCAATTTCGCCTTTTTATAGCTTTTGGTCGACACAAATTAGAAGAGGTAATTGGTCTTTTTGGTTGACAGGCAAATTTTGTAGGTACACAACCAGGTTTCATTCTTATTTGTGGCACTGTACCCATCGTAGTATGTTCCACATAATTTTCCATATCTTTAGATTATTTTTGACAAATACTTATTTATAAACTGTCAAATATTGTATTTTCTTTTAAATATAATTTTTGGAATAAAATTATCGTACCGAATCTCCCACAAGCTTGAATTATTCTCCGAGAATTTTTTCCCGGTGGTGATTTTTTTAAGAGTATTTTAAAAAAATTGCACCTCGAAAAATTTTTCCGGAATTATTCAAGCTTCAGGAAGATTATAATTGATAATTATCATTTCCAAATTGATTATCTGCTGTCTGATATTTGTTTGTCTGCTGTCCAATTTGAAAGTGATTGTTCTTATTTTAATGATTACTAATCTCATTTTAAATCTGAAAAAGAATAGACCCCATTTTTTTGTGGGAGGGGATCTAAGTCCATGTGTCACAGACAATTTAGATTCCATGTGAAATACATAGAATCTAGGACATAGGGCAATGAAGCTCAATCATATATTTCTATAACTGGACCCAATTAGTTTACCTCTTTTGTATTTCATTTTTCGACCTCCCAATACTTCTATGGGGGTGCAATAATTTATATATATTATATATTCAATAACCTGAGAAATGATTTGTTCATAATATACAATTTCTATAAGTTGAGATAAAATTTGATTTTCTCTAGTAAACTGTTTACAGAAACTCAGTAGGTAGCTTTTTTGGTTCTCTAAATTTTTTGCAATTTTTCATTTTATTCTTTCCGAAAATTGTTGAAGTAGTAGAGCAAAAAACGGAAAGCCTTTCTAACTTTATTATTTGCGCGTAGGTATATCAATTAGGGTTTCTTACCTACCAAAAAACGCGTTTTCTTTAATGCTTCCGTTAGAACTAGAATTTCCTATTTAAAAAATATTTTTTCACAAAAAATTAGACCGACGTTATTAGTTGGTGCACTAGAAAATACAAAATAATATTAATTCAATTGGTGCTGGTACTTGTGAAGTTGTGCAGTTGAGGTTAGACTGATAACTTTTGGCACCAACAAAAAAAAGCACACAGTCGAATTGTATAGGTACCTCCTCCGTTCGGGGTTCGTCGGTCAAAAAATACTGATTTACACATTGCAATGATAGATGAAATTAGTTTTAACTTTGAATGTTATACAAAATTATTTTCAGGCTGGATATCGTGTTCGGCTCAATTTATTCAATTAGATTCATTTTAAACCTATTAGAGCTAATATGAATCGAAAAACATTACCGAGTATATTCTACAGTATTCATGGAGAATATAATCGTCGTACATTAATGACTTTATTATTGATCAATATGATACAAAACTAATGAGGTCCTCAAAAATAGATCATTGAATTTGCATTATGAATCACCAATATAGCTACTTAATAAAATCTATAGATTAAGTAGATTAGTAAAAAATGTTTCATATATTTATAACAAATGAGAAACTCAGTAAGTAGCACAAAACACATTTTATTTAAGAATCGGTATACATTTATTGATTTAAAAATCTGTAAAGTAACAGAAATGACTGCTTGTGTTTTATACAAGTACACTCAACCTTCATTAAAATAAGCTATACATTTTACAAAATCAAATCTTGAAACAAATCCATTTTTATACTTTGTGTTTAGTAAATTTGACAGAGACTACAATTAGCACATAACTTCCACTCAAACTGACAAAGCTTTCAATATTTTCTCACACCTAAATAAAATGCAATTCCTAGCCAGGAATATCATTTCAGAATGAAATAATCTAATATGATTGAAAAGTAATTTACACTTTTGGTAGAATTTGTATTTAATAGGCAACTACCTATTTATATTTCCAAGAAAGTATGAATCTCTTAATCTCTTGTCCGGGGACAAATTCTGGTAGGAGATTAAAGGACCATAATTAGTATGAGGACGAATTATGGTTGTAGAAATTAGGTACTACCTGCTCGGGGACGAATTCAGGGCCGCCCGAATAAAGTACCAAAATAGATACCTAACTATCTTACTTGCTATTACAAGGGAAACTAACGTAGAATTTCGAGATGCTCAGAATGCTCGTTTCCTATACAATAGCACATTTTTGACATATACGCCTTCTGAAATATACAACGAACAAATTGTTAATGTTAACTTACCCTCTAAAATGCACCATTTTCGAAATACAGGGTGTTGACATTGAAAAAATAAAATAGTTTTTTTGTGAATATATCCGGAATTATTTATCGTACAGGAAACAGATTTTGTAAGCATTTTTCACTCATAATAAGCTTAGCTTTGAGTCAGAAAAAACATTTTTGTTTAGTCATAATTGGTGAAGATTTTTAGGAGTTGTGGTTGTTTTTCTCCCCAATTTCTACGCTAATAGAAAAAGTAGGTACCTACGGTGCTAAGGCCCCTATTTGAACCGCCAATGTTTTCTACACAAAAAAGATACTGTTGGTCATGAGCTCTAAAGTCGACCGTTTTAAAGAAAAATCAACTTTTATGTTGAAAAAATACGGTAAAATACAATTTTTTATCGACTAATTTTACAAAAACTATGTAAATGTTAGAACAAGTAACAAAACCGTATTTTTTTCAACATATAAAAGTTGATTTTTCTCGAAAACCCGTTTTCTGTACGATAAACATATATACACAAAAAACGATTTTTTTTTCCAATATCGAAACCCTTTATCTCGAAAATTGTGCATTTTAGAGGGTAAGTTAATGTAAACTTTTTTTCATATTTTTGGACGAGCTATCACATCCTCAAGTCCAGTGCATATATTATGAAACACCTTGTATAAGAACGGCTTAGCAAATATTAAGAAAAATAGGTATACGAAAATTGATCATTTTCCCCATTCCTCCGAAACTACTGAGTGTAAAATTAAAAAAATATATATATAAAATATTTCTATGATTTTCTATTAATTCTGGTCACAAAATTAACCGCTTGAATTTGAATTCGTTTTAATTGCATCAATAGTGTTTGGTCCTTACTAAGCGTTTGCAGAAGATTTGTTTTCCAGATCAGAGCTTTCACCTCCAAAAGTTTTACATTGGGAATTTTTTTTTGAGGTTAAGTATAATCAAAAAAAGGAAATTATTATATCATTTGTGCAGTCTTGAGTCATATTTTCTTACTTTCATCATCCAGAACAATTTTTTGACCGATTGTTATATATCATTGACATGTTTATGAAATCTCTTTTTTTCATATAGGTACGCTAAAATCGGATGTGATAAAACAAAGATAACGAAAGTACGTAAATAGAATACATTTCAAAGAATGTTGCAAATGCAGTGTTTACTTTGTCTAGTATTTAGTAAAGCCAATTAGTTGGAATAGTTCTGAAAACGGCATGAATTTACCAATAGAATTATCTTATATTCGATCGTATTTCTATCTCAAATAGTTTTGTAGATTCTCTATACATCGATCACCAATAATTTGCATTTGTCACTGTCAAGTGTAAGTACCTAGCTCAACCATCAATTATATTAAAATGCATGATGTTAATTAATGACGGGTTTGTTTGAAGATAAACAGAGTAGGCAGCTTCTGGTATACTAGCAATTAGAAATTTATTGCTTAATGAATTAAAGTAAATACTATCATAACGAAGTTTACCAGCGAATGTATAGTATACCAATGTGGATATCACGCAACATCAATTTATTGCTAACGTAATATATAATAATATATTACTCATTTATATAACAAGAAGTCATTTTTTCAAATTGAAAGATTATTGATCAATAATATTGAAATATCCTCTACAAAAAAATAGTTACCAACACCCTCAAAAAACTCTTAATTGGTTTATCCGTTTGATAGTTAGGATTCCACTAACAGATACACTCGTTAAACCAATTTAAATAAAATTAACTATGAATTAAATTAATTATTTCACCTTTAAAACATGACAATCTTAATTGAAACCATTTGGAAGCTACGTTACCTCAAACAGACGGAGAAATACGCACGTAATGATAATCCCAGCAGAATACATAAATGTAGATAGCCAAGTTGTTCAAAAAAATTAACTTTTAATATTTTGACAGAATTCCAAAAAAGGAAGAGGTACACAATTCGGTTGTATGTTTGCTTTTTTTTATTTTATTATATGTGGCTGTTCGCGCGTTTTGCATAGGAAACGTGCTCCGATGTTGATGATTTTTGATTCATTTTAAAAAAGAGAGTTGAGAAATGGTCACGTATTTAGAAAATCTCCCTCCCTCTGAAAACCGCCCCCGAATGGGGTGGAGGGGCAATTTTTCTCGAAAATTGAAAATCTAAGACGGCAGGATTAAAGATAAGACCATATCCGGAATCGTTTAAATTGAACCTTTTTTCAAAAAAGATATCCACGGCTTTCGAATTAAAGAATATGTGTATTTCTGCAATGTGAAGGGGGCATTTTTTATATGATTATGATTCTATGTTGCCATTTTCTAGTTACAGCAATGGTAAAATCTGAAATGTGTGTATTTCTGCCGCAATTTTTTGAGATCTCTGAACAATAATAAAGAGTAGGTACAAGCAAAGAATATGTATGTGTAATAGGATAAGTATTATCTTCTTAGGTATTAGTTAACGTTCAATGATTTTCATGACTAATGTTACACTCAAAAGTGTGAAATAAATATTTTTTACCTATCTAAATACAATTGGACAACTTCAAACGTACCAGCATCACTAGAATTAATGTTATTTTGTATTTTTTAGTGCACTTTTCCAATTTTTGCTCAAAAATATGTATTACCTATACAAATATACCTACTATCAATAACCTTCCTCCACACCATTTTTTAAATTTCTAATTCACCTGGAAGTAATCTAAACTATTGATGAGTGAGTCAGTTAGTGAAAAAACAACAGTTACTCGGGAATAGTGAAAGGTTTTCTATGGAAAATTGAGACTTGGTAACTAGAACATTGTCTTACACAAAAAGTTTGTAGGTCAAATAAATTTGATATTATGAGGGGGCGAAAGTGGCCTAAAATGGTTCGTGTAATAAAACTCAATGCCGTGTATCTAGATCAAAGACAAACTATCATCAAGTCATCTGTCATACAAAAAACACTAAAGCAATATCCGCTTGTTCCTTTGGAAGCTACGATGACACAGACAGCCAGACAAATACACACGTTAAACATATAACGATCTTATGTTTGCGTCAGGGATTGGGGTTAAAAACTGAGCAAGGCTGTATATACCCTACCCTCCTAATAAATAATAATATTATTTTAAGCTTCACCGTCAGACGTTTGCATGGTGAAGTGACTAATCACATTCTTATCCTGAATTTATTTCCACAAGTTGAGAAACTTCTTTTTTCTTTTACATGTTACATTTTGTACTTACAGAGGTAAGTGTTGAACTTAAAAGGATATAGGCATTCCCATTGCAAGAAAAGCGAAACTTTGGTTTTAAATTTGCATATATTCTGATTTTTTTCGAGAGGATTAGGTAGCTTCTCAAACGCTTTTATCGACCCTTTTCTAGAAATGGTAGAGGCATGTACGGGAATGCCAAGGCCCATTCTGCCCCTTGTAACCAGTAATATGCTCTCAGCAAATCGATCAAAATTTTTCGTGAATAATTCTGGCTGTTTTTTAACAAAAGAGACGACTGATAAAAAATATAGTGATGGAACTGCACCCCATGTTTGTAGACGAAAGGTCATGGGATGTTATCATAAGACAAAATGTACAATAAGCTTCTGTGCTCTAAGGATTCTAATAGGACCACTGACTGAGCCCTAGAATAAGATGACAAAGCTAATGAAATATTGTATACTTGTAAAGTAAAACAATCGAATAGTATCATCGATGCTTAGGAATCTGCGAAGTCCTCTAATTAATGCAGACATGCTGTTGAGTTTAAACGAGAGTTGGTCACAAGAACTTTACATTTTCTTGTACTCTAATGGATTTTCTATTCAAGTTCACATACACTGTCTGATTCACTCCGTTTACTGTTTTGCTTGAAGATAAGAGACCAGTTTTAAAATCAAATAGTTTGCATGGCGCCACTGTAATATTATTTTCGCTATAACCGAACATCCCCTGGAGACACCCTCCAAGAGCATGCATGTCAGTACGCTGCCGATAAGTCTGTGGCACTGGCGTAGACGTATCGTCGGCGTACTGACACACTCAAGCCCTGGGCCCAACTGTCCCGCTAGATTGTTCGTACAGCAAAAACAGCAGTGGACAAAGAATCGAACCCTGATGAGTTCCTTGTTTAATTTCAACAGCTTCTGAAACGGGGTGTTTTTCAGACCTTGTGACAGTGAGAGTCAAACTTCAGCAAAGAGAGACAGCTTCTCCTTATTCCACTACCCTCAAGTTTTTGTACCATTTTTTGATGATTACGCCACATTTTCATTGTTGTCAGCGTTTGAAGTGATATACTCCTATGATAAGGTATTATTGAGACATGAAAAGTCTGTCATGAATTGCTCTTTCAGAGACCTTCGACACTTATGGCAACAACGCGATCGGCCAGTAATAATTGTTGATGTCTTATCGGCCACTTTTCATGCTTATGGGTACAATTTTAGTCAGTTTTAACTCACATGGAAAGACAACAGTTGCATAGGTTTAATTGATTACATTTATCAGAGCTCGGCTGATTAGACTTATAATAAAATTAAGAACATATACATAGGAAAACCTATAATGATTTTAGAAATTTCATTGTCAACAACTGGTGTGAAGAAAATGGTTTTCCTCCAAGACCCGTGAACTTATGTAATCTCCAAAGCATTGCTGCATGGGCATAGTAAACTTTCCCCTTAGCACTTTTGCAAGTAGCGAGTATTCTCAATTACTTCATTATCATTAGTTTTTAGGGAAAGATCTACGTTAGAATTATTTTTATTCAATTCAGAGTTTAATATATTCCAAGCTGTGTTTATTTTATTTTTAGAAATTGTTATTGTTATTAGTAAGGCTCCTTTTATTATTTGTTAAAAAGTTCCTGTAATTTCTCGTGTCAGTCCTGCAGTGCTCAAAAACTTTCGGACAATAAGTTTGCTTTTGGTTATATCAGACATATGAGTTATATGAAGAGTAAGTCTTGATTTCAGATTTACCCAATGAGTAGTTCTATTTTAGACAAGCGAACCCGGCAGACGTTGTCCTGCCTAACCTTAAATATATAAGTCGATGTAGAAAATTGTGAAGAAAACAACAAAGAAAAAATCTTATGCTATAAATATATTATAAACTATGTAAATATTTACATCAATAATTAACAAGAAAAAAATATTTACCATTGAATCCCAGCACCACAGTACCTATCCACCAGTGGTAACGCACAACAAAAATAGAAGAACACGTAACAATAACCGAAAAACACAACACGCAACAATAGGTATCTAATAGAAATGTCAGTTTCTTTGACCGGAGTCCACTTGCCTCGGTATAAAAGTTGAATTACAGCAGCGCCATCTGTTGGCGAGTTGTAACAAAGTTATTAACACAAAAATATTCTATTTGCTCATATATCTAGATAGATTGCGATCGGTTGAACGGTATAAAGTTGATTTGCAGCAACGCCATCTAGTTGCGAGTTGTAACAGAATTGGTAACTCAAAAATATTCTATGTGCTCAAATACCTATGTATACAAATTTTCATCGCGATCATTTGAACAGTATAAAAGTTGATGTGCTGCAGCGCCATCTGGTGGTGAGTTGTAACAAAGTCGATAAAACAGAAATATTCTTTTTGCTCAAGTACTTATGTATACAAATTTTCATCGCCATCGTTTGTATGGTATAAAAATTGATGTGCAGCAGCGCCATCTGGTGGCGAGTTACAAAAAAGTAGATAGCGTAAAAACATTCCCCATAAAAAGATACATATACGTGCCAACTTTCATAATGATATATCAAGCTGAGTCAAAGTCTATTAACTTCGAACGGACAGACATACCAACGTCCATTTTTATATACAGTGCGTTCATAAAGTATGGAAACGCTTCAATAACTTCTAAAATATTAACATATATAGAAAAAGCTCTTTCAGGTTGACTTTTAATTTTCTACTTTTTTATGAAAACATCATCATTTTATCCTCTCCACCTTCCAAATTATGACGCCATCATTGATTTTTGCAAATGGGAAGGCCATAATTTTATATTATAAACGGCGAATTAGCAATTTTCTGAGCTCAAAAATACCAAATACATGGGTATTAACATAAAAATATATGAAATACAGCGTGCTAAAAAATTAATATATTTTCATTTGCTGCCTTCAATTTTCAATAATATTAATATGGTGTGGTAACTAGGAACTTATTAATTGTTGCTAAGGACTACGATTCAAACGCATAAAAATATATTTTCACTTTTACATTTTTCGCACCCTGTATTTAATTTTTTTTTAAGTTAATACCCATGGATTTGGTATTTTTGAAAACATAAAATTGCCAGTTTTCCATTTATAATATAAAATTATGGCATTCCCTTTGAAAAAACGATGACGTCATAACCTGGAAAATGGATGGGATAAAATGATGCTGTTTGCATATAAAATAAGAAAATAGAAATCAAAAATCGACCTTGAAGAGTTTCCATACTTTATGAACGCACTGTATATAGATTAGAGAAATGCTTATTAGAAAGGCTAGATCCAAGTAATATTAAAGAATTCATAGTTTTCATTCTCTCCAATTTCATTTAGCACGTAATTCCATGCTTTATTCCGAAAGAGGTTGATATAACTAAGTTTATTCGAATGTGTGAAAAATCTCTTATTGGTAAATCAGTTTTTAGCTTCAAAATTTGACCATATTGATCATATAGGTATCATATAAGAGCCATTTGAATACTCTCTTGATATGACGCTGAAGACATTGTCTAGCTGGTTTCCCGAGGTTGGCCTAGTCAAACACATAATATGGTGCCCCAAACCATAATTTGGAAATAGCTGTTTGCATGGACGAAATTTTTTTCCGTTCTCCCGAGTGCCATACTGCACTTTATTCTTTTTCATAGGTGATTGTTTTAGGTTCCAGTCTGTCATCTCTATTTTCATTATTCTCTATATTAATTTGACGTTGGCTTCTGTTTTCTAGGTACTCAAAATTGCTTTCCCTTCCCAATTTATTACTTTTGATCAAATCTATTACCACAGAATACTGTCGTTAAGCTATTAACTTCTTCAAATTTGCTCTATTTGCTATATTTGAATTCTGGTAACCCTGTCCAATTCCCATGTCAGAATACCGGGTTTTTACGAGGTTTTTCTGTAATTTCATGAGCATTTCTAGGATTCCGTAAGTACGAATAAAAAAATCTGGTGTGTCTACTCACACGACTTTCCTACCGCTCGCAGGCAAATTCCAGTGAATGAAAAAAATTACTCTATTACAATACTTTCCTTACATAGCGACGGTAGTAGCGGTAGCAAAGTAAAAATCCTCAGGTCAAATCGTGCTACCACTCATTTTTTTCAGCATGTCAAGACAAACAACACTGGTCATGTAACATTTTCTCGCAAGATGAAATGTTTACTCACAATCTGAAGAAACATTTGGAAAATATGGAGTTTTATTCAAGCATAACTTTTTTTGGTGCTTTTTCTCTGAGATGGCGCTGTATGTTGATGGTAAAGTGCTCTGAGATGAATACTTTAGGCAAGTTGATTCAGAATCCTTAGATCCATTTTCGCACTACAGTCTTGAGCAAAACACGTTTTTTGGCTATAGCTCAACACCCAGTGTATACAGGATTCTCATTCAGTGCCACCGGCGAGTGGTACTGGTACCAAACAAAATAAAAAAGGAAGTAACAAAATACACCGGTGCGTTCCCGAGATCATGCTGTCACAGACACACAGATCAACGGCTAAAAATATATCTATTAGACAGAAAAAACTCTAAAACGTCAACATTTGCAAAATTCTCAATACCGAAAATTTCACACGATTACAATACTTTCCTTATACAGCTACTATAGTAGCGTAGGAAAGTAAGAAACGGAACCCTTAAAGGTCGTCTCAATTTTCTTCAAATCTACAAGACCGATTAAATGGGAATGGTAAACATATAAATTCCTTCGACTCAAACGCAGAGGTGTAACGTTAATAAACGAAATCTGAAGGAAAATTTAAAAAAATGCAAACTGCATCATGTGCCTATCAAATGAAAGGGCTTGTTGTGAGGATCTCAAATATATTTTTTTGTAATTTTAAAATAAATTGTTTCCAAAGTAAGGGAGTCCATGATCTTAAAATAACATGGTAAATCACTCAAAATTGTGGGTAATAGATGCCATCATGAGGATGTTTAATAGTTTTCTTTATTTGCATGAATCTAATGTTATGCTCGTTTTTTCTCAATTATTTGTTTCAATATATTTATATAGGTATTTAGGTACAACCCATATGTGTGTATAGGCAAAATCATACAAGGATCATGGATGTGAATTGCGATTTTGTGAAATGACAAACGGTATGCGCTTGTTTGTTGTACTACCCCCTCCACTTGCGTTAATAATCTGGTGGGGGGTAGTGTTTTTATGACAATTTCAGCAGGATTTATTTTTCTTGTTGGTAAGATTTTCCGTTATTAACTTTTGTTTCTATAACTCATAATTTTCTTGAAGCAGTAGTATGTGCTTTCCCTCGAATTCCTTGATGATTTCAAGCATATTGATGTTTCATTTCAAGCAGCATGCGGATTGCTGATTCTGCTCTGTCGCCCTTTTCAGACATGAGAGATCGATTTTTTTAACACTTCTTACATGTTATTAGATTTAATACTCTATTAGGACAGTAACTAAACTTCTGGTCACTTTTTCCGTTCGTTTTGGACCGGCGCTTTTCGATTTCCTGTCACCGACGATCATTTAAATATATAGGGAAGGTAGAAGAGTTGAATGTAACTTAAATTTTCCTTACCTGTATACTAAATGAAAGTTTATGTGGGGATACCCCAATTATGATCATAATTTTAATATTTATATCATACTACAACGAGGCTCTAAGTAAGATAATTTTTTACAATAATTCCCAGAATTATTACAATAATTCCCAGAATTATTTATAACGTTTTGAAACTAGAAGATGTTATTTCTACCAACTGAGACATCGACATCCTTTAGATATATGAAATTGAATTTGTGATCATGAAATGCACAGCACTCGACAACTAAAAGCAAACAAATTTCAATTAAAATGTCCCCGCTTTTATTGAGAATGATGCGCGATGCAGTCTCTAATGGACAAACCTAATTTCACCTGTACAATGAATGCATTTGCCTAATCTCCTTGTTAATTCCAATGAACCAATCGATAAAAGTCAACATGACCAGAGAGTAGTTCGTGGTGCTCTGTTTATATACAATTTCACAACTGAATTTTCCATTTTCCATCACAGGTAGATGAGCAACTGTACCCGATTATACTGACAAGTTTCACATTTCTTTTATGAACAATATCACTTTATACCTAGTGTGTATTTCTTGCAAACTTTCGGCTTTCCAGCGACATACGAGCTTAAATAACATTAGGAAGGAAAAAAATCAATATCTATAACAGCCCATACATAGGTCCCTAATCAATTCTGCGCTATCTGTGGAAGGATTAGCCATTTGTTCGAAACAATGGAATGTAGTAGTTGACTCAAGATCTTGAAAATGTTAAACAGTCCACAGAGATGTCTATCAGCCTATAAATAATAGCTAAAGTGCTAAGAAAGATTAAGTATTATTCTTCACTTCACTATAATAAACAACTTAAACTAGCTATAAACCCCATTCAGAGACAGTACAAGATAATTTGAATATGGATCGATAAAGAAAACAGTCCGTAATGGAATGCAAACATATACCTAATACATACTGTTTAAAATAAATGATTTTTTTTTCACATTGAAGGTGATATGGCTTAGCTTAATTTTAATTATATATATGAACATCACCTTAACCTATGACCCTATGAATTTGTTATAATTTCTTAAGAAAATTATATTTTAATATTCATCGTAGCAGAAGTTCACAAATTCATTAGGTACGTTGGTCCGTTTTTGCAAAAGTTTTTGAGTCTTTTTAAATGAGCAGAGCGATTACCTAATTTATCATCTAGGCAATTTTCAGTAACTCTTTAAGCATTAAAAAACTTTGAAAACGTAAGTATATATATTATATACAAAGCTTGCTTCAAAAACAATTAGAAGAAAACATATTTAATGACTTGTCTAATTAATTGTCATGTTTGTAGGTTATGGATCAATCTATTAAACATAGTGATGCTGCGAGACTGGCCTTGGTCTTGCAGTCTTGGTCTTGCAAAATTGCAACCGAGACCAAGACCGTCTATGCAAGACCAAGACCCAAGACCAAGACTCATACTGGGTTGCAAGACCAATACCAAGACTAACCTGGTCTTGGTCTTGCTGCAAGATTTGAGAGACTTGCAAGACTCTCGTACTTCCGTAACCAAACAACAAATTGGTAGGACAAATTTTTGTTTGCTCAGTGATTTGAGAACTAACGCCAGTAAATTACCTAATTGATTTAATCTCACAACTCTTTTATTATCGATCTTTATTTTACAGATTTCTAAAAGTATTGAATTAAAAGTTGTTGGGTGAAAAGTGAGTTCATTTAAACATTCTAGGATTTCCTGAATTAAAAAAAAATCTGAAACACCCTATATAGTAATTTCAACCCTTCTAGGATTTCCCTTAACGAGCTGTTTTCAATGAATCGCGACTGCTCATAGCCAAGGGAAGGTAACTCCCTGTGGACAGCCCTTCGTGACACTCGCTGAGACAGTTGCGCCTGCGAGACTAATTTCAACTATTCTGCTCTCGAGTACATTTCTCTATCCTGCCCACCAGAACTTGGAGAGCGGATTCCGTAGATTGCCCTGGTGTGTAGGCGAATCGGTTGGGGTGTAACGGTCTTTGTGTTAAGACGTTACCCATGATCCAGCCATCGTATAGCCTCTCCAATGTTTTCAGTAAAAACGAGGTAAGGCAAATTGGACGGTATGATTTGGCAGATGAGTAGACACTCTTGCCTGGTTTCGGTAGGAAGACTACCCTGGCTATTCTCCATTTCTCGGGTACGTGTGCAATTGCAAGGCACGCCCTGAGGATAACCACCAGTTCGTCCAGTACAGTTCCCAGTCCCCACTGAAGGAGACCAGGGAAAATCCCATCCGTGCCTGATGACTTATATGGGGAGAATGCCTTGACAGCCTGTTTTGTTCTGGTTCGATTTACGACTTCTCTCGCCAATTGCCAGTCCTCCGCAGAGGGACGTCTCGAGTTGTGAGGAAGTTCCGTAACGTTCCCTAGTAATATCAACCCTGGAAACTGTGTTGACAGAAGTGTTTTTGCGGTGTCTATAGCAGTGTCAGTAGAGGGTACCGTCCTTCTTTCTGACACAGTCCACTTGTCTAGGATCTTTGGAGATCACCTTAAGCAGTCGGGATACTGCAGTTGTACTTACAGAAGAGTCTCCATGATTCCCGTTCCTTTGAGCGAAATTCCTTCTTATACGACCTTTGGTATAGTTTGTAGACCTTCCAGTCGGGCGTATCTCGAGATGACTTAGCTCTGTTGAAGAGTATCCGCAGGTGGGTCTTTTTAATCTCAAGACTCATGCACCACCATGTGGCGGAGCCAGGTCTGAGCTGATTCCTTGAACGCTAAGAGCCTCATTATTATCCATTTGTGGTTAGAGAGGGTGGCTTAGGAGCTAACCCTCCATTCCACGATTGATTTGGAGATCTCTTGTGTTGCGACTATGATGTCAATCACCGTCTGACACCGCGAGGTTACGAACGTGGGTTCGACCCTTCGGTTGAGGATTTCCAAATTTGTCCCTAACAGGTATTTTAGTAATGTCCTACCTCTGTTATTTCAGTCTTCGCTGCCCCAAGCGTAGTGGTGGGTATTTGCGTCACACCCTATTATGAGACGTTTTCTCTGCTGCTCGCAGAAGTCGACCAGCTTCGCCAGCTCCTTGCTGGAAAGTGGCTCTGTGGCCTCTATTGGCAGGTAGGATGAGGCTACCATAACATCTTCTTTGCCCTTTCCGAAGTCCAGGTGCACCTTGGACAGCCGTTAGGTCGCGTCCTGAGAGTCCTGTCAGTAGGATGGCTTCTATATGACCTGAAAGAGAAATACGTGTCCTTGGTCTTTCATTAGTTGCTCCAACAAAGATTTTCCTTTGGGAGGAGTTGTCGCTCCATCCACACCCGGTTGCCTGTGTTTCAGGGTTCTTGGATAAGAGCTATTGCTGTCTGCTCAGCCTCCAGGTGACGACGTAGGAGAACAGCCACCCTCGGGAGCGGTGCAGGTTTGCCTGAACTATGGCCAAACCGGTGTTTTTGACATCAGGCTTGTACTGATGGGTCGACAATCTCACCTGACTCCAGTGCATCCATTTGCATGGGCGCTCCCTGAGCCGAGACAGTCTCACCTCCCTCTTTCAACTTGGTCACCTTGCAGGTGACCTGACCAAGCAGGTAAAATAATTTGCCTGCTTTTTCAGCTAAGGCATCTCCCACTTTTCTCAAGAATCCGAAAACCACGAGTTTGCCCTGAGGTTCTTTCTTGACGGTCTCGTGGAAGAGGATCCACCTTGGTATGCCTGCCCATGGGTTTTGAGCAGCCCGGCGCTGGGGATCCAAGGAGTTGCCTTGGTTAGCTCAGGCAGCTCATCTACTGGGAGTACGGTAAGCCTTGGTCCCTCCCACGGAGGTTTCAAGGTTTCGACCGCCTTTACCTGAAAGTCGCATGCAACTTCTTCGGTGTAGGTGATTCTCAGTGCTCCCACTGCGAAGCCACAGCGCTTGAAAGTGGGAGTTCCTTGCGCCGTGTCCAGAGCGTTAGCCACAACGTGGCCGAGTTCCTCCTTGATAAGTGTTGCCTTTTCCTCGGTGAGGGGGCAGCTTTGGTCCGAACGATCGACAATGGCCAGCCTGAGATGGCTGACCTCTTCCTCCCTGAAGGACCGCGCCGCCGAGACAACCTTTGTCTGCCTGGCGCGCGTTTGCTCCCCGGCCTTCGCCCTATTTTCAGGACGAGTACCAGGTGAGGGCGTTTTACCAGGCGAGCGTTGGTGCTTGCCGGTCGCAGCACCACTTTGAGCCGGCAGGGTCTTACCCCCGCTCGTGCCCTCAGCGGCCGCGCCCGACTTAGGCTTCATTTTGGTAGGAGAGCTTCTCTGTCCCTCCTCCTCTTGCTGCTGCCTTCCAATTCTGCAGTTGCCTCCTTGCAGCCCCCGACAGCTTCTTCTTCTTCGGAGGGTCTTTCGGTACCACTGGTCTGGCCAAATCGCTCGAAGCCCCTTGCTGCTCAATAGTTCTTGTGGTGTCCATGGATCTCTGATTGTATTATATATTATATATTATTACTGAATCCTTAAAGAAAAATTTAAAGACCATTTCTCTCTAAATTATGTAGGTAAGTCTTAAATAAGTAAATAAACTAGAATGTGGCCTACTTTCTAAACAAATTTTGTTTAGTAATTTTCTTCTATTTTTTAATTAAGGAGAGAGAAGAACTGTTTATGAAGAACTGTTAGAAGTATAGTTTGATTAGACGCATTTCAACAAAATTAGCTTAGTATTGGAGAATATACATCAGCCAATAATACTTCATATTAGATTCTATTTAAGTTCCAAATTCCAAAGGTATGAGGTATCTATCTTCGGATGAAAAATATTAAAACTCGTTTTTGTTGAGAATATGAAATGGAAATGTGAATAACTATGTATACATTCAATACAAAATGGTGCAAACTGCATGTCGATATCATTTGTTTAAATCGAAATCGAGCTACTCGTATAAGTAAAAACGTGGTTAACAAGTATTTTTTCACACCATATTACAAATTAAAGTCACAAAATATTTTAAAAGTTTCAAAACTTCGCAGATTTTTTCTCCCGATGGTGATTGGCTGATCTACGCTCTTACACATGACGCTAATTTCGTTGAATTCGTCCAAGTCGGAACACCATGACACGTGTAAATGGATACGCACAGATGTTTATAAGTATGACACATAGACATCCCGCTCAAAATTATTATATCCCGTCAAAACTAGAACTGTTTGAAATCGAAAATATTACAATAACTTCCTATTGAAAATTTGAAGATATTATCAACCCTCACAAAAGCCATAGTAGGTACATATTTTTTTAAACGAAACAATAAAATAATAACCGTAAAATAAACAATACATATTGATATCGAAATAACATAGTTCCACAAAAGGTATCATGATAATCATAATCGATGTTTCCTAATGACATACGTATAAAATATTTGGAGTTTTGAAATAAATTACAATGATATACCAGTAAGTATGGAGTTTTAATTAAAAAGATTATCGCTGACATGAGAAAGAATAAAATTGAATTGAGCATTTTCAAATAATATATTTGTGTGATAGATTGGTTTTTAAAATGGTATTGAAATGGCTTTAATGATTTGCATGGCGGCATTTATCCCCGGTATTTTATTATTTACTGAATACAGATTATACATGCATTGGTACAATGGAAAATTCTAGAATAAAAAAGTTTTGTGCAGGTGATGGCACTTCAATTGTTGGAAATTCTGCTGTGTTATATAGGCCAAGTAATTTGTTTTATTGTCACAAAAATTTTGCTCTTTACCTTGGAATTCTTTGAAGGACTCAAGGTCTTTTATAACAATTATTAGAAAACTCTGTTGGCAAGTTTACAGTATACAATGATTTATTGGATGAATATAAATATTCAAGAAGGTTAAATAAATATCAATATCTTATAAGTTTTTCCTCGGCTGTCGCCATGCAGAGGAAGGAAAAATTATAAAAATCGATTTAATCAATAGACTACCATAACAACAGACTAATTTTTCTTAAACATATTTCTAGGCTCGAGGTTATCAGGAACATGCAATACAAAAGAAGTATTTTTAAATATAATCGTACCAATTCTTCGACATTTAGTAGTAAATAGATGGTAATAATAAATAATTAAATAAACAATGAAAATAGGAATAAAGAAAGATACACCAGGAATCAGGGCTCACATATCTATTTATGAAAAGACAGTCATCCTAATAAAAACTGGCAGGTTGTCTATTCTTGATTAATTATCTACAGTTCCAGGTATCAACCGTAATTTTTTGTTGCAGATTGTGGTTGACCTTGGCAGAGCGTCACCTGGCAGCGAAAAGGGTAGACTGGGCCAAAGTCGAACGGAACTGCTTCAGTGAATGGGCACATCCCGATGATGCGGAACTGGGTGTACAGATCGTCAAGGATCTGCACCGAACGGGATGCAGTCTCTTTTGTGGAGAGGGTGGGCAGGAAAACCAGGCCTTACTCAAGCGTGTCCTGCTGGCGTATGCCAGATGGAACAAGGCAGTGGGTATGTACGGATATCCTAATTTTAGAGAGTTAAAAGCAGAGGATCCAAAAAGGGTGCTCTTCAGCTAGCTTAATAATTGAAAGCCACGTATTTGTGTAGAAAACTATTACGGAGTAGAAAATTGTCAATTATCACAACAAATAATGAATAAGCTGTCATTTTAATGACTTGATAAACATAAATATTTAGGTGCAAATCTGAATATTCAATAAAAAGTACCATAGCCAAAATCATTAATATTAAGCCTTTATTGTCGAACTTTTTTTGAGCCTATTGAATGTTTTGTTCAACCGTTTCCGTCAAAGCAGGTAGATAAAGTCTTTCTTGACATCCAACATTTGCTTTTCTTGTTTTCTTCATTTGTAAATGAAGAAACTCCTCCCAAAATTAATCTAATTTCTTTTGGATAGTTGGACTGAAACATTATTTTATAATAATACTAGCTGTCCCAGCAGACGTCGTCGTGGCCGGAAAAGCTTTAAGCGATATGCTGATAGCAGCGCTACCTACCGGGTTCAATTGTGTTTTTAAATTATCCAGGCACCCATTGGAATATAAATAGAAAATTTCTTCCCAATCGGTCCAGCCGTTTGTCATACCGACAAAGGCGCCATCTCTCAGGTACAAATGTGAACCTAAACCATTCTCGAATCCCCTCGAATACTCACAAAAATTTTCATCCCAATCGGTCCAGCCGTTTAGGAGGAGTTTAGTCACATACACAGGAACAGAAGATTTATATATATATATATATATATATATATATATATATATATATATATATATATATATATATATAAGATAAACATTTTTCAAAACCAACGCGGGTGATGGCTATTAAACAAAAATGCAGCATCATCAATCTTAAATACTTCATAACATTGGTATTTTTGAACGCTTTTAAAAGTCACTAATGGAACCTGGCAAACATTGTCCTGCATCAAACGTCACCATATACCAAATTTTTATGACCATCGGTTAAGCAGTGAAAGAAATGAAGCTCTGCAGCGCCATCTAGCTACGAGTTACAAAAAAGTGGATAGTGTTTAAAATATTCCAATGCTCAAACCACCTTTGTTTATCAATATTCATGATGATAGGTGAAACGGTGTATATATTAATACGAGCAATTCCCATATATATATACAGGGTCGACTTCTGCGAGGGGTAGAGCTAGTTGCTACCGATTAAACATGATTTACCTCTATACCATTCTTAACGGTTTTCGAAATATTGCTTTTTTCAATTTTCAAAAAATTCAATTCCTTGCGACGAAAATATTTAAAATCAACGAAAATAATAAGAGCCTCTCTAAATGTCGTTTTTTAAATTATAAGCTGACAGACATACCCAAAATATCAGCAGTGAAAATTATTAAAATGCTAATGTTAACTATAAATTATTTCGGCTTAAACTCAACTTTCCTTTCCAAGTTTCTAACTAATAATTCATTTATGCTCAAAAATTTTAAAAATGTCATAATACATCAAACGTACAAATTATTGTTAAAGGTTCTCTATTTTATTGTCTTCAAAATAAGGTACATTATTTCAGAATTAGCTTTTGTTTTATTATTAACTAAATAATTTTTATTTGAAAACCCTAACTTTTGAAAAAATGTTCAATTTAAACTTTTCCGGATATTGTCCTATCTTTAATTATGCCTACTCAGATTTTCGATTTTCGAGAAAATTTGCCCCGTACACCCCCTTCGGGGGCGGTTTTCGGAGGGAAGGGGATTTCGGATTTGCGTTTTTATGAATATGGGACCATTTCTCCTCCTCTTTCAAATGAATCAAAAATTATCAAAATCAGAGTACGATTACTATATAAAACTCGCGGACGAACGAAAAAAAACAGACAGTCGAATTGTATACCTCCTCCGTTCGGTGTTCGTCGGTCAAAAATATTATAGGTAAATTTAAAGAGCGGCACGGACACTGTGTGGCGTATTCCCGTATCATAACAAATATTTCCAGTGTCTTATGTCCATACAAATATTTTTGAACCTCACTTTTAACACCTTAATAACATATGGAAATGATTGAAGTGCCTTGATAATTTCTGGACTACTTAATCATCAATTCTCAGTTTCACTAGGTACTAGTTTTTTGCCTTGGTTTATAATGATAGGTCCAAAAGGAAATTACTTTAGCTTCAGCACAATTGAAAATCATGTTTGATTCAAAATGCTATATCGAAGATTGTTACCTGCTTCTGAATATCGATTCTTATTCTATTCATTATCAACTGAACATGTCCTTAATCGTATCAAAAGAAGTTTCAGCAGAGAGTAAGTACAATTTTGTCACGAAATCGTGACTCATTATCACAGTTCGGTTACTATACACTTGGGACTCAATATAATTCAGCTGTCGCACCCTCTGGCATTATGACAGTTATCAGCTATTGATTTTTTCTCTCTATAGAACCGACTTCATTAAATGATGCAGTGAAAAATTCTATATGTTTCAAATCTTCATATAATATTTATTATCTCGGTAATAAATATACAGACTTAATCATGCAAAATTTAGTTACTGACAACATAGAGATTTTAGAGTAATACAACAACAACAACAATCTTTATTTCAAATCAAAGGTAACAATAACACATTACTGATAACAAAATGAAATGAAATAGTGCCAAATGAAAAATATTAATTCATGAAATAATTAAGGCAATAAGGCTCTAGCTTCAAAAACAGTTTAAATTTTTTTCTCATGAATACTACTTCAACTTTGCTTTACCTCCTTTCTTCGGCTAGACTATTAAAAAGTTTTAGGCATCTGTATTGCATTTGTTTTTGATTTGTCGTCAACCTATATTTAGGAAGATTGTAAGGTGAGGTTCTGGTATAGCATCTAAAGATTCTTATAATTGCTGAACAGTTCTTGATTCTTATGGACGAATAAGAGGCATTGAAATATGACCGTATAAATTCCAACGCTGAACCATGAATATATATTTTTCCATCTTCTTTAACAACAGTTGAATCAATATCTGTTCAACATGGCGGCGAGTGAAGAGAGTCTAATTATCGAGCTCACGAAAGTAAATAAAAAAGACTTTATAAATACTATCGTGACACATAAGTAGAATGACTCTATATCGTCTAACTCGGTATTAATCGGTTTTTTAGTGGTATGTGCTCTAATCGTGCTGTGCCTACTTTCGAAGACAATGTAAACAGTGTCGAAGATCGTAATGGCTGCAACAAAATCGACTGCGTCAAAAACTAGGTGATTTGTAGTAACTATGATAACCAAATAATACTCTTAAATAAAACTATATTGCACTTGGAAAGGAGACTGTTGATGCAAGACGATTATATAGCTTTGATTAAAGAACAATTTGATGAATTATTCTAATGTGGTGCCATCTTCAAGTCAAATTTCGAGCTCACCAGAACTCTCGAGCTCAACTTTCAAAAATTACTCTCCTGTTGACGTGGATTTATCTGTTAGACATAAACAAAATTCCATATCTGTTAAGGTTGCAGCTGTTCCGTTTCCATCTCACACCAGACCCAGTAAATAAGAGGATACATCAAATTCGCAAACTAATGAATCATTGCATACGTTGTATCAACATCAGTCTGTTGTTGAAGCTGAAAATAAACAGGTGACTGGTGAAAATATACGATATCGCAATGGTGTGGCCTATCGTCGTATTTGCAAGAAACCCATCATTCGATCCAGCACTGCTAATTCTGATATCAAATCGGTACCTAAGAAAGGCCATTTACACGTTTACAGACTAAGTGCTACAACTACCACTACTGCACTGAAAAGTTTCCTGAAAGTATCTGCTCCTGACATTGATTTTGAATGTGAAAATTTGAGAATAACAGAAAACAGCTATTCCTTTTTAGTAAGATTCCCCATCGATAAGATAGGAAAAGTGTATGACTCATCGATATAGCCACAAGGTGCCACGTGAATCATTATTGGCTCCCCAAAGCAGCTGGGATGCAAGAAGACGAATCAAGCATGGGCGCTCCCAAAAGAAATTTTCGGACACAACACGGTACTGAGGGAAACTTAAGGACAACAGAAGACAATCACTGCTTTAATGTTTTGCATTTAAATGTTCAATGTCTTAGTAATAAGATTAACGAGCTTGATGCATTTCTTGCAATTAGTAAGTACGCGTTCATTTGCATAAACGAGCATTGGCACGATGACGAATCCAATCATGGTATGAGTTAAGAAAATTACAATCTAGTTTCAGAATTTTGTAGGTCATCACGTAAGCACGGTGGGGTATGTATTTATGCACATAAATCACTCTTGTGACAATTTATAGGTCACCAACTGGTTGTTTTGATACTTTTCTTGACCAGTTATACAAAATATTGGATATTTTAAGCAAAAGCAAGAAATTGATCACAGTAACAGGTGATTTTAATATAGAATTCAACAATAACTCTAAACAGCTATCCCTTTTATTGGATGCTTTTACGCAATACGGGTTAAATCCTATCAACAAAGATAATACCAGATTAAGTAAATGTTTAGATAATGTTTTCATTAGTAGAGACCAATCTTCAAAACATATTCAAACAAAAGACTTAGGTTTCTCTGATCACAGCGGCATTTCTTTTGGTATCAGTATAAAATTAGCTACTCCTCGAAATATCAGAATCAGTTATCAACCGATATCTAAAGAAGTATTACCTGTTTTCAACAATTATATTAGTAGGATAGACTGGCGTTTTGTAGATGGAAATATGAGTATAGAAGAAAAGGCTGATTTGTTTATAACCCACATAACTTTCATTTCCAATAAAAACTAGAAGAGGCGGCAATCATATAAAATTCATTAAGTGGTTCGATGAGGAATCTAAAGGCAATAAGAGAAAAACTTAATTTATTGCGCGAAATCCATAAGAAACACCCCAACGATGATATAGCCACAGCCATAAGAAAATGTAGGTTCTCTTATCTAGGGAAATTCTCAAACGAAAAAAAAACAGCAACTGAGAAATTCATTCGTGAGGCAAATAACCCACGAAGAGATTTATGCAATATTGTACGCGACAATATACCGAATAATATTAAGGATGGAGAACCTACAGCAAACCATTTCAACAATTATTACTTCACTAACATTCTGCATAAATTGATGGAAGGTCTGCAACATTGTAGTTTGGACTACAATAAATTAAATAAACGTTCCACATCTGACCACGAGAATTTTAATTTCGGTACATTGAGCTATAATGACACTTTGGAGATAATCAACGGACATAAAGAAGATATAAATCTAAGGATGCCTACGGCCTTAACCTACAGATGTTGCATGCAATTGAATTTTTAATACTAATACCTTTGACGAAGCTACTAAATCTATGTATAACCAGCAAGACTTTTCCTAAGTCTTTCAAAATCCCTAGAGTTGTTGCAATTCATAAAAAAGGAGCTACCGAGGATCCTGCAATCTTATATATTTTTTAATCTTCTACTTCCTTGGTCTGGTTCTAGTACGAACGATCTTTTCAGAAAGAAGTCCAGAGGAGTCCAATCAGGACTTCTCGGTGGACATACAAAATTTCCTTTGGTCCAATCTATTCTTCAAACCGTTCGCTAAGATAATTTCAGACTAATCTGTATTATGACATAGAGCTTCATCTATTTGGTATATAATATTATAAGTATTTTCTTTTTCATTGAGTAATAAAGGTATTATTTGATTTTGCAAAAAATCGAGATATCGAATTCCATTTAAATTTTGATCCAAAAATAAAGATCCTAAAATATACCACACCCAACATGAACTCGTTGTCTACCCTGATGAATCGTTTTAAACTTTTTGGGATTGGTTCGCGACCAGAAATGACAATTTTTCCTATTAAAACACCCTCACAGTGGTGAATATAGCTTCGTCAGTCCAGCAGATTCGTGCAAAGTCATTGTGTTGATACTGACGATCCATCAAAGTACAACAAAATTCCACTCGACGACCCTTATCACCAACCTGCAACTCTTGTAGCTCGAGGATCTAGCGTAACCTACTAGCATAATTTAAAGAGTTCTCTGGATTTTCTTCAAAATACAGTCATATATTTAGCTGTGTTTCTTCTGTCAAAACATTAGGTAACTTTTTTCTCTTTTTATATTCTATAACACTGTGATTGCTTAATTCGCGTTCGATTCGCTGAACAAATTATTTGTCAGAACTTCTTCTTTCAGGAAATATTCGTCGATTATCTGTAATTATTAGGGTTAATGCTTTTGTTGTTTTTAATAAAATGTTCATACAAACCAAACCTTTCTTGTTCAGAATACATTCTCTAAAACTATTATATAGCAATGAGGTTCTACAGAAGCACACAGAACTGACAGTCTGACATTTAACTAAAAATAAAAAATAAATCATTTTTTTGAACGGAAAGTGCCCATATTTTTCGTCGTAGCATACAGTGAAACCAAAAATGGGGATTGCATTTAAAAAATCGGAGATAAGTAATTGATAATATTCAATTCAAAGTTTATATCGCTTTCGTAAACACCCTGTATGTTGCTATTTTATGTTGTTTCTAGTTTGGTTACAAATTTTGACCTCTGCTTATTAGATTTATGATAATGGCTATTTAATGTATGATATGAATTACTACTAAGGATGAATCATTCACATGTAACTAATTTTTTTCTCAAAAAAGATAAAATATCGAAAACTACATAGGTACTAGGTACAGGGTTTGTTATACAAAGTTAACCTAAAATTTTATGTAGAATCCAAAAATATATAAGTGGTTCTCTTTAAAATAAGAAAGTTGATACCTGTATCAGCAATACTAAACACCCTGTGAACATAACCGCAATAAAAATAAAAATATCAAAGAAACTCACAAGATTTTATCTCCATACCTTTTTCGTATCCCTCATAGTTACTGAGATAGGGGGTAGTGAATCTTATCCTAGACAGCCCGTACGTATACGGTAAGATCAAAACATGGTGGTAATAATGAACATTCCAACAGTAACGCCAAAATCATTGAATTATTTGAAAAATGCCCAATTCAAATATGTGGCCGGGTATTTCTTCATTACTCCCATATAAAATTATCAAGATTTTGTCGTCCTATTTTTTGAGTCTACCAAATTTACCACATCTAATCATACAAAATACTTTCGTTTCCCAAAAACACAGAATAATCATCTGTATTGAGAGCATACAACAAAAGATTATCAGGTAGTCTGTTTAATTAAGTAGGTACTAGTTCCAAAAAATAACTTTTTTATATAGGTATAAAAAAATATGATTACCAGATATTTAATTTTCTCTTATATTATTCATTATTTGGCAACAGAAAACACTATCACCTGGAGTCAACATATTCTTTAAGCAAAAGTATCTCATTTAAAGTTTTTCTAAAATGGTTTTTAAAGACGATGCCTTGAAGATGATTTAGAAGATAAGTTAGAGAATTTTTCCATGTTTATTAGGTATACTTGTAGTGAATATTTAGTAAAATTTATGAAAAAATTGAATTTAAAATGCAAGTAACGGTAATGAATACGCAACACCAACATAGCTATTTTGGTCACGCTTCGCTTTTATAACAATTTGGCACTCCATAGAATTGTTTATGTTATTTCAATATTCTGCTGAACATCATTAGGATTCTATGGTTGAAATCGGTTAACTTTAAAATAAATCTCATTTTTGTGCAATCATCTTATCTTCCTTCAACGAAAATGAAAATAATTCAAATCAGTGTAATAAGCAAAAACAAGCGAAAATGCATAAAAAGCACAAATACAATCAAACTGTATACCTTCTTCCGTTCGTGCCATTTTATGAAATCACAAATTGAGTAGTTGTAGAAGAGCTACCTCCTCTTTCATCTCGCTAATGGATGACAGACAGTCTTTGAGATATGTTTCAATGATATTCGTCAAAATGTTTCATCCTCGATTCAGGACGCTACAATTGTGCTTTCATATTCGAGGTAGTTGTTGTTTTAATATGTAACTTTGCTATTGTAAACTGTGTCCCCCAATGCTTTCGATAAGCTGCATGGTAGGCTTTGCTATTTCAGGATGAATAGACTCGTCCCACGTCACGTTCACACCAGCGGCTTTAATTATCGATATCAATTACCAAAGGTTGCATTATGTATAATACCACCCTAGTTTGATGTTTTTGTCGTCATTTTGCACTGATGCAAAACATAAATGATATTCGAAGATGGGATTATTCAGTTCAATGCTAAGAGCTCATATTATTTCACTTTTGGTTGTTGATTAAAATACAATCCAGCTTCTTTATTAGGATTTCTTGTCTAAAACAGTGACCACAGTTTAAGGTAGCGTTTTAATATAATAGATTTTTTCAGTGTGAGAGATGTGAATAGAGGTGTGATTCAGGAAACCGTTATTGGTCTACTGCTTTTTATATTATATATAAATATATGCAGATGATACATTCTGAGGATTCCTTGGTGTTGACTATTCAGAAAATGAATCTTGAATTAAAGAAACTACATAATTATTTAATGAATATTTCTTACCAAAATTGTACCGAATTTATTTGTTGGAGCACTGAAAAATACAAAATAATATTAATTCTAATGGTACTGGTAATTTTAAATTGTGAAGTTGTAGTTAAATTGAAAGCTTTTGGCACCAACTTCAAATGTACCAGAACCAAAACAATTAATATTATTTAGAATAAGAAATATTTATTTTTCACTTTTGAGTGTAAAATAAGTCATCAAAATCATTTAACGTTCACCAAAGAAGATAATACTTACTTATACTTATTCAGAGATTTCAAATCATCGCGGAAATACACATATTTCAGACTTTACCACTGCTGTAACTCGGAAACCTATATTTTTTTGTACTCCCATTGGGAGAAGCTTTTGAGGGAAAGGAAATGATTAATGTCGATTTTTTTATGGCACCAATTCTCAGTAGTCTCCTCTATCAAATTTAAAAGAGAATCTTGAAAATCGGAGTACCTACTACTATCTATAAGGCGCGAGCATCCATAAAAAATACATACATAGCCATGAATAAGAATTATCATCATTGCATTCATGAATCTCGTTCAAAAACGGTGCGAAGGCGCATAAAATTTCACAATGATTCCGTGACGATCACAAAATTGCTGGATGGATCAAACTTTTTAGCTGGTGCAACTTTAGAATCATTCCCCTTATTTATGTTTCGGGCGATAGAGGCGTAATAAGCCGCGACACACTTTTGTCACAGCTTACCTAACAATTATTGTTAGGTAAGCTGTGCTTTTGTCATACAATGCAGAAATGTGATAGGCAGGAGCCATTGATAGACTCTCGAGTCTACACCTAGATCGTGACGTATGCGAAGTGGCCGAATTATTTACATTGTTTAAACGGGAATATCGGTGCAAGGCGACGTTTTCTGCGATTTTCGTGACTAATGTTACGCTCAAAAGTGTGAAATAAATATTTTTTACAAAAAATTAATATTAATTCTATTGGTGCTGGTACTTGTGAGGTTGGTGCCAAAAGTTATGTATCTAACTGTAACTGCACAACTTCAAAAGTAACAGTACCAATAGAACTAATATAATTTTGTATTTTTTGGTGCACCAACTAATATCGTCGATCTATTTTTTTGTAAAATACATTTTTAGCATCTCAAGCTCAGGCATGAGGTTCTCTGCAGCTTTCTGAAATATAAGGGATATATTAATTAAATATTATGGAGAAGAAAATAAATATTCTCAGAAGGTTGGTAAACTAAAATGCCCATCCAATTATGAGAAATTTGCTTCAACTGCTAATGTTTTATTATTCGTCGACAACTGAAACCGGTAAAGGGCCACTTGGCTAATAGTTTAGCAACTTTATTTGAAATAATATCATTTTTTAGCATAATCATCATTTCAGGATACTGCCAAGGTTTCAATATGCTGGCCGCCCTAATACTTCAAGTGACTGAACGTAGCGAAAGCGATGCCTTGAAGTTGATGATCTATCTCATTGAAGGTGTACTACCTGATTCCTATTTTGCCGGTGGCTTGCGTGGCCTTTCGGCAGATATGGCGGCCTTTAGGGAGCTGATGAGAGCACGGCTGCCCAGGTTGGCGCGGCATCTGGATGCTCTGCAAGGCGCCGCAGCCCAGGATGGTGGGGGCAGCTATGAGCCGCCTCTTACAAACGTTTTCACCATGCAATGGTAAGTACCATGTCCTATGTAGCAAATTATTATTATAATGACTGCGGAATTTCAGCGACTTCGCTCGCGGGAATCAGTAGAATCTCCGAAAAATAACAACCTACAAAACCTCAATAACAACACCTATATCGTTTTTTAGACATAACTAGTTATTACCACCAGCCAAAAATCAGATGGATAGCCTATGTGCCTACTTATATCATGCTCCTTTATATAGTTTGGTATTTATCTAGTTATATGTGCGAAATTTCATCAAAGCCGAAAGGAATGTAAATGGTTCTGTGCATTATCCTAAGGAGATAGCGGGCATTTCTTTAGGATTATTAAAGAACTAAAGTTCTATACTCAGTAAAATATTTTGATTCATCTTCAAGGCTGTGCCACGTAAGCCAAAAAGGTTACTAAAAACAAATTATTTCACATCGTATTTTCTTCACGATACAAAATTTAATTAGAATGTACGAGGAATCAATTTGTAGGTCCACCTCTAGAGGGAGTAAGATTGAATAATAGATATTCAAAATGTCATTTCTCCAGAATATAATAAGCTTTGTACTATAAGTTCAAATAAAAGGTAGGGGAGAGTGGGAAACGCCTTTGAAAAAAAGTTCCGTTCCGCAGTACGAAATTTCGTAAACTTATCATCGTTAAGAAGAGCTAATTCCTGACAATAAACTAATGGTAACTTATAACCAATTTAACAATAAACATAGGTGGCGCTGTTCTGTTTTTTTATAAAACTTTATTTTTTCTTAAAATATCGAATGGAAACATATAGTATTGACTACGTCGTTGAGAAAATTAAATATTTTCTCTATGTCAAGATATCTTAATAAACATTAAAATTTTCCTCAAACATTGACGAACCCGGTATCTAAATAATAAATGTCTGCTTTCAAAGAGCTTTTCTGGATAATCAACTCATCAGCAGTACTATAGATTATTGACACATTAGTCTCAATGTCGCACTGTAATTAAGTCTTTGAATTTACCATGTTTTTAATATATTATAAAATCTATCTAGTTTATCTGCACCATGTTTAATAATTGAATAAGCTGCTGCCAAACGCTTTTTTATCTGAAATAATCATAAGTTCATACATTAATTATAGAAATAAATGCAAATAATTGAGAAGATAGTATAAGTTTTACAATTATATTGCATACTTTCTTATGTTCGTTCACGTCTTTTGCATAGTAAAACTGCACCGATTTTGATGATTCATTTAAGTTTTCGTAGGGAATAGGAGTGCTGAGAGATGGTCCCATGTTAAACCTTCCTAAATCCCATATGTCCATTCTCCCAAAAAGGGGTGTTGGGATTGAAGAAAAAAATCATTTCCGGCAACAATTCCATTGTTAATTTTTCAAAAAACTTACAGCTCTGGGAAAGGTCACCGCTATACTCGGAATTTAATGAATATAAGAGAACTTTCAACCATATAGTTGTCTGATAAAACACTTAAAAATGTAAAATAAATATATAATACCAAAAAAGGAATATAGAATATCAAAAATATTCTTTTTCAAAATTACCGGTATTTTACGGCTCGAATCTTTCGTTAGCAGTTGTCACTGACATCTTTAGTTTTTCAGTATTTAATCTTGTGTGTAAATGGAATATTACTTAATTTATTATTTTTTAAAACTCATGCATTCAAATACATAAATTTATTAAGATATCTCAAGAAAAAAATGCGGCGTAGCTACTCCTACTCAATGTCCATTTATAAAAAATAGAACATTGCCCTCCAGTAATTAAGTTAATGGTTAAATTCATTGTAAGATACAATAAACTATTTTATTGGCGGGGAAAAGGAATTCATCATCGATGGTGTCCTTTTTGACCGACTTCGCAAACGGATGAGATATAGGTACAATTCTTATGCGCGGTGCTCCGTTTTTGATGAATTTTCTTTCACATGAAAGATTAGTGCTGAGAAATTGTGCTATGAAAAAAAAATCCCCCAAAATGTCTGAAGGGGGCATTTTTCTCTAAAATCGAAATTCTCAGACGACGAAATTAAAGAAGAAATTTATGTTTGAATTGGACATTTAAAAAAATACGGCTTTTACCGCAATATGAATGTCTGATATATGTGTATTAAAATCTGAATATAAATGAATGTTTTGATGACTAATGATACACTCAAATATGTGAAACAATTTTGTTTACAAAAACTAGGGACGACTTTATTAGTTGGAACAATAAAACATACAAAATAATATTAACTCTACTGATGCTAGTACTTTTCAAATTGGTGCCAAAAGCCTTCTATCTATCTATAACTGCAATACTTTTTTATATTTCTATGCAGTGGAAATTCTGTCTAGGAGTCGTGGTTCTGGGATTGCTTTGGTTGCAATCATTCTTATTGTCACTCTAGAATAAATTATAGCATCATCTTTTTGAAAAACTCAGTAAATTTCTACAGGATAAAGACATTGGCAAAGAAATGCATAAGGAAAATTGTCGGTCTTGATAACAAAAAGATTTATTAATTGTGCAAGAATTAATTTATGAGCTATAATAAATAATAATAATAATAACGTTTATTAACAATCTAAGAATAACAAATAATACTTTGTCAATAAACAAAAAAATAACCTACAAAACTCTTAAGTCTGGATGTAGGTGGTAATACATATTACATTAATTATTATTTTATCATTAATTATAACAAATTTAAGTATCAGATTATAAAATAATAATAATAATAAATACACAACTATATACTTATAAACATACATACATACACTCGGTTAGTTGTATCTAAAAATTACAAATAAAAAAAATAGGTAGATAGAATACTCTTGGCACCAACTTTAAAATATTTATGATTTCCACATTATGTGTTGTTTGATTCTTGCGATTTTTCTTAATTTCTGTCATTCTGATACAAATACATAAAATAAATATTATTCCATACCTACATTGTAACATCAAAAGCTACTTTTGCTACTGCCCAGTTCAGGCGGTGGGTTGAGTCTAGTAAAATAATTAAGACATCCGAACGATTGTTGATTGTGCGCCAAGCTCAACACAAATAACACAACAGAAATAAAATTAAGACAATTTATTATCCTTCTATTTACAATATAATTACAAAAGAATATTTACTACAAATCAGTCTTCATCAACTGAAATAAAAAGTTTACATACAATGGCCTGAAAAGCTGAAGCTATCAGTCCGCTATTCCCTGGAGATGCTGGATATGGTGACCAGAATGGACTTACAGTTTGGTGGGCTCGATATGTTCTAGCGGCGATCACGTCTTCAAAAGGGGCCAGAGGAACCACAAAGTTGAATCAACCAGAAGTGGAGGGAGGGGGTGCCGGCGGCACTCAATGATTGCAAAAAATGCAGTCAATCGCCGCCCAGTAATGGTTGTCTCGGTATGATCTGGCGGTTGGAACCAACGACTCGTCGGAACCCCGTTTCTGATCTGGATTTGGATAAGACAATTGCTGGCCTCACTGGAGCTCTGAATTTGGTTATTTCTCTGACCCCACTAACTTATTTTTATTTTCTAAACATTGGATGATTTGAGTCTTCGATAAACATTAATAGCTTTTCCCAGGAAACAGCCTTCACTATTTTTTTTTATGGTAAGAAAAACCCTATTCACGTATTCTGCAAACCTTTACACTTTACAGCACATCTCCGTGTAATTACCTATCGAAACGGACTAATGCCACTATGATGGTGACGAAAAACTTTTTACATCGAATATTTTTTTAAATATATTATGTTGGGAGAAAGAACAAAAGTACACAGACATATTTCTACAATTGGCTCCGTTGCTTTTGCAGAAATACGTATATCAAGATTCTAATGTTTCACAGATCCCTGAGGAGCTTTTGGGACGAGAGTAAACTGGGATCTCGTAATTCCATTTCAAGTTCCCCTTAGTCAAACCCAGAATAAAGTGAGGGCAGCGTACACTTGAGGGACAGGGGGACTGCCATTATCTTTTTCACTAACGAATGCCGTATCCCGTATTTCCTTATTTATATAACTCAAACATAAATGAAATATTACTTAACTTCGTTTCTCATTGGATAATAATACGATTCAAAAGCTGTCACGCACGTGTTCTAGCTGGTTGAGTTTATCATGAGGATCTGTCTATCTGTCAGTGGTATCGTAGCTCCCAAATGGATGTAACGATTTTGATTTAGTTTTCATTTTGTTTGAAAGGTAAATTGATCGAGCATGTTTTTTCTCTTGCTAGTTGAGTTTATCATGGGCATTTTTCTATCTGTCGGTGGCATTGTATCTCCCAAAGGGATAAATCAATTTTGATTTAGTTTTTGTTTGTTTGAAACGTGACTTCATCGAAAGTGTTCTTAGCTATTTTTTCGTTTATTAAGTTCATCTGTCTGATTGAATCAACGTAAAGTCTTGTGCATATGTCATTTCATGATGTTAAATTACTTTTCGAATTAAATGCTATTTATGAAAACTAAATAATAAAGTAGACTTCAAACATAATCGGGTAGCGAGTAATTTTGCATCTAATCATGTCTGAACACCTACAGCTTAGTAAATAAGTTTATTCTATACCAGAAGGTGCCCGTGACTTGGACCGCGCATACTTTTTGTAACTGATGTCGCTTGTGTACGATTTTTTCTATCAATTGCATCACCTCAATTATTCCTGCGACTACTTCGCCTTATTGTTTTGTTATCTTGTGGGTTAACTATTTAGCAACAGATGTCGCAACCGGTACTATTCTCTACTATCTAAATCGGGCAGTTGATTGTGACTCCTTCTATAGAAACGATACTACTCTCAAGGATAAAATTTATCCGAAATTGTAACTTAGGATATACTTCATCACTATGACCAGTTTCAGCAAAATATCTGGATTATTTTTGAAGAAATACCCAAACATATAAAAATCATACTCATTATATGTATACCTAGAGCACAGATTATCTGTGCATAGAGTTATTATAAGGATTGTAAAATGTATAAAACCGGCTTCTGTCGGTATTGGATGTGGAAATAAGATTTACTCTTTTTTCTGTCCAAGCTTTCGAATCTTTATTGTTTTTTCATCGAGAATTGTACAGGTACTTATGAAACTGAGAGTTAATTAAACATTTAATATTCTCGAATATATGTTAATACTTTCTTCAATATTACGAATATATTTTTCATATTAATTTCATTATGAATAAACTAAAACTTGTATAATAAATTTTGAGTTTGGAATACCCGAAAATTTCAATTGTGAACTGAAATTTAGACCGTTGCTTGAAAATCTATTAGTATGAAATCTACATAGTCATGAAATAAGATGCACACAGATGAACGTACGGATGGACGTATGGATTAAGTATTTGTTTTTATATCGAAAATAGAAGTACACACTCAGTAAAAATTTCAATTGTCTACATATTACGGTTCATAAAATACAGCCCGCTGACAGCCGAACGGACAGTCAGCCGAGTCTTTGTAATAGTGTCCCATTTTCACCAATTCAGTAAGGAACCCTAAAACCTACCAAGCAAATATTAATAGTAGGGGAAAGTCACCTAGTAGTAAACACATACCTCGGAGTGATGATCGACAGTAAGATGAGCTTCAGAGAGCAGATTCGACGTACCACTGAAAAAGCCGCCAGAGGAGTAGCTTCTCTCAGTGGTCTCATCATGGCCAACACTGGTGGCCCACGCTCTAGTAAACGAAGGCTTCTTATGTCTTCTGTAAACTCTGTTCTTCTTTACGGATCGGAGGTTTGTTCGCATGTTCTAAGCAAAGAGTGCTACCGGAACCAGCTTGCACGAGTGCAGCTCCTGGGTGCTCTACGTATTGCCTCGGCATACCGCACGGTTTCCGAGCCAGCTATACTGGTAATAGCAGGAATAGCCCCCATACACCTACTAGCACGTGAACGACAGGCGGTCTACCAGAGAAACCGCGAAAATGAGAGAGATGCTCTCGCTGCAGAAGAGCGGGACCACACTTTCAATGACTGGCAGGCCAACTGGGACGCAGAGCCAAGAGGGCGATGGATCTCAAGGCTAATACCAAATATTAGACCGTGGGCTGAGAGAGAACATGGTGAGGTGGGATACTTCTTGACCCAACTCCTTTCTGGTCATGGATATTTTCGCCACTACCTCCACAAGATCGGAAGGAATGAAAGCCCCGATTGCCTTTGTTGCCCGGGTGTCGCCGATACCGCAGAGCATACCTTCTTCGCCTGCAGTAGGTGGCATGACCGCCGAACCTCACTGGTGTCCATGATCGGACTTTGCAATCCGGATTCTTTCGAGGATGTCATGCTTCGTGATAAAAATTCTTGGAACAGTGTAGTCAATTTTACTGAAACACTACTCAAAGCCAAAAATGCTAACCTAGATCGGCTTTAACATGCCAAACTTTTCAAACGTCGAGCTAAAGGGCTAACGTTCATCGGCCTAAGCTTGATAATGTGTCAAACGGTCTCAGGTTAGTGCCATCGGAGAAGAGGGGGTTTTTAGCAGGTAGTCTATCAGATTTCGTTTACATAAGGTTTTCAGACAATAAAAAACAGCATCGAAAAATTAATACCTGTATATTTATATTAATCTATTAACTACGTCAACGACGTTTAAAATCTAAATAAATTAGGTAGGTATCTGAAAAGTGGCCACTGATAAATTATTAATGAAAACTTAAATCAAAAATAAGTACCTAAAAAAATTAATCATTGTAAGTGGCAGCTAGTACTGGGATCTTCTAAGCATACTTACTTATATCTTACAGCCAAAAGCAGAACCAACCTCTCCAACCATGGTCACTCGTCACTGGCAACCCACGTCCCGCTAACTTTACAGTCAAGCTAGCATTACCACCTACGTAGTTACTTACGTTTTCTTAATTCGGAAAGACAAAAACTTTGCGGCAATAATTGCCGCTTTTTAACCGTAATCAAATAGTGAATTCGAAAGATTTACCGTTTTCATATATTTAAAAATATGCCCTGATAATGCTAACTTCACAGCCAAGTTAGCATTACCACCTACGTAGTTAGTTTTCTTAATTCGGAAAGACAAAAACTTTGCGGAAATAATTGCCGCTTTTTAACCGTAACCAAATAGTGCAAACGAAATAAAAAATATTTTTTTCAATAAATAAGAATCTGGTAGTGCTAACTTGACATTTGGTGTAGCATTACCAACATTGAATAAGAGAGTAATTGTTATCGGAAAGAAAAATTGAATGCTCCAATAATTGCACTTTTATATGATATTGGTAATAATGTAATTGCAAACATCCTAGTATTTATTTTAAAACCTATGGTAGTGCTAACTTGAAATTGAGGCTGAGTTGATCTCTGGCTTGTTTAGTAGTTAATTGTTAAAATTTCAAGTTAGACCTACTAGAATCTTATTTATTAAAAAAAATATTTTTTAATTTTTTTCGTTTGCACTATTTGATTACGGTAAAAAAGCGGCAATTATTGCCGCAAAGACTTTATCTTTCTGAATTAGGAAAACGTGCCTATTAGGTGGTAATGCTAACTTGACTGTCAAGTTAGCGTTACCAGGGCATATTTTTAAAAATATAAAAACGGTAATTTTTTCGATTTCACTATTTGATTACTGTTAAAAAGTGGCAATTATTGCCGCAAAGTGTTTTTCTTTCCAAATTAAGGAAACGTGCCTACGTAGGTGGTAATGCTAACTTGACTGTAAAGTTATCATGACCAGGGCTTATTTTTAAAATATAAAAACGGTAATTTTTTCGATATCACTATTTGATTACGGTTTAAAAGCGGGAATTATTGCCACAAAGTTTTTGTCTTTTTGAGTTAAGAAAACGTGCCTTCTTAGGTGGTAATGCTAACTTGACTGTAAAGTTAGCAATACCAGGGCTTATTTTTAAAAATACAAAAACGGTAATTTTTTCGATTTCACTATTTGATTACGGTTAAAAAGCGGCAATTAATCCACGATATAAAATTTTGATTTTTTGAAATGGTAGTGCTAACTTTACGGACATAATATTTCATGGAATGCCTATATTTCATGAAATGCTCAGCGGCTTCATGATATGGGTAATTTAACGATCGGGCCATTATAGATACATCATGAAGATAAGGAGAGGGGGAGCGCACTCTGAAAAATAATGATAATATATTTTAGCTTGATAACTGCGAGACTCTGCTCTGTATCTGAAATTCAATTAAATCATCAAATTGCCAAAGCATAAAATGATTATCTATATAGGTTTTGAACCATAGATGTGGAATCCACATGAACATTATATTTTGCATGTCAGGTATTCACGTATTAATAGTTTATGAAATCAAAATTGAATAGCGTTATATTAGAGTAAATGTCATATCCAGAGAGTCCCGCTTCGTAAAATATCATGATTTATGAGCTAGTAATAACTGAAAAGAAATATGTCTATAAACATTGATGTTATCTTCAAAAACAGACGCATGAATTATAAATAAATAATCGTTTTCATTAAACTGAAGACCGTCAGTGCGCAGAAGACCGGAGTCGATCCATGATTAAAACCAACCACTTTTTTGTAAATAACTTATTTATACTAGCTGCACCATTAAAATTGAATAAAATAACAACACCACAACTTCTGAAGGCGGTTCAAACATTTGTTTGGAATAGGTACATATTCAAAACGGATGTAAGAAAAGTGATTTGGATTAATTTTATTTCTTGGTCGATCAGGAACTAAAGTAAATTGCTTTCGGTTGATTTGCTATACCTACCTATACCTATCTACATAATCAAAAGTAGGGGTATTCCATTTGAAAGAGAAATCTATTGTCATCAAATAGGAACTTTTTATTAACCTTCCAATAATATTTGACCTTTATAAATTATAGAGTATGCAAAGTTTGTTTCCAAATTTATAAGACTGAATGGTGCAGAGTTTTCGAATCGATTCATCATTGAAGTCTATGATACTTTTCATGTTTCGTACTTAGTTTTGATGTTACTTGTCAATAAAAAAACAATCACAGGCTCATTATATTATTTTTTATGTCAAACAGCTTTAAGGATCATGTGAAAGACGATATTATAACCTATTGAAAGGGTAATAAGTCGATATGAATCAACTTCGATTTTACTATTTTACGAAATTAGAAATTTCGGGATACCAATCCAGCTGTGACGTCATATAAGTTGTTAGTTAGACAATACAATATATTTACTCCCCTTGAATGATTGAGATACAGATACAGAACAGTTTTCCGAATTCATCAGATTAGCGTGAAATAACTAAATGTTGGGGGAAACCAGCGAGAGTATATTTCCCTAGTACAGCTTCTCTGAAAAGATGTGTGTGATTTATTATGAGGCATATCGAAGGTTCGGAGTCCCGTTTAAACTGAAGGTCGTCTATGTCAACTAAATATTGAATGGTATCTTCCTTAAAATTATTTTAAAACAATAAGCTTTTTTACTTTCAGGGAAAAACATTTCAAACAAAAGTTGTAAAAACAGATAATATCTATAACTTAGAAATATTTTTGATGAAATTAGTTAACGGCTATTTTTCAGATTGTTTTAAGTTTGGTTGACCGCCATTTTGAAACTACTACTCCGATCATAAATGGGAGCACTATCTTGGTAACAAATTTCGAAATATCCCATAGGTGTATATAGAAATATGTTATTTAGGTAAATTTCTTATAGATATGTACCTATTGCGATCGTTCACACTTTCGAATTTCGAAAAAAATTCAACGGCTTGTTGTTATATGTCTATAAGTTAGTCCAAAAAAACATTTGGTTCAAAAGTTTATATATTATATATATATATATATATATATATATATATATATATATATATATATATATATATATATATATATATATATATATATATATATATATATATATATATATATATATATGGGATATTACGAAATTTGTTAACACGATAGAGGTCGCAGTTTTGAAGGTATCAAGTTCAAATTTGCTACAAAAATAAATCTCTCAAATATCTCGGTCGATTTCGTTATTGGGCAATATCGGGTAAGTAGTTTCAAAATAACGACCATTCAAAAAAAAATCTTTATCAAAAACAACAGGTATGTTACAAGCCTGATCGCTAACCTCAGCCTCATGGGTCAAATCTGGACTAGAAACAACTAGAGTTATATATTGAGATATTGTCTTTAACATAAAAATGGCAAATTTATCAAATATTATATAGGTACTTATATTTTTTCCTACGATCTTAAATAAATACGTTTTTAATTTAAAAAATAAATAAAACGGCTATTAAATCCTAAACCATGAGAGATAGCTATATAATATCTTATTGAAAGTACCTCTTATTTTTATGAGGAATCCATTTCCAAAATATTATAGGCTGTCCCGTTTAATTTTTAAGAGCTGGTACTTGACCATGGAAAACTGAGCACCCTGTATACATGAAAGGTATATAATATAAAATTTCCCTTAAGAAAAATAACACTTTGTTTTTATTTTTTCCCCTAAATAGAATATATTTCGTGATGAGCGAATAGAGGATCTTATATGGGACACACAATTATGCGATCTATAAGATGAACAAAAGAAAGTTTAATTTTTTTTAAAGAATAGTATTTATCATTTGCAGGAATAATATGTAGAAGCTCTGAAAAAACATACAATAGAATTGTATATCGGTCATAAATAAGGGTCTCTGTGCCCTCATCTCATTCCATAATTTAAATTTCTTTAACATACCTTCGGAAGTATCACAAATACTGTTTTTTCATGAGACTTTACTTAAACTATACTGCAAGCATATGCGTTCCCAACATTCGATAAGGAATCCATCCAGATTATTTCAAAAGAAAGCCTTTAACTTCCGTTGGAGCTCTTATTCACGATATCGATGACAAGAGCTCAAACTAAAATATGAATGCTTCAACAAGAAATCTAGTGGTGTGGATCTGCTGCTGAAGTATTAACTAGTCAAGACTTAAAGTTGCTTGCACCGTTAAATCGCTAAACGAGAATCTATTTCACTTGTTAAGGGGGCTCGCTACCCAGTAATATATTAGTTCCATTATTTCTCTTAAACTAATTATCCTATCTGGGTAAAATTTTGTATTCTTACCGAGAAGAGTATGGAGAATCGCGGATCACATAGGAAAAATAAGAATTCTAAAATTTAAGTTGAAAACTTTGTTATTTTTTTGTGGAAAATAAAAAATATCATCCGCAATTCTACAATGGATTCCAGGCAAATTTGTTCCTTGAAAAAAAAACTCTTTCTAAAACCAAAAGAGTTATAGTGGAGCTACATTTTTCAGCTAACTATTGCTGTACCCGCTACTGTTCATTAAAACTACCTGTAATACACTTAATAAGGGTTGTCAGGTATTATATCATATCATCCAAACAGCATATCAAAAGGGTTTCGTTACTAATAGGGCATAGAAACACACCGCAAGAAGACCTTGAACTTTTCAGTTAGTCGAAAAGATAGGAGCAAATGATCTGACCTGAATCATCATACAGTGAGTAAAGTCTAATGATTCATTCGAAATAGCACCGTGCATTTTTCGTAAAAGGTTAAATTTTTTACATTTCTCGTAACATATTCAATTGCTGAATTGAACTGTGTTGCAGATAGTGAGTATCCTTGTCTGTCTCCTTTATTGATCAGAACCAAATTATTTGAACAAGGTTTCGTGTTGTCTGTTCTCATAAAAGTGTGCTAGTACATTTCAACAAAACAAAAATCCCGATGGCCTGTAGTCAGCGGAAAGGTAAATTTTTCAAAATTCATTGAATTGAAATTTTAACAACCTTTTCATTGGTATACCTACATGTTATTACATAAAATTGTCATAGCCTTGCGGTTAGAGGTTTTTGTTTTGGCTGTTGAATATAAAGCAGACAGGGTTCGAGTCCACTTCAGGGCAGATTTTTTTTTTCGCCTATTTCTTTTCAATAAATATACTATATATTTTTTAATCAGGGTCTATATTAAGATCTCCAGAAAATGTACAATTACATCAAATTTATATTGAGTGTTCATGTTTTATCAATATTTGTTATTTTTCTTTATTAATTTTTATTTTTTTACCTGTGTATTTTATGAAAAAATGCTTGAACAAAAGTTGTAGGTACTGATTATATCTGTAACCTAAAATTATTTTTAATAATATTTAAACTACGGCTCTTTTTTGATAATTTTTTTAAATGTTTGAATGGTCGCCATTTTGAAACTACTTACCCGATATTGCCCAATAACGAACTCGACCGAGATATTTGAGAGATTGATTTTTGTAGCAAATTTGAACTTGATACCTTCAAAACTGCAACCTCTAACGTGCTAACAAATTTCGTAATATCCCATATATATATATATATATATATATATATATATATATATATATATATATATATATATATAAACTTTTGAACCAAATGTTTTTTGGACTAACTTATAGACATATAACAACATGCCGTTGAAATTTTTTCGAAATTCAAAAGAGTGAACGATCGCAATAGGTATATTTCTATAAGAAATTTACCTAATATTTCTATAAGAAATTTACCTAAAAGATAAAGTCAGGATGGGCAGAATCCAAGTCAACATGTATTCAAGATCGGTCTAAAATGCTATTCTCAACATATCTGAATAAAATATTAATAGTTTCAGTAAATTACACAATATAAACAAAACAACGAAAATCTATCTTGAGTCGCCACATCAAGAGTCTAGCTAACACGTCATTATGAACATACAGTACGCTTCTGACTTCCATTTACCTATGATGAGAAACTAGGTAGAAAAATAAAGAGATCTGGTGAACCACTTCCTTAAACTTATTCTTCGCCAAAGAAGGCAAACTGACAATCTACACTGATGGTAACAAAATTCCTAGTAACATCATCATGCAATTGCCCATCACTGAATACCCAAACAAAAAGATCTATCAACCCCCAGGCATCAGTGTAACTACACAGCGCAGTGCATCGCTATTAACAATGCCTTAGACTTTGGTACTACAAAATACGGACAAAAACTTCTATATATTTGGTGATTGTCTTAGCGCTCTTCAAACTTTGAAAAGCTTAAAGAAAAACCAAACTAAACTCATACATCTCAGAGGTCTAGACAAAGTGCAACACCTTCCAATCCCCAATTCAACGTATGATATGATGATTTCTTCTGGTTACCAGAAGCAGGTCTGTACTCACCAGTTAAGCCCACAACGAACAATTCTATCCTAATCTCTTTCACAGATCTACACAACCTAATAAAAACTGTAGGAATAATACCCAAAATACTGTAAAAATGAAAGGTCAAGGGCTAGAAGTACTTTGAATTATATTCTGTTTGTTAGAATAAATCATTGTAGAGCCAACCACTACAACCTAGCTGCATCCTTAGGTCGGCTTGGGATAATGGAAGATGTAAGTGCGAAAAAAACAATGAAAACTTAAATCACATTATATGGCAATGTGAACTGTACAACAGCCAAAGAGAACTAAACACGAATCAATTAAAGAAGATTGAATGTCGAAAGCATCCTGTCTTCACCCAATAGCTACCTGCAGATACATCCAACAGTCTTTTTGATAATTTTGACTAATTGTAATTACAATTTATGTAGCTTAGCCGAAATCAATCTCATTAGAGTATTAGAGACTTAAGTTCAAATAAATTTAAGAAAATATATTTATGAACGAAAGATACGCCGCTTACAAGATATTTGTATTTTGTGTTATTTCATTATATGTCATAATCGATCGAAAATTACTGCAATTGATGGACAACTTTCAAAGAACCTTTTACACTGATTCCAACGTATGTTTATAAATTCAGCATCCTATACATCTCTACAGTTTAAACTTGTACTAAGGGCATTACACACCCTCAATAATTCAACCAACTTCTCTTTAACACATTATTAACCAACCTACAACAAGACAACCTAGCATCACTTGAGATTTTAGAGCCGGCAGTTGTTACGCAAATAAGATTAGCATCAACATTACTAAAAGGTTTATCCCTAATGATTTTGTCTTTGGGGGCGAAACAATTCCCCCCTATTTTAAAAATCTATTGCCGGTGTTTTCTAATTTTCTTTTTAGTTCTAGTCAACTGTTCTTGATCCCAAATAATATCGGCAAATTTTGTAATTTCAGGTTCCTAACCTTATTCTGCAATTGTCTACCTCAGCCTACAGTCTTGCGTGTTTGGGATCTGATTTTGCTCGAAGGAAATGAGATCCTTTTACGTACAGCGTTAGCGATTTGGCAAGTTCTGGCAGAAAGAATTCTAAGCGTCAAAAGCGCTGACGAATTTTACTGCATCATGGGAGTTTTAACGAGGTAAGCTGATCAAATATGATATTATTACTTTGAACTATTATAATATTAGATCAATTCTTCACAGCGAGATATTATTTGATGAATGACTTCATATCTAGCCACTTTTATTCACTTTGTTCGGTGATAATCAAAAACTGAAAAAATTTTTAAGTGCAGTATTTTTTTGTTTTATTTATTAATCACCTAATCAAAATAGTTGAAGGGTGAAAATCCAATGGTGGGAAAACATCAAGAAAAAGAAAAAAAATCGACGGTAATACATTACTACTGAACGAGCAATTCTTGAATACAGAGTGTCTCGTAAGTAGTGTCGGTGATACATGGGGGTCATTATCTAAGAGAAACATTAAAATTGATTGTCCTAACCCTAATAATTTAATTTTATGATTTGTTGAAATGAAAAATTTGTACACAAATTTAAAAAATTGTTATTATACAAGGGAAAAATGTATTAGATATAAAGTTTCAAACTTTCTTCCAGTCAAAGAAGCAACATTTTTTTTACTTTTTAAGGTTCCATGCATCCTATTAGAATCATCCGGTCTGTATATTTGTCTGCCGCAGCTAATTTTTCTTCCTTAGAATCTACTGAACGAGTGAAGTTTAAATTTGATACTTACATTGAGTTAGGTGACCGCATTCATGTATGTGAAGCGTAAATAAACAAGTCTTAATTCTGGAGGTTAATTCCATTACATTGCAAAATATGCATTCATAATCATTTTAAAGAAGCTGGATAAAAATAATTTTGATAAATTTGATCACTACAGGATTAGTTATAAGGAAAAGTTACGAAATTGCGAAAATTATCCAAATTCTATAATTATAGTAGATAAATGTTTGCATGAAATTCATTTTTCGTTGTCATAATCCTCATCTTAAGTGGTGAACAATTAAACAGTTTCCGACCTAAATCATTTTTCAATTGTTTATTAAGGTTTTTAACAAACTGAAATATATAGGGTGAGTCAAAAAAAGATATGACGTCATCGATTTTATTTATATGGCAACCCACAGTTTTCAATGTATAATTCCAAAAATTTTTTTTTTGCATACGGGAAGGTAAATTTACCCCATAGTTATTAATGCAATTTTTAAAGAAAAAAGAGATGTGATGTCATCGATAAATGGTAACCACTCTTTTCATTTTTCATTGAAGAATAAAACACAGTCTTATGTACATGAAAGCAATGTCATGTGGCCCAAATGGCTTCCTAAGTCACATGTATATTTATTTATCATCATGCAGACCTATTTTCGACAGTGTTTGATTCAAAGATTAAGTTGACGATATTTCTAACGTTTACTATAATTTTTCAATTTTCAATTGTTCTTTAAATTTACCTTCCAGTACCCAAAAATAAGCGCTCTTTCGAGTGAGAGTGAATTGCTATTTGAAAAACAAATCGATCACGTCATATCATTTTCTTGATACAACCTGTATATTTTATTTATGCGTAGAACTCTAATCTAAAAATCAAAAACATGAACAAAAATCGGGCCTGAGCGTTTTTTAACACGCTTATATTAACTTCACTTGTATGTTTGTGAGTTTGTGAGTATGTAACTCTCCTTTGCATAAGGAGATGGATTTTCATTTCGCTTTTTCTTGGTTTGTGTAGAATTATTTTTTTTTGATTTTTTTTTAAATGTTCTTTTTGGTTGGGAGCAGATGACCAGCGGGTTTTAGATGTTTCATCCCTTACCATCCCTTAGATATTAAGGGTTGAAGAAAAATGCAATTATTTTTTTGAGAGAACCAAAAGACATATCGAAAAAATTTAAAAACCACAAGATAGCCCCATCGAAGAGACTAAAAATAAAAAATCGTCCGCCGCGCGGATCCCATAGGAACCGCCACGTTCTGGATCATGAGTGGGGGTAAATTTTCGGGATGAAAAAGGTGCTTGAACTTTAATTCTATCTCCTCTGAAACTGTTTGAAATATCTCAAATTCTCCAATATCTTCGCAAAGCTGACCAAATTTCGCAGAGGATAGCACTTTTTGTTTTTCAAATATCCCTTTATTAAGGGCGCAAAGGGCGTTTAAAGTTGGGGGATGGAATCAACGCATTTTATTAGAAGGTTTTATCAAGTAAAAAACGTCCAGAACTCAATTTTTATATCTCTGCAATGGTAGGTCCTAGAAGGCAAAATTTTCTTCCAAAATATTTTTTGGACTTTTTCAAGAATATACCTCCTCATACTAGGGCTCTATCTCTAATATTTCGGGTAGCTCATCAATGGTCGAAAAAAAGCTTGCATTTTTTTAAATTTTCAATTTTTTTTTTCAATATCTTTAAAACGAAAAAAGATATTCAAAATTGGAAAAAACATTCTTGATCGCTTTATTTTCTTTAATGAATGTGTAAAATTTCATCGCGATCGGATATTTCCTTCTATTTTTTTTCGGAAATAAACATTTCATAATTAAAATTCTTTGTCAAATTGTCTTGCTACACTTTTCAGACTTTGCCAGTTTGACTTCAAATATCTCTGGAACGGTTTGAGATATTCTAAATCAGTAAAATCACCTCTAATTGATTGACTTTTTTGAATCAGTGTACAAAATTCCATTGTGATCGAACCATTTTTTCTAATTATTTGGGAATTTTAAATATGATTGTGTCTGGTATGAGTATGTAGTGTAGCGCAGGCATAAATGCCGATTAACATTCTAATATCTCAAAAACGGCTCGAGATATTCAAAATCGGAAAAAACACATCTGATAACTTGACATTTCTCAATGAATATTCAAAATTTCATCGCAATAGAATATTTTTTTCTATTTACTGGGTTGTTTTTAATATCTTCTCATTACAAATTTACGGCAATGAAATTCACGTTATTCCAATGTTTCTCATAATATAGGATAGAATCGAAATTGCAATTTATTAGGAATTATAAAGTCCACAATAATTGGCAAAATTAAAGAGCTGATGAAAATTGTCGGGATAATAAGGGAAAAATTCCACTTTTTCAAGTTATCGCTAAGAATAGTGTAAAAAAATCATCAAGTCATTCATAATTATCAAAGATATCACATAGTTGATTTAGATCCCGATATGTTAACGCCGATGAATTACTTTTGAATAATATTGCAGATATCAATTGTAAAATATCAAATTTGAATTCGATGTCGATGCTTACTATGAACGACATTATGAATATTTGGAATATCAAAGTATTTAGTTATTTGAATAATTTCAACAATTGAAAAGCTATACTTAAAATGCTGGACATACATGTTATTTAAATAAATATAGTTTAAAAAAACTAAAAAAACACGCTTTTAAAGAATATTGAACTAAAAAGTTAAAAATAAATATAGTTTAAAAAACAAAAAAAACACGCTTTTAAAGAATATCGAACTAAAAAAGTGAAAATAATTTTGAAAATAAACTTAAAACAGTAGTTTATAAAAATATAGTTTAAAAAAACTAAAAAACACGCTTTTAAAGAATATCGAACTAAAAAGTTGAAAATAATTTTGAAAATAAACTTAAAACAGTAGTTTATAAAAAATACTAGTATAATTGAGGGAAAAGCGTGAGGCGCTCGATATACGAAAATTATGGCACAAAGCGCCCCACGCTTTTCCCTCAATTATACTAGTATTTTTTATAAGCTACTGTTTTAAGTTTATTTTCAAAATTATTTTCACCTTTTTAGTTCGATATTCTTTAAAAGCGTGTTTTTTTTGTTTTTTTAAACTATATTTTTGTTGAAACTATCATTTTAGTTTTTACAAAAATTTTCCGCTGCTTTACGAACGCAGTGTATAATGTTCTTATATCCATCAATCCGTTTTAAATTCAATATTTTGGTAGGATAGAGTCTTGGATTTCTATAAATAACACGAAGAATTGCGTTTTGAATCACATTAATACGTTTTAATGCACTATAATGGAGTCCACCTACACTATCTATCCGTAACTAATAATTTGATCGAAAAGAGCTTTGTAAACCATGGATAACAGTTTTCTATAATCTTAGAAGGTACTCTTAGAAGGTAAAGTGTATACAGCAAATATCGAGTTTTTTACACAATAAGCTTCATGACTTTCTCACCTGAGGAAATTGTCCATAATTATTCCTAGATATTCAATTGTTTGAACATCTTTGAATAGATATGAGAAAATGTCAAACTACAGCATATTATATTTTGAACTTTTTGCTTCTGTAATCGAGAAAGACATACAATTAGTTTCTTCCGGGTTAAGAACTAATTTGAACGTATCAAGAAAGTTTTTAATTTTTATTAGTGATTCCAAAATTATGAATTTGGCTTCCTCTCAAGTTTTCGCTTTACTAGTAAGAGTGGTGTCATCGGCATAAGAAATTACGTTTCCTATTATTTCAAGTTGAAACAAAGAATTTATATAAACGTTAAAAACAGAGGTCTCGGCACTTTACCTAGTTTCCACAATTTTGGTATCTCTAATAGTGTTTTAAAACTTGTTGTTGTCCGTTGCAGATTCACGGTTAATTTTTCTGTCTATTTCAGAAGCATAGTTGTTGATTAGATTGTATTCCACTTAGTTTGGAAACATGATTTTTGTCACGTTACGCGCACAAGGATTTGTTATGGCTGGTCAGTTCGTGACTAATAATGTATGCAGAGATAGATAGAGTTACGCGAATTCTCGTAGGTATTTAAAAAGGACGGTCTGAACAATACCATAGTGCAAAATTCAAACACCCTTAGTTTAATTGCTAATTATTGAAAGGGGTAATTGATTAACATTTAACATTGAAAATATATAGCGAAGATGAATGAGGATATTACTTTTGAAAGGGGAATTCGTAATGCTATCTTTGCTATTTTGCTTGCCTTTTCATGGAGGTGATTGACCTGAGGAGTTTACTTTTCTTAACTAAAGTTTTTCCATTCTCTTTAACATTATATATTTATATTACAGGATCCAAGTGACAATCATTATACTTAGATTACTGCCTTATAATGCAGCCTTCGCGTTTCCTGTCGCCAGACCTCTCTATTGAAGGTACCTTCTTCTTATATACTCCATGTTTTGGTACCATTCAAAGATCTTATGGGTCTAGCCATTTTCTTTCGACCAGAATTTTTTTTTGGCCACTGTACTACAATCTAATCTGCCCTCATAATCCGTCTAATTTGGTTGTTGGTTCTTCTCTCACGTCGTGAGATGGTAATCCATCTATCTAAACTCTAAACCATCCTTAGTTATAGTTGCTCCAAGATAAGTTCATCATTTGTTTTAGGGCCACATTATAATTTTCTTTCAACTAAACAATAGCAATTAGTGGAGTTCCTCAAAATTTACAATATTATTATAATAATGAGATTCCTTATTTTATTTTCTAGTCTGTATTCTCCATCTACTTAACGTAGAAAATAAAGTATTTCCACCTTTCATGACGCCAATGTCAAAAATCTTTTGAGATCGTGGTCCCCCTATTTGGAAAATGAATACTTGATGAAGTATAATTAACTAGGGATGTTAAGTGGCAACTGGCAACAGCATTATATGTAGTTCTTTGTATGAAATGTCAAGATCTCTTCAGCTTCTCCTTTTTTGAAACTTCACGATCGAATACTTGACAAGAAACTTGCAAACTCGCTAGAATATGCCGCCGCATCGTGCATTAAAACTATAGAGCATGTTCGTTAATTAGTTCGGAAATGATGGTGATCTTCGTATGAGAGTTTTTCTAAGGGGTGTTTTATTGGGAAAAGGAACAACGTGGTTCTGAATATATTACAAATTTTCTATTATGCTCACTTACTTGCAGGGTCATAACTTATTACGAGCCACCCAGTACATTCCTTTACATATCATTGTTGAAACCGTTTTATTTAATTTGACTGTTGGAAACTTACCATATATTTGCATGGAATTCGGTCGTTGCACATATTTTTTTATTGATGATTCTGAAGCTTTAATAAAAGAAAAGAAAAAAACTTCAAAAACACTAAAAATTAAATTGGGTCAAAACGTGTGCGTCACAGTTCCCGCTTATCTGGCATTGGCTGATCTTATGTATTATGTCGGTAATCATTGTGACAGTGACAATTAGGTGTCAACACTTTGTGAGAATAAATTGTCGTTTTATATTCGGTTTCGTGAACACCAAGCGGGATTGTAAGTTTTATATCTGGTGGTTATGGTGGACGCATATCAGACAATGAAATTTGCAAAGCAAGTGACTGTTATAAAGTTTTGCGCACCCGAACAAACTACTTGTTCGTGATTGGAGCCGGGAAGTGTGACGTTTCAAGCGGGAATCTGATCTCATTTATAAATACGTGGACAAACTGAAATTAACATTTCGATAATTAAGATATGTGTGGATATAATTTTAATGATGAATTGCTTGTTTGCGGTATATACTGTATTGTTTAAAACTAAAATTAAGAAAACATAAAAAATCCAATGTATGCTACGACCCCATTATCCTTGTCTTGTAATTGGGTAATTTTCCTCTTCTTGCAGCCATTCCACAGGCATTCGAATGTTGATGACAAATAACTGGAAGTTTAACGAGTCGCATTTTTTTACAATTCAACGCGAAAAATTCCATATATTTCGTTCAATTTCCAAAACTTTCAATTCAAATTCTGAAATTTAGTAGAGAAAGAGCATCCTGGAAAGTACACGTTTTGATTAAGATTTTCGTACCATTTTCAAATATATAAGCGGAAATTGGAAAGTCGAAATACAGGGTGTTTTTTGAGGACCGACAAATAAGATTAAATTTGGTTATTCCAGACCTGGGTTCTTCACATGACTGATAACTAAGTCGTTTGGGTACATGTGTGAACCAAATACAGGGCTATTCAAATTCGCTTCTGTACATGGGGTTCTCGTAAACGATAAGAGATAGAGTGTAGGTTAAATTGTGGCAAAGTTGCGTATTTTAGAGACCTTTTCAATGAAGTAAAAAAATCGAATTTAGATCTTTTGGTTCTGGAGATATACAGGAAAAACCAAAAAATTCCAAATTATTTTTTTGCCTGTAGTTTTTAGATCGTCAACGTCCACTTCATACTGAGAAATTAAATTTAATTTTATATTTCTGGATGTTTCGGTAATATTTTATTATAATTGGGTGAATTATTTCCTTTTAAATTACGACCCTGGAAATGGGTTGACTGAGTTAAATAAAAACACAATAGCGTTTTCTTCTATGAACTTCGAATAGCAAAACCTTTTATGATTATCTGAAACATATTTACAATAAAAATAGATTATACATATGTATTTTGATAAGCTGAAAAAGAAATGATAGCAATAATTACATCCGAAACAAACACTACAATTGTAATGAAAATTGATAAATAAGATGGCCTGCAAGATCACAGATCACCAGATCTTACTATTTTGGACTATTTTCTATGGGGGACATTGAAAAATAGGATTTACGCCGGCGGAGAGATAGAAAATGTGGAAGACTTGAGATTGAGGATTTTGAATGTTTTCGCAACAATGCAGCAAAGTGTATTAGGAGTATTAAGGGCAATAATTAATATGAAAAAACGAGTTCAAAAATGTCTCGAAATGGAAGGACTCCAATTTGAGCATTTATTGCGCCATTAATTTTTTAGTTTATATAAATTACTTCATTTCAATTTTCATTACAATTATAGTGTTCGTTTCGGATGTAATTATTGCTATGATTTCTTTTTCAGCTTATCAAAATACATATGTATAATATATTTTTATTGTAAATATGTTTCAGATAATCATAAAAGGCTTTGCTATTCGAAGTTCATTGTAGAAAACGCTATTGTGTTTTTATTTAACTCAGTCAACCCATTTCCAGGGCCGTAATTTAAAAGGAATTAATTCACCCAATTATAATGAAATATTACCGAAACATCCAGAAATATAAAATTAAATTAAATTTCTCAGTATGAAGTGGACGTTGACGATCCAAAAACTACAACAAAAAATACAGGTCCGTATTTAAAAATTTAAAGATGGGGGTGGCCCAAGTCAGGAGACACCGTGTCTAAAAGATTCATGGACATATTCTGATAGCCCACATTAAGTGCCAATAGCAAAATGTAGACAGATTTTTAATATGTCTGCGAATAAAGAAGATACAGGCAAAAAAATAATTTGGGATTTTTTGGTTTTTCCTGTATATCTCCAGAACCAAGAGATCTAAATTCGATTTTTTACATCATTGAAGAGGTCTCTAAAATACGCAACTTTGCCACAATTTAACCGACACTCTATCTCTTATCGTTTACGAGACCCAACAAATTCAGAATCACCTTATTGTCCTCTATCCACCAATAATGTTTTTCCGTTTCCCAACACCGTGTATATTCTAATTAAAAAAGTAAATTTATCCGAGAATGAACTAGAGGATATTAAGCGAAATTGAGCATAAAACCATTTCATTTTTGCAGAGAATTACTGGAATACAACTTGATAGATGGGAACGCTCTCATCAAAGCCGTCGTGACCATTGGACCTCTTACGGAATTGAAAACATTAAGAGAACATTATCTCTACAACATTAATCCTTGGGGAAATAATCTGCCCCAAGTTGTAGATAAACAAGTAAGTCTTAAAATTCAGGCTCAAGAAATAGCAGTATTATATGTATATATGTGGTGGTGTCTACATTGCACAAATTACATTATGGCAGTTTATGACGGGGGGTTGTAGAGCATTCTATATTTTACTAATAATAATATTTGTGCGACAACTGTAATCGAAATTATTAGATGGTCCACTGAAAATTACAGTCAAAATTCTATTAATACTCATGATTTTTATTTATGTAGTTATAGCAAGATAATAGACTATTTTTCATTTCAGCGTAAATAAACGACTATTAGTTATGAAATATCAAAAATATTTGGTTTGTTTCAAATATAAGAATTATAGAATTATTTTTTCTTGTTATGAACAATATAAAATTTTGAGGAGACCAGATTAGTATTTACGAAACCGTACTATAGAACTACGCCATATTCTAGAGGAATATTTTGAAGTCAAATAATTGTTGGTCCAAAAATATGCAAACACGACCTTTTTCATACACTAAGTTGTGCAGTTCGAAGTCCACTTCTTGTATTTTTTCTGAAACTCAGATCAACAGACATCGAGTTAAGGATTTAGCTCGTCCATTGGGATTCGATTGTATTTAAAAAAAAAACACATTTTGATCACAGTGAACATTATATTGATGATGTATATGGGGACCTCAGAAACTATAAGGATTAATTAAATACTAAGATCATGCATTTTTGAAAAAGTCTTATAATTTTTTTAAAAGAATTACGTCGACTTAAGTATTATTTTTGTAATTTTTATTGAAAACGTTTGCATTGATACCAAATTTTGTTTTTCCATATGAACTGAATATTGGATTTTATCAGATTTGATATATAATAATCCTTAGTTATCAGTAAAAAAATATAGGAAAATATGATTTTGGAGTAAATTTCGCAACGTGTGTTTTTAAACAATAATACGCCAAGGAATCTGTATTGATTTCGAGTCAAATAGCTAAAATAACAACATTTTTCTTTCAAAAACTTTGTTTCTTTGTATCTCTACTGGTAGGAACGGAAAACGTATTTGGTTGAAAAGTTTTCATATCCAAGACCTATTATATAGTTAGACAAACACACGTTGACAAATTTATACCAAAATCATGTTATTACATCTTGAACTCATTTAATTCCGTGAAAGTCCAATATGGCGTATTTATGAAAAAACAAACTCGATGAAGGTTTCAGACAACTTAAATCTTGAAATCAGAGGTTGTGTATACAAACGTATTCTTCGTAAGAAGTTGCTTTTAGAAAGTTCCAACTGACATGTAAATTTTTCGAAAATAAGAAAGATAAGAGAAGAAAATTTAAAAATTAAAAGATCATTTTCGTTCAAAAAAATCAAATAAACGCAAATAGGAATTGTTCTGTGAATGACAATAAGTTACCAATAGAATTATTTAAAACTTTTCCTATCTAACCGTTTCACTATCTCTGGTATTTTCTGAGATCATCATACATCCAATTTGATTTCAGTTGAAGCTCTATCGTAAACAGAGCTTAGCTTTGGATATTGGTGCATTGAAGAAGCAATACGCCAAATTGAAGCAGCGCCAAAGGCAGGCGCACATAATCTTCAGCGCCGCCGTCACAAGACAACCACCTCCAGCAGCTCCTCCAGTAGCTATGAATCATCTGTTGTTGGGCAAAAGTGCTCTGGGACCTTCGAAACGAATCGGTCCACCAAAGGGATCAGTACCGCCGGCTCGATTATCACCTCGTACTTTGCATTGGAAGGATGCGCCAAAAAATGATGTGGCCAACAAAAGTAAGTGTAAGGATCTAAATTATTCTTTAAAATAATACCCTCCAAATTCGGCTTGCCTATGATTTATTTTTTTATTTTAGAGAAAGTAGTGTCATTAAAATCCCCTTTCGAAACTATATTTGTGGCGCGGGTATTCGGTTACTTCAGACTAGAATAAACTGTAATTAATAATTATTAACCACTCTATTATTGGTTATAGAGGTGGGGATTTTTCTTTAGAATTATATGGTCAGGTTCTACTGCAAGTAATCGAGGATGTAATCAAAAAATTCTGATGATGAGTGCCCGTGGACCGTATCAGCCTGCATCCTCAAAACATTTTTTGATTAAGCCCTCATTATCAAGATAATAGGATAGAGCACAAGTTTCTTAATGCCCAAGTGTCCAAGATAAGGATGGGAAAATACTTCTTCACATCAACTTTCTTATATGTTCAGATTTTATTAAATACCATTACCAAATCAACAATGTATCCCATGATAACTTTTGACACCAACTTCACAAGTACCAGCACCAATAGAATTAATATTATTTTATACTTTTCAGTGCACCACCTAATAACTTCGGTCCAATTTTTTGTAAAAAAATATTTATTTCACACTTTTGAGTGTAACATTGATCTCGAAAATCGAAAAAAGATCGCTACGGAAATATGCTTAGGTATTTTGATGTTACCATTTTAACACCGATTTAACTCGAAAACCTTAAGGAAAAAATGTTCTGTATAAATCTTGTTACAAATAATGATGTCTTTCATGTAGTACCAACAGATTTTAGATTTTTGAAAGAAATCGCCCTCTCCACATAGCAAAAATACATATATTTGAGAATTTAACATGCCTCTATCTCGAAAACCGTAACTCTTTTGAAAAAATGTTCAATTCAAACGTTTCCGCTTTAGTTATACCAGCTCAGAGTTTCGATTTTCGAGAAAATTTGCCCCATCCACCCTCTTTGGGGGCGGTTTTCGGAGGGAAGGAGATTTCGGATAAAAAAAGCAGACAGTCGAATTGTATACCTCCTCCGTTCGGGATTCGTCGGTCAAAAGGAGTATCAGTTTCGTTTTATATTAAAAATACGCCAAATTGAACCTTCTTAAATTTGAAAGTGCGCATGTGCATTGCACCATGAAAGTAATTTTTATCAATGGCCTCGATTGTGTATTCGGTAGGTAGGTATTATTATCTGGTATTCGTGTTCTTGTTGTTATTTACGTTCACTGTCTAGCTGAGTATTATTATTGAGTGTTACCTATCAATTTCCAAGTATCGAGCGATCCAAACAAATCCATTCGCATAAGGCATTTGAAATGGGGAGCGTGCTTTTACTCAATTTAAGTATTAAATATTGTCATTTCATTATTATTCATTCCAGGCTGTCGGGCAACTGGCAAATGACAAGACCGATAGAAGATTAGGATGCGAAACTAACCAGCACAGCTAACGAAACGTATAAAAATACTATTATCTACTACTACTATTTACGTAGTGTAATTCTCTGTTTAGAAGCTACCTTTACGAAACTAGACAAAGTGTCAACATAAAAATATAGTTATTAATTTATTATTTCTGCACACCATTGTCATCGTTCGAAGTGTTTAAATGTACCAAATGTTGGCCGGATACACGCAATCGGTAATGAAATGATGAAATGACAAATACTTATCACATGAATCTAGTAAAAACACGCTCTCCATTTCAAATTCCTACTGCGAATGATTTTTTTTGATCGCTCGATAGCTGCTGATATTTGAAAAAATTACAAAGTTAAAATGAGATTTGAATCGCACCAACGCGCATGTGCCTTTATCCGAAATGTCATATACCTACTGGTAGGCTTATTTTTTATAAAGAAGTGCTTATCCAGTTATATTTTAGATAGATATGCCAACGTACCTAAATTACAAATGAAGAAAAAATAACCCCAAAGCTTTAGAAGCATTTCAGCAGATTTTGATCAGATGTCATTAACCATGTTGTTCATTTTATAGTCAAACGATATTACCTATGACGGTAAATGGTTTGAACAACATTTGTGCTTGAGATTGAAAACGAATGAAAAATTATTGAGTTAGTTCCATAAATCAAGCACAACATTTGTTTGCATTTGTAAAATCAATACTGTCCATATTAAATGAAAAAATAAATACTCAAAAATGCAAAACTTTCAATTTATCATCAAGGGATCGCCCACTAACAATTTCTATGCATACCTACTAGATTTATACAATGGTATAAGACTTTATAATGATTTACCGACTCTTTTTTTAAACAGGCATTATTATATTATTACTATACTGTTTGAAAGAGCGGTTTTATAGAAAAAACATAAATATGGCACTGGGTGGATTTTTCTTTCGGTCATAACGAAAAAAAAGGTGATAATGCAAAGCTAAAAAAGTTGTTAAATTCAGGAAAAAAATAATCCAAAATTGTAAAAATAGGCTTTTCTCCAAAATCTCGAAAACCAAAATAGGTAGTTACAATAATTTAAAGCATACGAAATCAAGATCTTCAAATTGGTCAACTTTGCATAAATAATCGATTGCGAGATCCTTATGCTATCCCATCCTTATCAAACTGTATAGGCAGATGAAGTGTTTTTTTAATCCTTTCCGACTACAACATTTTCGGATCTATTCTGATTCTTTATTTAATTAGAACTCGAATCTATATCTAGTTGTATACTTTTATCAGATTTGTAAGACTCATTCACGTAGACATCAGCCTTCGGTTTCTCTTTTAAGAGTAGGTTAAACCGCATACCTGCCAGACCTTTGCACTCACAAAACATGTGCACTGCGGTTTCCTCTTCTTCTTGGCGAAACCTTCAGAGACTGGTTTCTGCCAGGCCAATATTATGCATATTATGCTTCCTAAGTCTGCAGTGTCCTCCCAGCACCCCCACCAGTTTCCTCGTCGTTTCTCGACTTTGACTAATTCAGCTTGTTTCTGTCCTGTGGTGCCTCGCCACCAGCACTGCTCCTGGTTATTTATTCAGTCGGGGATGTCTCTTAATTAATCAATTCCACATGAAACCTTTAGTCCTATTATAGCCTGCCCCACTCCCTATTTGGCTACAGAGAGGCATAAATGATTCAGAGAGATATTTCATTTGCCTTTTTTGATCTATCATACTAACAAATTTCGAAAACATTTCAACTTTTCATGGTATGATCTTACAAAAGTGTCTTGCGCAGTAGCCTGACAAGATGCTACAATTTCTAAAAAACAATTGTAGGCATTGTTGAATGCCTGAAAGAAGCAGAGCTTTTACGCATCAGTCGGTGGAAGAATATTCACAAAATGTTGATTTAATCTTTATTTTGATTACACAAAATATCATTGACTCACAGCTCAAATGAAGCTTTTCTTGATATGAAAGATATACTTGTCTCAGTGGTTCAATTTTATTTGAACAAAAGAGCATTTTGAAATAAATCTTCTCTAGACATGTATTAAATCAATTCCTTGCTTCGAATATGTCATACATAAGTAACAAAAAATATTCCAATAAACTATGAGACATTTTAATGTTACAGCTTAAATGATGCAAAACTAAAAATAACAAAATCCATATGCAAAAGAAACTCGATTCATTTTTGTTGGAAAATGCGACATTATTAACTTTATTTTGCCAACTCAATTTTTTTATTACATTAAATCTTGTAACTCGGAAGGTGTTTTAATATCATTTAAACAGTTGTGAAGCAACCAACTACGAACCCGACGTGACGTGTGCTTTTGATCGTTTAGGTCTATTGTGCCAGTGCCTGTCAGAGTTCTAATGAAATCCAGAATCTGGGATGGCTTCAAGGACCTCCTTGAAGGAAGTAACCTTACTTCCTCATTTCTGTATGTTTCTTGTCCAAAGCATTTTTTGCGGTGGCTGGCAATGCCGGGGCATTCTGTCACCAGGTGATCCGGAGTTTCCTTCTCCTCCCCACAAAATCTGCACTCGTCGTTCTCTACTAGACCCATTCTCGTTAGGTGCTTCCTGCGGCGACAATGCCTAGTAAGGAATCCAGTGAGGAGGTGTAGCATATTCTTGCTAAGATCCAGATACTTCTTATATCTTGCAGTATTAAAGCTTCCAAGAAACTTTTAAAAAGAGTAGTTATTGTTAATAATATCCTATTTTTGAGCACCAGCTGCGAAATATTGTCTTAATATATCCAACAATATGTATTGTCATATTCCCTCCAATAAAATGCACGTGGCCTACTGCTGCAAACGACATAACATTATTGCGCCTGCGTGCTTGGCAGTAGCTTTCATTTTGTTCATCTTCAGTTCTTTGTCAGGCTGTTCCACACTGATATTTTGAAATCACACGAAGAAAGGTTAATTTCAGTCCCATCAGCAGTTAAAATACTTTTAGTATATTATTTTTTCTAATAACTTGAGCTTGACAGACACGATAGTTTCCTTAATTCGCGACTGCATTATTAAAGCTTTGAGTCACTGTATGAATTTATGAACATCAACAAACGTCGTGATTTTTAGTAAAAGTACTACTTATACCTATATCGTGCCCCCTACTCCGAGGTATTTATAAGAGGAGATAGAGATAGTGAAATTTATTGTTTAGATGTTCAAACAAAAAATACATGAAATAGAGAGGTTGAAATCAACCTACCTCATATATCAAATATAATATGACGTACAAATAATAAATATGTCTATGTAAAGAACTAAACAAACGAAAAAACAAAAACAGTTCTTAGTTAGACATCTACCTGCGGTTACTTTAATCCATATGAAGTTCAATAATGTCACATATTTGTTCGGTGTGACGTAGCAGGGTCGTAGCATGGAGGTACTGTCCGTATAGAAGCTTTTCTTCAAAACAATAAAGCGACAGTGCACAATTCTATAATAATAATTTTATTATTCCCTAGGATCTTGCGATCCATTCCTACGCAACGCAATCAGTGAGATTTTTCTATGAAATAATTATTATCTGATTCGAATAATTCAACATTCAACAACCCGCTGACATACAGTTTTGCTTCAGATGAATCCATAGAATAATATATAAATTATCAGTGACCCTTTTCTCATTTATAATAACTTAAACATTTCAGGTCCGTGCAGCACTAGTTCAAGTGATACGGAGCTCTGTGATGAATCAGATTCCAGCTCTGATGAAGAAGATGACGATAAGAAACAAGGCAACAGCGTTAGAAACGGTCAATTCCTCGACGACAATCTACCCCAAAAAAGTGATACAGCTCTTATGAAAAACGACAATATTTCCACATCCCCAATCGTTGAATCTCCTAGTGAAAATAATAAATTAGAAGAAGATAGTAACGTGTCTATCAAAACGTACCCCACCATTAATCTCGATGTTGCTGATGATAATCAGTTGATAAATGTGAAATCAGATTCTGACGATGACAGTTTCGATTTCGAACAGTTTCTTGCCGATCGTGTCAAATTAATCAAAGATAATGATAATGAAGAACTACCTGATGAACGTATGAACTTTGCAAGGCGTAACAGTGAGCGAGCCTTGCAGATTATACAAGAGAATTCGTTGATATTGCACAGAATAATGCAATGTCAATCGCGGTTGTCTCCATCACCTCCACTGCCGCTAGTTATGGATGATGTTTCAGAATGCGAAACAGTAACAGAGCAAGCGTCGCCTATACTAAACAATGAGAAAAAGATAGATAATGAATCAATAGAGAATACAAAGTTACCAGAATATGGCTATAAATATTCCAGTATACTTGAGAAAAGTAAAAGTTTGGATGAACGTTACAATGCACTGATTCTAAATAAGGTTGATATCGATATAATTAAAAAAGAAAATGAAACTGAGTCAAGATTTATAGACAATAATAAATTAGATGATTTTATAAATATTCAACAGTATCTTCTCAGTAATCCTCTGACTTCTACTAGTGACAGCCAAGGGAATGAGAAAGATTCAACTAGTTTAGCTTCGAATGTGGATGGACAAGCTCCAACTGACGCACCAAGAATTGAAGATTTAATTGAATTCCAGCAGTTTCTTGAGTGGAAAGCCCAACAAAAAATATCAAAAGAATCAGATACAAGCAAACCTAATAGAAACAAGTTTCAAACTGATGGCTATAGTATAGAAAACATCACAACTAATAAAAATCATGATATAATAGAAATACCTATACAGACATCTTTATCAATCATAGATGAATTGTCACATGATAATTCTATAGCAGATACCGAACCTCATAAAGATCCTCTAATTGATGCAGGTATTTTCACAGATACGGCAAAACCTGATAACATAACTACCGAAGATTCCATTCACAACCAGAAAACTCTCAAAAACGCGTATATTTCAAAGGAATCTGAAAACTACCCCTCACCCATGATCATAGATGCTAGCCTAACCGATGCGGCAAAATTCAATAGCACAAGTGAATTAGCAACACAAGAAAACTATCAAAATATTTTAATAGCAAATGCTGAACATTTAAGTGAATCAAAGAAAGAAGGTTTCGACATAAACAAATATTTGAAATTGAGTTCACCTATTAAAAATCTCGAGTCAGGTAGTCTTGATATGGATTTTGCAGACTTTGCTAAAAGTAGAATAGAGAGTAAGTTCTCAAGCCCACAAGATAATGAAGATATTAGAGACATCCATGAAAGAAAATTAAAACCAATACGTCTTGACTTTTCAGATGATAGACCTCAGATAGATTCAGACCTCTGTTCTTCTGTTTCAAAAGTCGTAACGAAAAAGGAACCCTCAAAATATGATAAATATGTTCAACAACTGCAGCAAGAAAACAGAGAAATCATTGCAGCTATGTCAAAGTCCTCATCATATACAAGACAGTTTTCTAAAGATTTCCAATCTAGCAAGTCGTCAGAAAAGAAAATTGATTGGGAATGTGACTCGCCGACGGATTATCAAAAAATATCTTATCCCGAAACATCAGATACAACTCAAACTCTACCCTCGATTGTTGATAAACCAATTTCCATTGATAGAATTGCTAATATCCAATCAATGAATAGTTATTCGGAAAAACCGGACACCATTTCGGAAACATCAAGATCTATGGAATGTACTGGCTACTCCTTTTACAGCCTAGGAAAGCAAACGATTCTTGATTGCAATACCTCAAAGAATTTACCGACAGAAGCCTCGAACATTGGAATTGATTTGAAAATTAATTTTCATCTACCTGATCCCGAACAGAGTCCAACGACACCAAAAAGTGGTATAGAAAAAACAAATTCTTTCAGCAGTTTCAGATATTTAGAAGATACTGAGAGAGTACCTTCATTTGATCATGTTGAAGAATCAGAAATCCATGGACATAAGCGTGCGTCATCATCAGGGACTATTTTAGAAAAATATGCTTACAAACATCCGAGCAACAGTAACTTGACTGAGTTAAATACTTCGAGCTCAAATTCATAATAAACATATTTTGGATAATGTATCTTAAGAGATATCTTTAGATCTCCTTTAAAAGGAGAGTATTATTATTCAAGTGATAATTATTGTATCAAATAGGCTATTCAATATTGCCAAAGACTGCAACTTCAAGTGTTATTGAGCAACTGTTACTATTCTTCATATAACTAGTGTATTAATAAATTGTATTCATCTAAGAAGATCTTGCCAATATTCTTATATAATAATTCGGGCTATAAAAATTAGAACAGTAATGATTTGATGCTATCGGTCTATATGTAATACGAGATGTAATAGGAAAACCACTGAAATTAATTTCCGATTCATCTTCAGTAGAGAAATGTTGTAGTAGGTATTTGAAAGCATAGCAATTTGCATCGAGATATCAAAGAGAAGTAAGTTTTCAGGTGTGTTTTTATATCTACAGTTCATTTAAGTTACCAGTTGTATTAAATCACAGACATAAATTTCCAACGTTGTCAATCAGCTGATGTAATCACATTACTCATTTAAATAGACTATATTGAAATCTAACCAATCTTGAAACACTGAAAATATTATACCTCCACTAACTTTTCTATAAAAACACAGTGATTCACGATCACGATACCAAGACGTTTTAGGAAAACGGCCCAAAAAATCTTTCTGAAAATGTTTTACTCTAATGATTCCTACTGGCCTGTAGACTTAAAATATTTTCAATTCTTCAAAGTAACTGCTTATATAAAAAAGAATTAAAGGAAGCCCATGACTTCGTCCATGAAAAAACACTCCTTGCAAGACCCAATATTTAAGAAAAATCAAAAATTATGGTACCCCCACAGGTCAACAATGGAGTTTATAAGCCGACATGTGTTTTGCTTGGAAACATGGCAATAGGTCACTGCTAGCAGTGCCAACTTGGTTAGCGAAACACATGTCAGATAAAAAAGTTGTATATATATTTTTCGCCTTTCACACGTTAATGAGTCTTCCGTCAAAATTGGTTCAGCCGTATCAGAGATTAACTCGGCCAAACAAACAAACAAAAATTTAAATAATGGTTGTTTCGGTCATGTTGTTCAATAAACTGACAGACATTTCAGTTTTATTTATATAGTGATATAAAAAGGTGATTATGGACAATCTATCATCGGTTAAATCTGTTTTTTCATGGTAGATGGATAATATTGGATATCTGACAGTAGTTTTCAATATTTCTCAGTAAAGATTGTCTATATTGTGAAAAATAAACGAAAAGCATTCGATTTAGTTTGTCGCGTCAACATCATTCTCATTCTCAAAGAGTTTTAAAATGGATAGCGTCTTATCTTAGAGTTCGTACGCTAGTTGTGTACACTGAGAACACTGTCTCTTCCTTTCGACCACTTAATGAGGGAGTTCCTCAAGGTTATATCCTCGGTCCGTTCTTATTTTTACTTTTTGTTGGCGACATCGCGGTCAGGCTCAAACCTGATAAATATACATAATTGCTATATAGGTAGGGAAGCTTTGATGAGCAACATCTTACTCTTCAGAAGCTCTGTACGAATGCAAATCGAGAGGCTAACTGGGCTGTAACAAACAAACTCAAATATGAATGTCAGCAAGACTAAAGTCATTGTTTTCAATCCCTTAATTGCATCAACAGATTCAATGAACTTGGCATTGATTCTCATAGCATTCAAGGCTCTAACGTATCCATCATTTCGTTAATTTGCAGTCTCAGTATTGTACGAGGATCTAAATTGGATGGGAAGGACCATGTCCTCTATATCTACGAAAATGTTAATTCACTCATGTACCGGCTAGATCATTTCAAAAGCAGCACAAACTTTATGCTTAGAAATGATCTGATAATGTCACTTCTCTTCCCTCTGGTCGATTATTGCGCCCTAGTGTATTGTGACACCTGATCGTGTAAATTCTCACAAAAATCGCTCTTATGCCGTAAAAAGTATATTAACAGGTTTTCAGGGAATGAATCTGGAGCAAACGATTTGATCACCAAGCCAATTCACAGATACCTACGACGAAAATGCTAAAAATGATCTACATGTACAAAAAGTTTTTATTTTATTTTAAAAACCTCTCTATTGACTTCCAATAGCAGCAAACGATGAAAATATTTTCAGTCAAACCAGTACCTACGTATTATCTGAATAAAATAATTTTTGAGCAATCCCATGGACCGTTCTCCTCAAAGGTCTTAATTACCATCGACCTTAAATCACCCTGTGTATATTTATTTCGATATAGAATACAAGGATTGAATCGAGGTTTCCCAAAGAGCTCAGATACCTATTAGAATCTCCTCGCTTATTTTGCCTAACTTCATTTAATAAAGTTTCTCTACTAGGAACTCATCTTAATATAAGACAGTAGTAGTATCTAACTCAAAACTTGAAAATTATGGCCGTCCGTAGCAGGTGCAATTTTGTCAGAATTGAAACGCACTGAATTTAAAATGTAGTCTGAAAAATCTTCTAAAATTGTTTTGAATATTACAATAGATTAAGTACTTCTGTTTTAGCGCTAAATTAAATATGTTTAAAATAAAATTTAAATGACTTTAATAATTTCTATTTGTTGTGAATTGGAAATAAAACTCTTCATTTACTCTCGTAGCCACTTCGAACAAAGATTATTCTATAATCTTTGCATCGAGTAGAAAATTTTCTATTTTTACCTTAACTAGTCTTTAAAATAGCTAATTCATAATTTCAATATTTGATCTTTTTATGTAGTATAAAACAAACAAATATTCTTATGAAATCTCAAGAGGTATAAATAGGTATTTTAAAGAAAATATATTTGATATCTCCTAAGAATCTGATTACAAAATATACATTCACTTTCGATTGGTAAGAATACCTCCATACATTTTAGAAGATGAATACAATAGCTTCTCAACTTACTAAAATACATGTAATAACTATTTTATGTACTTAAATTAAGCCAAATGCTTTTTCATTTATTTAATCTGGATAGCCTTATAGCAATAGAATTTTAAATAGCATCTTAATTTGAAAATATTATGTAGATATAAGATTTTTAGATGAATCTCAAAAAGTTAAATGGTTGTTTTTACATATCGCTCTATTAAAAGGAAGTAAAGATTTTTTAATTAATTAGTTAAATGGTTGTTTTTCAATATCGGTATATTAAAAGGAAGTAAAGATTTTTTAATTTAAATATACCTAACTATATTTTTATGTTTTGAAAAATATTTTATATCGTGCCTTTTGCTGATAGACTTCCTATCCAGATTGAATTTATACTATAAATATAAACAATACCAATATTGAATATGTTAAGCCATATATCAAAATGTTATAGAAAATTAAACTGTTTGCCTTAGTGAAATATGCTAAAGTCCAGTTACTTATAGAGCCAATACAGTTACAGAATTGTTTACAGAGTAAAAGAAAAACATGTATAATCTAGGATCAATTTATTTAATTTAAAAGGATGTTTTGCTTGTCTGATTTCTGTTGACAAATATGTATATATATTGATAAGTCAAACGAGATGATAGAGTAAATATAGATTCTTATTTGACAAATGATTTATCATAGTTAAATAACATTAGAAGATTAAATTACAATGGGGTGGGTTTTAACGAATCTTTTATTTCATGATTTCAAAAAAAATCTTAGATTTCGTTCAATTTTATAATTATATAACTTTGTATAATTAAACATAAAAGAAGATGGGGAAATAATTATGCATTTTTTTATACCCAATAATTAAGAGATTCACTGTTTCCATGATTTAGAGAATGTTCAGTAGATAAAATTTATACCTATCTAAAGAAAATAATTTCTCACAAATATCAGTTCCTACGGAATTTATTACCGAATCATTGATAAATACAAAATAATATTTATTTTCTAACTATTTACAAAGAAGTTGTTCAAAAGATGAATTATGAGTTATAGGTAGATAGAAGACTCTTGGCATCAACTCATAGACACAAAAATATGGCATTTGAATTTTTATCAAATTTTTTTTCATTACAAATAAGGCAGTTATGTTTAGGATTTCATTATATTTCAGTGTTTTGTCTTAAAATTAGTCTTTTTATTCAAGTACTATCATTACGACATTCGGTTTTCAGATATAACAAAAATTGGTTTCTATTCGGAGATATGATTTCTGTACTGTACATGTTTATTTTTAATAACAATCATTACCCATAGAACTATTGTTTAACATATTTAAACTGACCTATCAGTGAGCGGGAAGACATCTATATGGAAACGGAAATACATTGCCAGTCATGGACATGCTACAACGTCCGTGTCATTTCCGCAATTGCTGCAAACCATTGAATGCCCCTGTTATATTCTTTTCGTAACTAATTTTTTTTTTCGATTAGTAATCCGCCATCCAAATTATCTAATATGACTCATGCAATTCGATTTGTTCAATTATGAAAATTTAAATAAAGATATAAAATGATATTTTTTTAGCATTGAAGCTGACATGCAAATACCTTGTATAACAAGAAATCTTCAAGCTTAATATCCTTAACTTACGTCCCAGTAAAAGAACCTGCTCGAGACTAGCAGCCGCTATTCCATATTACTATATTTCCTGAAAATATGAATAAAATTTATTTTCGGGTCCCCATCTATACTTCAATGTGTGTCTCGAACCTACCCGAACTCATGACATCGAGTAGTTTCGACAGAGACCGAAATAGCGTTGATCAACCACATTCACAATTAAACGTGTGTTTATTGATGTGATCAACTACATTTATATATCAACGTGAGATAGATCATGAGATAAAGATGATAAATTTTCTTCCTCGTTCAACAACAACCATAAATGTTGTGATAAATAAGGATAAATGCATCTCAAAACATGTTCTGTTTCTATTCGAATATATTTAAATTTTTCACATGGTATTTCTACTCTATTGTATTAAGTATATCTCCAAATCTCAGAATCGTTGAAGCATGTATGGGCCTCAGCGGACATCTCTCTACTTAAACTAGCGAACATACTACTCTGAAGTTGCAATGGAACATCTATCTTGTGAGAGTCTACGAGTAAATAATTTGGAAAACTGATGTCAAACCCTCGATAAAATTTAATAAATGTGCCAGGTTAAATAGTTTATGAAAATTTTGTAGTGAATAATTGAACACTGATATATTTCCTTATAAATTGTTATTCGAAAATATACTGTTAATTGATGGAGTTGTTTCTTTTCTGATTATCTCCCATTTAAATAGGTAGTTCCTTGCCAATTGATGAAATAAAATGAATATTAATAAGAACAGAATGCCAATCAGTTGACATATTTGGAACGTGTTGAATCAAACCTAATCTTCATATTAGGAGAGAATTAGGTAACACCGGGTACAAAAGTAACAATTTAAACTTTTTCTATGATTTCTGGCTACCAATAATATTTTTTGATTTTTCATAAAATGAATATAACCCTATGAAACTTTTGTCTATATTCTAGAGAAGTACATTATAGTGTTGTCTAATATATCTTAATTTCGTCCCCAGTGTCAGAATGAAAGTAACACCGTAGGGTCGAAAGTAACATCTGTATTGTTGAATTATTTATTGAAAAAAGAAATAACAAAATTACGAAAAGTTCTTTCTATTAAATAAAAATATATAATAACTTCTTATATAGCATAATAGTTCACTCTTAGCCCTTAGGTGGTGATTCATTGAGATTATTGTTCTTATTCGGACTCGCAATTATGCCAAACGTAGTATAAATCATCTTTGGTGCACAAAGCATGAGACCATCATTTGCAATCAATACAATGTAAGTACCCATATTTCCTTTGGTAAGATATTGCTAAATTACTCTAAGCAGACGAGGCAGAAACAATCTTCATGTTGTTGTTGGAGTGTTTGTTGCTGATTGATTCTTCTTTCCTTTGCTTTCGGGGGGGGAGGGGTCGTTTTCACTAACTTGATCTCATCGCTTTATTTCTTTGGTTATATTCTTTTGCCATCGCATTTTTTTCAACAGCTTATTAGCATCGTTCATTTTTACGTTGGATGTAGCCCAAAGAGTTGGTGATTTGGGATTATTATATCTTATCGAATGATCGCTAAGATTATTTCTTCCTGGTTCTGGAGGATTAACCCATTTCATCACCTGATGAACTTCTACAGAAGATGCTGCGAAGTCAATGGCGGTAAAGATAGTCTTATTGAACGGACTTATTCCAGTGCAGGAAAAACCTGCGGTAGTATTTCTATTTATCAGGGCAAGAGGAAATGCTTTTCCAGCATTTCCAACACCAGCAAACCCAATATGACCTTCACGTATCATGTGGTCTTGATATCGTTTGAAGGGGAATACAAAAAATGGAGGTATGTGCCGTCCTTGAGCATTGATAGCAAAAGAAACTGTTCCTAACCTCCCACGTTCAGCAGAATTTACCGCATCTACTTATTTAATTCCTCTCTGGGCTATTATTTTATTTGGTCTTTGGACTGTCGTTACCCCTGTCTCATCCATATTTCATATATTTTTTGCTCGAACTTATACCTAACCATGACTTCTGACAGATTATTTAAAAAAATATCTACATTATGTTCTTTAAAACTTGAGGCGTGTGACAAACTTGTTGCTTGTGGGCGTCTCAGAGACTGGATTGTGTGTCGCTTCGAAAATCCATCTAATCATCCCTTGTCCACCATATGATTTTTATTCCACTTCTCTGGAAATTTCTTGTTATGTTGAGTTTGCTAATTCATAAGCCAACTTTCGGACTTAAGGACCAACTCGAAGTATACCTTAGAGCACTGAATTATATAGTCCCGTAAAACCATTTTTTCTTCTGGAGTCAAAACTCGGTTAACCCAAGGGTATCAAACTTTTACATTGGTATTCCCTGTTTTACATTTTTGTTTGAACATGTATAATGTCACATGGAATACAGTAAGAAAATAAGAATTTGCATACTGAAATTATAATTCAACGGGGGCGAAAGTAACAATGTACTTTTGTCCTCGTTGCGTTATGTTACCTTTGTAGCCGTCCATATTTTTGTTGTTATTTACGTGTCTGCCTCAAAAATTAATGTTCTGGATGAAAATCATTTAGCATGCATGCTACAAACAATAAAATTAAAATCTTCTGGGCAAAAGTTTCATCGATATCATCAACTTAATACTAAATGAATAAACATCAAAAAATTTACTTTTCGTGTGTGAAAACACTTTGCTTCCACTAACACAACATAACAGTTCTCGGATGCAGCAACTGACAGCAAGCGTGGGGCATCGCAACCCGACATTCCCCGGACGCGCTCGCTAACTTGTGGCTATTCTACTTATGGCCCGATCTGACCAACATCAGACGCAACTCGCCTGCGGCAATCCTGAGATATCTGGACCAGGTTGTCGGCATACTCGTGGAACCGTAGGTTTGAGGAGCAAAGGGGAGAGGCACAATGGGCCGACTTGGCCTTGCTTTGGCTTTGCACCCCAGCCTCAAATAATAATAATAAAAAAATACTAATATTCTACTTATAGCGACAATAAGACTTGCGTTGCTAAGGAAACCTTTAAAGTAATCAGATATTTGTCAATTAAATTCTATTTTTCTCGGACTTCACCGGAAGCAGCAAAAGTAGCGTCACAAAAATGATTGCCAGTTAAATCGCTATATTTATGGTTATTTGGGGATTTAGAGTGGTGGGGGAAACGTCAATGTTCACGGTATTTACAGTTACGGTTATTTCGATATTGGGGACTTTGACTTGACAGATAGATAGATCTTTTGCGACCATCTTCATTTCGAAGGCTAGCATCTTTCAGAAATTACATCTAAGCTATTTTATTCTAATTTTCTTTTCCCTGGAAAAATCATCCTTGGTATTAAATAATCTATTCATGAAAAAAAAATTTTTAGGTAGGTACTACTTGAGGAGGGAGCAATTGATGAAGACGGTCCAGAAGACGATTTATGTGTTTAATCAACTGCTCTTCTACATTTGAAGTCGTTTTCTCGGAAACCACAGGCCTCAATTATTATTTATAAATTTAATCTAATGACAATTGTCCCTGATGAGATGACAACAAGCCGACGCCAATAAACTAACTTCTTGAGTATTTGGAGATTCGACGATTTTGACGTCTCTAGCTATGGTCACGTGACCATTTTAGCCATTAAAGTGAATCTCCAAATACCCAAATCTCCAGCGTTCAAAAGGCACCTTTATTTGTTTACGTTTTTATGTATATGTCAAATCTGCCAACGTTACAATATGGCGGCGGATTATGACGTCTTTGAGCCTGGCCAGGCTAATGGTATGTATTTCGGAACAAAATCTTTATATTTTATATTTATATGACAGCCAATATGATAATTCGTTATTTTTAACCATAAAAATATAATATAATATATATAAAATATATATAATATATATAAAAATATATTTTTATATTGACCAATAGCCATGCTAGCTATCTGCTCTTCTGGTCTTTCTACTCTACCAAAGAGCTATTTCACAGTCAGTACCGAGTCCTACTATCATCAACAAAGGCCAGCAATAATCTTGGGCCATCCCGACGAAGATTTTCAGCGCTTACTTCAGCGATTCTTATTACTTTCCCAAGAGCAATATTGCAACAATGGAGATATTGTTTCTCCCTGCTCCGTCCGTTATTTACCTCAAGTCGGAAAGTATATCACTGATTCGTAATCTACTTTGGGAACCGTTTACATATATCTTGGTTAAATTTATGAGTTCCTTTGGAATTCCCATTTCCGCCATTGCATCCCAAAGTATAACCCGCGATATGCTGTCGTATGCTTTTCTGCACAAAAAGATGATGGACATCACGGTTGAAGTCTCAGAATCTTTTTAGAATTTGTCTCAGGCCTCCTCGGAATTCGCACTGGTAGTCTCCAACACTTTCTTCTGCAAATGGTTTTAGGCGTTCCAGGACTATGTTGGCTAAAATCTTATATGCGGAGCTAATTAGGGAAATTCCTCTGTAATTGGTACATTTCTTCTTATCCCTTTTTTGTATATAGGGACGATTCAATTCATTTGGTATTGATACGCTTTCCCATATCAATAAGATGAGCCTGTGCAGGTGTCTCTCCTCCATTTTTGACACATTTAGAGAGAATCATATCATTTCCAGGTGCTGCATTGTTTTTTAGCTTATTCATGGCCTTTATCACCTCTTCGTATGTAGGATCATCTATGTGCGGTTCGGTTGAATGGTATATTGAAGGGCTATGTTCATTGTCAATACTAATGTTTAGAAGTGCGTCAAAATACTGTTTTCATTCTCTAAGCTATTCAATTTGTCGGATGTAAAGTTGTCGTCCTTCTTCCTGATCATTGTTTCACCCCTTAGCCGTTGCTGCGTTTTTTACAGCCTCCTTGGTACATGTCCAAGAAAAATGCAATTCTTCTAGTTCTTCAGCTGTTTCCAGTCTATTGTTTATATGGTTCTGGTATGCTTGTTTATGAATAGGTTCTAGTAGTCTTTCAATATGCCATTTTATTGTTGAAGTGGTAATTCCTTTTCTTCTACTCGATATTCGCTCCATAAGTTTAGCACGCTTCAAAAAATAGTCAGTATCTCCATGTATCCCTCTATAGTTTCTTACGTCCATGATATTGTTCCCGTGTCTAGCACTGATCAAAATGTAGTCAATCTGGTTTCTTGTAATGCCGCCATTTGGCACCCATGTTTGTTTATGTATAATCTTATGATCAAACTGAGTAGATTTTACCATCATTGGTATCAATGGCTGCTGCTAGGCCACCTAGTCTCAAACCATTATCGTTTGAAATGTCATGGAGGCTGTAATTGCCGATATGTGATTTCAGGAAATTTTCCTTACAGATCTTCGCGTGGAAGTCACCACATAGTACTAGTCGGACCTGTTTTGGGATGTTTGCAATTACTCCTTCCAACTTATTATAGAAAGCATTTTTTTGTCGTCATCATACGATTCAGTTCGTACATACGCATTCTCTTACTGGTTGAAATGCTGTAAGAGAATCCACGAGACGATCCGCCACTACAAACCCCGTACCGAACTCATGCCTGTTTTGTTGGCTGCGGCTGAAGTAGACCATCGATCTACTAATTCTTACGCTTCCAGATTCGAGCTACCTTACTTCCTGTATAGCTGTAATGTCCATTTTGCTTTATTCCAGTTGTTCTAGGCATTAGCGGAAAAACTTGTTTCGCTCAAAACTGCAGCATCGGTTCCAACCATCCAACAAACAATTCAACGATTCATTTCTAAATTATTAACGTATTCAAAGATAGAAAAGTAACCACAGTGGAAAAATCGGAGCGGTATAGTTTGATATTTGGGTCGAAGAAAGATAAAATGATCTCTCTAATAAATGTAGTTGAAAATAATTCAAATTCAGGAAAATCCATTTGACAAATATACGTCATCCTCACGCAAAATAGTGCGTATATTAAGTAGGTATCAAAGAAGGTAAGGATGTTTTACTGGTTAAAGGCAATATGTCACGATAATATAAAGCTCTATATAGTCAAATGAGATCACCAAAGTTGCATACTAAAGGCCTTCCCTGTCATATAATAATCAGCTATCAACGTGAGCGAGAATGGCTTGATGATTTAACGTATGGTGATAGTTTGAAAATAGTAGATTAAACCACGAGTCAATAATGACAGTAGTAGCATAATCTACTTTATTTACTTCTAATATATAATTTCTGGAGGTGTACAACTGAAAGAATCTTCTGACCTTACACTTTTGAGCTTGATTATATTATTTTCATAGTATTATTTAATTTGAAAAAATGTGATTGGCGTGCAAGAGGGAATAATGACTATTAATCCCCAATCATTATTCCCTAAGGGAATAATATATAGTATTATATTGCTAAAACCACAAGTATAATACTTACATTATATATTATTCGTAAATAAAATATGTCATTGATTATATCCTTCAAATTTCACATACCGTTGAGCAACCAGACAGCAACCGGTAAACCTAACTTACTGCGTCGTAGAAATAGATGTGATAAGCAATCGACAATATCCAGTCGTACAAAACCGATCATGGCAAGTGGGACAATTCAATTCCAAGCTGATAGACAAGAATGTGTAAAAAGAAGTTTGTTAACTCATAGAGTGAGGGTGGGCTCGAAACCGTTGTCCGCTACTGCTGTTCCAGACGAAGCGCCAGCAACGTATCACAAATTTTTATTTCATAAGTCCTTCTTGTTTCATTCGGTTAATGGAAAACTTTGAACCTATTGGTCCATTATTAGTTGAATGTGAAGTATTCACAATGCTTATCATAATACAGTCAATCGTTTATTCCCAGATAGTTGATGGCTCTTGGCCTATTTGCTATGGCACTGCTTCAGTTTCGCTATATATTTTTTTTATGGCATTGTTATTTTGTTTGCTCACAGTTATTTCAGCTGTTGATCGCCCCACTAGCCGAATATCCTGTCAGATATGTTTTCAAATCAAATCACGCGCGCCTTTCCGTTCTATAGCATGCGCAGAGAAATAAAAAATGAACTTGTTTGGTCAAGGCAACACATTTTGGACTATTCAACTTTACCCTCTCACTAGGAATATTATATCTTCTTTCCCCTTCCATAAATCCTTGATTACAGATTATTTACACAACTGCAGCAATTTATCTCTTTTGATGAGCTTTGAAAAGGAGAAATACTAAACGATTCAAACACGAACTGAAATTGGCAATTGATGAACACTAAGAGAATTATCATTTATCATTTCCAAATGTTATTAAGATCTGCAAAGTTAAAAAAAAATTCTATGTACTTTCCTATATTTAGGTATTTTAAATGTTTGTTAAATATTTCAGCTCCAAATAGTGGTAAGAGATCATAGAATTTCAGAGGATTTAATCAAAGCGCATGCGTAGACATTTTCCCATATTCACATGAAATAATACGAAATAGTTTTTTTTGATCGCTTGATGTAAGACAGGATTGAATATTATAATTTTTTATAAGAAATAATAATATTTATGAAAAAAAAAGATTTTTCTAGGTACATGTACATGATTTATACTACAAAGTCCTTTTATTTAATCTGATATACCTTAATATAAATGTACGGAACCCTTGTGGTACGAGTTCTACTCGTATCTAGCAAATTCTTTTCCTGAGAAATTTGTCCCTCTATGAGTTAAAAAACAACTTGTTCTTTGAAGTTCATGCTAATTGCACAATGACGATGATGTTCACTAGACTTATCTTTAGGATTCGGAAATATCTAGGTATACTAATATGGGAATGCAGCATCGCCCCAAACAGGCTAGGTAAAATACACCGGTTCTTAAACTTTGGTTCTTCGTGCCCCCTGTTTTAGTTCGAAAAATTTTGCCATCGTATTGTTCAAGATTACAAATGATGCTATTACTAAAACGAATTTGCAATGGAAAAATTGTGTGTCTGGTAGACACAATAGTTTGCAAGCACTAATAAAAAAGGAATGTTCAAAAATTATCTGGACGCACTGCATGATACATCGGAAAGCGTTAGTACTAAAACCGCCAACTCCTAGACTAAACATATTTATGATGGTGGTCATTGAAGTAGTTAACTTCATAAAAAACGGACCACTAAAATAAAGGATGTTCTCTGTGAAGATCCTGGAGCTGAGTATCAATCAAATCTTTGCTATTCTATTCCTCATCCAGATGGTTTTCACGGGGTAAGGCGGTTAACCGTGATTTGAACTAAGAAAGGAGATAGTGATATTTTTGATTATTTTTATTGAAGCTTTCTCATTAAGTACATATTTTTGAAAAACATCTGTCTTCAGCTGCAAGGAAAAGACGTAAATAAATTTGATTTGAGTGGAAAGATTGACTCTTTTTGTAAGAAAATGCAGTTATGGCTTAACAAAGTGAAAGAAAACAGTTTTGAAATGTTTCCCGCGTTGTGTGATTTTGTGCAAGATTCCACATTGGAAAATAGGTAATCACATAACTTTGATGCTAAAAACCTAACCTAGTAACAGTTATATATATATATATATATATATATATATATATATATATATATTTGAACTTAATGTTTTTTGGACTAACTTATAGACATATAACAACATGCCGTTGAAATTTTTTCGAAATTCAAAAGTGTGAACGATCGCAATAGGTATATTTCTATAAGAAATTTACCTAAAAAGCGCCTTTTGAAACCTATTATCTTTGTGAAATTGGATAAATACAGAGTGGTCATCTCTAATATGGAGCCAAATCTAGAGAATTTAAAAAGTTCATGTTAGCCATTAGTCCTTGGTATAATTCTTTGTCATTGTTAAATAAAATGTCAATAAAGATTAAATTTAGCATTTTATCATTATCATTTTATTTTCAATCTGTAGTGTGCACCCTAATTACGTGAATGCGCGTACCTTAGGCGGCGCGCCCCAGAGTTTGAGAAAGGCTGATTTAATAGTAGGTAGCAAAATACCAACTCAAGCCTGGGTTCCATAGCACCAGGAAATTGAAGAAATGGAAAGAACGACAAACTAGTCAAGTTTGAAGCATAGCAGGTCATGACAGATCCAGAGCCTTCCCGTAGAATTTCTAAATGCCTAATCAAGGGGCAATAGGGGCATATCCAACATCGGATAAATAATACGGAGCAGTCCTGGCAGCACGAACCACCAAGACAGAGTATAGAGTAAATTATTCTTAAAGAGCCCTTCGTTCAAGATGTCAGGCGACTAGTGATGCGCAAAGCAAGACCAAGACCAAGACCGATATGGTCTTGGTATTGGTCTTGGTCTTGCACCCTTGGTATTGGTCTTGGTCTTGCATCAAATCTTTAGTCTTGGTCTTGGGTGTTGGTCTTGCATATACGGTCTTGGTATTGGTCTTGGTCTTGCTGCAAGACTTGCAAGACTTTGCAAGACTCTTGCCAAAATTTTGATCTTTTTATAAGTGTGAAAAGTTGTTGCGATTCTAAACCGTAATTGCTTAATCCAAATGAAGAAGAACCCTGCATATGTATGGGAAGTATGTAATTCATAATCTTATAAGATTGCCTATAATTATATTATCATTCGAAATGGATAAATATCGACCGTATAAAAAAATTGTCATTGTCCAGAACAAACACGCCTAGTAATGTAGAATAAGTAATGAGAATAAAACTAGGTGCCTAGAATTAAGTTAGGGCAAGTGAGATGCGTAAAAGTTTATAAATTAATAATCACCATTCACAAATGAGAATCGTATCTTACTAGCGCGACTTAGTCCGCTTGTGTTTTCTTGGTATCATCCGTCCCAACTGAGCACTCATTTAACTAGATACTTCTACTTCATACTTATATTTCTGTATTTTCTTTAATAAAATAGAAAGAAACTCTAAAAGCGATCAAAAGTATTTCTGATAAAACTAACTTCTATTTTTGTAGAAAGCTTTTTCCAAAAAATGAAAATTAAAAACAGTTAGAGATTTAATGCGCGCATTTATAAAACTAGGTATCTATGATTATCTCAGTTGAGTTAGTTAATGAGCATGATCGAATAAATAGTTTCAAAATAAGGACAATATAAAATTTCAAATATCTCCAAAAGTGGCCACTGGATAAATGTCATCAAAAAAATCAGATTTATAGATGATTTTTAACGTTTGCTTAAAACATTCTGCGCGATAGAAGAAATAATAAAAATAAAAAACCGTGTAGTTTACCTTCCCCTGGCTAGGAACTGTCGGGATTCTTTGAAAACAGCTTGGTAAGTGAAATCCTAGAAGGGTTGAAATTACGGTATAGGTATAGGGTATTTAAGAATTTTTTGAAATCCGGAAATCCTAGAAGGGTAAAATGAACTCGCTTTTCACCCAACAACTTTTAATTCAATATTTTTAGAATATGTAAAATAAAGGGAGTTCAAAGATTAAATTAATTAGGTTATTTATTAGCGTTTCTTATCTAATCATTGAGTAAAATAATATGTTTCCTACCAATTTGGTGTTTGGTTACGGAAATGCAAGAGTCTTGCAAGTCTCGCAAGTCTTGCAGCAAGACCAAGACCAAGACCAGGTTAGTCTTGGTATTGGTCTTGCATCCCAGTATTGGTCTTGGTCTTGTGTCTTGGTCTTGCATAGACGGTCTTGGTCTCGGTCTTGGTCTTGCAAAATTGCACTGTAGGCTTAGTAAGTATAATATTTTGCCAGTGCGAAAGCCTGATAGGGTTATAGGGTTGCGGGTTCACCTATTGAAGTAAGAAAAACAAAAGGCCGCGAACTATGCGAAGGAGTCTGAATCTAGGCAAATATGCTTGATAAGCAATATTTAACTAGCTCCATTTAAAAGAAGAGCCGCAATAGATCCGAGAAGGTCGCAGTAGTAATTTTAAAGCATAAGAAATAACCTTTTAAGGTATCATGTGTTCGCCACCCATAAAAAATAAAATAACAAAATTCGACTGTTTTTAGTTTCCATTGTAGAATTACTAATTTATCTTCAAGTAATAAGTATTTACATTGAGATATGAAAGTACAGACACTTCAACTATTACTTCTACTATTTTTTTCACAACTCAACACTCATAAGGAATAGAATTAAAGATACATAATATCACTAGTATTTAGCCCTGTAATTATATTAAGTAATATTTTATCAAGTGATTACAACAAATAAATAAACTAACCACGATAAATACGTAGATATCCCTTACTCACATTTATACGTTATCTATGAAAACGTAATGACCTCTACCCTATAAAAGATTTGTCCACAGCTTCTACACATGATTTAAGCAGTCTCAAATCAACTATCTAACTGTAACGATCAATTCATTTAGTATTCAAAAATGTATAAAATTTTAATGCGAAAGCCAATTTCTATCACGAGAACAATAAAAAATTTAAGACAGTTTAGTGCTACAGTTCGACCCGAAGGTCCATTATTTCCGGCTAAAGATGAATTTCCCAGTCGTCATATTGGGCCTAGAGAAAGTGATATTATCACTATGTTGGATACATTGGGATTCAGGGTACGTTATTTTACACTAGTAAGAAAAAAGTGGTATCTCAAAATTTTCATTTCAATTTTCACTTGTTTGCAGAGTTTAGATGAATTGACTAAGAAAGCAGTTCCATCAAAAATCAGTTTAAACAGAGATTTGGATATTGAGGAGCCAGTTAGTGAGTATTATTTCATTTTTGATATTTTTTATAACATTTAAAAAGATAAAGTATTCACAAAAAACTGCAAAATTTATATGCATATATATTTTCTAACCAAAAAATCATTTTTGAATCGCAACAACAGCTCCATGATTATATGAATATCTAAATCTTGCAAGATATAAGAAAAATAATAGTGCGCTGCTATATGACGCAACCAAATACATTTTCCCGCTGCCGGGAATGTAAATAATTCATTCATGCTTATATAAAAAATATGGAAATGAAAAATAATACACGAATGATATTTTCCATTTTCATATTTTTATAGACGACGGAATGAAAATACTGTCATTTACAATCCTAGGAAAATAAAGAGAGTAATTTGTCAATTTCATGTTTTGTATCTAAGCATGTATGAATCGGCAACTGACAAGCCTCAACTTTTCACTTGCCTTGAATGTTAACATGTCTTTACATTCCTTGTTACTTAAATAACTATTAGAATACATTATTTTTGTAATACAACCTTTTGAAGTTGGACTGAAACTGCGGAAAGCTGAAAAGGTATTATTTCCTATAAAACTACATTTCATTTTTATTCTTTCAAAAATGTTATCTCCAAAGTAATTTGTAGTTTCTTAAGATCTTTGAAAAATATATTAATATGAAGCTTTGCAAAATCGCACCAACTCCTCAGTTATTCTGTAAAACCAAAAAGCCCTTTAATATGAAAAGCATAAGAAATGTGATGGAAAGTTTTTTTGCAAATACATATATTTTTTAGACTATAGACACCTGGTAATAAACTACAGCTCCATCACTTTTAACATATCGTGAGAATATTAAATCTTACACCGTTAGAAAAATAAATAAATTAGAATCGTATCAATACATATGGAACAAACAATGTCATTTTTGAAAGATGTAAATTTAATAGTCGACAGAGGTTTTGTCAAGATGTCTGCATTGTTTTTATCAATATGACAATAAGCAATTCTTAAGCATCCCTTCTTATACTCATATTTTATCAGCTGATATTTAACATCAATATAAGTACATTTTCTTGATAACTGTCCTGCTTGCACCATTTTTATATAACGTTGGTTGTCAAGATGAAGGTTAACTTTGATTTTTGTAGAAATCAATTCTTCTAAAAAGGAAAACACTGAGCTGCCACAACGATTGTAGATTGTGCTATCATAGTTTGTTTTCGAGAGCACCAAGCAATAGTCCATTTGCATGGAACCTAATGAAGCTAGTGGTACTCTTCTTAGTTTCCTTATCCCCTCCATAATCAGTATCACAATGAACCTCCAGCGTATAATTTCTTTCTTGCATTTGAAACCTTGAAAACACATTGATCTGTTCGAAATTGTTTCAGCCCTTCACTCTTGAGAAAGTTTGTCAAACGTCAGAACAATTGTTGGGGAGCTTGCTTAAGACCATATGATGTTTTTTTAGTTTGCATATTTTACCAGAAGCGTTGAAATCTTGAGGCAATTTCATATAAATTTCTTCATTCAAATCTTCATACAAGAAAGCTGACTTAATATATCAAATGTACAAATTTTTAAATCTTCAGAGGCAGCAATTGCCAACAATGCTCTCAAGGAATTTGTTTGAACAACTGAGCTATACAGATCTTCATAATCCAAACCCATTTTTTGCTGACAGCCTCTTGCTACAAGTCTGGCTTGAAAACGACCATCATCTTTTATTTTGTACACCCATCATCTAGTAAGAATTTCTTTTCCTTTAGCTTCTTTCTCATCTACAAGTTCCAAAGTCTTGTTCTTTATAAGAGAGTCTTTTTCTTCTTGCATTGCTTCAATCCATTTATTTTCGTCTGGACTGGAGCACGCATCTGAATCTATTTGGCATTTTTATTTCTCTTCGTAGTCTTTGATTCTATCCATTTATCTCCATCATCGGAAGATTCATATTCAGAGATGGCAATATTTTTAATATTATTTTCATACATATTCTCATTTTTTTAAATATTCTTCATTGTTTTCATGATTTTTTTCAACATCCAAATGTAACTATCACCAAACCAAAGATTTCTCTAAAATGAACCGTGACGTGGCTAATTAATAATCTATAGATCAAATTTGAAACTGAAGTTTTTAATTCTGATAATGTAGATTTCTTATCCTTTACAGGAAGAAATCCATACGAAGATTTGATTTTGTTCTAATTATCAACAAAATTATCGATAAGCTATGTTAATATACCGCATGCATTTATTTTGAAAAAGTCGTCTTTCTATATTTATTTATTACAACTTTTCATTTTCAATTCGTTTTTCAAAAGTATTCACAATTTACATATTTCCAGCGATATCTACTAATCCATTGATTTATTGATCCGAGGTCAATAATTAGTTGTTTATTATTCATTCGCAGGGGGTCCATGCAACAAATATCTCATTAAATTATGTTTTTTCTTTGATAAGAATATCAAAAATAAAAATTATTTACTCGTGAAACATCACACACATTGAAATATCAGTTACAGACGTTTATATTCAATTGAAATAATTATTATTGTATTTACTGACAGTCAAAACATATATCATCGCCATTGTCTGTTTCAAACAAGAATTATCTATAAATGATCACAATTCGCAACTATTGAATAATTCTCATACATATTTTATTATCTAATTCAAGGTGAATATGAACTAATAAATCGTATCAGGATAATAGCAGAAAGGAATAAAATATGGCGTTCTTATATCGGTATGGGATATCACAACTGTTGCGTTCCACATACGATAATGAGAAACATTTTCGAGAATCCTGGATGGACAACACAATACACGCCATATCAACCAGAGGTAAGATATTCCTCTTGAATTTTTTAATTTTAGTATTTTCTACTAACTAAAGACATGACCTACAAACAATCTGAAAATGGTGACATACTAATGTTACTGGGGGACATACGTCTAAAATATTTTCATGTTTGTTGCATTCCGATTATACCGGAGGTAGATTTTCTTGTAGAAGATGATCTATTTTATCAGTATTCTTATCATGTTTTGATAGTAACTTATAAAGAGTGATCAAAAAAGAAGTTTGAAAACTAGATCCAAAAAAACGTCAAAAGTTTTTTTTCAAATGGAAACCCCTTTTATTATTTTTATTGTATTAAGCAGCAAAAATAACGGCAACTTCATATAATGTTGTCTATACCAAAATTTAGTAGTTTTTAAAATAATTGGTAATTTTCCATTTTTCTCTATAAAAATGCTACACATCTTTAAAGTTGTGTTGGAAGTGGGCCATGATTGCATTAGAAAAAAATAACAAATGTCAATTTAAACAAGCGTAAAAAAGTCAACATAATACTTTTTATTTGCAAATTTGGAGTAAATAGCATGCCGAGAAGACTTGATTATACAAATGAAGATTATTTGAATTTATTTACTAATTATGGAAAGTGTGTAAAGTAATTTCAAGAATATCTAATACATTTACTAATACAGGGAATTCCATTAAAAATAACAATGTAGGCATCTACTTCCGGTATAAACGGAAATGCGACAAACAAGAAAATATTTTAGACGTATGCCCCCCAGGACTTTAGCATGTTAACAAATTTTCAGACTGTTTGTAGTTATCGTTTGCTTACAATCGATCGATGTCTGTCCCGGAGAACCTCCATGTATATAGTTGTGTATTCCCCTACACGGGTTTTATACCTATCAATGTCAGGTAATTAATATTATATTATTGATAATAAATAAATAAATAAATAAATAAACAAGTTTGGAGAGAAAAGTTATCTTCTCAACCGGGTGTTTCTAAATAGTTGGAACTGTACACAACTTTATTTTTTGGAATTTGTATAATTTTAGTTTATTTTTCAGCTCAAAATGTAAAACTAATGTCAGTTTAATAATATTAAGTAATTAATTTCTGTTTTTATTTAATTAATTTACCATTGCTCGAGTTCAATCGTTTAATTTATTAAATAATTTTATGTATACGATTGATTAATTAATTATCAAACTGACAACCTAATTTTAGTCATGAATCCAAGGCCTATCTGAGTAATTATTAAAACTCAATTGAATAATTTCAAAGTCGTAAATATTTCTGAGGAATCATTATGAGGTCTAGTTAAATGTTCAATTATTCCCACGTAAAATTATTGGATCTTTCCATCGGCAATGTCAAAATTATACGGTCCTATTTGAAAAAGATGAGTTATAGCTGATTTTATCAAAACTTTATACAAATATTATGTTTTGAGCACACTCGTTATAATATCAAGAACATATAAATTAACCGTAAAATATTACTCGACAGTGAGTAGGGTCCATAAAAATTGCAACTCTTACTCTTAATTAGTCTAAGAGATATGAATTTTTAAATTATGCTATTTATCTGTCAACATTTTCAGAAAATAATTAATATCTCATAAAATATTATCTATAAACATAAAGTCATATTAATAAACTAACATTATTTTTCCATTTTGATCCGAAAAATAAACTAAAATTATGCACATTCCATAAGAAAAAACAAAGTTGTGTACTGTTCCAACTATTTAGAAACACCCAGTATAATTGAAAATATTTTTTTAGTAGAATGTTTAAAATAAAATGGGTATAGTTATGAACATTTTCTCCTAATCTTTACAATAACCCCGGAATCATTCGAATACGCACTAATCTCCCACCTTGTATATTTCGTAGATCCAGTTTTTATATATTACATTTCAAACTTCTGATAAAGGTTCATAAATATTATGTCGCATTGAAATATGCACAACACCTCTTCATCTCGAATATCATATCAATATATCAAAACTTTGAGATGTGCATGTTTTTATTCATAATTCTGAGTTTCTGGGTTATATGGAGTGGATATGCAACTTTAATCCATAACGTTTTTTTACCATTTTTACAAACCACTGTAGAAGAGTACCTGAGTAAATATAACCAATTACCATGTTTATAGAAAGTTTTTGTAATAAACATCTAGATGTATATGGTTTTAAGACAAACAAATGATAGATAAAGAAAATATAAACGAGAAATTCCAACTTATTATTTGATTTATCTTTTTGAAAGGAAGGAGCAAACATTTCCGAATAAAAAATAAAAATAGGAAGGAAAATAAATAAAAAGAATAAATTATTTCGCATTCCAGGTAGCTCAAGGTCGCTTGGAGGGTTTGCTCAACTACCAAACTATGGTTTCCGAGCTAACTGGATTAGAAGTTGCCAATGCTTCACTGTTGGATGAAGGCACAGCTGCAGCTGAAGCTCTGTCACTATGCTACAGACAAAACAAACGAAGGAAACTCTATGTATCGAACAAGCTACATCCGCAAACAATATCTGTTGTTGAAACGAGGTAACTACAAATTTCATTTTGATTTCGCACCTATTCTTAGCATTTTTCTTTAAAATTATAGATGCCAGTCGCTGGGACTTACGGTGGAAACTGTCGATGTCTTCGAAGCTGACTTTTCCAATAGGGATATAGCTGGTGTACTGTTCCAGTATCCAGATACTGAGGGAACGGTACATGACTTTAGTGCTGTGGCTGAAAATGCGCATTCTCACGGTAAGTGATACGTTTCTAAAGCTGAAATTGACGCTGTTCTCGCGCAAACTGTTACACTTAATAATACCCCTTAAAATCATTCATATAGAATCATTTCAATTAAGTCTAACTAATGTATTTTAAATAACCTAACCTAACCTAAGAAGAAATAATCTATTTTCCTAGAAACCAACTCTTTGTTTTTTCTACATTTGCTCTGCTAACAGTCAGTTTCAGAAAACATTACATTATAATCAGCATTTAATGTTCCATCTACAAAATATATGTTCTGCTACTTTTGCTCTGCTAACTTCAGATACGTACTTTTGCCTGTGCTTCATACTACCTACCAGTTAGTTTTCTTTTGAGGGACATCTAAAAGTTCTCGACCAGTCCGTAGTTTCAGGTCGCGCAAAAGATTCTATAATGAACTTCCTTCAGTACCGGACTCACATACCGAGAACTGCAGGCTTAATTTAATTACTTATAATCTCCCAGCATAATACGAGAACAATTGCCCAACAGTTAAATATAACCTATTTCACGGTATTTAGCATTTAATATTAATAAATTTTATTGATAGATAAAGATGCACAATATATCCAACTGAAAATATTAATAGGTATAGCACATAGAATTTTTATAAGTAGATATAAATTAAATAAAAAAAGAAAGTAAAGCAGCATCATGAAGATATTTTCCCTGATAAGACACTTTTGAGTTCATGTTGGAGACCAGCAGTGGGTAATGATTTGAACGTTCCGAGAAAATGAAAATGACAATTGAAACTGAGCGGAGAGGTGGTGGGAGTCGAGATTTTTGTCAAATATGCTCGTCCGTAAGCAGATTTATTTTGTCATACAAATAAGGTGATTTTTGAGAATTTATTCTATGTATTGTGAAAAACCGTACCTCAGAGAAGTTTTCTTCTTTTATCTATATTCAGCAATTAAGAGACTCACATAGTCTTTTACCCCATTTATCTAGCATTTTTCTGTAAATTGGTTTGTGGTAACAGAAAGCTCTACTAATAAGTTTATGAACATGGCCATTGAAATTGAGGAAGGAATCAAGAAATTAAGGTTTTCGAGAAAGGAATAGTGTTTTACTGAATTTTTGCATCGACTTCCAGCACCCTTTCTATCAAAAAGAATAGAGGAAGATATGAGATTATTGATAGGCAGAAGAGATTATAGCTTCTAAATTAGAATTTAGTTTGATATTTGCCATGGAAAGATCCCTTTCCGAAAACGATATACTGGGTGTCATCTACTTAGAAGTGAGTAATACAGAATTTAATCTTGTTATAAAATTCGTCGTTATAATATAGGACCTAATGCAGAGCCTTGAGCAATTCCATTTTTCACTACTAAGAAAGTTGAATAGTCACTATCTAAGAGAATCGTTTGTCTATGCTTGTACAACAAACAAGTTGCAGCTGTAGAAAAGCCAATATAGTTGAGAATAGCCAACAAGAATTGACCCGATCGAAAGCTTTAGTGAAGTCAAACATGACCAGGGCAGTGAGCTGGTTTCAACCTGTTGCATTCAAAATGTCGTCTGTAACCTTGGTTAATGCGGTAACACATCTATTTTGAGGACGGAAAACAGACTGATATGAAGCAATAGTTCTGTTGGCTTGAAGCTGGTGGTGAATTTGAGAGAGAATGATTTTTGCAAAAGCAAATTTTAAACATCTTGTTTAGACTGCTCTCCTAATGGCGATCTCTGTAGTTTCATTGATAAATTTGAAGAGCTATTGGAAAGGTAATACGATTCAAAGTTCGCCCTGCTCGGGGATTTTAACATTGACATCCTGGACGACCACGGAAATATAATGCAGCGCTCAGCTAAAATTTTCTCATACTCGGTACCCACAAACGTCATTCACGGCCATTGTCAACGTTATAACATATTTGACCAGTACCTTCAAAAGCTCTCCACACTGAAAACATCAGACTCAATCAATTCCAAGTCTCCCAAGAGATATGGGATTTCACCCGCAACCCAATAACCAGTGATCAAATGTTCATTATTTTCAATGTTTTGGTTCTATTTTGAGTTGACAAGTCGTTTGCAAACTTCCAGATGAGCTCTAAAGCCCACCAAAAACAGCTGGATTACCCGTGGGATCCTGATTTCAAGAGGGAAATTGAAGTTTTATTTTGTTGTTGTTAAATGAAGATTGCAAGAACTCCAAACATTTTTGGCATCCCAATTTATGGGTTTTGCTCCACTAGTGGAGAACAAATCTGCTCGAGCGATTCGCATAATAGCTCCCAAAAGGACCACAATACTCTGTTACAGATAAAAATTTCCAAGGTCGATCTTTGAGATACGCTGTCCCTCGGGGATCAATTCTCAGATCTTAGCTATTCGTACTCTACGTAATGACAACGGCGCAACGCTTCCAAAAGGACGACTCGTCCAGTGTGCTGCTGATGATACAACTTTCTGTTTCCGCGAATACACAAACAAAACATTAGAAATTGAAACTTTAATCAATCTGAAAAGGTGTATTCATTATTTCGAATGTTGAAACTCGAATCTAATGCGTCTAAGCTTCATCAAATTCTGCCTCAGTGAATCAAAAAATCAGACCTATCCTGGGGTCATGGTAGATGACACAAAAGTTGAAGAAGTAAGCCGCACCAAATATCTGTAAATATTACATGATAAAGGTTTAACCTGGAAGAACCACATACAATTGCAAAAGTGTCTTCTGGTATCTATGTAGGTACTAAGCCGCTTTTTCAGGTTTTTCTCCAACCAGATGCTATAAATGGCTTACTATGGTGTCATCTACAACGACCATTCATACAGGATAATGGTGTGGGGTAGTTTTACAAACAGCAATTCAGACTCTTCACATTTAAAAATAGACTGTCCGGATTTTGAAATTATTTACCACTAAAATACCTGAAATTAATATACTTTTCATTAGTATATTCAAAGCTTCAATATTTAATTTCAGTTAGGGGTTCAGCAACAAAATCATTACTGAAACCTTTGAAAATACTTCAGAATAAAATTATAAAGTGTATATTCAAATTGAATTACAGAGAACCCACAGGTAATTTATATAAACCCAGGAAATTATATGACATTTATTCATTATATAAAATTAAAATTTGTATATTCATTCATCTGGTCATAAATAATTTAAAACATTCAAATTTAGTTTTTCGGTTTAATTGTGATCAACACAATTATTTAACTAGGTGTTCCAATAATAAAAATTAAAACAACAATTGGCAAACAATCAATTCTTTATAACTGCATAAAATTATATAATGACTTACCGGATTTTCTTAAAAAAATCGGCAAAACAAGATTCAGAAATAGTTTGAAAAAATATTTATTATAATAAAAAAGTTTCATATAGCTTTTTTTAATTACATTTCTGATTTCATTGTTTATTCTAATACTTATGTTTTTTATTATTATATATTTTTTTTACTTTCCCTGTTATACAAAATTATGTTTCTTGGGAAATAAACCGTTATTATTATTATTTGAGAGTCATGCAAGGGCACATTTGAAGAAGATGGACCACTCAAATTGACATGCTTATATATTTATTCTTGAAACCGCATGATTTTGTCGATTCAAGTATGTACTGACCCAAGGCAATGACATCCATTCATAGACAAGATTCAGAGAGAATAACCAAATGGGAAGACACATAGACGGTAGTTCATGAACGATTGGCCTCATCAATAATAAACGGCGTAGTTTTGACAAATCGGCCAATCCAAATTTAATCAAAAAAGGTTAAGAAGGTTTTCGGTGTCAGAAGACTTTTACTCGGTTGCCGAGTACCTGTGCCACGAGTCAGGTTGGATGTAGGGAATCCGTTCAATGCAACCTCCTATTTTCAACTTCCAAAATTACTTGGGATGACCCTTAAAATTAAAATTAGTCTTTTAAAATAATTTCAAGATGCATTCCATATAATTGATTATCAAAGGAATTTATTATATTATGTTAAGGTCTTCTCATGTTTTTGTCAGTGTCAGCTTTTAAGTATAAGTTGTTGCCCAGCACTTTCGCTAGCCGATTTCACTCAAGAATATCTGCACTATTCTTTGGCTATTGAGTACAACTTTCTGAAGTAAGAGTAGGTGTTCTTTTGTAGTCCCAGTATTTCCAGTCTTATGTGGATTTCCTTCGGTATTATATATAAACTATTGGTGCTATTTTTAGGTTATTGAGGTTCCATATTTTCCTAACTTCATCTTAGGTACTGCTACATCAATAACGTAGGCCTCTTTTCCTTCATTATGCCTCAATAATAGGTTCTGGTTCTGGTTACTCACATTAAATGAGGTACTGGTTGTTCTGTACTACTGCAGCTGGTTGATACTTTCGACTGCCCAGTTCGGGCGGTGGGTCGAGGTTCGTAAAATATTTAAGATTCCGAAAAATTGTTGATTGGGCGCCAGGCTCAATACAAATAACAAAACAGAAAAAAAAAGACAATTTATTCTCTTTACCACGATCTACAAAAAGTTTGAAAATATTAACTATAATTCAATCTTCATTAGGTAACTGAAATAAAAGTTTACATAGGAAGGCCTGAAGGGCTGAAGTTACCAGCCCGCTATTCCTTTGGGATGCTGGATAATGTAACCAGAGTGGACTTACAGTTTGGGTGGTGCCGGAAGCAATTCTGGAAGGCAACAGTGAGAGCAATCGCTGCGCTGGCCAGAAATGGTGGGCTCGATATGATCTAGCGGCGGTCACGTCATCCAAAGTGGCCAGAGGACCCACAAAGATGAATCAACCGGAAGTGTAGTGTGGAGGAGGGGTGCCGGGGGCACTCAATGATTGCAAAAAAATGCAGTCAAACACCGCCCAGTAATGGTTGTCTCGGTATGATCTGGCCGTAGAAACCAACGACTCGTCGGCACCCCTTTTCTGCTCTGGATTTGGATAAGGCAGCTGCTGGCCTCACTGGACTTCTAAATTTGGTTCTTCAATCCAGGTGATAGGAAACATGAAGCTTGATCTCTCCAATATCATGAACTCATCAGGAAGTAACATTAGCTTGGCTGATATTCATATATTCAATAGAAAGCAATTAGGAGAATAAATATTACCAGAAATACATTACTATTAGATAATAGAAAGTCCGGTATTAATAGATAAAGAGTTTACATTCTCCAACGTCCAAAAGATAAATTTTATAATGAATTTAATAAAATGTTCGGTAATGAAAAGATATTCGGTAACAAGATATAATGCATTTACTTCCTGAAATAGTCAATATGGATCATCTCAAAAGTACCAATTAAGATTTAACTTGAAATTTAAAAAACTAGTGTATCCACAGAAAGAAATATAAACTCATAATATATATGGAAATATATACATATACATATAGAAAGGAATTCAACACATGGATCCCTCAAGTTAAGTCAATTTTTAAGATTATTAATACAATATACAAACAGGAATTCTTCAACACAGAAAGAAGAAATATATACTCATAATATATGAAAAATAGACATAATATGTACACATATATCTATAAAAATAGAATGCAACATATGGAAATGAAACGCAGAAAGAAGAAATATATACTCATAATATACGAATAATAGACATAATATGTACACACATATATCTATATAAAAAATAATGCAACATATGGATTCTTCTCCGGGCCACTGCTGTCGAAAGCCGTAGAAACTATTTTTTCAAAGAAAAATTTACCAAGAGCCTATCTTGGTTTCGATCAAAGAAAAATTTGAGGTTCTCGAATTGATTGATTAATCACTTAATCAACTAATTATACATTAATTGTTAGTTACAATCATTAATAAGCGGTGAACAACAAAAGTGGCTATATACCTAGGTCACTCCGCTATAATGATTCAAAATCTTTGATCCAAATCAATTTAAACCTTTCTCACATTTTAATCAAATTCTACTTGCCAATTTTCCGGCAGACACACTATCACATCAGAGGGAATTAGCCCTTCGAGCTAACCTATTCTCTCTCAAGGCTTTTATTTACTTTTCTCACACTCCTTTTTCCCCACAAACGAACGCGAGATTCTTCTTCTGCATTCTTTCACGTAGGCCAGAATATTGATATTCGGGAAACTCGGAGGATATGCAGCACATACTAGACCCAAGCAGCAGGGAATAGTAAAGCATAGAACGATCCTCACGGATCGTTACAGTCTTTTGGGGTTCTCGTTACAAACCCAACCTATAATAAGTCACTTGGCTGTGGCGGTGTAGGTACTCGTTTTATGCTAACATGCTGCATCCTGCTGGTATGTATGGTTTCTAATTTTTCTTTGCGCTTATTATTATTATACCAATGGGCTAACTTTTTACGAGAATCTATTCGTTATTTAATAATCACATATCGAACCCTAACGAACTTGTAAAATCTAATTTTCCATACCAATTTTCATTTAATGTATGGCTTAATATCATTGATGATTATTGTTTTGGATCATGTTTTCTACCAATTAGATTGAATGGAAACGCATTTTGACTTTTTACTATGGATCATGCTCGATGGCGCTCCTGTGCCTACATTTTGATATTAACGGTTGTCGGCAGACGAAGTTTGTCCAAATCTTTGGATAGGGCAATGAGGTGTACAGAAATGGCCTGCCCGATCCGCAGAACTGAATCATTTGGATTTTTGCATTTGGGGCTATCTTAGTCGATTGTTTGTGTAACACCCATTGAAAATATGGATGATTTAAGGTACCTACTGATATGTATTACTTCTTGTGAGAGTATAGGAAATACTACCAGATTTAAAAAAAACAAACGAAGAGTAGAGCCCTGCGTTTTTTCTAGAGCCCAACATCTTCAACATTACGATTACGATTATTACGATTATTAATTTCTTAACTTTGTTTTTGGCATGTTTTATTTGTTATTATTATTATTGTTGAATTCGTTACTGTGATATTTTCTAACCTATTTGTTTCTCAGAATAATAAAAATATTGTATTAAGTTTTATTTAGGGAAAACTAAATCAATAGGGGAGTGCGTAGCTGCGGGCTAACACTTCGATCATCGAAGTTAAGCAGCACAATACGTTGGGAACGGTTTGGACGAGTGACCGTCAATGCGGGCGCGCCTTCGAATCTCTGTCTATCATATTGTATTCTCCTACTTTGGCAAGGCAATGGGAAACCAGCGAGAGTATATTTCCCTAGTACTAATCCCTCTGTGAATTAATTGAGAAATATAATATTTGTTTGTGATCAAATGAATAATTTTAAAAGAAATATTTTTTAGAAAGTTCTAATGCAATATATTATAGGGGTTGATATGTTCTCCCCTTTCTGATTACATTATAGGGTTGTAAAAAACATCAAAGACTGACATTTTATTAGCATCAGTTATCCCCAAATTTCATTCGTGTAAATTATTGCATAGTGGACATATTAAATAAAAACAATATTTTCTAACTTTGAAGGGGTGTAACTTAAAGGGAGAATAGTTTTGAACAAAAGCTATAAAAAAGACCTCCTAGATTTTTGCTGAAAATCATCCTTTGAAATATTTCGCATCAATTTAGAAACAGCCACTATTTGCGAAAGGTTGGCTACACTCTCGACAAGAGTATAACACTCCAATAAATGGAAATTACTGAATACCTACTAAAATCGTTATATAATTTACTTACAGGAACACTCGTCTGTTGTGCCACTGATCTACTGAGTCTCACTCTTCTGAGACCGCCCAGTGAATTCGGTGCCGACATAGCAATCGGTACATCACAGAGATTTGGGGTACCACTGGGATATGGAGGTCCACATGCTGGTTTCTTTGCGTGTACTCAATCCCTTGTCAGATTAATGCCCGGTCGAATGATTGGTGTGACCAGAGATGCTGCAGGCAAAGATGGTTACCGACTGGCATTACAAACTCGTGAGCAACATATCAGAAGAGATAAGGCCACCAGTAATATTTGTACGGCACAAGCTTTATTAGCAAATATGTCGGCAATGTTTGCTGTCTACCATGGACCACAAGGACTCAAAGAGATTGCCACAAAAGTCCATAATTATACATTGGTATGTTGATATATATAAAATAATTAAGAGATATCCCTATATTGTGTTCAATGAGTGACCCACATTCAAATTTAAATTGTTTAAGACTCACACATAATCAGTTACACCCCCAAGTCTTGGCATTGATTACCTAATCATTTTACTAGATAAATTATATTCCAAAATACCTTTGTAGATCAATGATTTTAATAAAATTTAGAAAATATCAAATACACTTCTATATATTCTAGATCATTTTCGAACTTTTTAGAATTCCTTCATTTCTTGATGCAACCAAACCAATATCTCCGACTTCGACAAAATTGCTACTGACTGAAACAAACCACTACGAGCTTACATGCTAGTATTCAATATGAAAGTTGTAGGGTTTATCCTGAACCAGCAGGAAAAATATTTATAACTTATACAGGGTGAATCACAAACATGTGGTGAACCAAACTTGCCTTTTTATGGAACATCCTGTATATTATGTTCCAGGATGATAGCTCTGAAAATCATCTCCGTATATAATAATATACAGTTTACTCATATTTGTTTCAATAATTTTTGATATTTTCAGAATTAAGGCCAATAATAAGATTTTTTTTAATTTTAAAATAATAGTATATCGCATTATCTAGAACTCTAAAAAACACGCAAACAAACAAAAAAACTGTGGTCAAAAAGGGTTATAATCTGGTAACATAATATAAATAACCCTAAAATTATAGATGCTCTATATATAACCACCGTTGTTGTCAATGCATTTTCTATAATCATCATCCAATTTATTAATAGAGTTAACAGTGAAATGGGATTTCTCTTGATTTATGGCGTTTGTTATTTTATTTATTAAGTCTCCCAGTGTCCTACTTCTTTCTTTATATACCTATGCTTTCAAGTAGCTCTATAAGAAAGCATCGAGAGGCGTTAAATCGGGACTATTGGCTGGCCATTCAATACCTCCATTCCTTCTAATCGATAGGGGATAGCGGTTGTTTAAAGAATTATGGACATGAACTACATTATGCGGTGGTTCCCCATCTTGATGCCATATGAGCTCATTACATGGTTTAAGAGGTAAATCGTACAAAAGATTTTCGATATCATTCCCAAGAAAATTCAAATATCGTTCACCACTCAAAGAACCCTGATAAAATTATTTTGTCATCAACAATGCCGCACCAAACGCTAACAGATCTACGGCCCTGAAATTTTATTTCCCTTTACCCATGACTATTTTTTCTGTTGAAGAGTCCTGCCGTAATAAATGATACTTCATTAATATTCATAACTATTGTTCCTGATGATTCAGGATAAACCCTACAACTTTCGTTTTGAAACTTTTTTTACACCTCTGATAATAAAACTAGCAGAAGCTGTTTAATTAGGAAGAAAGACCCTGTAAATGTGTGTCCGGTTGCAATAAAACGTGCGTGTTCGTAAACGAGCTAATACGCACCAAAACAACACCTGCCATGTAAACGCCCTTAAATTGAAATGATTTTCTTTCAGGTTCTCAATCATGGTCTTCAACAAGAAGGTAACAAACTAACGAACGAATTATTTTTCGACACTTTGAGAATTGAGCCCAAGCTTGATATTGATGAAGTGAAATCCCGATCTAACCAGAAACAAATCAACCTTCGATACTATGACGACGGCTCAGTTGGTGTCTCTTTGGATGAAACCGTAACCAATCAAGATGTAAACGATCTTTTCTACATCTTTGGCAGTACTCAAAAAATAGAAGATCTTATGCACGACCCCAAAGTTAGAGATGGCGCAATCTATCGAAGCGAATTCAAACGAACCTCACCTTATTTGACACACCCCGTATTCAATTCACACCATTCCGAAACACGAATCGTGAGGTACATGAAGACATTAGAAAACAAAGACGTCTCCCTTGTACACAGTATGATACCATTGGGATCTTGTACCATGAAACTGAATTCAACCACTGAAATGATGCCTTGTTCCTTTAAACATTTCACCGACATTCACCCATTTGCACCATTGGACCAAACATTAGGATACCATCAACTGTTTGCGGAACTAGAGAAAGATCTCTGTGCTATTACTGGGTATGACAAGATCAGTTTCCAGCCGAACAGTGGCGCTCAAGGGGAGTATGCTGGCTTGAGAGCTATACAATGTTACCACGAAGCAAGAGGACATGGTCATAGGGATGTGTGCCTGATTCCAGTCAGTGCCCATGGCACTAATCCGGCAAGTGCCCAAATGGCTGGAATGCATGTGGAACCAGTAAAAATTCGTCAAGACGGTACTATTGATGTGGATGATTTGAAAACAAAGGCAGAGAAGTTTAGCAACAGACTGTCTTGTTTCATGATTACATACCCATCTACGAATGGTGTCTTTGAGGAAACTGTGGCTGATATTTGCGACATTGTGCACCAGCATGGCGGCCAAGTGTATTTAGATGGTGCGAATATGAACGCCCAAGTGGGTCTATGCAGACCCGGAGATTATGGCAGCGATGTTTCACATTTGAACTTGCACAAAACGTTCTGCATTCCACATGGTGGTGGTGGGCCAGGCATGGGACCCATTGGAGTAAAATCACACTTGGCACCATTTTTACCAGGTCACCCAGTTGTTAATCCTCTTGGAGAAAACTCAACCTCTTATGGCGTCGTTAGCGCAGCTCCATTTGGTTCAAGTGCCATTTTACCCATTTCATGGGCCTATATTAAAATGATGGGACCACGAGGCTTAAGAAAAGCTACTCAAGTCGCCATTTTGAATGCCAATTACATGTCCAAAGTATTAGACCCTTATTACACAACATTATTCAAAAGTTCTACCTCGAATCTAGTGGCACACGAGTTCATTATTGATTTGCGAGAATTCAAGAAAACTGCCAATATTGAAGCCGCTGATGTTTCGAAACGTCTGATGGACTATGGTTTCCACGCTCCTACAATGAGTTGGCCGGTAGCTGGTACTCTGATGATTGAACCAACTGAATCGGAGGATAAGCAAGAGCTAGACCGGTTCTGTGATGCTATGATATCAATAAGAGAAGAGATTCGAGAAATCGAAGAAGGTAAACTGGATATGAGGGTGAATCCCTTGAAAATGGCACCTCATACTCAAGGTCAAGTAATAAGTAGTAGCTGGGAGAGGCCTTATTCTAGGGAACAAGCAGCTTTCCCGGCTGCATTTGTTAAACCTGAGACTAAGATATGGCCAACTGTAGCAAGAATAGACGATATATACGGTGACAAGCACTTGGTCTGCACTTGCCCACCCATTTTGGATGAGTACAATTATTAAATGATTATTTATTTTTTTATTTATATCATTTTAAGAATTACGCAAAGAAATTATTATAATTCATACATTGCCATATATGCACATTAAAAATGTTCACTATCGATTAAGTATTATTCTCATTTTAATTAGAAGTTTAATATGAATCTCAAATAAAAATGTAATTTAAATTTATTTTCAAAATAAATATTTTCTTAAAAAAATAGAAGATCTTATGCACGACCTCAAAGTTAGAGATGGCGCAATCTATCGAAGCGAATTCAAACGAACCTCACCTTATTTGACACACCCCGTATTCAATTCACACCATTCCGAAACAAGAATCGTGAGGTACATGAAGACATTAGAAAACAAAGACGTCTCCCTGGTACACAGTATGATACCATTGGGATCTTGTACCATGAAACTGAATTCAACCACTGAAATGATGCCTTGTTCCTTTAAACATTTCACCGACATTCACCCATTTGCACCATTGGACCAAACATTAGGATACCATCAACTGTTTGCGGAACTAGAAAAAGATCTCTGTGCCATTACTGGGTATGACAAGATCAGTTTCCAGCCGAACAGTGGCGCTCAAGGGGAGTATGCTGGCTTGAGAGCTATACAATGTTACCACGAAGCAAGAGGACATGGTCATAGGGATGTGTGCCTGATTCCAGTCAGTGCCCATGGCACTAATACGGCAAGTGCCCAAATGGCTGGAATGCATGTGGAACCAGTAAAAATTCGTCAAGACGGTACTATTGATGTGGATGATTTGAAAACAAAGGCAGAGAAGTTTAGCAACAGACTGTCTTGTTTCATGATTACATACCCATCAACGAAGGGTGTGTTTGAGGAAACTGTGGCTGATATTTGCGACATTGTGCACCAGCATGGCGGCCAAGTGTATTTAGATGGTGCGAATATGATTGCCCAAGTGGGTCTATGCAGACCCGGAGATTATGGCAGCGGTGTTTCACATTTGGACTTGCACAAAACGTTCTGCATTCCACATGGTGGTGGTAGGCCAGGCATGGGACCCATTGGAGTAAAATCACACTTGGCACCATTTCTACCAGGTCAGCCAGTTGTTAATCCTCTTGGAGAAAACTCAACCTCTTATGGCGTCGTTAGCGCAGCTCCATTTGGTTCAAGTGCCATTTTACCCATTTCATGGGCCTATATTAAAATGATGGGACCACGAGGCTTAAGAAAAGCTACTCAAGTCGCCATTTTGAATGCCAATTACATGTCCAAAGTATTAGACCCTTATTACACAACATTATTCAAAAGTTCTACCTCGAATCTAGTGGCACACGAGTTCACTATTGATTTGCGAGAATTCAAGAAAACTGCCAATATTGAAGCCGCTGATGTTTCGAAACGTCTGATGGACTATGGTTTCCACGCTCCTACAATGAGTTGGCCGGTAGCTGGTACTCTGATGATTGAACCAACTGAATCGGAGGATAAGCAAGAGCTAGACCGGTTCTGTGATGCTATGATATCAATAAGAGAAGACATTCGAGAAATCGAAGAAGGTAAACTGGATATGAGGGTGAATCCCTTGAAAATGGCACCTCATACTCAAGGTCAAGTAATAAGTAGTAGCTGGGAGAGGCCTTATTCTAGGGAACAAGCAGCTTTCCCGGCTGCATTTGTTAAACCTGAGACTAAGATATGGCCAACTGTAGCAGGAATAGACGATATATACGGTGACAAGCACTTGGTCTGCACATGTTCACTATCGATTAAGTATTATTCTCATTTTAATTAGAAGTTTAATATGAATTTCAAATAAAAATGTAATTTAAATTTATTTTCAAAATAAATATTTTCTTTAAAAAAAATTGTTATATTTTTGACCGAATTGAGATCAGTGCTTTATGTCTGCATCCCACTAATAGCTTTAGATATGAAGAACTCTCTATAGTTGTCGGTTACTACCACAGATTATGAAGGTAAGGTTAGGTTGTTACAGAAGTCTAAGGTTGAAATTGAAATATTATAAATCAAGGTACCTCTTTACATTAGTCTAAGATATTACCGATTACGATAAATATTCTCACATTGCAAGCAATGAACATAATCACACTATCAGTCACGTCCACTTCCCATCGCCTTCACCTCCGTCGGCAATTGCAGCCATATTTTACGTTTACGGTGCGATTCCCACTATACTTAACGTCACCATTACGTCTCCGCACCGTCACCGAACCGAAAATATGACTTAAATTCATACTAACCGGCAAGCAGCAGTCAGTTTTCCGTCTGCCTTTAGAGAATGACGTAGTGAAAATTCAAACATTAGTAGATTTACAAATGAAGAGTTTGGACAAATTGCACTTATTCTGGTCATGGAAGAAGAGTTCAAAGTAAATAAGAAAAGGCAAATACGGGTGCATGAAATATTTCTTAGAAGGAAGGACGAGGGCGAATATCACAAATTGAATGATAAATTAAAATATTATAAATACTTTAGAATGTCTTAACAGCAATTCTTTCATCTCTTGCATAAAATTGAAGGCAGAATAATAAAGAAAAACATTAAGTTTCGTGAAGAAATTAGCGCCATTGGAAAGCTGATGGTGTGTATCTATAGGGTAAAAAAATATTTCTTTTAGATATTTCCATTAGGAAATATCTAAAAGAAATTGAAATTATTCAATATCAAATGTACGTAAACAGACAAATCCGTCAATGCACACTATACGTACTACGAAAGTACAGTGTACCCACCGACAAGCACCGACACGTAGATTATTCTCTCGCAGAAATCGCCGACGGACGTGATGGCGACTGGTAGTGGACGTGACTGATAGTGATTATGTTCATTGCTTGCAAGAATATTTATCGTGAAGGTGACGGTGCGGAGACATGACGGTGACGTTGCTTATAGTAGGAATCGCGCCTATGTGTCGGTGCTTGTCGGTGGGTAAACTGTACTTTCGTAGTACGTGTCTGTTTACGTACATTTGATATTTAGATTTGAAAATATCTATAAGAAATATTTTTTTTTCTTACTAGATGCACACCATCAGCTTTTCAATGACGCTAATTGTTTCACGAAACTTTTTCTTTCTTATTCTGCATTCAATTTTATGCAAGAGATGGAAGAAATGCTGTTTAGACATTCTAAAATATTTATAAAATTTAAATTCATCTTCTAATGCCGAAAACAATGTGTGATATTCGCCCTCGTCCTTCCTTGTAAGAAATATATCATGCATCCATATTTGCCTTTTCTTCTTTACTTTGAACTCTTCTTCTTCCATGTCCAGAATAAGTGCACTTTGTCCAATCCACTCATGTTCTAATTTTCACTACGTCACACCCCACGGGCAGACGGAAAACTGACTGTTGCTTGCCGGTTAGTATGAATTTAGGTCATATTTTCGGTTCGGTGACGGCGCGGATACGTGACGGTGACGTTACATAGTGGGAATCGCGCCTAAGGGGTTACTGCGGCGGAATTGGTGGATATTGTGAACGGAATCAGCAATCATAATTTGAAAGCGGTCAGTGGGATACGGGTATTAGAAGGGTTATAATTTTTTTTAGGATTATTGAACAATAATAATAATAATAATAATAATAATATAATAATAAAGTTTATTGATGTTAACATACCGAGTACTTACACCAGTCAAACAAAATACATTATAATATTCTAATTATAAAAAAATGAATATTCAAATATAATTTTAACAAAATAATAATGAGAAAATAATAGGTAGTATGAGAATGATTACTCAGACTAATTAACTAAAGTCATGGACACTGGTACCATCGTGCAGAAATTCGTTGAAATCATAATATATTTTCCTCAACAGAAAGCGTTTAACCATAGAGTTCTAGAGGTAATGACCTCGTTGGTAACGGCAGTTTATTGAAAAAGTAAGGGGCCCATTAATTGATGCCATTTCTACTACGCTTCACGCGATTGAATGCAATACATAGTTTCTTTTTTACATATAAAAGGCAGTGAAATATATATAAACATGGTATGGTGAGAATGCTCAACTTAGAGAATTACTCCTTACAATTGGCTCTGTATGACAATCCTGCAATCACGCGAACAGCTCTTCACTTCAAGCGAAAAACGCGATGAGTTGAGGTAGCGTGACCCCAAGCTAGTAACGCATACCTTATACGGGAATGTATGGTGGCATAGTAAACACTCAGCAGGATATGGTTAGAGAGCGATTCGCGACGACTACGGAGCAGGTAGATACCCCTCGCGATATGTCCTGCAATATAGTCAGTATGAGACTCCCAAGTGAGGGATGTCCCAAGTCTGACTCCAAGAAAAGGAATGTCATTACTGGATAGTTCCGGTGTAACTGGACGAAGTGAAAAGATAGCTTTCTTGGTCTTAGATGCATTTAGTGTGAGTTTATTGGCAGTCAACCAGTCAGATCTCTCCGCCTGTGCTACACCTAATGCCGATATGGCGTTAGAAGTGCCTTAGGCCCCATCCAGAGCATTTGTATCGTCCGCAAATAGCGTCAGGCTTGATGTAGAAACAGATGCGGTTATATCATTGATGTAAATCAAACAAAGGATTGGTCCCAGTACCCCACACCAAGTGTGATTGGTAAAATCTCAGGAGATAGGAGATAGGAGATATATACCTATATATAAATAAACAAATCTTAATTCCTTACTGCTCGGCACTAGTTTAGTTTGATACCAGAACTTCACGTTTGTTATTATCGTTATCATAGTAACTAACAATCAAACTACTACAGAACAAAAAAAATATTATAAATAGGGCTGGTATTGCGTACTGTTAGAAATATAATGATCATTTTTATTATTTGAACTATGAACTCGACAAAAGAAATTGAGTATTGTAATCATGTAATGTTAGTTTTCGTGGATCAGTTTTCAACATATGTTCCCGTTTCAGAGGTTACTGATTCCAAACAACATATTTTCAGCTATAAGTTTGTATGCTCGTCTGTCAGTCTGTCTATGTCACGATTATATCGTGAGCGAATACACCGATTTTGTTGCTCTATTTTGTATTTTATAGGGTACAAAACCGCACGCACATTGAGCATTCTGTTTGCACAGGTTGTTAGGTTAGTAAAAGATAAAGGTTCCTTGTACGTCAAAATTCATTGCCATTGAAGTAGGTCTTGGTAAGCTAAAGAAAATAAGTGTTCAAAAGACCTGATCAGATGATTTTTATATTCGTTGGAAATGAAAGCGGTAGGAAAGTCGTGTGAGAAACACGGTAATGCGTCAGCCAAGTTCGCATATCAATAGTGTGATAAACCGGTAGTGGTAGCATTTCTCAAGAACACGGTACACGGACTAGATATAAAGTCAAAAGTTTCAAATGAAGTTTATTTTACATAAAATATTTTAATCTCTTCAGATATTTATACAGTTTGTCCTAAATCATAGATCAATGTATTGATTTCTTGATAAATATTTGAGCTACAAAGTACCAAGTTCAAATGAGCACATTTTCATCTGTTTGATACAAAATTGTTGGTAGATTTATAGATGTTATCGAAAAAGCTATAACAAAAATCGGTATAAATAGGGAGATTATATTGATGGTAGATTTCAATGTCCATTTTAACACCAAAGAGCTAGAGTTAATTCAGCTCTGTGACTGCTTCTGTAGTTATGGCTTCCAGCAGCTTGTTCCGGCAGCCACAAGGCAGGACGCATGTCTGGATAATGTTCTTGTAAATTTTATTTCACCTTCTAAGGTAGTAAAAAATGTACCTACAGATCTTTCAGACCATAGCTGTCAATTTATTAAACTAACGATTGAAAACTCAATCACAATTTCAAAACAAGAACTGAAGGTATGTAGACCAATAACGAAGAGTGGTTTAAATGACTTCCACAATTTAGTTAACAATTTCTCATTTGAATTTCTTGATATCAGTATCAATAAAAAATTTAATATTTTTCTTAATGAAATTGAGACTGCCTATGTTCAATCATTTCCTGAGAAAAAATATCAAAACCACCATATACATACAAATAACAACAGCTAGTTTACTGACAATCTCAAGAATATGAGAGCCACAATTCAAATCTTAAATGAGTACTGTAAAAGTCAAAATTCTGAGCTTTTAACAAAGCAATTACAAAAATTAAAACGGGATTACAAAAAGCCCTTAAGGCAGCAAAAATACCAAATAATAATAATCTAATAAATTCATCAGGTAATGCAATAAGAACAATGTGGCAAATAATAGGAAATCAAAAAATTATTCTGAAGATATACCAGTGCCATCAGCGATATTCAGCAATCATTTTGCACGCATGGCAACCGATATAATAAGTAGCGTAGGCATCGCAAACAAGGATTCAATTGAGTTTCTAAAAAATAAAACTATAACATGCCCTTTCATATTCAAGGAAGCATCATATATTGAGGTATGGGATATCATTAATAATCTCAAAAGTAGTAAGTCTACTGAGATCTACGGTCTCAGGATTTTCGGTGAGTATACCAAAGTATACAAAATATAATTTACATTCCCTTTACCAAACTCATCAACGTTTGTATCAAAAATGCGATATTCCCGGAAAAATTTAAGCCTGCCAAAGTTATCCCAATTTTTAAAAAAGGTGACAGACCACAGACATGTAACTATAGACCTATATCTCTGCTACCAATCTTCTCTAAAATCCTTGAAAAATGTATGGCAGTAAGGATAGCTGAATTTTTCGAAACAAACAACTTATTTGCACCAAGTCAATTCGGATTTAGAAGGCAAAAGAATACCTCTATGGGTATCTTAAACTTAGTTTATGATATAATGGATACTTTTGAACAACATGATTATAGCGCAGTGAGCTTCTGCGACCTCATCAAGGCTTTTGATTGTGTCACACATAGTATATTATTACAAGAGCTGGAACATTACAACTTTCATAAAAGTAGCATTCAACTATATCATACCTAGAAAATAGAACACAAGCAGTCAAGGTCAATGGTATATTGTCTGAGAAATGAAAGTGATAAAAACCGAGGTTCCCCAAGGGTCCATTTTGGGGCCACTTTTATTTTTAATTTGCATCAACGAATTACGAATTAAATTTTTTGCACTTTTTAATGTGCTCGAAGAAAATGTACAAAATAATGTAATTACATTATTTCCATCACTCTCAAATCTGAAGTTTTGCTTGAGTAGAATTTCGAAGTAAAAATTCTGCTTTGTATGGGTCCTTATATGGTGAAAAACAAAGACGGCGTTTAAATGTATTTGCTTTTGCTACCATAGCTCCGGAAATATTAGAAGAAAATCTTTTAAGAAATAAAATATGTATAAAAGAAGATGATCTTAATATCGTCCCTGTTTTCACAAAGTGGCTATATCATGTATTTGTGTCAACTAAAACTCTGTAAACTCAATGGCTACAGTTTCTGTGCATGTGGACATTGGATGTGCAAAAATCATTTTGTAAGTAAAAGTTCCTGCAATTCATACGAATTAGAACATTCTGATTCCGATACTGTTATCTCAAATTCAACTAAGAATGTTTGTGAGAATATTCATTGTTTCTCGGAAATATTTAGTAGTTGCCATAAATGTGCTGCTCTTTTCTGCTACGATCATTTTATCGATTTAGAGGACTGCATCACACATAAACAAATAGAGTTTTTTGAAAAATTAAATCAACAAAAAAAACTAAAGATTTTAAAATAGATTGGTCAGAAAAGGAAGCTGATGCAAAAAATCTAAAAATAAAAATAACACACACAAAGCAGTAAAAGAGAAACGGTATTCAGGACTTGATTATTTTGTACCTCAAACTATTGGAACGAACTTGGCTTCGGTGATCGGTGCCATAATGGTGGGCGTGTGCGATTCGTCGGAAGGCGGAGCACCTTAGCGAGTGCGGACGTTGGTGGGACCCGGGTGGTGTGTTGCATACCGCTAGTGGTATTGGTCAGCCACGCATGCCTGGGTCAAGACATATTCCCGAAGCTTCTAGTAACTTCGCGCAAGTTCGGGAGAGCTCGCTTGGCATCGGAAGATGGGTGTAGAAAATACGAGAGCCAATCTGCTTGCCTATATATCGGAGAGTGCTGCGGAGTCAGTGAATCAGTCAGGGGCAATCGCCCGGTGCAGACGAGTAAGTCTGGGGCAGTGAATATAAATTGTAAATAGTTGAATATAAATTGTACATAGTTGTAAATAGTGCCGTGTAAATATAAATAGTGTTAGGTTAGATAAATGGGATCTAAATGACTGATCTCCGTGGGCCTTGGAGCAGATCAGACTGCCAGAATCTGATCTGAACAAAACTCTGAGAAACGCCCGCAGTCCGGTGAAGGACGGATCAGTAAACCCTATCTGTACTTCCTCGTAGTAGATCCTGGAAATGCATGGCGTGCAGTGGGTGCACGTCATGTAGGTAACGCAGAAGGGTGAAAGGCGGATCTCCGGCGCCTTTATAAATAACGGGAATCCCCTGGCTAAGGTATGGTAACCCTGACAGAAGAGTCCCGGAATCTAAGCTTGGGAAACTGCGGCGACGGATGAATGGCTCACCTGTAGTGAGTCGCGAGCAGCCCCCCGGCATCATGGCGAGGGTGTGCGGGGTAGGCGTAATGCAAGGCCTTGGTGAGGTAAGGTGCACTGCCCCACCGGACTATGTTCATCATCCAAACTCGTGGGACAAATATGCCAAATCCAATTACAAATAAAAATTCGGGAGGCGACCAGCCCTTATCTGGAAGGCATGAAACTGAGCCAGACCGGCAGAATAGGAAAAAGCTCAAGCTCGTTATAGGTGGAAATACACCAAACGCTTCATCAACTCCGACAACTCCATCTAATATTGCTACGTTGGACCTAACCTGGAATGAAGAAGAACTCAAGTCCACTAAAAGAAAATCTAGGAGCGAAGAAAGTCTCAACGAATCTCTGACAGACAGTGAAACAACGCAGCTGAAACTTGCCAAGCTACTGATACAGCTTGTCAAGCAGGTCGAAGTTGAAACTAGGACAATACATTCGTTCTCTCAAGAGAAGAACACAAAGACCGAAATTAAAAAAGCTGCGTCTAAATTGAGGAGCCTTATGAGTCAAATTATGGCCGCAGATATGCGGGAATTTATGCAAAACGCTGGCAGAACCAAAATGGCGGCTTCAGGAGATCCAAATGAAGATGTACAGAAGGAACTAGAGAACACCGGTAAGGAAATAGAGGAGCTCAGAACGCAGATCCGGGTGCTTAAAAAAGAAAATCAGGAGCTCAAGAACATGAACCAGGAGCTCAGAGCAAAAGACAGGAGAAGTACGGAAAATGTAATTGAGTCACTGGATGAGATAACCAGCTTAGAGGTCTTCAACAACCTGTGCTTAGACAGGTGGGCCGAAAGCCTTTACAAGAACACAAAAATCATAGAAGGTAATCCAACAACTTCATTAAATGCCTCAACTATGGTCGTCTTGGTTGAACCAGACGACCTGGATATGAAAACTAGTATTCAGCGGATCTACAAAGATAGATATCCTGAACTGGCAGAGTTAAATGGTGATTGTGAAGTGATTGAACACACCTGTAGGATACGTTCAAAAACACCGGAGGAGGCTAAAACCAGGAAAATAATTAAGCTCAAACTTCAAGGAACGCTCGAGGACCTTCATAAGAAACTGCTCATCCTTCGAAAAGAAACGGAGGAAGAGGGGACAGTTGCGATACACCAGTTGAGAAGTACAAATATGGAAACTCTCAGGAAAATGGTGGAGTGGACCTTTAACGGATCAAATACGAACGTTCTGATATATACCCCTATGGCTTTAAACCAGTCTAACACAAAACCAAGAACATCGTATGCCTTAATAGTGGAAGGCAAAAAAGAATTTAAAGACGTCCTGAGCGACGTCAGAAATATAATCGGGAACGACCCAGCCAAAAACGCTATAAGAACTGTCAAAAGCACAAGGGATGGAAAGCTTTTGATAACCACAGACAAAGACGATGGAGCGATAAATAGAATACAGAATTTACTTAAAACAAACGTGGATCTAAAAACAAGAAGAACACACCAAAGGACAGTGGCCATTCATGTAAGGGGCATGGATGCTAATACAACCAGACAGGAGGTGATTGAGGAAGTCGGTAAGACTGCCGGATGGATAGAGGGCATTGACAAAGCCAGCGAGATGAGGCCCAATGCTAATAACACCCAGGCCATTACTGTAAACGTTAAGCAGGACACAGCCCGGAAACTTCTGGCCGCAGAATATATTCAGATAGGCCTGGCCAGATGCCGACTCGAGAAGAGGGTTCCCTTACACCAGTACGTCAGGTGCTGGTCTTACGAACACACAGCCCGGGATTGTAGAGAAGGCAGCACAAGAAACGGGTGTTTCAAATGCGGAGACAAAGATCATATCGCCAAAACCTGCCAAAAACTGGCCTGCGCCCTGTGTGACTCGAAAGAGCATACATATGGAACCACTAAATGTCCCAGGTTTAGGGATGCAATCAGAAAAGCTAGAAAAAACCAAGAACGGCCGGACTTCCCGAGAGCCCCAAAAAGCCCAGAAGGACTACATGCACCTCATGCGGAACATCAACAAGACGCGCGGAGAAATCCCAGTTCCCTTAAGAAAATGGTGCAAATAGACCTGTGATAACGCCTGTGATAAAGAAATCTGTGATATCTTACACCCGTTCTTTTAACCCTGTGTTTATTTTTTCTTTTATACTTTGTGTCTCTGTTATTGTTTTATATTTATATATTTATTTATGAACAAACAAATCAAAGTCCTACAGACTAACCTGGGCAGAGCCCGGATCGCACACGACGTTGCCTTTGCCAGTGCTCGAGAGCTTAATGTCGATGTTCTCATTGTGTCAGAACCTAACAAAAGTATTACGAGTACACCCAAATGGCTGAGGGATATCTCGCAGGATGTCTCTATCCTCTGTCTTAATAGACAAATTGGCATCACTAACGTGAGTAAAGGCAGTGGATATGTTTGCCTGGAGCTCCGAGATCTCAACATCATCGCCTGCTACATCTCTCCGAACATCGGCCTCGAGACATATTGTAGGAAGGTAGACGAGGTGATGAACCTCGTCTCAAGTGGGAGGAAAGAAGCTGTGTTCTTGGGAGACCTAAATGCGAAATCGGCCCTGTGGGGATCACCGGTCACGGACAAAAGAGGAGATTACTGGGGGGGAATGGATCGCTACCCTCGGCATGGTGGTCCAGAACCGCGGAAACTCTCCGACGTTTATGAGAAACCAGAGTGCGTCTTTTATCGATGTGACCCTGACGACCGGTGGATTAGCAAATAAGATTCCAGTATGGGAGGTTCTGGAAGAAGAGAATTTCAGCCATCACAGGTATATCAGCTTCTCAATTACTACTGACCTGGAAATGAGACGGCCTCAACTACCCAAACCAACATTGGACATAGATAAACTGGCGGATGCGGTGTACCTCTTCAGTCTAGGGGTAAAGGCGAGTGCCGCAAAGCTCACGAGTGCACTAAAAAACGCCCAACAACGCTGCACGAGCCGGAGAGCGGACAAAAACCCCCAGCCATACTGGTGGACCAAAAAAATTGGGGAGGCAAGGAAAAGGTGTAACCGCTTCAGAAGGCTTTGGATGCGAGCAAAAGCCTCTAACAAAAGTGACACCGGTCACCTCGAACAACAATATAAAACAATGCGACGTGCGTACAAAAATGAAATTTCTGCATCCAAAAAAAGTCACTGGCTCAAAATACGGCAGGATGTCGACACGGACGTCTGGGGGCAGGGATACAAGATAGTTACAAAGGCCATCAAAGCAAACGACTCTCCCTTTGATATGGATCCCGCCTCCAAAAAACACTTGGTGGAGACCCTCTTCCCTGCCTGCCAGGATGTAAGTGTGGAGACCGAACTAGTGACGGAAACTCCCGCTTTGTTCAGTGCTATGGAACTTCAGGCTGCTGCAGCGAGACTGAAAACTGGCAAGGCACCCGGTCCCGATGGCATCCTAACCGAAGTCGTCAAGGCAGCTGTACATGAAACTCCAACGACTCTGTTAAGGGTCTACAACCAACTGTTGACCCTCCAGCTATTCCCAAGAAAGTGGAAAATGGCTAAGGTCGTCCTCATACCGAAGGGAACTGACAGCAGCGGACAGATGAAATTTAGGCCCATATGTCTCCTGAGCATCCTGGGCAAACTCTATGAGCACCTGATTAGAGCCAGGCTGGAAACCGAACTGGATAATAAGGGAGCTATCTCAAAAAAACAGTTCGGTTTCAGGAAAGGAAAATCGACAGTGGAGGCCGTACAAGAGATTATTCGTAACTCAGGACAAACATGGACCGCGGCCATAGCCATAGACGTCCAAAATGCATTCAATACGGCAAGGTGGAGCATCGTAATCCATAGGCTACAGGAGATATCTGTCAGTGGCTATCTGGTGAAGCTGATAGCCAACTACCTCACCGACAGGACCATCAATATATCGCCAAAGGAACATCTACGCATGACACAGGGTGTTCCACAGGGATCTGTCCTGGGCCCAACTCTGTGGAACATTCTCTACAACCCGGTGCTCGAGCTTGATATGCCCAGGGACTGCAGAGTGGTAGCTTACGCGGATGACGTAACGCTAGTAGTCTCTGCCGACAAGAAGGAGGATTTAGTGCTCAAAGCAAACACCGCCATATGCCAAATAGAGGAGTGGATGAGGACCAACTTCTTGGAGATTGCTCCCCACAAGACTGAGCTTGTCATACTCAAGGGTCCCAGGAAGCGGGAACAAATCCAGGTGACCGTAGGCGGAAAGCTTATTGGGCCAGCGAAGAGTGTCAGGTGTCTTGGTATAGTGCTGGATGACAAGCTCATCTTCAATGAGCACATTAGGAAAGCGGTCTCCAAGGCTGATAAGCTTACCATGACACTGGCACGCCTGATGCCTAACGTCGACGGTCCCCGAAGCTCTAAGAGAAAAATCCTCTGTAGCGTCTCCCACTCCATCCTCCTATATGGGGCAGCAGTGTGGCACCCTGCTATGAGGGTTGCGAGGTACCGAAATATGATGAGAAGCTGTCAGAGAAGAGCTCTGGTGAGAATAATCAGCGCTTACCGCACGATCTCCGCGGAGGCAGCTTGTGTGATAGCTGGTATTCCTCCTGTTGATCATTTGGCCGATGAAAGAAGGAGGGTCCAGGATCGGAAAGAAGCAGGCGACGCTCCGTCCGTCACCACCAGGGAGGTGAAGCAGGAGATCAGGAGGCTATAGCAAAGGGAGTGGGATAGCAACAGCCTGAAAGGCCAATGGACCAAGGCCCTTATCCCAAACCTGGAACCTTGGCTAGACTGCAGCTGTAGGGAGGTGTGCTTCCACCTCACACAATTCCTGAGTGGGCACGGGTGCTTCATGACATACGTGCACCGGATCGGTAAGGTGGAGAGTAGCAGATGCATGTACTGCGATGACCCTGAAGACACTCCAGAACATACTTTTTTTGAATGTCCCCGATGGACCCCAAACAGGAATGCCTTGCACTCAAGAACCGGCTTGAGAATAACAAAGAGGAATATAATTCCAGAGATGTTAGCTTCCAGAGAGAACTGGAAGTCTATAAAAAACCACATTTCGGACATCCTGAAGGCTAAAGAGGTGGACGAGAGACTACTAGTACAGTAGCCTCAGAATCGCTGCGAAGGCCCCTGATGCTTATGTCGCCATGCGATAGTCCAGGGGCCCTCCTAAGTATTTCTTTCTTTCTTACTTGCAGCCACGAAAGAGGGGTTTTTAGTGGGTATTATCCTTTGAGCCCCACACTACTTCCGACGGCGATCTCACGGAAGTGTGCGTAAATGCATTTTACCCTCTCAAAAAAAAAAAAAAAAGTTTAGATAAATAGTGAATATAAATTTTATATAGTTATGGATATTTAGTCTGTGATATAAATACTTAGTGTAGAAATAAATAAACTTTGTAAATAAATCCCAGTCATTTTTATATGCCCGTTACACTATGAATATTGTACCTCAAACTATGAATCTAGTACCTACCTCCAAAAGAAATAGGTGCAAATTGTAAAAGCAGTTATTGTTTACAACACAACAAAAAATGTTTTGCGGTTACTAAGGCCGATCGCAAGGAAATAATGGTGAATTTTGGGAAAATTGGAACTACAACGAGAGTTTATTTGCTGTCACGTTACAATAATAGAACCCAAAGTAAAAAAAAAATAATCTAGAAGACAACAAACTTATTGCTATTTTTTAACCCTAAATGGTGACACTCCGGTCTGTAAAACATTATTTTTAAGTACATTGGCAATTTCCGAAAAAATGGTAAGAACTTCTTTGTTAAAGTTGTTACCAACCGGAGCTGTTGATCATGAAAAAAGAGGTGGAAGGCGAGATTCTCTAAAAGTAAGGGATGCTCAAATTGAATCAGATATAAAAAATCACACTTTAAGATTTCCGAAGGTTCAGTCACATTAACATTTATGTTTGTTCTTTATGTATGTCATTGATTTAGATGATTCTTCTCCGATTGGAAAAAAATATTGGTGAGGGATAGGGATAGGGATCAATATAAAACTTTTGAAAATCCACTATATCATGCCTCCAATCAAATACCTGTCGGCAGAAAACTTCAAGAGAGTACCTAAGTTCAGAACTTAATGTAGTTATAATATATAACATGTATAAACAAGATTTACTAGAACAAGGAAATGAAAAATTAGATATAGGCAGCCTGACCACTCAGAAAAATATTTAATACAATGAATTTATCATTCCACCACCCGAAAAAAGATTTGTGCACGCTATGTGCAAGGATTCATGAAACTGCCGAGGGTACATCGGATGAGAAATTAAAAAGTGAATATGAAATGCACATTGCAAATGAAATTAAAGTTCGTGAACAAAAATCAAAAGAAATGGCTGCAGCGGATATGAAAAGATTATATGCAGTATTTGATTTACAACAAGTCATACATCTGCCCACGACAAAAGACAGTGCGTTATTCTATAAACTACGTCTAAGTGTTTATAATTTTACCATATACAATATAGCAACACGAGATTTCTATTGCTATACGTGGCACGTGCGTCAAAGCAGAAGGGGTTCGTCAGAAATTTGTAGGTGTCTTTTTATATTTTCAAAGACATTTCGACCTTTTCTCTAACGGGTGTTTTGGTCAGAACAAAAATTCCATTACACCCTCGATGCTTCTTTACTTCTTAAGCGAACTTCAAAATATTAAGGTTATACATCTTTTTTTAAAAAAATGCTATGGACAAAGCGAAGGGAACTCGGCCCATAGTGCCATTTCCACTGCGGTATCGAGAGCAGGCGACATTTTCCTTCCCAGTTAATTAGCACCCATTTTTAGATTAGCTAGAAGAAGGCATCTTTACATAGTTACAGAAATGGGGTATCAAGGCTTTTGAGAAACTTTAAGAAACTATCTCAAGAACTCAGGGTCCTCTCAGTTAGAAAGGATGACAATGGCGAAAGATATTAAATGGACAAAAGTAATAGAAGTTAAAGTAGAAAAAGCGGAAAAGGAAACAATTTTCTTTAAAACAAGCCATCTCCAAACAACATATAGAAAAATTATTTTACCTCGGAATGTGAATGTGGATAATATTATTCTTCATCCGTTAAATGAAACTTATCAAACAATTTCTCAGAAAAAATATGATTTTCTATTGTCACTTTGCTTAGGTAAACAGCCACTTATAAGGCAAGATGTTTACAAAGATTTTTATGCCAAGCTTAAGCATTAGTTGAAATTAAAATAATAAACGGTATTTGATTTCTCTTACTTGTCATAGATAACTGTTATTTTTATTGTCACTTTTATCTAAAATCATCAAGGGCGTATTGTTTTGTAATAATCTCAATAAAAATCACAAAGTGGCATATGTATTTTTTTGTATGTCACTCCCCACTAGATAATTTTTTCTTAAATACATTTACTCAAAACCCTTTTTTGGATCCTACTTTATAATGTTATCAAAACAAATTATCAAGTTTATAAGTAACTTCTATAATAAAGCTGAATTAATATTCGCACATTTTTCAAATCGCTCTCGTTTCATATAAGTCACTTTGTGAAAACAGGGACGATTGTAGTTTCGGCTGGCGCTACCTAGCGAGCGCCTTCTGAATTCTGCGTTCTTCAGTATAATAAAAATAAAAGAACGCGAAGGATTTAGCTTTCATCAATGCGTAAAAATGTGCAATTCGAAGGATAGCTTCAAGCAATGAATTTCACTCTCGAGGTAACAGAGGTAAATAGGATGAAGGAAGAAATACAATTTTAGATGAATAAAAATGCAATCAGTTTTGATATACCTAATAAAAAGGCAATAAGGAGCAGAAGGAACAGGAAATTGGGAAATTTCACTTCAACTGTAGATTTTTCGTACGATAAATCCAGCATTTGATGCAGTAACATTTAAAAATAACGTCTTAATACTTTGTCGAACTTGAAACCATTGGAACTTGAAGATTATAAAAATGATTACACATCATTGTTTTATATATTCCTTGAACCATTTTTATTGGAATTTTTTTATAAAGAATTGTGCACTTAATATCAAAACATATTTCTTTGATTACGCATACCTGAAAACTTTTTATTATGGTTTACATTACTTTTACCTAAGGCTTTTTAAATTAATAACTGAAACATTTTTTCGATTACTTTAAAAGTTACAGCAATTTCCGCCTTTTCTCTTGACGTAATTACAGTTACAACTAATTCTACGTTGCCTTTAGATAAAATTATTCATAATCTTGATTGACATTTCAATGATCAGCGAATCAATAATTAAGCTATGTTCTATGCCTTTTGCAATTCTGCAATGCTAAAATAAAAGTGATAAAATAAAGCAGTCGCCTTCCATTTTTGACGTTTTTCGGTTGCTCAAAAATAAATATATACCCTTATGGGTTATCAATGCAAACTGTAGTTTGCAAAGGTGAGAGCGGTATCTCTCACTTCTGCGAACAGAAGCATTATTTACAGAAAAATGTTGGATTATCAAGGTCACGTAATGGTTTTTCCCGATTAATTAAAATATATGGCTTGAAATTAACGAGATATTGTATTTAATACAATCCTTCAATGATAAGTAATCATTTGAAAATGTTTTCAACTCGTAAAACCCTGTAATAATTATATTATCAATATATGTAAAACCAAATAGACGGATTTCACAATTTATTATTTTCAAGACTCTACGGTGTTGCCGGTGCTAAAATTTTACCTGTTTTTAAATACCTAACTGATATAGATATCGGATAAATACCTAAGTGAAACTGACAAATTAATTATGATCATGATTGTAAAATCATTTATTATTTAAAAACCACGCATACTACTTCGCTCTTATTCGAAAGTGGTACATTTTTAAGGCACTAATAATATTTGTCAAACGTATACTACTACTATACTATACTAAATGGCAACAATGAGGTAGATGTAGCAGTAGCCGAGAACAGAGACGTATATAGAAATGCAATCCTTAATGTTAATACATCTATTTACTAAGAGATGGCAGAGCGATCAGAAATTAGACGTTTTCGTTATTCTATTTATTAGTCTATGGTTTTCGTACGCTGTGGGTTATTAATTAATTAATTAATATTTGATACCTAGTTATATTTCTTCTAACATTGCCTACTAGTGCATACATTTTTTTGGTTTTAGCTTTTGGTTCAGATCACACGATATAGCTTTTTTATAATTAGACGCGGCCCGCTGTTGATAAATATCTAGGTACATTTCAAGTTATGAAATACAAGGGGGGAGATTAGGAGTGCGTAGGTATTCGGACGATTACGGGGTTATTGTAAAGATTAGGAGAAAATGTCTATAACTAACCCAATCGTATTTTAAACATTCTACAACATAAAAATATTTTCAATTATACCGAGTGTTGGAACTCTACACAACTTTGTTTTTTCTTATGAAATGTTTATAATTTTAATTTATTTTTCAGATCAAAATGGAAAAACAATGTCAGTTTATTAATATGACTTTGTGTTCATAGCTAATATTTTATGAGATATTAATTAAAGGATGCGAGAGTCAGTATGTAGTTATTCGCGATTTCACTTTTTTTTTAGTATATCTATATTCATGTCCCCAACAATAATGGTAATGTTACTACCATTATCAATGTTGTGCAAATATGCTTCAAGATCTGTAACATTATATTTAGTTTCTTGGCAAGCGCTGAAAAAAAAGATGCAGCATATATATATATATACGGGTGTCCCACTAAGGTCAGCGAGGTAGGATAATAGGGAAACCGGAAACCCTACGACTTCGGGAAAAAATTCCTAAGTAAATCGGGTAAAAGAAATTCAGCTAAAATATTTTCAAGTTTCTAAAAGGGCCGCTAGGTGGCGTAATTACCGTGGTATAAATTAAATTAAATTTTTCTCAAAAAATCGAAATATTAACATATTGTTTTGGTACCGGAAATGAAAAGTTCATTACATTCTGCGTAATTTTGGTCCTCACACTTTTTCCGTATTTTTGATTATATGGGTGGGGGAGTACTTTATTAAACCGCTGTAATCTCCTAGACTCGTTATTCAAATCTAATAAGTTTAGTCATGTTTGAAAGATAACTCGACGGTTATTTTAAAAATAATGTCGGATGTGTTCGCAAGTTCACAACTTTACTCCTAGAGGGCACTGATAAACCAATATTCAGTTTTCATATTTTTTTGTTAAAAAAATTAGTGACACGATACATTTATTAATCATTGGTATTAAGAGCCACATAATTAGCTACATTTTGGCGAAAACCGCGACACGATATCTTTACTCGTTTTTGAGTTCATGTAAAATTGATATTTTTGTTTTATTAAGAAAGTAATAATCATTATCACTACCTATTTAAAGATATAAGTTACTTATTGCTAATTCAGTTAGATTAGGTTAGGTTACCACTGAGTAAATAAAACTATTTGTTTAGGTACTTTAATCATAATATCCCTAAAAATGTTGATAGCTGCGCACTTTTACTTTGCCGATATTGGATTATTTTTATTCGTTCTTAAGTTAGCGTAAAATTAATTTTTGATGAAAAAATATTTGGGGCCATAGAACCACATGGTTTTCTGATCGACGAAAAAACGAGAAAAAAAAATAATTATCTATTTAAGCAATATTAGTGGATTAATTACAACGTAAAGTAAAACATAAAAATAATTATTTGAGTGAATTAATAATTTTAATAATACGGACATGGACACAAAACTACCGTCAGCTTCGGCTGTTGGGGATAACATTGAAAACGTTGGACAATTAGGTAAAAAGAGTGTTTGTAAATGTGTACTGTATGTGCTTCTCTTACTTAAGATTCCACCGCACGCCACTGCTCATAACAACAAGTAATGATAACAACTATGTGCTGGTTTCGGATTTGCTATTTTCTAACAAAAGCAGAAAAACATTTTTTTTAATCAGTCTATCAGTATTTTTGTTTCGTTTGAGATTACATTTTACAATAATTCAAAAACGAGTAAAGATATCTGTGGCTATTTATATGGCTTTTAATACCAGTAAGAGAAAAAAGTATCGTGCTATTTAATTTTTTACAAAAAACGATGAAAAGTGAATATTGGTTATTCAGTGTCCTCTAGGAGTAAAAGTGTGAATTTGCGTACACATCCGACATTATTTTTGAAATAAGCGTTGAATTATCTTTCAGACAAGATTAAAGTTGTTAAATATGGATAACGCGTTTAAGAAAGTACTGTCTCCCAGCTCCCCCCACCCTTATAATCAAAAATACGGAAAAGTATGCAGACCAAAATTACGCAAAATTTCATGAACTTTCCATTTCCGGTACTAGAACAATATGTTAATGCATCGATTTTTTGAAAAAGTTAAATTTAATTTATACCATGGTAATTACGCAACCTAGCGGTCATTTTAGAAATGTGAAAATATCTCATCTGAATTTCTTTTAGCCGATGAATTTTTTTTCCCGAAGTCGTAGGGTTCACGGTATTCACGGTTTCCCTATTATCCTACCTCGCTGACCTTAGTGGGACACCCGGTATATATATAGGGTTGCTCATGGTCGATGGTTAGTAGGTCATCAAGATAATGTTTATGGATTCTGAACAGAGAAATTTGTCCTGCGTTATACAGGGTCGTTCAGCCCAGAAATGCCCGTTCCTTCTATAAAAATTCCTTCTCTGGAAAATTTTGATTCGTCTGTCTAAATAATTTTTTTCAAGAGTTCTTCTTGGATGCGAAATAGGTTTGTTTTGCAAAAGTGAACCCTACTTTGATGATCTTCTGGTTTTAAAGCTAGAACTTTAGTAAACTTGCACGGGCCCATAATGGATGGATAATCAACTGCATTGAAGAACTAGATGCCAGTGAAATAAGGAGAGCTACAAATATATCTACAAATAAACGGACATCGAAATGTTTGGAAGCCAATGGTCGACATTTTGAAAACTAATTATGAACTTTTTCTAAATTTTAACAGATAATTAATGAAATTATTTCATTTAATTATCAGCACGTTGTTGCGATAGTTTCCACACATTTTCCATGAAGAATAAACAATTTTATTAGAACTTCGTTTGAATTGTTATTTCATTCATTTCAAATCAATTACGTTGAGAAATACTCAAAGGTATTATTAATAATGCACTAATTGCCAAATTTTCATTATGTCATGTACTATGATGACATTTAATAGCAACCTAGATATATATGAGAAATATAATTTGATTTTTTAGACAATTGCTCTTATCTCGGAATTCTGGCTACTATAGGAACATGATACATCAAAGCGAAGGAAATTTAGGTATCTTTCAGGATATTTCATAATATACAGAATGTTCCATTTAAAAAAAAACGCATTTTTCAACATTTTTGTATCTAGCAGTAAAATCACACATTTTGAACGACCCTGTATAACGCAGGACAAATTCCTAGAAATTGAAATAACGCATAAAAAACATTCCCAATGTAAGACTTTTGGAGGTGAGAGCTATATTCTGCAAAACTCGACAAAAAAATCTCAAATCTTTCGCATACGCTCAGTAAGAGCTCCACACCCATACAATTTTTTATGTTTCTTTGTATAACAATTTTGCTTTAATGGTACACTTTCATCAAGTGATTCTACCGCTTCTCACCGCCCCCAATATTCCTTCCATGACGTTGAAACATAAGTTGTTCATTTTTTTAACTCATAATAAGTTTTATACATACTCCACGCCTTTCTAAGTCTCCTTAATACAGTGTTAACAGTTATTTTCAATAGGTTTATATATACAGGATGTTTCATAATATATGCGCAGAACTTGAGGATGTGATAGCTCGTCCAAAAAATGAAAAAAAAAATATTAAATTATCCTCTAGAATATCGCTGCGTGTTTTTCTCCCCATTTCCTAAGCCAATGGGAAAATTACAGTTTTGAGATGCCCATTTGAACCGCCAATGTTTTCTACAAAAAAAAACTATTAGTCGTGAGCTCTGAATTCGACCGTTTTCGTGAAAAATCAATTTTATAATTAGAGGTCACGACCAACAGTACCTTTTTGGTGTAGAAAACATTGGCGGTTCAAATGGGCATCTCAAAACCGTACTTTTTCCATTATCGTAGAAATTGTGGAGAAAAACACCCACTACTCCTTCAAAATCTTCACCATTTATGACAAAAATGTTGTTCTGACTCAAAACTTATACGATAAACGGTTCAGGAGATAGTCACAAAAACGATTTTTTTTTAATTTCAACGCCCTGTAGGTATCTCGAAAATGACGCATTTTAAACTGTAAGTTAATATCAACTTTTTTCATATTTTTGGACGAACTATCACATCCTCAAGTCCTGTGAATATATTTGAAACACCCTGTATATTAAGAAATAGATCGTATTGCACTTTTGTATTTTTGATGTGTGTAAAAATATTGTAGATCAGTAATAAAGTTGATTTTTTCTCCCAATAGAACTCTTTAGAACTTGACCATATAGTTAAATATACACATGAAGTTCGTAAAAACGAATATAAGTTCAAATGCGATATTAATTCTGTTTTATTTCATCTTCTTTTCCAAGATGGAATATAGTGCATTCATGTCAAGTATGTATGCAAGGTAGTGACAATTTTATCATTTAAAGTGAGCAAGTGACTGGAAATGCTAGTCCATATTTAGTGGAACAATGGGTTATGAATATAATACGTCAAGTTGTAATTTCATGGAAGGAATTTTGGAGGCGGTGAGAAGCGATAGAATCACTTGATGAAAGTGTACCATTATAATAATAATAAAATTATAATTATAATAAAAAATTGTATGGGTGTGGAGCTCTTACTGAGCGTATGCGGAAGATTTGAGATTTTTTTGTCGAGTTTTGCAGAATATAGCTCTCACCTCCAAAAGTCTTACATTGGGAATGTTTTTTGGGGATCTTGATAAGACAGAAATTTCTCCCAATTTTTGCGAACAGTGTTAATAAATGGACAATGTGATTATGTCATCAGCAATAGTGACATTTTCATTGACCTTCTAGAATTATTTGACATTGAGAATGCACAGATAATGTATATAGAGATTATTTTGATATTTATCAGTTTGAATAGTAGAGTTATCAAACAATTTATTATGGACCTCTAAAAACCTGTCAAAGGGCATTCTCATGTTTTAGGTTATAATTATTCGTAATTAATTATGTGGTTATTTGCCAATACCGAACCAATCACAAAACAAATTTGTTTAGGTATCTATTTTAAATATTTTAAATGTCAAATTTGAGAAACCTAATCAGTCTTAATTGTACGGTTTTATAACTTTTGAAATGTCAGGCATATCAACCTCCTGTGACGTAATACAATTTGCGGTTACTTAAATTGACTACAGAACATTTTTTTGGGTATCAGGTAGTTATTAAAACTTTTTCTAAAGTAAAATGATCATTCAAATATACTCTAAATCATAAGGGAAACCTACAACTTCTCGATGGACAATTGAGTGCTACAGTTTTGTTGGAAAATATACAGGTTGTTCCATTTGAAATACCTAATAAAGTTATAGCATTTTTAATTGAAGGATATCAGAGCTCATCTGGAGAAGCACACTATATAATAAAACCCAGAAAATAGAAGTTGCAAATTCGCATTAGTTCAAAAGTAAGATCGGTTTTTCAGAGAATCCTCAATTATTTCAAATAGTATATTTATTATAGTAAGCCCTCATCAAACTGACCTTTAATTTTTAGGAGAATCCAAACAGCCAACAAAATATTGATTTTTCCATTTAAAAGAAACGTTGATACTCAGCAATTTTCTGAAACACACTATATAAATGAAAATAATTTTAAATTATGGCCATCACAGTCATTAAACATCCTCTAAAGAAAAAAACAGTTGTGAGATCGGCAGCTACAGACCGACCCGCGAGTCGTGAGCCACCTAATATATATAATTGTAAAATGTATACAAAAATATTTGTAATTAAGCTTAACTTCAAAAGAAATGAAAATCGGATAATAACATATTAGTTTTGTCATTACTTTCACGTATAACCTATATAATGACATTCCAGAAGTTTGGACCATCTCTCCCGACTCACCCTGTATAGTTATTTTCCCTAAAGCATTTAAAATAGTTAAATATTTTATGAATTTGAGAATAATACATTATAGAGGCGCATTTTTAAGTAGACTTCAACATTACACTTAGGGAAGTTCTATTGTTTTGGATTACACCATTTACCTCTTTATCTCTTAGGGCAGCCAAATTGGATTTTTATCAAACAAATATTGCTTTGGAAGATATTTTCAACGATGTATAATAGCATATTTCTACACCAATTTGGGCTAAGATTAAAATAAAACTGTTATCGATACATATAGGAGATTTTATAAAATAAACTCTTTTGTAATTGTATTAGGTGAAACATGTCGATTTCTATTCTCAAATTGACAATTTGTATGGAAATATTACCCCCTTCTTGCACCCCTCTGAATTATGAGCAGTGGAACCTTGTTCGAAAGGGATTTTCATTCTCTGTCAGCAATAGTATGTTTTTCAAATTTGGTGCAAATTTATTTTGAAAATGTAAAATGTTGATACTTTAAGTAGAATGAAGGAAATAATGTCACATAATGTTTAGGAACCATAGTGCAAAGGATAGTGAAAAATCTGAAATACTTAAATCAATAATAAATAAATTCATAATTTCAACTGATTATCCAATAGAACCGTTATTGCCGAAATGATTTGGACCGAGGACGCAGTAGTCAAGCAAACTATGATGGTTGAGAAGGACAATATTCATTCTACAAAACCAAATGGCTGATATTATTCACTATACATTGAATATTGAAGAAAGTTTCAATTCCCTTGATGGTATTAATAACAGTAATTTTACAAAAAATACACACTTGTCAATAATGCGTTAATATTTAAAGTATAAGGAAAAACATTAACAATCTCAAAACATTACTATATTGAACTGAATTGCAGTTCGGGATCCATTCAGCGTTGTCAAAATAACAAGAGAATACAACTTTCTGGTAAAATAAATTTATCAAGCCAGAAAGTTGTATTGTCTTGTTATTTTGGCAAAGCTGAGAGGATCACGAACTGCAATTCAGTTCAATTGGTGTCAGAAGTGGGATTATAGTCAAATAACAAGAACAGAAGATGTCCGTATCAAAAAGGAAAGCCGACATGGAAGCTATTATGGCAGCCCTCGCCGAACTGACGAAACAACAAGCAGAACAAGCGAAACAACAAGCAGAGCAAGCGAAACAACAAGCCGCGCAGTCCAGCAACATCGAAAGTAAAATTTCTGAACAGGCCAAAACACAAGCTGAGTAAACCCTGGGACTGGAGGAGCGTATCCTGCAGGGTATGGAAGAACGGTTGAAAGAGGAGCAAGCCAAACATCTGGGAGAGATGCGAGAACAGGTCGATCGCCTTCATAATCAGTTGAAAGAGCAGAAGGACCTTTAGGACAACAGTATGGATGCCCTGACCTTCAAAATAAAAGAGGTTAACGGTAGGACGAACGCCGCCGTGGTGGAGAGCATGCAGAGGCAATATGAAGACAATACCAAAAATGTGTGGAGCAGCTCAACTTCTTAGAAAACCGCACCTTTTCCGGACATTCTACATGAGCTAAGAGTAAAATGCAAGCACCTACCTACGAAGGCAGCACCTCTTGGACAACCTATCTGAGGCAGTTCGAGGCCGGTGCTAACGCGAATCATTACAGTCCAATGGAGAAGGCGACGGCACTGGTATTGGCTCTCCACGGAAGTGCTATGGAGGTTCTGAGATCGTTTTCCGATGGCCAATCATGGAGTTTCCAGCAGTAGTGAGGCCATGGAACTGCGATTTGGTGAAAGTCATCAGGCCGTCATCTTCAACGCCCAATTGAAACATCGAAGTCAACGCTCCAATGAATCGTTACAGGAGTTGGCAGCGGATGTTGAAAGGTTGGTGCATCTGGCTTATCGGGAGGGAGCCACCAGTGAGGTACGGGCACGCCTTGGAGTGTCAGCATCCATCGATGCTATTAAAGATGGTGACATCCACCAGCGCTTACGGATGCACCGTCCGAAGATGTTTAGTGAAGCCCTAATCTATGCGCTTGAACTGGAAGCTGACAGTCCCAAAGACTGGCGACATGGAGGAGGATGGCCCATCAGTGCTAACCAAGATGCTGGAGATGCGGTAAACAGGAACATCTAATGGCCCATTGCCCTAGGCGACGCAGGCCTTCGCCTACAACCGATAGAGCACGATTGTCGAGATTTTGTAGGTGCCGAAAGTTTGGACATGGGAAAGGCCAGTGCAGTCTAAATGAGACCAAGCGACTGAAAAGGAATCAATCAGCTACCGTTATCGTTAGTAAAGTCGGGACCCAAGGACAACGCTTGACGGTTGATGAAGACATTGAGGGAACCAGTTGTTCCTTGTTGATAGACACTGGAGCAGTACGAAGCATCGTCCGACCCGATATCATCAAAGCAGGCTGGGAACGGCCTCCGGGGAACGCTTGCTAATCCTGGGACAACGTGAGGTCAGAGTTCGATTGGGTTCTAGAGAGTATCAAACTGTGATTTTGATAGCTAACATCAGGGAAGACGCTATCATAGGGCTGGATTTTCTAGCGACATTTGACATCTTGATAGATCCAAAAGGGCGAAGGTTGAAGACCAAGAGTGTGTATGATGTGTATGATTCAGATGCCGTTCTCCGGGTTTCCATTGAAGAGGGTTCCGGCACGAAGAGAACAGGTGTCAATGGCTGCTGTCACGGGTGATACTGGTAGAGTTTGTGGGCACGGTAGAACCCCAACAGCAGAATCGACAACTTCTGGTGGAACGCACCTTGAACGTAGTACAAGATGGTCGAATTCCAGTCAGAATCATGAACATGACCGACCAGGAGGTAATCCTGAAATCTGGGACGAAATTAGACACGTGCCATCCAGTAAAACAAGTGATGCACTTGGACATAGAACGAGGCACCAATAAAAGTAGGTTACCTTCATCCTTTAAGGAAGTTGATATCCGACGGCAGAATCATGTCCGGTAGTGAGCAACGACAAGCTGAGGCACTGCTGCGAAAGTATCAGGACGTTTTCTCCTTGCATGACGATGATCTGGGCCATACTAATCAGGTGCAGCATTCGATATTGACCGGAGATGCCGCTCCGATCAGACAGGCAGCCCGACGGCTAACGCTCGACAAACAGGAAGAGGTTCAGCAACTGCTGGCTGATATGCGGGAGCACCAGCCCCTGGGCATCGCCGATAGTTCTGGTGCGAAAGAAAGACGGCTCCACCCGATTCTGCGTCGACTATCGCCGCCTCAACGGCGTTACAAGAAAGGATTCTTATCCTCTGCCTCGGATCGACGACACCATCGACACACCGGCAGGTACTGAATGGTTCTCTACCTTGGATCTTCGCAGTAGTTACTGGCAAGTTGGCATCCAAGAACAAGATAAAGAGAAGACTCCCTTCATCATGCCCTACGGACTCTTGCAATTCAATGTTATGCCATTTGGGTTGTGTAACGCTCCTGCCACCTTTGAGCGATTGATGGATACAGTTCTAAAAGGATTGTCTTGCCAGACCTGTCTAGTCTATTTGGATGATGTGATATTCATGGGTAAGACATTTGGCCAACACCTGCGTAATCTGGAAGGAGTACTTCAACGTTTGAGATGAGCCAAGTTGAAGTTAAACCCTGATAAATGCGAACTCTTCCTCGGTCACGTAGTATTACCACAAGGAGTCCGACACGACCCAGCTAAGCTAGCAGCGGTTTAAGAATGGCCTTGTCCAAGGAATGTCTCAGAACTTCGTAGGTTTCTTGGGTTATGTACCTATTACCGCCGATTCGTCAAGGACTTCAGCAACCTGGCTAAGCCACTACATCGGCTGACTGAAAATGACCAACCATTCGAGTGGAAGCCCAATTGCGAAGATTTTTTTCAGAAGTTGAAGGAATCCTTATGTACGGCACCCATACTGACCTACCCACAACCATGTAGCCGATTTTGTGGATACAGATGCCGGTATTGGAGGTATTCTGTCGCAGGAAGAAGACGGTCACCAGAAGGTTGTGAATTAATTCATTCGGGTATTGAGTAAGAGAGAGCGAAATTACTGCACCACAAGACGAGAATTGCTTGCTGTTGTCAAAACTCTTAGGTATTTCCACAAATACCTGTATGGCCAGGAATTCACTCTTCGTACAGATCACGCATCAATGCGCTGGTTGATGAGATTTCGAAAGCCGGAAGGACAGGTAACCCGATGGCTGGAGGAGTTGCAAGAATGTAACTTCTCGATTGAGCATCGCAGTGGTAAGACGCACGGGAATGCTGACGCACTATCTAGGAAACCCTGCACAACTGCGTGTAAGCAATGCAAGGGGATAGAAACACTGGAAGACCGGTGGCGCAAGTACCGGTGGATGATGAATGGTCCAACGAGGCTATCAGTCGTGATCAACAGGCTGATCCAGGCTTTGCGCCAATAATGAGATGGAAAACGCAGTCAAACCAACGCCCAGACTGGCATGGAGTAGCTGAATTTGGTTCTATCACCAAGGCATATTGGAGCCTTGGGGACAGCCTGAAACTGGAAGACGGTGTGCTGCGATACCAAAAGGAGCATCCAGACGGGGAAACAACCACCTCGCTAATAGTAATTCCCAGAGTCAGGGTGGCTGGTGTACTTCGAGAAACTCACGAGCTCGGTTTTCTTGGGTACGATGTCGAGCAGAAGTGGAAGAATGGTGCCGACGATGCGATGTGTGTGCCAGCGCCCGCGGACCCCATAGACGCACCCGAGGGAGACTTCAGCAATACACTGTAGGCGCACCGTTTGAGAAAGTGGTACATCTACATCTACTCGCTCCATACCGACGAACCAACGGTGAAGAAGAAGTTGCTCCACCGGATCATACATGAGTCAGGATTTCGTTCGGGACGAACGAAACTGAAGGAGGAGGCAGTGTACTGAAAAATAAGGGTTCTATTCAATAAGATTGAATACTTAATTAGGAAAAACGAAAATTCCTCTATTCAGAACAACAAAAAGCAAGGGAAGGAATTTCACTTGGAATGAGCATGGAATGCCAAGAATCTGTCCGAATGAAACCCATGTGTTACGGAGTGTGAGGAATAGCTAAATGCACTTCAAATAAATGGAATCAATCTAGTTTCCTATATAAACTGCAAATCTCATACGACGAGCAGTTCATTTCTCCTAGAGACCTCGTAGAACAAGCATCAGTGAGAGTTCTAATCAAATTCTATTCAACTGAATCACCGAGAAAGAAGAAGACGACATCTGCAAAACTTGGGGATTCGTCTAAAGACAATTCCGAGTTCCAACATCGAAACAGTTGTATGACCCATGATAGGCCATCAATAGATCAGGTCAGACATGACAAGGATCGATCCCGCCGCTCACGGAAGGATACGGCCTTATAGGCTTTCAGGCATAAACCCACGGGCGGTAGGTAAATTGACGCACGTAACGCCGCAATCAAACATCAGCCGTACTGACGGCGCAAACCACCAGCACTAGAACCAACGCCGATACGACGACACGAAACGCCACTACGGGCCCTTGGCTCGAGAATACCGTGACAGCCGCCGCCTCGTGATCAGACAGCGCACGCGTTTCGCCTAACCGAGTAAGTAAAGAAAGGATGAAACTAGTGGTATTTCACCGGCGATGTTGCCATCTCCCACTTATGCTACACGTCTCATGTCTCCTTATAATGCCAGACTAGAGTCAAGCTCAACAGGGTCTTCTTTCCACGCTAATTTTTCCAAGCCCGTTCCTTTGGCAGTGGTTTCGCTAGATAGTGGGTAAGGACAGTGGGAATCTCGTTAATCCATTCTTGCGCGTCACCAATTAGACGACGAGGCATTTGGCTAACTTATTAGGGGTACATTTTCTCGAGGTCTACGCTGTAGCCTGCTCTACAATTTTAAGGGGCCATGGCTTCGGTTGGCATCTTACAATTAGGTGCTTCACCACTCTTTGCTCTTGCCCCGCTGTCGCTCCCACGTCTAGCACCTGCGGCCAGTCCCTCGCAAGGGAAACTAAGTACTATCTGCCAGGTTGTTCTGCAACGGGAGGAAAAATTAGGTAAGTGAGTCCCCAACCTTCGTTGAGGAACGGAATTTCGCCAGCCAAACAGAGTTGACCATCCAGGGAAAACCTCGCGAAGGTAGCCGCCCGATTGGTCTTGTGATCCAATCAGTTTCGCCGCCGCTCACAGGCCAAACCTGCCAAGTGACTCGCTAATGAATTAACCAGCTCCCTACGACGTAGTGACACGAAATAGTTTAAAAGATGTAGGATCTCCAAAATTTGTTGCTGGGGAGGTCCGTCGTCTAAAATGCGTCGGGCTTACCTGTGCCCCACATCCTGCCGGCTTCAATACACAAGGGAATCATTCCGTTACGGGCCCCTGTGTAAGTCCAAAATTAAAAAGACGTATACAATTTAAAACTTAAATTAAGGATAAAAACGAATGTAAAATTGTATAGATAAAATGGGGTGTCAATAGGAACACCCCAGAATGGACATCACATAATAAATTATTAAACCTAACACAAGACGATTACAGGCTTATTAATTACACTAGCTATGGCCGAGGGTTTATGGGAGGTGTCGAGGGTCTCCCAGATCATATCGCCTGAACCCTTGGCGACGGAGGGGAGCATCGTAGTCCATGAATTCGTGATATAGTTCTATGGAACTAGGCAACGCTATTAAAGAGATTGTTTTAAGCGTATGTTTATCGCTAATGCCGAGCTTTGACAGGCATTTCAGCGTCTCCTTGGGTATTGCTCCCCTCGTTCCTACCACTACATGTAGAACCTCTCCAGATCGCAATCCTAACCGATCTTGGAGGAGAGGTAGCAGCTGAGCATATTTTTGAACTTTATCAATATATACCCGCGCGAGAGATTCCCCATCCTCGTGGCGTACTGTTATGTCGACCACTAGAACCCCTTCCTGGCACTTCAACACCAGGTCGGGTTTTAGATTCCCTGCACTGGGATGCCTTATTGTAGGCTCGTCCAGTACTGCTACCTCGTTACACTGCTTTGCAATTACTCTCTGCACAATGAGGTCGCAAATCTCTTTGTGCCTTCTAACTCTGCGCGCCTTAGTGCTCCAACACTCTCCAAGAATGTGTCCAAGTGTCTCAAGCTTGGACTTGCATCTACGGCACGACAGGTCAGGCTGTGGCACGGCCCTGTTTAATGCCACCTTGTTAGCACAAGTGTTGGTCCTCATTTTGAGAGCTGTTATTTGTCTGCATGGCTTCAGAAGTGCTGGGTTGTAAAGCCATGCGTTGCCAATTGGGTCGTCGGTGAGGACCGCGACCGACTTACCCTGAGAACCAAGGCCGGTCCATCTCTCCAGCTCTTGCTTCTTGGGCCTTGCTTTATAGGCCTTCAGGTCTTGTGCTTGCATGTGCCAAGGTAGCCGTGCCCCTCTGGCGAGCTTAGCGAGACGGTCCACAAAGCCCGACCCGGCAGCAAAAGCTGATATCGCTGGATCTCTGCTCTCAACAAATTTGAGACCCGCGTTTATGGTGGCACCCACGACTAGGGTTTCGAGTCGTGGGAAACCTTGTCCCCCGTCTCGCTTACGACTGTACAGCAGCCCATCCGCCGTTGACTGAGGCAAGTGGTATATGTCACTGATCACTACTCGTACCTCCTGGTCCATTTTCCTGAAGGCAGTAATTGGTAAAGATAGTGCTGGACTAGGTAGTTGGCTATTAGGTCGACCTTTTGGTGTGGTTTCAACGCCAGCCGCTTAACCCTGCTGACCGTTGATGCAAGGCGAGACCCTATGCTCTCGATTTCAACTCTCGCCCAAGGAGATATGTCCACACCTAGGTACCTAATACCTGATAGTGTCAGTCGGGGGTCAGCTATTGTCCAGGATTTGCGTTGTGGTACTGTGGAAAGTGGCGCATTTGGACATCGATAGCGTCATACCTAGCCCCGTTAGGTAGTTTTCCACATTACATAGCTGCCTTTTCACCTGATGTAAATCGCCAGCCACTAGAACTTTATGATCGGCGAAGGCGAGAGATGCAATTTGGTTATCATCATTGATCCCATATCCCAACTGACTCTCCAGTGCTAACAACAGTATCTCCATCACTGCGTTAAAAACGAGCGGCTAATGGGTTGCTTTATCGCGTGCTGGAGATTGATAAATAAGCTTTCGCCTAGCCGGCAGGCTATCGTTGTACCCACCTCCTTATATGATTCTTCCACGAGACGTACAACTTCCCCGAGAAGTCCTTTGGATCGTAACGATGCCCCCACACTTTCGTGTGGGACAGTGTCGAACGCTTTGCTGATGTGCAGAATCGTTACGACCAGGTGGTTCGCATTTTTATTGGAATGCCGCAGCAGGATGTGGATATTATTGAAGCACCCCGCTTCCGATATGAAACCTTACTGGCGGGGTGTGAATCGCACTACTTCCCTCAGCTTTTTGTCGATGCATTCCCAATAGTCCCTGCAGACTATAGACGATATGGTAATAGGACGGAAGTTCTTGACCAGACTCCCGTCCTTACCTTGATTTGGGATTAGAATTGTACGATTCATCCTCCAATCTGACGGCTGCTTGCCAAATATCATCAAGAAGTTAAATAGTAGTTGGAGGACTTCTGTGCGGAGCTTACGTCAGACATACGTAAGCCGTCTGGGCCGTGTGTGGTCACTTTTTTCATCAGGGCAATTCTCCTTTTTATCTCAGGAGATGTAAATGGTGGGAGTGCCTCCTCTAAACTGATAGGAACCTCCCCATTGCCCAGGTCCGGGATCTGCACCATCGGCGATGAACCCCACGAGTCACCATACAGTCTCCGGAAGTCCTCGATACCTGGCTGGATAGGCCCATCCAACCAATCCACATTCGCTCAGACCAATATTCTCTTAGGAGGCTATTTGGAGGGCGCCCCGTAGAAGTAGGACAACTTCTGCTGACTTACCCGGAATATCGGCTCGGGTATTTAGAGCACAACCACATATCCCATGTCTACACCCTGTCTCATCTGGAGATGGTAAATCCGGTGCTGGAGTCACCGTTATTTCTACTGCTGCCGGGACCTGAGTGCCATCTGTTAGAGTAGACTGTAAAACTTCCCCTTCGGCCTTAGGAATAGCCCTCAGGGATACTGTCGGGCGACCTCGTCGTCTCTGCTCTCGACAGGGTTTTCGGGGGGCTCGTTATGCGGAGTGTTCTCACTTAGATACGCCTCCCGCATAGCTTTATATGAGGGATTGGCCCGCTTATCCCTCAGCTATCGTGCAGTCCTGCCACATATGAGCCAATCCATCTTTTTCGGAACTGTCCGGGCACCATAGAATCTCTTCTCCAGTTCAAGCATTAGCGTGACTTTTTCCACCGAGAAGCCACCTAGCCTGGTGATTTCAACTCCACCATTTCCGGAGGTTCCAGTTTGTGCTCTAAGTTCGTTTCTGGTTTCCGGGTGAGCAGATCTTTCGTATTGCGAAAGGCCTATTGCTGTTTCAAAGCAATTGTCGCATATGGTACATGGTACTGTTCCATGTTCAGGCGTTTTGGGCCCAGGGCACTTGGGCGTGTGGCACTGAGCAGCATGTTTGGACGCTGGCAGTCCGTGCACCTAAAGGATGGGGTCTGCTGTTAATGGTTGTCCCTTACATGCCTAATCGCTTCATTCATTGTCAGTCATGACTAGTGTTGAGACTGCACTGCAGGACGAGTCATTAAAGGGAACTTCGATTATGAACAGAGTTCCGACCAGCTGTCCGTAAACCCTGCTCATCTCATTGTCCCTCTCCATAGCGGGCAGTCGTCTTATTTCCCTTGACCTCTGTCGAGGGGGGCAGGGATGGACCCCCAAGTGCTGTGCGTCGTCTGTTTCGGAAACCTGGACATTTCCTACTCTCTCCGGATTGTCATCTCCATCGGGGCCATCGCTATTACCTACATGTTGTCCCGTGATCGGTCGAGGGGAGGTTAGGACGGTCCCCTCCAAGTGCGGCTCATCATTCCCAATCTGAACCTTCTCGTAACCACCCACCTCGGGGCTGCTGTCTCCCTCGGCTTGTTCCTGTTGTTTCCTGGACGTTAGCATTTTGTTTTCTGGCCCTCAATCTATGTCGAGGGGAAATCGGGTCGTATCCCCTCAAGTCCGAGGCTTTCCCATTATTTCTTGGAGCATCTATTATGTCCGAAGGCTTGCTGGCCCCCCGAACCTTCCCTCTCCTTTCCTAATTCGTCCGGCCGGCGAGAGGTCTACCGTCCGGATGGAGAAACCAAGATAGATCTTAGGCAGCCCTGTGAAAGAATTGGAAACTGAAGTGAAATTTATGAGCCGAATGGCCTCCTATTGGAAACGGAACTGAAATTGAAAATTTTAATAAATAAAGCCGCCAGTGGTGCTATGCACTTATAAAATTTCCTCTAACAAGAAAAGCCGCTAGCGGCACCCACTGCTCGCGCATGTTTATCGCTAAAGTCCGACTTCAGGGAGGCAAATAGTTCACAATTCATTCGTTAGGACTGTTACCAGCGGTCGCCACGAGGAGGCGCCTATCTGGCACATCCATAGCGGACTACGTGGGGCATGCCCCTCGCATAGGTTCGCTGTGGTTATGTAACTATGAGCACCAGCTAAACTCGGATACTACAGCGTGAGCTCCGACACCTCAAATGTTTGCTGGGAGGCTTTCTGCGGGTGGTCAAGCTGCAAGCGCACCCGGAGCAGACGGTTCCGTGGGAGGCCAAGGTACGAGACCGAATTCGGATCCGTAATTGCCCGAAAGCAACACTTCTCCTCATCCAGGCCCGACACGTCAGCAGCAACCCACTTTATTCTATCAAGAAGAGGCTCTTGAGACCTGCTGCGGATATGGGTACGAACCAGCGCGACGCCTTCCGTGGCCCTCTCCCGGATTTTCAAGGTCCGAGGGGAAGATACGGACACCGCTGCAAATGCGGTGCTCTTCGCGTTCCAAACCATATCTCCCTGCTAGAGTATTCCATGGAACTCGAACGCTTATGCAGAAAAAAAACTCTTTTCGAATCTCCCGAAAACGTCTCCGGGTCCATTTGGGTTATCCCGACGAACTCTCTGACGAGGGTCCGACTTTTTGACGGTGCCGCTGTTGGTTTTTGGAATGGGAACCAGATTCCCTTTCGCCTGACGGTTGTACACAACAAACAATATGTGTATTGAAAAACAAACACACATCAACATCGGCTTTCGCCTAGGGCTTAGGATCGACTGACACATGTGCAACGGCTGTTCACAGGAAACCCTTCTCCACGTCAGTCCTCTAGGGCCTCGCAGGTGTATTTGCTACTACCACCAAGATTTGCACCGACGGCGGCTCCAGGCGGCCCCATGGCCAGCCCTTCTGCGCTCACCGACGATTTATTTGACTGATGCATGCTTTTGTGCTGGAATTAATTTTGTGATGTGAAATAGATTTGATTTCTTTTTCCTGTGTCCTGTATTTATTCTGAATATTGAATTCGAGATTTTTTCTGTACGGTCCAATCTTTATTTCATATAGTTTTCCTATTTAAGCAATTTCTGTCTTTTATGTACACTGAGTCACCAACTTGTAGCCTTCTTTTTTGTTGTACTTGTGGTATTTTATACTATTTCCAGTATTTTCCAATGCTAACGATCTATCTAGTTCTAGATCTCATAGTTTTTCTGAATTTAATTAATCTGGAATTACTGAATAATGCTTACCCTTTAGTAGATATTCCGGTCTGAATTTTGTTACTGTATGTATTGTTTTATTATATTCATCGACGCATTCACGTGCAATTGTTATCCATGCAACTTTGTTTTTCTTTTTCATTCAGTTTACATCTAATTCTGTTAACCAATGTCTGGTTCAACCTCTTATTTAAACCATTTGAAAAAGGTGCATTTACAGCAGTAGAAATCATTGGGATATTTTTCTCTTCCAGGAATTCCTTATATTCTTTGGAATTAATGCAAGGATATTGATCTGCTAATAAATTTCTCCTTGTTTCAATGCATCGTTTGTCAGTTTTACAAAATCCATACCTGTTTGTGTCATTGAAGTTAATATGAATGCATACCTCGAAAAATGATCCACCATTAAGTGTATGTATTTTTTTGTTGACCTGGTCCCCCAAAGCCTCCTATCGTGTCTATTGTTACGATTTCAAATGGTTTGCGTGCTGAGCCCAACTGTGATATTCAACCATAATTATTCTTCATTCTGGATTTATTTTTAATGCATATCTCACAATTTTTGCATATTTCTGACATATTTTTTTATTAAGTGTTTAGATGTGTAATACGGTGATAACATGAGCATTATTTGATTTATGCTAATATGACCCATTTCTATGTGTAGTTTTAAGTGTTTTAATAAATCATTGCTAAATCTTTCTGTTAGAATGATATTTTCTTTACGTTATACTTTTTTAAGAATAACTCCTTTTTTCTCAATTATTTTTTCTTTTCTTTTATTAATGTCATCATTATTCCTCTGATCTTTTCCTCCTGATTATCTTCAGAGTCCCATACTGGATTTCTACAGAGACAGTTTGCCTCCAAATTATACTTTCCTGGATTGTACTCTATCTCCATGTCAAATTGTGATAAATATATGATTAAGTCGCCCAATTCTTCATCAGGTCTAGCTTTTAATTAAACGTTTTCCAAAGGTTTATGATCTGTGAAGACTTTGAATGACCTCCCCATTAGTAAGTGTTACCAATAACGTATTGCTTCTTTGACTGCCGGCGTCTCTATATATGTAGCCTTCGTTTTTCTCTGTGCGACCGTTAGTTTTCTCAAGAAGCAACTGGCTTTTCTTCGCCATTTTCTTCTGTTTCTGGTTGTTTCAAAATAGCCCCCAATCCAAGTAAACTTCCATCTGTATAGATGTGAACTGGTAATTCTGAATACACCATTAGCTTGTGGGGGCACAGTACCGCAGCACAGACTATTTTTCGACTACAAAAAAGGGCAGTTTGGGTTATGTGTGGTGCATATTATAGTGCTCGCTGCAGACCGCTTTTTCTGAGTTACAACATTATGCCCTTGCAGTGCACATTTATTTATTTTACATTTACATTGAAATTTATCATAAAACGACACACCTGCCATCTACTAGTAAAAACCACTCTTATAAATTATGGTCTGATCTTATTACTATACCTCTGCATAAACTAACTAAATCTGTTTCTAACTCTTTGAACTACACCCTGTATTAGAAGATGCCAAGATCAATAGAAAATATCTGTAATAAAAAATTTTAAAGGATTATAAAAGAGTACCTACTTTCTCATTGCTTTCACTCAATTGAGGAATACCTTAACATTAACTTTATTTTTGCCAAAACAGAAATAGAAAATAATTGTATGAAACACATTTTATCTGTATAAGTTTTTTTTTTTGTAATTGTATTTTCATTTAGAAATAATTTTTGTATGTTTGTATATATTTTTTATATATACTGACTTGCTATAATATACTTTGTATAAAAATAGTGAATAAATTATATTATATTCTAATCATATATTGTCAGTACTGGTTGTGTGCACAACAAGTCTCTTCGATAATTGAAAGTCTTCTTGCTTTCATCAGTCCATGAGAATTTTTCTTTTTTTTCTCAATAATTAATATAACGGTTCTAAAATAATGGCATTCTTCAGAATATATTCATTGTAAAAAAGTATCTAACCAAGCAATTGTCGAATATTTTTCTGATTTTCCGTAGTTGGAAAATTCTTAATTGATATCAAATTAGCTCTCATTTGTGTGACTGAATCCATAGCGAATGATCATTTCAATAATTTCAGTCGAAATCATTCTTCCTTTATTGCCACCCTTAACTTTTCCATATACATTATATGTTTTCAGATGTTTTTGAAAATATCAATATGTCATCAATATAGTTTATTGCAAAATTAGATATTTTGTTTTTTCTTATAATGTTACTCAATATCCTTTGGAAAATTGAGGGAGATGTCTCAAGACCAAAAGGCAAAACATTCCATTAGTGATGTCCCGCTTGTGTAACAAAACCTGTGTTTTTCCTGTCTTCGAGCCGCAAAGAAATTGACCAAAATGCCGAATTGATATCCAATTTTGTGAAAAATTTACAATTTCTCGTCTTTATCAAAAGATCATGGATCCGTGAGAAAGGTTGTGGTTCTGGCACTATTATTTTCTTGAAATCTCTGAAATCTACGCATAATCGGTTTCGTTTTCCTTCGTCTTTTTTAAGAGACAGTGTTACTGGGGCTGCAAATGGGCTGTGAGATTCTTCAATTAAATTTCTCTCAAGAAGTTTTGCTACTTGATTTTCAGTTTTTTTCTTATCTTGTATAGTACATCTGTATGGTCTCTTGCTGCAGTATTTATCTAACTGTAAGTCAATTCTCATAATTTTTCACAGAACCCAAGTCATATTTATCATTTGCATATACTGATGAGTATTTGATTCTTTATCTTAGCTTGTTCTTCAATTTTTAACCTGTTTGCTGTGGCTCAAAATTATCTATTTTTTTATCTTCTTTGAAGTTTATTTCATAATTTTAATTTTTATTTCCAGTATCACCAATCATGTGTCAAATTCACATTATTCACAATGGAAACATTTACTTCTCTTATAATGATTCAAACAATTTTGAAACATATAGATCAAAAACGCAATGAAATCTTTATAGCAAGCCATGCTCTGAGTTGGGTACCGAAACTATGGAGAGGAGCGAAGGTGGTCTTTATATTGAAGGCTGGGAGAGCAATCGACCATACTAAGTCATTTAGAAATGATTCAAACAATTTTGAAACATATAGATCAAAAACGCAATGAAATCTTTATAGCAAGCCATGCTCTGAGTTGGGTACCGAAACTATGGAGAGGAGCGAAGGTGGTCTTTATATTGAAGGCTGGGAGAGCAATCGACCATCCTAAGTCATTTAGAAATGATTCAAACAATTTTGAAACATATAGATCAAAAACGCAATGAAATCTTTATAGCAAGCCATGCTCTGAGTTGGGTACCGAAACTATGGAGAGGAGCGAAGGTGGTCTTTATATTGAAGGCTGGGAGAGCAATCGACCATCCTAAGTCATTTAGAAATGATTCAAACAATTTTGAAACATATAGATCAAAAACGCAATGAAATCTTTATAGCAAGCCATGCTCTGAGTTGGGTACCGAAACTATGGAGAGGAGCGAAGGTGGTCTTTATATTGAAGGCTGGGAGAGCAATCGACCATCCTAAGTCATTTAGACCGATAAGCCTATCTTCCTTCTTCCTAAAAAGTATGGAGAAGGTACTGGACCTTCACATTAGAGTAGGATGCCTAGCTAGGTATATCCACTCCATAAAAATCAATATGATTACCAAAAAGGCATATCTACAATCAATGCTCTTGATGACCTCACTGAAAGGATTGAAAAGGCGATAGAGTGGAAAGAAATAGGACTATATGCATTTATGGATATTCAAGAAGCCTTCGACAATACATCCTTTGAGGCCATTGAAAACGCCGCCAGAAAAAGGGAATAAATCCTGTTACTGTCAAATGGATCAAATCAATGCTGACAAGCAGAGAAATTACTGCAAAAATGGGAGAAGAAACCTTTGTTGTGGTCCATCGTGGTGGATGAACTCCTTTGCGAACTAATTGAGATGGGCTATGGGGTTATCGGCTATGCTGATGATATCACCCTAATAATCTCTGTAAAAAAATGGAAAACTTGAGAATTCTGATGAAAGATGCTCTCGGACTTATACTAAGGTGGTACAGGGGTAGAGGACTGAACATCAATCCCAAAAAGACGGTTATCATACCATTTACCAAAAAAAGGAAGGTCGACGTTGAAGTTCCATTACTTTTAGATGGTAAAGAAATCATGCTTTCCAAGGAAGTTAAATAACTAAGAGTATACCTGGATCAAAAACTCGCGTTTGAAAAACATTATATTCTGGTCTTCTTTATTGACATATAACATGCCGTTGAACTTATTTCGAAATTGCCAACGATTGTAATAAGTAGATTTTTATAAGAACTTTACCTTAAATGTTTTTTCATACAATAACCGACTTTATTAGATCTATTCAGAGAAGAATTGTGTGTCCTCTCTGGATCTATCTAATCTAGGCAACGAAAATCCCCCTCTTGCCGTCGCCTTGTTCGATGCCTATGTTTCCCAGTCCAGTCTGTGAGATTTAACCAGAGGTAGCGATACACAAAAGTTGACCAGATCTTTGAACTGCATATTTTAAAAATAATTTAGAAGATAAGCCACTTCCGGTTATACCGGAAACCCATACCAACTTCGTTTTTTTATATGGAACACCCCATATATTATAATTTTAGGGCCACTTTAAACATACATTGTGTCTCAAATGCAACGTTTTCGAGAAAATGGGCACTAAATAAAAAATCAACGATTGCAGTAGTCTGCGCCATCTTGATTTTTTTTAAAACTAGGGCACTTAAGAGAATGCGGTTCTCGCACGTCGCTAGTTATGTTGTGCAAAGCCGAAATTACTTTTTTTAAAAAGATTTATTCAACTTATTTATACACAACAGACTTATAAAATGTAACTTGTCAATACTTTCGATAACACGTACAGTAAGATGCTCGTACAAAATTACAAGTAAGCGAGGCTCACTTGCGAAAAGTCTTTTATATTGAAATAAATGTTGAGTCGGCGTTTAACATGCTGACTCTTAAGAAATCAAGCGAATAAGTCGCTGAGCTTAAGGAAATTAGGCATATAACTCCTCCACCCATAAGAGGAAACTTTGGGGTTGGTCAAAGTTGACGTATTAATAAAACTGTTAAATATTTGATTTGGATGGTTCGGGAAATGCCTCATTTCCATTAACTTTTTTCTTAAATCTAGTTAACAATTGTATCCTAAAATAGTACAAAATTGAAATAAGGATTATTACTATAAGAAATACATAGATTGGTAAATTTGAATGAGTCCACATAGTTTCGTCAATAAGTGAGATAGATTCCGAAATAGGGTCCAATGTTAATTTAGACAACTGATCCAAATTAAACGATTTTAAATTCAACTGTATAGGTTTTACACCAGACCCTGCACTGGGTAGGTGAGGTAGGTAGACTGGTTCTTCTTGGATGGTTCCCTCTAGGTTAACGAACTCGAACTCCTTGGTTATGAATCGACAGGAGTAAGGAACTGTTATGAGGAAAGTACCTCTAACCTTATGGACTTCCTCACTTCCACATTTTCCATGCACTAAGGTCTCGGTGGGGGCGATGAGTAAGTATTTTTCATCACTGATGGTTTCAACTAGGACCTCGGTGATTTCTACTGGGATATGTTTGCATCGTGGATCTTCTTTAACCTGGAGCAGATTCTTTACACAGGTTTCCTGCTGATAGTTTCTCTCAATTTGTGAAAGTTTACAAAAGAATTCTCCTTGGACAGCTTGGCATTTGCTTTTTAAATAATAAGTAGTGTCGTCTCCCATGGCCACATATGAGATAGGAGGGATAATTGTTGTGGATTCACGAGTAGGGATGGAGAACAGGTGGTATAGATTATATGTTTTGGGATTTAACAGGGGAACGTGTAACAGAAATACTACATGCTCTGCGTTAATGTAATATTCTACATAGATTGTTCGTATGAAGAGAATATTGTCGTTAGAATAGTAATGTTCAGGCGTGTGATGTTTGGACAGTTCATCTCTCACTGACTTCAATGATTCTTCATTTATAATGGATAAGTGTAAGGTATTCAAGGAGGCGAAATTTATTGATACAAGCAACTTTTCCACGATTTGAGACAGATCTAATAAGCTGATTTTGAACATTGTAAGCGTATTGGTAACGTTTTGGTCTTCCCCTCGAATCATTCTTAGTACATCCCTGATTCTATTGAAATTTGTGGTGATATTTCCTACTGTTTCTTCGTAATTCTTTATTAATTTCTGATTCAAAGAAGCTTGCTTATTGTAATGAGATATTATATTCTCTTGACCCCTTTTTAAATTTTCTATAGCTTTATCGTATCTGACACCGTCAGATTCGTCCAAGTTACCAGAAATAAATTTAAATACGGACCCTAAGGCGTTTATCATTCCACGCTTTACTCTCTTCCCATTATTCAAAATTTCGGGGTGAATCATAATTACTTGTGACCTTAATTGGTTAAATTGTTTCGTTACATACTCATATTCTATCATATCAGCCATGTACAGTTTGTTTTTGGTTTTTATGTGAAATTCCGATATTAAATTCTCTAATTCTTAAATTTTGCTACCAAGGATTTTAATAGGGTAATTGTGTAGGAATGTATGATGAGAATATTGGATTCTAGTGGGTCCCAATTTGAGAGGTAATATACCTGGATTATTTTCGAGGCTTTTAATTTCGATTTTCGGGGCTGTTGCTTGATTTTGGTGTACCAGTGCTATTAGCACCATTATTAGTAGGCTCATCTGAAACAAATGGAATGAGTGGTCTTTGGTGTTGTCTAGTCTTTCGTAATTCTTGTTTATGGTATGTGTTATTTTTAGTCGTTTTTACCTTTGTCCCTAGGTCTTTTTTAATAGTTACGTGTTTATACAATGGGGATATTTTATTTCGAGGTCGTGTGGAAATATACGCGTCCAGAGTGTTGATCTTTGGTGGTTCTTTGCGTTTTTCGTTTTGCTTCTCGATGTATTTATCTTTTGCATCGCTGGATTTTTGGTAGACGTGATTGTACATGCTCTTAATTTTATTCCTCAAGTCGTCAATGTATTCGTTGTATTGATTCTTCGAATCAATTTCCAGAATGTCTCTATTATCTAAATGTCCAAATAGTAGTTCCGTTGGTCGGAAGTTCGTGGTACTATGTATTGTTCGATTATATATTATTGTTGCATTTTCAAATATATTGTGTGACAAAGCCTTTTGTTTTTGAAGTGTTAGTGTTCTCATAATTTCGATTAAAGTGCTATGTACTCTTTCTATGGGGCTGTTAGCGTTGGGATGTAGGGCAGTAGTCGTATGGTGTTCGATGTTATACGATTCCATAAGTTTATTGAACAAACCCGTATTAAATTGTCCATCAGTCACTAGTGTCTTAGGTAATTTGTATCGCGAGAATATCTTCAAGAACTTCTGAATAATTTCTACCATGTTGGCAGAATTTAATTCTTCATACATGAAATATTTCGAAAAGTTGTCAATGCACGTCAGGTACTTGGATTTGTTACACGAGAATATGTCCATGTAAACTATTTCGAATGGAGTCTTAGGTGTAATTGAGGTACCAAACTTAAGTTTTATGGGATTTCTCTCGTATTTTGTTTGTTGGCAGATTCTGCAGTTATTCACATGTGACTGGCAATCCTTCAATATATTTGGCCAATAATAAACCCTCTCAATTTCTTCTTGCAACTCGCGTATTCCTCTATGGGTGATCTTATGGAATTTATTTAATATTTCTAGCTGATGTTCTCTCTCGATTACATCTTTTAGAATTATTCTAGTGAATACAAATTTAACACTTTTATCGAAAAGCATATTTACGATGGTTGCAATTTCTTCATACATACCGTCGTCTTTCGAGTGAATGGCATTAAGTACCTTAGGATTTACATACTCTTGTAAAACGTTTTGAATTTCATTTGGATAATTATTATTCGTGATTTGAACCTCTAGACGTTCTTTACTAAATATATTGATTGATTTAATCTTAGGTTCGTTTCCTAGTTTAAAAATAATTTGTTTCTTAAATAGATTCAAGGGTTTGTCGGTGATGGTTAGTTCCGCTGAAGTATCGTCTTCCTGCGTATGTAGAGTACTGTTGTCTGCTATTCTGCCTTGATCTAAATTGTCAACTATATTCACTTGGTCCGTCTTTGTAATAGAATTCTGTTTGTCAGGTGGCTTAATCTGGATTTCGGAGATAACCTTAATTTTGTCAGAGTCTTGTTTTTCAGAAGTCTCGTCTAGGATGTCCTCTAGATTTCCTAGTTCTGGTAAGGGCCTTTCACCAATATCTCCGGGATTAGCAAATAGGGATAAGAGGTCGTCAGGTGTGTTGTCAAGTTGTAGAGGGTATGCTTCTAAACGCGATAGGAAGTCAGCGTTTGCATTCAATTTTCCTTTCTTATATACGATTTCGTAATCGAATTCCATCAGTTTGAGTCTCCAACGGACCAGCTTTGAGTTAGGCTCTTTTATATTGAAGAGCCACTGTAGTGGTTTGTGGTCTGAGACAATCGTAAACTTATTCCCGTAAAGGTATGGTCGAAATTGTTTTGTGGCGTAAACAATGCTGAGACATTCTTTCTCAATCGTCGAATAATTTTTCTCGTGGTCGTTCAATGTTCTCGAAATGAAGGCTATTGGTTTATCAGAACCAATAGGACCTTGGCTTAGGACCGCGCCTATACCAACGTTTGAGGCATCAGTCGTCAAAACGAATTTCTTGTTAAAGTCGGGGTATGCTAGGATAGGTTCATTACAGAGTATTTGTTTGATGGTTTCGAAAGCTTCTACAAATTCGGACGTATGCTCTACTTTTGCGTTCTTTTTAAGACAAGCCGTCAAGGGTTTTGTAATGGTTGCATAGTTTTTCACAAATTTCCTATAATAACCTGAAAGCCCTAGGAAACTTTTAATTTGTTTTGTCGTTGAAGGTATCTTCAAGTTTTGATCTTTTCAATTAATTTTGGATTTGGTTTAATACCATTTGTGGTGACTATATGGCCTAAATATTCTATTTCCTGTAGAAAAAATTCGGATTTATCTAACTGTATTTTAAACTTATGTTGTCTCAGTCGTTGTAGAACTGTAGTTAAATTTTGTAAATGTTCTTGCATTGATTTTCCTAATATTATAATGTCGTCCAGATATACTAAGCAAATTTTATTTAATAATCCTCTTAAAACTTCATTCATGACACGCGCGAACGCTGCTGGAGCATTTCGGAGACCAAAAGGCATCCGTAAAAATTCGTAATGGGCATCTTCTGTCGAGAATGCAGTTTTGTGGCGATCTTTTTCCTCAATTTCAATTTGATGGTAGCCAGATTTAAGATCAATTTTGGAGAATAATCTCGAACCGCCCAATATGTCAAGAATGTTTGATATATTCGGTAGAGGATATTTATCCTCAATAGTGTTTTCATTGAGTTTTCGAAAGTCTACTACCATACGCCATTGTTTCTTGCCGTCTTTTCCGTCCTTTTTGGGGACAAGGAAAATCGGAGCCGAGTAGGGCGACGTACTTTCTGTAATAATGTTGTGTTCTAATAGTTCGTTAATTTGTTTATTAATTTCATTTTTTTGCGAATGTGGGAAACGATAAGGTTTCGAAAAGATAGGAGTTTCATTATTTAATGGAATGGTGTGCTTGATGATAGAAGAGAATGTTAGCTTATCTTTTTCTTTATAAAACGTGTCTCGGTATTTTGTTAATTCATTAAAAATTATTGTTCGTTCTTCTTCTGTTCTGATATGGTCGAGTTTATGTGCTAACGTTAGGTCTTCAATGCCGTTATCTGACGTCTCGTGTTTCACGACACGTGCATGGCAGACGTCGAATTCCTTAAGATTGATGTGGTTAGCTAAAATGGGCTTATCTAGACTAAGAATATGAGATTTTTCCTCGTTCGAATTATTTTGAATAGCTACATTAACTCTGAAATTACGAGCAATATTAATATTTTCAGGAATGTCGTAATGTCCAATTGTTTGTTTGGGTATAAGAACTGTTCCCTTCCTAATGTTAGTCGGAACATTTATTAATTTCTGACCCTGCTTAATTTGAGTTTGAAAATAATTAATAGTTGGAGGTTGATATCTACATAAATCATATTCTAAATTATTAAGTACTGTTTTGCCTCTACTGTAATCTAATAACATATTTAGTTGTTCTAATGTTTCTGTTCCCAGCAACATATCAAAATGCTGGTGAAAATTTATAATATAAAATTTGAGGAATTGGCCAGGTTGGAGAAAATCGGTAACGAAAACTTCGTTATGTTCTGATTGGTTCAATATGGTTTTAATTGTAAATTTTTCTTCGGTAATCCTATCGGGGAAATATTTATGGGCTATATGGGGGCTGCACAGGGAATTGGTGGCACCGGAATCAATAAGTAAAGCCGTCAATAACTAAATATGGTAAACTAGATGATATAAGATGGTGATTGGTTTCTAAGAATTTGTGTCCGAGGCAGATACCTGAAAATTTTCAGATTCTTCCTCTGGGAAGGATTCGATTTCACCTTCGTATTGTGGATATAATTCTTCCGTTTCACTCCAATTATCATTCTGTTCATATCCCATATCGTGTGTATGATACGAGGGTACCTCATGTAAATTAATCTGAGGGTTTCGCCACCGTTGGAATTGCGGCTGATTAAACTTGTTATCCGGCCGATTTCGCGATTCTTGGTTCGATACAGGTGGAATTTTATTAGCTCTATTGATAGCGCTAAAGCTATTCGGCTGTGTTCGAGTTGGACCTTGTTGGAAAGGTCTATACGATGATTGTTGTTGATTAGATGTGTTATAATTGTAATAAGGTTGCTTCGTGCCGTAATTATTCTTATTCGGAATTTGCGTCATGGTTGTTGTCGGTCTATGTGTCTGATTCGTAACTGGTCTCGGATGGTAATTAGGTGGGAAAACGTAATTGCGACTAGGAATTGTACTACTTTTACTAACGGTATCGTTTTGCCCATGCTTGGACACATGCTTTAGCACTGTAGGTATCGCTTCTTCCAAAGTTTTATGTTGCCTTACCTCGAGTATAGTCTGTAACATTGGTGGTGCATTATTATAGAATACCTCCAAGGCTGTCTGGTCATTTATTTCGCAATGTACTTTTTTTTGATTAGCAGATAAATCGTCATCCGCATTTATTTTTAAATTAAGTTTGTTCTGTAATTCTTTCAAACGCTCAATAAAATCAATCAAACTTTCTTCCTGATTAATTTTAAGGAATCTAAATTTGTGCGCAACTGTCTGTCGATCTGTATGGTCCCCGAATTTTGTCCTAAGAGATGCTTTCAACTGTTCCCAAGTCTCTATGTCAGGTCTCGTACTTATATATTGTTCTGCTTTGTCCTTTAATTTACTGAGGATTAAGCAAAATGTGTAATCATGTAGAGTATTGTCCGTCGTAGCTCCGTATTTCGCATGAAATTTGTTTACGCGGTTTATAAATACTTCTAATGCGTCCGGGTTTCCATCAAATCTAGGAATAACCTCACCATAGTTGCGTGCGGCTGCTATCAATTGTTCAGTTGTTAGAGCCATCTTAGATTGAATTACTGAGCTATTGATTAGATCTGTCTCGTTATGAGAATTACTTATATCATAAATATCTTCTTCTGAATGAATGTCGCTTAAATTTAATGAAGGCAGAGAGAGAAATGAATCAGAACATTCACAATCCGTTGACTCTATTATAACAGTATTCTCCGTCATAAATTGGTAATGATTTCGCAAAGATTTATGTTATAATTCCACATGTAATATTTCATAAAATAGAGGTTTTATAAGAACTAAGGAAAAAGGAATGTGGCACTTACTACTTCTGATGTTTCTCTGCTGCTGGATCTCCCTTCGTTGGCACTTGTAGGTTGCGGTGGAACTTTTCACTTAAATTCACGAAAAAGCTGGACTAATTCGCACTTGTTTTTCGTGGTTTTTTGGAAAATGATCCGGATGACTGCGCCAGTTATGTTGTGCAAAGCCGAAATTACTTTTTTTAAAAAGATTTATTCAACTTGTCAATACTTTCGATAACACGTACAGTATGATGCTCGTACAAAAAGTCTTTTATATTGAAATAAATGTTGAGTCGGCGTTTAACATGCTGACTCTTAAGAAATCAAGCGAATAAGTCGCTGAGCTTAAGGAAATTAGGCATATAACTCGCTTTGTTAAGGATTCAACTAACTTTTGCAGTTTTAAACGAAGCTGTAACTTTTGATATTTATTAAAAATACTGCTTTGAAAATGCAAATTTTCAAAAATCAGAAACTTTTTATTTTCAAATGAAACATACTACTTTTTTGCAACACAGAATGCAAAATTCAATTTCCTTTCACCTGATATATCATTATTGCTATCTGTTTCTTACCGTTCTCGTAAAATGTGCACTTTTATGTTTATTACGATTAATTTTTCTTTACCGCGTTAGCCATGAATTGTCTTGTTTTGTGACAATTGCATGTGCAGAAAGAAATCCAATCAATAAATGGTGCAAGAGGAAAAGGGTGATGAACAATCATCCATAAGTTATTGAATTTGATTTTTTGTCCTATAACGCTCATTCAGAACTTTTTCTACTGAATAACATTACCGTTTTTCATATTTTCAAGGTTTACGGAGTTATGCGGAAATACGTTCATTTGGACCACCCTGTATAAATATATTGGGTGTACCAAATAAAAGAGTATTGTGTCTCATTGTTTAAAGTTTTTTTAATTGTAAGTATTTATGATGCCTTCCCACGGGAATAACAGTTTTGTAGATTTACGCAAAATGAATTCTGTAAAAGACAAAAACGTTTCCTTTTTCCGATTTCCCAAGGATCCTGTAAGACTGTGAGGTAAACATTAAATTATATTATTATATAATATAATTATTTACGATATAATTGGGATAAGAGCTTTATTAACGTACGCATGTGAAATTTTCATTCACGATTGGGGGGATTAACAGTGCACTCAAAAAAAATCATAGAATTTATTATATCTATAGAAAATATTTTTAAAGAACATTTTAATGAATTTTGTACTCAGGGTAGGTAGCGTAGGAAATGACTTAAGAAATTAGTTTTTTCTTTACCATTTGAACACCCTTGTCCTAATTTCCCAAAAGATTACCTAGTTTAAATTAACTACAATTGCAAAAAAATCTTGTTTCATGTGTAGTTTTAGTAATTTTAGTTTAGTTTTTTTCGTCTTGTTGCTCATTACTTTAGACATCGATTCAAATGCTGTGTGTTTATAGTAATGCTTAATATTAATACGTATTACATAAAAACAATACTATACTTTCTTCTTCTTCATCGTATTTCCTCTTTGCAGAGGAGTCGTGATCAGGCTCTCCTTCATTGGGTTATCCGACTTATTATTTCAAGCCATCTCGCCATGTTGCCGGCGCTCTTCGCTGCTTGGTTTATTAATGAGTTGGTGGCCATCTTTATTTGGTCTGTCCAGCGGATCGGCGATCTGCCTCTTGGTCTGGAACCTTCTATTTTCCCTGAACTATTAGTCATTCAAAGTTATCCTCGTTTCTTCATTGTACGTGACCAAATTATCTCAGGATTCGGCATTGAACGATTTCGGACATTCTGCAGGGTTCTTTTATTTCCTGGAGAATAGAGGCGTTTGTTCTTCTTGCTGTCCAAGGGACTCTCAGGACTCTCCTCCAGCACCATAGTTCGAAAGCATCGATCCTTCTGCGAACGGATGCCTTCATTGCCCACGTTTCTGCCCCATACAGCAGGACCGGGAATATTACTGCCTTCACGATTCGTTTTTTGGTGATTATGGTGACGGCGCTGTCCTGCCACGTTCTCTGTAGGGTTTTAGCCGTTCGTCTTGCGATTTCGCATCTGCGTTTTATTTCGTGTGACGACCCACCTTCGTTAGTGATTAGTGCTCCCAGATATATGTATTGGTCATCACTTTAGTTCTCGTGTAATTGATTTCAAGCCCCTTGCTATGTTCTTCTAGCCTTTGCAAGATTTTCAATAATTCTTCCTGTGTGCTAGCCAATAGAACGGTATCAACAGCATGCCGTAGGTTGGAGATCTTTACTCCTCCGATCGCGACTCCTCCTTTCCATTCATTTGTCACCAACCTCATAATGTATTCCCCATAGGTGTTGAATAGAATGATTGACAGAATACAGCCTTGGCTGGTTCCTTTTTGTATTCTACGTGGGTTAGATAGTTTGTTGTCGATTCGAACAGTCTCTCTGCTTTGTACATAAAGATTATGAATCAGAATTGATAGGTAATCAGGTACGAGCATCTCTCTCAGAACCATCCATAACTTATCCTATTTAATGCTATCAAAGGCCTTGCGATAGTCAACAAAGCATAAGTAGAGCGGTCTGCCGAATTCTCGACATTTCTCAATAATTTGCCGAAGATTGAGTATTTGCTCTCTTGTCCCCAGACCTCGAACGAAGCCTGTCTGTTCTGGTGGAATTTACCAGGTATGTCCTTAGTCTCTCGTTTAATACAGAAAGGAGTACCTTAGTGGAGTGAGAAATCAAGGATATGAGGCGGTAGTTATCACAAGGATTTGAGTCCTTTTTTGTGCAGGGGCATAAATATTGAGGTAACCCATTCCTGAGACCATATTTGCGTGGGCCAATTTTTTGGCATAGGTTGTGAAATATTCCTCTTCTCCTATAGCTTTTATAGCTTCTGCCATGATTCCGTCATATCATGGTGACTTGTTTGGTTTTAACCTTTTTATTGCTGTCTCTATTTCCTCTTTTAGAATGGACGGTTCCTTTTCTAATGTGCTTTGGAGTGTGCTGAGCTGGAGACTCGCAGTATTCTCTTTACGTTTCCAAAATTTTATCTACATCGGTGATGATGATGACATCCTTATCCTGGATGGTCCATGTCTTTGGGGGGAACTGGTGGTTTATTTGTCTTATTAATTGGAAAAGGCTCCTAGTGTTGTTGCGTTGGGCCTGTTGTTGCCCTGTATTGCAGATTTCTTGAAGGTATATGTTTTTGTCCCTTCTGCATAGCCTCTGGATTTCTTTGCTAAGTTGTGTATTTTTTTTTTGTTCTTTTTCTAGGGAATCTAAACCACTGCTTCTAATTTGGCGTCTCTCGGTAACGATCTTTAGTGTTCCATCTGATTTCCAGTGCTGACGTTTTCCTATTGGGCGGGTTACCGGCATTTTGTTGATGGTGGTTTTTATTAATTCCTTTGTTTCTAGCCAAAGGGACTGTTGTGCTGTTGTCTGGACTTGTTGTCTGTCGGGAGTCGGAAATTTCCCTAAGTTTTTCACGGAATAGGTTTTCATCGTCTATTGTGGTTTTCTTTTGCATCGTTCGTTTGCATGGCATTTAACGTTCCAAGTTTTCACATTGGATTTATTGTTTTGTATAACTGGTTGCATATTGTTTCGGTTGTATTTCCTACTTAATTAATTCATAAAAATGGGATGAACGAGTGATCGTTCTCTTCTCAGATGTTGTCTCTCTTGTCTTCTCTTTGGAGACTCGGGAAGTAGTGGTGGTGATTCTCTTCTGGTGAAAGAAATCGGTGTAGTGAGTGCCCTGGATTCCAGAAGGTTGCCGGCAAGTACCATCATTTAAATTTGATTTTTTTTTTCACTAACCGTCTATGATAATATGTTTAATTATTTTGGCTGAGATTTGACTTACTCAGTCTACTCAGTGTTTGAAAGGGCTTAAAGCCAAATCTGTATCAAACCTATCAAAGGTGAAATATTGTTTTGATTGCATAAATAAGGTATGATGGGTACTAATTGCCGGTATCCGTGGAATTCTAGCCGTGCTCGCTAAATAATTTAATTTCTATATAAATATATAAATTCACTGGGTTTGAAAACCACATCTAGCGTGTGCCAGCATTCTTGGCATGTTTTTTTTCTAGGTATTTACCAGAAGAGAATAAATAATCTACATTCTATGAATATATGATTTTATCTCGAACAAGCTATTAATGATTCGAATATATTAACTATATTTTATCTTTTCCAATCAATATTGAAACTGAAGAATATTCTATTAATTCAATTATCTTGATTATATATTAATTATATTTTCCGATTAATGTTGAGATTGAAGAACTTGTATTATTATATTCAATTATCTTGATTATATATTAATTATATTTTCCGATTAATGCTGAGATTGAAGAACTTGTATTATTAATTCAATTATCTTGATTAGATATTAATTATATTTTCCGATTAATGTTGAGATTGAAGAATTTGTATTATTAATTCAATTATCTTGATTATATATTAATTATCTTTTCCGATTAATGTTGAGATTGAAGAAAACTTGTATCATGTATCCTGAAACATTGTTAATATTCATAATGTATTTTTGGTAATCTTTATCTATTTACTGATTGTTGCTATACTTGCTATTCTGGTTAAATTTTATATCTAAATATATCATATCCATCATTGGGACATTGACTCCAGCTAATGTATTCAGTACTGCTAAATTTATTTCCTGATAATTTCATGGATACCGGAGAGATCAAGCCTGTGGTCTCTTGTCGCCTGGTTTGAAGAACTGAATTCAGATCTCTAGTGAGGCCAGCAGTTGTCTTATCAAAACCTGATAAGAAGAGGGTTCCAACGAGTCGTTGGGTCCAACCCCTAGATCATACCAAGACAACCATTACTGGCCGGCGATTGGCTGCAGGTTTTGCAATCAAACTCTATTTCTGGTTAATGCAACTTTATGGGTTCTGTGGCCGCTTCTAATGACGTGACCGCCGCTAGAACATATCGAGCCCACCATCCTTGACCAGCGCAGATATTGCCCTCACGGTTGTATTCCTGAATTGCTTCCAGCACCACCCAAATTGTAAGTCAATTCTACCTATCCAGCAGCTCCAGAGAAAAGCAGACTGATAATTTCGGCCCTTCAGGCCATTGAATGTAAACTTATTTAAATAATTATAATATAATTTTTTTATAAAGTTAGTTATAATTTATAATAAACTAACATAATTGTTTTCCTGTTTGTTATTTGTGTTGAGCCTGGCGCCCAATCATAGTAGTTGGAAGGTTCTCATTGATTACGAACCGCGACCCACTGCTGGGCAGTCGACAGGCCCAAGTAACTTTTGATGTTATAGGCACTCGCAGTTTTATTCTGAATTTCGCTACGACTAGCTGATGATCACTAGCACAGTCTGTGCTAGGCAATGTTTTTGTATTTCTTATGGATGTTCTCCAGCTTTTCTAACTAATATATAGTCTATTTGATTTTTGTATTTCCTACATGGAGATGTCCAAATATATAGACATATGATGCAGCACATCACAACAACTCAAGAGTCTAGTAGTCGTTCACCCCTTTCATTTCTCTCGCCGATGCCGTATTTTCCTACGATGTTTCTGATGTGTACGTCTCCTTGTGTGGCGCCTACTTTGGCGTTACTTATTGTTCTATTCAATACCGATAGAATAGAATAGAATAGAATTCTTCGATCTCCTCTTCGGTAAACGTGCTAGTTGGTGCGTATATCTGAATGAGATTTAACGAGATAGTACTTGCATGGAGTTTTAGGTTCAGTATTCGGTCATTTACCGTTCTATATCCCATGATGCATTTGCTGATGCTGTTACCTACTGTACTTGAAATAAAAAATACAATACTAATACTTATTAACGTTCTATCGTTTGATTACAACAGACATAAATGCCAAATGGAAATAGAATACAAATTATACAGAATAATATTATACAAAGTACCTATACAGCATTGTATTCGGTAAAATTGACCAAAATTTACACTAACGTATAAAATAAATTTCATATCCCCTCGTAAGAGCATCCTCAAATAATATATCCGCCAGGTAAAAAACTTTTACTTGAAATAACCCTCGTATCACTTGTAAGCTGCTGATGAAAATGATTTACGACCGCTCCGCAAAAAAGTCAACGTTTCAAGAGCAGAGATGTAACCCGACTTCTCCTAGATAGACTTTGCTGGTTGATACCGACAGCACAGCATATGTTTTCTTATGCTGTGCCGACTGTATCATATTTTCCAATGCAGCGTTATTACTCGTTTTTGAAAAAAATATATAGTCTGTCCACTAACACAACTTTTTTACTACATTCATGTAAATTCCATCGAATACAAAAATCATCCGATTGATTTGTGCGACCATTCTTTGCACCCCATTTTAAGCATAATGCGGTCATAGAGGGATATCACATTTGGCATAGTTGAAGCTTGTATGGCGAAGGAGTGCAAAAAGCTAATCATTAATTAATATGTTTAATAATACATTAAATTAATGGGAGTATGGAAACTTCTTTTTTTCAATATCAGCATTTTTTCTTCAGTAGGTAAAACGAATTTTGAAGTGGTGAAGTTGTAGGTAAATAGAAGACTTTTGGTATCAACTTCAGAAGTACCAGGATTTTATTATGAATTTTTCAGTAAATCAAGTAATATAAATTTTTTTACAAAAAATTAGACCGAAGTTATTAGTTGGTGCACTGAAAATAATATTAATTCTATTGGTGCTGTTACTTTTGAAGTTGTGCAGTTGCAGTTAGATTGATAATTTTTGGCAACAACTTCACAAGTATCAGCATCAATAGAATTAACATTATTTTTTAATTTTCAGTGCACCAACTAATAATGTCGGTCTAATTTTTTGTAAAAAATATTTATTTCACATTTTTGAGTGTAACATTAGTCACGAATATTGATGAACGTTCATCAATACCAATGAAGATAATACTTATCCTATTACCCACGTATATTCTTTGCTTGTACTTATTATTATTTAGAGATCCCAAAACACCGCGGTCGAAATACGGTTAATTATTTTAGATTTTACCATTTTACCACCGCTGTAACTCGGAACCCGTACTCTAAGGAAAAAATCTAGTGTGTCCACTCACACGACTTTCCTACCACTCGCAGGCAAATTCCAATGAATGAAAGTTTTTACACTATTACAATACTCTCCTTAAATAGCGACGATAATAGAGGTAGGTAGTAAAGTAAAAATCCTCTGGTCAAATCGTGCTACCACTATTTTTTTTCAGCATGTTAAGACAAACAACAATGGTATGTAACATTTTTTCGCAAGATGAAACGTTTAGCCAGAATCTGAAGAAACATGTGGAAAATACGGAATTTTATTCAAGCATAACTTTTTTTGTGCTTTTTCTCAGAGATGGCGCTATAAGTGGGTGGTAAATGGCTCTCAGAAGAATACTTTAGGCAAGTTTAATTAAAATCCTTAGAGCCGTTTTCGTGCTATAGTCTTCAGCAAATCGGGTTTTTTGGCTATAGCTCAATATTCAGTGTATACAGGATTCTCATTCAGTGTCACCGGCGAGTGATATTGGTACCCAAAAAAAAATAAAAAAGAAAGCAACAAAATACATCGATCCGTTCCCAAGATAATGCTGTCACAGACAGACAGACAGACAGACAGATCAATGGCTGAAAATATGTTTATTAGACTTGGACAACTCTGAAACGTCAACATTTGTAAAAGATCTCGATACCGACAATTTCACACCATTACAATACTTATACAGCTACTATAGTAGCGCAGGAAAGTAAAAACCTTCCAGTAGAAACGTGGTACCACTCATTTTTTTCAGCATGTTAAGACAAACAACAATGGTCATGTAACATTTTTTCGCAAGATAAAAAGTTTAGCCAGAATCTGAATAAACATGTGAAAAATACGGAATTTTATTCAAGCATAACTTTTTTGTGCTTTTTCTCAGAGATGGCGCTATATGTCGGTGGTAAATGGCTCTCAGAAGACTACTTTAGGCAAGTTTAATCAAAATCCTTAGAGCCGTTTTCATGCTATAGCCTTGAGCAAATCACGTTTTTTTGGCTATAGCTCAACACCCAGTTTATACAGAATTCGCATTCAGTGCCACCGGCGAGTGATATTGGTACCAAACAAAATAAAAAAGAAAGCAACAAAACACATCGATCCGTTCCCAAGATAATGCTGTCACAGACAGACCAATGGCTGAAAATATGTTTATTGGACTTAGAGAACTCTGAAACGTCAAAATTCGTAAAAAACTCGATACCGAAAATTTCACCCCATTACAATTACAATACTTTCCTTATACAGCTACTACAGTAGCGTAGGAAAGTAAAAAACCGACAATCGAACGTCCTCCGTTTGGGTTCGTCGGTCATAAAATACCAGTTTCATTGTCATGGAAATTGTTGTACGTTCACTTATATTTAGGTACTTTTTTTAAAATATGGCGATAGCAATATGGCATTTTCCTAGTGTTGTAATCACACCATAGGTAACGGTTTTTTCTTATGGTGTGGTTTAGCTCTGAGACATGTGTAATTATTTTGAAAAAGGTCCCATTTATCTATTGCTGGAAATTGTTTTCTTCAATTCTGCAGGATATTTGTTTATTTTCTAAATAAATTGTCCTCTCATCCCCTTTTGGGGAATTTTTGGGGAGATTTTCAAATTATAAAGAATTATCCAAATCGGTGCATGTTTATTAGGCAAAACACACGCTCATACATAAAAAAACAAACAATGGAATTGTATTAGTAACTTTCATGTTACTTAGAAGTTTTAATTATATGCAGGTATAGGGCATGCATCTTGTTTGAATTTATATATTTATTGAATTTCTTGTGAGATATTCCAATTCGATATAAAACATGCCAGCTGAGAAGAGCCTCAAATTTACCGAAAATAATAAGTAGGTAACTGTGGGGCCGGGGTAAGGCTTAATAATTTGGAGCAAGGACCAATGACTGCAAGAATAAGTTTACAAAAGAATTATCTTACATGCAATGGTAATGCATGACACGTCTGAGTATTTATTCCATGTGTACTCAAAAAGGTATATTTAAATTTGTGACCTCATTCTCTGCAGGGATTATAAATATTACGTAACGGTAGTTTGAAACTGTTGTTGATATAATTGGAGCTCATATTTCAGTACCAATATAATACGGCAAAAATCGCTAATTTATGATGGGTGTATGCTAAAATTGTAAAGACGTGCTAGTTAAAAGAAAAAATCACATAATCAAGTAATATTCACTGTATTTAAAATAAATTACATCTAACAACAAATTAATGACCAATACACACAACCGTACTGAAATGATAGTGAATATATGACAAAATGTAAAAATAAAACTAATTTAAGGTATGGGACATCCACACATTATAAATATTCTCTTCTCTTAGACAACGTTTTTCTTAACGCACCTATATATATATATCAAATGTAAATATACAATGAAAAAAATATTCCTTATTTTACGGATTTTTATTTTGTAGAAAAAATCTTGCACACACTTTTTACAAAGTGATAAGAACCTGTTGCAAGTCAAATACCACAACACCATCAATGGCTTTACATATTATTGAGGTACAAACATAAAATGAATTATTATTATTATTATTATTAATAATGTCAATCCATGATGATGGTAGATATTTTTAAACAACAAAATCACAATATCAGTCAAGCCTATGCTTAAAGATATTACATCATATTACATGCTCTCGAAACAACACGTTTGTATAATAATTAAATATTAAATTAGAATAAGAGAGCACCCATGCCTCCCATTTCACTTTGTTCTTTAACAAAGATCTCAAAGTACTGATAGATAATCGTTACGGCCAACAATATACCAGTACCGGAACCAATGGCGCCCATAAAGTCAGCTAGCACTGACAAAGCTCCAATACACAAACCACCGAATGCGGCTGCTGTCGGAATGTACCTGTTCAATTCGTGGATCATTGAATGGTCACGGTGACCTCTCATTACCATTTGTTGTTCCTTCAATTGCTTGGCCACATCCTTGGCCGAACTGCCCGACACTTCAATCCATGTCTTTGAGAAGAAGGCACATGATCCCAACATGAAAACAATGTACAACATTGCATGCACTGGGTCCTCCAAGATGTGGCTGACACTTTCAGGTGGTGAAAGGTAGTAACAAAGACCACCAATTGGATACGATCTGGCTGGACCACCACCTCCTACATCGGCCCACACACCCAACAAATTGATGAGAAAATTACCTTGGAACTTGACGGCCAACATTTGTGATATAACATACAAATTGGACACGAGAGCCGATTGAAGAATGATGGGAATATTTGATGTGTAGAACAGCTTAATAGGATAACTGGAGTATTGACCACGGTATCTGGCACTCTTGATTGGTAAATCCACCCTGAAACCTTGGAAGTATATCACTATAGCAAATACCAAAACAGTGGCCAGAAGGTTCATCAGATTGGGTAAGTTTTGGCGGTAGAAAGCTTCCCTCAATCCACGAATCTTGTCTTGTCTGGTGGTCAGTAGATGGAACAGAGCAATGACGGCACCTTCGAATTCAGTACCTCTGCCAGTGTTTACTGTAGCTGGTGAGAAGGCCTTCCATATAATTGTTTCGCAAATGTTGGTGGCTATGAAGAGTGATATTCCCGAACCGAGACCGTAACCTTTTTGCAGTAATTCATCGAGCAGTAGAACAATTAGACCGGCAACAAACAACTGGATGATGATTAAAAGACATACTCCGGCTCCAATCTCAGCTGGGTCGCCGTACATGCCAGTCATTACGTATACAATGGCTTGACCCACAGTAATAACCATGCCAAACACTGGAAAATTAAAGAAAGAAAAATAAACAAATTGAATGTTAAGATACCAATGGGACAACTAAAGACGGTGATTCTCTAGTTCTAAAGTGTGTATCAATTATTTGTTATGGATGTATGATGATTAACTATAAGTTGTAGGAAAACGGTGAAATAGGAAATTTTTTAGATAAGTAATTACATTAATAACTCAATGCCTGGTTCGTATCTTAATATCAACTTTTTGTTTTTCTGAAACCAACATCAATTTTGTTCTTTTATATGGGTAGCTTTTTCGATTTTAGCAAATTTTAAAAAATCTTAGCTTTTCAATGGTTTCTAACAATGGGTAGAAAAAAATGTTGTGGATGTAGAAAATGATTTTGCTACAAATTTGACGTGTTTGCGTTAATAAATATAAAATCTTATTGAATTTATTTAATAAGCTGCACTAAAAAACAAAATATGATTCAATCAATAAATACTATGTAACTCTAGGCTCTAGTATAATTATTGACGTAATGCATTAATGGCTTTATAAAAGATCCTTGTTAGTGATATTTTGTTATAAAATGCAATAAATTCATTAGGATATCTTTTGTGTTCTATTATCTTACTAACCCACGTTAACAAATTCTTAGTTTGTTACTTTTTGCACTGAAAACTAGATTTTGTTTAGATTTTTATATATCATTGAAAAGTTAAGAATATCCTTTTTTCAGAAACAGATATAAGATATAAGACAAATAATATTCATTATTATTTTATACCTAGAGTTATTATTCTTTTTTTGTACATATCATTTCTTATACTTGAGCTACTAAATTGAGAAAATGATATGTTCATCTTTTGTTTTCATTTTGTCTTCACACGTAAGTATTTTGAAATTTTAACAATGATTTTATTTAAATTTAGTAAAATAATATTATATCAGCAGTTTTATTAGAACTTTAAGTCCTAAAAGGAAAAATAAGCAGGAGTTTCAATTAATAATACATCATACATATAAACTGCGGCAAGTTAATTTGTTTCCAATTGATTTGAATAAACCTGTATTTGTTTCAGGCGAATTTCTTCTTCTAACAATATTAATATACCCTCGAATATACCTATACCTACAATGGAAGTTTCATTAATACGAAAATAAGTGGCGTTCGCTAATGGGCATCCTGCTACAAGCTACAAGTAGTTTCAAAACAGCCAATCCCAACTTTTATAAAGAAACTAGTGGTCTAGAAGCCAATAAACATTTAAAATATTTTTTATTTAATATGTTTTATTAAATTTACCTTACCGCTGCCTAAAGAGCGCCAAGTTCTTTTCATTAGTTTTCTGGCGAAAAAATCATTTTGCCGAATATAAGATCGTTTAATTAGGTTCGTTTTTAATAAATATCAGCGATTGGTTCTTCAGAATGAAATCAAATAGAAGCAAAAAAATACGGATAAAAAGTTTTAGTCAATATACCTAATAGTTTTAAATTATATAGCTCTAGTTGTTCATTTGTATAAATCAAGAAATAATTCAAAACTGTTTATATTTTTCAAATTCTCAAATGTATAATTTAGTTATTAATTTAACCAGTCGATCATGGTTTGAGCAATAATGTTAGAAGAATTTCATACGTTGTCTTATTAGCTCATATTTCGATGATAGGTATTATGAGTAATGCAGTCAAATTGAGAATGATTAGGTTTAAAGAAACAGGATAAATATTATTCAAGATGAGCAGTAGTAATAAGTAGGTAAACAAAACAAAAATCGAGACAACAGAATCCAGCAATTACATAATGAGTATAGCCGTAATAAAAAAATAATTAGCAAATGATTTGGCAACAAATAATCCATATATTGATAGAAGTTCTCCAGTCGACAACTAGGAACTCAGCGAAGGTACCTCAAATGGTTACTAACATCTTATTATAATGTATGTTGATAACATTATGTCAATATGAAAATAGCTCTACGAAGACACAATATCAAACAGACATTATATTTTGACAATTTGATAGATAAACAAGAACGAAAAATAAATAATTATACTTAAGTATACAAAATATGAATGAAAAGCCTTCAAATATTTCAATTTTTCAAAAAGTTCAACTCACATTTTTGTGCACCGTTGAAAAGTGCTCTGTCTTTCGGCGTGTCACCAACTTCGATAATCTTCGCTCCTGCTAAGAGCTGCATTATGAGACCAGAAGTAACAATTGGTGAAATACCCAATTCCATAAGTGTACCTCTGTTAGATGCCAAAATGACACGAATCCAATAGAAGGGATCCGCAGAGTCTGAACTCATTATACCAAACAATGGGATCTAAAATTAAGAGAATATTTTGTAAAAATTATGGTTTCAGTTTTTTCATATTGATATTTACCTGACAGCAAACCAAAAATATGAATAAAGTGATGGCGGTCCATAGTACTTTCTCTCTAAATTGGATCTGTAACAGAATGACATGCCACATGTACCAAAACAGATGGTCGTAGTTCATGAATGAAATTAACCATTACAAGTGGTTTTTCATGCAAATAATTATTCATTTGATTACTAGGATTGGTTCCATATGCTAGTTGACATAATTTTTTAAGAAAAATCACAATATTTTCACAAATTTCTCTTCGTACTCACCTTCCTCTCTGGTTTGGCTATTTCTGGCAGTATACTGCAAAATGGTTTAATAACCTCCAAGAATTTAACTAGAAAAGAAAATAATCCACGTTAACATACCTATCTTGGTCATAACAAGTTATATTTTTGATAAATCGCAAGCCCAAAATTTCAACACAAATACTTCAATTAAGGTTATAAATCAAACAGCCGCATTTTAAATAAAATAACTAATACTTACTCCCCATTTTGATGGGTTTTTTGTTGGATAAACTTATGCACTACAAAATCACAGTTATAATGTATAAACGAGAGAGGAACTTCCAGCAAGATGTCACGTCTTCAACACTACACGACCGAGTTCTAAGGATGGTTACGGTACTTTCGTCTGGTTATTTCGTTATTTGGCTTACACGACGTACACGTAGCACAGCATACTGGTCACGTGATCGATGATGTTGGCTGTTAATGTCAAGCTGGCAGGAGGAGAGGGCTTCGTTGGATTCTGTCATCAGTATACTGTATTATTGGTTGCCTAGATCTAGAAATGATAATATCCGTTTGAGATCGATCGTACTTAACGAATATTGAAAAAACATATTATATATAATATATAATATCACTATCACTATAAGAAGGCAACACATCTCCTATCCAGGCTATTATTATCTTTTGAGTATGTATTAAACATATAAAACTAATCAAGAGTAACAACCAACGCACACCAGCTGATCATGATTCAAAAATTAATAGTTTCAAATGGAACGATTTTAACTTCATCTACTTGGATTTTTTTTTCCATTTGATTTAGATTTTATGACTATTCCACCAACGGTGCAGGAGTACAATTTGATTATGTCTTATGTTTTATGTACGTTCACGTGTTTTGCATAGTAAAGGGGATGTACTTTTTGACCGACAAACCCCGAACGAAGGAGGTATACAATTCGACTGTCTGCTTTTTTTGGTTCGTTTGCGAGTTTCATATAGTAATCGTACTCTGATTTTGATGATTTTTGATTCATTTGAAAGGGGAGGCTTGAGAAATGGTCCCATACCTATTCATAAAAACGCAAATCCGAAATCCCCTTCACTCCGAAAACGGCCCCCGAAGGGGGTGTAGGGGACAAATTTTCTCCAAGATCGAAAATCTAAGTTGGTATAATTAAAGTTAGGACAATATCCGGAAACGTTTAAATTGAACATTTTTTCAAAAGAGTTACGGTTTTCGAGTAAGATGCATGTTAAATTCTCAAATATGTGCATTTTTGCTATAGGGAGAGGGCGATTACTTTAAAAAATTCAAAATCTGTGGGCACTAGGTACATGCAAGACAATAATATGTGTAACAACATTTATAATGAACATTTTTTCCTTACAGTTACGGTTTTCGAGTAAAATCGGTGCTAAAATGGTAACATCTAAAATACTTAAGCGTATTTCCGCAGCGATTTTTTGAGATCTCAATGATAACAACTACATGTAAAGAAGATACGTGGTTAATAGGATATGTACTATCTTCATTGGTATTAGTGATTGTTCAACGATTTTCGTGACTAATTTTACACTAAAAATTTTGAAATAAATATTTTTTACAAAAAAATGGAACGACGTTATTAGTTGGTGCGCTGGAAAGTATGAAATAATATTAATTCTATTGGGGCTGGTGCTTGTGAAATTGGTGCCAACTGCAACTGCACATCTTCAAAAGTACCAGTACAAATAGAATTAATATTATTTCATACTTTCCAGTGCACCAGCTAATAACGTCAGTCCAATTTTTTGTAAAAAATATTTATCATTTGATTGAGCTATGCTCGGTCATATAGTTCCATAGAGAAAATTTCAAAATTCAGTATGTTCCACCACCCCTTAAAATGGTAAAAATATACAAAGCATTTCATTTTAAATAATAATGTCGGTGACCTCATAACTTTTTATATATTTGCTCAAGTCAAAACATGTGCTGTCAAGTAAAAAACGTTTTTGAGGGTTTTGCTAAATTTTTGACCGACTTCACAAACGAAGGAGGTATGCAATTCGACTGCATGTCTGCATGTTTTTTTTATAGTAAAAGTGCTTCGATTTTTATGATTTTTTATTAGTATTTATCAGGCTCAATGTATCAAGTAAAATCATTTTTGATCTTATTTAACCAATATTCTGAATGAGCCCAGTACAATAACATTAATAGCGACCTGCATTTTGGCAAAAGAACACTATCTCTAAGTTTGTGCACTGTTGACATTTTGCCTTCCGTATATACCTATGTAGTCAATTTAAGTTAATGAAATAATTAAGTTACCATAGTTGCATTACGTCACAGGTAAGTTGGTACGCCTGAAATTTCTAACATATTTATAATCAACAATTGAATAGGAATCATCTGAATACCTGTTTTATCCCTACTCTGTGTTTTATAGATTATGATAATTTGAGGCTGAAAATATTTGTCATAAATAAAAGAACTTCTGATTGGTTTGGTACTGATAAGTAACGTCATTAATAATTAAAATTTATAACCTACAAACAATATGAGAATGCCCCTTGACATATTTGTAGACGTCAATAATAAAATGATTAGAGAAATCTGTATAACTGTATTATTCAAAGTGATAAATTTTCAAACACACTTCGTATACATTATCTATGCACTCTCATTGTCAAATGATGTTGAAAGGTCAATAAAAAAAGTCACTAAAAAATCCCTAGCTAATGACATAATCACATTGCTCATTTAAATACTCCGATTTTCAGAATTCTTTTTGCATCTGAAACTATAGACTATTGAGAGTTGGTCCCGTTGAAAAAATCGACATTCAACATGTCCTCCCTCCACAAAGGGAGTGAAGGGCTCAATTGTTCCTTAAAATTGACATTTTTAAGAATATCAGGTTTCCGAATCTGAAATATATATACTTCCGATATGTGGTGTAGGCATTTTTTTTTTAGAAAATTGAAAATATGCGACGGCCAATATTTTATATGTAATAGCAACATTCAAATTATACATTTTTCGGAAAAATGAACAAACTTCACAAGTAACCAGCACCAATAAATAACGTCAGTCTAATTTTTTCAAAGAAACATTTGTTTCACACTTTTGAGTGTAACATTAGTCACGAAAATCGTTGAACATTCACTAATACCAATACTTATCCTATTATCCACTTATATTCTTTACTTGTAGTTGTTATTTATTATTATTGAGTTCTCAAAACATCGCTGCGGAAATACGTACGCAAGTTATTTAGATTTAACCAGTTTACCGCCGCATAACTCGAAAACCGTAACTCTAAGGAAAAAATGTTCATTATAAATGTTGCTACAAATAATTAGGTCTTTCATATGTAGAACGCACAAATTTTAAATTTGCTCTCTCGATATAGCAAAAATACACACACATATATATATATATATATATATATATGAATTTAACATGCGTCTATCTCGAAAACCCTGTTTCAAAAAAATGTTTAATTTAAACGTTTCCGGATATTGTCCCATCTTTAATTAAACCACCACAGATTTTCGATAAAATTTAAAGCCTTCACCCCCTTCGGGGGCGGTTTTCGGATTTAAGTTTTGACGAATATGGGTCAATTTCTCATGTCTCCTCTTTCAAATGATTCAAAAATAATAAAAATCGGTGTATGTTTACTATATAAAACGCGCGCACAAACAAACAAAAAATAAGCACACAGTCCAATTGTATACATCCTCCGTTCGGGGTTCGCCGGTCAAAAATACAGAATAATATTAATTCTATTGGTGCTGCTACTTTACTGTAGTTGGTGACAAAAGTCTTCTAACTACAATCTGCACAAAATCTACTTTGTATTTTTCAGTGCACGAACTAATAAAATCGATCCATTTTTTTAATAAAAATCATTTAGTAGGCCGGTTTCTTTTTATAGTCGATCGATTATAGTCGATTAAAAATCATAAATATCTCAGAATTGGTGTCACGTGTCGGGTGACCAGATAAGAATGCAAAGTGCTGTATTTTGGAAGCTATTCATCATAGACACCAGCGGTAAAAAAGTTCTGAGTAAAGTAACCAAGAGAAGATCCTGGAAAATATTTTCAGCGTTCCAAGATGGTCGTCAGGGGGATTTTTCTTTGAAATCTACCTAGTAAATGTACCTAATAAATAAATTGTGTTTAAGCAAGCTTGATCTCAATGTAAAAAGCGTTTATTGCTCCATCAAACCCATCCTACAAATCCTACACGTAACATGTCTAATTCTTAGTGATGTTTATAGAGTCTAGAGCGCGTTTTTCAATATAAATACATAAAATTGCAAAATTCTCCAAAAAATGAATGCAATAATATGACTTTTTTTCATAAAAATGTAGTGAAATGATTCTTGAATAGGCTAGTGAAAACCACATCTCGATATCTTATTCCTAGCCAAAAATATCGAAGAAAGAAAATGTTGTTATTGATAAAATTTTAGAGACGCTATTAAACCGGTATTTATTCTTATTTAATTGTCAGTGATAAAATTTCATAAGATTATAATTTTTAATAGAAACCGTAGGTATATGTTCTTCCATCACACAGAATGGCCCTTTGTATTCGTATCTTCATGTCGGCTCTCGTTGTTGGTGGAAGTTGGTAAACAATATCTTTTAACCCACCCCATAGACAGAAGTCCAAACAGGAGGGGTCTGGAGATCGGGGTGGCTAAGGAAAGAGACCTCCTTATCCAATCCACCTCTGGTAATATATTCGATCTAAATGATCTCGCACATTTTTCGAAAAATGTGCTAGACAACCGTGTAGTTGCAAAGATATATTTCGCAGTAATTGCAAGGCACATAATAAAATAGGCAATTGGTTTACCTTAAAATTAACAAACACGGCACCATTTAGTGGTTGATCAAAGAACTATAATTGTTCCGCCCAGGATGCCACTCCACACATTGAGACTCTAGTGGCCCTGATGTTGGACCTCGCGCATCCAGTGAGAATGGTTTTCCGACCATTAATGCATATTTTACAAATTGACGTATCCATCACTGTTAAAAGTGAACTCATCCGTCCAAGGAATTTCGGATAAAACATTTTTATTTTCCCTAATCATGCCCAATATCCAGTTACAATGAATGATCTATTCGTCGGTAGAGGTCCTCGTCATTTAAAGCTTGCTGTAAAACCATATGATATGGGTGGAGTCTAAAAGTTTTAAATAACAAACACATTGTGGAACCTATAAAGTAGTATTCTTAATGACATAGAATCTTACCTATGATCCTTTAAGATTTTTAAATATATACCCAATACGAGAGTCATTGTTCTCGTACTAACGTGGGGATTCACTTGCGTATAGGTATGCTAAAACAGTAACATTATTGTCTTTCCTTGTTCTAGCACTGTGTCTTCACAACTGAGGTCGAAAGCTGCCAGTATTACGGAAATTTGACACTACACCGGGAAAAACTCTCGCATCTCGTAAAGGCCGATTTGGAGATCGAGCTCTGTATACTCTTTGAGCCAATGCTGCATTGATCATAAGATGGATTTGATGAAGCATTAAACGCTTTTTCCAACGAGACCAAGCTTGCTAGAATCCGTTCAGTCATTAAGGAGTTACAGCTGTTTATTTGAATTAACATTGAATCACCCGCCACCACTTTATTTTACTAGATACGTCAAAAAGTGTTTAAACGAAAATTACTCGAACAATACTTTAACAACAATGTATTTTTTGGTTCATTTACTAGGTGGATTTCAAGAAAAAATCACTTTACAAGTTTAAGATTGCAAATCTGAAAATATTTTCCATGATCTTCTCTTGGTCACTTTAGTCAAAACTTTTTTTTACCACAGATCTCTATGATGAATAGTTCCCGAGATAAAGCACTTTGAATTCTTATCTGGCCACCCTGTATATTTCAGTGCAACGCCAAATGCAGGTAGTGTCATGTTTTAAAATAAAACCAATATTTTCAAGTTTTAACACACATTATATTCCAAATTTGAAGTTTTGTACTTATACATTTCAAACAAAGCAGAACTCTTCTCAATATAATAATCCATATATTCATAAAAAATAACCCATGCCTAATTTAATTAGCAATAGAAAAATAGTGATAGGGAAAGATTACTACTTGGATACGTTTTTTATGAATATATGCAAAAGTTCTTCTATTATTTACATATTTTTTCAATCGTGATTTTAGACAAACACATATTTTTCTTTAATGAAATCGCAGGAAATCAACTTAGAAAGGAACTTTATATTATTTAGCGTACAGAGTACAATAAATATATGCTTTAAGCCGTTTTATTGCTGATTAAAATTCGCAGTCAACATTAATAAATAAATTATAGTTAGTTATTTATATAACATTGGCTAAAAATATTGATATATAAATTATTTGAATAGCTATGGTTCAGAGTATAAATAACAAGTAGATTCTTTATAAATTATAACAAATAACAACCATACATGTATAAATATTGCTAAAATCCTAAAAAGAATCAATGTAATGAAGTAAAAGTAACATTTTTGCATTTTCTAAAAGCTTTCATCTGAATTATTTGAGCAAAAGTATTTCAAATATTCAAAAAAGATTAAATACAAGCATAACGTGTTCAAATACCTTCGATTCATTATTTTCTTTTCACAAGATAGGAAAAACAACGGGTCAAACAATTTTCAGGGGTCTTGATTACAGCTATTGAGAGACAATGGCAGTTGTTTTATTAGATTTAGATAAAAGTAACAAAATGTATTTTCTAAATGGAGAAACAACTTTTGACCTCCTTATACCCTGTTCCTCTAAAAAGACCACTCAACAAATCTTTACTACATAATAAATAATCTAATTGCTTTATAAATCTATCGTTGAAACCATCATCATTCAATCACGGTAACGTCTTCTTGTTCTGCTTTCTCATCTTTTTCTTCATCTTCTTTATTTTTTCGAAGCAGCAAGGGAAACATGCCCAAAATGCAACCAAGTGTCACACCAAGGACTCTGCCAGCATTCGCCGAATTCCTCGAACATGTCATATCCAGTTGCATGGGTGACAGCTTTGGCGGTTTGAAACCAATTCTGTTGGCTAGCCTTTCGACATAAAAAGCTGATCCTATACCTGTTAAATAAACGATCAATTATAGAATTATTTTCGGCAATACGTTTTTCAATTGCAAGGTTTAAATGAATACATATTTAAAAAAAATCTCAAGGGACTTTGCCATCGGCTCGTTACAGCCAAACGCTTGTTATAACAGAGTTAAACTGTAATTTGCGATATGTAAATAGCGTCAGAGAGAGTTCTCTTTCAATAATTCGCAAACTTGATGGTGGGTGAGTGATTGTGAATACAAAAATCGATATCGGATATTGTAAAAGAATTGGGACAAGGCTCTAGCGATTGAAGAATTACTACGTTTATGTTAAGCTAAAAGTGCGGCAAAAAGGGAAAACAAACTTCTTGATAAAAGGGTAGCTGAACTTACGTAAATCTTTATTAATTGGAAATAAGTTACGAGGAACTTTATTAGAAAAATTAAATAGATTGATGGAACCATGGCAACAGTTTCTATGTCTCAATTTCTTCGATAGGTTGATAAATTCGATCATCAGTTTAAGAATTTCTAGACTCATTGTATCCTGCTTCAGATAACAATTACTGAAAATTGAGAATTATTCTGATTTTAGAGGGGCTACGCGTTTAAAATATTTTCAGGAATGTGGCACAACTTTTTTATTTCAAAAGGAACGCTCTATATATTTTTAAGTTTTCTGATAGGTATTTCATTCCATTCTAACAACATTTTATATATAATGATCTTAGGTATCTCACACATTTAAAATTTTATGTAAAAAATTATTTTTGCAGATCAACACATTAATGTATTTTTTTTTCTATAAGGAAGCCCTTGTTACTTAATTTGAGTTTGTTTTCTTTTAGAAGATGATTGACATTAGAAGTATTTGAGGGTGATCAAAAATGAAGAATAAAAATCTAATTTAAAGTTTTATATTTCAATCTGTTCGCTCAAGTAGTGGACTGTATAATAATTAATGGACTCTCGTACTTTAAACCACAATTGTATCAACTTAAATACCATACAATACAGGTTTTAATACAAAAAAATGTAAGACAACAAAAAATACAATGGCGACAACCGAAATCAAAAGTCAAAACATTTTTATTTATTTATTATAAATCGCGGTGCACGCACAAAGTCTTCGCAACAGCACCGTTGCCAGTGTCTATAAAAGGCGGTAAATTTTAATTTAACACAATCATATAATACAATGGAGGTAAGGGTAACTTTGTATAAGAAAATCTGTTCCAAAAATTTTTTGTTTTCGAAATAATGAGCGATTTAACATTTTCTATGTGAGAACTGAGAACTCTACAGATATATTACGTTGTGTTAGAAGTGATTTAAAGTTATTTATTATTGTTTCCTTAGAATCCTTTGAACTGATGTTTTAGATAATCCTGATTATAATGCTACTTGCCCTGTATACAATTTTGGATACATGGCAAATTCAATATTAACAACTTGTTTATACTCAAGCTCTTGTTTCAAAACTCTATTCTATAATCTTTCTAAACTGGTGAACAGTTGCTTTGCAACATAGAAATTTTTACCCAAATTCAAATATCGATACTTTCGGAACCGAAAGAGATATTGAGTTGCGGTACTCGGGAGGTTCTTGACCAACACTCTTTGAGTACACGTGCAGTGTTCGACCGGTATAATTTTTCTATTTATCCACTTATAAAGGGTGAGCAAAGGAAGTCATATTTTTTTATCAATGTTTGGGGCTATGTCAAATTCTGAATTTTTGATCTTGAAAATTTTCCAAAGCATATTTTTGATCTTTTGATTTATCCTAATAAAAGTAATTCCTCAAATATTTCGAAAGTTGGCTATAACTCAAATTATGAAATTTTTAAAAATGGGTTACATTTATCCATAAAAAGTTACTTTTTCGTTTTTCTTGACAGTGGGTATTTTTTCTCATACTGTTGCTTAAATTCGTTTTTTTGCGCTAGAAAAAGATTGAAGCACTCATTGAACGTTATTGCCTCCAGTGGCGTGTAGTAAAAATCTGTTACTTTGACATTATGTAATTTAAACCGAATTTATAAATTCACTATGCAATTATACAGCTTAATGAACAAATCCAAGTTACTTCTTTTAATATAAGGCTTTATTCCAGAGGCGTAACAACACAAGCATTTTTTGGTTTGGTTATAAACTTTTTGGCACAAAATAATGTTACTTTATTGCCTCTGCCATCAAAGTCTCCAGACCTAAACATAATTTAGCATCTGAAGTCTCGGCTAAAATTTGCAGTGCGATCAAAGCAAAATGCTCCTCCAACAATGTAAGAGCCATTCAGGAAGAGTGGGAAAACGTATCCCAAGGATTTATTAATAACCTTATGCAAAGTATGCCACGAAGATGCCAGACTGAAATAGATGTCCGGGGTGCCCCTACAAGGTACTAACAATATTTTTTTAAATAACTGTTACTGTTTTGCAGAAAGTGCGTGTTTGTCATTGTTAGTTAACTGGTTTTCAAGTTTTTGTTTTCTAAAAGGTTATACATATTCTCAATTTTAATCAATGAGTTTTTTGAAGTTGTTTATAAATTTTATAGAGTCTATTGCCTGTTGGAAAACATCTTCTCCAATGAAGATGCGTACGCCTATGCTGAATGAGAAAGATAAGAATAATCCAGATAAAAGATGAATAGCAATATTGGCCAGCATCATAACTTTATGAAAAATAACAATTTTTATGTTATTAGCACTTCTTACCAATCCAAAAAATGCTTTTGGTGTTAAGCCACTGGAATACACCCCTATATTAAGAGTGGTGACTTGGATTTGTTCATTAAGCTGTTTAATTGCATAGTATAATTTATAAATTCGGTTTAAAAAGGCCCCTTTTCAGGGATAAATGTATCCCTTTTTTTAAATTCCACAATTTGAGTTATAGCCAACTTTCGATAAAATTGAGAAATTACATTTTTTAGGATAGTCCAAAGATCAAAAAGATGCATAGAAAAATTTTCACGATCAAAAATTTAGAATCTGACATAGCCCCAATTTTTTATAAAAAAAACATGACTTCGTTTACTCACCCTGTATAAATAAATTAAAAAAAATATATCGGTTGAACACTGCATGCGTTCTTAGTTGGTCAAAAACCTCCCGAGTACCGCATATCGATATCTCTTTCCGTTCCGAAAATATCGAGATTGAATTTGGGTAAAAATGTTCATGTTGCAAAGTAACTGTCCACCAGTTTAGTTTTAACAGTATTTTTGTCTATTTGATAAATATTCTTTTATAAAAAATTGGACCGACTTTATCAGTTGTTGCACTGAAAAATACAAAATAATATTAATTCTATTGGTGATGGTAATTTTGAAGTTGTGCCGTTGTAGTTTGTAGTTGTAGGCACCAACTCCAAAAGAGCCAGCACCACTAGAATTAATATTATTTTGTATTTTTCAGTGCAACAACTGATAATGTCGGTCCAATTTTTTATAAAAAAAATTATTTCAAATTTTTGAGTGTAAAATTAGTCATGAAAATTGTTGAACGTTCACTAATACCCAAAAAGTTATAGGTAGGTTTAGCTTGAACTAGCGAAAATACGCATATCACATATTTCAGACTTTACCATTGCGAAACTCGGAAACCGTAACTCTTTTGAAAAAATGTTCAATTTAAATGTTTCCGGATATTCTAATTTTCAAAAAATGGCCCCCTCCACCCCCTTTGGGGGCGGTTTTTGGGAGAAGGAGATTTTGGATTTGATTTTCCTCAATATGGGACCATTTCTCAACTCACCTCTTTCAAATGAAACAAAAATCGTCTAAATCGGAGTACGTTTACTATGCGAAACGCGCGAACAGCCATAAAAAAAAGCAATCTTACAACCGAATTGTATACCTGCTCCTTTTTTTGAAGTCGGTCAAAAAGGATAGAAATATAATATATAATTTTCGACGGCTCGTTTCAGAGGAGTGAAGTAAATATTTATTCCAAAATCGGACCATTTTATCAGTTTGAAAGTTGAAAGTGATTTTAGAGTTGTCATGTATGCAGTATGCAGGGCTCTGAAATGTGTAAAACATCGAAGTAGTGTTGAAAATTTAGTAAACACCATATCAAACATGGCGGGGATTAGAAAATCTACTATAATATTTTAAGCGAAGAAAGGTGTGGTAATTTGAAGGAACCTAGACCGGCACCAGGAAGACATAGTTTCATTGTCGACGACTTGGCTAAGAACGAAATAGGAAAGAAAGTGCAGACGTTTTATTTTAATAAGGAAATCCTGACCTTGGATAAAGTCCTAGCAAACATTGAAACTAATGAAATTGTGCCTAAAATTGGAAGATATAAGTTGTGGAAATGAACTTTTAATGGGAAAAACAAAATAGGAAATCGCTGCTTAATTGAGAGGACTAAAATTGTCTGTTTGAGGAGAAAATACTTATGATCTATAAGAATATTCCTGAAAGAAATTAGAACAATATATTATCTATATGAAACCTAGTTAAATGATGGCTATACAGAAAGTAAAATGTGGTAATATAAAAATAAAACTTCGCCTCGTCAACCTTTTATAGAATGTTTATCTATCGAACTAAAAAGACCCTCAGGAAAAGAAAGAAGGCTCAACATTACCAACATTATTGGCAGAAGTGAAGGCTTCGTAAAAGGTGGTTTATTACTATTCCAGTCTACACATGATTATCATGAATTCATAATTTTTAATAAATTTATCAATTCAAATTAATTGTATAAAAAACTCCATTTGAGAAATGTGTAGAGTAATAAATTATGATAATGAATTGATCTCTATTGTATTCTGTTTTAATTATATTCCGGAGGTTCACTTCGCAATTCTATCCAAAAAGTTGAATAAATTCATTATTCACTGCCCTTATCTGAAGATAAGTTTATGACCTTATTTACAAGCAATTTGATGAACGATTTCCATTGTATTCCGACCCTTAACGAGCCCAAAAAGGGTGAGCTAGACTGGTGAAATAAACGAAACTATTGAAGGTATTTAAAACTTCTTCAAAAGTTTCAAGAACTATTAGGACCACCTTGTACAGGTTTTGCATATTTATTAGGATTTATTACTCTAAATTTTTCATACAGATAACTAATAGATAAATTGAAATCATCTATATAAGTATTTGTATAATTTAATGGTTTGATTATTTAATAAATATTTTTTGCAAAAAATTTTACCGACTTTATTAGTTGGTGCACTGAAAAATACAAAATAATATAAATTCTATTGGTGCTGGTGATTTTGAGGTTGTGCCGTTGTAGTTTGTTGTAAGCACCAACTTCAAAAGTACCAGCACCAATAGAATTATTTGGGAAGATAGTAGATACCTGATACTAATTGTAAAATGATTATATCATCAAAAGTGTTAACTATTGTTAACGTACATTTCTGGAAAAGCGTTTGAATTTACAATGCGACAATTAGAAAATAAATCGATGACGTCACAGATACTCGATATGATGCGTGGTCGGAAATATAAATCAACATATTTGTAGGTATGCGATTGTTCAGGAAAAGTTTGTTAGCTAATTAAATGATTTTATCAGATAACGAACTTTTTCACTTTTTTCATCAAAGATATTTTATCAATCTTTCTACACGTTCGTAAGATAAATTGTTGACATTCTTCAGGAAGAGTAAATTCATTTATCAAAGATTCTTGATTCTAATACTTTTTTTCATTATTTGTGTAAAGGGGCGAAAATCTAATAATCGTGATAATGTAACATGGGCCGAGGTAGGTAGGATGTCCATTATTGTAAGGAAGTCGGATTACCTAATCCGAAACGAAAAACCATATTGAAATGCCATTACCAGGGAATGTTACAACCTATTTTAGTGCACGTCAATAGGTACAATTGCAAAATTTACCGTTAACATTAGCAAAGGCAAGGGTGAGAATCGTGATACATACAATAGTTTAATGTAGGTGACGTCGCTACTCCATGGCTCATACAGACATTCTTTACTTTTGGTGCCATACTCGTCCTTTACTGAACTTAATAATAATGATAATTTCTTTATTAATGGACAACATTTAGCACAGTGCTATTCTTATATTTAAACCAAATTGACCTAAACTTATCTAAATTAACCCAAAGATGCAAAACAAGTTAATTAAAAAATTGAATTATCTTTCGAGAAGAGCATGCCTTGGTGTCATTTTAAATTTGCCAATGGGCAGATGTTTAAGCTTATCTGTAACTTGATTATACAATACCACTGATCTACCCAAATGTGAAAGAGCACTGAAATATAGAAGTAGAGTGTGAGGCATGGTAAGTAATTTTTTTCTAGGTATGTGGATAGATATTCTTATGACCAATTTCGATTTCAAATATATTGGACTGTGAGAAAGCAGAAGTAGATGAACAAAAACAGCGTATCGAAATTCAATAAGTGATTGGATTTTGAGCCAGCCATGTTTCTTAATACTTACTGAAACAGAATCATATTTGCTCAAATTGAATATGAAACGACAGCATATATTTAGAATTCCATTTTTTGAAGCTACATACAACAAGGATAATACACTCATAACAAGTGATTCAACCAGCGATTTTTTCATGGATTGTTTAAGTATGTGTCGGCTACTATAAAGGAGTTTCAATGATGTATATGACTTCTGAACAATTCTATTTACATTCTGAACATAATATACAGGGGTGTCGTAAAGGTCTCAGGAAGTAGGATTACTCTAAAGCGAAAAAGCATTTCGACATGCGGTTTCCAGAAAATTTTTCCACGATCGGTGTTTCAATAAAGCGTAATCTGACTGCATTAGATTTGAGAAGATACACAGGGCCTTTGAGTTGGCATAAACATAAATAACTATTTTTTTTCTATAACATTATACAACTGAATTCACAAATTAATAAGTTTAAGAAAACGTGCGATATGTTTATGAAAAAATCAATGAAAACGAAGATATTATATAAAAACTCAAATCTAGCGTTTGAATTAGTTTGTTATGTCTTATAAGTAGAATAATAATGGTTTTTTAACAAGAAAATATAAATATGATCTAAATGTTATGCGAAGCCAACTGGAAACCGCTTCCAGGTAGCAAGATTTTTAAGGCACGGCATCTAAACCGAACACTCCTTAAATCGAGTGATCTGATGACCAACTATAACCTCTCCAGGATCAGTGCCTTTAACCAGCATTTAAAATATTATTTGATATCTCTGTGAAAATCTATCGGAGCCCCATCCTGCTGAACCCTCATGCTTCTTCTCGTCTGGGGAGGTCGCTTTTCCCAAAAAAACAGGGAGCTTACGCTTAAGAAATTCAAGTAGAGTACCTCAATTATAGTTTCATAGGAAGGGGCTAATAAGGTGTTAATCCATCCCCACACATTTAGAGACCAATGATTATATAACCGACCAAACGCATCCAGGTTGGACTTTTACTTACATACATATTTGATTGAATATTTCTTCACCAAAAGGTCAAATTCTATTGAAGAATCGTTCGCTATCATATTATTCATAATGTTGCTGAATTCTACCCATTCTGGATATCATTGTCGTTGAATTCTCGATACAACTTCAAATAATATGGGTAAAAATGGAGCTTCAGTAAAAGACGGTCTAATATTGAAGAAATCCCCCTCTCTCGAAGTTATTATTATCGTTGAATTCATGATACAACTTCAAGTGATGTGAGAAAATTATGCTTCAGCAATATACGTTTTACACTAGGTGTGTTCAAGCAGCAGTTCCCCGATCCTAAAACCTCCCCTGGGCACCTCAACTTACAGTGAAATAATTTATTCCCAACAATTACTAAGATGTTCGAGCAGCAGTTTGAAGATTTTCAAAGTAGTCTGGACTCAATATAAGACATTTGCAGTTGGAGCTGATTGGATCTCAGAACTGAATCAAACCGCACATGCGCATTCTATGCAGTTATCAAACGGTCCTTAACTACTGCTCGAACTTCCTTTAAGTACTTGAGTGCATCAATATGTGAAATTATTTCCACGGCATTGATTTGTGTTTTTATTGAACTTCCAGACAAAGCGCGTTGCAAATTACAAATTTATAAGTTCGTTACTTCAGGCCACTTTCGACCTCCCCATAATTTCGAGTGACCCCTTTTCTGATAACCAAATTTCAATTTTCAATTCTATTGACGAGATAATGACGCCCAAAAATCACTATTTTCATCAATGACTCACTCATCAAAAGTATTGATTACTTCCAGGTAACTTAGGAAGTTAAACATTGGTTTGCAGGTACTTTATTCGTAGTATAGGTAGGTATATATGAGAAAATCATAAATCATCACACTGACGATTGCTGGTTGATAGAGAAGAGAAAGTTATTAATGAACGATTCTAGTTTAAGTAACAATTAATGCGTTTTTGCAGTGAGAATAATCAATTTGAGTAATTTAATAACCTTTTATTTAAACAAAGAGAAGAGAAATAATAAAAATAATGACATCTCACAAAATTCAGGTGTGTCCACTCACACGACTTTCCTACCGCTCGCAGGCAAATTCCAGTGAATAAAAAATCGTCCTATCAAAACGAACCAAAAATTTAATAAAACCAATGTTATTAAATTTTTTTGCAAGATGAACCCCTTAATCAGAATATGAAGACATATGTAGAACATGTGGAAAATAAGGAATTTTATTCAAGCATAACTATTTTGTGCTTTTTCTCAGAGATGGCGCTGTATGTGGGTGGTAGAGGGCTCTCAGAAGAATACTTTAGGCAAGTTTAATCAAAATCCTTAGAGCAGTTTTCGCCCTACAGTCTTGAGCAAATCATGTTTTTTTGCTATAGCTCAGCACCCAGTGTATACCGGATTCTCATCCAGTGTCACTGGCGAGTGATATTGGTACCAAACAAAATAAAAAAGAAAGCAACAAAATACACTGATCATCCGTTCCCGAGATAATGCTGTCACAGACAGACAGACAAACAAATGGCTGAAAATATGTTTATCTTAGAAAACTCTGAAACGCCAACATTTGTAAAAATCTCGATACAAAAAATTTCACACGATTACAATACTTTCCTTATACAGCTACTACAGTAGCGTAGGAAAGTAAAAACATGAATGTGAGAGATTGACAAGTTTGTGACAAAAAAACCTGGATAACAGTATCGCTCATAAAATAATTGCGGAAATGGATACCTACCTACCAATTTTAGAAGTTCTTTAAATCATAGCTCCTAGCATGCATAACGTTCTTCAGTTGCTTTCAAAAAAAATTGTCATGTTCTTTGGTAGTGAACAGTCAACCCGGTTTAAAGGACTATTTGTCTACAACTATTAGGTAAATTTCTTATAGAAATGTACCTATTGCGATCGTTCACAATTTTGAATTTCGAAAAAAATTCACCGGCATGTTGTTATATGTCTATAAGTTAGTCCAAAAAAACATTTGGTATATTACGAAATTTGTTAACACGATAGAGGCCGCAGTTTTGGAGGTAACAAGTTTAAATTTGCTACAAAAATCAATCTCTTAAATATCTCGGGCGAGTTCGTTATTGGGCAATATCGGGTCAGTAGTTTCAAAATGGCGACCGTTCAAACATTTCTAAAATTGTCAAAAAAGAGCCGTAGTGTAAATATCATCAAAAATAATTTTGTGTTATAGATATAGTCAGTACCTACAACTTTTGTTCCAAGCAATTTTCCATAAAATGCACAGAAAAAAAAATAAAATTAATAAAGAAAATATAAGAAATATTGATAAAATATGAACACTCAATATAAATTCGATGCAATTGTTCATTTTCTGAAGATCTTAATATATATAGACCCTGATTAAAAAAATATATAGTATATTTATTGATAAGAAGTAGGCGAAAAAAAATTGCCTTGAAGAGGAACGCCAACCCTATCTGCTTTATATTCAACAGCAAAAACAAAAACCTCTAACCGCAAGGCAATGATACATACTGCAATTAGAATGTAATGACATGTAGGTATACCAATGAAAAGGTTGTTCAAATTTCAATTCAATGAATTTTGAAAAAATTACCTTTCGGCTGGCTACAGGCCATCAACCTGGACTATTACATTCCGATGCTGCTTGTCTCACACTTGGTACCTGACTGACGGATAGTGAACTCTTCTCTTAAATATACCCGTTAATGTACTTGTCAATATCAGATCATCACGCTACAATTTCATTATATTAGAAATTTTTATAAAAAACTGATAACTTGAATACACTTATATTATATTCAAATTTAAGCTGCATTTTAAACTAGAAAATTGAGTCTTTAAAGAATGTATTCTAACCCTGAATCTATGAAAGCAAAACTTGTACTCTTAAATAAAAGAATCTAAACCAGAGCTTTTTAATCGAAAATAAAAGTTATAGGAATTACACTAATTGAAGAACCACAAAACCAACGAGTGGCTCAAAATATAACAAAGCTCACATGAAACAAAAGAAAGAGTATGCACCTTTCAGTAGAACAGGCTGGCGGCGATGTAGCGAGGAAAACAAACAATTTAATTGGAGTGGAAGAATAACAAGATGAAGATCCTTTGGGAACGAAAAAGCTTTGGCAGACCTCAACAACGCGGTTATGATGACACACAGCAGCTTTAAGGTAGTACCAGGTTGTACGGAATAGAAATAGCTGGCAAAATTATGGGGGGAATAGTATAGAATGTGGCAGGAAGATCAAAAGTTTAAAAGTGAACCGGAATGAGAGAGCTATGCTGAATTATATTGTAAATATAATCAGTAGAAATACGACTCTCGAAATCTACACTATGCAATTGCGAGTAAATCAATCTACTCTTCAAGTTAAACGTAACGTATAAACTCAAAGAAATATGACAATATTAAATTCATGAGATAAATTTTTCATTTGATTCCTTGTATATATTTTTTTATTTTTCTTTTCAAAATCGTCAGAAAGGATTCAAGGACTAAGAAAATGTAGAAAATCCTTAAGATGCGAAATATTTGAGTTTCATCCTATTGAGAAAGAAAGTACCACCTCGGGAAGCATCTAATCATTGCACATAATATGTATTTGGCACCAGGGATTATCCTATTGGTCACTTTGAATTAATGAGCCAATTCGCATCGGTGTCCCAAACAGGAATATGAAATGTTATTTGGTGTAATTTTCCGTATAACAACGCATTCAGGTTAATATTCTTTTAAATAAGAATAAGGACTTCTATATTATTTATTAGACATGAAAGTAATACAAAAGTTGTGTCTCCTTTTTAATCTTTTTGGGAGGATGTAAAAGGGTAAGAGTAACCATAAAGCAAACAATGTTTAGATACCCTCGGGAACAGCGGCGCAGTGTCGCAACAAGTATGGGCATTGCGATAGAGAAAGTGTCAGGAGAATCATGATAATTATTTCAATTATATGAGGCGCAACATAAAAAATCTTATAAACTTTACGACTTATATTCTATATTTATGGAAATGAGCGGAATAACATCAGATATTTTAAATATTAAGCATAAGAGTATCACATTTCCGCATGTCCCTAGGATTCTAACTTGCTGAGAAAGAATCACCACGGTCTTTGGCATGGCAAGGCCATACGGGCCATGTCAAGGGCATATCCACGCGTTCAGGAACTTTTAAACAATCTTAATAATTATAGGAATATTAAATAATATTAATTTAAGTTTTTACGTAATATATTATTTATCTGAGACACGATAGTCCTGTTTGACGCTCCATGCACAGCTACGCGAACGGTCCGCGACACGCGCTGTTTTGGCGCTTCGCTTCGTACATTCGCAGCATTGCGGAAGGGAGAATTCATTTGGTCGATACTTTGAATGTAGAAGCATGAGTTCGCTGCAGTTAAAGGCTGTCACTGCCTACTATATTTAGAAAAATATCAGTTTCAAAGACAAAGAAATATAAAGGGGGCCATATAGGAATAATATTCCTTATCAATTTGTATCTGTGGTGCCGCGGCGCCGATGTGTTTGCTCGTATGCAGTGGAAATGCGTCTGCGCTACAGTGTACCACCAGGTTAATCTTGCTTCGTTCAAATTTTCAAATGCTTTTACGACCTAACACAATGTAAAAACTAACACGAATCACTTTCTCACTCACTGAATCGAATTGTTGAAAGCAGAATCAGCCACCACATCTTGCTTTCCCATATACTATCGAATATTTCATTTTGACAACACCAAGGATTCGATATCCAACTTTACATCACATAAATACTTATGTGGTTTACATCAATTAAAACATTGTAACTCACTTAATTTTGCAATATGTTGACATTGTCTGTGATCGACGTTTGCAGGCAAGTTGGATTGTTTATAAAACAACCACATGCTAGTTTTAAGGTCTCAATATAACAGAAACTTACAATCCATTTCAGAAAGAGAGTGAGTAATAAATTATGATAATGAAGGCATCTCTTTTGTATTCTGGCTGAAGTGAGATGAGACAAGAGGTGATGGATTAGTTATTATAAAAAAGTAGGTAAAATATACCTAAATATAAACCTTTTTATTATCCAAACTATTTTAAGTATGTACAACATTACTAAAATGACTTGGCCTTTGTGTTTCTCGTCTCATCTTTCTCTCGATTGATAAACAGTATGCGCATCTAGGTAGGTATCTATCTGCGATTCTCGAATGCCAAGTTATTTTGGAAGTGCCTTACCTACTTACTTCCCTCTTTCACAAGTACCTGGAAACCTCGCAACTGCAACGAAATTTGGACATGCCCTACTTAGATACTAGAAAATAAATGTTAGATAAAACAATGTAAAACTAAAATTTGGTTTTAGTCATTGCATTCTATCGCAGTTTTCCATCGTTCAGTGATGAAATTGTTTCGGTTCATTATCCCGAAGAAATACAGATTACCTCAAAATCAATGTTAGAGTTAATTACATAAACAGGCTTGCGCAATATTTTTCTAGTCCTAGGATTGATTATTGTTATATTTGATACTATTTAAGAGCATCAATAAAATTCCAGTTTTATGGTTTACTTTATATTATCTATATCCTTACTTATTTTATAGTTTATAGTGTTATCCAATTCTAAAGATTATATTCTTTGCTGAAATTGCGCATCGTTCTATTTCGAAATTCTAATAATAAAATGTGTAAAAAGCTTGCTTAGACGTAGTAAGCGTGTACTAAATTAAAACATCAATCAAGATTGTACCCCAGTGTTCAGTACAATGAATGTGGATTAATTCTTTGGAATATTATTATTCAAAAATATTGATTCTATACAAATAATTGATATTGTGTAATTGTAAACTAACTGTATACCGGTCAGGTCATCCATATGGGGTCATTATAATACACCATTATGGACAAGACAGACCCAGTATGACTTTAAGAGCATATAAAGAGTTATTCACCACTTTAGCTGAATTATTTATTTGTATAAACGAAATCGGTGTCGATGGGGGCCTATTGAAGTTATATATTTTTGACCGATGAACCCAAACGGAGGCTGCTTTTTTTGGTTTGTAAAATTATCGATTTTGTTTTCATTTAATTTCTCAATTAATATTCGGAGAAGAAAGCTAGAATTTCGCATATTCAAGTGATGCACTAAAACAAAAGTGATGGATTTGTTGGAAATATTTTATCTTTTTTAATTTCAGAGATATGCTATACAATTTTTGTTTTTCTAATGAGCGTTATATTTGTTTTTTATACCATTAAATGAAACAAAGAATCTCCTTTACAAAGATGTATAACATGTTGACATTTAACGCCAGAACATGTTAAAAATATTTTCGAATGTGGTAGGCCATGATGATGAGGAAACAAAATACAAATTTTAATCTCCTTAACAACAGTATAAATTATTCTCTCTGCAGTAATGAATAAATGGAATTCCTTGTTGAAAAATAAAAAAAAATTAAAAAACAAAGAAATTAAATTAAATAAAGTAAATAAACAACCAATTAAAAAAATAGTTAAGAAGTCAACTTAAGTGTTGCTCAAAGTGCCCGCCATTATTTTCAATACATTTTTGGGTTCTTAGACGCAACTGCACCACTGCATTCAGTACAATTTTAGGTGTGATGTCTCTAAAAGCTGAAGTAATTCTTCGACGCAATTCTTCAACACTATTTTCACTTCATTGTGATAAACTTTATTTCTCAGGAATCCCCATAAAAATAATCCAATGGATTAAGACAAGGCGATCTGGCAGGCCACCTCACAGGACCACGAGTTCCGATTGTATTTAAGAAATCTCGTGCCACTGCAGAGTTGTGAGCTGCACAACTATCTTGCATAAACCATTTAATTTTTCGCAAGGTCGCAAGAGGTATTTCTTCCATAACTTCCGTTAATAAAGTGACGTAGGCGACTCCATTCAAATTTCCCTCAATAATTTTTGGTCGTATTATTTGACTTTCAATAATTCCGCGCATTGATGCTATAGCGAATTTGAGGTCTAGTCTGCTGTGTTAAATGAGGATTATCTATTGCATAAAAATGTTTGTTTCTTCTATTGAAAACCCCACTATTAGTAAATGATGTTTCATCTGTCCATAAAATAATATCTTGAAATGATAATTGCTCTAACATGGTTTGGTACCAATTACAAAATTCAAGTCGACGCTCGGAATCTCCAGGATGTAATTTGTTGACAATTTGAAATTTATAATCATGGTACTTGTGCTTCTTAAGGATTTTCTGAACCCACGATGCGCTAATTCCACACTCGTTGCCAATGGATTTTGAAGAAAGTTCTGGATTGATACTCACTTGTGCCAATACGTTACTTTCATGTGGTGTATTTATGACACGATATTTTCTTCGCGTTTTCGAAACGCATCCAAATTCTGACAAGTTTCTTGAAATTGAGTAAAGTGTGTTCCTACTTGGCGCATTTCTTTCTCGATACAATCTAGCATATTCTTGCCGTGCTATATCAACAATTCTATAAAATCTAATGTAAACATCATACATATCCATTTTTTCACTGTTACTATAACGCACCATTTTCTATAATCTTTAAATTAAAACGAAACTTCAGAATTGGAAAAGAAGAAATTCCAAGTAACTTCAGAATGTTTTAACATTTAAATGTCAAAGAAGGACATATTGATACTGTTGTCATGATGATTGAGATATTTGGTTTTCTCATCATGGCCTACCACATTCGAAAAAATTTCTAACATGTTTCTATGTCTTTCTGGCTTTAAATATCAACATGTTATACATCTTTGTAAAGGAGATTTTTTGTTTCATTTAATGGTATAAAAAACAAATATGACGCCCGTTAGAAAAACAAAAATTGTATAGCATATCTCTGAAAATAAAAAAGATAAAATATTTCTAACAATTCCATCACTTTTGTCTTAGTGTATTACTTCAATATGTAAAATTCCAGCTTTCTTCTCCAAATATTAATTGAAAAATTAAATGAAAACGAAATCGATGATTTTTAGTTTTTTGAAAATATTTCAGGAACCTTTGATTTTTTTAATTTGCAAACCAGAATATTGAAGATGTCTAATTCACGCAACTCTTCTTCAATTTAACCATCCTTCTATCTCTCACCGTTCAAGATATAGTAATACTGTCTCTATTAAATCGTCGGGACCCTGTATAGTAAACGTACTCCGATTTTGATACTTTATAATTCATTCGAAAGAAGAGACTTGAGAAATTGTCCCATATTCGTAAAAATTCCAATTCGAAATTTTTTCCCCTCCAAAAACAACCGAGTGGGGTGTATGCGACAATTTTTTTTTGAAAATCGAAAATCTGAGACGGCAGAATTAAAGATAGGACAATATCCGGAAACATTTAAATTGAACATTCTTTCAAAAGCGTTACGGTTTTGGAGTTACAGCGAGGTTAAAATCTCATATATATGTATTTTCGCTATGTGGAGGAGGCCATTTCTTTCGAAAATTGAAAATCTGAGGCAACCAAATTAAAGACAAAATTATTTGTAGTAGTATTCATATTGAACATTTTTTCCACTGAGTTACGGTTTTTGTGTTACAGCATTGGTAAAGTCTAAAATATGCGTATTTGCGCGATGATGTTTTTAGATTTCTGAATAATAACAAGTACAAGCAAAGAATATACATGGGTAATGGTATAAGTGAACGTTCAACGATTTTTGTAACTAATGTTACACTCAGTGTGAAATAAATATTTTTTACAAAAAATTGGACCGACTTTATTAGATGCTGCACTGAAAAATACAAAATAATATTAATTTTATTGGTATGAAGTTTGTGCTAAAAGTTTTCAATCTAACTACAACTGCACAATTTCACAATAGAATTAATATTATTTTGTATTTTTCAGTGCACCAACTAATAACGTCGGTCCAATTTATTGTAAGAAATATTTATATAATTAGATAATATCCCATAAATACGAAACGTATCATCGTTTTTTTTAATTGAATGAATGTCCTGTATTTTATTTCAGTTTATATTTCTACGATATATTTAGTCAACTCTAATCTTGTGTGGGAGGCATATCTAGGGTTAGAATAATTAAGCAGATTTTTTGTGCAAATAAGGGTTGCCTACAGGTTATGTGCTATTAATATTTTCTATATTACACACAGCATAGAGCATAATATCCTATTTCCGTTCTTCGGATCTGAAGAAAGCTTCAAATTAGGGCTGTGTTCATGAAGTCACTATCTGGACTATCTAGTGTATCTAGTATCTGTTCACGGAGCTCAGTTGTAGTACTACAAATGCTATCGAATTTTTTTGTGTTACGTCATAAATGAATGCTATCCACGACGTCCCTAAAGCTAGCAGAAAAGAGTGAGCAGAATCAAAAATACATACATTGGTGCTTGTAGAGCTAATTAAGTGTTGTATTCCAAAATTAATTACTCTTATAGTTTTATGGAATATGGCTGCTTTGCTAGCTTTAGTTATAAAGCTAGCAGAGCAACCTTTTAAAATCAAGTTTTTGAGAACATATTTTTAGTGCTTGTAGAGTTAATTAAGTGCTAATAAAGCGCTGTATTCCGAAATTGATTGCTCTTTAGTTTTTCGGAATGGCTGCTATGCTAGCTTTAGATCTAAAGCTAGCAGACAACCTTAAAAAAAAAACTTTTTTGACAACTTCTTTTTTAGTGCTTGTAGGATTAATTAAGTTATAATTAAGTGCTGTGTTCCAAAATTAATTGCTCTTATAGAGCAAATTAATTGCTAATTAATTGCTGTATTGCGAAATTAATTTTTCTTAAATATTTTTTTGGAAATGCCAGATATTGTCGCTCTCAGAGCAAAACATATAATCTATACCCGCGGTATATAACTTATACTAGTAACTATTATTTGAGGTAGTTTGTATAAACAATTCAATCAAATTTACATATTTCTTACTTTAATTAATTAAATGCTGTATCCCGAAATTAATTGCTATAATTACTATAAGATTTAAGGCAATACAATTATATTGGTAAGAAAAATACTTACCGGCGTGATTAGTAACGAACTTAGCCACCGGTAAACCTATCTTACTGTCCTAGGAACATATGTGGTTAGGAATCGAAAACAGTTCGGTCCTACAAAAAATAAGTTTTTTCTGTGACGGTAAAAAGTTTGATATTTTATCTCTGTTGACAGGTGACAAAGTGTTACTTTATTCCCCACGGTAAACAAATGAGTACTTTTTCCCGCGTAGATAAATATATATAAACACAAATATATAAATCAAAACACAGAATTAACTTGACAGATGTTTGATTACTTTAAAGGTTTCCTTAGCAACGCAGGTCCAATTGTTGCTATAAAATAACAGACTACCAGTTTCAAGCTTAAAATTTCAGTTCGATAATAAGTATATTGTAATATTTTTTCAATATTAAATCTTCTAATCGTTTTTACCGTCACAGAAATAAATAGTGTATTAAACCCGGGAGAAGATATATATATAATCTAGTACTTTTTTCACTTGAATAATAAATAACTATTTGTCCCTTAGCTTTCCAGTATCAAAATTGTACATTTTTTAATTAGGTGAGATAATTTAAAACGATTAAAATCTCAATTTCAAACTGGAATTAAAAATGGATTACATCAAATTAAGTAGGTAGGTAGGTGAGTAAGAAACTAAGAAAATCTACCTAAAGGTCTCTCAGATTTCCAGTTGTACCTTTAAAGCTATAAATATCCCCACAATAGCAAAATTGTCCTTTTTAGTTGTCTTGAAAGAATGTTCTAGAAAAGTTGATTTGTAAAAGCAAAGCATCCATTTACCGAAAAACTACAAGAACAATTAATTCCTGAATACAGCAGTCAATTAGGACTAAATTAGCCCTACAAGCACTAAAAAATGTTTCCTCAAAAAGTTGATTTTTAAAGGTTGCTCAACTAGCTTTAGATCTAAAGCTAGCAAAGCAGCCACTTTTCAAAAAACTATAAGGGAAATTATTATACGTGTAATATAATCTACTGGCGGTGTGTCACCAGGTTGGTATGCGAATTTGGTTGACAAACTTCCGGGTGTCTAGATTCTTTAGTTTTATTATGTTATAAAAATAACAGCTTAATTTTAATTTAATATTTTCTAATCTTCAATACTTATTTCGTTAAAATTTTCTAAATAAAAAAAAAGTTGAAATAACCATTTTCTTTATGTCTTTAATATTAAAATATTAACTTATGAACAAGGAATTATATCAAAAGTTTTTTGTTTATTATTTTGTTTTTGTTTGTTTGGTTTTGGAGATAAAGATGGTAGACTGATTCAAGATTTTGCGAAAAACAATCGTATATCTTCAAAACTTGGTATCAAATCAAAAATCTATTTATGATTTTTTTCAAAAACTTAATAATACACAGGGGGTTCTGTTTCAAAAAATATAAGTTTGGTGCGTTACGGATTTTGGGTTCAACCTGTATAATTGAAAATATATTTAAAATGTGAAGCCAATTGATTTACATAGAACATGAACAAAGAATTTCTAAATTATGCGCAGCAAAAACTTAGTGAAAGCTTTCCGCACGCTTATCATGTAACTTGCAACCGCAACGCAACTGCCGAGAATTGTAATCACTGTTGTCAGTTTTGGTATCAAGTAAATGCGACTGCGACTAAATTGTGCTGCCTATACCGAACAACCAGTGAAGTATAATAACCGCTTTAAATAGTACGATTTTTTACAACTGCAAAACGACCACAATGCGATAGCAACTGAGTTGCTTAATTTTACATAATAGTATATCTTGTACATTATAGTGGACAGAGAATATAGTGAAAATAAATATATATTATAAATATCTATAAGTGTGAATAAGGAATAGAAATTATTCAAACTTATTCTTCTATAAGCCCGTTAAGAGTGAAAAGTAATAGGCTTTGAGATACCGTACCTTCATATTCACACCGTTTCACGATATGAATATATTACATTTGATTTTTTGAAATTTTGTCCCACAAAAACCACTCCAATCAAAAAGTGTTGAATATACCCAATTTGTGCCTGAAATTATCAATTGTTTGTAAAAAAATACCAAAAAATCGCATCATTCCCGTTCGAGATATTCGCAAAAAACATGAGTCTGTAGGCAAGCAAGCAAGCAAGAAATTTATCCGAACGATAACTCAAGAACGGAACCGAATTTCGACGAAGGGTTGGTTGCTATTGGCCCAAGAAAGAGCCCTATTGTTTTTTGGTGAAGCTTAGATATTCTGATGTCCAGTTATGAAATATATATAATAAAATATTTATCCGATCGCCATGAAAATTAGTACCTATATGTAGATATCTGAGGCCCAACAACGTTTGCCGGGTTCTACTACTATTATTATAGTTTTCAAATAAAAAAGTGCAATGAAGATTTAAAAATGAAACTAAATCTGGGCTGGATTTGACCCGGGTCTACGAGGTAAAAGGTGGAGCGATCGACCCGGAACAGTCATTTTCACAGCCAGTGACTTGATTCTATTGACTAATATCAATTTACAAGTATTTCATTATTTAAGCTTTATAATATTATTATGGTCAGTGGTTTATATAATTCCAAGAAGCCGTATTTGAGAAAAATGATTTTCTGAATTTATTATTCTTAAGTACATTTATTAAAGAAAATATTTGATTTTTTCCCCATCCTTCACATCATCATCAAACTATACCACCTCAATAACATCGAAAATTAGGGATGGGTGGTTGGAAGGTCAATAAAGGAAGTAACTAAAAAGTCCCTTGATATAAACATACTTTAAGCAAAAGAATTTGCGGGTACATCTTGTATAGGATATAAATCAATCTTACCTAAAATATCCGATAGAGTATTACCCAGGGCGGCAGCTGTCATTGTTGTCAGGCAAAAATATGATCCTAAATATAAATCAATGTAGTCACCCTGAAACATATGATACAGTGTAAAAGATGATGAATAGATATTTTTCTGTCAATTTATACTCACAAAGAACAGCATAAAAAAGTTATCTAAGAAACCGAACCCAATGAAAGGTATGGAGTTTGCTATGGCAACTGAAACAAAATAAAATAAATATTTCAGATAACTGTTTGCAAGAAAATTTTCAATCTCTCATTAATTTCGCAAGTTTAATTGCAGGGAGTATTAAGTATTTAAACAAGATTGAAGTATTTTTCTGTAGTTTTTATATTTTCGGGATAAAATTTGATTATCAAATAGTTATTAGGACTTATGATGAAGTATTTTCCTCTGAACATGATGCGTAATGCAGGAGACAATGAAAATTTAATTTCATCAAATGAATCTAGAATTAGGTATATGAAAAAACAACATTTTTCTTTGAAAAATACCAAAATAGTGATTGAGAAATAAATACCTACATCAATGCAACATTTTTGAAATTTTTGTCTTTACAAGGTGTCTAAATTTAGATGTAATAAGGTTTTTTATTACCTAATTAAAAAATAACCAGAGTTTTATTTTTAGTAGGTATGCCATGAAGTCAAAAACCAAAATGGACTCCTTGATAAATTAGATATTTTTAATTTTGACATTTTTAAAGCAAGATAAATTCTAAAACCGGCAATGTGATAACTCACGAGGTAAATACTAAGATGCTAGTAAATAGAAATAACTTTATTCACCAATCTTAATTATTCCATAAACAACCAGCTTGAATTATAATAATTTGTGAGTTAAATTAATAACTCACGCTGTTTTTTATGAACACTAATAATTGCACAAAAGCAGTTGAATAATGATTATATAACAAATTTAATAGGAGTAGATAAACGAAATTGATGTCATGGCATATTTCAAAGTCTAGACACAGATTATCTAACAATTAAGCTGTGGCCTAGGTACTCTTAAGACTTTATTTACAGAGCAGAGTCAACCATTAGTTATTTTTCAGGTGAATTGAATCTTATTCAAAAATAAAATACTTTTTCACTCAGTTTTAGAACTCAAAAAGAATCTGGAGAGATTATTTGAAAAGGAACAGAAACACTTTCGATTTCAATAAAGGAAGAATTTGGATAAAAGAAAAATAAAAAGTTCAACAGAATGCACAAATGAAATATAAATTGATTATTTCCATCAAATCTTATCTTAACTTCTTTTCTTAAAATTTGGGTTAATTTCTCTATTCTCACAAATAACAAATAAAACTTATTAAAAAGTATATTGTGTTTCATTTGAAAAAATTAATTAAACATTTTCTGAACCGATTTTAGTTATATCAACAGGCTAGTAACTGTGAAGCAACCTCCGTTTGTGAGTTGTATTTATATCTCTGCATCTGAAATTGAATAGGTAAATATTCTTAATTAAGGATATAGGCCGCTTCTGAACAACCGGCTATCATTCCAAATATTCAGTTTCTTACATATTTTAATATACCAGAATTTTCAAATAATTTTTGGCTAGCTCTTGGTGAGGGCTATTTTCACAAGTCACGTTTCCAACGAATCCATTACATGATGTAAAAAGTTCGATGCAGGGAAAAGGAAACGTCAAATGTATTCCACTTGATAGCGTGTATATGATTGATTGGCTTGCCACTTTTCAAGCTACGAGTGAAATATACCTACCCTATTTTTTCAAATTTATGTAAACATTTCATTAGTGTAACTCATAAGGTTCCCATGCTGTATCCAGACTAGAATATTAAAATATTCGAAACCAGAGGCTGAATTGTGTAGACTAAGAGGGGTTGAAGCAAGTGCATACATACTACAGTTAAGTTGAGGTGGATTTAAATAAAGGTCAATTAGTTAAAATTATAAAATATCTAAAACATCACACACTATAAACAAAAATAGGATTTTTCATATTTTTCCATCATTATCCTGAGGAAGTAATTTTACGTTACTTAAAGGAAGAACCGTCATAAAGTATTCCTAAGTGAGATAATTGGATTCTTTACCACCATTTTTTTTAAACCAATGAGCATGAGCCCCACAATTGAAAATCGTATCACAATAGTTTTTGTTTTCAGTCATGGGCGTTCACCGTCCCAAAAATATGATAACGAAGTATGCATTTTGCCTGCATCCCTTCAAGTTTCATGTTGTCGAGCTCACATGGGCAAATAAATTAAATTTCTTTCCTAAAACATTAGAATCTCTTCCTTTAACATCAATATATTTTATATTTTCCATACATCATGGAATCCCTGCATCCCTTCAAGTTTCATGTTGTCGAGATCACACGGACAAATAAATTAAATTTCTTTTCTAAAACATCAGAATCTCTTCCTTTTAACATCAATATATTTTATATTTTCCATACATCATGGTCAAAGCTAATCTCGTTCATGACGATGCAATTTGGCACGTCGCTTAGCCGGCGACATTCCTTAGATTATCTAACCCTTAATAGCTTGAGACTTTACGAGATTATTAATGGGGCGGTTCAATAGCTGTCTAGCATTATTTAATCGATTCAAAGGGTACATTAACTTAATGTAAAAGTAATATTTAGAACAAGTTAGGTATAATTAACAATTACGGTTTGCAGTAATATTAATATCCGGAACTGTGCTTTTTTGGGGTAAAAATTAAAATGGTTCAACGAAATTTTTTTTAAATGCTGGTGTATGAGAAACAAATGTACAAGAAATATTTTATGATAATTTCCGAAGATTGTTTTTAGGTATACTATACAGAGTCAGATCCAATAGTTCTTTTTAAAATGAGACACCCCACCCTATGCGTTGTATTCTGAAAATGTTACAGAGTGTTTTTTCTTCTTCAAATATATAACACAGTATAATACTGTACTTATGCAGTTTTTTAACTTCATTTTCATTCGAAACACAGTAGTATCTTTAATTTTTCCTTAGCCAATTAAAGTTTTGTGCCTCATAAGAATACATGACTCCTAAATTACTTTTTCAATATTACTAACACTTGCATATAGAAACCTTTTAAATGTATATAAAATGGGACACCTTGTACATTTTATTAATATTGGAGGGTATAAGTGAACTGATACCTTTAATATAGGGGAGAAAAGATAGTCAAATCATTATTTCGTATGTAAATAAAGGAATTATAATATTATGTACTTACTATCTACAAGATTCCTTGTCGTTGGTCGTGGAATTGAGTCCGCTGTAAAGAAATCAATGTTTATAAAAAAAATAAGGCATAATATTTCCACTGAATTGCCACTCTTACGTTTTATATCAAAAAGTACCCAACAATCCATAATGTAATACTTGACATTTATCAGCAAATTGAAATTTAAATGAGTCTCACAAAATATAAAAGATATACAGCAGCCAAAAGCATGAAAAATACATTCGTGGTATTCTAAATGTTTCGATATACAAAATATCATAAGGAATGAAAAATCGTAGGTAGATTTACAAATAGTAACCATAAAATAAATACACATACAGATTCATTGATCCCAGTTTACGAATTCGTATGATGGAAGAACTAAATGTTAAGATAAAGGTTGTTAATATGACGTGCAAATTAAAATTGACCATCAGTTTTACCAATCTTCAATATACGATTCTCTATTGAACAACGCGTATTTATTGTAAAAATTACAACGGGTAAAGTTCTGCTAAAACTCCAAGAAAATATCGTCTCCATTTCGGAAGAAATATCAAATCATCGGTTGAAGTTATTGAGAATTTTGTGAAAAGAATGAGCAGTCTGAGTCAGTAGAAGTTAACGGACAAGTTTAAAATCATCTAGTTCGATTAGAAGAAGCCCAAAAGGGCATTAGTCACGATGTATATTTGTTAATTCACCTTTAGAAGAAAGAAGACATGAAAATTACGATTCTGCTTAGAAAATAAGCTATAGCGACGAAACTATATTAGAAATTTGAATATCCTTAAACAAGCAGAATGATAGGAAATGGGGTGATGAAGATTCAGAAGAAAAAAACCTAGAGAAAAGGCAGTATCTAAAAAAATACTTTTAGGCTGGAGCGTAATTATTGGTCCTCATTTTTTCTAGAATAAAACTGGGGATGCGGTTGCAGCTAATGGAGTTGGATACAGAACAATAGTAATAAATTATGTAATTTCATTTGCAATACAGTGGATGGCAGAATTAATCTTTCAAGGTAAAGATTTGAAAAATCAATTTTTTGATCTGTTCAAGTTAAGTGGCCGCCTAGGTCTTGTGAGCTCACATCACTCAATTATTTTCTGTGGGAGTTTTATAATCAAATGGTACGCCAACGATCTTTTTGAACATTTTCGAAATAACATTAATAATTTCACTGAAAAAAAATAAACAGTTATTATACTTATATGTGAGAATGTAATCAAATGTTTTGGGAAAATAATGTTATGCCAAATGAGCAGAGGGGTTGACTTGGACGATATCATTTTTCAATATCAATTGCAGGATTTGTACTTTCAAATTAAATAAAATTATTATATTTGAAATATTTAACGGCTTAATTATTTAAGTAAAACAGAAGGTCAATTTTGAAAACTTCTTAAAAAATTTCTTGAAGTTGTCCAATTATAAGATACCTAAACATGGTTTGATTACCATTTTCAAAAAATCTAATATTAAAAAAATAAGGTTTTATGAAGCATCAAAAAGTTGTTTTTTTTTAATTTTGATCTTGTCTTCTCGCAACTAACAGATCTATCTGATAATGGACATGTACTGCTGAAATATCATATTCTTGTTCTCCAAAAAATAAAGATTTCACTCTCTCGATAATGGTGTTGGTACAATTTTGAAGTGGAAAAATCTCACTATACTCTCAAATTGTTATTTCTAACACATGGTAATATTTTATTCCAATTTATAATAATTTATCGACTACAATTTAATATAAAACGCAATAGCAACATTTTTCTACAGTAAACCCCATAATAATTCAAATTTACCACTGAGCAATCCAGAAAATATGTATATATTTTCATGATTTTTGTTTTTTGCTACAAAAATACTTTATCTGTCAAACGTAAAAGTTTGAAAATGAAATATAACTACAAATTTAAACTGTAGAATTTGACGTGACCTATTTCTATTAAAATCAATTTGTTCTGTCTATTTTGCTAAGTAGTAAATTAATTCACCTACCTACCTGCAGTATGGAGTTATATAATTAAAGCTAAAATCATATATTTTCCTTATCTACTATGCAGAACGCCGTTTAACATGCAAAGCACCTGAATAAAAAAAAATTAAAGCAATATTATGCATTCCAGAGTTAAGAGAATAGGAAACAGTAATTAATTGTTAGAAGAGTGTTAAGAAACATAATGTATTTTGTCTATTCTTGAAGCTGAAGAGAAAAATGTTCATTGTTCATTTAAAAAATATTTTTCATTGATTATTTTATGTTAGGAATGTAATAATAAGGGTGTTCGAGCAGCAGTTCAAACCAAACTCAAACCGTCATAAGCATGCGCATTTTAGTTTTGAGAGCATCTAAATTTAAATGAGCATGCTTCACAGTCGCGGAACACAATTGAAAACAGTTTGGAATGGTCTAAACTACTGCTCGAATACCCTTTATATATTATACTAAATAAATATCGAATGGAAAGTACAATAGCATTTTAAATTGAAAACTTTATTTAATCAACATTATAAATACAATGATTAACTCTTATACTTACCAGAACATTTCATCCTTATGCAACCAAAGCGTAAACCAAGAATTTCGCTGCAGTGCTACAATTTCGGGGGGCCAAATCTCAAGTGTATGGGAATGGTTCCTATAGGGAAACTACATAATATTCCCATTGAAAACTCTAAAAGCCATTCTTGAGTTTCTTATAGGAAAATATTCCTACACAATCCGTGGGAATCTTTTTCCATGGTTGTATAGCATCGGAAAATTATGACAAGCTTTGGAAATATTTAATTTATGATGTTCAAAAATATTTTGTGGTTTGAAATGGATTTATTGCAATTAGCGATTGTTGGAAACCAAGAAAATGCAAATGCTATGATAAATCAGACAGACAGGCAATTTTTTGAAAGGCATTATAGGTTTGAGCTGTTCTCCGATACATTATTTATAAAAATGTTTATAGACTTTCTAAAGAATTAACAATGTTTCTAATAATTTCATTGGACCCGTTATTTAGAAGAACAAGGTAGACAGTCAGAACTATTTAGAGAAACTAAGGTGAGTAAATACTTTATAGAAATGTTTTACACGAAAATAAACAACTCTCTATCATGAAATATTTTTAGGTAAACGTTATTTTAAAACTCATTATTAGCCGAACAGTTTCTTTGGAGAATTAGGTGCTGCAGTGATCAAAAACCTAGTTCCAAACATGTTGAACACTGGTTGTATTTGTAATTCAAGTTTACTTTATTATATTTTAGGTTCTTGTGGCACTGAAATTTTTCGAGATTCTAGCATTGTAAAGGTTGAACTTAATTTTCCTTTCTGTATGTCCTCGTCTTTCTATCTATAAACTCTATAAAAAGGAAAACTGTTCCTAAACGTTCAAGAATGGCTTTTCCTACAGAACGACTTTTCCTATAGAAATCTCACTATGGGAAACATTTCCTTTGGGAAATCTTTCCCATACACTTGAGAATCAGGTACCGGATAGATAATTCGATATTAAGCTTCATTCCCAGGGAAATAATTAATTTTAAAAGGAATTTTGAAATATCTTTTCCGATCGTACAAATAAAAGGAGTATAGAACTCAATTTTAGATAAACAGGAAATGCTATTTTTAAGTTTTCTCCAATTCACTTTTCGCAATTCGCAGCTGTATGAATATGAACCTAACCTTATTTTATCATACCTAATCTTATAACGAAAAAAAAATATTACAAAAGGCAAATTTTATTTTTTATCAAATTTGTTTTTTAGGTGTGATTATATTCTTCACGTTAAGTACCCATTATATGGGGGTTTGAAATGTAAACGTTCTGCTTCAATTCAATCTTAGAATGGAAGTGTATAAGCAGAAAAGCAATTCAGTATCAATGGATTCGACAGAAATGGACAACCTAGAATTTATATTGGTCAAAATGGCTATGAATGGGCAACATGCAATATTTTTATTTTCGCTTTCATTTTAAAGAATTCCATGTAAAATAGACCCCAAATGTGATAAAAAATTTAAATATTTAAACTTATTGCAGAAAATACGGTTTTAAACTGACTGTTTTAAATTTCGCGCCAAAACGGAGCTACAGTTCCGATGACAGTAACTCATAATTGTTCATCGCTGGGAGGTAGTGTTCTCTGGTTCGTCGCTGGCTTTCATAAATATTGCATTGTAATTTTTTGTATATGTACATAAAGAAACTGTAAAGTATTTAATATGAATCCATTTTACAGTAATTCATCAGTAGTAGTCATAATAATACTACTAATGTTCTTACGAAAAGCCGTTTGATTCATATTTTGTGGCATTGTGACCAACTACTTCAGGCAAGTTTCCAAATAAACTGGATCTTCTGATCCAATATTGAACCCAGCTTCCATTTTATTATAAAATACAACAATTGATTTCGTAATGTTTACCATCTCACAAGTATAACCTCAAACAAGTTGTTAAAATAATTCATAAGATGGAAATATCAATGACAGACATGAGTGACGTCATCGGAACTGTAGGTTCGTTTTTGCGTGAGAAATGAAATAGTAAGATCAAAACCGCATTCTTTTGAAATGAAATTGAGTACTTTGATTTTTTAATACGTTTGCGGTCTATTTTATAACGGAATTATTTAACTGAAATCAAAATAATTATATTGCCTGTTGCCTATCCGTTATGTAAAAAAAGGAATGTAATTGAACTTACTTTTCTATTCCTCAAAAAACCTACATGCTTTAATTGAATGAAGAGAATGAACTGAAAAGGTTTCAAAAAAAATCGCGTGATACAGGATATGTATTTATCTATTTCTAGGAGTACTTAAAATAAGAATTACCAAATTAACCTGAGCCGACCGGAAATTATCAATTCTCTTCAGTAATTTCAACATTTTTTTTTATAAGACTGAAGGTAAATATCCAAATGTCGTCATTTATGCAGACAGCCAAGTAACAATAAAAGTTCGGAATTCAACAACAAGACTGATATGGGTTTGCAACAAGACCTTAAACAGACTAGGTAGTCACAATAGATTGACCTTAGCCTGTAGCGCAAGATGCCAAAGGCTGACCAACTAGCCCAGCAGGAAGCGGAGCAGGCCTTGATAGGACAAGAGCCCTTCTGTAGAATTGCCGAATGCCACATTAAGGGACGTATCCAAGAGTGGATCAAAAAGCAGGCGTGGAACCTGTAAAAAGACAGTATCTCGAAAGACATAATCGTAGGCAAGATCTTGTTGTGCTTATTGCTTGTTACAGAAGCAATATTTTCCTTTGCGAAAAGTAAATTCAAGCAAGACGAGCAGACTATCAACTGAAGTTACCCAGTAGCCAGCAAATTTGAGGCAGCTGACCATATAAATCAATGGTCGTGTCCACAGCAGAGTCTGATCACCAATCGCTTAGTAATCAGTATCGATTACACATATCAGAGGAATTGAAAATGGAAGGAGAAAAAGTATTTTCTATTCAATATGTTTATAACGAAAAAGATTATGTGGTAAACGCAACGATAGATGTCCATAATAGAATTGGAAATTATCTGAAACAAAATATAGGTTATGTTACACTATGGTGTTCTGATAGCTGTCATATTAAAGACGACAACTTTTTGATTACTGATTACTAATTGATTGGTAAACAGGCACTGCTGTGGACACGACCAATATAAATTCCCAACATTTTGTTGGCCGTTCTGTACTAGACATTCAATCAAGTATGTTAGTATGTTGCCATTTTCAGATGCAAAGGTTGCTAAAAATTCAACCAAAAACCCCAAAACTAAATTACGTTTTTGCTTATGCACTTCTATTTTATGGAATAGAATATAATTAAATAAACATTAACCTATGAAGTTACATAATTTTAATTCGTGAATGAAAATTCTAGATTAAAAATTATGCTCATAATTCTAATATAAATAAGTAAAACTCTCATGTAAGAAGAAAAATTTAAGTATTAACATTAAATTTAGGAATTGATTCTGTACATAATTTTAGTTCAAAAATAAAAATTAGGCAGTTGGGTTTCATTTTTATTATTTTAACATAAATAGAATGTAATGAATAGTAACTACAATTTAAAATAATTGAAGTGTCAATTGATTATGCTTTGAGGATATAATAGTAATTTTGTAAATTTGAATGACTTTAAATTATTCAATTGCAATTATGCTTTAATATATGTATTATTTTTTTGGGACCTGGAATTCCTTCTGAATAATTTTCTTTTTCAATTATTTTTGATTAATAATATTTTTATGTCATTAAAGGGCAAAACGGCGTGCCCTAGATAACTAAATCTTTTCCATCACAGCAATCGTGAAAATAGTTTATTGTTTGCGATCAATACTGCAATTTCCAAAATATTGACTCCAAAAATGAGTTACCGGTGTTGTTTTGTACCCGGTTGTAAAAACACAAAAATAATTTTTATTCCATTTTTTCAATTCCGAGTTCTATCCCTCGTTGATGAATAGTCAAACATGATATCACGCTCTTTTATATTGTAGTAATAACAAGTGTATGTTAATTTGTTTTTCCTGGGCATAATAAGTATATTTTCTTATAAAAATCAACATTAGAACTATCAAATTCAGGTACTTTGATATTTTTTTTATTCATTCCTACAGTACACAAAACGGATTTGTTTGCAACACAAAAATTTGGAAAATATAGTAAATCTCTTGATTTAAATAACATGCCCTTTACGGTTGATTCATCTTATGTTTTTACCTTTTGCAGCTGAACAATTCAAACAGGAATCTTTTTGAATAACATTTTCCTCTTCATTTATGGACATTTCCTCCCGCTAATTTACCAATCTTAGTTTATGTTTCGGGAACATCGTGCAATTTATTATATAAATCCAGGCTGAGCGGCTGAACAGAGACTAATGAATGTAGCGGCTCCGATTACCAACAGTATCTGACGTCACGCTATTACGAGCAGTCCGAGAATTCGCTGACTTTCAGTCATTTTTAACAAAAAAATTATCGTGAACATTTTTTTACAGCGGCATTATCATTTTAAGTTATTAATCTTCGTAGATAGAGTGGTTTTAAACTAATGTTTGATATCATGACCCAATCATATTGCTGAAATATGCCTGTTTCGTGATGTATTGTGCAAAATTTTTAAATAATACCATAGCTAGTTTAAACTCTCTGGTTATAATACTGTCATGAAAAACAGCAATTAATTCATTAACTAGTCGGTGAATATGCTTCCATCATGCCTAAAAATTATGTTCTCAATCCACTCTTGCAGTTATCGTTCGTTCACTATTATTAGTCACAGATACGACTTCTCTTCAAAAAATAATGGTTCAATGCGCCATTCGTGTTCAATTTCTATGCATGCCAATTTTTGCCAAGAAAAATCAAACCATATAAGACAATCTGCATTCTTTAATTCAAACAGCAGCGTTGGTTAAGTTTCGATTTTCCTGACTAACTTGAACATTACTAAATTTTGGTCTTCCTGACCACGGTAAGCCTGTTCCTTCAAATGTTTTAATCCAACAGCAAATCCATTTTTGTACGACATTATCTTTCGCATTTAAACCAGTGTTCTTGTTTGTTTGTAGATCTACGTTATGGAAACCTAGGGCTCTATTAGATATGTATGACAAATCAATACTCAGAGCTGTTGTTTTTCAGTATTTGTATTGTATTCAATAATATTGGTATATCCACATGGAAAATTAGTAGCTCATTTCAAGTAATTATTATATGTATGTAGATAGTTGAATTCAAATTATTATATTATTTTGATACATATTTTGTATTGTATTGTTTGAATTTTTTACAGGTTTATTTAATAGTTTCTGAGTAGAATCACCTGGTATACGGGCTAATTGAGGTTTCCGTGGAAATGCGGATAACGATTATCATTGATTTCGGGGCAATTAAGACGTAAACGGAATAATCAGGGAAAATAAGAAGTATTCGTCTATTATTCATTTTTCTAAGACGAAAATACGTTATTGCATAGTAGAGTCCTGACAGATATATGCAAAAGATTCCCGAGACACCGAGGGAGCGAAATATTGTGACGTACAATTTTAAGTAAGCTGTCAATGTTCCTGTATATTCGCTAGATTCTCTAATAAAATAGTTCCTCTACACCTTGGAATATCATTAACCTAGACAAACGAATAAAAATCCTACATGTATGTACAAGATTTACCAAACATAGAGCGATATTCCGCAGTTTCCTCGGTATAAGGAAAATAGAGAAAATCTGTACCATATAAAATAGTTCAAATAAATTTCTAATTCGCTTAAACTAATTTCAGCCTAGCTTCCAAAGCAAATGCGAGTAATTTAAATGAACTTAAATGAAACTATCTCTAGCTTTTGATGTTAACTTTAATGAGACTAGCGAACGTTTCTGTGAGAACAAATTTAATTACAAAAAAGAGAATGATTGAAAAACATGCATAAGATCGATGCAATAATATTCTGATGATACTCGCATCGAAAAGTCGAGATAGGAAGGTAACTGAAATTGCTGGATTAAGGGATATTGATTACAAAAAAGATTGATAATACAAAAAACTTATGCTCAAACTCTAATCAACATGTATTCTAACGTTCAATTTAATAATAATCCAAGAAACCTGAAACTATCTTAATTAAACGCATACCGGAAAGGGTAGAACAATTCCAGGAATAATTTACAACAAATTCGTACCGGTTTGTTGATACCTTTATCAAAAATATCTAACATGAGCGACTGAAAATAAAATCATCTGACTCAAAGAAACTCGTTTGTAATAGAACTGTTTCAGATGTTAGATGCATTCTACAGAGTGCACTAGAGAATACTCAAGAGAATTTTATCCATTCCATATTTCATTTCGAATATAAAAGTTTTAAGGAAAAAAGCAAATAACTGAGATTACATTCCTTTTAAAAAATGCATGTGTGGTGTTTTTTGTTATCGGAGGATCAACGTGCCTTTTCCTATTGCGATGTAGAGATTTGAGAAGACGATGGATATTTTTTATAGTAATAAGAGTTAGCCAAGTACACATAAGATACTTCTATTAAGACAACAAGAGATAAACTAGATCTAATAATAATTTTTATTACTTGTTTTCTAGTTCTAGTACTTGTTTTCGACAAAAACTTAGGAAATATTTTTTAAATCGTAATAAAATCTCTGAAATAATATTACCAACAAATTAATTCATACTTATAATAACGATAATAACAAAAGACTCAAAAAAGATATAAGATATTTCTTATTAACATGCTATGCTGCAAATTCTAATGATCCAACAATTTCATAACCTATTTTTTATCACACCGCCACCAAAAACCAATGAGAAGCATCTGCCCCTGCCCCAAAATGAATGTTACTATGTTACTTAAATAAGATTTGTTAGTAGATGAAAATGTTGCCTTTCCCAGGAAAAAAAATAAATCCTTTACCGAACTTTTTCTTCAGCCAGTCTTCAGGAAATGGACAGAATGTCCCCGTAGGATCCACGTCTCCTAATCTTGGCAGTTTGCTCGGTCTTCCATATTTGCTTCTCCATTTGGACGCTGCTAGTTGACCTTCAATTGTTAGATATTAATATAATCCGGAAAAGTTTCTCAATCAATAATTATGTATATTTTTAAAGATAATTAGATAACCAATAACTAATTGCATTGTAATAAAATTCAGTAGTAAGAAGTATTCAGTGGTGATGATAAGGACCACGAAAAAATATTATTACAAGAAATATAACCATTAAATGTTACATTTGATTGGGTTGTCAAGATCACATAATCGACGTTGATAGGATTATTGTGTCTATAGGTAAGTAGGAATATATTTGTATATAAAAAGTGTTCAGAAACATGTTCGAAATTGTTAATAGTGGAAAGAATTTGAAAAGCAGGTTTCAGCTTAGCTCCAGCTCTAAAAACCCACTTCTGATGTCAAAAATTGATTATTTATTCCTGTTGTAACTATATTCATATTCATAGGAGCTTACAGTGTGGTAATTTATTGAATGCTTTTTTCATGCATTACAGAAAACACTTTTTCGGTTAAAAACCGACAATCATTCTTACCTCTACACTCGATATTACCGAGCTGGATAATTCCTAATGTAGATACAGTCTATAGTCTATGATATTCATATCTTGGAAACTGATAAATGTAGATAATCAGAAAAAAATATATATTTTAAAATATTACATAACACACAGAATAAAGGATTAGAAAACAAACTTTATTCCCTCCCTGACTTTTTTGATTCATCCAGTTTAATTTATAATTATTCTAATGGATTATTAAAATAAAGAGAATAATTTCTGTATTCATTTTTTTATCGAACTCTCTTAGTGCCGCATTATTCGATCGTTTTCTATGCATATCAACGAACTTGTATAATAAAGTAGACCGGTTTTTACTTGTTATAACAGTGATAGCAATAGTATTAAGTTTGATCATAATCAAGGATTATATAACATCAGCCGTTTTCTGGTAAATAACTGGATTAACCTAGGACGTCTAACTGTGTCGACAACAACTACTTCGAGGGCAAACACCCCTTCCGCCATTGAATAACGTCAAAAGCATTTAAGGCAATACCTACTATTTCACATTCTAGGAATATTGCAGAATACCTCTATAAATGTCAAAGCACCGCCACCCAGACAAATATCATGATTTCAAAAGGAGGATCGAGCCGTGTCCGATAATCAATCCTTATTTTGAACTCATACAAGTATCAATTTTCAGGGTATCACTGATGGTGGATACCGAATGAACGATGCATTGAACACATATGGGTGGAAATAAACACTCGGCAAGTGGAATTGATTAATTCAAAATTATCCTGTACCAGTCATATTATGATATTTCTGAATATATATTCATTAGCTTCATAATCAAGATGATTATGTAACACCCGCCGATATCTGGTAAATAACTAGATTACGCTAAGACGTCTAACTGTGCCGACAACAACTGATGCGATGGCAAACGCACAGACCTCAAACTTATAATATAATAATAACAACTCCCTGTTTCTGTTTCCACGACTTCATTAAATGATGAGAAATATTTAAAAAAATATTACTTCTATTGGTAACTGGTACCAAATTTACAAACATCGAGAGAATCAAACAAAATTATTTTACATTATTACATTATATTGTAACGTGGATAGGTATTCATGTACTTACGGTTGATATTCGTTTATTAGTTATTTATTTCTACTACCTTGTTTGCTATAGTTGTTGTTTGTATATTTCATTATCTACTTCTAGAATTATGGTAGAGTTATTCTCGATCCTTCGAGAAACTATATGTGAGGTACAAATTTGTCATACTATTGTCAGTTTGACAAGGATCTAGAACATTAATTATGTTCGTCTAGATAATCATAGAACATTCTCGATGAATGTCATGTCATGATGCAGGTATATAAGGCCGTGTCGATCACGGGACAGAGTCAGTCAGTCTTGTGAAGTCATTGAGTCAAGTCAGTTGATAACAGCCAGTCTGTGGAAACAGAGGTTAATAGTAGTTCTGTCGGTGAAGACAGTGACAGTATAGATTGTCAAGGTGACAAGTGGTGACAGTTGTACCATAATAGAAGCTCGTGTACTGAGTGTTTGAAAATAAATCATTGGAAGCAATCTGCGAACTTTGAGTATTACGCAAGTGAACTCACCCCACAACGTTTAGCACAGGGTTAAACGTTACAATTGGTGTCAGAAAAAAGGGATCTTCGCATTTTGCTGAGACTATATGGTGAATACCAGATCCAAAGATTACGACGAAATGGCAAATTTTGCAGAATTAATGGAGTTCTTGAAAAATAATAAAGAAGAACAAGAAAGAAATAGACAACAAGATAAAGAAGAACAAGAAAGAATTAGACAAGAACAAGAAAGACTTAGAAAGGAAGACCAAACAAAAATAAGTCAAATTCTAGAAAATCAAGAAAGAAGTAGACAAGAACAAGAAAGAATTAGGCAGGAAGATCAAGCAAAAATAAGACAAATTTTAGAAGAAGAACAAACAAAAATAAGACAAATCTTAGAAGAACAAGAAAGAGTGCGACAAGAAGATAAACAGGAAGTTGACCAAAAATTAGAGAAAGTTGACCAAAAATTAGAGAAAGTTCAAGAAGAAGTTGAACAGAAATTAGAGAAAGTCCAAGAAAGTTTTGATCAAAAAATTCAATTAATAGAAGAAAAGATGTTGCAAACGAAAGCTGAAGTGCCTCTAAGAAGATCGTCCAATGAAATTCAAAATGGCGTAGTTAATCCACTAAAAATTGAAGCCCCAAAATTCGATGGTAAACAGTCTTGGTCTACATATAAAAAACAATTTGATGCTGCTGCTTTGGCTAGTGGTTGGTCAGATGAAGAGAAGGCCACTGCATTGATCTTGGCTCTACGTGGTGATGCATTGGAAATCTTAAATACCGTAACTGGCGGCGAACCTTCATATGAGATTTTAGTGGATCAACTTGAAATGCGTTACGGTGACCAACATCTACAACAAGTTTATCAAGCACAATTAAAGAATAAGCAGCAACGGTCTGGAGAAACACTACAACAATATGAAATTGACGTTGCCCGGCTCGTTCGACTGGCATATCCTACAGCGCCGAGAGACTTTATTGATAGGCTAACGGTACAAACATTCATTGATGGTCTGAGAGATTTTGAGATTCAGCAGGCCTTACGGTTGAGTGGCCTTACAAGAATTGAAGATGCCCTTGCACGTGCACTTGAGTGTGAAGCTGCTAAACAGGCATCCAGATCTCATCTCCATCGGGGACAGATTCGACGAGTTAGCCTCATTAAAGAGGAGAAGTACAGAAAAAGTAACATCATTAAGCAAATTATTGAAATATTACGAAAACTAGATGGTCAATCAACTGGACATAGTAGTCAGAGGGTGTGTTGGAACTGTGGACAAGGAGGACATATCAAAAGGAATTGTTCACACATTCAATCTATCAATGTGCCAGGAAATTTCATTACTCCGAGGGTGTGTTGGAATTGTGAGCAAGAAGGGCACATGAAGAAGAATTGTCCACTTCAAACTGGTCATATACAAGAAAATCTCGAAATCCGGAAGAGAGAAAATTACGCACAACAGAAATATCATTATTGCTCTATCAAAGACAGCTCAGATATCGAGCCTGGTGTTAAGAGGGAAGATGTCATACCTAGTTCGAAGGAGAGCAGTATCTCTAGAGAGAGATCATGCAGTAGAAGAAAGAGTCTTGTTAAAAGGCGCAGTATATCCAGATGTCGAAGAAGTACCAGACAATGTGTAGGCACTAGTGTTCGTGGGAAAAGCAATTCACGTTGCAGTAGTCCACAAAGAGGCTCAGGAGGTAGAAGGTGCTTCGACCGCAATAGAAGGAAGCGCATGAGGCGACGCAATGACCGAAATAGTAGGCGCAATCGCAGTAGTTCAAACAATATTAAAGATAGTGAGATGTACTGTAGTGAATTGACGTCTCCTTGCCATATACCTAAATTGCGTGATCGTGGTTCAAGATCACGTAGTGGTGAAGGTTGTGTGGCCGCCAAGGATCGTGTTGGCTTGTATAGAAGCAGATCACCTGTTCGAGTATGTTCACCTGGAGGTAATCATAGTCCGGTGAAACATTTTGATGATCACCGAAGAGGATCACAAGTACCGCCAAGTAACCAGTCTTCCTCGTGGGTCGAGAGCGAGGATTGGGACAAGAGGATCCAAGGAGCTCCCTCAGATGAGATTGAAGAATGCATTGGGATGATGTTTGATCGGGACGATCAAATCTAAGAAGGGGGCAGTGTAACGTGGATAGGTATTCATGTACTTACGGTTGATATTCGTTTATTAGTTATTTATTTCTACTACCTTGTTTGCTATAGTTGTTGTTTGTATATTTCATTATCTACTTCTAGAATTATGGTAGAGTTATTCTCGATCCTTCGAGAAACTATATGTGAGGTACAAATTTGTCATACTATTGTCAGTTTGACAAGGATCTAGAACATTAATTATGTTCGTCTAGATAATCATAGAACATTCTCGATGAATGTCATGTCATGATGCAGGTATATAAGGCCGTGTCGATCACGGGACAGAGTCAGTCAGTCTTGTGAAGTCATTGAGTCAAGTCAGTTGATAACAGCCAGTCTGTGGAAACAGAGGTTAATAGTAGTTCTGTCGGTGAAGACAGTGACAGTATAGATTGTCAAGGTGACAAGTGGTGACAGTTGTACCATAATAGAAGCTCGTGTACTGAGTGTTCATTGGAAGCAATCTGCGAACTTTGAGTATTACGCAAGTGAACTCACCCCACAACGTTTAGCACAGGGTTAAACGTTACAATATTTTGAAATTGTGCGAGAGATCCCGATGAAATTTAGTACCAACAGAATAAATATCACTTTGTATTTTTCAGTGCATCATGTACTTCCTTGTGAAAGTTTTCGATTTAATATTTTTGAGTGTTTCAAAATGCCGTATAGACCATTCCAAAAACATGCGCGTAAGTATATATTTTTTTAAAACCCTCTTTCGAGGAGATAATGTAACTGCTTCTTCTAAAAAGAAAGAATCATCGAAATCGATTGGTGTTTATCATGTAAATCGCGTAAACAAGAGGGAACATTTTTAGAGTTCAACTTTCCTATCGCTCGCTTTGTTCGCAGAAGCGCACATGTCCGATATTTTTCTCACAAAATATTTATCTCCATTTTTGAATTTATTCACTTGTTTATTGAATAGACAAATTCAGCGACTGTTTGCAGAACATTTTGTCAACGGACGGTTGATAGCAAGCAAATTCCACTGAATTTAAAAATAGTCCAAAGGACTCGAGCGGGAATATTTTTCTAAGCTTGTCGGTAGATAAAAAATAATAAGTATATTATCTTTTCGTAAGAGAAAACATTTAACCAGAATATTAATGAAAATGTAGAAAATTTATATTTTATTCTATATAACTTTTTCTCTGCTTTTTCCCTGAGATGCGCTAAAAGAAATGGTCAAGGACTTCCAGAAGAATACTTAGGTCAAGTTGCATTAAGACCCTTTAACACTTCTTCAGGCTAAATTTTGAGCTGAGCACGGTTTTTAGTTACTACGGCAGCTAGATATTCCGAATAAAATGATTATCTTGATACAAAGAAGTACTGGCATGGTATCCTACAACACAAAAAAAATCAGACCTAGAAACGCCCAGAAACCAATGGCTGACAAATTTTTTTATTCTAAATTTGACCGATTTTTGGCATACATTACTTTATTAATTGGTGCAATGAAGAAATACAAATACATAATATTAATTCTGTTGGTGCTGGTCGCTGATACGTCTGAAGTTGGTGCCAAAAATCTTCTAACTAGTACAACTTCATAAGTACCTGTACAATGGTATTGGTATTCTATCATCAAAATTATTCAACATTCACCAAATAAGATAATACATTGCTTATAATTATTGAGAAAATTCAAAACATTGCGGAAATACACATGTTTCACACTTTTCCAGTGCTGTAAATGGGAAAATAATTTTTTTTTTTATATAAATTCTTGAATTTTGACCTCTCAAATTTTCTCCATCCCTTTGGGATATGTTTTAGAGCGGAAGGACATGTTCAATGTAGATTTATTTTAAATAAAAAACAATCATGAAAATCGGAGCACGTTTACCTACCATTTAATCAAAAAATAAAAGAACATGCACACAAGCAGTCGAATTAAATATATCCTCCGAGATATCCTCCGTTTGGGTCGTCGGTCAAAAATACGTTTTTGGAGTCGGCTGGTTCCGCAACGTACATATTTATTTAAAGCTGGATACCGAATATTCTACCGGATAACTATACTTTTCTCACTCTTGGGCTACAAATAGTCAAATGGTACACTAACACCTCCTCCTCATAATTATTATTGACCGATTCTCAAACGGAGGAGGTATACAATTCGATTGTGTTTTTTTTGTTAGTGCATGCTCTGAATATAGTACATATTCTGTTTTAAAAACCGCCCCCGAAGAAGGTGCTGGCAGTTTTTTCGAAAATCGAAAATCTGACACGACAGAATTAAAGATAAGACCATATCCAAAAACGTTTAAATTGAACATTTTTTAATAGCGATACGGATTTCGAGTTACAGCAATGGAAAAGACTAAATAATAACAAGTACAAGCAAAGAATATACATGGGTGATAGAATAAGTAGCACCTATCTTCTTTACTAGGTGTTACACTCAAAAGTGTGAAATAAATATTATTTACCAAAAATAGGGCCGACTTTTTGGGGCACCGAAAGATACAAAATAATATTAATTCTATTGGTGCTGGTACTTTTGATTTTGTTGCCAAAAGTCTTCGATCTAACTACAATTGCACAACTGCAATAAATTTATGTAATATAATTTTGCATTTTTCAGAGCCCCAACTAATAAAGTCGGTCCAATGTTTAGTAAAAAAATGTTTATTGAAAAAGGATTTATTACACCATCTCAAATTAGAGTAATGCCGGACAGTGTCACAACTATATTACAAATTTTGAGACATCTGAAAAGCAATAGCAGTTTTTTAAATTATGATATCGCTGTCATTATAATATTGTAAAGCCTTAAATATGATATATGTACAAAAGAAAAAATAGCAACTATAAAACTGAATTATAAATCTCCTCATTTTTCAAGTCGGTGAAGAAACAAACATACATTCGAGTTGTACACCTCTTCCTTTCTATAAAGCTGATGAAAAAGAAGATATTGGAATACGCAGCGAACACCCGAAATCGGTTGCGCACAATACTATCTGACATCATAAACAGTATGGAATTGCAAATAAATACAAGTTAAGTGTAGGCAGTTTCTCAAAAGGTTATCTTTTATTGCAAGAGAAGGGATACATAGAAATCTCTAGAGAAATGTTATCATTTGTTATTTTGTCTATCTTCGTAAGGTATCGTTACCTTTCCGACCTCACGTTTCTTTAATCTACCCAAATAATAAAACAGCCCATCTTTATAGCACACTATAAAGAACTATTACAGTGTTTATAGCTAGTCAGGTACGAACGCCGAATTCGCTCAATTGCCTTAAGCAATTTGGAGATTCACTATATTAATTAAATATCTATAATTTTATCTCTTATTTTCAAATATTCCTACTGAAATTTTGAACTGATGTTTTACCGTAGTTTCCAGAATATATAAAAACATGATATGGAATCAACGTCAATAAAAAATAAATTATTTCTATATTTACATGAGAGCATGAAAAACAGCCACCTGAATCATTTGGCTGAGCTAGAAATGACAGCTTTGAGAATTATGTTTAGTATTACCGTAACAAACTTTTTACAAAAAATTAGACCGAGGTTATCAGTTGGTGGACAGAAAAATACGAAATAATATTAATTCTATTGGTGTTGTTACTTTTGAAGTTGTGCAGTTGCAGTTAGATTGATAACTTTTGGCACCAACTTCACAAGTACCAGCACCAACAGAAATAATATTATTATTTTGTTAATATTTTTTCACACTTTTTGAGTGTAACATTAGTCACGAAGATCGTTTTAGGTTCACTAATACCAAAGAAGATAGTACTTATCTTACTACCCACGTATAGCCTAGTACTTGTTATTATGTACAGATTTCAGAACATCGCTCGGAAATACGCATCAGTATTTGAGATTTAATCATTTTACCTCCAGTGTAACTCGAAAACCGTAATTCTAAGGAAAAAATGTTCGTTATAAATGTTGCTACAATTATTATTGTCTTTCATGTGGTACCCAAAGATTTTCAGTTTTCGAAAGAAATCGAGAGGACGATTTCATAGCGAAAATATACATATGTGAAATTTCAACATGAATATAACTCGAAAACAGTAACTCTTTTGAAAAAATGTTCAATTTAAACGTTTCCGGATGTTGTCCTATCTTTAATTCGGGTATATCGAATTTTCGATTTTTCCAGAAAATGTGCACAATCCAACCCCGTCGGGGGCGGTTTTCGAAGGGAAAGAGGGACCATTTTTCAAGTCTCCTCTTTCAAATGAATCATAAATCATCAAAATCGGAATAGGTTTACTATATACAAAGCGCGAACAAACAAAAAAAGCAGATTGTATACCTCCTCCGTTCGGGGTTGGTCGGTCAAAATCAGCTCAGTTCAACTGTCGGTTGATTGACGGCCGGTTGAAGCCGAACCGTCAGTTGAAATATAATTTGAGAGAGGAGTATTGAGAATTGGTACCATGGAAAAAAATCAATATTAGACATGCCCTTCCCCTAAAAAACTTTTCCGAAACGGGGTGGTGAGAGCAATTTCTCCCGAAAATTGAAAATCCGAGATGTGAAAATTAGAAAGAGGAACATATCCGGAAACGTTTAAATTAAACATTTTTTCAAAACAGTTACGGTTTTAGAGGTACAGCAATGGTAAAGTCTGAAATATGTGATATGTGTATTTACGCTATGTGGAAGGGGCAGTTTTTTTCCAAAATTGAAAATATGAGACGGCTACCAAAAACAACATTTTGTTACCTTGAAAGTGAAATATGTTCTTTCAAGCTAATACTATTGAGGTTAATTATTGTATTTGCTTGAAGTTATTCACGTTGTCTAGTTCAAATTTTCAAATAAAGAATCAAACCATTTATTCCGCAATGCAGTGATTTGAAAATTCATAAAGTAAAGATCCTTCGCGTTTGTTTTTATTCCTGCCATACAGTGCAACGCAGTATTTAGTTCCCCAGGGGCTTTTTTCATGTATTTTCGGGGAATATAATGAACTTTTGAATTTGAAAAATCAAGTCAAGTCAGTTCAGAAGGCGCTCGCTAGGTAGCGCCAACAGAAACTGCAATCACGAATTCATTGTAATAGAAATATTTTGTAATTTTGAGATATCTCATATCTCCACATCCCTATTGTCGAATTCAGTGGTTGTTCCAAGGATTTCTGTGTATATAGGTATTTTCGTCTTTGGTAGCTAGTTCTCGTTTAGAGAACCATGACTTATATCGCCTTATGACTAGTTTCATACAATTAAGTCACACTGGCAACTGGAAGTTCGCAGTATGTTATCAATCATGTACTCGACCTGGGTAAATTAATTTACTTAATCACACATTACAATTCATGTACAAAGTATTTGAAATAGTTTTTTGGTCAAATAGAACCGAGAATGGAACATAATACAATTCCATATATCCACAGTACGAGTTGAAAATCTGTTAAGGAAGTAACCGCGATCCATGTAACTTCGTATTAACACAATTTTAACATCCTCAGGGAATTTCCAGCTAGCGCAACAGCTCGACTTTGTATCGTATCAAGATTCGACGTTACGACAGTAATCTTAGGAGAGAACCATAAAGACGAAAACGAAAAGTTTCTTGGAGCGTGTAGTGAAAATCAAAGATTACATCCGGAGAGGATGTTACATTAATAACATGACCTCGGAAATAGATTCCATCCAATGAAAAAGAACATACCTACAAAAATACATTTTATTGAAAAATATTTAATTTTCGTTTAGAAGTGCTCGATTTAACACACCTTTCTTAGCTTGACCAATATGTATGTATTTATGAATGTAATGGAATATTTCAGTAAAATTTTCACCCACTTCCAAATGCATAAATAGGTTGAAACTTTGCAAAGAAAAATTTAAAAGTTGGCTGGAAGAGTCAAACACATCTGTTAGTTTCGCGCACTTGTTTGCACCCAGTCTCACGTTATTACACCTGATCTCCCCCCCCCTACTCTCCTCAAAATAGCGAACTAGAAGCTCTGTATTCCTGAGGCATTTTTTTCCTGAAATTAAATTTATTTATTTGTTTATACATCACAATTTTTCCTATAAAGTCATTGAGTTTACTCCGTTTCACCTTAACACAAATTTACGAAGCCCTCGGGGTATGAGCCCTACTCGTACTTTTAAGTCTAGTTATTAAATAAAGTGGCTAATTTTCTCGAATAAAAAAAATTAAGCTCATTAGTACCTACTCATAGAATGCTGAGATGAGATAATGTATATGTTACAAAAATACAGACTAATTGATTAATTAATTCTGTGGGTGCGGGTAATGTTCAAGTGATGCAAAACTTTTGGTACCAACTTTAAAAGTGCCAGCACCAATACAATTAAGATATTTTTCGTTATTTTTCACTGCAACAACTAATAAAGTTTTTTCGTAAAAAAGTATTGTTTGCTGAACGTTCACCTATAATTCAGGGATTTCAAAAATATGGTCGTAATTACATTGCGCTTTCCTAGTGTTATTTCGTTCTATCAAAATTATTTATTAGTGTTTTCATACTCTCTACGCCAAAGCTGCGTTCAATGCAATCTTTAAGAAGTTAAAAAAGCAAACATACAACTGAATTGTATTCGTCCTTCTTTTTTGGAAGTCGTTCAAAATTATTATAAGTAATCATCAAAAGATAAACTGTATACCTACTCTGTTTTACAATTGGTAATACAAATACCCCTTTTATTTGATCAAGGTGGCCGCGAGCTCGGGGGAAGGTCAGTCAAGTTGGCCCCCTCCAAATGTAACCAAAACAGAAAGTGCTCACTTACTTGTGCTAGAACTGCGCTGTGAGGTGCTGCAAGAATCTTGAAATGTGCTGCCTAAGAAAGCCTATATATATGTATATTTTTGCCGAGGGGCTAACTCGTGTATCAGCCCCAAGTTAAAGTAGGAAAAATTAAATTTTCCTAAGTGTACCCGACCGTGGTCGCGTTGTGCTGCATTGTGCCGGTAAAGCAAAACAAAATCCGGAAACGCAAAATAATTTTATGGGTGTTACAAATGTGGGGGACCAGCTCGACCCTCAGCCTCCCGTTACAGTTGTAAAATTCATCTTTTTTTATGTGTATTCGATCGAGCTCCCGTTGTGCTGCATTGTGCCGGTAAAGCAAAATAAAAATGTATGCGGGTTAAAAGTTGTTATGAACCACATGAGACTCACCTACAGACCTGTACATAGAAATGATTAACATCAATATTAACACATAATTCTAACAGTCTATGTTTCCGCATAGCACCCGGGAATATTTCATAGATCTTCGAGTTTGTTGATATGAAATCTATTCTACATTGAATTGAAGGTGCTAACAAAAAATCACTTTTATGTGTCTGTTTTACTTCCTTGCAGCCAACCTATATATTAACTAGACTATTGGACGTCATAATTATGTTTAGCAGAATATTGCAAGAAGGGAAACCAATGAAGTTATTGAAAAAGATGGCCAGCTATAAAGAGGCGACTCGAACTATGAAATGTTCTCGGATGCGGATGCTATACGGAAACATGTATGACCGTTAGAATTATGTGTTATTAGTGATATTGATTATTTCTTTTTACAGGTCTGTAGGTGGTTCATAACAACTTATAACCCGCATATTTTTTGTTACTGGCACAATGCAGCACAACGGGAGCACCACCGAATACACAAAAGAAAAGTTGAATTTTCCAAATTTAACGGGGGACTGAGAGTCGAGCTGGCCCCCCACATTTGTAACACCCATAAAATTATTTTGCATTTTCGGATTTTATTTCGCTTTAACGGCACAACGCGAGCACGATCGGATACAGTTAGTAAAATTAAAATTTTGCAACTATCACAGTTCACAGGGGGTTGATATACGAGGTTAGGTTATATAACCATAGAACAATAAATATAGTTAACATACAGATAACCTGTAAAACTTATTTGGAATCATGATTTCAATTATAAATCTCGTATAAAAGGCTACGGTGCCTTTGTTAAATGAGCATATATATAAAAATATCTCTTTGCAATGTTTCAAAATATTTTTAAAAAAAAATTGGACCGACGTTATTAGTTAAAGTATAAAATAATATTACTTCTATTCGTGATGGTACTTTTGAAATTGTGCAGTTGCAGTTAAATTGATAACTTTTGGCACCAACTTCACAAGTACCATCACCAATAGAAGTAATATTATTTTATACTTTTCAGTGCATCAACTAATAACGTCGGTCCAATTTTTTGTAAAAAATATTTATTTCACACTTTTGAGTGTAACATTAGTCCCGAAAATCGTTGAACGTTCACTATACCATATCAATGAAGATAGTACTTATCCTATTACCCACGTATATTCCTTGCTTGTAGTTGTTATTATTGAGATCTCAGAACATCGCTGCGGATATACGCTTGAATATTTTAGTTGTTACCATTTTAACACCGATTTAACTCGAAAACCGTAAATGTTGCTACAAACAATTATATCTTTTATGTAGTATCGAAAAATTTTCTATTTTCGAAAGAAATTGTCCTCTCCACATAGCAAAAATACATATTTAACATGCGTCTATCTCGAAAACCGTAACACTTTTGAAAAAATGTTCAATTTAAACTTTTCCGGATATTGTCCTATCTTTAATTATACCAACTCAGATTTTCGATTTTCGAGAAAATTCTCCCCAACCACCCCTTTTTTTTCGGATGGAAGGAGATTTCGTATTTGCGTTTTTATGAATATGGGACCATTTCCCAATCCCCTTCTTTCAAATGAATCCAAAATCATCAAAATCGGAGCTCGTGTACTAAATAAAAGGCGCGCACGAACAAAAAAAAAAAGCAGACAGTCGAATTGTATACCTCCTCCGTTCGGGGTTCGTCGGTCAAAAAGTTAGTAATATTCGACTTAAATCAAAAAATATTAATTTGTCCGACGAATAATCTCGGGAACAGATATCCAACCTCATTGTCTTTTGGACAGGATCAAACACCTAGTTAATGTATTCGTCAGCCCTATAGCCTAAGCAAAGAGCATGAGACAAGATCACTTACAAAATTATATTACCAACTCTACCTACTGCTATCATAGCTTAATTGGTAATGGAAACTAATAAAGCCCGAATATGTCCTGGTTCTAAAAAAAAATGTTTGGCCCACCAGATATCAACGTTATCTCCCTTAGCCCTTAGGTCATTACTGTAATGGGTCCAAATAATTCAGAAGCAATCAGTTAATGAAATTTTCATCAAATATATTTTTCAGTTTTCTGTCAATTGGAAAAATGCGCACATATCTAAATTGATATTCATTATCGTGGTCAAATTTGGTATAAAAATCATTCGTATAATAATGTGGGCAAGTTATTGATCGTGTTCGACCAAGTGTATTCAATACTACTTATAGTATAACCTCGACTTCGTCCGCAAATAATACTCCATAGAGATCACATACACAAGTATATGTATTTTCGCTAAGTGGAGGGGGCAATTTCTTTAGAATATTGAAAATCTAAGGCAATCACATGAAAGAAAAGATTATGTGTAGCAACACTTTTAATGAACATTTTTTCTAAGAGTTACGGTTTTTAAGTCAGAGCGGTGATAAATATTTTTTATAAAAAATTGGACCGACTTTATTAGTTGGTGCACTGAAAAATACGAAATAATGTTAATTCTATAGGAACTGAAACAATATATTATATTTTTTAAAAACACATAACAATTGTTTCGGCATACTGTACCTTTATCAAATGTGAGTATAAACTAATTTCAAAGATGTTAAGTTCCTATTTATAATATAAGTATTAATGGCTAGTGATTAAATAACAATTACAAATGCAATAGTGGAATGGACATACCATCGATCTGGTCATTGAGGTGATTACCTGAAGGTTTGGGCTTATTGATTTCTAAAGGCTCTAGAAGATTTAATATTAATACTTTCTTTTCATTATGAAGTATTTTAAAATTATCATTAACAGTGTGGTTGTTGACAATGAGATCTGAAGCATAATAGTGGAAATTTAATATATTGTTTCAACTCCTATTTAATATGGATTTCCATCAAGTATCAGCCAATAAAGTTAAATGTTAATTCTATTGGTGCTTTTACTTTAAAAGTTGTGCAGTTGCAGTTATATTGATAATTTTGGCACCAACTGCACAAAGACCAGCACCAATAGAATTAATATTATTTCGTATTTTTCAGTGCACCAACTAATAACGTCGGTCCAATTTTTTGTAAGAAATATTTATTTCACACTTTTGAGTGTAACATTAGTCACGAAAATCGCTCAACTTTCACTAATACCAAAGAAGATAGTACTTATCCTATTACCCACGTATATTCTTTGCTTGTTATTATGTAGAGATCTCAGAACATCGCTGCGGAAATACGCATAAGTATTTTAGATTTTACCATTTTACCACCGCTGTAACTCGAAAACCGTAACTCTAAGGAAAAAGTATTCATTTTAAATGTTGCTAGAAATATTATTGTCTCTCATATGGTACCCAGAGATTTTCAGTTTTCGAAAGAAATCGCCCCCTCCACATAGCACACTCAAAAGTGGGAAATAATTATTTCTTACAAAAACCAACGTTATTAGTTGGTGGTAGTTTCCGGATATTGTCTTAACTTCATCTCATATTTTCGATTTTTTAGGAAAAATGCCCCCTCCACCCCCTTTGGGGAAGGAGACAGGTTTTTATGAATATAGGACCATTTCTCAAGTTTCCTCTTTCAAATGAATCAAAAATCATCAAAATCAGAGTAGTGTATCCCCCTGTATGGGTTGGGAGATTGACAATTGACATTGGCTGACAGTTCGCCCTGCTTCTATCTGTTAACGCGGCCTAATTGTTTACTTAATTGAAATAAACCGTTTACCAAATATACCATTGTTGAGTGTTAATCTGCGTAGTCATATGCATACACCACGTTTGTGCTCAGCTCACGCACTGGTTTATTGTTTGTACAAAATTTGTTTTTGTTTTGTGATTTAGTTAGTGTTTACCTTCTGACTGAATTTACAGCTGTATGTTAACTTACTTTCTAACCGAATATACAGCTGTAGGTTTCATTCTGATACTTACTATCTTATATTTTTACATCTTTATATTTTTATATATTTTTTTATATTATATAAATTTATTTAATTTTAATTTAATTTTTAGTTTTGACTTTGTTTTGTTTTTGTATTGTTTGATTTTGATATTTTTATTTTGCTTTGTCTACAAAATTTATATTTTTTCGACAATAAAGCATTTCTCTCTCTCTCTCTCTCTCCACACTTACTGGCGACGAGACAGAAGACTCAGAAGAAGAAGCAGTGGGAGTTGTCCAGCTACTACATGAAAAGTCAGTTTTTGGACTTCAGAGTAAGATAGCACAGTCACAATGTCAATCATTGGGTCTCTTCCACCCTTCAATTAGTTCGAGGATGATTTTGAGTCATGGGTGAGATTGTTCAAGTCTTTCCTTCTTGCCAATGAGTTGGATGTAACCAAAAAGAAGAAAGATGTAAAGCGGTCATGCTGTCATGTGTCGGTCTGTCATCATTCAACTTACTGGAGAATTTTCTATCGCCAAAGGATCCTTCAACAGTTAAGTTAGACGAGATCATTCAAACACTAACTAATCATTTCAAACCAGCCCCAAAGGCATTAGCGGAACGATACAAGTTTACATGTCATAAGCAGGATCATGGAGAGTGTTTCAGTCTTTCTCGCTGCACTCCGTAAATTAGCCTCAACATGTGAGTTTGGAGCTGAACTGGCAACACGTCTACGTGACCAGTTTGTGTTCGGCTTGAGTAGTGAGCAAGCACACAAGAGGATTTTTCTCGAGGACAATTCGGTCACTCTGGAGAAAGTGGTTCAGTTGGCAAGTGCCCAAGAGTCTGCTACTGCAATTACCAGTCTCTTACGTGGGAATAATCTAGAGACAGCTGATCAAGTGAGCAAAGTGTTCAAGTCTAAAAAGAACGGCAAAGGTCTATAGGAGACTCGAATAAGCTAACTCAAAAGCAGTCTCAACATACTAAGAAGTCTTGCCAGAGCTATGGTTCCAGCAAGCACACTATCAAGAAGGACTGTCCACATAAGGATGTCATATGTCACGGCTGTGGAAAGAAAGGTAATTTTGTCAAGATCCGTCGTTCATAGAGTAAATCAGTCGGTGAGTCATCACAAACTAAAAACGTTTCAAAAGTCTCAGTTGTCAATAAAGTCTCTAGAATAAACATCATGATTCATGTTGAAATCAACGGATATCCTCATACGATGGAGTTTGACACAGCTTGTGAGACCAGTATTTTGTCTGAAAATTTTTGGCAGAATAGTCTACAGTCCCCAAAACTTCAGAAGTCTAATACAGTGTTCAAGACAATGTGTCTCAGGCTCGTGGTGAATTAAAAACAATTATAAATTATAAAAATCAATCTCAGGAAGTCGTAATTCCAGTGTTTATAGGTGCTTCATTATTTGGTCTTGATTTAATGAAGCTGTTTAAAGTGGGTTAGACACAAATAGCTTCACAGTGCAACGCTGTGTCACACAGTTGAATGTCAAGAGTGTGATTGAACAGTTCAGTGACGTGTTGTCAGAACAGAAGGGGCTCATCATGAATTTTAAAGCCAAAATCATCTTGAAGGACGATGCTATTCCTAAATTCTACAAGTCAAGGCCAATTCCATTTGCTTCGAGGTCAAAGGTCGACCAAGAGTTGGATTAATGGAAAAAGACGGAGTTCTTCACCGTGTTGAAACTAGTAAGTGGGCATCACCTATTGTTGTTGTTCCTAAATCTGATGGTCGTGTGAGAATCACAGGCGATTTCAAGTCCACAGTCAATTCACAGCTCCATGTTACCAAGTATCCCTTGGCTCGCACTAAAGAATTATTTGCATCAGTTTGTGGAGGCGAGAAATTCACAAAACATGACGCTCCAGACCCGTATCATCAAACTGAGGTTGACGAACCGTCCAAGAAATTCTTGGAATCAACACTCATAGGGGTTTGTACAGGTACAACGTACTTCCTCTGGGCATAGCGTCAAGTCCAGCTATCTTCCAAGAGTTCATGGACAAGTTACTAAAAGACATTTCTATGAGTGGTTTCTTCATAGATGACTGTTTAGTCAGTGGTAAAGACAATAACGATCATATTACTAATTTGACTAATATTTTACAGCGTTTTAAAGATGCCAATTACCACCTTAAAAAGTCAAAGTGTGAGTTATGAAGAATCAGAATGACTACTTGGGATTCGTCTTGTCCGAAGAAGGTCGTAGTACTTCACCAGAAAAAGTAGAAGCCATAATGTCAATACAACCACAAAAGACGTAATATCATGACAGTCATTTCTTGGTTTGGTTAACTTTTATCGTGTATTTGTTCCTCATTTCGCAGACATTGAGACATTGCTGCACCGTTGTACAATTTGACACGCAGTGATGTTAAGTGGAAGTGGACTAAAGAGTGTACCTCAGCGTTTGAGAAAATTAAGTCTACATTGTCATCATCACAAGTGTTGGTTCAATTTGATCTGAAATTACCGATCGGAATCAGTTGTGATGCAAGTTCCATTGGTCTTGGAGTAGTCTTATTCCACTGCTACAGTAACGGAAGTGAAAGACCAATTGCATATGCATCAAGAGTCCTTTCTCCAGCAGAATCGTGGTACTCTCAGCCAGAAAGGGAAGCACTATCTATTGTTTATGGTGTTAAAAAGTTTTTCTTATATTTATGTGGACGGAAGTTCATTCTAGTGACTGATCTCCAATCACTTAAGTCAGTTTTTGGCAAAACTACTAGTTTACCTTCTTATGCAGTGTCCCGGATTCATCGTTGGAGTGAATACCTAAGTGGGTTCCAGTTCGAAATAGAATATAGAAAAAGTAACGACCACGGAAATGCCGTTGCTCTGTCACGACATCCACATTCCAAGTCAACAGATTCGGCTGAGAAAGCAGAAGTGAAGCTCACTGCTACTCATAATATGGAAGTTCTACCTGTAAGTTTCAGTCGAATTAAGACGTTTAGCTCTAGATATTCAGTTATGACCAAGGTATACCGTTTTGTTCAAAATGGTTGGCCTCAGTCAGTACAGAAGACAGACATAATGTACCCGTACTGGATTAAAAGGAACGAGCTAACAGTTACCCAGGAGATACTAATGTGGGTTTTACGTGTCTTAATCCCAGGAAAGTTTCGTAAGCAAGTTATGGAAGATCTCCACTCTGGTCATTCAGGCATTGTCCAAATGAAGTCATTAGCAAGACAGTATGTTTGGTGGCCTAACATCGACGGTGACATCGAAAGTTTTTGTAAATCATGTGTTCCGTGCCGTGAAGTTAGTCCATATCCATGTCAGCACCTCTTCGTCCAGAAAAGCCTTGGCAACGACTACACATCGACCTGGCTGGACCATTCCATGGGAGAATGTGGCTAGTAATAATGGATGCACATTCAAAGTGTACAACCTTCAAAAGAACAGCACTAGTGCATCATTCATTACAAAAGTTAGTGAAACTTTAGAGAGATTCGGTATTCCAGAACAAATTTTCAGTGACATTGGTGTACAGTTCACCTCAGAAGTGTTCAAAAAGTTCTGCAGAGCCAATGGTATTCGACACTCAACGAGCAGCGTCTATCATCCACGGTATAATGCTGAGGTCGAGAGGTTTGTTCAAACATTCAAATCTGTCCTGAAGAAAAAAAATGGAGATTTGGACCTCTCTCTGCAACAGTTCGTATTCACATACCATGTCAGTTGCTGCAAGGAAGGAAACTGAGAAGTCTTCAGGATCTTGTAGTTCCAGCACCCCCTACCAAAGTATGTCAGCAGCAGTTCCAGCAAGAAGAGTCATACAACAAGCGGGGTAGTAAAGATCGATGGTTCCAAGTCGGAGAATGGATGTGGTTCAAATGATTTCGTAAAGATTTGCCTAAGTGGTCTCTAGTAACAGTCAAGACAGCTTTGGGACCAGTCACGTTCCAAATAGCAGCCTTCAATAGTACGTTTAAGCGTCATGGTGACCAAATCCTTAAGGCTTCCACAGTCAAGATATTCTGAAGTCCCGAAATCGGAAGTGGTATCACCAACCCCGCGCAGGTTGTCAACATCATCAGTATCTTCACAGTTGGATTCATCCAGTTCAAGTACAGCTCCGGAAGATATTGAGTGTCTAGTGGGTCTGATTCTTCACTAGATCCGTCTGCCCTTGTGACACAACGTCCTGTCAGACAAAGGAGGCCACCGTCATTTTATACTCCTTAAGGGGAGGGTAAATGTAGTGTATCCCCCTATATGGGTTGGGAGATTGACAATTGACATTGGCTGACATTTGGGAGCTACGATGCCACAGACATCATCACATGTACCTACACAGCTCATACTTATAACACACCTCTTTTTCCGTAGGGAGTTAATAAAGAAATGGGGTTGGTTATGATTTTGTATTATTCACGTATAATAGGAAAATATTATTTGCTTCTCACTGCATTATCTAATTAAGTATTTTGCTCTATTTTTGTTAAAGTTTCATGTTACTTAGAGACATTTTCCTTCCGTCAACATTTCATATATTGGTCAAAAATGGGAGGAAACCAAATTCATTTTCCACAGATGATTTAGTATTAAGAGTACAAGTACCTATTTATAACGGGTGTCTCAGTAAGAGTGCACTTTTTCATTTTAAAATAAAAACACGTATTTTTTAGAGAGTTGTAACATTTTTATTGGATTGTAAAGAAGACCTGTTCCCATTTAGTATGGAATCAAATATTCGGTTAATGGCCCGCACGGCTCTGATGACAGGCCATTACTCTTTTCATGAAATTTTCCATGACTTTTTCAGAGAGATGCGGCTCAGGATTTTTTTCTGGTTTAATTGCACGAACTCGAGATTTCTCAAAGCCCCAAAGAAAAATATCGCATGGCGTTAAATCGCATAATCTTGGTGGCCAGTTGACATCAGAATTTGAGATTATTTGTTCTAGAAATCGTTGCTACAATAAATCGATTGTTTCATGTTTCTTCGAATGGTGCATTAAGTGCACGTTCTCGACAGAAAATTCGGCGGAGTTTGCGAGCGATTTCAGTATAATTTTCACAATTATAACGCGTTGTTCTGTCGTAAAGCGCTACATTTTTAATAATAGGAATAAACATAAGTGGAAGCTGACAAATTTCATAGTTGCCACTTGCACGAAAAAAAAATTACACCAAATTTAGAAAGTGTACTCTTATTGAGACACATACAGTGTGACCCAGGTGTGCCGAAAAGCTTCATGACTTTTTCTCTATCCAAGCTATCGACTTTATTTTTTTTTAATGTTAGGACCGATGATGAGAAACATTCCAAAAATATGTTTATTCTTATACAGGATATCCAAAAGTAAGAAAAACAATTCAATTCTGTTTTTTTAATGGTACCTAATCCTTCATTCTTGGGTATAGTATAATAGGTTTGCGACTAACTTGCCTATATATAACGCATCCAGTTTCTCAGACCTCTCTGAAATAGTGTTTGACTTATGTCAATTTATGTGACAAAAATGCTTCGTGTAAGTATAGACCAACAAAAAGAACATAATTTGAGAACCAAAAAAGTTAATTAAACCAATTTCGTTTTTAGTCGATTACTTAAGCCTTAAGCTTTGGAGTTTTTTTGAAATATAGACGAACTCCGGGTCGATTTTCTGTTACCTACTACATTTTTTTAATGAGAGAATATTAATGGCAATAACCCATTCTTTTCAACTGCAACCTCCTATGTTTAACTGCATCATTAAATAGCATTTTTAAGGGATTTTGTCAATATAAGGTGTGTGGGGTCTGATTTGTATGATTTGCGAGTTTTATTGCAAAATAAAGAATTTTGTTAGTTTGATAGAAAAAAAATAAGGAGTCGAGTAGGCTGCTCTCATAAAATTTGACGCATCCGTGTTATTTCAAAATTCAAATATGTCAAATTGTTGATAATTAATTTCACTCGTGATTAATTAGTGAATAAGATCTACCTACTAGTCTACTGTAATAGTGGGAAATTATCTTTGAGCAAGTAGATCTACCACGAAAAATAAGAGATCGATTTGAACTTACTGGTAGTGTATTTTATACCAAAAAATAAATTGTTGGTGGTCGGATCAATGAGGAAAATAAGTTGTAAGTTTTATTGATGCTTCGAGAGAATCCTCAATTGGGCACTAGAGAAATAGCAGCGGAAAAGGATTTTTCAGTGCTGTAAACGGAATAATATTAAAACAACCAATCGTTGGATAGATAATGTATTTTTTTCTTTAGGGGTATGTGAATAAGTTTTTAGAGATCGTCCAACAACCACAGACAATATGAAAAGCAAGATCATGGCGTCCTTTTGATCAATTGATGCAGCAATGCTTGCTAGAGTTCGGGACTCATTCACAAGAAGACTGGCAGTTTGCTTGGAACATGATAGTTTGAGCACTTATATAACAAATATAAATAGCCTTTTTTCAACATTTTTACACTCTTCACTGTTACAAATCGTCTCCTGCTATTGTAATCATTGTAAGTACTTCTGTTTGTCATAAAATTTTATTGATGTATTGATGTGTCAAATCTTCTTTTTAAGAAAATTTTTTTCTTACAAATTATACCTCACAAACCATATATCCACAAAAGGCTTTGTATAAAAACAAAGCAATGATGCAATATAATATAGGGTGTAGCATTTGAAAAAATCATATCATAATGAAAGTCCTTAGTTTGCAACAAAAAAATTATATCCCATAATTAAGTACTTATAGTGGGATACTCTTTGATGGAAGGACCCCAAACTTAAATTTAATAAATTACGGTCGTATATCGACCACTGGGAAATCTCGTTAGTAATTGATTATTTATTTTAGGTAACATATCAGATCCATAGTACCTATGTATTGCATGATTTAAGGAGAATCAGTAAGAAATGTTGGAAGATAAAGTACCTCAATATTATTTATCAGATTTGTATAAGAGTATCGATTTTGTCTGGAGTCGATATGGGGTATTTGTAAGGGCAACGAAGGGTGAAGGAGCTGGAAGTATTGATTATCAGAGTTTTTAGGAATGTATTCCCGTTTCAACTTATGTTATATTAAAAACTAGATTTTCTAAATCAAACAGTACCGGAATCTGCTCAAAGCAAAGTTGTAGATTTAATCAACAATTCGATAAATCTGACACATTAATCAAATCAAAATTAGAATTTTCGAGTTATTTCAATGGATATAGGTACTTATTCCAAGTAGTTTAAACTACTAATCTCGAAGATATTCCTCGAAGTGATAGCACATAGAGAAACAGACAGCAGATGAAACGGAAATGCATTCTTTGAACTTTGAGTAGGTATTCTGAAACATGAAGATCTGTTGAAATAGGGAAACAGAAAATCTGACCCGACTAAAATTACTTACTTACATCCCTTTTCCTCCATTAGTACTTGGAATGAATGTTAAAACGTTAAAATCATCAAATAAACAAAATACGCTTTATACTTGATCGAAAAGTGAAAGTTATTATATGATTATTTTTATTTAAAAAAATGTTTTGTTAACTATGATATTTGTTGCATATCTTGTTTATAATGAAGAAATTATTGTTAATACCAATAAAATTTTGAATTGTATCACATTTTTAACATAATTTTTCGAGCAAGCTAATAACATTTTAAATAAAAGGATTTCCTTGATTTGGATTCCTAAATTCACTGAATTTCAAATGAAATCCCAATTCACTCACTACTGCCGATCTCTTCTGAATGCTAAATAAGGAGTCTGCGACATAAAAAAGGGCCATCATGAAGTACATTCACATTCTTTCAGGCAGGAAAGTAAGAAGGAGATTTAGGGAAAATCTTTCAAAATTGATTACGCGATTGTTAACATATCAAGTAAATATTCACCATTATTCCCAGTCGTAGATAAGTAAGGTTTTCATCTCTCATCTCTGTATCAAAGAAAGTTTTATTCAAATATGAGTTTGTCCTTTGTGCAAGAGATTATATCATAAAATATGTAGAAGGTCCTTGAACTTTTCCTCCAGAAATGTATCTTTAAAAGATAAACTGAAGATTTACCTGAGCTAACAGATATTTATAGCAATCTCATAGATATCCTTTACACACTGCAGAAAATCGATGGAAACCAGAAGATCCCTTAACATTATATTACGTTCTATGGAATCTCGAGAAATGAGTTCTTTCCTTCAGCCTTACATTCATTAAACATAAATGGGATTAATCGTCTTCAGGCGTACTTTATCAGATTAAAAAAAGTTGAGTAAAATTACGAGTTGAGAAACATGCAAGAGTTTTTAAAAAGAAACAAGCATACATAAATTATTCAAAATATAAAAAAATTGAAGTATGTTAGATAGGATAGATAGGATTACTTACTGGAACGATAGCTGAAATTCTAGAAAAATTTATTTTCAAATAATAACAACAAAGCAACTATTTAAAAAATCAGAACTGTCTTTGGTTTGTTAAAATATTTTGAGTAGGTAGATCCAAAAAATAACCAGACAAAGACTTGTTATGAATGCTCGCGCATTTTGTATATAGTAAACATGCACCGATTTTATAATAATAAATTTATTTATGATCATTTTCGGCAAACATTTCATTGGGAAGTTTTTCAAAAAATCGAGCAGTTCCTAGTTACATCACTAGGAAAGTGTTAAAAGTGTTAGAGAAGTTGGTGCCAAAAGTCTTCAATCTACCTAAGTACTTATAATTGCACCACTTCAAAATGACCATAACTAATTAATATTATTTTGTATTATCCAGTGCACCAATTAATTAAGTCGGTCCTAGATTTTGCAAAATCATCTTTACTTCTATACTTATAGATAATCCTAAAAAATATATTATATTCTAAATCCAAAGTTCTCATCAGTTTGGTACCTACATCCATATAAGATCACTCTGGTGTCTGTTTGTCAACAAATTCTACTGAACGGAAAAAGTTGGAAAACGAATGTGAACTGTGAATAAATGAATTATGATTTAAGGTATTCACTCGGGTATTCATTTTATGGTCCCAATTAGACAAGTATCTTCTTCTTTGAGTGCCGTACTCGTATCCGAGCATTGGCGGTTTCTCTGCCTTAAAAGTGTTACCACAGACAAGGGGACCTACAGTTTAACGTGGATTCCGAACCACCGATGTGTCTCAAGATAAATCTTAAGGGCACACCCTTCCAGAGAGCTGTACTAGGGAATATATACTCTCACTGGTTTCCCGTTGCCTTGCGAGAGGAGGAGAATGCAATGCTACAGAGACTAGAACGCGCTCCCGCACCAACGGTCACTCGTCCAAGCCGTTCCATCGTATTGCGCTGCGTAACTTCGAAGATCGAAGTTGGTCAGTGTTAACCCGCAGCTACGCGCTCCCCAAAAGTATAAGAAAAATTATATCCAAGCGCATGATTTGACATATCAAATGAAAGGGCTCGTTATGAGAAACATTTTATTTTTTCTCCCCACCTTATCTTTGAAAAAAAAAATACACACAAATTTTACAGGAAAATCTATGCGAAAATTTTATATACGCAACCCGATTCACGTAAGCCCGACTCGCACCTGACGGTTTCTTTTAAATAATTGAGTAAAAATCACTCAAGTATAATCAATAATTAGAAAGAATTTCGTTGTTACTGAATATCAATAATATTCGTCTCATCCTTTAAAATACAAACATTGCGAGGAGTAACTTTCTTGAACTTATCTAGTTTGCTTCAGGATTATTTGCCTTCCACATCTACACACTCAGCACGCGACCTCTCTTGACTATCATTTTTAGCCTACAGAAAAGTGTTTCTCTCTGACAAGTACAGAGACAAAACAAAGAATGGTGGGCACTTATAATAGTGTTCAAGCACAACAGTGAAATAGATCTCGTGGCCTGGTATGCGCTTTAATAAAAAGCACTCTATTCGCGATTCAACTTTTAGTTCAGTCAAAATAACCATTCATACTTTGAAAAATGTCCCCATCGTTCCTAGATGAGTTAAGAATATCTGGTGTGTCCCCTCACATGACTTTTCTACCTATTTCAAGGCAATTTCACTGAATATGGAATTCTTGAGACCGTTATTTTTTTTGCGTAGCGGGATGAACCGTTTAGCCACAGCATGAATAACTCAATAAAAAAGAGAACAACAAAATCAGTCAAACCATTCCCGACGTAATGACAGAGACAGATAGAAAATTCACATACACTATTCGTAGATTTTTGGAATTATTTACAGAAATCAGAAATGTCTAATGTGTCCATACATTTATCAAAGTAATATCATTCAAAAGATTTTGAAAATTAAAAAAATGTCAATTGCGAGTCAAGCTTGGAAAGATATGGTTCCGTGATTAGGATTTTCACATAAATTTTCCTGATTTTTTTTCAAAATCTAAAGCTCAGTAGTTTCTGAGATGAACTGAAGGAACTGTAACGTGGATAGGTAGTCATGTACTTACGGTTATTATTCGTTTATTAGCTATTTATTCTACTACTTTGTTTATAGTTGTTGCTTGTATATTCCATTATGTAGTTCTAGAATTATAGTAGATTTATTCTCGATCCTTCCAGAAACTACATGTGAGGTATAATTTGTCATACTATCGTCAGTTTGACAAGGCTCTAGAACATTATTATGTGCGTCTAGATAATCATAGAACATTCTCGATGAATGTCATGTCATGATTCAGGTATATAAAGCCGTGTCGATCACGGGACAGAGTCAGTCTTATGAAGTCAGTGAGTCTTATAAATTCAGGTGATAATAGTTAGTCTGTGGAATCAGAGGTTAATAGTAGTTCTGTCGGTGAAGACAGTGACAGTATAGATTGTCAAGGTGACACTTGTACCATAATAGAAGCTCGTGTACTGAGTGTTTTGAAATAAACCATTGGAAGCAATCTGCGAACTTTGAGTCTTACGCAAATGAACTCACCCCACAACGTTTAGCACAGGGTTAAACGTTACAGAACGATAAATTTTCGTAACGGACGAAGTATACAATTTGACTGTTTATTATTCTTTTAGGTAAATTTCTTATAGAAATGTACCTATTGCTATCGTTCACACTTTTGAATTTCGAAAAAAATTCAACGGCATGTTGTTATATGTCCATAAGTTAGTCCAAAAAAACATTTGGTTCAAAAGTTTATATATATATATATATATATATATATATATATATATATATATATATATATATATATATATATATATATATATATATATATATATATATATATATATATATATATATGTATATATATATGGGATATTACGAAATTTTTTAACACGATAGAGGTCGCAGTTTTGGAGGTATCAAGTTCAAATTTGCTACAAAAATCAATCTCTCAAATATCTCGGCCGAGTTCGTTATTGGGCAATATCGGGTAAGTAGTTTCAAAATGGCGGCCATTCAAACATTTAAAAAAAATATCAAAAAAGAGCCGTAGTGTAAATATCATCCAAAACAATTTTAGATTATAGATATAATCAGAACCTACAACTTTTGTTCAAAGCAACTTTTCATAAAACACACAGGTAAAAAATAAAAATTAATAAAGAAAAATAACAAATATTGATAAAACATGAACACTCAATATAAATTTGATGTAATTGTACATTTTCTGGAGATATTAATATAGACCCTGATTAAAAAAAAATATAGTATATTTATTGAAAAGAAATAGACGAAAAAAAATTCTGCCTTGAAGTGGAACTCGAACCCTGTCTGCTATATATTCAACAGCCAAAACAAAAACCTCTAACCGCAAGGCTATGACACATACGACAATTATATGTAATAACATGTAGGTATACCAATGAAAGGGTTGTTCAAATTTCAATTCAATTAATTTTGAAAAATTTACCTTTCCGCTGACTACAGGCCATCGGGATTTTTTAACTTGCTTTTTAATTTCTATCCATGGTTCAAGGAGGCATTTTTAGTTACCATCGCTAAGTGATGAGTAGCATAGTAAAGAAAGTTATTGTAATCATGTAAAATTTTCTGTGGCCGATGTATGTTTCCTGTGTCTTAAAACATATTTCCAGCCACTGGTCTGTCTGCCTGTATGTGCCAAGATTATTTTGGGAACAGATGGACAGATTTTAACTCTTTCTTTTTTGATTTGGGACATCCTTCTAACGGTGTTAGGCAATAGCTGAAAAACTTGCTTCGCTCAAGACAGTGGCGTGAAAACGGCACAAACGATTTTGATTAAACTTGTCCAAAACATTCTAATTAAAACCTTTTACCACATATTACCTATAACGCGTATCTTTGAGAAAAACCAGGAGAAACATTTATGCTCAAATAAGCTGTCAAGTTTTCCAACTTTCTATTCATATTGCGGCTAAACTGTTCCTGCAACGTAAAAATTGAATGTGACCATTATTTTTTGTCTTGGTACCCACGATGAGAAATGAATGGTCACTCGACCTGATCAGACGAGTTTCATATTCGATGGAATTGGTGGACACACCAGGAAATCCATAGTCTGGACTAGTGCCAAAATTATTTAAATATGTATTTCGGTACTGTTACGAATAAACCGTGCGTTTGTTATCGAAGAACATTCTATACCGACCTTAACCGGTGATAGGGGAAAGACTGCTAATGTAAAAAAGCCCAAGTGTAGGATAAGGATTAAAGGAAATCCCCACGGTAACAATATCCGCTCAGACATAAGGAAGAAGAATAAAGCGTATTAAACTTTCAGATCCCAGAAAACTTTTCATTACTTAATGTGAATAACTTAGAAATATATATACCTATCAAAGATTTTATTCTCTCTTTGGCTTTTGAAGATTACATGTATTTTATTCAAAACTCAAAAGACTCACGTCACGTGAAAATGCTCTTCTAATTCGCATTATCCAGATAATAATCACATTTATAGTGGCGCCAATTTCGTTAGTACTTTGACGTGATATTTATGTAAATAACATTAACGTTTTGATATCAATTATCAAAGTATAAATTAGTATAATGACTATTGATATAATGTCCAAAATCTTGGTTTCAAAATTACAACAAGTTCTTCAATTGTGTGTAATTTAATGATTGAATAAACAGATAATAACCATTAACTGTAAGCATAAAAAGAAAGGATAAATAAATGAAAATGACAAGTCGTTTAGGAGGTAAAGTGAGAAATATTCTATAATTCTATTAAATACGGTGACACAAATGCAGAACGACGAAGTGAAGTTATACAAGCATTCAAAAATAAAAAATAAGACTGAAAACAAAATTTAAACTCCAAATATACCTGTCGCATTTTACCTTCATATTCGTCTTTGATTAATTTTGATTGGTATTCACGCAACGCAGTCATCAATATATTTCTTTCTTCGCCATTCAATCTCAATATAAGTTCCTGTGCCTGTAATTTCGAAAGACCTTGTGTGGTACTCGTCGTCTCTGCATGTCCTGCTGTCCCAGATAAAATTGCACTAGCACTAAATTTACAATTTAATAACTCTGAATGATTATTTACATTGGAATTTGAATATTTTCCAAAACTCATCAACTTTGTCTTTTGAATGTAATATTTTAATGATTTCTTCGAGAAATTAGATAAACCAATAGTCCTTACTAATCTTGTTGCCATTTTATAAGAAAAACTTAGGTACAAATAATAAAACCGATTCAAAACATCACGTAATTTTTATTAGGAATAAATATGAGATAAAGTAACATCTTCATCCCGCGCGATGGGGAAAACTGACGAAAAAATAAAAAAGGACTGTATTTGACAATTGGCACCTGACTGGAAGCTGGAAGCAGTAGAAACTGACATGAGACATTACATTTTTATTCAGGGGATATTTTATTTCGTCAATTCTCTAAAAGACTCAACAATCCTAGAAAATTGAAAAAATTAACTCGTTTCTAACTTTAACAAGACAAATAGGATAAAAAACCTTTAAACAGGTATATATTCTCTGCTTTAAACTAACCTTAATAAAGTGACATGGGACAAAAAGAGCTCTAGCTCCTCGGCTCCTCCAGCTAGAGCGCTTAGCATATCCTGGAATCCTGGGACACCACAGAAATGTGTAATATAAGCAGAAACAACATATAAGTTGTTGATAAAAGTGATTCTGTGATGAAATCATAGACTTAATACAATAGAATAAGAATGACATGGGAAAAATTGAAGAGTCTTCGAAAAGAGACAAAAGATCGATCAAGATTGTTGTTGAATAAGTTACGAACACCTTCATCGATCATATTTGTCTATTAGTGTCATCCCACACATGACGGAATAAAGACGGAATTTCCTTCGGCAGAACCCGCCGCGGAATCCGTCGGTGCACTTCAGCACAGTAGATTAAATGGAAAATCCCACAAATTGCGGAGGACGTAATTCTCCGCTGCATGCAGCGGAATTATCACGTCGAAATACGTATCCGACGCGGAGGGTGAAAACACAAAGAATAGCAGGTGGAATCCCACACAGTCCGTTAACGGAATAAACTGTTCGTAGACAAGTACTTACATGACTGAGCGTCGTTGAAGGTACGAACACGCAGAAACTTTAGTTTTATAAGCGCTTGTGGAATTTATACCGTTGTTTGTGTGGGTTAGTAAAGTAGTAAAAAAATCCTCGAAAATTCCGCGTCCGGAAATTCCGTCTTTATACCGCTGTGTGTGGGATAGCACTAGGACGCTAAAGCTTAGAGTCATAGAAATTAGGAGTATTAATTCTATGCCTACAGCACAGCTTAAGCCCGCTGCAGACGGAGTATGTTTTGCTGCTTGTTTCCTTGACAGAAGCTAGGCATGGTGCTGTGTAAGAAAATGACATCGCGTGTACGGGTATTTTTGGTGATTGTTTTCACGCATCGTGCCTTGTCGTAGCACTCGGAACTAGTCGAGTCGTACTCAAAAGTTATTTTGCACATGATAACATGTTACTTTAGATTTTTTGTACATTTTCTTTGTTGTAACAATAATTATAAATAGAGCTTGATTAGAATGTTCAATATTTTGTATAATTTGTCACAGTCATATTTCTCTATAATGTCATTTTACATACATGATGGCCTGCATCGTGTGAAGCCAACACTAGCAAGGGAGCCATCAACACACCATGTGCGGCAAAATTTATTTGCCCGTGCAGCAAAACAAGCAAGCAATCATGCAGCAAAGATACTCCGTCTGCAGCGGGATTTACATTTGTTTGGTGAGCTGTGTTTACAGTAGTGTCTCTCACATTCTAACTCTATCGTATTATTTATTATCTCTATGGTTAGAGCTCAATGTTGACAGTAATTAGTATATACTTCAATATGTCATCTGTCATCATCTAGTTTTGTATTGTTTAATATTTATCTTCATTATTGGTGGGTATTTGTTTTCTAATTTTTATTTTTTAGATTCTAATCTAATTGATTTGGCAATGTTTTCATGTAATTTGATTATGTATCGTGTGTAGGTTTTCAAGAAATAAATACTCTACATTGACAAATATGTCGAAACCTGGTCCATCATCTTCATCGGAAACTCCGGCATTTGATAATCAAACACAAATAGCACAGAAAAATTGGGAAATGTCCAATAATGTAGAAGTAGTGAGCTCAGTAGATGAAATATACAGATATGATAAAAAACAACAACAAGACATCTTAGCTGCCAAACCATGGGAGAAAGAGTAATACTTATCTATCTGAACGTATATTTGAAGGAATTAAACTTTTTATTATTTTGCAGCCCACATTTTTTCAAAGATATTAAAATTTCGGCATTGGCCTTATTGAAAATGGTAATGCATGCTAGATCCGGTGGAACTCTCGAAGTTATGGGTCTCATATTGGGCAAAGTAGATGGAAACACTATGTTCGTAATGGACTCATTTGCTCTCCCTGTGGAAGGTACCGAAACGAGAGTAAATGCACAAGCACAAGCTTATGAATATATGAGCTCATACATCGAAGCTGCCAAATTGGTAGGAATATTTATGGGTGATTTCAACTTATCTACATTTCGTTATTTACCTTCTAGGTAGGCAGACAAGAGAACGCTATTGGTTGGTACCATAGCCATCCTGGCTATGGTTGTTGGTTATCCGGAATAGATGTGAGCACTCAAATGTTGAATCAAAATTTTCAAGAACCATTTGTAGCTATTGTTATTGATCCCGTACGCACTATTTCTGCCGGAAAAGTTTGCCTTGGAGCATTTAGAACCTATCCGAAGGTAAGCTTTTTATTTATACTATATTAATAATTTCTAAAAATTTACATAGGAAACTTGGTTGTAGTAATAAGATTATATGGATTTTTAACTTTTTTAATCTTGTAACAAAAATAAGTTAAAATTCTTCTATGATTTCTTATCATTATTGAGCAGTATCTTTCATGTACAATAATACTTAATCGATAATTAAATATCACATTTCTCAGTACAACAAAAAGCTGTTACGATTCTTTTTCTAATTCAGCGGCAGCCATTGTAATTTCTGTGTTGATATTGGATTTTAGAACAGTACGTAGTTTGACACCATCATTATATTTTAGAAAAGCTGACGGTATTTCAACATCATCTATTCCATCACTTGTCATTTTGGAAATAGAAGAATCATCTAAATTATTTGTTACATTATCAAGTATTACTGCTGCAATAGCACCATGTTTTTCCATATTCCTCACTTTATTGATAAAATTGCAATTGCCTCGTTCTAAAATAGCTACTCTACCTCGTAATGCTTTTGGATTCATTATCTTGCTACATCCATGCGCGGGTTGCACAGTAGTTGCATTTCCTGTTACTTTATAACCATTGTTGAACTGTGTCCCGAAATTCGCAGGCACAGCTTCAAATTTAATTTGATTTTTCTTACAGTTTCCGATTGTTACAGTGATATAATTGGGTGGTGGTTCCGATGCTACTATCTCTGCCAAATCTTCCATAAATAACATACCTTCAACTGCATTCAGCGATGATATCGCTTTCAATGGATTATGTATTAGTTGCAACTTCCCCTCTGAAACTAGAGTTTCTATTCCCATGTCTCGAAGAAGTTTTCTGTGGTCCAAATTGTCTACTTTGAATTCCTTGGCTGTCAATTTGTGTTTCGGTTTTTCTTTTGGACATATACCATAAAGATTTCGTACTCTTTTCCGAAACAGTTCCACAGGAAGTTGATCTGGATCTGTACATGTCATTTCGTTATCTGATTCGTGCAATTCTAATTCAAGATGCTTTTTCGTTTTGTCAAAGACAAGTGGAAATATATGTCCTTCTGTTGAAAATATAAATTTATCAATATCTAATACAAGTTCACTATTATTGGAAAATAAAAGATAGAGATATTTGAACGTCTCTGATAGTACAAATGAATCCATTCTATCCTCCAGTCTTTTATTTCTCACATCACCAATGGCCGCATATCCACAGGATACCCGCGTGTATTTTTGAATATTCTCCAATACTTTTCTACCCACGTCCAAATAATGTGGATCACCAGTAGCCCTATATAAAAAATATGTCGATTCTACAAACTCAGGTCGTATTGGATGATTTGTCCAATACACATGAAAGTCTGTTGTGAAAGCTTCAGGGATAAACTTGTGTTTTGTCATCACTTGGTATAATAACTCGTGTGTCTCAATGGCCGATTTAATATCACCTTTTAATACCTGCAATCCTGGCCAGAAGGCAATCAGTGCATCCATGTATAATCGAGAAGTTGTCAATGGACGGTGAATGTAAACATCCAATAACATTGCTCCACGTGTTATGTAATTTGATATTGCTTCGTAATGCTTATTGAATCTGTTCAAATATCTCTTATCTCCGAACAGTATATAGGCTTTGAGAAGGTATTCATAGTATGAATCGATCCCAGCTCCAACTCCAGCAGACTTTCGGATCCATTCTCCTGTATGAACATTGAGTATTGTACCCATTAGATCTGAACCACGGTTTCTGCTCTTCCAAAGTTCATCCATAGCTTTTCTGGCCTTTTTCTCATATATCGATTGATCTGTTAGACGTGATAAAATAGCCATTTCAAGTATCATCGATCCTCCACATGCCGTACATGTTTCCTGAGCTGAACTCAGATTCTGTGTGTTGAGACCATTTTTCAAATTCACTCTAGCATGAGGAATACCTGTTCCTGTATCGAAGGCAGGTAATAAACGATCACCAATTTCTGTTGCCATATCTAGTAATTGTTTCTGATACCATGTCATTATACCATATTGAGTTTGTATGTATTTTGCTAGAATATGTCCTGATAATAAACCACCAAGTATTCGAATATTCGTTTCGAATACTGATACTACAATATCATTATTTAATTTAACATCTCTAATTACCAGCTTGACAGCATGTTCGAATTCCTCGAAATCTCCTAATATCAATAGAGTATCCAATGTATCGACTAGTGTTAATGAAAAATTTCCCAAAGCATCATCTAGGTCACCTCTGCTTGGTGTTACGCCTCTGTATCTTCCTTTACAACTCAATGGCATTAGTTCATCGGCAGGATAAGCATTCTCCATATACGCATTGTATGCATGATAAAACATATCTCTAACTTCTTCTTTTAACTGTATCCGGTCATCTTCTGTCACACGTTCCAATGTTACATCGCACGTTTGTGTTGTGCAATTTAAAATAAACACATTTATGATAACAACACTGAATAATAACAGCTGTTCACTAAAGTCCATTTTATTGAATTGAATAAGTCATCAATGATCATTGTTTTATTTACGTGGCCAAACGATCCTATATGATTATACCATTGTGTATTATAATAAACAATATTGATAAGACGTATTTATCAGTTAAGTGGTAACTTAGATGAGTGTTGCCTAACTTATCACTACTGTTAACTACTTATTCAGTTGCCTTATGACTAATGAATGCTGACAAATGTCATATATTTCATAAGTTGAAATGTAATTCATGATACATAAATGTTCATTTATTACGGAACATCAATATAAATAAAATAACAGAACATAATTATTTTTAATGAAATTTATCGTTTGGCATCTCAAACGCATATTAAGTTTTTCGAAAGCACTAATATTACTTAATGATATGTCTTGACGTCACAGTACATTTAAGCAATAGTCATTTTTATAATTTTGGCGGGAAAAAAGTTGAATAACAGGTTTAAATATTCTATAAATTTAGCGTAATCGTTTAGTTCAATAGTTATATTAAATGTCATTATGCGATCGACGGAAAAACCACTTGGCGGTCTTCGCTAGCGCTAAGCAAGAGTTAAGCGCCTCGCGGTTATCACAGTTTTTTTTAATTTTTCCCCACGAATGTGCTATCCATGCCAACTTGTTTCACAAATAGACAATTTGTCGATAGCCGACTTCGAAAAACGGAGGAGGACATTTCGACCATAGTTTTGCTTTTTATGTATTTATGTACACCTCATATTTTACAGAATTTTAAATTTATATTTATATTTCAGAAACTCTTGATATTAGGTATAGGAATGTAAACAGAAAGTACCCTATTGTAGAATACAGTGAAACAGAAAAATAGGGGTCGCATTAAAAAAATCGGAGATAGCTGATAATCTTTAACTCAAAGTTTTTACCGCTTTCGTACTCACCCTGTATGTTACCCGATATTGTTTCTGGTTTGGTTACAAATATTCACCTCTGTTTGTTGCATTTATGGTAATGGCTATTTAATTTATGGTATGAATTACTACTAATGATGCATTATTCATACATCTGCAACTGTCATTTGTTTCACAAAAATGATAAAATCTCAAAAACTATAAATATTATGTATAGGGTTTGTGACACAAAGTTAACTTAAAATTCTATGTAGAATCCAGGAATCTACAAATATATAGGGTGTTCTATTTAAAATAAGAAAGTTGATACCTATATCAGAAATACTAAACATCCTGTGAACATGATAGCAATAAAAATAAAACATTCAAAAAAAAATCACAAAGATTTTATCTTCATACTTTTTTTCCATATCTCTCATAGTTTCCGAGATCTGGGGTAGTGAATCTTATTCTGGACAACATGTACACGTGTTTCATATAGTAAACGTGCTGTGATCAATTATTCTACTTTTTATTCGAAAAAGGACTGCTGAGAAATAGTTTGACTGAAAAAAAAAACAACAAGTAGAATTTACATCCTCCAAACGGAGTAGGGGGTAGTTTTTTTTTTTCGAAAATTTGAGATGGCAAAATAGAGCCTATTTTCTTAGAATATAAAATTAGTACATTAGCTCTTGATGAGATGTTTTCGAAAAAATTACTAGTAGTGTCCGTAAGATTTGGTTTTTCATTTTCATCCGTTATCTGATATTGCCCGCTTTTTCTAATTTTCTTTAACTCGCTGAATAAACAATAATTGCAGGGTTATAAACCAGCGAATGAAGAGCCATCCGAATATCAAACTATTCCGCTAAATAAGATTGAAGATTTTGGCGTTCATTGCAAACAATATTATTCGCTAGAAGTATCCTATTTCAAATCTGCACTAGATCGAAGATTATTGGATTCACTTTGGAATAAATATTGGGTTAATACTTTGAGCTCATCCAGTCTTCTAACAAATGCTGATTATACTACAGGTCAAATATTTGATTTGTCTGAAAAATTAGAACAATCCGAAGCTGCGATTGGTAAGTACTGGTAAAATGAATATTGAAGTTCGACTATATGAAGGATAATTTTTCAGGTAGGGGTGGTTTCATTGTTGGTGGTGCCGATCCCCATGAGAAGAGAACTGAGGATAAACTGCTCAAGGCCACAAAAGACAGTTGCAAGACTACAATTGAGATTATTCATGGTCTGATGGCACAAATGATTAAAGATAGATTATTTAACAGTGTATCACCCAATAGTATCGTCCAAGCAGATTCAAAATGATTTATTTTATTTGTTTAAGCCCATCAGTATGGAAATCATTAAAATTATGACTCTTTCTTATCTATGTAAATAAATAAATGAATTTAATCGGAATCTTCTGTTTATTAATTCATTTTGATCCCAGTATATTATCAATCATCTCATTCACCTTTCCAGCACTTTTTGATGTTGTCGAGAAAGTTAGAAAATGAAAATATAATTAATTTTTGCATCCAATATTTTATTTATTAGGAATATTTTGAATGTCAGTGTGTTAGTTATTCTACTTTCCTAGATAGTAATATGGGTAATGGTAAGCATAAGGATATCCATAGTAATACAGTGGATAATAGACAAATGCACTTTCGGATCCTTCCAAATCTGCGGAATCAGCATTTTTGGCCCTATAAAAGTCATTGTAAATAATAATTATTAGGTACATTTCATTAACAATTTATACTTACATTCTAATTGCCCTTCCATACGGTTGAGGACCTCCGAACTTTGGATCATTAGGTTGAATTGGGATACAAAGACCAGTAGCCAGCATGGCCAGCAAAAATAATGGAATCTGTAGTTTAAAAGGATAAGTTTGATTTTCTAACACTACTGCTGTTGATAAAATTGATAAATATATTGAATAAATGTAGCTTAGTTCTGGGTGAAGCGAGCCACATCCCGCACTTTCAAAACAGCAGAAACGAAATATGGGAAAATTATGTGATATTTACGCCCCAACATGACCAATTTTGTGCTCGAAAATTTACTCATATTTAGAAAAAAACAAAATGCGGGTGCAGCCCACATTGTTAATCAAAAATTTCCTGTCGAGATCACAAAGGGAAATAAATGAATGACCTTCTCAACGTTACCATTACAAGTCCAATAGAAATTATTCAGCTGTATATGTTCCTATCGATTGAATTTTTGATACCCCAAAAAAAACACTAATTTGAAAATACTCAATACTTGTATTAGCAAAAAATAGCAAGGTGGAATAGCATCTCCCAAAACCAAAAGTCCCGGCTAAGAAAAAATGCTTAGACTGGGAAAGCAGGCCTGTCTGGCCAAAAAATTCAGGAATGGCAATACATATAGCGGGATGGAAAATTTGAGCTGTAATATAGCACTATGCTTGACCGAAAAATACAAGCCAGGGTGTATTAAGTCGGGAAATCCCGACCAGGAAAAAATTTCCGGCCGAGAAAGTAGGAAATTGTTGAACGACAATGCGGGGTGCAGATTTTGAAAAAATGTAAAATTTTCGAGCACAAAATTTATCATGTTGGGACGTAAATATCACATAATTTAGGAATATTCAGATTACCCGTTATTAGCTTGGAATGACTTATATTGGATACGGGGAGTTGCCGTGGTCGCGCGTCACTCGGCGGTGCGAATAATTAAAAAAAATCCCGATGGCCTGTAGTCAGCGAAAAGGTAAATTTCTCAAAATTCATTGAATTGAAATTTTAACAACTTTTTCATTGGTATACCTACATATTATTTCGAAAATGCGGGGTGTGGCTCACTTCACCTCTTAGATCTTGTAGACAGCGCTAAAGCATTACAAGAGATCCATAAAGGAAATTAGGCAGAATATAAAGTTATTCATTGATTTATGGTGTTAAGTTGTCCCACATTATTACGTACCCTCACATATAATACAGTCAAATACAGGAAAATTAAGTCAAGTATGTCATTACTAACGTAGGTACTCTACATAATAACAGAGATCATATTATGGCCCCCAATGCTTCATAAATGGAATGTTGAATGTTAGTTCATTAAATATTGTAGTTCTAGTCAAATAACCAAATAAAGACGACACTTTTCTATCCCATCTGCTTCCGGGGGCAGGTTGAATCCCCTGCCAGGACAATACTTTTTTTTAATCTTTAATGTAATTAAAAAAATATTGGTAATATGAGAAAACGAAAAAATATTTCTATGCATGAAAATATATTTAGGTATACATACATATATCATGCTAAAAAATCCTTGTATTTACTGTACTTGGGTATAATATAAATGTACGGAACTCTCGGGGTATGAGTTCTACTCGTTGGTTACACTATAATTTCTGAAATTTTCCCGTCATCTAATAGCTCAGTTTTTTTAACACGTAATTTCTGTAGATATTTATATGTACCTATTTAATTCATAAAAAATCCAAAGTATTTATAGATATTTGCCTGAGAACATTTTTTTTGTCTGTCTGTCTGTTTGTTCAGGCCAGCAGCCAAACAGCTAGTTTCATATAAAATATGTACCTAATATAAAAAAAAATCTTTGTCTTGATTGCTTGTTTCTTTTAGATTTATAGTATTATTTTGTGGGATATGGTATCCGTACATTAGAAATATGCTTTCGTATTCCTTATAATCTTTTGAATCGTTTTTTTCTATACATTTATCATGTTTTATCCCAATTTATAAATAACAAAAATTTTTACCACTTATTCTCATTCTAATTAGGTGAACGCATTTTGCGAAGGAAATTATTAGTTGGCTATTTTTTCCATAGTCTTATAATTTTTCAGAATATTTTGAAATTCAGTTTTGACTGAACTAAAAATATTTTATTATCAAATCAAAGTAAGTATAGACTTCTTATTTCCTTATTAAAAAAGAATTTTCAATTTAGCGACTTTTTGTTAAATAAATAAATAAATTGAATGATAAATATAAATAAATTTACTCACGAGGCGATTCATCTTCGTAGTATTTGGATTTGGAGCGAACTTGAACAGAAACTCTATGGGACCTTGATGCACAATAATGTCATCTTATATAGGTATCTATAATTAGAAAGATATTGTAATTAAGATGAGATGTGAGATTTATATTAATTCATTGTATTGTAAACGATAATAGGTTATTATGTATATTGACAATAATAATTGTAGTGAATAAATTTCCCTTCACTTATAATTCAAGGAAAAACCCTATACTCATAGATTGTATTATAATTTGATTGCACTAAATACTATATTTATTATTGAATGGACAAGTCTTTGTTCTTAACAAGTAAATAATCTTCTTAACATGAATTATCTTTCATTTGCGAGCAGGAACTACTCATGTATCTATGAATAATAGATTTCCATGATATTGTACAATGCTTATATATACATATGATCCTAATAATAATTCTTCTTGATACTAGATAATCTTTTCTTTAATTTGGCCGTCTCATTTTCAATTTTCGAAAAAAATTGCCCCTTTCACATAGTCAAAAAACATATCACATATTTCAGAATTTACCATTGTTGTAACTCGAAAACCGTAGGTAACTGAAAAATAAATGTTCAATTTAAACGTTTCCGGATATGGTCCCTTTTCTAATTTTCAAATCTCGAATTCCTTCCTTCCACATAGCTGAGACAAATATTTCAGACTGTAAAACGGAAACCTGTGATTATTTTAAAAAATGTCCAGTTCAAATGTTTCCGGATATGGATTTTTTTTTAATTCTGCCGTCTCAAATTTTCAATTTTCGGGAGAAATTGCCCCCACCACGCCTTTTGGGGGATGTTTTTGAGGGGAAGGGCATGTCGAATATTGTTTGTTTTTTACTATGCAGATATGTAGTCGAATTGTATAACTCCTCCGTTTGAGAAGTCGGTTAAAAATAGAAATTTTCACATTTAAGGTCGCTTGGACAATATTTGCATCAATCGAAATATGGTTGTAGATCCCTCTTTCTCTATGGAAATAAATAATAATATATTTAATAATATGGGCCATGCAAAAATAACTTCAAAGTCTTCTCATCCCTTATTTACATTCTTGAATAAATAATACATAAATAATACACAATTTGAAATTTTAATCTTTTGAATTAATCTTGTAAGCCGTTTTATCATTGTTGTTGAAATCTATGGTCTATGATGCATGCATTCTATGTTTAGAGCTAATATCAATCAGCTCTGTGCTGTGTTTGTAGTTTCTGTTCTATGTTCTATGCATCCTTCATATTCATTTATCACTTTTTTGTGCACTTGTGTTTTTAGAAGGGGTGCGGTGTGAATTTCTTTACCGATTTAAAAATACGTTATTTAACCGTACAAGTGCAATATATCAGGTGCAAGGTAATGTCATATTTACTATTAAATATTACCATCACATTATATCACTGTTTCAAAGCTTAGTTGCATCAAAATATTCAACATACACAAAAGTCGATGAACCTTTGTGATTTGTGTACAAAATGGTGGAAATCTCTTGTGTATACATTCTTGTAGATGCATTCTTTAGATTACTATCAGTTAAATCACTTGTTACTAATTTGTATGATTGAGAGATTTTAAATCCAAAAAGTTGTTCTAATTAAATAAATGAAGTGTTTACAGTGAGATCTGTGTCATTGAAAATAATAATACTACCTGGACCTGGGAATGAGTAATAGTTTTCTTAGAATTCATTTATCTTGCTTCAGGTGTGATTTCTCCACCAATACACCATGAGTTATATGCAGAGTAACCAGAATAGACCTAGTAAGTACATTTTAATCTATTGCACATAATGCCAATGAAACATCTTAATGAAGTTTATTGCAGCACTGTCTGTAGCGAAAAATTGATTTTAATTAGTACATATTGATATACTTTCTTTCTTTTTATCTTAATTTTCTACATTCTGTACGTGATAACAGGGTTGTTAGATACAAGTTGGTTAAAATCCGAAGCACAGAGGAAAAGATATTTTTGAAGCAATATCAAATACTTACTTTTTTTTAAAAATTGTAATGTTTTGGGAAATAGTAATAACAAAATGAGATCATTTTCAGATGTGCTTTTTTTCATCTTCAAAAAAGAGTGTAAATTATGTTTTGTGGTAATGACCGTCCATTAATACAATTTTGTGGAAATATCCCATTGTCTGTGATGCTGAAAATTATTCAGTTCTGATTATAAATTGATTTTAAAAAATGTAGAAAATAACTAACTGGGTACCTATTGACTATTTAATAACCTAATTACCGGGTTCGAAAGTGAGATGAGAATACACATAAACATATTTTTTTCTTTGCAGTGTCTCAGGGTCACTACCAAGGACCCGGAGATCTCTCTATGCCTTCTGCAAAAGAGCAACAGACCCTCATGTGGCAACATGACTCCTACATGGGTGACTCGGGCATCCATTCTGGAGCAGCCACACAAGCACCCTCAATAGCAGGCAAGGAAGAAGAGGAAATGGACCTTTTCGATTTGGACCAGGGTTATCAGGGCTTCACACAAGATCAAGTCGACGAGATGAACAACCAACTGAACCAGACCAGATCGCAGCGTGTACGTGCAGCCATGTTTCCGGAAACGTTGGAAGAAGGTATCGAGATACCATCGACACAATTTGATCCTGGCCACCAAACGGCCGTTCAACGTCTCGCTGAGCCGAGTCAAATGTTGAAGCATGCCGTTGTTAACCTGATCAATTATCAGGATGATGCTGATCTGGCTACTCGTGCTATACCCGAGTTGATAAAACTGCTCAATGATGAGGACCAAGTTGTCGTCTCCCAAGCAGCCATGATGGTGCATCAGCTGTCGAAGAAGGAGGCTTCTCGTCACGCTATAATGAATAGCCCACAAATGGTGGCTGCTTTGGTGAGAGCCATCTCAAACTCCAATGATTTGGAGACCACCAAAGGTGCTGTGGGTACCTTACACAAATTGTCACATCATCGGCAAGGTCTGCTAGCCATTTTTAAGAGTGGTGGCATTCCCGCTTTGGTCAAACTGTTGAGCTCGCCTGTTGAGAGTAAGTACTAGAAAAATAATCAGCATTGTATTTCAAATGGCTTTGACTTATAATATTGGTTTCACAAATTGTATTATAAAAGTACCGCCTGACTTATTGATCTACTTGAGAATTTAAAGATTTCATATTCACTGTATCCAAGATAAGGATGGGATAGCATAGCTATCCCAAGAACGGGAATAAATACAATGTCGGTTAAATGGGGGCAAAAGTTGGGCAGTTCGATGGACCTTTATAGCGTTTCATACAAATTTGATAGCTATTTTTGTTTTCGGGATTTTAGAGAAAACTGATTTTCCCAGTTTTTTCTTCTAAACTTAACATAATGGCTAGCCGGAAACGGAAAAGAGTGCTAAGTTAAAAACGTCTTTTTGTTGTTGTAGAGCACTTTGTATAGATTTTTTCTTATTAGGCGATATCTCAAGAAAAATGGGATGATTATATCAAAAACTGTGCACCAACGTAAATTTCAAACGGAGAAAAAATAACTTTGTTGAATGTTGAAACATTCCATCGGGTCGCACCAATACTGGATTTCTCAGTCACAATGTTATATATTATAAGTTAAATTATGCTGATTTAATTTATTTGAACACCATATGGAGGTAATTGCGATTAAAAATATTACTACAAAAGAAATTTAGAAAATACTCCAAAATTCAAAATAATAACAAATGAGTGTTCCACATCAGGTCATTCCATTTTTGCTCAAAAACAGAGGGTTTGTACTAAAAACCGTAAAATTGGTATATCATTGTTGATTTGGTGATTAAATGTGCCATCTAATACAGGGTGTGCTTTTATTTCGGTCCATATGAAAAACAAAAACAGGTTTACGATGGTTTGTAAAAAACGACACGTCTGATGATATTATTGTAAACGACAAAGAAGTTTCTGTGTAGAACACTTTTCTATTTCCTGCTAGCTCTTCTGCTAAAGTCAGAAAAAAAAATTCGAAAACCAAAATAGCTAAGTATTACATACACGAGTTTATATGTTTTTTTGTGCACAGGTGTTCTATTCTATGCCATCACCACACTGCACAACCTTCTGCTACATCAGGACGGTTCCAAGATGGCTGTTCGCCTTGCTGGTGGTCTCCAGAAGATGGTTGCTCTTTTACAGAGAAACAATGTCAAATTCTTGGCCATTGTTACTGATTGCCTCCAAATTTTGGCATATGGTAATCAGGAGAGTAAACTGATCATTCTGGCGTCACAAGGTCCGATTGAACTCGTTCGCATCATGAGATCCTATGATTATGAGAAGTTGTTGTGGACAACTTCAAGAGTATTGAAAGTGAGTAAAATAATTTAAATCTCATTTAGTATTTTAAAAATTATTGTTAATACTAGGATATGTTAATGTAGTATATTTATATTAAAAAAATATCTTATCACAGGTTCTGTCAGTATGCTCCAGCAACAAGCCTGCTATTGTTGAGGCAGGTGGTATGCAAGCACTTGCTATGCATCTGGGCAATCCCAGTCCAAGATTGGTGCAAAATTGTCTATGGACTTTGCGTAATCTATCAGATGCTGCCACCAAAGTTGATGGTTTGGAAAGTCTCTTGCAGTCGTTAGTACAGGTATGTGATTTTTTTATCAACTTATTTATGTTTTCTTTGGTTGGTATCAAAGAGACCGCAAACAATATTGAATTTACATTCTGTATAACTTGCTGTTTAACTCCATAGTAGTTAGCCATCTTCGAACGGATTTCTCGGCGATCTGATAAAAAACAGAAATCTTCTGCCTAGCTGTCACTTACTAACATTCAGATCACGTGTATTTTCATATTTCTATAGCAATACTTAGATTAAAACGTTGATTACCAAGCACGAGTTATCTCGTGGCTGAGTATCTGTTTTTAGACTTCCACCACGAGTTATTTTGGTTTGTAAATATTCTTATTGGCGTCCATCACAAGTTAATTCTGGGAATTTGCATAGATTTTTACAGCTTGGGCGTCTGTGAAAAGTAAGTAAAGCCAATAATAACTCGATTTAATTTCTTTAACTTGGCGTCCGGGGTAGATTCAAGGGGTATTCGAGTAGTTTGTAGTTCGACCAGTTTTAAATTGATTCCAATTTCCAAATGTGTTTTGTGGTTGTGAGCATGAGCATCTCAATTTTTTGAAGACCGAAATTAAAATGTACATGTCTCTAACGGTTTGAACCGCTGCTTAACACCTTTTAATGAAACGATCAACGTGTTAAACAAAACCAAGATGCATCGAGCTAAAGAATAAATTAATGATAACAAGAGTTAAAGCATGCAGACAAACTGTTTTGAACAATAATTTGATATATCAAATTGAAATATTTAAGTGTAATTTTATCAACGCTACTAATTTGAAAATATTATTTGTTTGATATTGATGTTTTGTGCAATTATCATATAAATGAGGCATTTCACCGTAACATATTACTGGAATGACAGTTTTCTCTTATATTTCCAGGTTCTTGCTTCATCCGATGTGAATGTTGTGACTTGCGCTGCTGGTATTTTATCTAATTTGACGTGCAATAATCAACGCAACAAAGTGACCGTCTGTCAAGTTGGTGGTGTGGATGCTCTTGTTCGAACTGTGGCCGGAGCTGGAGAGCGTGAAGAAATCACCGAGCCAGCTGTATGTGCTCTACGCCATTTGACATCCAGACATGTGGAATCGGAGATGGCTCAAAATGCTGTCAGACTGAATTATGGCATACAGGTATTATTATCAGTAAGATACTTTTATTTCAATTTCTTGATGAACCTATAATTGTTATTAATTATATTTGTTGTTTGTTTGAATTCTTTGCCTCGATTTAGAAACAAGATTTTAAATCATTATTTTAATATTTTGTATCTATATCTTCTATCCTTTCAAACTTTTTGGCGTTTGTTTTCTGCAATTTTATGGAGAAATTAATAAATATAAAAAATGTCAAAAATACACAGGAGAGAAATTCAAAGAACTCAACAAGCAACTGTAAATTGAGGCTATGTATCTCTTGTTAATCTCTATTTCGCTTTCGGTTTTAACAAGTTTCTTTTTACCCTCAAAAGGTTATCGTGAAATTATTGAACCCACCATCACGTTGGCCATTGGTGAAAGCAGTCATTGGCTTGATCAGGAATTTGGCGTTGTGTCCTGCCAATCATGCACCACTTCGAGAACACGGTGCCATACATCATTTGGTACAATTGTTGATGAGAGCCTTCCAGGATACACAAAGGGTGAGACATTATTTTTCAAATAATTATAATATTTTATAAATTTGTATCATTGAGAAAATGTTCAACTTCCATTTATCGCAAGCGGTATTTATTTTGCTGTAAAAAAATGTAATATATTGTAATATTTTTTCCATACTAAATCATCGTTCACAGAAATATTAGTGCCCCCAGAAAATTTAAATTGGATACTTATACCTTTTTAAAGTTAATCCATTCGCAAATTCATCGCGCAAATAAACTTCATCTGATTGTGTAGTCAATTTTTGTGGGACAAAATTTCGTTGTTGTTTTGAGTTGAACAAATAAATTTTTACATATCTTTTTTTTCAATAACAAGTTTAGAAGATATTAAAAAACATACAAAAATTGCCATTTCCCGCATTTATTTAGGAAACACCAAAAAAATACAGAATTTAGGCTTAACTCATAATTTACAGGAAAACTTAAGCACGGAAGACTCAAACCGCGATCTAAACAGTATAAAATGTTTCTGATTTACCCAAAAAACATTTGAAAATAAATCTGATCTTTCAGCGAGCAAGCGTAGCTAGCGGTGGCAGCCAGCAACCAGGCACCTATGCTGATGGCATTCGCATGGAAGAGATTGTCGAAGGCACTGTTGGAGCTCTACACATTTTAGCCAGAGAATCCCATAATCGTGCCATCATACGTCAACAAATGGTCGTACCGATATTTGTTCAATTGCTCTTCAATGATATTGAAAATATTCAACGTGTCGCTGCTGGTGTACTCTGTGAATTGGCTGCAGATAAAGAAGGGGCTGAAATGATTGAGCAAGAGGGTGCTACTGCCCCATTAACTGAGCTATTACACTCCAGAAATGAAGGTGAGTTTGTTCTCAAATTTGTGGAAATATTGAGTACACTTTGAAATGGTTTGGTATGGCCATCCTGCTTGTGGAAGAAAGCTAGGAAAAAATGTTGAAATTCTAAGTGTCATTTCATGTAGATATAAAAAAGCAGCAATGTCGATATTCTCAACATATCGCAGTCAGGTTTGATAAAGAAATCGAACCAGCAAATTTGACTCTAAAACTCTTTCAAAAACTTGAGATTATAAAAATAAATAGCTTTTCAAAATTACAGAAAATTGTATGCACTTAGAATAATTATAAGATCCCATATCTGCCAAGTCTTCTTTGAAGATTAATCCAAAATAATTATCATTATGTCAAGAATAAGAAGTATCAAATCATAAAGCATTTGTTTAGGTGTGGCTACATATGCAGCTGCAGTTCTGTTTAGAATGAGCGAGGATAAGCCGCAAGATTACAAGAAACGTCTATCTATGGAACTAACCAATTCTCTATTCCGCGAAGAGAATTTGTGGAATCCTGATTTGGGCATGGGTGCCGATTTACAAGTAAGAACCAATTGAGTTATTATATACTAGAAAAAAATATTTTAGGAATCTAAAAAGCATAATGATATACATTCGTATAATAATGTCCCCCTTTTCACACATCCAAAAAAGGTATGTAAGGTTATTAAATAATAGTTAAAATTGAATGTGTGTAGTTTCCGTCGAACTTGTGCTTGATTTTTGTGATATTATTTGTTTAGTTAAATTTTTATGTATCAGTTTTTCCCTATGTTTTTTAAAAAGTATTTTTTCTTATAAAATTGTTGGTTAGTTTTGATTTATTTAAATATTTTGTCACGGTTGTATTCTGTGCTTCTAAAATATAATCATTCTCATATCATTAGTCTGTGCTATAAACATCGTTGATACAAATTGTTCATCATATTTACAAAACACGGCTACCAACAGAAGAAATAAGAATAGAAATAGTCCCATGAATATAGCTCCGTCCTTGATCATAATAATTTTGAACTGGAATTAATCAAACTTTATTATTATAAATTACTCACGCCCCCTAAAGTCATTATCAATAAATACGGCCTATGACTCACCCGCTGTATCATCTATGTTAAATTAGCTTTCATATTACCTTGTCTATGGGTTCAAATCAAAATAAAAAAAGTTTTCCTATCATACTGGTCAAGCGCATGACACATACCTGGTTGGAGGTTTTAGAACATATAAGAATTAGTTGCAAATACAATGAAAAGCGTATATCCTTCCTCAAGGTTCAGGCCTAATTTTGTCGATATCGATTAGTTTACTAGCTATATGACGTGAAAAGGTAATAGACAAAAAGACAAAGCTTATTTTACATTCGTAATAAAGTATGGATTTTATAAATGATCTCATATTGTTCAGATATTACTTTACCGCGATTCTTATCCCACGGTCTCATTCTATAAGCATTCGAATTCGAATCTACTTCTCGATTTAGGGATAGTGTTGCATCTAATCCAGCTGTGAATGTTGTAGTAGCCAATACTCCTTCACATAATATATAGGAATGAACAGAATACAGCCATGCTCGTTGATCTTATATTTTTCCCCTATTATTATTCTTGTTTGCTCGTACTTTTTGTTTTATTTTTCTTTTGTTTGCATTTTTTCCATTTATTATTTTAGGATATTTTGAGTCCTGATCAACCTTACGACAACTTGTACGCACAAGGTCCTCCTAGTGTACACAGTAGTCATGGTGGGCGAACATACCAACAGCAAGGTAAGTCTTGTTTTTTGTTTGTTTTGGCTATTTTTTAAATTGATAAACTAATCAAAATACCTATATATTCATATCTGGGTAAACTAATATAACTTTCTACCACATTAGGTCAATGTACATATTATTTTGAGGTATATTGACAATCTAATTTTAGCTACATAGTTTGCAGAATATAAGAATGTTGATCTTTTATATGATAAGAGCAAAAACATCTTGATAATGGTAACAATAAAATTTTCGCATGGTTAACGTCTAGAATATCAAGTTGTTTTACTCCAAAAATGATTTTTAACTGACAAGAGTCTCCATACATATTTTATAAGACTCGACTTTGATGTACGTACCAGTTTTATAACTTTATATTTTTTTATTCTTCTGCAAGCTGATATTTCTAATACATGCATATATTTTATATACAGAATTTTTGATATTCTAAACGTTAGCATGCATAAATTTTATAAAACTCCATCAACATGTTTTGCCCTGTTGTAAAATGTACATGTTAATATAAAACGTTTTTTCTCTCAGCAAGAGTAATACTACCTATTTATTCCAGAGACATGTTTATTCAAGTTATGACACTTATTTCCGTCCTTATATACGAATATTTCAATTTCTTTCTACATTCAGCTAAGATTCATCATTGAAAAATAATCTTTTTTCAGGTGATATCATTGATTTATTAATGAGAACATTTTTGATTTCACAATTAATTACACTCTTCAATTTATACAGAGAAGCCATTTCCCCATTTTATTAATTTTATCTAGACGAAAATTTAGAATTCAGAAGTTGCATAGAAACGATGTTCCTCAAACTCTTACATATTAATGACCAATGGGATTCGATTTAATTATAAACGCAATTAATTTATTATTTCAGGCAACGTTTTGTTTCAAGCAACTATTTAATAACCTGAAATATAACGCATCGTGCTACTTACTGGCCATGTGAATTTCCTGTTAGAAAATACCGTAATCATTATAATTTGAGATGGCCTTTTCAGTACACGATGCCTGGGTACTTCCTTTGAATCTTTCTTAATTCAAGGTCTATAAATAGGCCTTCCACAATTGAAGGTATTGTTGGCATCAATAGTCTCTCAATAGTTGGAAGTTGATCGTCCTTTCCTCTATGAGGGCCTCGGATTAACGGATCATGTGCAATTCAGCGTGATTCTCTCTACCATACAATCGAATTTCTAAATCATGTGTTTAATTTTTCTTCGAATAATCATTAATCAAGCATGAGCAAGGTCTCAAGCTCGACTCACAGACCAAATAATCAGAACTTCGCACGTCAAAAGCGATCTCAGCATTACCTTTTTTGTGTTTACTTTGGTGTGGCAACTTACCATACTTTGCAAAGTTTTGGTTTCAGCTGTGCTCTACCTCAGCACACAAGCTGACCATTCAGCAAGTTGGACCTTATCTATAGCACATTATTTCAGCCTCTACCTATCTATCAATGCCTGTCTGTTGTTTTCCTCCTTCCACCTTCTAAATTATTTCTTGACCTGTTGCAGGACCAGTACCCGCATGATAGATAATAATTCACAAGACATAGAGTTATAATAAATTTCCCAGTAAAATCATACCAAATTGGTTAGGATACTTGACAAAAATAAAAAGCTTCCAATTATCCCACCTATCTTTAATTCCGGAATCTGCCATTAGGTTAATGTTGACGTTGCCACTGAGCGACTGGAATAAGAACTTACACAAAACAACTATTTGGTGTCGAATCTGTGCCAGAAGGAGCTGGACCGTTTGCTACTTTTTTCCATGATTGTTTTTATTACAAACTTCTTCACATCGTAAATATGAAACATTTTGTTATTAGAAAAAACATATTTTCTCTCCCAAATTTAATGTTGAAACTACTTTGAAATGGTCTTCAAAATTACATATTATTAGATTGATATTTATTGTGATATCGAAGTAATGCATTTTTTCTTTCTATTCCTTAGATGGATTTTAAAAAGGAATTTTCCCTTTAACTTCTAACATTGAAAAGGTGATTGTATGTGTAGCATGCTAATGTGTGATGTTTACTTTTAATTTTGACAGCATGTATCGAATGCTTCTTCCCGTCTTTTAAATTATCTTTTTTTTTTGTCAAATTTATATAGTTTTTTCAAAGCAGAAGAAACAGGAGGTGAAAAGATCTTATAATCTTTGTTAAATGTAATGTAAATAATTTGGGTTATTTAAAGATTTTCATCTCTTTATAACATTGCACATTATTGAAGTAGGATAAATTATTCTATTGAGAAGCTTTAGGTTTTATACAATGTTCTTCTAGACGAAATTTTATTGATTTTTTAAATGCTTTTGTGATTTATCAGGGTATGTTTGGATTGAACGATATTGAATAAAGATGGCTGCACTTGTTAAAATTGTCCAGTTGGTGAGGAACAAAAATCAAATTTCTTTCTTGATCTTCAACATTTTTCCACATTCTTGAAATACTTACATGTTCGTTCTATTTTGTTTATATGTATAATTCTGTTTTTTATCAACGTAACTAATTTGAAATCTTATAAAAATTTTTCAATAACGTCTTAAGCTAAACTTGATTCCCTTCGATTCAGCCTTCTTTTTAGAGAGGTAACACTGACTGGACTTTTGGGATATTTCTGCAATGTAGATCACAAATACTTTTATTGCAATTACAGTGTTTGACAGTATTTGGTCATGGCATAAATGAGAGCAACATTGATTAGTTGCTTCTCAGTGTCTTACGCTCTGCTAAAGCTATGTTTTGCCGTATTCATAATAAATGCTAGGTGCCTCTAGTGTGAGGCCGTAATTGGAATATTCATAATTTAGAAAACATGGCATTTTAAGATTATACCCTATGGAAATCATAATTGTAAAGTACGTTTCCTATCTTTAATTTGTTGTACATAGATACCGTGAATATTCATATATTGTGTGGCTTTCTGTTCCATAATAAAGGAATTATATGATGATTAGAACGGGCTTCCGAGGTAGTGGAGTAGCTTTGAGGCTAGAGAATATACCCGGATATAAAATTCTTATTAATTTTGAGAGTAGCAAATCGTCTCGAGCCGTGCTTCGTGAACTTGAAAAGAATACTTATTTTAATTATGAATACGGTAAAATGTACTGAATTAACAAGTGCTATTTCTAAAAATGTTAGCACATGCTTACCTTTTCATAAATAGATGAGAAGTCACATTTTGACAATACCTTGAATGCTAGAATTATAATGTATCTTTCTAATCATTTCTTTGATTTCGAATGTATTTCTATATTCTTTAATACATATTTTCAGGCTATGACCAGATACCCATAGATATGCAGGGTTTAGAAATCGGCGGTGGCACACTAGATGCCATGGATGTTACTAGTGCTGCCGATGCTGCTGATCTGGACATTGATAGCTGCATCGACAGGCTACCAGCTCCGCCACAAGATGCATCATACCAAGTAGCTGCTTGGTATGATACCGATTTATAAAATTAATCAGTATTTATATTGTATGCATTATGTATGTTATGAAATATTTATAGTAATGACGATATATATGTAGTGTCATTTTCTCTTTAATTTTTGTTTTCATTTAATCTTTTATATTATAATTTTTTGAGACATTTATTATTAAGCAACGCACATTGATGTTTACAGTTATGTGTAATCTATGTTCTTTTTATCTATATATTTTCAAGAGTTTTTCCTAATACAGGGTAGATTATGTATTTTGTTCAAGGCACTGCCTTTACTTTAAATACCATTAAGCGTCATGTAATTAATAGGAAATAATTCTGACCTTGAGCTGTTGTTTTATTTCAAATTCCTAAAATGTTTTATATTGTTCATAAATAGGAAGCATTATGTCTAATTAGATTTTTCGAAGTTATGTTTTATTATCCAGATTCTCCAGATTTCTCGAAAATTGAAAATCCCAGATGGCCGAGTTAATGAAAATGTGTTTCAGCTATGTGGAACGGGCGAATTTTTCTGAAAATCGAAAATTCGAGATTTGGAAATTAGAAAGGGTCCATATCAGGAAACGTTTCAATTGAACATTTTTTCAAAAGAGTTACGGTTTTCGAGTTTCCCAATGGTAAAATATGTGATATGCGTATTTCCGTTATGTGGAAGAGCATTTATTTTTTCGAAAATATGTATATTTGTGCCGCAATATTTTGACATAATAAATAACAAGTATACAAGCTAAGAGCTAAGCATGTCTTTTTGTGTATCAGTGAACATTGCAACAATTTTCATAACTAATGTTATATACTAAACGTACTCCGATTTTGATTCATTTGAAAGAGGAGACAATGGTGCCATAATCATAAAAACCCAAATCCAAAGTCTCCTTCCCTCCGAAAATCGCCTCCAAAGGGGATATAGGAGGCAAATTTTCTCAAAAATCCGAGATGGCAGAATTAAAGATACCAAAATATCTGGAAACGTTTAAATTAAACATTTTTTCAAAAGAGTTTTCGAGTTTCTGCGATGTTAAAATTTGAAATATGGTATTTTTGCTATGTGGAAGAGGCAATTTCTTTCGAAAATTGAAAAAGTTAATGAACACATTCATTTGGTTTTCGAGTTAACGGTGGTAAAGTTAATAATATGTGTATTTCCGCGACGATGTTCTTAGATTTATGAATAATAGCAAATACAAGCAAAGCATACATGGATAATGGTGAACGTTCAACGATTTTCACGACAAATGCAACACTCAAAAGTGTGAAATAAATATTTTTAAAAAGAATTGCGCCGACCTTATCAGTTGCACTGAAAAGTACAAAATAATATTAATTCTATTGGTGCTGGTACTTGTGAAGTTGGTGCCAAATGTTTTCAATCTAACTGCAACTGCACAACTTCAAAAGTACCAACACCAATATTATTATTAATTTGTACTTTTCAGTGCACCAACTGATAACGTCGGTCCAATTTCTTGCAAAAAATATTTATATTAACCCTTGATGAAAACAGAGTGGTGTTAAGGAGTATTTTTGAAACTCAAAAACTTTAGGCCCTGACGGTGGCATTCATCACCAACAAATTTACAGAGCTATAAATCTAGTGAGCACTTGCTCTGAATTAATTTTTATCGAAAATTTTACAAATGTAACAAGAAAACTGACTTTGAGGGATGCTGGAGTTTCCACATCAGCTCTGCCTGACTGACGTAGAAGATGACAGTGAATCTCGAGTTCGGTAGATGAAGAAGAGGTTGCAAATGATGAAGACAATGAGTATAACACAGATTAGCAGAAAGATTGTAACCAAATCTAAAAAGATCAGAAAGATCTTTTCTTGGTAGAAAAATCCTTCTCAATACTACAAATAGTGTGAAATCCATCGGAAAATAATATTGAGAATTCTAACTAAAGTAAGTAGGTACTTTCCGAATAAAAACTTTACAGGGCAATCAGAAGAAGAAAAATCTCACACGACTTTCCTACCACTCGCAGGTAAATTCCAGTGAATGGAAAATTTTACACTATAACAATACTCTCCTTACATAGCGACGATAATAGCGGTAGTAAAGTAACAATCCTCTGGTCAAATCGTGCTACCACTCATTTTTTTCAGCATACCAAGACAAACAACAATCGTCATGTAACATTCTTTTGCACGATGAAACGTTTAGCCAGAATCTGAAGAAACGTGGAAAATACGGAATTTTATTAAAGAATATTTTTTTGTGCTTTTTCTCAGATATGGCGCTATATATGGGTGGGAAAGGGCTCTCAGAAGAATACTTTAGGCAAGTTTAATCAAAATCCTTAGAGCCGTTTACGCGCTACAGTCTTGAGCAAATCACGTTTTTTGACTATAGCCCAACACCCAGTGTATACAGGATTCTCATTTAGTGCCACCGGCGAGTGATATTGGTACCAAACAAAATAAAAAAGAAAGCAACAAAATACACCGATCCGTTCCCGAGATAATGCTGTCACAGATAGACAGACCAATGGCTGAAAATATGTTTATTAGACTTAGAAAACTCTGAAACGTCATCATTTGTAAAAATCTCGATACCGAAAATTTCACACGATTACAATACTTTCCTTATACAACAGCTACTATAGTAGCGTAGGAAAGTGAAAACAGTCTACGGTCTTTCGTCTCGTGGCACCCGCTGGATTCCAGCGGCATACTAAAATCTCTATGCCTGTGAATCTGAATAGAACTTCCAGCATGATCTTTATGATTTTCCAATCCAACTCATCTAGATAATGGCCAATTTCAAAATGTTCTCAGCTAACAGTTTTTCCTTGAGGCTCAGCAGCGTTTCCCAGACAGTCCTATAGGATGGTTTTTGATACGATTTCTTGCATACCAGGTCAGCCTTTGAACCTCTTCTACACGACTGAACGAATCTTTGACGATTCCTCGTGACATTTGCAGATCTCTTGCAGCACAATGTGCCAGCGAGTAGTCCTCTGGCACCCTGAAGATGTCGCGATGATCCTCTTGAGTTAAGGCGCTTTATAGATGAGTATTATCGCCTGCCATTGCGTGTCCCATAGAGTAATAAATAGAATATAGAGTAGCAACTCTAATAACTACTATGATGTAAATTGTCTCGAATTCAAGAACTTGACTGCCATCTCTGCATTGCACGAAGAACTAAATGAGACATTTTTGGCAGGCGGCAAATTTGAAATGTAATAGCTCGTAATTTGAAATCATCTTACGTTATTTCATAAATCATATTCTCAATTAATTTCGTAGGTTTCTCATAAAGTAAAATTGTATTATTTAGCTTTATAAAGAAATCTATGAGATTAATTAATAATATGATATAAGAATTAACAATATTGATGAATACCGGAAAGATAAAAAAGTATTAATACATATATATTTATTGGATTCTATTTAAAATAAATTATATGTGCAATAATTGCTAAACAATAATGAATTCATGAACAAAAATTCAAACATATACATGTCATTTTGTGATACAAAAGTTTATTATGGTCATTAGATACAGAGATAAGTTTACAGTTAAATACCTTTCCTTGGTTTAAATCTTAGAAATAACTTTATTAAATGAAAACAGACTAACATAGAGAGAGTCAACTAAATGTTGTTCACCTCTCTATTTATATATAATTATATTGCACTATCAGCAATATGCTTATGGTTAACAATATATCCTTATTTTAATAAATGGTTCAGCCATAACTTTACAAAAAAGTAATTCAACTTAGCTATTTTTTTAAATATTGTTGATATATTCAAAATCCTACAATAGAGGAATATGTACATATATACAACTACCAAATAATATCTGACCGCTAATATAGAAGGTATCAGTTTAGTTTGGGTGAAAAGTGAAATCACTAATTAAAATATTACATTAAATTATTATGTATTTTCAGAATGATTTGTCGTTATGAGAAAAATAAATATGTGAAATTCTATCTTCAAAAATATTAGCTAAATTTCTTATAAATAAAATTACAGGACGACTGCATATTTTTTTGAGAACATGATTAGATTTAAACAGAAACTTTTTTAGAATCGTTCTAATATGGATATTAGGTACAGTAGAAACTTCATTATGTGAGGTAGATACAAACAAATTGATGCCATTTTTGTTACATATAAGATACTAATAACATTAACTTCAAGTAGAATTCACAAAAAATATGATACAACTTTCAAGTGCCATATTCCAGAATAGTTTTACTAGGAAAGTTATAGAAATAGATAGTTAATATATTTTTGGATTACCATTTAATTCTTATTCATCCAGCAACAACGGGATTCGATCTCGATAGAATTCTCTTCATTTTCGGTATTATACAATTTGAACAACCTTCATTCTGACATCGGTTATTGAATCTGAAATAGAATCTGATGAGCTCAAACATATAGGTGTATCATATACTTATTTACTCACTAATTAAATTTTCTAGCAATGTGTACCCTTTAGAAATGTGAGATGTTTCTACAAGATGATCAGTAGGGGATCCTAGCTGGTAATCTGCAGTCCCAATCATTATGTTATTATTATATATATATATATATATATATATATATATATATATATATATATATATATATGTATATAAAATGAGAAATATTCATAGCACATATAATCTATATTGAAAGTAGGAAGAATACTTACAGGGCAAATGTAATGTCGGAAATGCGATCTTATTCAATTTTACTGGACCAATATAGTCTGGATGAGAATAGATTTGACATTGAGGTACATATTTTCAAATTCTGAAGAGATCATTCCCTTCGACGATCAATGACAATGAATGGGATAATCCATATCTGGAAAAAATCATAATTTCTACATGATCATAAATATTCGTATTGAATAGATAATTCCTTTGAAATAACTTCTAAGAATTGAAATGACATCATGAGATAAGTTTATTTTTATACAGATCTTTTACTCTTAATCTGACATTTTTAAGATTGAGTTAGCAATAAATTTTGCTTAAAAACTATAATTTATTCTTATTTAGTAAATCTTTTACTAACCTTCGAGGGGAGGCACACGGCACTCATTTCAGAGTTTTAATGTCACTGTTGTAAAACCATAAAAACTAAGAATAAAATAATAAATAAGAACATTAATTTATTATACTGACACTGACAACCGTGAATGATCAAGACATGCTCAAATTCAGATTCCTGTAAAAGATACATTGCTTTTCTATAGTTCATAACGTCGTTGGGGGATGGCACCAGCTCTATCAATAACAGGTTCTAGGCAATCTGAGATCACATACCCCTGCGTGTCCTGACTCCTGACTATCACGTCAGTGGTAAAGGTTATACAGTGTGTCCACATTTTGATGCTCACCATTGGCATATCGGTTATTATAAGAGATAGAACAACGGTTAAATGTGCAATGTTTTCCAGAATTAAATGCTCGCAATGAATATCATTTCATATCCATTTTAACGTTTCTCGTTTTTGAGATATTTTCAAAAAACTCATTATTGCCGATTTCAATTTTGCTTAATTACTCGTTAATGCATAATGTTACAGTTTTTAAACTTTGTCGTTGTTAAGACGCTTTTTTGCGTTAATTCTTAAGGTGTAAACTTAAACTTAAACCGAAAAACCTTCATTTGTTTTTAAGTTACTAGCGCCATCTTTTGTTTTTCTTATGGCAGCCATATTGGATTTTTAGTTTGTTAGATTAGTTATAAAAAGAGCTTTTCAAAAATGTATAACATGCCTTGTTAACGTTTATTTTTAAAGGAGATAAGAACAGAAAATAAAATTTATTTAATTTAACTGTTGAATGTGTTGTTGAATTTTGTTCCATATACTTTTGGCATCTTATTCCAACAGAGGGTTAAGGTCAGGATATCTTACACGCCATTGTTTGATATTACTCTTTCACCGAAAATTTCTGACAAAAAATTTCGCATGTACGCGTACGACTGTTATGGAAAGGACAGCCGTCATGTTGAATTTGTTTCAGGGCGGGCATTGTCTCTTTCGTTAATAAATCTAAATATCTATCACCATTTAAATTGTAGTCGAAGATGAAAGGATCTATTAACTGATTATCTGAAATGAAAAGACACGAAGATAAGAAAATGATAATGAAAATAGCCGTAGCAATTAAATCACACCAGACATTAAAACCGAATCAAACCTGAAATTTTCTTTGGGTGACCAAATGTGGATTTTCGTTCGACAAATGGTGTCTTCACCGACAGAACTACTATTAACCTCTGATTCCATAGACTGACTGTTATCAACTGACTTTATAAGACTCACTGAATTCATAAGACTGACTCTGTACCGTGATCGACACGGCTTTATATACCTGAATCATGACATGACATTCATCGAGAATGTTCTATGATTATCTAGATGCACATAATTCATGTTCTAGATCCTTATCAAACTGACAATAGTATGACAAATTGTACCTCACATATAGTTTCTGGAAGGATCCAGAATAAATCTTCTATAATTCTAGAACTACATAAGGAAATATACATGCAATAACTACTGTAAGCAACGTAGTAGCATAAATAACTAATAAACGAATATTAACCGTAAGTACATGAATACCTATCCACGTTACACTGCCCCCTTTTTAGATTTGATCGTCCTGATCAAACATCATTCCAATACATTCTACAATCTCATCTGGGGGAGCTCCTTGGATCCTCTTGTCCCAGTTTTCATTCTTGCCTGCCGAGGAAGACAGGTTACTTGGTGGTACCTCTGATCCTCTTCTTCGGTCAACAAAATATTTCACTGGTGTACAACTACCTCTTCCTATAGGTGAACATCTTCGAAGAGGTGGTCTGCAACTACACAAGCTAACACGATCCTTGGTGGCCATACAACCTTCACTACTACGTGATCTTGAATTATGATCACGCAATCTATGTATGTGGCAAGGAGACGTCAATTTATGACAGCATATTTTATCGCATCCATGATTGCGTCGATGGCAGCGAATGTGCCTGCACATTCGTCTGCGGCTATTGCACCTGCTCTTTCGTCGTAGACTGCTGCGCTTCGTGCCTCGGTCTTTCCGTAGACTCATGCGGCTTCTTCTATTGCGGCCATAGCACCTTCTACCTCCTGGACCTCTGAGTGGATTACCGCAAGGTAAAATGTATTTCTACCAACCGCTGCTGCCTACACATTGCTTGATACTTCTTCGATGTACTGCGCCTTTTAAAAGGACTTTTTCTTCTACTGTTTGAACTCTCTCCACAGATATTTCTCTCCTTCGACTTGGAGACGGCATCTTCCCTCTTAACATCAGGCTCGCTATTTAAGCAATAATGATGTTTCTGTTGGATGCTGTTTTCTGTCTTATATTGTTGTCTAATTCTAGCCTGTTCTTCTTCATATTCTTGTCTAATTCCTTCCTGTCCTTCTTTATCTTGCCTAATTTTGGTCCATACTTTTTTATTTTCTTGCATAATTCTTGCATGTTGTTCCTTACTTTGGAGTCTAATTCTTGCCCATTCTTCTTTTTCTTGATGTCTTTTTTCACACAAAATGGCTATCCATCTGGGTTGTTACGCATACTCTTATACAACACAACGGTAGATCCACATACAAGACAAACCTGTGAAGAAAACCAGAATTTAGTGGTTAGATATGGTTCCTTACCTTACATTTAAGGGCTTTCTACTAGACTAATAAGTGTATTTAAACAATAGAACTTAAAAATAGCACAAAAGAACATCAAACCTATCAGTCGATTATATACCAGAACTAAAGATAAACTACTTACCAGCAACATATCTCACTGTATATAGCATTCAATGCTCAGACTGTGAAATGAAATATATTGGAAAAACCATCCAACTTCTTAAAAATCGAATAATAGGCCATCGCAGTGATATAAACATAAAAAAGACGTTCTGTGCTCTGGCAGAGCATGCAACCTCAACCAAACATCTACCTGACCTGGATAACCCTAGAGTCCTTCACATAGAAAAGAACTGGCATAAGCGCATCTTTCTTGAAATGGTGGAAATAGACAAGGAGTGCAACAGCATGAACAAAAGAACTGACATCCATGGTCTGAGTCAGGTTTATTCCTATTTGTTGTCTTTTCACAAAAGGCCACAACTACAAAGAAGAGAAAATGCACTAGAAGAGAATGAACATGCCTAAACAATTGCAATATACATTTCCAACATAGATTACTCACCAGACTTGAACTTGTTGCACCCTAGATCATGCATGACTGTTGTTGTTTTTAGTCATTTCCTACATTATTTGGTTTCGAAAGGAAACTAAACTACAAATAATATAACTTTGCGCCATACGTTTGCTGTTTGTTTTTATTTATAATTCTTAATTGACAGCTTAAGCCCGCTGCAGACGGAGTATGTTTTGCTGCATGATTGCTTGCTTGTTTTGCTGCACGGTCCGATAAATGCTGCCGCGCATAATGTGCTGATGGCTCCCTTGCTTGTGTTGGCTTCACACGATGCAGGCCATCATGCATGTAAAATGACAGTACAGAGAAATATGACTGTGACAAATGATACAAAATATTGATCATTCTAATCAAGCTCTATTTTTAATCATTGTTACAACAGAGAAAAGGTCCCAACAATTAAAATAACATGTTATTTTGTGCAAAATAACTTTTGAGTTTGACTCGACTAGTTCCGAGTGCTCCGACAAGGCACGATGCACAAAAACAATCACCAAAAATAGCACCGGTTCTATCATCAAATCATGCACGATTTCAAGCAACCAACCGTGCACGCGATGTCATTTTCTTACACGGAAGCATACACAGCACCAAGCCTAGCTCCCATCAAGGAAACATGCAGCAAAACATACTCCGTCTGCAGCGGGCTTTTGACATTAGACGTCAGACATGCAACCTATAGACAAAATTAACAAAGAAATTCAATTTAGTTTTGATAACATAAGAATGAATGATGTACCTATCTATATTTAACACTCAAATCAATGTAAGTTGGAATTCGTATAACGTGTTTTTATATATAACTATTTTTCTTAATTATTATTTCGATGATTCTTATATCCCTTTAATTAAGTACTTCTTTGTAACTTTCTTTTATTTTAATACAGCCTTGAAAAAGATAGTCACCGCTATCGAAACGTTGGTAATTGAAAAAGAGTTTTCATTATCCTACAGCCCATAGTCCCGCAACCCTATGAATGTTTGTCACTTTGGTTATACATTCTCGGCAGTGAATTAAGCCCGCTGCAGACGGAGTATGTTTTGCTGCATGATTGCTTGCTTGTTTTGCTGCACGGTCCGATAAATGTTGCCGCGCATGGTGTGTTGATGGCTCCCTTGCTTGTGTTGGCTTCACACGATGCAGGCCATCATGTATGTAAAATGACAGTACAGAGAAATATGACTGTGACAAATGATACAAAATATTGAACATTCTAATCAAGCTCTATTTCTAATCATTGTTACAACAGAGAAAATGTCCCAACAATCAAAACTAACAGTTATCATGTACAAAATAACTTTTGAGTACTACTCGACTAGTTCCGAGTGCTCCGACAAGGCACGATGCAAGAAAACAATCACCGAAAATAGCACCGGTTCTATCATCAAACCATGCATGAGTTCAAGTAACCAACCGTGCATGCGATGTCATTTTCTTACACGGAAGCATGCACAGCACCAAGCCTAGCTCCCATCAAGGAAACATGCAGCAAAACATATATATATATATATATATATATATATATATATATATATACCTAACCTATTACTCTATGACTCCATACTCTTTATTTGTCTATGAACCTGAACTTCATTATCTGTGATTCTGAAATATTGCATTTCATGAGACCTCAGACGTCGTAAGTTATGACTGCCGCCATTTAAATATTATGTAAAGGACAGCGACTTCTCTATTTTACACATACGCAATAATGTATCTGTCCAGACTTTCATATATAGGGACTTTATTCACAGTTTTCACACACAGACAGTATTCTAAAGCGGAGAAGGATAACTCTACTATGCGCCTGATTTCTTCTAATTATTCAATCCTTGATATTATTGGAATTATTTTCAATCTAGTTTTTGAGATACGTTGGCACCGAAAAACTAACGTCTCGTAAATTTTATCAAAAAATAATGAAATGAATGATGAATATTATTAATTCAACCCAAAATTTAATAAAAGTTTACATTCTAAGTGGTACTTTTTATTTATAACAATGATATTAGAGTGACCATTCTGTGCAAAAAAACTAACAAGATGCTCACCAATATTGAGGGCTACACAAACGTGCAGAAAATTATAAGAATAAATAATATGCTAGTCAATAATTAAGTCACTGCTAAGTAGTTTCAATTTATACATATTCCAGCATTAGTGAGAATACGAATAAAATATAAGAACCATCTTCGCTATTATGTACCTCAACCCAAATTTATCCCATGTATTGACGCCGGTTCTATTCCGGATTGAGAAGCATTTTCAATTTGTAATATTTTTAACACGCTTATATTAACTTCACTTGTGTGTTTGTGGGTATGTAACTCTCCTTTGCATAAGGAGATGGATTTTCATTTCGCTTTTTCTTGATTTGTGTAGAATGAATTTTTTTAGACGAGATTCTTCATAGTCAAAAAATAAGTAAATTTTCTTATTCATATTTTTGTGCCTTGACTCCTTAACATCAGACAGCAAATGACAGAATGTGAACGCAAACGCAAAATAGTGTTCATGGAGCTTGCTATCACTAACACACAATAAGCTCCACGAACAGCATCGGTAGTGTTTGCATTGATAGCAGATTAAGCAGATAGCGACTCCCAGAACACAGCCTTTATGTTCAAACACACTATAAAGGAAAACCACAGACCAGCGACTAAAATCTTTTTAATTTCGTGTAGATAAATAGTTGATAAAACATTACAGCCGTATTCATAAACAAATTAACCTATCTAACACGGGTTCTAATAGAGTCTTAGGAGCCCTAACCTTTTTATGAATATAGCTACTATTGTTTAAATCGGTAGTTTTCGTTCGTATCTCCTTTAAAAATAAACTTTAATGAGACATGCTGTACATTTTTGAAAAGCTCTTTTTATAACTAATCTAACCAACCACAAATCCAATATGGCTGCCATGAGAAAAACAAAAGATGGCGCTTGTAACTTAAAAACAAATGAAGGTTTTTTGGTTATGTTTACACCATAAGAATTAAAGCAAAAAAGTGTCTTAACAATGACAAAGTTTAAACTGTAACATTATGCCTTAACGAGTTATTAAGCAAAATTGAATTCGGCAAAAATGGGTTTTTTGAAAATATCTCAAAAACAAAAAACATTGGAATGGATATGAAATGATATTTGTTGCAAGCATTTAATTCTGAAAAACATTGCCCAGTTAACCGTTACTCTTACGACGCGAATTGTTCGTTCTTTATTGCTGGAAACACGACAAACGCTGTGATTAAGCAAGTTTGTGAAAAGAACACGGAATATTTATTATTAAAAAAATTACGAAATGCAAATTATTGAATGTCGCAAAAAATTAGCAACGTTTGAAAATCGAGGAGGCTTGAAAGAAACTTCTTTAAAAACGCTCTTGTTAATCTTCCAATGCGAATATTTATTTTAATGTTTATAAAGCCCACATTCTCAGAAACGAATACTTCAATTTACTTTATACACGTAGAAGAAATGTTTATCACAGAAGAGTTAAATTCATTAAACCATCATTTCGATTCTTTCTTCATTGATTGAATATCACTTCACAATAACAATGTAGATATTATCCCATGTTTTTCTGAATTGTAGTTCTTGACAAATTCTTCTTTTCATCTTCACCTTAAATCTGTTAATTAAATAGATGAATGATGTAAGTAATCATGATATGTCACATGCTTCGTTTCGGGATTTGGCTCATTTTAAATGTCGCTGGTACTTTATACTTGAATATTGGTCCATGCCGAAAATCTGCATATAACAAAATAAATCAATTTGATATGATCTAATTTCGTTCTGGAGCATATATAAAGTAAATTTTACTTTGAAATTTCACACCAAAAATGACGATAAAATAACATAATAAACGCTTCCCAAATGTTAGATTCGCGGTGAGGGCTAGCCCGCTTATGTAAATATATAACGTTTGCGCATAAAGAAACCTAGCAAAAGACATGTTTTAATCTACATTGAACATTACTAAATAGTTTATAATGCCTTTTCTATAATAAATAAGTAGATAGAGAAGGGAGCTTCTGGAACGGAAGTGACCTGTCAACCACAGAACACAAACCGAGAACAGCGTAGTGACAGTGACACGGAACACAGTGACAGATGTGACACGGAACACAGAGACAGTCAGTATGGTGGCATGAGACATGGCGGCATCTCAGAGTGACAGATGACAGTGGCAGAGTGACATCACAGAGTGACGTATGACGACATGCCAGCATGAGGCAGTGACAGATGACAATGACACGGAACACAGAGATGACAGTCAGCATGGCGTCATGTCAGCCTGGGGGTATGAGGCATGATAGCATGGGGTATGAGACATGGAACATGGTAGCATCCGTCATAGGGACATAGAGCCATGATATTGATATGCTGGCGCTCCTTGCCGTGCACACACGATCGACGGTTGGAGAGAGGGCTGGGCGCTGCTGGACGTGTGCAGATGAGACGGGAAGCGTACGATGAGTGGCGGCAACGGAGGGGTATGGCGCTCGGACAACTCTTATTGTTTTAAGCGAACGACTCCCAAAATCATCTTCTACATGAAATTTGATGATGATTCATTTTTTGAACCATTTAAATCGAGCGAAGGAGAGACTTATTCGTAACTACTGTATGAAGGAAAAATAAAAATCAATTGGTAAATTCGGACTGCTGGTGGGATATTTTCGAATATATAGAAGTAAAATTAAGCTTATTCAACACAATGTCAACAGCAGCAGCAGCATGACAGCAAATTGAGGTCAGTTGACGGTCGAGCATGCAAACGATGTAACTCTTTCGGATACTGCATGTGTAATTGCCAATCGAGAGAAAAATATAAGATGATGCAATGTTTAATGACTTTCATTTGAAGTCCATGTAATAGAGAAGAAACACGTAGAAGATGGATAAATTGAAGGCATCGTTTATACTTTTATATAATATAATTGGAAACATGTTGTACGTAAATACACCACCAAATGTAATCGAAGCAGGCATTTGTTTCAACGATCAGCAATGTATAGCAATGAGAAAAATAACTGTGAACGATGGATAGATGTATGTATTCTCTACCGAAATTCCAGAGCGAGAAAATAAGTTTAAAATTCTACTTGTGTTCTACCCAAATAGAACATGGGAAGATACTGAAATATTTCATCTGCCATCAGAAGAAATTAGGAATATATCCAACGATGATGATGAAAAGGAATTCTCAACATCCCTTGAGAGCAGCAGGAGTGAATAAAATCCCAAAATTAAATCACCAATATTAGAAACTAATTCATCTATATCATATATAAATTTTTTTATATATATATAATGATGCTTATTATGTATACATTTCAAATCGAAAATAAAAATGTAAGTGAAATAAATATTTTGTTATTCAATTTTCTCAAACCACAAACCACCATTGTATGATACAAAACAGTTTCCGTCATCATCAAGAATAAATAAAATAGCGAGGAAAATTTCGAGAAGCTCATTCAATTGTCACAACCAGCAGCCTTCGATTGTAACAAAAAATAGTTCTTTGATTTATTGTAACAAAACAGTTTTCAAATAATAAAGGAAAACCTCGAGGGCCACGTTCTCTTGTCAACCAACCTTCAATAGTAAGTTTTACATATATATTTTCTCTCTTATCAATTTTCAACAATGTTTTTTTGTTATAGATAGCTTTCCTCATAATAAGGCTTCGATGATTGGTTCAAGATCATTGAAAAGAGACAAGTTGAAAGAGGTTCCTACCACAGAAGAGTGTTTTGTTGCAGTCACATCTGGAGGGGGCCTAAAATTTGAGGAGTCGCTGATCTGCAGACTGAAAAACGTGAAATCTGTGTAAGTTTTCATTTTTTGAGATTTATTTTGATTGTATGTTAAAAATGGATATTGTGAAGAAGTCAGACGACCTACTCACCATTATTAGTAAATTACAAAAATATGCGCTAGACAATTTTAGAGATATGGATGAAAGAATTTGGATAAACCGTTTAAATAGATACATTAAATTATGTGACAATACAATTAAAAACAGGAAAAAACTTGAGACAAATATTGAACATTTCAAAATTTTTAGATACGTAATTAGGAAGCGAAACAAAATTGGCGGTGGACTAAAACTTAAACATCGGGTTCAGTGGAGGAGTGTTAATTCAAGTTTTAAAAGTAGGATTCAAACCAGTATAATTTTTAATTTGTATCATATTGACTTGGAGCAATTTTTGTCTGATTGTTTAATTATTCTTAAGAAAAAACTTACCAAAATGTTTACCGAATTTCCAATCATAAAAATTAACACATGTTTCTGTGGAGAATTTGTGAGAAAAAGTGAAGATGGGGAGATTTCAGATCTCAAGTATTTTAATACTTACAAAAAATGCCGTTGTGGATATAACGACAGAACTACATAGGTATGTTATACCTATCGTGTTTCACAACCTCTCAGGCTATGACAGTCATTTCATGATTCGAGAACTAAGTAAGAATGGTCGTTTAAGCGTACTTCCCGTTAATAAGGAAAAATACATATCTTTCACTCTCTATGATGATAATACCGACATTAAATTTAGATTTATTGACTCTCTACGTTTTTTGGGAACTTCGTTGAACAAATGAGCTTTCATAATCGAAGGACATGATCTCAAAATTATTTCACGTGAATTTAGCGATGTTTCGAATGATGATACGAAGTTCGCCCTTCTCACAAAGAAAGGGATATTTCCCTACGATTATATTAATAGTTTGGATAAATTAAATGATAAGCAATTGCCGACAAAAGACATGTTTCACAATAAACTGAACGATGAACAGATTACCGACGAACAATATCAACATGCACTAGACGTATGGACAGCATTCGAAATTTCTGATTTGGGTGCATACTCTGACTTGTATTTAAAGATAGATGTTTTGTTGTTGGCTGACGTGTTTGAAAATTTTCGTAAAAAGTGTCACAACACATATGGCTTGGATCCCGCTTGGTATTACACTTTACCTGGCTACACGTGGGATGCAATGTTAAAGTATACGAAATGTCGTCTGGAACTTTTGAAGGACATTGCCAAACTTTTGTTCATCGAACAGGGCATACGTGGTGGAATTTCTGTGTGTAGTAAAAGATATTTCTAGGCAAACAACAAATACATGAGTGAAGGATATGATCCGACGAAACCATCGAAATATATCATGTATTTCGATGTAAGTAATTTGTATGGATGGGCAATGTCTCAATTTTTACCTTTCGGTGAGTTTGAATGGGTTGAAAATTTCGATGTAATGACTGTCGCAGACGATGCAACTAACGGATATATGCTTCAAGTCGATTTAACATATCCTCACAAACTACATGATACTCACAAAGATTTTCCATTCGCTGCTGAACACCGTATCCCTCCCGGCTCAAAATTACCAAAGTTAATGACCACACTGTACAACAAAACAAAATACATCATACACTATCGAAATTCGAAACAATGTTTGGAAAATGGGTTAGAACTCACTAACATTCATAAAATTTTAAAATTTAATTAGCCTGCTTGGCTGCAACCCTACATTGAGTTAAACACTAGGTTGAGGACGGCAGCCACAACGGAATTTGAGAAAAACCTCTATAAATTAATTAATAATACGGTGTTTGGAAAAACAATGGAGAATATTCGGAAGCATCGAGTTGTGAAACTCGTTAGATCCTGGGAAGGGCGTTACGGAGCGAAAAACTTGATTGCAAGTCCTCAATTTCGTAATCGAACAATTTTTTATGAAAATCTTGTAGCAATCGAATTAGAAAAGACCAATATATTTTTCAATAAACCGCTTTACATTGGGATGGCTATTTTGGATTTATCTAAAATTTGTATGTATGATTTTCATTACGGTCACATGCTACCGAAAATGGGTGAGGAAAATTGTGACTTACTATACATGGATACCGATAGTTTCATGTACGGAATATGGTGTAGTGATGCGTATCAGGAGGTGATAAAATCCAACCATAACAAATTTGATACATCGGATTATAGTCTCGACAACCCTTATAAAATACCTCGTGTCGGAAAGAAGGTTCTCGGTAGAATGAAAGATGAGGGGAATGGTAAAGTAATCATACACTTTGTTGGCTTGAAATCGAAAATGTACTCATTTAAAGTTCAGGTGGGTAAAATTACTAAGAAATCAAAGGGAGTTAAATTTAACATTGTAAAAAATAATAATAATAAAATAACTTTTGATGATTATGTGAATTGTTTAATAAATTCTAATGAAAAATTGGTTACCCAACGCTGTATACGTTCATATAATCACAACGTGTTTAGTATAGAACAGACGAAAATGGCTCTAAGTCCGCATGATGATAAAAGATTCCTATTACCTAACGATTCCTACGAGACATTACCTTGGGGACATCAATCCATCACTTAGATTTTTCTTACTATATCCATTATTTAACTATCTAAAAATCTTAAAAAAATGGAAACCCATGTATTTCATGTACAAATAAACATATTAGTAAAATAGTGTTTTTTATCTAATTGTTTCTTATATGTAATGATGTTTATCATGAATTTTCCCAAACCGCAAAACAAAAAACAAATATTGTTAGCAGAAAAACAAGTTTGTTATCATTAAACAACAGGAAACAATATCTGACTTGTTGCAACAAAACAATTCATGTGCGGTTTTCCATTGTTAGCAGAAAAACATGTTGGTTATCATTAATATCCGGCTGTAAGAAATATAAATAGCTCGAGGAGCTCCTTCTATTGTCACAACCAGTACAGCCTACATCATCGGTTAAACAGTTGTCATACAATCTTCAATAGTAAATATTACTGATATATACTCTCTCTCTGATTCTCAACAATACTTTTTTTTGTTACAGATGGCTTTTCTTCAAACAATGCTTCGATGGCTAGCAATGGAAAACCTATTATGAAAATAACCGAACTACTCATCGACTCACCATTCAAGATCGTTGAAGCGAAAAAGGTACAAAACCCATTTGGAGAAACAATTTTGCTGGTGTTGGAAGAAGCAGCCACATTTCTACCGAAGAGAGTATTTGATGCATACCTACCACATTTGGAGGAGCTAAGTTCGGGGAGATATTCGTTGGTGTTCCGCGGACTGAAAAACGTGGGGAAACCAAATTCGCTAACACTCTTCGAAATCATACAGAACGATGAATGAGATTTTTCTGTATTATATTTATTACATTTTATATAAATAAAATAACATATTAGTAAAATAGTGTTTTCTTTAATATATAGGAAAAAGATCATTCATAAAAAGAAGTTACTTTGGAAAGCAAAGTTTTCAATTCTTGCAAGAGCCCACTGCTTGGACATTGTACTCCAAACATATTCCAATTAAATTCTCTTACTTGCACAAGTTTCGGTTGAAATTTGTTGTATTTGAAGTATTCTTCTTGAAGAAATATATATGTCCATCAATATAAGGAAACGCTGAAGTTAAATTGCTTGGAATATCTGGAAACTCGTATCTAGTATTACCCATAAATTTTCGAGCTCCATTTTCATTATATTCTCGATAGTCACCATTTTTCAATAAAATATAGATTTTTCCACTGTTTGTCTGAATCATAGCTTCTACTTCAACTCCTCTAGGTATATCATAAGCAATGGTTCTGATGCTACCAACGATGTGTAAATTTGGAAATTGACTAAAATAAACTTTCTTATTGCTTGCAACCATAAGATTACCATTCGAAATTAGAAAAGCGTGATTCACTTTGGTTATTCCAGTGTTAATTAAATAATCATGATATAGATTTTCAGATTGATGAATTTTATTGTCCTTTTTATTAGCATTTATGTCTATTTTCTACAAGCGATTTTGAGAAATTACGTATAATTTATGGTTGGGGAATCCTGGTGAATCTGCTAACAATATACGTATTTCATCATTCTTGAAACTTTGCTAGACTCTCCTCGAGAGATGTATATGTATTATTTTGAATATAACCGTACTTTTGCAAATATTTCTGTGCATCAGGTAGAGTTAGGTTAGATGACGCGATATGTACCAGCAATAGCAAGGAAACGATCACCTTTATTGTTAACCCGTTAATGATTGAATTATCAAGGTGATAATGAATATATTTTGGTGGAGATATGAAATAAAACAAAAAAGTTTATTTCACAGTATATTAACAGTCTATGTTAGATGTAGATTCAAATTCATTATCTAAAAAATTCTGTATAATATCTGAACTATAATAAAAGAGATATTCCCTTAAGATATTAGTATACATACAATCGATTGAGGATGTTTCACAAAATCCATAAAGAAGGTCTAAAACACTCAAATTTACATAATCTAACCAATTTCTTACAATATTAAATAAATTTTGATAAAATTTGTTGAAATTGAGGGATTCCAACATAGCAAGTCGATTTGAAATCACATGCATCTGTACATTTAAAATGGCTGCAATGTCTTCTTCATACAGATTCATGCCGACAATGAACTTGGAAATATACCTACACGAGGTTCGTATAGGTACCATACTGATATTGAGTCACTTTCACAAAGTCTCCACATTTTGTTTCTATAGGATCAGCAGCATAATCTTCGTTGTCTTCGACATTTTGTTGTATTTCTTGTAGCAAGGTGATGATTGAAGCCCACTCGTAGGTGGAGAATGAAATTTCCCAAGGTGTAGGCCTTCGCTTCAGAATAACGCATGCACTAAAGTCTCTTGTAGGACTCAGACCACATCGCACCTCGTAGTTACATGTTTGAGGTAGAGGAAATGACATTAAAAGTAATGGTTTTTCGGTTTGAGCTTTAGTTTCGGACATGATTAAAGCTTTGTCATCAACCTCATCATCATACTCTCGTGGGGCGGTATCTTCATATTGATTTAAGATACGATCAACGGTTTGGAAGATTTCTTCATCACTATAATCATCTCCTCGCATACTGTCGTCAGACATACTTCCACACTAATGAACATTTTCCAAATCACACGTTATTTATATTCGAAAATCACATGTGACATCATTTTGTTTGTTTGTATTTTTACATGTATTTAAATGGAAAAACGGAGCACATCTGCAGAAATTGGCGAAAATACATTGTTTCTTATGTAAAACACGCAGAAATCATTGAGTCTGAGGAGCCTTTTAGATCGAATCACACAATTGCGTCTTTTCCGATCCAGCTGTTGTGTTTCTCATCTGTTGTGTTTCTTATCTAATCCGAGCCATTTCACATACAATTTATTCCCTCTCTTCCTGAGTACCTTTTCAACGAGATAAATGTCAGGATTGGATGAGGTTTTCTGTAATTCTTCTTCGTAGAAAGCTCCACTGATTTTTACTCCATGCATATCTTCCAACAAATATGTAACGGGATTGGTTATTTTGACAGCAACAATTCTAAATAGTTCTGTTGTCCAATTGGGAGTGTATCCTTTTTCGAAAAGGTGCTTAGTCTTACTCAAGCAAGCAATGTCGCCGGCTTTTAATTTTCGCGGACCAACAATCATCAAGTGCGTGTACGCTTTATCGAGAATAAGCTTTTCGTTGGATTTATTAACTTGCGATGGTTTGTAACCAGTCTTGCTGTGACGTGTATCATTGTAGGCTTTTGTAATGCTAGGTAATATGTCTATCCATTTGTAGGTCCCATTCAAACTAAAGTATTTGAAAAGTTTTTCTTTCAGCGTTCTGATTACACGTTCTGCTATTGCAGCTTTCTTGACGCTGTACGTATTATAGTGGTTGATGCTATGTTTTTTCATAAGTTCTTGGAATTTACTATTATAAAATTCCTTACCCTGGTCTGTCTGTACATTTTTTGGGCAACGTTTCGTGTGCATCAAAATGTCTGTTAATACTTTAGTTATTTCCTCACCGGTTTTCGTTTTCAATGAACGAGTCCATGTGTACTTGGAGAAGCAATCAATTATGATCATAATCAATTTAAAATTTCGATTTTGTCCAGCATACTGACGCATTTCCGCCAGATCCATTTGCCATAAATCATCCAAACCTTTGATGATTGTACGTCGTCGGGGATATGTTTTATGAGCAGGTTTATGCAACTCGTTGACAATTTGAACCTTTTCTTTCGAAGTCATTACTGCGAATGATTGTGTAAAAATCTTAATTTTTCTTTTTGATGAGTTGCTCTAAATTTGTTATGGATGATTTTTTTTGCTTATATTCAAATTTGTATTATCCAGTCCTAATTCAGATATTTGGTAAACGACATTCGTTCGAAACTGATTCAACTCTCTTTTCACATTTTTGGTTAAGGTGTGTGCTTCAGTCACATTTTCAAATTTTTTGTTGATGGCATGAGTGAGTTGTTTCAAATTGTTTGTGTAAGCACGCTCCATATCTGGTATGAGCAAGGGCACTTTAAAGAATTGTGTTTTAACATCTTTCTGCAAGTAATTAAACTTTTTAGCCAGAATGTCGTCGAAAGTCTGTTTGTATTCAACGTCTTTTGCAGACAGCTCGCTAATTCGATTACGAAAGTCACCGAATGTTTCGGTAACAATTTCAATTTTTTTTTCGAATTGTTTCACAATCTCGTTGATATCGTAAACACGTCAGCCCATTGTTTCATCTGATTGTCTAGTACTGCTTGTTGGTAGCATCCATAGGATTAGTTGGCATTTCTACGTTACACAGTTTCAATTTTTTTAAATCAATGTTACCGTCAGGAGTTTGTGTTAAACCATCACCAAGTTCAATTATCGGACGCAATATTCGTTTTCTTGAAGAACTACATCCGAACTTATCGATGGTCATCTTGGAAATGATGTCTATTCAATGATGTTAGCCTCTTTCAATTCTTCGATTATGGATATAATTTCATTGTCAAGTGAAGTGTTTCCAGCATTTTTGGATGCTAACAATCGTGAACGTTCACACAATTCGTTCGGATCATCCCAATAAATGTATTCCATAGGTTTAGAATTGTATGGCATTAAACCATGCCCCTCTGTTAAGCGCGATGACTTTCGAATAAACATTGGTCTGATGATTTCTATATATTTGCGTCTATTAGTATTTTTCAATGCATTATTTGCTTTTTTATGTACATTCGACAATTCTAAAATGTGTTTGTACACAATGAGATCATCTTTGGTGTAATTTTCTGGTTCATCGTAGAATATCAGTTCATATAGCCCAGGTGTTCCTATCACTTGCTGTCCAGCAATTTTGATGTAGTCATTATCAAAATCGATTTCCTTTGAACCAAGCCACCATTTTGAAGCATAAACATCGTATACAGGTCCGTATACTTTGTCTATCTTATTATCATCGTTCAAATATTGTGTTAAGTATTCTCGAATCTTTGGTGGATACTGATCGATATATGATTGAAAGGCTCGTGGATTAATTGTTTTTTCATCAAATGTTTTTTCATTATCATCATAATTATCAGACACTTTATCATCATCACCTCCATCATAACTGACAATAGGTTCAAGTTTCTGGAATAGCGGTAAAATTTCAGCATTGCCGACCGAAGCATCCTCTGCCAATCACTTCTCTTTTTGGTATAGTGGTATGTTCATTCTTGAGTGATTTTTTAGCTCCTGCCAACTGCTTTTTCAGCGAAACTGATATGGGTTCGAAAAACTTTTGTAATGCCTCATCCTCTTCTAATTTACCCAATTTCAAAGATAAGTATTTCTTTTTTATGATCCTAGCGATTTCATTGATTTTCGTTTTGCGAACTATGTCAACCTCTTTGCTGGGTGGCTTCATGTTGACGAATATTCTTTATCATGATAAGTTCATGATTTTATAAACTTATCGAAGCCATATCGATAGCGACCTGCATTCAGATCACACTCCTTTACGATCACCATTGTACCGAATTTCTCATTCCAACAATCAGCACACATACGCTTGAAATCGTTGAATGACACATCAGGTGAAACGTATTCATCATACACATGCTTTAAATTTTTTTCTTATTGCTTGAACAACACAATTAGATTGCAATTGTCTCGCAACATTTGCTTTGGAGCCTTACTATACGTTTGCCCAATGTACATAACGTCTATACCTCGATGTCGACACATGGAAAATATTCTTGGATTTTCTGCTGTTTATCACAAGATATGTAATCCAAAATGAATATGGAATTTGGTTTAGCCTCGTTGGGACTTATAATTTCCTCGTTCTCTTTGAACTGAAAATATCCGATTCCTTTGACTTTTTCAACACCTCTACGAGTAACTGATACTTAGGTTGATACAATGACAGAGCAGTGAAAGTGCTGCATTTGTTTTCCCACATCCAGTCGGTCCACATGTGATCGCACGAAATGAATGTGGTAGCAATGTACCATGCTTACTGCTGGTAGATTGACTTTCATTTAAGTAATCTAAATTTTCGATCGGTAAGGTATGCTTCTGTGGAACGATCCTCATGATGTGCACAGCCTCATGAAACGTTTGAGATTATATATAAATGTTCATGTCTTTCAATATAAATATCATTTTCAATGTTGATCTATCATGGTAAGGGTGTGGTTAATACGCTCATCAATAAACTACCATTCGAACTACATATACCAGGCTATCAGGCTATTCATATTGTGGACCGGGAACTAAATTGAAAGAACGTGAAGATAAAGGTATAAATCCGTTGGACGAAGCTTGCAGGGAACACGATATTACATACTCTCAAAACAAATCATTGGAAGAACGTCATAAAGCTTATCAAGTGTTGGAACATAGAGCTTGGAAACGAGTCAAATCGAAAGACGCAAGATTTGGTGAAAAATCTGCTGCTTGGTTCGTCACCAACGCTATGAAGGCAAAACGCAAACTCGGCATGGGTATGGATAAACGATTCTCCCAAATTGCAAAGAAGATTCATCAAGCTATGAAAAAGTCTCCTCATCACGAAGGTGGTACTTTGAAAAAGTTATCTGTAGCTGCTGCTTTGAAAGCAGCTCGATTAGCTGTCAAAAAATTTGGAGGTCGAAAACGTATTCCAGTACCTAGAATTACACCATTACCAAAAGATGGAAGAAGATACACGACATAATAAAGCTCTGGAACATTTGGGGTCCGGCTTATATCTACAAGAAACGCGTAACGGATTAGGTCTGTTCTTTAAAAAACAGCATAAAGAAGGAGATGGATTGTACTTGAAGAAACAAAAAAAAAATACTAGCTCAGCTACCCAACAGAGCTCTGTACGATGGGGAGATTATGGAATGTGCGAAAAAGCTGAAAATTCCACATTTTCGCGTTGTTTTTATGAGAGACACTCTTCCCCATCATCCTAGACCGTAAATGTGCCGTAGTGAATTCAGATTCCTCCATCAATCCAGGCACACATTGGGTAGCTTACAAAAAGGATGATAACACTGTACAATATTTCGATAGTTTTGGAAATTTGAAGCCACCAAATGAATTGGTTGATTATTTTGGAAAGCAGCAGTGCGTCAAGATATTTTATAATTATGATGTATACCAAACATATGATCAAAACAATTGTGGACACTTGTGCTTAGCATATCTATGTCAATAAAAGATACTACCACAACTACTTGTGTATCAGTCATGTCGACGAAACGAAGCGATACGATACTAACTTTGAAGAGTCATTCTTCGATTCTCTCAATTGATCTATCACCGCCGCTTCACTTGCAACGTGACAGTGAATACGGCTTAGCTCTTTTAAGTTTTCATTCGTCCAACAATATACCCAATATCGATGAAGGTACAAAGTTCCACTATGTAGATGCAAATGGTATGAAAAAAAGCATTGACATTCCTACGGGAGCATACGAAGTTGAGGATATTGAAAAGTTTATTCAGAAAGCAATCGTACCAAAGACAATGAAGAAAGTAAAGCCTGAAGATTACTTCTACCTCAAACCGAATAATAATACATTGAAATGTGAGATTTTTTGTAAAGATTTTGATATTGATTTTACTCCGAACGATAGTTTGACACACATTTTGGGATACTCTCCTAAGATTCTACCAAAAAATGTTACTCACATGTCCGATCAGCCTGTCAACATTATAAAAGTACGAACCATACACATCGATTCCAACATTACTTCGGGAGCCTTCTACAACGATAGACCTTAGCACACAATCTACGATTTTGCTATCAGAGAAGATCCTGGTTACGCTATCGACGAAAGTCCAAATCCTCTCATTTGTCTACCCATCACTACAGACGAGATTCATAATATAACACTTAAAATTTTGGATCAAAACTTTCAGCTGGTGAATTTCCAAGGTGAAGAAATCATAATTCGATTACATCTCAAAGAATTATGGTACTAAGTTTTTATAAAATACAGCTACCTACGAATAAGCCATTAGTCTTCTTCGAGACAAAGATCATCCAACACCATCTTCGTGATAGTTATCTCCGCAAGTGTTCAACATCTTCCAAAAACCTCAAATGGACACATCAATTCAAAAAGATGAATGGCGTACCTACTATCCATACGTTAAATCTTTCCGCGACAATGATGTTATAGAAATTAACATTAATCAATCAGATGCTTTCGATGCTCTTTACGCAAGTCTGTTACATATTAGTGGAAAAATCAAGCGCACAACGGGTACTGGAGATGCATCTTTTGTCAATAATGCTGGCGTTTTCATGTTTCAATCCATTAGCTACGAGCGAAATGGTAAAAAGTTGGAATCAGTTCGTGATGTTGGAATTGTGAGTACTGTTCGAGGATATTTATGCTATAGCGTAGAAGAGTCTAAACCCTTGACTATAGCGACTTGGAGTTCAGATAACAATGCTGGTATCATCAAGGCAGATACTTTGTCATTTTGTATGCTCATTCCGTTAAAACATTTGTTGAATATTTTCAATGACTATGAACATGTCGTACATGGAAAACATACCATTCGATTAGTGCGTGCTCAAAATGATAATCAATGCTTTACCATCACCGATGCTGCAACTGAAGTACAATTGGAAATTGAAAATATCGAGCTTAAAGTGCAAAGATTGCATCCAAACGATGAAATTAAATTGCAACTTTTAAAGGCAATCAAAGCTGACACTTCCATCTTGATACCATTTAGAAAATGGGAAATTCACATGTTGCCTGCTCTCACTAAAGGAGCCACCAACGAAATTTGGTCGGTGAAAACTTCATAATTTTTAGAAAGTCCTCGCTATGTCATCGTGTGTTTCCAGACTGAGCATAAAAAGAATGAAGTGAATAAAGATCCTACGAAATTTTCTCATGCAAACATTATGAATATCACTTTGACGCTGAACGGTGAAAACTATCCGAAAGAAAAAATGCATTTGGACTTCGATAAGGGAAATTTCGTTAAAGCTTACTTCAACTACACTCAATTTGGAAAAAGCTACAAACACTCTTATCTACATACACCGCTGCTAAGTTACACTGAATTTGAAAAAAAACCTCTATTTACCATCGATTGTTCTCACCGAGATGAAAGTGTGAAAAGTTCAAGTGTTGATGTCAAGCTTGAAATAGAAGCATCGTCTAAAGGTTTTCCCGCAAATACTTGTGTCTATTGTATCATCATTCATGATAACATAATTGAACAACATCCTCTCAGTGAAATTATAAAGAGATGGAACTAAGAACATAAGACCTCTATCCTCAGTTTAAATTCTACCATCGTCGAGGAAAGATGAGGATAGCTTTTGTAGACATTCAAGGCTTCAATGTGGAGCACCAATTCCATCCCAAAGAAATTGCCTTAAGGATTGGACATCGATATGGTAATTATCTGTTATTACCACCAACACCGTTCTCATCGCTAAGTAAATCAGACCTATGTAACATTTGTTATCTTGAGAATAATGTACATAACCTCAAATATTCTTCTGGCTTTATACCATACGAAGCGCTAGATGATATTCTGAAGGAAAATCTCAACGAAATTGATCTCATCTATGTGCGAGGACATCAGAAGAAGCAATTTTTGGATGATAAACTTCACTGCTACTATGGAGAGCAAGCTAGTAGAGTTGTGAATTTGGATGAATTTGATGACTCATGGCACACTGTTCCAACATTCAAAAATTGTGGATTTACATCATATATGCACCACACATATAGCAACAGTCAATTCTATAATTGTAGTCTTAGAAATGTGATGAATTTTATAAATGGTTTTGTAATACTTTACCTTTATGTGAGCAATAGAGAGATTAAAAAAAATGTTTTTTTATTTTTTTGGAGGCGGGTGCAGACAAGAAACAAGTTTTTTTGTCTGACAGCAGTTTCAGTCAGTCAGTCAAACGATAATGCAAAGTTGCATGATGATTCAAACTGTATATGATAACATATTTCCATCTCGATAGGTCTTTATATTGTATTTGGCGCTCATAAACTCATAACTTTTCAATAAGACTAAGGTATTTTATGTTCTAAGTAACATCCCCTTTTCTCAGTTTCGCAGTGCTATGGTTAACTTTGTCATTTGAACAAGACGCTAAGCGATCCACTTGCTACCTATGTAATTCGACCTTCGATTCCAGACCGGTGATTTTAGGACCGTGCTCATGTCTCATGCTGACATGGCGCCATGCTGACTGTCATCTCTGTGTTCCGAGTCACCTCTGTCACTGTGCTCCGTGTTACTGTCACTACCCTGTTCTCACTTTGTGTTCTGTGGTTGACAGGTCACTTCCGTTCCAGAAGCCCCCTTGTCTATCTACTTAAATATACCAATAAATTATTAAATATTATATTTACTCGTTTAAATCGCATTGTGTTAACATATACCTATGTGTCACTGACTGAGGCAACAAGGACACGGAATGGCGGGCGATAATACCTATCTATACAGCGCTCTTCTTGAGTCACGCCAAACCTAGCTTTCGCCGTGTCAGAGTAGAAAACCATGAATGTATCGAAGTCCATCTCAGTGCTTAGCAGAATAAGTTCTCTTGCCTGTGCCTCATCATTATCACCGGCAATTGTATCCAGTCTGTTAAAATGCCCATCTTTGTGTTTCCCTCCGGTAGTCTTCCTGATCCTGTACACTACATCAATGATTTTGATTACTTCATAGGTCATCCTTCCCAAGCGGTCTGCCATTTCGCTGACAATCTTCTACGTTTATGAAGATTATATAGCCAGACAAATTGACAGCTTATCCCTAATCACAAGCTCCGACGTCGTCTTCATGCGATCGCTTGCTGTCTGGATGTTGTGGCGGACCTTCTCATGGGCTGCATCCATTTTCTTGCTAGAAACATAATCTTCAGTAGCGACGTCATCCTCAGCTTACAGCCAAACTTGAGATCGCAGGGAAGTGATAAATCTCTCCCAAAGACAATACTAGCTGGAGTCTGTCCTGTAGTAATGTGGACTGCAGAGCGGTAAGCAACCAGGAATAGATGAAGCCTGAAACTCCAGTTTCTTTGGAGTTCAGAGACAAGTTTGAAGAGATATCGGTTTACAGTCCTATTCATTCTCTCAACCATGCCGTCTGACTGAGAATGCAAAACCGTTGTCCTTGTCTTTCCTATCCCAGGGTGTTGCAAAGATTCGAGAATGGCAGACTCAAAGGTTCTCCCTTGGTTAGAGTGTAGTTCAAGCGGCATATCCAATCCTTGACCAAAGCATCAGCTACATTTATGGCTTCCTGGTTTGGGCAATGCGTATGCTTCTACCCACTCACTGAAGTAATCCATTGCCACCACGATATATTTGTTCCCAGCTCCACTCCCTATATATATCGCGATCCTTTCGAATGCACTGCCAACATTGTACTGGCGCATATGTGCTTTTGGACGTCTTTGTGGTTCATTGCTAGCTGCGCAGATCGCACATTTCCTGCACTAGTTATGCACATCTTCCTTGCAGTTGACACCATAAAATCGCTTCCGGAGTTTCTCCAAGGACTTAGCTACGCCTAAATGACCTCCACTGGTCCCACCGTGGAACTCTTCCAAAATCTCAGCCCTCCAGCACTCTGGTACTACCAACTACTTTCTGTACCATCCGAGTTTTCGAGAACTCGTTTCAAAATGCCAATCAATACTTTTAGGATGGGGTCTTACTCCTGATCTTTTTGAAGTTCATCCGGTTGCCAGAAGTCATCTATAACAGTGGTTCTCCTAGAAGCGGCGTTCTTCTCTTCAGCTCGGTAACAGTGGGAACAGTCACCAGGGCGGTACAGGGCCTCTTCGAAAGTGCTTCGGCATCGCCGTGGGATTCACCAGCGCCGATGTTCGATATCGAAGTTGAATTCTTGGAGCCTTTCGATCCATTAACGAAAACGCAGAGCTCCTAAACGATTTCGAAGAAACGAGTTCAGAATTAATAACACATACTTCCCCCTCAATGAACAACACAAGTACACGTACAGCAATACTAGAGGTCAAAAATCAATAATTGACTTCATTATTACCAACAGACCCAGATACTCGATATCAGGGCCTTAACTTCGGTCAATATGGGATCCGATCACATCCTACTATATAAACTATAAATGGAATAACCCTTTAAAATCAAAAAACCACCAGTTTACATCGAATAATACAATACAGAGTTGCTAGAATCAGACAGCATACGAAAACTATATGAAAACAGGTTAACAAATAAATTAGACGAGTTCCACCTCTACGAATGCAATGTGAAAACCTGTTGGAATGAAATCAAGAGATCCGTCCTTCAGGCGGCCGAAGAATCAATCGGAAAAAGGAAAATAAAAACAAACGCGACATACTGTACTAAACCATGGTTCTATCAAGAAGTAAATGATCTCGCAGAATTAAAGAAAAAGAGCTCCCCAACCCACCAACAACATGCTGAACAAAATCACGAGCGATATGGATAATGACATATACGGCACCCAAAGGAGAGTGTTAAAGAGAGATGTTAAAAAATAGAAAGAATACAGTAAATTAGTTTGTTTAAAGCAAAGGAGTCGCTATAGAAACATGGGATGAGTACTTTGGAAGACACTTCGATGCTGAAGAGACACACGAAATAGAATATCATACGGCGTCTATCGTAACAGTATCAGAGACGGAAGTAAAAGAAAAACTCAGGAAAGTGAAAAACAGAAAAGCACCAGGATCAGACCATATATCAAATGAACTCTTAATACACGGGGACCCGGAGCTCATAATGAAACTTACAACTCTGTCTAATTAAATCCTCAGCACAACAGAAATACCAATTGACTGGCAACTGAATTCTGGATTATAGGTAGGACGGCAAGGACCTCATACGCACTTAGGCCGCTAAGTCTGGTCCATTGTACTACCTCCGATTCTTTACATCCGCGACACAAGGGACTGTCCACAATTCCCATTGGGTTGAGGTGCTTATTTAACTTGCAGTGCCCAGTTAAAATCCCTGCAATGTAAATTGGCTTTTGACAACTGCAGATAGTATTTTGAATTTTTGTTTGAGGGGGTTGTGATTGCTGCCCTCGCTTGCTCACATACATTTTCATCTGCCCATCTGCTTGAATGCCGCTCTTGGGTATATTGTTTTAGAAGGGTTTTTATGGATGGAGTGACCATCGGCTCAGGTTTGCAGGGAGGACAGTTTGAGCCGTGTCTCTCTTATTCATTCGCCCTCTCGTTGCCCTCGTTTCCTTGGTGTCCTTTGACCCAACAACGGGAAAGGACAATCATGGTTGATATCTCATTCAGTGTTCTGATTCATTCAAGCACCACGCCAGAGGTGATCCTGTGGCTTCCCAGTGCAATAAGTACGGCCCTGCTGTCTTTTGAGAACTTAATGTTTTTGTAACGGATATTTTTATCTTGGACTATTTTTGTACAGTGCATTATGCCACTGAGTTCCGCTTGAAAAACAGACGCATCCTTGCCCAGTGGTATACTTATGTTTCGGTCGAGTTCAGCGAAGAAAATTCCCGCCCCCGAACCAACATTGTATTAAGAATCGTTTGATGATAGAAATATGTCATAACCGTTAATTCCCATGGGGTTCAAAAGGATGTTGTCATACATTGAATAGCTATTTAGGGAGATTCAGGTTCAAGATGCAGAAGAGGCACTCTTAAGGAGTATTCCCCTAAGATCCGCATGTGAACCACTTTTCCTCGCCTGTAGTTCCAGAGTTGCCAGCGAAGTAGCCTAAGAGCAGCCTTTATCACCATTTCTTTCACATGAAGATCAAGTAGTGGGAGGCAGAGAAGTGTCGCAAGCGCCTTAGTGGGTGCTGTTCATATCACTCCATTTACAGACAAACAGATTAGTATCTGAATTTTATAGAATATTTAAGTAGGACGCCGCTGTTACTGGTTTGGTTCTGGGCCACCATACAATTGCACCGTAGCAAAGCATAGGCCTGACAATGGCAATGTAGAGCCAAAGGGAAAAGACCCCGTGACCGTCCCATTGCCATTCGACACTGCCAAAAAGCCATCTCCGCCTTCCTTAGTTTGTTCTGTAGGTTCTTTCCCTCCCCCTTGAGGACAGCCCTTAATATTTGTCTCCAACAACCACCTCCACGGCTCTCCATTTCAGTATGAACCTGATCCATTGTATAATGGTTATGGGAACTCCATGTCGATGTAAAGCCGCATTTATGCTCTCGAAAATAGCTTTATCGAAAGCCCTTCGATGTCAATAAACGCTCCTAGGATGGACCCCGTGCAGTGATCTCTCAACTCGCTCCACTACTGTGAACAGTAGAGGTCAGAATGGCGTTTTTCTTACATCTCGTGGGGGCATCGATGTTACAAGCTGAAATTTGGCACAATCGTTACTTATTACCTACTTTGCTTAAATCCAAAAGCTGGAAAAAATCGGAGCTACGCTAGTCAAGTCGTTGATTATCTCGGAACAATATCAGGAATATTCTAATTAATTTTCAGAGTTTTTTCCATTTAACCCGTGATATCTCGTAAACGTAGGCGTTAGTCGAAAAAAGTTTCTCGCGTCTTTCATTCAACCACCGGTGTAAGATTAATAATTTTAGGAGGTAAAATAGTGACGTATTTAAATTAAATGCGAAGCGGTGTCAAAATGCACGGCTGCGAGTGCGTCTGCCACTTCGCGTCTCCACTCCCTGCAACGATGTCGCATCTAGATTATTAGCTAAGAGATATTCAGGTAAGCACTCACCTCTAGGGTTGTTGTTCGTGCTTCCCCAAATAACATTGTGTGCATTGGCATCACAGCCTATGATGACTGACAGTTGTCTGCTATTGCAGCATTGCACTAGCTCTTGAGCTTCGACTGGAGGTATTGCAGGATTGTCTCCAGCGAAATAAGCAGATGCAATAGCTATATCTCGGTTGATGCCCCCAGTGTTGAGGTGTACTAGAATTGGAACTAGGCCTCGAGTCATGAATTCTGAAACACATGTGCAATTAATGTTGTTTCTTATGATCACGCAGGCACGAGGGGACTCTTGCCTCTGGTCATAGATCAATTTTGAGTCTTTAGATGCCAAACCTTTAATTTGGCCTGCTTTGCCTGTCCAGGGTTCCTGGATCAGTACAAAATCCAGTTGGGATTTCGCAAATAGCCTTGCAATCACTGCTGAAGCTCCCTTCGCGTGATGCAAGTTCACTTGCGCCACCTTGGAGAAAGGGATGAAGGTGCTGTAGTCTGGGGTGTAGGGGCTGGGTAGTCCAGCCTCTAGTTCCCCCCTCCTCTCTTTCCTCCTGTCCCTCATCCAGATCCATCGGGAGGGTAGTCTCCTTGGAGCTCGAGCGGGCATCTGGGTCTCGGGTTATGGCCTCGACCCCCGCATGGATTCGCCCTTCCCCCAGGACTGCAGAGAATTTCTCTGCCGCCCCGGCTTCTTTGGCAGAGCCAGCAGAGGCCTCGACCAGACCTGAGCTAGCAGTTTTATCCTGCACACCGGAGTCCGTAGATGTGTTAAATAAATGATCTCATCAATTAATCTTTTTGAAATAGCACGATTTTCACAAACTTGGACTTTTTTATTCTCTTTTTTATGCTCCCAATCTAAACTACTTGCGATATTTCAAATTTAATTGACGAAAATATATCCTCCTACGATGTGTCATGTCTTTCTATTGCACGTGACAAATTTTGTAAACGATTTGTGTCTAGTTATTAAAGCCGTTAACCTTTAACTGATAATTATTTTCAGAAAATCCTGTGTTTTGTTTTCTGCCTCCCCTTGAGATGAATAATAATAGCATTAATGGTCCACCAATGTTTTTAATAGGTAATTTTTTGACGAATTCCGAAGTGACTGTGATAAATATATTAATCTTTTTTAAGACGAAGATCATTGGTTGTATAGCCGGTGTTTTGCCAGCTAGCTGCCTTTAGCTGCCAGAAACTTAGATTTGGGCGAATAAGAAACGCCGATCGCCGATGTATATACAAGGCCGCAATTTACTGCTGCAAAATACACAGCCAAGTGCGTGCGCATACAGCCGTGTATTTATTATATTGTGCATCAGCTAGCGGCAACTGCATTTTGAATATCTTCGATGAATTTGCGGATTGAAAAAGAGCAAATTAAACTTTCGGTTAATCTACTTTGATAAAAAAGTATTTATGAAGATATTAGATATAAGACAGAAAAGTTGTTATGAAAATAAACTTTTGTTGCAATCAAGGAGAGGAGGCTCAGCCACTGCGAGAAGAGACTAAGTATGGGATATAGACTGAGCAACAAATCTATCAGCATGGTATGCTATGCCGACAATGTATTCGCAGAAAATGAGAGCGACTTGCAGCGACAGCTATTCAAGTTGTACCAAGTAAGTCGATAACTTAACAAACAAAATGAAAATTATATAAAAAAAAATCATCTTTCTACAACAAATGTTAGCTACGGAAAGTGAATTCTATTCTATTGCAATCGTATATATAATATAAATATGCTGACAAATCTTCTTATCCATGTAGGTGGCTTGGTCAGCGGTGGGTCAGCAGTTTAAGGGCTTGTAACTCCTCCCTCCCTAAGACGAGAAAATAAGTTTGGAGTGGTTGGTCGGGATCGTCTTCTTCTTCTTTGTGGTGGTTGTGGCATAGTATGGATTTCAACTTTTTCTCTTCAGGTAACATATAGCCACAAGTATGAATATCAGTAATATAAGAAATGTTCCAATTATTGATGGAAGGACATAGGTAGGTTCAGTGTCTATGATCGGTTTAAGTTGATTAGCTATTTCGCTAATTCGTCGTATTTCTTCCAAATTCAAAGTGGATATATTAAGTTTTTTTATACAGTGCGTTCATAAAGTATGGAAACGCTTCAATAACTACTAAAATATTATCATATAGAGAAAAAGCTTTGACATGTCGATTTTTGATTTTGGATAAGATACGTGTGTTCAGTATAGGGACATGTATTGCAAAGATAAGCTTATTATTTAAGAAATGAACTTGAGTTCCCAAAAACTGATAATAAACAAGAATATTTTTGATGTGTGGTAAATGTTCTCTAGATATTTCAAAATATCTTAAAGTTCAGAGCTGGATATTATAGAATTATGTAAAGCATGTAATTTGGAAAATACTATCGCATTCTCTATATTATCTATGAAATTTATTAAACTTTGGCAATCGAGGTTCGTTTGTGAAACGATTGCTTGAAAATTCAGATATTTATGAATATTAGTGATGGTACCTTGAATAAACATTTGGTATAGTTCAATCTGTTGAGATAGTTTGTTCTGATTTTGGATAAGGTTTGTAACAGTATCGTTATAACTGTGAATTAACTTTTCAACAAAGATATCTGTAAATTACTCTCATGGATAATTCTATTCTGATTTTGTTGTAACGTGTGGATAGCCTGTTCATATTTTATGTCATCATTGGCGTCTAAAGTACCAAATAACCATTTATTAATTTTACCAATAATGTCAAGTAAACCTCTTTTGGTACGTACTTATATGGGGATAGAGATTGTCGTATTTTCTCAGCTGATTTAATAAGATATTGTGTTCGAAGTAGTATGCCGTCAGTTAAACCGTGCAATTTCACATTACCATTCATTGTTGAATTTACAGGATCAATGCTATTTTTTTTGACCGACTTCAAAAAAAGGAGAAGGTATACAATTCGGTTGTAAGATTGCTTTTTTTTATTTTTTTTATGGCTGTTCGCGCGTTTTGCATAGTAAACGTACTCCGAATTAGACGATTTTTGTTTCAGTTGAAAGAGGTGAGTTGAGAAATGGTCCCATATTGAGAAAATTTAATTCCAAAATCTCCTCCCCTCCAAAATTTTTCTCGAAAATTGAAAATCCGTGACGACAGAATTAACGAAAATTCTATATCCGGAAATGTTTAAATTGGACATTTTAAAAAAATAGGTTTCCGCGCTACAGTCTGAAATATGTGTATCAGCTATGTGGAAGGGGCAAATTTTTCTGAAAATCGAAAATTCGAGATTTGAAGATTAGAAAGGGGACCATTTCCGGAAACATTTAAATTGAACATTTTTTCAAAAGATTTACGGTTTCCGACTTTCGCAATGGTAAAGTCTGAAATATATATGCGTATTTTCGCTAGTACAAGCTAAACCTACCTCTAACTTTTTGGGTATAAGTGAACGTTCAACAATTTTCATGACTAATGTTACACTCAAAAATGTGAAATAAATATTTTTTACAAAAAATTGGACCGACTTTATCAGTTGTTGCACTGAAAAATACAAAATAATATTAATTCTATTGGTGCTGGTTCTTTTGGAGTTGGTGCCTACAACAACAAACTACAACGGCACAGGTAGGTATAGTTACGTATGTTCGTGTGTTATCAAAAACTTTGTCTCTGCGAGAGTGTGTTTCTGCAATATCACCTATAGTCACAGATATATTTGATTTTTATATGTAGGTATTGAATGATCTTTCAGAAATAGGAATTTCTAAAATGGGTGCTTCATGTGAAGTATTAGCAGTTTCTGTACTACTGTCATCTTCGATTAATCCATCGTTAGGTGGTATAATATATTGACTTATTATATTTATTTTTGGTTTCTCTGAAGTTTGTTGGTTGATATTATTGTTGTCAGTGTTAGTAGGAGTTTCACCTAAAATTTCTCTTAAAGTTGTGTTATCTATATCCGGAAGAAAACCTATTTTATCTAATTCTTGTCGAACTATTTTGTCAATATCACCGATATTGTTATCTAAAGAATCGACAGATTCTGTTTCGATACCGTTATATTCAAACAGAGGTGGATTTCGTGATAATGCGTCTGCGGCTGTGTTTGATTTATTCTTTAAATATTTAACAGTGTATGAATTGATGATAAATTTTCTACCAAACAAATACGGTCGAAAATATTTGCAACTTCATAAAATTGCAAGTAGGTAGTTCTTTTTCTATTGTAGAATAATTCGTTTCTGAAGGATTTAGAGTTTGGGAAGCACAACATATTGGATGTTGATTTTGAGAAAGAACTGCACCATTTGCGTAATTTGAAGCATCAGTGGTAAGTTTGAAGGGTTTATCAAAGTCTGGGTAAGCAAGTACTGGTTCTGAAATTTACAAATTCTTACATGTTTCAAAACATTCAATAAATTCTAGCGTGGTTTAGTGATTCGTGAAAAAAAAAAAAAATTTCTATAATAACCTAAGAGTCCTAGGAATGATTTGATTTGTTTCCGTGTTTTTGAATGGGACATTTTCGTATTGCTTCGGTCTTTTTGGATTTGGCTTGATTTCATTAGATGTGATAACATGTCCTACAAATTCAACTTCTTTCTTAAGGAATTCACATTTGTCTAACTGTACTTTAAATCTTGCTCCACGTCATTTATCAATTACGAGTTTTAAGTTTTGAATGTGTTCTTGTAGTCCTGTGCTAAAAATAATTATATCATCCATATATACCATGCAAATCTTATTTTGAAAATCTTTTAGAACTTCATCCATGACGCGTTGGAAAGTTGCGGGGGCATTTTTCAATCCAAACGGCATTCGTCAGTACTCGTAATCACCGTGTTGGACGCTAAAAGCTGTCTTTGCAATCGAATCTTCACTCATCTCTATTTGGTGAAAACCACTAGCAAGGTCTAATACCAAAAAGTATTGTAATCTACCTAGTTTGTCTAATATCTAATTATATTAAACGAGCAATGCTTGTATATATATATATATATATATATATATATATATATATATATATATATATATAAATAAAAAGATGTTCTTGGGGTTGCAGTCATATACTCAATAAAATTCTTTGACTGAAGCCGAGCTTTCGAGAATGTTTATTCTCTTCTTCAGGGCAAACTACAAATCGTTACAAAATTATTTCAACAACAACTTAATAGTATTATAAAAATACTTACAATCGTGAATTTAGAATAAATTAACCAAAAACAGGAAAGATTTCATAGTCATCAATTACAAATTACCATGACAAATATAAATAATGACATTTTTATTGTTTGTTATATTGCCCCCTCCTTAAATCTGATTGTCCCGATCAGAAACATCCTCAAGGCTCATACATTTTGTTCATGCAGGCAACATGACTTCTTGTCTACAATTGAAACCTACCTAGTGCCAATAACAACAGCTGCATTATTGTTGCCAACCATTGGCCCCAACAGTTCCGCCGTGACACTAGCGGACACTCTCTGGTTTAAACCAAGTTCAACGGCACCTTCGTGTTGAACTTCACCAACAGGCTTCATTTACAGTCCAACATGCTCTTTCATCCCAGATTGAGCCAATGCAAACTCGAAGCACTGGAAATTCTATGGCCAAGCCGCCATTACCCCCAGCGAGTTCAGATCGAAGCCGATCTCTACATTCATCTCTCAGTGACAGAGATAGCAACAGCTGCATATCGTCACCCAACAGCATCGCCTTGACATTGACGGACAATCGCTGGCTTACACCGAGTTCAACGGCACCTTCCTGTTGAACTTCACCACCAGGCTTCATTCATGCTCTCTTATCCTAGATTGAGCCACTGCAAACTCGAAGCACTGGAATTTTCATCGTCAAGCCGCCATAACCCCCCGCGAATTCACATCGAACCCAATCTCTTCATGCAGCATGTTCGTTGAAACACGTATTGCCACATTGTGTTCTCGAATACACCACCTTGGATCTCAATGACAGAGATAGCTGATTTTTACCATGGAATGGTATAAAAACGACTGGGATATATTTATTTACAACAGTTTATCTTTATCATAGTTCTACACTAAGTATTTATATCAGAGACGAAATATCCATAACTATATACAATTTATATTGACTATTTATCTAACTTAACACTATATTTACACTGCACTATTTAGAACTATGTACAATTTATGTTCAACTATTTACAATTTATATTCACTGCCCCAGACTTACTTGTCTGCATCTGAGGATACAAAGGGGTCGTTCTGGTCTTGTTTGCACCTATTAGTCTGCACACATCTTGGAACAGGGCTGACTCGAAGTTTCATCCTTGGTCCGAATGGATTTCATGGTGCTGGCTGCACACACTTCACACTTACGGCACCACTGTCTCACATCTTCTTTGCAATTCACCCAATAGAATCGCTCTCGAACCTTCTGCAGAGTCTTGGTGATTCCAAAATGCCCACCCGAGGATCCATCATGTATCTGACGTAGTACCTCCGGCACTTTGCTTCTTGGCACAACTAGTTTTACTCTGGATTCAGTGCCATCTTCAGACTCAAAGGTTCTATACAGCAGATCATCTCTTAACACAAAAGAGTCCCATTGGCTCCAATATGCTTTCACTTCTGGGCTTCGTAAGCTTATATCCTGCCAAGACGGCCTCTCCTTACGGCGCATCCACAACAAGACCACTCTCAACCATGAGTCATTCTCTTGGGCCAGCTTCATTTGTTCGGGCTGCCATTCCTCATTTTCTACGGTTGTTCTTCGTATAGGGCAAAGCTTGTCTTCCATCCTCGAGCAGTGGGTGCAATTAGAGTTGCACGGTCTTCTGGATAAGGCATCTGCGTTCCCATGAATTTTTCCTGCCCTGTGTTCGATGTCATAGTCATATTCCTGAAGACGTTCTAACCATCTTGCCACTTGTCCTTCAGGATTACGGAATTGCAGGAGCCACTTCAACGCTGCATGTCAGTTCTAACTAGAAAGCGGCGACCATACAAATACTTATGGAAGTGTTCGCAGGCTTTCACTATTCCCAACAGTACTCATCTGGTAACGCAATAATTCCTCTCCGATTTGGACAAAATCTTGCTGAAGTAGACAATCACTTTCTCCTGCCCGTCTTGAATCTGAGAGAGGACAGCACCAATAGCTGTATTACTGGCATCTTTGTCCAATATGAATTTTCTGTCATGCCTAGGATAACCCAAGATTGGTGCGCTGATAAGAGCTTCTTGCAGTTGTTCGAAAGCTCTCTGACACTCATTACTCCAGGAATATTCTTTGCCTTCTTCTGTTAACTTAGTTAAAGGTTTAGTGATGTTGGCAAAACCTGTCACGAACCGAAGGTAGTAGGTACACAAGCCCAGAAAACTTCTAATCTCATGCTTGTTCTTAGGAATAGGCCATTCCTTAATAGCTGTTATCTTTTCTGGATCTGCCGTGAGTCCGTCCCCAGATACGATGTGACCCAGATATCTTACTTCAAGTCGGAACAGATGACATTTCTTAAAACTCAGCTTCAGGTTGCCTTCACGTAATCGTTGGAAAACTTCTCTTAAATTCTTAGAGTATTCTTCAAATGATTTACCTACCACGATCACGTAATCCAAATACACTAGGCAAGTTTGCCATGTCAAACCTCTCAAAACTGCTTCTATTGGCCTCTCAAATGTAGCGGGAGCATTACATAGTCCAAACGGCATCACAGTGAATTGCCAGAGCCCTGATCCTATCGAGAAAGCAGTCTTTTCTCGATCTGCGGGATCCATTCCAACTTGCCAGATCTAGTGTGGAAAACCATCGTGACCCAGAGAGAGTATCTAGGGTGTCATCTATTCTGGGTAACGGATAACTATCCTTCTTAGTGACTGAATTCAGAAATCGGTAATCTACACAGAATCTTGTAAAACCATCCTTTTTCTTCACGAGCACTACTAGCGAAGTCCATGGACTATTTCATGGCTCAATGACTCCTTGTTTGCTAATTTCTTGAATCATTTTGTCGGCTTCGTCTCTTTTGTCCAATGGAAGTTTTCTTGGCTGCTGTCTTATTGGCTGAGCATTCCCCGTGTTTATCGTGTGAGTCACTATACTTGTTTTACCTTTGTATTCTTCTTCCATCGCAAATACGTCCTGGAATTCTACAACCATATCTCTCACTTTTCGTAATTGTTTCTCGTCTAAGTCCTGGACAGTCTTGATGACCACATCAACCATCTCATTCGAATATCCGGTTCTGGATGGTTTACTAGTTGTTCTTACAGAGCATATCGCTGATACAGGAACACAATTTCCAACCATACTTCCCTTGCTCAACTTGATGGGACTCTGCTTTAAATTCATTACTCTGACAGGAAAAACATCTCCTACTCGAACAAGAGCTTTAGCTGTCGAAAATTCCTTATTATTCATTTCTTCTACCAGTCTCAGACTTCCAGATTTGCAGTATCCGTCCGGGTTGGTCATCAATATTTTTTCACTATAGCCGGGTATTACTACATCACTAGTCGTTATTCGTTACCGTCGTGAAAGGGCAGTTCTTTATTGCCGACCTTCAAGACACCATTTTTGACATCCAACACAGCCTCAAGCTTCTTCAAAAGGTCCATTCCCAAAATAAACTGATCAGCTATGTCAGCGATTGAAACTCTGTGCTTGATGGTGATCTTGCCAATACTGATGGTCATGCTCGCTTCACCATGTGTTCTTATTGTCTCTCCAGTCGCTGTTCTGAGTTGGACCTTTGTTGGTAATATCCGGGAATGATCTGTGATGAGCTCTGGTCTAGCTATTGTTCTTGTTGCTCCGGTGTCTATTAGGAGTGTTCTGCTATAAGCTCAAGGCTCCGCCAGAAGATGACACATTGACCGTAACTATTTCTGCAGGTCGACGATTGCCCCCTCATCTCGAACCATTCTAGTTTTCCGATTTTGCAACCTTCTTCTTACAACTGCGGCGTACGTGTCCTAGCTCACCACAGTTCCAACACCTTGGCTCTTTCTTCTTTGATTGCGCTCCCGTAACTAGCTTCCTTATGATGTCTAACAGGGACTCTCTGTTGGATTGGTCTTCTTCGCAATTGCTCTTACACGGTGCCCTCGGGAAGTTTGGCTAGCGGCTTCATGCTCCAAAGCAATAGCTAGTGCTTCTTCTAGCAATTTTGGTCTGGCCAGCTTCAACGCCTTCTGCTGCTCGCTCTCTCTTAATTCATTTACAAATGTATCCACCACAATTTCATCAAGGAAGCTATCGGCAGCTGTAGGATATGCTAGTCGCACAATACGAGCTACCTCTCCTTCAATTTCTTGTAGACTCTCATTTGCACGTTGCACCCGAAATCGCAGTTGTGCTTTGTATACTTGCTGGAGATGACTGTCTCCATACCGATTCTCCAATTTAGAAAGCAAGACATGGTAGTTTGCCTGGCCAGCTGGAATAGACCTAAGGATGTCTGCTGCATCACCTCGTAAAGCAGCGGTTAAGGAAACAGCTTTCTATTCTTCGGTCAAGTGTCCAAACTGTTCTCGATACGTTGACCAGGAGCACTTTCCATCAAAGTTTGGCAGCTTAACCCTCATACTACCTGCAGCTAAGTCATCTTAGCCTTTGAGTGTCTGGCTCCCACTGCTGTTACCATTCTTAAATGCCATTTTCAGTGTCTTGATTTTTTGTTGCAGTTGCTCCATGTTCTGCTCTGTCGTGATAAAGTTTTCTTCAACTGTTCTTGAAATTTCTTCGAATTTCTTGTCACTATATCTACCAGCTTCTTTAACCTTTGCATCGATAGTTCTGGTCACCTCCTCAAACTTCGCATCACTTTTTCTGGAAACATCTTTAATTTCATCTTGAAGAGTTCTAGAAACTTCTTCAAACTTTTTCGAGACTTTATCGAATTTCGCCCCAAATGTCCTGGTTACTTCCTCAAATTTCTCATTATTATTTCTCACCTCTCTCAGTAACAGTTCTTCCGGAGAGTGCAACTCGAACATATCAGGATCTTCTTCATTATCAATCAAATTGTCCCTTAACCTTTTCTGGAGGGTCGCTTTATTACCGAAATCATCACAATCCCGCTCCACCAACTGTTCTTTGAGTTTTTTCACGGTTAACTGCACTAATTTCATTTTGAATTGTCTTTATTAACAGAGTAAATTAGTCAATACTGTTTTTAAAGTCTACGACACGAAAACGAACTAAAAAGTCTTCACACTAACACAAAAACGAACAAAAAGTCTCTACACCAACACGAAGACAAACAAAAGAGTCTTAAACTTAAATTTGAATCTAACAACAAATCACGAAAGCACTCAACTCTACACGAAACCACAGTCTCTTAAAGTCTGTTCAATTTTACAGTCACTCACTGACTGATTCCACACTGACACCAATGTAACGGGAGTTTATATTAAAACTGGGTTCGATTTATTTTCACTTATTTATTTATACCAATAACCACACGACTATATACACATTTATATTCACACTTATTTCTCGGACTATTATCGACTTTTCTACTGTCTATGATCTATGACCGACTGACTATCTATCACTAACTAACTACTTCCGTGGTCATCTGTTGGATTTTCTAACTCAACTAAAGCATATCCATCTTTAGCTGTACTAAGAATATTAGGAATGATTAATCCTCGTAAAGTACTTTTTTGTTTGATAATTTCTCCTTCATATATATTAACTCGGAGTTTTTTATAGCTTTCTCATGAGCATCTAATGAAAAAGAAAAAGTTACATCGGAAGAAATTCTAAATTTAAAAGGAATTTCTATATATTCATTGCATAATCTCTGATTTGTTAAATCAATATTAAGGTCCATGTTCATTAAATCGTTAAGTAATATTTTCGGAGTCTACTTTGTCAGAATTTGGAATTTGGTGGCTTATACAATCGAAATCTGTGTTCATTTGAAGATAATGTTTATCGTCATAAGGTTCTAAATATAGATTATAGTCTGTATCTACGTATGTATCAGTATTATATTCATATTCATCATATTCATTGGAATGTAATTCTTCAAAAATATATTTCGGATTGTTATTAAATTGACGATTGGGCACAATTAGTTTCTGGACATAAGGACGATTCTGATAAAATTGTCGTTGATTATTCACAGGAGGTGTCCTGAAGGTAGTGGACATTGGTTCTTTATTTGAACGTTGCGCCGGAGGAATTGACTTTGGGGCAAATACTTTTCGAGGAGGTCCAAAGACTTGTCAATTATTAAAATATCGTTTGTCCGGTTGAGGTATTGGTTGAATATTTAATGGTTGGTTAGGCCATATTTGATTACTTTGTGTAATTCTTGCATTTGGGGCAAAATTATTTGGTGTTGGAAAATTTGTGTGATTGATTGAATAAGGAAACTGATTTGGAAAAATAATCTGTGTATTTTGAGTAAATGGTTGTCTGTTGTCTTAATTGAATATTCGGCATTCCAAATTGTGGTGTCTGTTTATAATTTATTTGAAGATTGCCATATAATCGAAATTTTCAAATTCATTAACGTACGCCATAGCATCTTCTAAAGTTGATGGTTTTTTGATATGCATATTATTTTTTATAAATATTTTTTACAAAAAATTGGACCGACGTTATAGTTTATGCACTGAAAAGTATAAAATAATATTACTTCTATTGGTGATGGTACTTTTGAAGTTGTGCAGTTGCAGTTAGATTGATAACTTTTGGCACCAACTTCACAAGTACCATCACCAATAGAACTAATATTATTTTATACTTTTCAGTGCATCAACTATAACGTCGGTCCAATTTTTTGTAAAAAATATTTATTTCACACTTTTGAGTGTAACATTAGTCCCGAAAATCGTTGAACGTTCACTATACCATATCAATGAAGATAGTACGTATCCTATTACCCACGTATATTCCTTGCTTGTAGTGGTTATTATTGAGATCTCAGAACATCGCGGCGGAAATACGCTTGAATATTTTAGTTGTTACCATTTTAACACCGATTTAACTCTAAAACCGTAATTCTAAGGAAAAAATGTTCATTATAAATGTTGCTACAAATAATTATATCTTTCATTTAGTATCGAAAAAATTTCAATTTTCGAAAGAAGTTGCCCTCTCCACATAGCAAAAATACATATTTAACATGCGTCTATCTCGAAAACCGTAACACTTCTGAAAAAATGTTCAATTCAAACGTTTCCGGATATTGTCCTATCTTTAATTATACCAACTCAGATTTTCGATTTTCGAGAAAATTCGCCCCAACCACCCCTTCGGTGGCGATTTTCGGAGGGAAGAAGATTTCGGATTTGCGTTTTTATGAATATGGGACCATTTCTCAATACCCTTCTTTCAAATGAATCCAAAATCATCAAAATCGGAGATCGTCTACTATATAAAAGGCGCGCACGAACCAAAAAAAAAAAAAATAAAGCAGACAGTCGAATTGTATACCTCCTCCGTTCGGGGTTCGTCGGTCAATAAATATTTTTTACAAAAAATTGGACCGACGTAATAGTTGATGCACTGAAAAGTATAAAATAATATTACTTCTATTGGTGATGGTACTTTTGAAGTTGTGCAGTTGCAGTTAAATTGATAGCTTTTGGCACCAACTTCACAAGTACCATCACCAATAGAAGTAATATTATTTTATACTTTTCAGTGCATCAACTATTACGTCGGTCCAATTTTTTGTAAAAAATATTTATTTCACACTTTTGAGTGTAACATTAGTCCCGAAAATCGTTGAACGTTCACTATACCATATCAATGAAAATAATACTTATCCTATTACCCACGTATATTCCTTGCTTGTAGTGGTTATTATTGAGATCTCAGAACATCGCGGCGGAAATACGCTTGAATATTTTAGTTGTTACCATTTAACACCGATTTAACTCGAAAACCGTAATTCTAAGGAAAAAATGTTCATTATAAATGTTGCTACAAATAATTATATCTTTCATGTAGTATCGAAAAATTTTCAATTTTCGAAAGAAATTGTCCTCTCCACATAGCAAAAATACATATTTAACATGCGTCTATCTCGAAAACCGTAACACTTTTGAAAAAATGTTCAATTTAAACGTTTCCGGATATTGTCCTATCTTTAATTATACCAACTCAGATTTTCGATTTTCGAGAAAATTCGCCCCCACCACCCCTTCGGGGGCGGTTTTCGGAGGGAAGGAGATTTCGGATTTGCGTTTTTATGAATATGGGACCATTTCTCAATCCCCTTCTTTCAAATGAATCCAAAATCATCAAAATCGGAGATCGTCTACTATATAAAAGGCGCGCACGAACCAAAAAAAAAAAAAAAAAAAAAAAAAAAAAAAAAAAAAAAAAAATAAAGCAGACAGTCGAATTGTATACCTCCTCCGTTCGGGGTTCGTCGGTCAAAAATACCTGTACATCCTGCAATAAATGTATCTAAAAATATTTTGTCGTAATGTTTAATATTCAAAAATTTCTTTGCTTGGGTCAAGTCAATGTCATTGCTAATTCGCTGAACAACTTTACTTCTTAAAAGTTGTAACCAACTACAGAAATAATAAGATGTTTACCTTTCTGTGGTCTTGTTCTTGTTAACTCTTGGATTAAACATTCTAAGTCTCTTCGGTCTGAGAAACATTGTATTAGATCAGCTTTGAGAGTATCCCAATTATTAAGCTCTACTCGATTCCCTACCATAGCTTCTGCTTTACCGGATAATTTATCTTGAATGCAATCTAAGATATGTTAATTATTAATTATTTTTGAAACCCTCAATGACCACGTTTTCGATCAACCTCCCTTAGATAATCATTTATTTTTGTTAATAATTGCGGCAAAATATGTAAATATCAGATTTCATTTTATTGCAATAAATATTATAGATATATCTGAAACTAGGAGGCAGTTTTAAAATAAGTTAGTTTTGTTTAAAAGTCATTATTGTGTATATTAAAGGATAGTGATGTGTTGTTTATGTCGTACAATCATGTGAGAGTTACGAGCCCTTAATCTGTTCACCCACCGCTGACCAAGCCAACTACATAGATAAGATGATTTGTCAGCATATTTATATTATATATACGATTGTATTAGAATCGAGTTCACTTTCCGTAGCTAATTTTTTTTTTTCGGGTAGGTGGAAAAACCTTCAAAAGGCACCAAGCGCACGTGGTAGCGCATTGGTAGTGTGGGATTGCCTGCTGTTATTAAGTAGACGACCGCACTAAAAAACCACCTACAAGGCCACGAACCCCAGGCGGAACCGCTTTCGCCCAAGATTTTCGATCACTTCACGGGTCTTCTAGACAGCCGTCTCTCTTCCTGCTCCTCAAAACCATCTTCACAAAAGAGGCGACAGCGTCCCACCTGGTCTCGCTTAGAAGCATGGCCCTTTCGATGTTCTCGGGATTGACAGCTTCAGCCCCATCGTTAAGTGCCCGGAGTTCTTCTGTGAACTTGTCGCACACAAAAAACGCATGACACGCATCGTCCACATCTGCTCCGCAGTAACGGCAGTGAGGATTTACCACTTTTCCCATCCGGTGCAAGTAGGCTCGGAAATATCCGTGGCCCGTTAGAAAATGGGTGAGGTAGAAGTTCACCTCCCCGTATTTCCGTTTCACCCACGGACCCAGTTCTTTTATTAGTCTTGCCGTCCACCGACCTGTAGACGCCCTCTCCCTTCTGCGCTGCCACTGTATCAGGGTTTCTGGGCGAACTACCTCGGAGGCAGCGAATCTTCCTATTTCGGCACTGAGCCGGTATATATGACAGCGTTCCTCTGCCAGCACGTCAATTCAATTGGGATGATACCAGCCACAATTGTTATGACATCCTCCGAAACTGTTCGGTAAGCGCATGCAATTCTACGTGCCCCTCTCCGCTGTACCGCTAGCATCTGCGTTCTATATTTCTTTATGCTCATGGCTCCCGCCCAGATCTTCGCTCCGTATAGAAGAATTGACTGGACGGTCGACATAAGCAGCTTCCGCCTATCCGGTCTAGGGCCCCCGACGTTACTCATAAGTCGGCCTACTGAAGCACTCACCTTCTCTGCCTTATCATAAGCCGTGCGGATGTGCTCCCAGTAACTCAGCTTGCAGTCTAATGTTACCCCTAGGTACTTTGCAGATCGCTTAGATAGCATAACTTCAGTGCCTTTTGTGAAGGGTACCACCGTCGGGATGCGTTTCCTTGTCAACATCACTATCTCGGTCTTGGGTATCTCGAGTCCTAGGCCATGATCATCCATCTAGCGTTACACGCATCGCATTACTTGATTCAGGCGAATCTGTGCCAAGTCGACGTTTCTGGCAGTTTTTACGGCGGCTACATCATCAGCGTACGCATTATCTGGCATGCTCAGACCATCGTATGAGATTCCGTAGCTAGTAGTTGTTGTAGAAAGATCATTTATTGTAATAATAAATCTTTTAAAAAAGTCTCCATTGAGTCCTAAGAATATATTTGGCGCTGTCTCGTGGATTTGTGAAGTCCGAAGACAAATTTCTTCATGCATTTCCCAAATCCTTTGCTTAAGGACTTTGGAAAGATAGCTTAATGATTTTTTTTCTCTATATTCCGTCTTAATAACGTAATTGGAGAATCAAAATTAATCAATGCAAACTGTAGTTTGCAGAGGTGAGAGCGGTATCTCTCACTTCTGCTTACAGAAGCATTATTTACAGAAAAATGTTGGATATTCAAGGTCACGTAATGGTTTTTCCCGATTAATTTAAAAATATGGTTTGAAATTAACGAGATATTGTATTTAATACAATCCTACAATGATAAGTAATCATTTGAAAATGTTTTCAACTCGTAAAAGGCTGTAATAATTATAATATCAATATATGTAAAACCAAATAGACGGATTTCACAATTTATTATTTTCAAGACTCTACGGTGTTGCCGGTGGTAAAAAATTTACCTGTTTTTAAATACTTAAGTAATATAGATATCGGATAAATACCTAAGTGAAACTAACAAATTAATTATGATCATACTTGTAAAATCATTTATTATTTAAAAAGCATGCAAACTACTTCGGTCTTATTCGAAAGGGGTACATTTTTAACGCATTAATATTATTTGTCAAACGTATACTCCAACCAAAGAATATACTACTCATTCATTGCTCCAACTAAATGGCAACAATCAGGTAGAGGTAGCAGTAGCAAAGAACAGAGACCTATATGTATCACATTTAATACATCTATTGACTAAGAGATGGCAGAGCGATCGTAAGCTGTGCCTTAATAATTATTATTAATATTTGCCATATACCTAGGTATATTTCTTCTAACATTACCTACTCTTGCATATTTTTTTTTGGTTTTTAATTTTGGTTCAAATCACACGATATAGCTTTTTTATAATTAGACGCGGACCGCTGTTGATAAATATCTAGGTACATTTTAGGTTATGAAGTACAAGGTGGGAGATTAGTAGTGCGTAGGTATTCGGACGATTACGGGGTTATTGTAAAGATTATGAGAGAATGTAACTAACCCAATCGTATTTTAAACATTCTACAACATAAAAATATTTTCAATTATACCGGGTGTTTCTAAATAGTTGGAACTCTACACAACTTTGTTTATTCTTATGGAATGTTTATATGTAATTTTAATTATCTCAGATCAAAATGGAAAAATAATGTCACTTTATTAATATGACTTTATGTTTATAGCTAATATTTTATGAGATATTAATTATTATTAATCCAAAGGATGAGAGAGTCAGTACGTAGGTACTTATTCGCGGTTTCACTTTTTTTTAGTATATCTATATTCATGTCCCCAACAATAATGGTAATGTTGGTACCATTATCGATGTTCCGCAAATATGCTTCAAAATCTGTAACATTGCATTTCATTTCTTGGCAAGCGCTGCAAAGAAAGATCGTTACGCTAGATACAAAAATGTTTAAAAATGAGTTTTTCTAAATGGAAAACCCTGTACCTATTTTATAAAATATCCTGAAAGGTGCCTAAATTCCCTTCGATTTGATTATCATGTTCCTATTCCTAAGTAGCCAGAATTCCGAAATAAGATCAATTTTCAAAAAAATCTAATTATATTTCTCATATTCATCTAGGTTGATATTAAATGTCATCATAGTACATGACATAATGAGAATTTGACAATTAGTGCATAATACCTTTGAGTATTTCTCAACGTAAGTGACTTGAAATGAATGAAATAACAATACAAACGAAGTTCTAATAAAATTGTTTATTCTTCATGGAAAATGTGTAGAAACTATCGCAACAACGTGCAGAAAATTAAATGAAACTTACCCTGATTTACATCCAATGAACAAGAGAAAGTTTGTACGATCACAAAATAATTTCATTAATTATCTGTTAAAATTTAGAAAACGTTCACAATAAGTTTTCAAAATGCCGACCAGTGGCTTTCAAACATTTCAATGTCCGTTTATTTGTAGATATAGTTGTAGGCCTCCTTATTTTACTGGCATCTGCTTCTTCAATGCAGTTGATTACTCGTTGGCGTAGATCTTGTTTACTGTGTACTGGTGTCATGTATACTTTTGTCTTCAAATGACCCCACAAGAAAAAATCATGTGACACGAGATCGGTTGATCTCGCAGGCCAATGCCACGGACCCAAACGTCTGAACCAGCGATCGTCGAACATTTCAAACAACTCCGTTGTTACTTCCCCAGTGCAATGAGCCGGAGCTCCATCCAGCTGAAACCAACTGCTATGATACTCTTCCAATGACAGATTGTCCAAGAAGTCGTTCACAACTGACCTTAGAATTTCCAGATATTTCTCAGAATTCAACGGTTCATCGTAAATAAGAAAACTTATTTGGTGATCCTTTTGCAAAATACGTTGAAACTAAACTTCTCCTGAAATCCCATTTCCTTGACAATATTTGGATTTTGATCAGCCCAAATGCTCGTTCCTTCTATTAAAAATTCCTTCTTTGAAAAATTTTGATTCGTCTGTCTAGATATTTTTTTTTGAATTCAGGATCTTCTTGGATGCGAAATAGGATTCTTTCGCAAAAGTGAACCCTACTTTGATGATATTCTGGTTTAAGAGCTTAAACTTTAGTAAACTTGTACGGGCGCATGTAATGATTATGGATGATCCTTCCAACAGACCCTCGATCCAAGCCTAAATCATATTCGGCACTTCTAGTGGAAGCTTGGGGATCAGCACGGAAATAGTCCAAAACATTTATTATGTTGTCTTCATCTGAGTTATAGGTTTCGGTAGATGTCGTTCCGCTTTTAATTTTGATCCATTATTAATGAAATTATTTTGTAATCGTACAAACTTCCTCTTGTTCATTGGATGTAAATCATGGTACGTTTCATTGAATTTTCTGCAGGTTCTTGCTATAATTCCCTCTCATTTTCCATGAAGAATAAAAAACAATCATTAGTACCTCAAGTCACTTACGTTAAGAAACACTCAAAGGTATTATTAATAATGCACTAATTGTCAAATTTTCATTATGTCATGTACTATGATGACATTTAATAGCAACCTAGATGAATATGAGAAATATAATTTGATTTTTTTAAACAATTGCTCTTATCTCGGAATTCTGGCTACTTAGGTATAGGAACATAATACATCAAATTGAAGGAAATTTAGGCATCTTTCAGGATATTTCATAATATACAGGGTGTTTCAACTGAAAAACGCATTTTTAAACCTTTTTGTATCTAGCAGTAAAATCACTCATTTTGAATGATCCTGTATAACGCAAGACAAATTTCTCTATTCAGAATCCATAAACATTATCTCGATGACCTACTAACAAAGTTACAGCTACCTAGGAATTGCAATAACGCAGAAATAAACATTTAATTCGAGCTATGTTTTTTATCCAAAATATGGAAAATAATTAATATCTCGGGAACCGTTAGAGATAGGTGTAGGTAAGTGGGGCGGAAATATCAAGAAAGTGAGGACAGATGCAAAAACGCAGTAATACTTATATAAGCGGCATCGCTGAAAATATATTAAATAGATTATTATTATTATATTTTATTATTATATAAAATAGATTAAGAGCAATTACTTAACCAAACTTTCAGAACGATCCTATGTCCCGTTCTCCGTAAACGTCTAAGGTACGACCATCCATATATATATATATACTAAACTCTATGATTGGGTAATCTGCCGAAGAATTTTATGGGGCTTAAAAAAAGAATACTCTTCTTGCTAACCAAGCTTTCGAAAAATATATGTTCATCTTCAGGGCTAAACAAATATACAATAAGGGAGTTTGATTATCATAAAGAAAAAGAAACAAATTAAAATACAAAATATTAAAAACTTACTTTTGCAAACGAGGTTACAAAATAAAAACGAGCAAAGACAAAGTTAGGATTTCCTTCGCCCATATGTTGGTGAAACAAAGAGGCAACTCAATAACAAAATTATCTCACACAGGAGGGATTGCAAGCTAAGTAAACTTAATTGTGCTTTGGCCCAACACACACATGATACAAATCACAACCCTAATTTCCAGGAAGCTTCTATTTTAGTGAATGAATCGAATCATACCAAAAGATTGATTCATGAGATGATCGAAATCAGTAAGGAACCCAAAGCCATGAATAAATGTTCCAATGTTCGTGACTTGAGCTCTATTTATTCCTATTTGATATCAAAATATTGTAGCAATCATCAGCAACAAACAATCATTCATAGAGTATTTATTGTAAGATGCCTATGTTCGGTGTTTATTCTAGTTATTTTTGGTCTTACTTTTTTAAGTGTGTGTGACAGAACAATCAACTGTCTTATTGTCTTGCATTTAGCCGGGATAAATTCGAAAAGTTCATTTATTATTGCCCCACTTTCAAATGAGAGAGAAAGATGTATTTTTCATGATGTTTTTAGAACAAACATTTCAGTAATTTTGTAAATATAACTATAAAATAGAGGAGGATCATTTAATTTTAAGAAATTTTAATTTTGTCAAATGTCTTAAGTGTTAATTGTTTTCCGTCCATATGGGCGTCTTTGCTCGTTTTTATTTTGTAACCTCGTTTGCAAAAGTAAGTTTTTAATATTTTGTATTTTAATTTGTTTCTTTTTCTTTATGATAATCAAACTCCACCCTTATTGTATATTTTTTTAGCCCTGAAGATGAAAATATATTTTTCGAAAGCTTGGTTAGCAAGAAGAGTATTCTTTTTTTAAGCCCCATAAAATTCTTCGGCAGATTACCCAATTATAGAGTTTAGTGTGTTCTAACAAATACTGCCGTACTTCCAAATATATATTATATATATGTACATATATATATATATATATTTATATATATATATATATATATATATATATTTGTATTTAAAATTAATATGATTATTGAAAATTAAAGTTAGTTCGTGACAGCCACAGTATATATACGCTGTAGTCCAACTCAACGGCAGCCGCCTTAGATGATAGTTTCGGAGCATCAGTTTAAGATACGGGCACAGTATAGATAAACACAGACCCGCCTTTGCCACCGTGTCTCCCTTACTTATAAACGGGAGACACGAAATCGAGGTGTCTTTTGACGAAATCGCGGTGGCCTTTGACAAACAGACGACCGCAAAAAATGATGCTCCGAAACTATCATCTAAGGCGGCCGCCGTTGATTTGCACTACTGGGTATATTTATACTGTGGGTATGGGAGACAGGGCGGCAAGGGCGGGCCACATCAAGGAATGGCTTGAGTTGGACTACTGTGTTTATCTACACTGTGGTGACAGCTAACCGACTTCCAAAAAAAATCCATATCCCCAAAAAACATTCCCAATGTAAGACTTTTGGAGGTGAGAGCTATATTCTGCAAAACTCGACAAAAAAATCTCAAATCTTTCGCATACGCTCAGTAAGAGCTCCACACCCATACAATTTCTTATGTTTCTTTGTAGACGCATTTTGCTTTAATGGTACATTTTCATCAAGTGGTTCTATCGCTTCTCACCGCCCCCAAAATTCCTTCCATGACGTTGAAACATAAGTTGTTCAATTTCTTTTTCAACTCGTAATAGGTTTCATAGATACTCCACGCCTTTCTAAGTCTCCTTTATACGGTGTTAGCAATTATTTTCATTAAGTTTAAATATACAGGATGTTTTATAATATATGCGCAGGACTTGAGGAAGTGATAGCTTGCCCAAAAAATGAAAAAAAAAAATATATTAACTTATCCTCTAGAATGCACCATTTTCGAGATACAGGGTGTTGAAATTGAAAGAAAAAAATAGTTTTTTGTGAATATCTTGGAATCATTTATCTTGCAGTAAACAGCTTTTGTAAGCATTTTCCACACTAATAGGCTAAGTTTTGGGTCAGAATTTTTTTGTGTTAAGTCATAATTGGTGAAGATTTGTAGGAGTAGTGTGTGTTTTTCTCCCCAATTCCTACGCCAATGGAAAAATTACAGTTTTGATATGCCCATTTGAACCGCCAATGTTTTCTACTCAAAAAAACACTATTGGTCTTGAGGTTTGAAGTCGACCGTTTTCGAGAAAAATAATTTTTATGTTTAGAGGTTACGACCAACAGTATCTTTTTGGTGTTGAAAACATTGGCGCTTCAAATGGGCGTTCCAAAACCATACTTTTTCCATTAGCGTAGAAATTGTGGAGAAAAACCCCCACTACTCCTTCAAAATCTTCACCAATCATGACTTAACAACAATGTTTTTCTGACTCAAAACTTGTACGATAAACGGTTCAGGAGATCGTCGCAAAAACGTTTTTTTTAATTTCAACGCCCTGTTTCTCGAAAATGGCGCATTTTAGAGGGTAAGTTAATGTAAACTTTTTTTCATATTTTTGGACGAGCTAGCACATCCTCAAGTCCTGCGAATATATTTGAAACACCCTGTATATTAAGAAATAGATCGTATTGCACTTTTGTATGTTTGGTGTGTGTAAAAATATTGTAGATCACTAACAAAGTTGATTTTTTTTCCCATATAGAACCCTTAGAACTTGACCATATAGTTAAATATACACATGCAGTTCGTAAAAACGAATAAAAGTTCAAATGCAATATTATTTCTGTTTTATTTTATCTTCTTTTCCAAGACGGAATATAGTGCATTCATTTCAAGTATGTATGTAAGGTAGTGACAATTTTATCACTTAAAGTGAGCAGGTGAGTGACTGGAAATGCTAGTCCATATTTAGTGGAACTATGAGTTATGAATATAATACGTCAAGTAGTAATTTCATGGACGGAATTTTGGGGGCGGTGAGAAGCGATAGAACCACTTGATGAAAATGTACCATTAAAGCAAAATGCGTCTACAAAGAAACATAAGAAATTGTATGGGTGTGGAGCTCTTACTGAGCGTATGCGAAAGATTTGAGATTTTTCTGTCGAGTTTTGCAGAATATAGCTCTCACCTCCAAAAGTCTTACATTGGGAATGTTTTTTGGGGATTAGACTTATGAAATAAATTTTGTTTTCTCTATATTCCGTTTGAATAACGCAATTGGAGAATAAAAATTGTAGATTTAAGAAATAAGTTTTGTTTTCCTTATTTCTCGTCTGTATAACGTGAATAAGAGATCAAAATAAATATATTTAAGAAGAATAAGGAATCAAATTATTATTTAAGAAGAATATGGTGACAACTAAAATATTCAAGCGTATTTCCGCAGCGATGTTCTGAGATCTCAATAATCACAACTACAAGCAAGGTATATACGTGGGTAATAGGATAAGAACTATCTTCAATGATATGGTATAGTGAACGTTCAACGATTTTAGGGACTAATGTTACACTCAAAAGTGTGAAATAAATATTTTTTACAAAAAATTGGATCGACGTTATTAGTTGATGCACTGAAAAGTATAAAATAATATTACTTCTATTGGTGATGGTACTTGTGAAGTTGGTGCCTAGAAATATCAAACTAACTGCAACTGCACAACTTCAAAAGTACCATCACCAATAGAAGTAATATTATTTTATACTTTTCAGTGCATCAACTAATAACGTCGGTCCATTTTTTTGTAAAAAATATTTATGTATGTTTGGTGTGTGTAAAAATATTTTAGATCACTAACAAAGTTGATTTTTTTCTCCCATATAGAACCCTTAGAACTTGACCATATAGTTAAATATACACATGCAGTTCGTAAAAACGAATAAAAGTTCAAATGCAATATTATTTCTGTTTTATTTTATCTTCTTTTCCAAGACGGAATATAGTGCATTCATTTCAAGTATGTATGTAAGGTAGTGACAATTTTATCACTTAAAGTGAGCAGGTGAGTGACTGGAAATGCTAGTCCATATTTAGTGGAACTATGGGTTATGAATATAATACGTCAAGTAGTAATTTCATGGCCGGAATTTTGGGGGCGGTGAGAAGCGATAGAACCACTTGATGAAAATGTACCATTAAAGCAAAATGCGTCTACAAAGAAACATAAGAAATTGTATGGGTGTGGAGCTCTTACTGAGCGTATGCGAAAGATTTGAGATTTTTCTGTCGAGTTTTGCAGAATATAGCTCTCACCTCCAAAAGTCTTACATTGGGAATGTTTTTTGGGGATTAGACTTATGAAATAAATTTTGTTTTCTCTATATTCCGTTTGAATAACGCAATTGGAGAATAAAAATTGTAGATTTAAGAAATAAGTTTTGTTTTCCTTATTTCTCGTCTGTATAACGTGAATAAGAGATCAAAATAAATATATTTAAGAAGAATAAGGAATCAAATTATTATTTAAGAAGAATAAGAGATCAAAATAATATTTAAGAAGAAATAATAACTAAAATAATAGATTAGAATTAATTTGGTTTCCTCATTTCTCGTATGAATAACGTGATTAAGAAACAAAATAAATAGATTTAAGGATAAATAAAAAGATTTAAGAATAAATAAAAAGATTAGATTTAGTATATGTCTGAATTGGACAAAATAACAGAAATATTAAATAATTTTTAAATAACTGAAAATTTTAAAGTTATAAAATTTAGTAACAGTTCAGAATTAGATATAGGAAAAGATATCAAAATGACATCAGCACCACAAGATACTTTAGTAACATCATACAGTATCTTTAATGACGCAGAATTAAATAAACATATCTTAGATTGCATTCAAGATAAATTAACCGGTAAAGCAGAAGCTATGGTAGGGAATCGAGTAGAGCTTAATAATTGGGATACTCTCAAAGCTGATCTTATACAATGTTTCTCAGACCGAAGAGACTTAGAATGTTTAATCCAAGAGTTAACAAGAACAAGACCACAGAAAGGTAAACATCTTATTAATTTCGGTAGTAGGTTACAACTTTTAAGAAATAAAATCGTGCTGCGAATTAGCAATGACATTGACTTGACCCAAGCAGAGAAATTGTTGAATATTAAACATTACGACAAAATATTTTTAGATACATTTATTGCAGGATGTACAGGTATTTTAAAAAATAATATGCATATCAAAAAACCATCAACTTTAGAAGATGCTATGGCGTACGTTAATGAATTTGAAAGTTTTGAAAGATTATATGGCAATCTTCAAATAAATTATAGACAGACACCACAATTTGGAATGCCGAATATTCAATTAAGACAACCATTTCCTCAAAAAAAAAATTTTTCCAAATCAGTTTCCTTATTCAATTAATCATACAAATTTTCCAACATCAAATAATTTTGCCCCTAATGCAAGAATTACACAAAGTAATCAAATATGGCATAACCAACCATTAAATATTCAAACAATACCTCAACCAGAGAAACGATATTTTACTAATCGAGAAGTATTTGGACCTCCTCAAAATGTATTTGCCCCTAAGCCAATTCCTCCGGGGCAACGTTCAAAAACAGAACCAATGTCCACTACCTCCAGGACACCTATTATGAATAATCAACGTCAATTTAATAATAATCCCAAATATACTATCGAAGAATTACATTCCAATGAATATGATGACTATGATACTGATACATACGTAGCTTCAGGCTATAACCAATATTTAGAACCTTCTGATGATGAATATTATCTTCAAATGAACACAGATTTTGATTATATAAACCACCCAACTACATACTCAGACAATGTAGACTCTGAAAATAGTACGGATTTTCCAGAAAATTTTCACCAGGATCCACCTCAAAAGCGACAAACTTAATAGAGAATAATTCTTTATCTCGTAATGTTCTTCCATATTTAGAAATTAAGAACCCGAAAATGAAATTACTTATTGATACAGGAAGTTCCAAATCTATTATTAGACCTTCCATCATTGAAGAATTTCATCCAGAAACAATATACCAATCACCTTCAGACCTTAAAACAACTATAGGAAGTACGAAAATTCGATATAACGCATTAGTACCAGCCTTTCCAGAATTTAATTGTGATTATGAAATAAATTTTATTTTATTTGATTTTCATGATTACTACGTACTACGACGGAGTTATCGGATTCATTGATTTAAAGAACATGAATCTTAATATTGATTTAACAAATCAGAGATTATGCAATGAATATATAGAAATTCCTTTTAAATTTAGAAACCCTTTTTCTTTTTCATTAGATGCTCATGAGAAAGCTATCAAAACACTCCCTGTTAATATATATGAAGGAGAAATTATAATAAACAAAGGTACTTTACGAGGATTAAAAATTCCTAATATTCTTAGTACAGCACAAAATGGATATGCTTTAGTTGAGTTAGAAAATCCAACAGATAACTATATATCCGTTGTCCTTGACAAACCTTTACCAGTACAATTATTCGACTCTAATTCCTATGAGATCTTTAATTGTGAACAAGTATCTCATTGTTATAAGAATAACCGAGAATCACAGTTAGATAAGACGCCTATTGTAAATTTAATCTGCACGAGTCATATGAATACCGAGGAACGAACAGCTATATAAAAATTATGCCAACAATACAGCGACATATTTTTCAAATCTTTTACGACTCGAATAAAGCATACAATAAAAACAACTGACGAAATGCCAATTCAAACAAAATCTTATCGTTACCCACATGTGAATAAACAATAAGTACAAAGACAAATTAAGGACATGTTAGATAATGGAATAATTAGACACTCTACCAGCCTATTCTCATCACCTATATGGATAGTTCCCAAGAAAATGGATTCATCAAATATACAAAAATGGCGACTTGTAGATTACAGACAACTTAACAATAAAACGATAGATGACAGATACCCTATTCCAAATATTAATGATATACTAGACAAACTAGGTAGATCACAATACTTTTCGGTTTAGACCTTGCTAGCGGTTTTCACCAAATTGAAATGATTGAAGATTCTATTGCAAAGACAGCGTTTAGAGTACAACACGTTCATTATGAGTACTTACGAATGCCGTTTGGACTGAAAAATGCCTCCGCAACTTTCCAACGCGTCATGGATGAAGTTTTAAAAGATCTTCAAAATAAAATTTGCATGGTATATATGGATGATATAATTATTTTTAGCACAGGACTGCAAGAACACATTCAAAATTTAAAACTCGTCTTCGATAAATTACGTGAAGCAAGATTTAAAGTACAGTTAGATAAATGCGAATTCCTAAAGATAGAAGTAGAATTTATAGGACATGTTATCACATCTAATGGCATCAAGCTAAATCCAAAAAAGATAGAAGCAATAAGAAAATTTCCCATTCCAAAAACACGGAAACAAATTAAATCATTCCTAGGAGTCTTAGGTTATTAAAGAAAATTTATTAAAAATTCCTCACGAATCACTAAACCTATAACAAATTGTCTTAAGAAAGATAATAGGATAATACACACGTAACTTATTGAATGTTTTGAAACATGTAAGACTATGTTAATTTCAGAACCAGTACTTGCTTACCCAGACTTTGATAAACCCTTCGAACTTACCACTGATGCTTCAAATTACGCAAATGGTGCAGTTCTTTCTCAAAATCAACATCCAATAATATATTATGCTTCCCGAACTTTAAATCCTTCAGAAACAAATTATTCTACAATAGAAAAAGAACTACTTGCAATTGTATGGAGTTGAAAATATTTTCGACCGTATCGATGAAATAGTTCGACAAGAAGTATATAGAATAGGTTTTTTTCCGGATATAGATAATACAACTTTAAGAGAAATTTTAGGTGAAACTCCTACTAACTTTGACAACCCTAATACTACTCAACAGACTTCAGAGAAACCAAAAATAAATATAATAAGTCAATATATTATACCACCTAACGATGGATTAATCAAACATGATAGTAGTACCTACAGAAACTGCTAATACTTCACATGAAGAACCCATTTTAGAAATTCCTATTTCTGAAAGATCATTCAATACATATAAAAATCAAATATATCTGTGACTATAGGTGATATTGCAGAAACACAAACTCGCAGAAAAAAGTTTTTGATAACACACGACTATATGTAACTATACCTAAAATTAACATTGAGTTTCACATAGCTGAGTTTATAAAAAATTACTTAAATCCTAAGCAAACATATGCACTATATTCCTATAACCCTTTATTATCACAAATTTTCCCAACAGTTGTGCATCGAACATTTAGGAACTCTTCATACAAACTTATTCAGTGTACTAAAATACTCACTGATGTAGAAACAAAATACGAACAAAATGAAAAGTTAAATTATTATCAAATTCGAAAAACATGTTATAGAGGCATAAATGAAATGAAGATATCCCTTAGTAACTAGTACTATTGGCCGACAATGAATTCTGATGCGAAACGTGTTTAAAAAGTAAATATGACAGAGCCCGATCAGTCATTAAGTTTAACTTAACACCTACAACTTCCAAACCCTTTGAACACATACATATGGATACCTTTAAAATTTCAAAGGATACATTTTTAACAATAATTGATACATTTTCGCGATATGGGCAAGCGTATCCTATGAAAGTCTTCACCGGTGTTGCCGTAGTTCACAACTTAATGGATTTCATTTCTCATCATGGAATTCCCGAAAAAATAACAACAGATCGTGGAACAGAATTAAAAAAATTCGATCTTGAAAACTTTTGTAAATTACATCGAATTGAATTACATTATACCACTGCAAAGAATAGTAATTCGAAGTCACCAGTTGAACGTTTTCATTCCACAATAATAGAACATTTCCGATGTCTAAGAGAAGAAAATAAGACATTCACTACATAACAATTAATGAAACGAGCTATATTAGGTTACTATAATAGTATACATAGTGTTACGAAATTTACACCATTTGAAGTGATTAAAGGACATATTAATAACATTAATCCATATGACCTAAATGATCACCTTGTGATATCAGAGTATGTACAAAATCATAAAGAGACAGCAAATAAATTATATGAAAACATTAAACAAATAAATTCCCAAACAAAAGATAAAATAATATCAAAACGAAATGAACATAGAAATGATCCACCAACTTTCGATAATCAAAAAACAGCCTTTGTTAAAACCAACGTAAGAGATAAAAAATTACCTAAATTTGAGAAATTGCAAATTCTCGAAGAATCTAACTTAAAACTTACAACACCCAAAGGAACATACCATAAAAAACTTGCTAGAAAACCCTCAGCCAATTTTAAACCTTTGTAACAGGAAGATAATGAAGACCCTCTATCACTTGCTATTGATCATGACAACAGTACATAATCCCATTCTCCCTATCCAGTTAGGAAATGTAAAACTAATATATACAAAACATACATTATATCAATCTCTACCCTGTAATTGAACAAATAAGTAATTTACGAGATACATTTAATATGATTAAAAATAGCCTTGAAACTGTAAATTCAACACACGGTTTAGCTGACGGCATATTACTTCGAACACAATAAATATCATATCAAATCAGCTGAGAGAAAATACGATTAATCTCTATCCCCATATACGTACTAAAAGAGGTTTACTTAATACTGTTGGTAAAATTAATAAATGGTTATTGGGTACTTTAGACGCCGATGTTGGCATAAAATATGAACAGGCTATTCACACGTTACAACAAAATCAAAATACGATTATCCATGAGAGTAATTTACAGATATCTTTGTCAAAAAAGTTAATTCACAGTTATAACGATACTGTTACAAAATTTGTACAAAATCAGAATAAACTATCCCAACAAATTGAACTATAGCAAATGTTTGTTCAAGGAACCATGACTAATATCGATAAATATCTAAATTTTCAAGCAATAGTATTTTCCAAATTACATGCTTTACATAATTCTATAATATCCAGCTCTGAACTTTACGATATTTTGAACTATCTAGAGAACATTTACTCTCAGAATCAAATTCCACACTTCAAAAATATTCTTGTTTACTATCAGTTTTTGGGAACTCAAGTTCATTTTTTAAATAATAAGCTTATCTTTGCAATAAATGTCCCTATCCGGAACACACGTACCTTAAACCTATATAACTTATATCCTGTTATCCAAAGCTATGAAATCTTTATTCTCAAATACCCTTATTTGGCACGAACCGAGTCAAGAATCCAATTTATAAATAATGAATGTCCCAAACTCGAGGATATGTACCTACTTCTGCCAAGAAATACACTTGCCTCCAGATAATTGTACGCTTAAAATCCTTGAAGGAAATTCAATTCCCGAATGTCCAACACTCCAAGTAAAACTCACTGAAACCATAATGGAACATCTCACTACTAAAGACTTACTTGTCACTCCAGTTGAAACAGAACAAATATTTTCAAAATGTAAGTCCGATACATATTTTGAAATACATGAACCTACTTTGATCAAGATTCCTCAAAGTTGTGAAATAGGTACATATAAATCAGAAGATTTTCTTAATCTCCTATACCTCCAGTGAAGGAAAACCCTTAATCCTTCCAAAACTTTTACATTCTCCATTCAAGAATCAACATGTCTATAAGAAAATTAGTATCTCCACTCTGAATTTAGAAGAAATACGACGAATTAGCGAAATAGCTAATCAACTCAAACCGATTATTGACAATGAACCTACCTATGTCCTTCCATCAACAATTGGAACATTTCGTATACTATTGATATTTATCTTTGTGGCCGTATGTTACCTGAAGAGGAAAAAGTTGAAACACATACTTTGCCAGAACCACCAAAAAGAAGAAGAAGACTATCCCGAACAGCCACTCCAAAATAAGTCCCTTATTTTCTCGTCTTAGGGAGGGAGGAGTTACGAGCCCTTAACCTGCTGACCCACCGCTGACCAAGGCACCTACATAGATAAGATGATTCGTCAGCATATTTATATTACATATACGATTGTATTAGAATAGAATTCACTTTCCGTAGCTACCTAATAGTTGTTGTAGAAAGATCATTTATTGTAATAATAAAACTTTTTAAAAAGTCTCCATTGAGTCCTAAAAATATAATTTGTGTTTATTTTTTTTGCGGATTTAGGTAGTAATTAATTTTATAAGCATCGTATATAAAATGTATATTTTTAGATTGTAGGTACTCTAAACGATGATACAATAAACGCTGTGACTTTTTTTGTGATTTTTCTTCCTTAAAGCAAGCAAAAAAATCAGATCAGCCAAACTGATGATTTTTTTGCAAATTTCCTTTGTTATTGTGCGCACCGGTGTTCATACTTGACGGTTTGCCTACATTCTACATTCCGCGCGGCTTCACTTTATAACTTAAGTACTCCCTTCTTTTCTTCTATCCTCCTTGTACTTATCTTTATCACCCATTTATTTAGAAACAAATAAACATAATCGTTCAAAAACATTCACAAACATATGATATAAACAAAAATTCGAATGCATATTTTTTTAATTATCAAATACAAGTACAATACCGATAAATGGTTTTAATAATAAAGCTATCTTGTATACAATACCTATTTATTATAAATTAAAAAAGAACGATTGAGAACATTTTCAGCAATATAATAGGTACCTACATAGAGGAATGTTAATTGCGCAAATAAGCTATGTTTATAGTATTCAGACTTCTAATAATTATATGTGATAAGATTCCTTCAGTTTATAATTCATCATGAATTCCCTCGGCAACAGTTGGCTGAAAAATATTTCCATAAAACAAAACAATCTGCTGTTTTGCGAATAAGACTACAATAAAGGCATGGTCGGCGTTGAACTTTTCTGAAATTGTGCAGCGGGTAACTTCGATCATTTCTCCTAAAATTAACGAGATTATCATGGATTTTTGCTAATATATTTGTTTTATATAGACAAAGTCTTCTTCAGTATATGCTATACATAATAGCAAAATAAATTATTACTTCACCACATATACATGAATGAAGTTTTTGAGAGACATAGCTTGGTAGCGTTATTAATAAATAGATCATATTAAATAGCTAGTTGTATGTAGGAAGATATAGTGTGAGAATATCTAATTTGAATTTGATAGGGAGTTTGCAAAGACTAATCCTGCCGTGATATGCCTTTAAAATTAGAATCATACGGAATCGAGAGTAACCTATTTACTCTATGACCCAGTATTCTTAAGACCGATACCATGACAATAATATATATTGTAACGAACTTGGCTTCGGTGATCGATGCCATAATGGTGGGCGTGTGCGATTCGTCGGAAGGCGGAGCACCTTAGCGAGTGCGGACGTTGGTGGGACCCGGGTGGTGTGTTGCATACCGCTATTGGTATTGGTCAGCCATGCATGCCTGGGTCAAGACATATTCCCGAAGCTTCTAGTAACTTCGCGCAAGTTCGGGAGAGCTCGCTTGGCATCGGAAGATGGGTGTATAAAATACAAGAGCCATTCTGCTTGCCTATCTATATATTGGAGAGTCACTCAGTCAGGGGCAATCGCCCGGTGCAGACGTGTAAGTCTGGGGCATTGAATATAAAATGTAAATAGTTGAATATAAACTGTACATAGTTGTAAATAGTGCAGTGTAAATATAAATAGTGTTAAGTTAGATAAATAGTGAATATAAATTGTATATAGTTATGGATATTTAGTCTGTAATATAAATACTTAGTGTAGAAATAAATAAACTGTTCTAAATAAATAAATCCCAGTCATTTTTTATATACCCGTTACAATATGGATGTGGAGTGAATTAGAGGAGACGAAAAATGATATTCTGACAGCGAAAGCTATATCGATGAAGGAAACTCGTAACTGACTTGAATTTTCTCTTGAATTACAACTAAAATTTTACACAGTTGTTCTTAACCTATCAGATTTCATAAGCTACAGTTCCTACTTTTATAGGGTATTCGATAATTTTTTCTATCGAAATTTCTTATCCATCTCTTCCGAATGATACGTAAAATTCTTTCAAATAAAAATATTAGTATCTTCATTTCGGTGTAAAAAGTTTATTGTGGAACATTTTTTCCATTTATTTTTTTAATTTGCAGAATTGTGAATGGTTTGTTCAGAAAGTTCAGAAAAATTAGGCAGAAAGAGGAAGACATGCGTGAGTGGAACTAAGCTATAGCAAAAGGGGAAAGATGCAAAGCTAAAGCACACGAAAAACACACCAAAGTGAACAAAGGTACTCACCAGTGGCAGCTGCAGCTTCAGCTCCTTCTTCATTTACTTCAATGAATGCTTTTTGGACAACATTGCTTACGAGCAACCGTTCAGAACTTTCTAGCATGCCAGAAAAGTCAGCTGAATCGGTGAACATACCACCAAGGCCGATCTATAAAGGATAAGTAATTTTAACGATTTATCAAATCTTGAGAAATTTCCGATGTGCGAAAAAGTGATTATTAAAATTAAATTATCTATTAAACAAAATAATAAATGTTTTAGTTTTTAAATCGATGATATTTTAATTAAACATTTCTCTTACTTCTGTCAGGGTATCCTTGAGGTCGATTGTTTCCTCGATTTTGAATTTGGGCAAAGAAACAACTACTTTAGGCATATACATGTTCTCAGTGATCTTGGTCAAGTCAGTTTCGGCGAGTTTTTTCTTTAATGCAGCAATACCGTTACGTTCGTTTGGCAAAATAATCACCATGCTGAAGTCACTATTTGTGTAAGGCATCTCAAGTACTTTGGCATTCAAACTTTCATCATCCTTATAGAGGAAGTTCTTGATGATGTGCATCATTTGTACATCGATGGTGTCCTTATCGTTCACGTAGAATTTCTCTCTTGTGGTTAACTTGGAATAAAATTTGTTCTGCCATTGTCCTTTGAAATAGATAGCATTGACGAGCACCAAACGCGTGTTGACATCCAAGCTGTCCTTAGTGATGACATTTTTGATCTTGTCATGAGTTTTATTCTCAACCCATCTGTTGATGGTTGTGGCAGCTGCACCACTATCAGCAAAGTTTATATTTTCAACTTCGGAGAGGAATTTATCAGCAACTACTGCCTTGAAGTTGTTATTCAAATTGCAAGACTGCATCACGAAAATCTTATTTGCGATGTGAAATGATACATTTGCAGCAGAGTTGAGGCGTTGCATCACATTCTGATAGCCGTCAGCGGCTGTTTGTAAGCTAGGTACTCCCAAAACTTGAGTGAAATCATTTGCGGTTGTACCTTTTGAGCCTTGTGCAGCCATTGACAGTACAGCATGAATACTAATTGGTGAGAAAAAGACATTTCCAGGATTTCTAGTTAAAATGTTATATAAATTTTTTGTCAATTCACCATTGCCTTTTAGTACCGCCTGAAGTTGGGTGTTTTCTTCAGCCATTATACCGACAATGGATGCCACGAAAACGATAAAGTGTAAACCTGAAAAAAGAGAAACAGAAAAAATATGTTTTGAGGAACAATAATATTTTGAAAAAAGTGAGAAACCAAAAATATTGATAGATTGGTAATAATATATACAAACCCTGAATTCGAAATGAGATCATTATTACTCATAGGATATACGCGAAACACAAATGCAGTGTCACTGAAAATTACATTGATAAGAGAGATGTTGCGCTTATACTGATATCTATAGATAAAATATTATTTATAACATGTCAAGAAGGTTCTTAATGTTAATTGTGATTACAGTGTGAATTCTGTAGAAAAATATAAAGAATACGGTAGAACAACTTTGATAGAATTCGTAGATAAGTTTACAATTAATTATTCTATCTATAAGATTTTGAAATGAATACAAATCGGATTTCATGTCTCATCCCAAAAAGTAATAAATTTCAATTTAGGTAGTTACCAGTTAATCCAGAACACACACTGTTACCCAAGAGATGTTTAGAAAGCAAGTGGCGCATTGACCGGTCTTTTATTTTATTTTTCGTGGCAGTATCCAGAAAAAATCCTATTTTTAATCGATTCTAAATATTTCATGTGCATCAAGTTAGCGAAACAACTTTGGAAAATGAGAACGCCATTAGGTCAGGAATTTGCCGCTTTTTTGCCGTTAATTAGTTGTGGAAAAATTAATTTTGACGTTCTTTTCCTTCTAATGAAAAAGGGTTGTCTCGTTAAGTTGACGTCAAGTTAGCGAAACAACTTTGGAAAATAGGAACGCCATTAGGTCAGGAATTTGCCACTTTTTTGCCGTTAATTAGTTGTGGAAAAATTAATTTTGACGTTCTTTTCCTTCTAATGAAAAAGGGTTGTCTCGTTAAGTTGACGTCAAGTTAGCGAAACAACTTTGGAAAATAGGAACGCCATTAGGTCAGGAATTTGCCGCTTTTTTGCCTTTAATTAGTTGTGGAAAAATAAATTTTGCCGCTCTTTTCCTTGTACTAGAAAATGGGTGTCTCTCTAAGTTGACGTCGGCTAAGTTAACAGCAGAAATATAAAAAAACCAATAGGTGGAGAATTTGCCGCTTTTTACCGTTAATTAGTTGTGGAAAAATTAATTTTGACAAGGGTAAAGTCTCTTCCAACCATAACAGTCACTGATAAGTAACTGAAAACACCTTTTGGAGAAGTTATTAAAAACCACGTTGTGTTATTCGACCTAAACTGTAAAACTGTGGAAAAATGGAAAGGAATGGAGATCATATGATAGTTACATTTATAATTTTATGCAAATATCTAATACTGACCATTGTTTTTAGGGAATTTTGTTGTCATAGGGGTTGACATAGAACAGGAAATCGACATCGACTCCATTCCCATTCCACAAATATTACAATGTCCGGTATCCGCAAGAGAATTTGCAGTTTTGGGGTTCGTTAATTATATAGGCGAAATAGCAATGAACCTAAGATTATAATCTGTTGGTCATTATACTGCGGTTGTGAAAAGAAATACTAATTGGGTTATCTATGACGATTGCAAATTAAAGTTTGCTCTAATGAGAGAAGGGAGAAAAGTGTGACCAGAATTAATAGTTTATTTTAGAAAATAATAAATGAGGAATAATGTTCTTTGTATTTATAAATCTGTTTTATTTGTATCCGCAGAACATTCCCTCATTCTTTATAAACTATCACCTTTAGATATTATTAATAATTTCATGTTCTACTGTTTACTTTTCATTAATATGTGAACATTCCATATACTTAAGGAAAATACAAAATTTCAAGAAAATAAAAAGTTTTTACTTACCTGAACTCACCCCATAGGTAATCAGTTATAAACTAGTATAAAAAAATATATAAGTATAAAAAATATATATAAGTATAAAATATATTTAAGATGAAAATATATAAGTATAAAATATATATAAATATATATATATAGTTGAAAATATATATAATTATGAAATATATTAATTGAAAATACTTATAGTTCAGAGTCCCACCCGCAAGTAAAACCAGTCCGAACGCCGACTCAGATCCATCCTCCAAGAGAAAACAGCATGAGAGTCTCTGCTATATATGTCTTTGAGATTTTCTAGTCTGCAACCCTCCACTTATATTCCAGACGTAGTAACAGACTCTCACAAAACAGTCCAGTGACATATTCAGCCATGGAGTTAAGTCATATTTCTTTCGATATAACAGGTATGGAGCCCTCCATCTAGGGGGCCCAACTATATTTACAAAGTAAACACTGGTTTTAGTTGGAAATACACGTTCAACTTCAAAACATGTTGAACATATATTTCGTAAGCCCTCTCGCCACGGCAAGGCACCAGTGCGTCGAGAGAGAAATAGGGTTGATTAAACATCAACCCCGTTAAGCAAACCACCGCTTAACAACATTCGTCCATTCATTCTATCATTCATACAATCCTATTTTGCTCCATGTAACCCTGAATCTAAAACTAAAATGAAAGAAACATACGCATTTCCGTCTCAGCTTATGGCTCAGCCTCACATACGCACGGGGGCAGATGTAAATGTACCACCAATCATAGATTGTTAATAAATGATATAGGTAGAAATGCCACCAACCAGATGGGTACAATGAAAAGGTCGCATATAAATTTGGAACTGGTTTGGAAAATTATCTCAATGTAATTAATTAGTAGATACAACAAATAATAACGTGTACAAAATAAAATAAAAATAATGAAAATTAACTTCATAATATAATTTAGGATAAGTTACATAGCCTGCTGGCACATTAACAGATATATATATTTGAAACGATAATTCATGAACAGGTACAAATCCTCGTTTAGTGGCACATTTACCTCCGTCAGAGCCCGATACAATGCTACGATTCGACAAAAAAATATCAGTGCAATTCGCTTCAGTTCGCATTAAACATAAAATGATCTACCATCACGCAGGCAAGCAATAACGCTATCGTAAAAAAATAGAACGGATTCATATAGGCCAATATTATCCACGTATAAATTACACCACCAGTTATCAAATAAAGAAATATCATCAAAATCAGTTGAGGCAGTCAGAAGTTCTAAGGTACCAAACCAAAAAAGCAGTCGAAGAGAGAATCTCCTCCTTTCTACTAAAAATAACGAATGAATACAAAAGAAATTGAGAAACGTCATGTATTTAAATAAAATATGAAGAAAATTTTATTTAAAATATCCTTCTCAAAGTGAAACCATCTTGAAACCAAGTTCAACAGAAAATACCCAGTTTCTCAAATACCGACCTATAGACAACATTTCTCGTGAACTAAATATCCTTCCTACCCTGAACTAAATATCCCTGGTCTCTCGTAGAAACAATCTGTACTCGCACAGACTCCCAATTTCTAGCGCGGGAAAATGCAACGTATAGCTGCCCATGGGAAAAGACTTGCGCTTTGTTTATGGTCAAAACGAAACAAAGACGGAGCGGAAACTGACGTCTCTTCAAAACGAATGGGAAACGACGATCACCTTCACTTGTTAAATCCATACGTGGAATTAAAACTTTCTGACCTCGGAATTCACCTGTAGATATTTCAGCGCTTATGACGAATTGACCTGTCTGAATAACTATAAGTCGCGTACCGTTAATAAGACCATCTGCAATGTTCAGATTTCGCAACAAAATAACGGGACAGCCGACTTTCAATTGTAGCCTGTGGGGCGGCATTCCGCTAGGATTGTTCGCATTCAAAAATTCAGTTGGATAATTATGAATTGCATCGTTATCAGCAGACTGATATTCGTCTAGACTGAAACTCTCGAAAATAGCACCTGAAATTTTAGCCAACATTCGCGCATTAATGCCCGCACAAGCTTTATTCGTCTGCGTCAAAATAACAAAAATGCTCTCCTATCATTATCATAATAAATTACTTTCTGGATCCTTCTATAACATAGGAGAAAATGAAAATGTAATTTGTATTCAAAAACACAGTTACAAAATTATCCGTCAATTGGATTTTGATATTTTTACTATTAACATAGTTGACTCGACGTCAAAGCGAGACACCCATTTTCTGGTACAAAAGAAAGAGCGGCCAAATTAATTTTTCCACAACTAATTAACGGCAAATTCCTGACCTAATGGCATCACTATTTTCCAAAGTTGTTTCGCTAACTTGACGTCAACTTAACGAGACATCCATTTTTCAGTAGAAGGAAAAGAGCGTCAAAATTATTTTTTCCACAACTAATTAATGGCAAAAAGCGGCAAATTCCTGACATAAGGGCATTCCTAGTTTCCAAAGTTAATTCGCTAACTTGATGTCAACTTAGCGAGACACCCATTTTGTAGTAGAAAAATATTATAACACTTCTTCAATATAGCTATTTGTAATTATTAGCTCACAAGTAGATAAATTCATGTATAGTTCTTCAAAATCGCAGTTTTTCCACTCTTAATTTATTGACAAGAACAGTCATTTTTACAGCAATATTGTGGAAATTATCATTAGATGAAATATGAAATTTAATAAGGTTTGTTCCCAATATATACTTAAACTTCTATACCACTAGCATTGTGGAAAAAAATCGCAAAAATGAAGTCAAAGACCTGGGGATCGCTGGCGATATGCGCATGCGTTATGAACTTTTTTGGCTAAGAGGAGCGACATGTCATTATATTACCACAAATACCATTGGCACAGCTTATTTGGTAAGCTCTGCCATTGGTAATCTATGATGTTACCATGGATACCATATGATGTGACTCCAAGCCACTTCCCCTTTCCCGCATGCGTACTAAACTCGCAATCCCCATACTGAGCCTCACATAAAAATTCAAGGATCAAATTATAGGTTATAGATTATAACAACACAACAAGCGTTGTGTTGACCAAATGTCAAATTCATAATATTGATTGGTACGTTTAAAAGTTCGGCTATGTTCGATTGGTTTCGTTAAACAGAACACTCATTTTGTTTTGTATCTCGAAATAGAAAGTTGATGTGATGTTATTAAGTTTATGTTAAAATTCTAGTGATGATGATTTCGAAATACAAAATAAATTAAGTGTCTGTTGAACGAAACCAATCGAACATAGCCGAACTTTTAAACGTACCAATCACATAGTAGAAATTTGACATTTGGTCAACACAAAGCTTATTGTGGTTTTATTTCAAAATCACCATGAAATCGAGAGAATTTTTGACGAGATTCGGAAAAATTAATTATAGGTTAGGTTTAATAAGAAAACTGATGGAAAATGAGGTGGCATTTGGGAACAAATCTTATTAAATTTCAATTCTCATATAATGATAATTTCCACAATATTGCTGTAAAAATGACTGTTATTGTCAATAAATTAAGAGTGGAAAAACTGCGATTTTGAAGAACTATACCTGAATTTATATACTTGTGAGCTAATAATTACAAATACCTATATTGAAGAAGTGTTATAATATTGCTATAGGAATATTATAACTATTGTCAATAAATTAAAAGTGGAAAAACTGCGATTTTGAAGAACTATAACTGAATTAATCTACTTGTGAGCCAATATAGTTACAAATACCTAGGTATATTGAAGAAGTGTTATAATATTGCTATAGGAAAAGGAGTTACCAGTAATTCAGAATAAGAATGAAAAATCGACAAGTACCTACCTACTTACCTTATCAAAAATCTGATCAAAATCAACCTGAAGAAAAAAAGACCACGGCATCTGTTCAAGTCTTATAATTAATTTACAAAGGGCAATCATACCTATGACAGTTTTAAATGAAAAACATGAAATGTTTGAGGTTTACATTTAAAATGAAATACTACCAATTTTGAATTTATGTTGTTGTTAATACATTTCTCACACATACACACACAAGTTTCACATCTCATCAACTGAATGTAAGAAATAAAAGAAACCTTTTACTTTGTGCCTTTATCTTTTCAAATCAAATAACATCTTACTGCTTACTATAACCTTACTTTACATTCTTATTCCACACTAACTATGGGGTGAGTGGCTTAGGGGTTCACTGATTCATGCTTGATGAGGTGATCTGAAAAATAAAAAAAATAGGTATTGAACAGCATAGACAGACATATAAGAATACTTACGAGTATTGAGTGAAAACAACAGGTACCCCATAATAAGAATTGTATCCACTTACATAATTTATTCCTTGCAAGTGATTGTTCCAACTTGAGATTCTGATTAGCAATTCTACAATTATCCATCCATCAATACTCTATCACGTAGCCAAACTCAGCACGTATATATGCAAGAGATCCTAACATAGAACGTAATTACTAATTAGAACAACAAGAAGTTAATGGGGTATGTTAACTTACCCAAATTTAAAAATTTAGGCCTAGATTCCCATAAGAATAGAATCTTATTTCTTCCTTCGGGTGAAGACACATGAATTTTCAAAGGATACGCCCGATGATTTTAACACCAATACCTAAAAAACATGGAAATGTAAATAAACTTATTCAACACCTAAAGCCATTTTGATTGTTGATAAACCAGTTATGATTATATTTACAATGAGATAAAATAATAAATATACCTAGATGTATATTGAACAACTAAATATAGATGAGACGTACCGACACAAAGTTGTAGTGCTCTTTGAAAAAATGCGATTAATAATAAATATGTAATTAGGTGTTATAAATATAATATACTTACTATCTTATAAAGTCTTGAGAATTTCCCGTCGGAATAATTACGAAGAACTACCTACAAATTACAAATAGTATTGTTTATCTTAACAGGTGAAATTTAAAAAAATATGCAGTACAATAAAATTATTGGAGATCTCTCGGTTATGGCAACTTACAACAAATCACAACAAAACTATGAAAGTTTATAGTTGAACTTCAACATAAGAAGCTCTGTAGACAGGAGATTCAACTGTCTATACAAAACCATGTGACACTCTGACTCCGTAAACGACGACCCTGCCGTCCCTATTAAAATCGGGTATGCGCACTACGTTAGTGCGCACGTGTCATTTGCCTTTGATGTATTTTTAAATTCAAATTCATGTCAAGGAAATTCTTATTGTTTGACGTTTCGGTGTTTATTAGTTTTCAACTTTATATTATGGCTCACGTTTGTTGCATTGAATAATGCTTTTGCAAATCAGAGAAATATAACTGTAGAACTAATTGCATTTTGCTTAAGAAAATCTTCTTCATATCAGTATTTTTGTTTATTGTATGAATAGTTAATAGTTACCTGCAGAATTCTCAAAAATATCTTACGTGGTTTGATGCTGCGGTCATCATTTCAAATATGTCAAAAAAGGTAGAGCAGCTATGAAAAAAATATTTATTTGAGATCTGCATATCGAGGACAGATGCTTTGTTCCAAATAATTCTATAACAATATTGAGAGACGGTGTCGAAGAGAAAGATATTACGTGTAAATTGAGCGAGAACGACAATACGAGTTTAGAACCTATTATGAAATGCACAATAAATACATTTGGATTGTTTTTTTAATTCGAAATCCCATAAAGACAAGATACACTACTTAAATATTACTACCAATTCAATACCCTATACAACGATTTTACTTTTATGAGAATAGATAATTAAAACAGATCTTATCACTATAACAATTCTTATGCGTTATGCTATCCAAACGATTTTCATACCTATATTATAATACGAGGAGGTCATTTGCTATCTGTTCATATTTCGTATAATCGCCGCTCTACCACATTTCAAGTCACTCCATAGACAAAAAAAGTCGCCCACTTTTTAAAGATATTTTTTTTTCTGGAGCCCGTTTTATATTGCGCGCCTTGTCTCATGTACACTCAAGCATCAAGTTTCAAATATAGCATGTTTTACAAGCAATCATCAATAGACAATGAGGAATGTAATTTTCTAAAAGCTTATGTTGATCTTCACGCATTCTAAAAGCTCAAATATCTAACCTTATTTGAATTTCACTATTTCACTTCACAGAGAGAGGAGACAGAGAACATAGATAAAATATATAGATACGGAGACAGAGAAGACACATGGAGGTGCGCACTTTCGTTATGCGCAAACCCGATTTTTAGGCCACGACCCTGCCGTCGTTCACAGCGTCACCCCCTCCTCAGGTGTTATATCTCCTGTCTATAGAGCTTCTTACTTCAACATAAACAATGGTCGTGTCCACAGCAGAGTCTGATTACCAATCGATTAGTAATCAGTAATCAAAAAGTTGACGTCTTTAATATGGCAGCTATCAGAAAACCTTACTGACAGATAACCTATATTTTATTTCAGATATTTTCCAATTCTATTATGGACATCTATCGATCCGTTTAACAAATAATATTTTTCATTATAAACATATTGAATAGAAAATACATTTTCTTCTTCCATTTTCAATTACTCTAATATGTGTAATTATAGAATTAAATTATTTCAAATCTTTTGACAAGTGTCAGTTTGACAAATGATGCATCAGTAATCAGTCGTGTCCACAAGATACCAATTTTTGATTACTGAGTACTAATACTACTAATCTATTAGTAATCAGGCACTGCTGTGGACACGACCAATAAATCAACACATACCAGAGACAACACATATACAAAACCACAATGTCAATAATCACCATAGAAATATTATATTTCTATGTTCTATGATAATCACACACCAAATGCTAATGAAAATGAGGCACTATGATGAAGCGATCACGTGATGTAGACATAGACTGTCAATTGTTATCGACTTAGTTGCCTAACTATGTCGCGCTCTGCGTACCCCCGACTAACTTAGAATAAAACACCAAAACGTCATGATACAGAACAATTATTTTTGGTTGACACCAACTGACGCATCGCCATGTATTAGTATATATATATATATATATATATATATATATATAATATATATATATATATATATATATATATGAAGACGATCCTTTAGATAAGAAGTTGATAAATGTACAGAATAAGCCTCCCGGCCCCACCTTCAATGAGTTCATCATTCAATTTAGTAATTTCCCTCAAGCATCCTTCACATAGGATTAGTGCAGTAGTGTAGAAAAGTTAATAGTCCCTTTTCTTTATAAGTGCATTCAAACTGACTTAGCGGTAGTGCAGAAGCTACCAAGCTTTTATTTTATCTTACACTACACAAATACAAGACACAACATAGGTTTTCTTATGCTGTGTACAAGAGTTCTACATTTTACCATGGTACAATAAAACCAGGTATGGAGTACGTAGCTGCGGGTCGAATTCCGAGGAGGTCGAAATCCTTGCACATCGAATTCCGAGGATACCGAAATCCGAGTTGACCGAAACTTATCCCCGCTCCATTTAACATATGCATACCCTCTTAGAGGCTAGAGAGAAAACCACACCCACCAACATGAAGTTGTTTCCAATCAAAATAGGCTGTGGATAGGGCATCACAACGCAAACTGCCAGTTGTAGAAAACTTTGGATTGGCAATAAAAATATTTTGTTAGAGCTTATTGTTACTATACTTAACCACTTCATTTTACAATCAACATTTTCAATAATTGTGCATAATAAATTAATATGTACACAGTGTAATAAAATAATAAAAGTCCATGTGAAACTAGCAGTTATAAATTCGGTTGAAATTATTCAAACCTATGTATGTCCAAGAAGATTTTTTTAGATAAAGGTAGTTCTTGGAATCGGACTGAGAAATGTCTAAAAATGCCCGGTATTAAATATACAAACTTGGTATGGTCACAGACATGTTGAAATATATTGTCTGATAAGGTATAAAAGAATAAGATGTATCTGCCAGATAAACTTTTTGTCATATCTACAAATCCCAGACCTATATCTAAGTGTTTTGAAATATAATAACTTGATAGAACTACTTTAGTGGATACCAGACATTTTTGTCAATTTGCCCCATTACAATCAAATTCAACATAATGAAGATGATGAAAATTCTAATTAAAGCTACCATAACAGAGTGATAATCAGCTACAATTTTAGAAATTCTGGCTAATTTTTATGTTCGTCTTTTTAGAATTGTTATTGTTCATTATATTGTTTGAATCTATGATTTTTTTTATTAAGCTGAGTATTTTTCCCCTTAATCATGCATTAAAGCCAATATTTCTTAAGCTTTATTTTTTTCTAATAAAAAAACATGTTGTATTGGTTACAAGCACTATCCATCAATGGAACATACCTGGTCTTATTGTACCATGCTTTCTACCACCCAGAGAACACTACCTCCAAGAGAATGGTAACTTCCATGTTAATTTCGTTGACTATGTTTTGACCTTGAAGTACAACTAGCGCTGAAGATGTTTACTCGCAAACTAACTTGCTTATGGCGGCAGAATCAAAGTTTAGTAAAAGTATTATCCTAGCTTATAAATAGAGAAAGGAATAAAAATCTTCAGAAATTGTTGAAGGAATTTTTTTGAAAATATCTTTCGAGATTATTCATTTTACTTTCCATGATCAGAAATGTAAAATGAATGCTGAAAGATTTGTTCAAAAAATCACTCCAAAAATTTCTGAAGATTTTTATTCCTTCCTCAATAGTTCTGATCTATGAGGGGTAAATAAGAATATAACTGTAAATATTTTTAAGTCATTTTATATTATTGCAAAATTATAACACAGAAAGAATAAATAAGCATATCAAAAATCCACTTAAATATGGTTATTTGTAAGTAAACACATTATTATATTAATTTATGGAAGTAACTAATGCATTGTCTAAATAAATCTTTGAAACAAACAATAATTAGGGCAAATTTTGATTAGCGCAAATCTGATTACTCATCACAAAAAATGTAATGACGAAAACATCGACATATAGAAGATAGATAGAAGATACTTTATATCAAAATAAGTTTTGAGTAGAACAAGTAAACTATTTATGAGTAGACAGTGCATTAGTCATCTACATATGTTAAGGTATAATCAAAAATATATAAAATACACCGGTTCACTAACACCAATTACACACACAATCCACAAACGAATAACACGTATATCATTTTCGGTTCGTCTTCCTCAGTTGCTCCTCAGATGGACATAGAAATAAAAAGAAACAAAGATCAGTAAAGTATACCAAATAAATCTCAAATGAAAATAAACAATAAATATTTGAATATACTCACAGAAGCATATACTGCAACATTCAACGTACTCTCTCATGACGCCAATAATAGCCAGTATGAAGAAAGAGAAGCACTTCAAACGCCTTTGAAGTGCTTCACTTTCGCTTCGTCCTTCTTCTTTCTTTGTTCCGCAGCAAACATCTGATTTCTTCTGGTGCACCACCATTTCACTGCAATAAAAAAAAACATCATTACAAATTTGAGCTTTGATACGAGAAGCATGCAATGACAATGACCAGAAGACAGCCAATCAAAACCAAACGCTTTCTGAAGTGCCGCTGTGACGGTTGCCTTTAGCTTTGGCAGGTAGGCCGTTTTATTCAGAAAGTCGTCTGTGAATGTGAGACAACAGCCAACACATTCGATCAGCTGCACAGACGGATATGTCAAGCTCTGCTTGATTTTGTTAAACTCCTTACCAACAATCAGTGCATGGCATGGCTGAGAAGCAATACTTGTAGGTCGTCTATAAGGCTGAGATTATCAAATTCGCAATTGGTACGCGCCATATCTGCATACGCGAAGTTGTTGATTATGGCAGTTTTGAAGCCTCCCGTGTACTGCCGGCAAGTTGGGTTGCTGTTTCCACCGCAATTGGCCCTTACTATGCCATTAAAATTTTCGAGTGGGTCTTGGTTAAGCGCTTTAGTTTCTAAATAATGGAAACCCTCTTTTTCGAGGTCCACCCAGATATGTCTTATTGCACAGATGGTGAACAGCCAGCCAGCTTGGGATGGAGGAGTGTTGGATTTCGTGTGCCCAGCATACGTCCAGGTTTTAATAACCGCTTCTGCTTCTCTCAAAAACTCAAGGTGGGGGCTTGAAGAAGTCAGACGCGTTCTGAGAACTTTTCCTTTATAGGGTATAGAACCTCTCCCGTTGGTTGCATCCAACAAATTGTCCATAAACTTTATGAAGAAAGCAGTGGCCATTGCTGACTCATCGCTTTTGAGAACACCTGTGAAATAAGAAGACACAGAATAAATAATAATGCATAATACATTCTTTTAATGAATTTGTTTTTTCTGTCATGAATAAACTAGATAAACAATATTATTTTTAAAGATAGACATCGAATCAATTAAAAGATACTATTGTACAAGTTCTTGAGCGAAAACTAGTAGTAGTAGGGTTCCGAGAGACAATTGCCAAAAGACTGTCTATCAAGTCTTCTTTCAATATATTCACAGTTAATTGCAAAAAGCAACAAACACATGATTTAATATCACATATACACCAAGGAGACATTAATATTGAAAATTTGAAAAATGATTCCAGGGCACTATGGTGGCTTTACTCACCCTTTCTATGCTCATTTTCTACTTGATTGGCCACCGTAACGCTAAGTATTTGAGCAGCGAATTTGACTTTCATAATAGATTTTCCTCTTGGGTTCAAGTGGTCATCGGTGATATAGCTCAAGCCTTGAAAAACTGTTGATCGATCAGCTGCAACTGCTTTCTGTATGTGATCCCATTTAGCAACCCCTATCCAAGAAGAGGAAATTAGTAATAAAGCCTTCATCAATAACTGTATTTACAGAGAGAAAAAACGTATATTTATTCACAAGCAAGTTATTCTAATTGTACAAACCTTTAATGACACATTGTCCCTCCCTCCCATGTAGCTGAAGAGACTTCTTCATAAAATTGTTACGCGTACACTTCAGGAGATGACAGGGATCATACACAGTGTATATACGGCGGCCATCCAAATAAAAATATGGTGTTTCTTCTGTTGCTCCTAGTGTCTTCAATGGCCTAATATTATTTGATCCCATGTCGCATACAGTGCAGATGACTTTTAATCCGGCTTCTTCACACACACGGATAACATTGCGCAAAAATACTGTGAGGCGATCGCTGGACGTTTGTGAAGAGCTAAAATAATAAGCTACTGGCTGCTTCACAGATCGCTTTAATCCTTGTACCATGAATACAAGTGCATGATTTGCAATCTAGAGAATAAAAGAACAATGAATTATAAGTAATTGTTAAATCAAGAAAACAAAAAAAAACATAAAATAACATCTAGCATGTGTTTAGTTTCTACATTTAATGTATTTTTCGGTAGGTAGGTCAGTATTTTTTTTCTTCATTAATAGGATACGGCATATAAATAAAACATGAACATGAAAATACAACAGTAAAATTCATCGTTTATATGAGTTTTAGCAATAATGTCTTAATTCTCTTACCTTGCCGCTGTAGCCTTGTCCGTTGTGATCTTGATAGCCTTCTATTCTGTCCAATTTGCGATTATAGGATAGATGACAACGGATAGACATTTCGTCAAACATCAAAGTGACAAAGCGGTCCCTTTGTTCCAAGTTCTCCATCTTATTCTTCAAGGCATTCAGCACAGGTTTGCAAATTCTTGTGGAGAAGGGCATACTGCCTAGAAGGGTTCGGAGAGTACGAGGAGATGGCAAGAGAAACAATTTTCTCAAAAAATTATAATTCCGTGGTGAATTTTTAAAGAGAGAGAGAGCCTGAATTTTATCAGGTAATGACCATCGTCGACCTTTCGGATTTCTTTCAGCACATCTCATGGTAGAAGCTAAAATGAGTTTCAACGCAGGAGGAAGATTTTTGAAAACAGATAATTCTAAGACGTGAGCCTCTGTCTTTTCCTTCAGCTCATCATACTCCTTTTTGATACGTGTATAATCCTTCCGTAGCTTGCTATGAGTCTTCACTAGCCATTGCTTCTTGGGACTAAGTTGAGCAACTCTCGTGACATTAAGCTGTTTTAAAAGAGAGCGCCGTGCTGAAGATCCTGGGGTAGATTTTTGAGGTGAATAATTTCTCGTAGGTGTTGTGACTGGGGTTTGTAAAGAATGAGGTGCATTTTGGTTGGTTGATGTGGCTGGCATATCGTGAGATGAAGAAGGGATTTCAACAGAAAGCTCTACAGACATACATAAGGAACGCGGTGGACTATGGTCAGGAAGCAGCAAAGTTTCATTACCAAGAAAGAATTTACAAAAAGAAGATGAAGGGATTGATGTGGAAACATTAGCAGTGAGTTCTGAATGATTATTAACAACAGGATTGATGGAAGGAATAGAGTAATAAGTCAATTTAGAAGAATTAACTTCTCTGTAGGCATCCGTTTTAAAATGGTTGCCACATATATATTTATGTGACGTGTGGAGCTTCTTGAGATCATTTTCGGACCAATCGACATTTGGCTGACAAAATTGTGCCCACAGCCGACACCTGCAATAAAAAAGTTAGATTAGTTCTTAGAGAGAGTACCGAAGAAATAAGGCGAGTACCAGAATAGTAAGAAAAGTCAACCAAATGCAAATATTGAGAAAGCTTCTATCAGAATCACACATTTTCTAGTTACAATGTGTTGTAAATCACACACACCGTTCATTTTTCCATCTACTATATCGGTATCCGCCAACATGCATTTATTATGTCTTTTACTCACCTTCGAACATTGTTTTTTCCGAGCTTTGGAAATTGATGAAAGCTTATTCCCGCATTTCCATCACTGTCGCAGTGAAGCACAAAGCACTTTTTTATAGGCATAGCTAACAAATATACTTGAAACAAATCTAATATTGTTAAAAATGAAAATTCAGTTTCACTCAGGTAGACAGTAGTCAAGTATTTGAAGTTTGAAATTGAATTGAAACCTATGACAGATGACATTTTAATTCTAATTCAAAGGTTCCCGCCACGCTTCGGAGAGCGATACTAGCGCCGCGAATGGGAATTTTGGCAACAAACGGTCAAAAATTTCCCATAAGAGTTGCCACCGCCTGCTACCACCTACCACAGCCTAAGCATCATCAACTTGTTGAGCATGCGCAATGCAATAGTAACAATGCCGCATTGCCACTTGTCAATGGCTGTGAAGTCACATGTCTGCCAACATAACTTTGAGTAACTCTAAAAAAATTAAGTTACTATGGTATGGTATTTACAGTTTTAAGTCTATGTGAATGCTCGTATTTTGTGTAATCTAATTACAACTGCAATGCAACTGCAATAATCCTATGTGAATTATGCTTCAACCAAAGTTACCATTATGTTTGCCCCAACTAGAGAACTGAGACGTATATAGAACTGCAATCCTTATGGTAGCACGTTTTCTCTGCCTTTCTGTCAAATACTTAGACACAATAAAGGCCTATTCTCACCTAAGCGGCATCGAGCGAAGCGCAGCAGACTATTTCCACCTAATAGCGATATTTGGTAGCAGCTGAAACGAAATAGTTGAACATTTTTGTTTTTTTTTGCAGAAGCAACAATAATAACTTTTCTTTATTATATTCCTATGAATAGCACGCAAATTATTGTGAGCATCATTTTGAAGCGCCGCGACGCTTCGCTCGTTGCCACTTAGGTGAGAATAGGCCTTGACGGTCAAGTACAATATAAACATAAAAATATATAGCGCAAACAGCAAGCCGGATGTTATTGACTTTAATCTAAATTCAATAATAAAAGAGACAAAAAGCCGTGAATTTGCTAGAATGCAATAAATTTATCTTAAAATAAATAAAGGTAAGTCGCACCCACTCTGGAAAATTATTGTTCTTCGTATAATTTCTTTATGGTTTTCAGGCTTTTAAGTAAATAAATTACTCTGTGAAGGGCATCCAAAATCCAATGTATGGGTATAGGTATCTTTTTACAAGATATGAAAACAAGCTAAGTATTGACTATCCCTGGAAGGAAGTCTATCGGCAAATGAAAAAAATACTTAAATAATGAATAACTAACTACCATCTTATAGTATAAACAAGGATATTGGTAAGTACCCTGTTATTCTCTTGTATAGATAGATAGATATATTTATTCATCCTTTTTGCTACATTGTGTAGATGGGACAGGTTATATTTACAGATATTGATATTTATAGTATAAATTAATCAACCTGAATAACATGAAACACATTAAATCAGGAGCACTTTGAAAGACTATAATCGTTAATACGTCTTGTAGGTAGCACTAGGTAAATTTTATCATGGTTACGCAGTTACATCTTGCGATAATCGTTTTTCTGTTATCTATTCTATTATAAAGACTATAATTTTTTTTTCAGTTCTTCTGAGAATGACATCAGCCGGAGACAGTAATGGCCTAGGATTGTGGACAGTGGGCTTAGAATTCACTTTGAAATTGATTTATGGATTTATACCTGTGAAGATCATTTTGATGTTTATAAATAGATATAACTCGACGAATACTACACCTGATAACAACCTTCACAAGTAACAGGTACATATCATTTTAATAAATAACCTTTGTGATTTGTGACTCATTGGATTACCCAAGAAGCCAATGTTTGCAGATGATATTAAGAGCTATACGCTTCCATTACCAGTTTAGATAATTGTGATATTTTACAAGATACAAAATTAGTGTATTAAAAATGAACTTAAATATCTCAAACTGCAATGTTCTAACCTTTACTCGAAAAATGAATACATTGCATTATCAATTTAGAATAAATAACGAGGTTCTAAGAAATACTGTTACAATTACAGATTTGGGCGTCAGTTTTAATCATCGGCTTACATCCAAACAACACATTAATTAAATTAAATTATTGTGCATATGGCTTTATTATCAGAATTTGTAAAAACTTTAATACTATAGCAGCATTATCAATGTTATATTACAGTCTAGTCATGTCAGGTTGGAATGTAAATCAATAATTTGGAATCCTTTTTACAAACAGTTACATTGATATTATTGATAACATTCAGAGGAGATTTTTAGAATATTTGTGCATTAAGTTTGTGCGTTAAGCTTAGTTTTTATCTCCGTGCTTAAGAATTAGGTTTTCATAATGATAATTATTTATGTATTATATTCGTTTATCTTTGTTAGAATGATTATATTATATTATTTTTTGTATTATATTAATTTTGCTCTCTAAATGATTTTTTGTACTTTTGGGCGACAAACGCTCTAATAAGAAAATTTAAGTAGATCTTAATATTCAACGATTTACTGGTTTGGAACTTTGATATCTTTGATTGAATATTCTTTTAAATGTATATATAGCATTTATTATTAAAAAGTAATATGTATACATATAGGTCTTCGATTAATAATATGAAAGCTTTATACAAACGCGGACCTAAATGGTTATATTTTCAGAGATAATATTTATTTGTCTTTAATGTAATCAAGAATTTTATTTCTGTTTCCTGCTATTTAATTTTAGTTTTGATATATTTTGAGGCATTTATTTGTTTTTGATATATTTAAGATTGCTTTTATCTTCTTCCTTTGGTTTATTTGTTGTTTTTGTTATATTTTCAGAGTTATTATATATTTGTTCTATACTATTGTATATACTTCTTCTTATTTAATAGTTGCTTTTTATGTATTCAGTGTTATTATTCATTTGTTTTTGATATATTTTTGAAATTCTAACTATTTTTCATCTGTTATACCTATCTGTACCCCAATATACCGTGCAACCTCTCTTCCATCCTGGCAAGATATAACTTTACACCTTCTCATTGGTTATTGCCGAGCTGTAGTATAGATTTTGGTATTTTTCATTAGGGGAGGTTCTCCGCTGAATATTAAAGTAATCTAATTAATTTCATGCATGAACATAATTTTGGTCAATCATTAACTTCAAATATTTAATTTATTGACCAAGTAGAGCTCCATTAGTATCTTTATATACTTCCTTCAATCCCAAATTAGTACTAATTATTAAGGAATCTTGTCTTATACTTTTTTAATAAATTAGTTATTATTGTTTGCACACTTTTTCTGCCTTTTAATTTATTTGTATACAATTGTATTGTTCTTATATATTTTTTAATAAATCATTGCAAAGGTTTCATTAGTTTCATTTCACATAAACCATTCATTACACTACACAAAATATACATTTTTGCGAGTAAAATGGTAGATTTGAAATTCAAAATCTCGCGCCGATTTCATAGTTTATGTGGGACCAAGTCGGGGGCGCTGGCTCCACAAGGTCTCAACTATTTACATGGAATCTGACACTCTCTTTATTGTATGTTCTCTCTGCTGCTGAGTTGAGAAGGAGAAGTGGGGAAGGATACAGGCAAAGATTAGATAGAATAAATCATAAATATTTTATCTATGAATAAATCTTTGCTACAGAAATAAAGTTAAAACAGAGAAAACAAACCTCCAAAGTTAAAATAAGTAGGTAGCACTCGAAGTAGATAAAGTTGTAAGACTTTATTGAACTATTTTTGAGCGCAAAATACTTATGATTTATTACTTTAATGCTGATAACAACATGTTGACGTTCTTTTTGTTTTGATTAATATGATTGAGACGACTGTCTTCTATTTAATAACAAGGATTGAATTAAATAGAAATAAAAATAGATTATCTAAAATTCAAAAAAGAAATGTCTCTTCGCATTCTTATTGTGCGTTAATATAATAAAAATAATAATTATTATGTCTTATCCTAAAGTGGGAAAAACCTCGAATTGTTATTATTATATAATTATATATTTACCTAGACCCAACATTTATCTTTAATATTCTAGGATTATCATTATGCTTCTGCAATGGAATAAAAATTATTTGTTTATTGAAATTGTCCAATTAATTTCAAGCCTGTTTAACATCTGATTTTTTTATGTATCATCATGGTGCTATATTCATTATTGTATATTCAATCAAATCGGTGAAATACAATTGTAAACATGGGAAATGTAAATACTTAATAAGAAAGAGACTCGCCAAATCATAGGCATAGGCAAAGATTATTAATTATTAATAATCTTTGCCATAGGCAGGTATATGGTATATTTCTCTAAAATTGTCTACTCGTGCATAACTTTTCTTGATTTTTGCTTTTGGTTCAGATCAGACAATACACCTTTTTTATTATTAGACGCGGGCCGCTGTTGATTAATACTAACATTTTAAGTTATGAAATACAAGGTGATTAGTGCGTATTCAGATAATTAAGGAGTTATTGTAAAGATAAGGAGCAATATTTATAATTAACCCCATCTTATTTTAAACATTCTACAATATAAACATATTTTCAATTAGACCGGGTGTTTCTAACAAGTTTTTTTCTTATGGAATGTGTATAATTTTAATTTATTCTTCAGATCTAAATAGAAAAATAATCTCAGTTTTTAATATGACTTTATGTTTATAGCTCATATTTTATGAGATGTTAATTATTTTCTGAAAATCTTGACCGATAAATAGCATAATTTAAAAATTCATATCTCTGAGACTGTCCTTGATATTATACCGGGTGTGCTCAAAACATATTTGTATAAAGTTTTGATAAAATCATCTATAACTATTTTTTTTAAATAGGACGGTATAATTCCAATGGAAAGACCGGATAATTTTACATGGGAATAACTGAAAATTTACCTAGGCCTCATAATGATTTTTCAAAAATATTTAAATTTTGGAATTATTCAATAGAATTTTATAAATCACATATGTCTTGGAGTGAATGACAATAGAAAGTAATTTGTCAGTTTGATTGTCAACAACAATTTTTACATTTCTTATCGGCAAATACTAAAACAGTACAATGAATTGTTAAAGCCTGAATTTTACTCAAGAAGAATTAAAAGACATGATTTATGTTTATGTTTTGGGCGAGACTAATCAGAACGCTCTTCTATCGAAAAGAGTCTACAGACCACGGTGGATTGGTTTAGGAGAACCAGTTCCATTTTCTCCTAGATCACCTGATCTTACACCTTGTGTTTTTTTCTTGTGGGGCTATGCCAAAGATATTGTATACCAGCAGTCCCCCACTGACTGATACAATATGAAAATTTCTATTACCAATGCATTCAGGTCAATTACACCTGATATGCTGCAAAATACGAAAACATCATTTATTAGACGTGTCTACTTACTTATGTATAAATGTAAATGGTAACCACTTTGAACATTTATAAGGCTAATTTGAAATTGTTAAATTTACTCAATTAATCTGTTTGTATTTAATTAATTTACCATTGCTTGAGTTCAGTCGTTTATTTTTTTAAAATAAATTCTATGTATACGATTGATTATTTTATTATTAAACTGACAACTTCAATTTAGTCATGAGTCCAAGGCCTATCTGATTAATTTATGAAATTCTATTAAATAATTACAAAATCGTAAATATTTCTGAAAAATTATTATGAGGCCTAGTTAAATGTTCAGTTATTCCCATGTAAAATTATCCGATCTTTCCATCCGCAGTGTCAAAGTAATACCGGCCTAATTGAAAAAATTACTTATAGCTGATTTTATCAAAGGACTTATAAATTAGCCGTAAAATATTTCTCAATAGTAAGTAGTGTCCATAAAAATTTCAGTTCTTAATCTTAATTAGTCTGAGAGATATGAATTTCTATATTATGCTATTTATCTGTCAACATTTTCAGAAAATAATCAATAGGTATCAAGGTATCTCATAAAATATTAGCTATAAACATAAAGTCATATTAATAAACTGACATTATTTTTCCATTCTGATCTGAAAAATAAACTAAAATTATACCACACATTCCTTAAGAAAAAACAAAGTTGTGTACAGTTCCAACTATTTAGAAACACCCGGTATAATTAAAAATATTTTTATATTGTAGAATGGTTTATAATAAGATGGGGTTAATTATAAACATTTTCTCCTGATCTTTACATCGTCCGAATACGAACTAATCTTCCACCTTGTATATACATCCATAATCCATACAAATAAATTTAAAATGAATTTCTGATGCGAGTCGCAAACGTTTTCTCTTCATCAATAATAATCTTTATGAAATAAACACGAGGAAATCTTCTCTTCCAAACAATTTACTCACATTTAAACAGGAAAACAGCTTTTGAAAATGATCAGCAAATATTTGATACCCACTTAATATTGATCCTGAAAATCCATCAGAAAGGGCATTCAAATTCAAATGTCCAAAAGTGGAGCCGTCTTTCGTCTCGTACGCCTTACAACAATGTTTGAAATGATGAACGTTTTTTTATAACTCTAGACTTGAATAAAAGTAGATTTGTTCACGCGAATCAAGAATCTCAGCTCAGCAATTCAAATGGTATTAGACTGAATAAAAAAAAAGATCTGAAAATAAAAGAAAACTTCAATAACATTGGATTTCATTTCTTGGAGAGCGCTGAGAACGAAAAGAAAGATGCGGTATGTATAATTATTATGACATTACCAGTGCTCTCTGCTCGTGCCTCGCTCTGTTCTCTGGTAGTTGTGGTTTAAATTTTGAGGGACGGCGGAGCGAGTGGGCGTGTTCTTGCCATGATATACTAGTGCTCTCTGTATTGGTGGTACTAACCATAGATAAAATATTTATATACTAACTACGCATCGGGGGTAGTCAAGGTCAGAAAAGACGTTCTTGCAGTTCTATATACGTCTATGTTCTCTGCCCCAACCATACACGCATGGTCATCTACTGGAAAAAGTTGTTACCTCGCTTGTCGAAATACCTGGAGTTTGAAGGATACAAACACCTATTAGTAGATGTCTCGAGTGTCGATGATATTGTAACGTGGATAGGTATTCATGTACTTACGGTTGATATTCGTTTATTAGTTATTTATGCTACTATATTGCTTACAGTAGTTATTGCATGTATATTTCTTTGTGTAGTTCTGGAACTATAGAATGTTTGTTCTGGATCCTTCCAGAAATTATATATGAGGTACAATTTGTCATACTATTGTCAGTTTGACAAGGATCTAGAACATTAATTATGTTCGTCTAGATAATCATAGAACATTCTCGATGAATGTCATGTCATGATTCAGGTATATAAGGCCGTGTCGATCACGGGACAGAGTCAGTCAGTCTTATGAAGTCAATTGGAGACATAAGTCGAAAGTAGTTGGAACGCGATAGTCAAAGTGACAAATAGTGACAGTTGTACTAAAATAGAAAGCCGTGTACAGTGTGTTGTATAAAAAGCTTTCTATTCTTTTTAATTACATACTCTCAATTTTCAATTATAAGCAAATAAAAGTAGTTTGAAAAATATCCAAACCAGTTTTTTATTAAAGATGTTATCCAATCAATTATGATGTTAATTGATTTTTAAGGATAATAAAACGTTTTAGGATATCATGAACAAAAATTCTCATTAAATGCAAATCAGTCTAGCGATTATTAATGATTATTGTCTCGGCGTATATTCAAATTATGTATTAAAATAAAAAACATAAAAGTCATACTTCCGAAGATACATACTTACATTTTTTTAAATTCAAATGATTCGATGAAATTTTGTGAAAATGTGGAAGTAATACGAATTTATATAAAAATAAACTGTCCATATATAACTAACATAAATATGGCCGACTTTATTGAACAATATCAGATAACAGAGGCATATATGTTACGTGACAATATAATGAAATAATTATATATGTACCTACATACGAAATGAAGAACATACATACTTAATTCAGAAAAAAAAAACTAATTGGATACATAAATGCTAGATGGCTAAATGCAAAATCATCATAATAGGTGAACGTTTATACTCTGAAACATGAGTGAGCCCACGATTTCTTACGTGAAAAAACTCTAGAAATACTAGAACACGAAATCCTGTACCTATTTAAGGAGAATCAAAAGTTGGGGTACCACCACATCTCAACATCGCCGGGCTCAGATGGGATTTATCCAGCACTGCTGCAGCGGGGAACAGAATCACTGCACATAATAATTTCTTATGTACTCCCAGAGGTAGCTTGGCACTCGGATACATACCCAAACGATGAACAAAGGTTAGGGTCATATTTACCAATACCAAAACCTGGAAAAACTGGACAGCCCAATAAGTTATATGTAATTTATGATTAAGACTCTAGAAAAGCTGGTAGACAGACATATAAGAGTTGTGTGTGTGGGTGGAGAGACCATTTACACCAAGATCAATATGCATATATGACCGGCTTTTCTACAAAAATAGCACTTCATCAACTCGTTGTGAAAACTGAAAGTGCACTGGAAAATAAAGAGGTACTACTAGCGGCCGTTCTCGATATAGAAAAAGCTTTCGATAATACCTCTATAAATTCAATGGTTTCATCACTCTGACACAGAGTGGTCGAGGAAACTTGTGTAGCCTGGATAGACTCCATGTTGAAAAATAGGATGGTATCCTCAACTTTATTGGGTAAGACAGCAGAGGATGTCCACATGGCGGAATGCTATCTCCTCACACTAAAGGCCACATAGCCCTTGGATATGCTGACGACTTAGTCATCTTATCTCAAGGGAAGCATAGTACCATTGTCAAAGATCGCATGCAAGAATCTATTAACTTAGTAACAAGATGGAAAAACAATGAACAACTCAATATCAATGCCCACAAATCCGGCATACTAGCACAAAAAGAGAGACTCAGTCCCCTAAAACTTCGATAATACGGATTAAAGGGGAAGTTAAGTATCTCGGGTTGATATTGGACACGAAACTGACTTGGTACCAACATCTAGACCATAACATATGTTTCTTTGGTGTGGTGGAAGAAAACACAACAAAGTACAGCTACGCTAAGGCTAAGCAAGGTGCAAACACTTGCATGTCTAGGCATCACGGGGGCTATGAAATCAAAAATCAACACCCACCGTGGCAGTGGAAGTGCAGGAACTGCCTCCATTGCATCTAGTAATGCAGGATGAGGCAAGACTAGGTGCTTTCAGAATAAGTAGATTAGATTAGATTAGATCTAAGAGGGGGTTACATTGCACTGCGACCATAAGGTCTATTGTGCCCCCCACCTGAGTTGCACTCGCCTATACGCGGTCTACAACTCGCCTTCCAGTTCCAGAGTTCTAATGAACTCCAGTATCTGGGTTGGCTTCAAGGAGGATACTTCCTCACTACTGCAGGTTGCTAGTCCAAGGCACTGTTTGCGTTGACTAGCAATGGCGAGGCATTCCGTCACCAGGTGATCCGGAGTTTCCTCCTCTTCCCCGCAGAATCTGCACTCGTCATCCTCTGCTAGACCTAATCTCACTAGATGCTTCTTGAGGCTACAGTGTCCTGTAAGAAATCCAGTGAGTAGGTGTAGCTTGTTCTTGCTGAGATCCAAATACCTTTGGGATCTTGCAGTATCAAAGTTTTTTAGAAACTTTTTGGAATGATCCAATCCAGGGGTATCCCGCAAGAGTGTTTCTCTTACGGTTTTTTCCTTCTCCGAAAATTCCTTCTTGTAGGCGCTTTTATCTGTGCCACAGAAGGGTTCTGGGCCAGTAAATGAAGTTTGTGCTCCTTTCCTGGCAAGTGTGTTGGTCTCCTCGTTGCATTTGATTCCTGAGTGGCCGGGAACCCAGACTAAGTAGACCCTGTTGTTCTTGCCTAGCTCATTGAGCTTCCTTCGGCACTCCCATACCATTTTAGAGTCAATGGTATGAGAGTTCAGTGCTTTAATTGCAGCTTGACTATCAGAATGTATTGCAATGTCACATTTCTGATAGTTTCTTTCAAAGTTCACCTCCACGCATCTCTCAATTGCAAGCAATTCTGCTTGAAAGACGCTTGGGCAGCGGCCTAGCGCAAGTGAGCATTTGGTGCGATTCCCAAACACTCCAGCGCCTGTCCCCGTCGTGGTCTTAGAACCATCAGTGTATCATTTAATGGTATTCTTTTTGACAGCTTGGCTTGTGAGCCCCCTGTCCCAATCTTCTCTGCTACTTAGCAGCGTGGTGAAAGTTCCCTCGATGCTGATTCTCTTTGTCATTACATCACTGGGAAGGTTTGCTGATGTGTTTGGACAGAGAGGACCAAGCTCTCTGATTTCGAATTCCCACAATGTCTGAACCTTCCCTAGATACTCTTAGAATGGCCTCATGGGCCAATCTATCTATCACTAGATAGAGAGGTGTGAAATCTGTGGTGATCTATAGTGCCCTGGTCGGGCAAGTTCTCATGGCTCCACTGATACAGACACAGGCTAGTCTTTGTATTCTATCAAGGGTTTTCCTCGTATTGCTCTGACTTGCCTTGCCATGCCAGGCTATTGAGCCATATGATATTATCGGTCTTACAATCATGACGTACATCCATCTCAGTATTTTTGGGTACATCCCCAAGTCTTACCAGTCAGATTTCTGCACGTTATTAAGGCCTTTATTGCTTTGCTAGCAGTAGCCTCAATATGCTTGTTCCACAGAAGCTTGCTATCTAGTGTTAATCCCAGATATTTGACTTCAGCCTTCCAGCTTATTATGTCTCCACTCAAAGTGAGAGGTTTCATAGCTGGAAGTTTCCTTTTCCTAGTAAATGGAATAATTGTGGTCTTGAATGTGTTTATGCTAAGCCCCACTGACATGCACCATTGCTCAATAGTTCTGAGGCACTCCTGCAATAATTCGCATAGGGTGTTCGCGAATTTTCCTCGGACTATTAGGACTATGTAGTCGGCATAGCCTATACATGTGAAGCCAAGCTCCGTGAGTTTGTGGAGTAACTCGTCTACTTCTAAGCTCCATAGGAGGGGAGATATTACTCCTCCTTGAGGTGTTCCACGAGTAGCTTTAACAGAGTTGGTATGATCACCTACTTGCGCCTCAGCTATTCTCGTCTTCAACATCTCATACATCCATTTGATAATGGTCTTGTTAACTCCTGGCCGTGTGAGTGCCTCCCTGATTGACACATGTGTGGTGTTGTCAAAAGCCCCAGATATGTCCAGGAAGGCACACATTGCGATTTCTTTACTGTTCAGAGAACTCTGAATGACCTCAGTTAGTTGATACAGCGCGGTTTCTGTTGAACGCCCCGCCCTGTATGCATGCTGACATTTATGAAGTGGTTTGTCCTTTAGAATCTCTGTTCTTATGTAGTTATCCACTACTTTCTCCATCGTTTTCAGTAGAAACGATGTTAAACAGATCGGGGATCAGTCCCATTTTTCTTCCCTATTTTTGGTATGAAGATTACTTTGGCTCTTTGCCATATGCTAGGTATAAAGCCCCGTGCTAGGCAGCTTCTTGTAATCTTCAGGAGATGGGGAAGGATCTCCTCCACTCCTTTCTGTAGGAGTATTGGGAATATGCCATCTACTCCCGGCGATTTATAAGGTTGAAACGTGTTGACTGCCCATTCCAACCTTTGTCTTGTGAATATCTTCTTAGCAATACTCCTATCTTCCTTGCGAGGATTCTTGGTTTGGATTGCTACGTCAATACTACTGAGGGGTTCACTTCCTGGGAAGTGTGTTTTGAGAAGTAGAGCAGATCGCTCCTCTTCTCCCTCAGTGTATGACCCGTCTGGCTTCTTGAGCGACTTTAAGGGGCTGATTGCCCCTTTTCCCATGACTTTTTGCAATCTGGCTGCAGTAGGAGTCGAAGTGATCTTTTCACAAAAAGCTTGAAAGTGAAGCCTCTTAGCCTTCCTGATCTCCTTATTGTATTGTGTGAGCTTCTCGGTGTAGCCAATTATCGTCTCTTTTGGCCCTGTTGAAGAGCCGACGGACCTCTAATCTGAGGTTTGACAGGTTTTTGTTCCACCAAGCTGCTTCCTTGCTTGGTTGAGCTTTTGAGAGTGGGCAACTTGATTGGATTGCCTCCGTTATCGCCACACTGACCAGTTCGACCTCTTGATCCAGATCGCAGTGTGGGTGTTTGACCCCATTACTTTCGATCTGTTCCAAGTTTTGCTTCAGAAGAGTCTTATATTTAGACCGATCTGTAATTCTAGCGTTACGAGTTGGAGACAGTGAGGTTACTTCCCCCGCAATCCTAAACTCTATAATCCTATGATCGGAGAGAGAAGGTTCCTCTATCACTCTCCAATCAAATACGTTATTCCTGGCAGTAAGGCTGGCAATTGTTACGTCCAGGACCTCTTCTCTTGCTCTCGTGACAAAAGTTGGGGTTTTTCCCACATTAAAGGTGTCTAAATGATTAGCTAAGAGATATTCAAGTAAGCACTCACATCTAGGGTTGTTGTTCGTTCTTGCCCAAATAACATTGTGCGCATTGGCATCACAGCCTATGATGACTGGCAGTTGTCTGCTATTGCAGTATTGCACTAGCTCTTGAGCCTCGACTGGAGGTATTGCAGGATTGTCTCCAGCGAAATAAGCAGATGCAATAACTATGTCTTTGTTGATGCCCCCAGTGTTGAGGTGTACTAGAATTGGAACTTGGTCCCGAGTTATGAATTCTGAAACACATGTGTAATTAATATTTTTCTTATGATCACACAGGCTCGAGGCGACTCCTGCCTCTGGTCATAGATCAATTTTGCGTCTTTAGATGCCAAATCTTTAATTTGGCCTGCTTTGCCTGTCCAGGGTTCCTGGATCAGTACAAAATCCAGTTGGGATTTCGCAAATAGCCTTGCAATCACTGCTGAAGCTCCCTTCGCGTGATGCAAGTTCACTTGCGCCACCTTGGAGAAAGGGATGAAGGTGCTGTAGTCTGGGGTGTAGGGGCTGGGTAGTCCAGCCTCTAGTTCCCCCCTCCTCTCTTTCCTCCTGTCACTTATCAAGATCCATCGGGAGGGTAGTCTCCTTGGAGCTCGAGCGGGTATCTGGGTCTCGGCTTATGGCCTCGACCCCCACATGGGTTCGCCCTTCCCCCAGGACTGCAGAGAATTTCTCTGCCGCTCCGGCATCTTTGGCAGAGCCAGCAGAGGCCTCGACCAGACCTGAGCTAGCAGTTTTATCCTGCACACCGGAGTCCGTAGATGTGGAGGGCATCTCCGCATCTTTTGGACCTCCCGCAGGATTATTTTTCTGTCCTAGCCCCGAGACAGACACACGTCCAAACCTAAAGTTTAAGACGCATCTTTCTGCCTTCAGGGCCTCTCCTGATTGGTGATCGATTCCAATCGTGAGGACAGTACCGGTTCCCTCCTTTTTGGAGTTGAGAACTTTCCAGGCTCCGGTACTGAGCCAGGTGTTCTGTACTTTGACGAGTCGGAGGATCTTCTCCGTCTCCATTTCGAAGCTTCTTGGGAAGTACACCGTTACAGTGACGGGTTTGGGGATGTTTTTCTCCTCCACCGCCACTAACTCGGGTCCTTTCCAAGACCTCAAGGCCGGCATTACTCCAATGAGCTATTCCGCCGAATCCTGAGAGCCGCAGTCCACCAGCATCATTCCACAGCGGAAATGTATACCGGTGAAGTGCATTCCCTTCACCTCTCCACTGCACATCTCTTCCACTAGAGTATCCTCCAGTGTTGAGAGCCGCTGTGGTTCAAGGATCACTCTAGGGTAATCCTTGTGTATGATACCCACACGAATAGCCTTCACGGCCTTGGCAGCTGCGGCGTATCCAGTGGCATGCCCAGTTTTTGCTGCAGTTGTTTTCGGCTTTTTAGGATGAGGCCATTCCGGAGGAGTGATATGCTCCGCGCCTCTCTTTCCTGTCCCTTTTCCCGTCGGTGTTACCTTCGGGGTCGGGACAGTAGGTGGTATGGAGTGTTGAAGAGCCTGTTTTCTGGCCTCATCAGGTGCAAGTCTCTGATGGAGGAGTCGCAGGTACTTCCGCACTCCTGCTCCACTGAGACCCTTTCTCAGTGGATCGTCTCTGCCGCCCGGCTGTCTGAGTTTCCGCAGGTCGAACGGCAGACGATTCCTTTGCCGTTTGGCATTTCCCTTTTTTACAGGGAGCCCGGATGAAGAGGTGGAGGCTTTCTCCATCTCTCCTCCGGTGAGTTTGGGTTTATGTGACTTTTCCATAAAGTTCCCGCAAAGTAGATGGGACAAATCGGTCCACTCCTGCAGAGTCCCGCATGCAGGAGTAAGGGGTTAATACAATGGAGTTCCCCCTTGTGCTCCAAGGTCGAAACCAGTAGAGACCAGTCCTCTATCTGGCCATGCATCCCTAGGCCTGGTTTCCCGCCTTGGATTTAGAATTTTTGATGAGGTTATTTCCTCTTGGTCTGGGCGGTTAAGCCAAGACCCCCCCGCATCTCTGGCCCACGATACATGACCACAGACGACCAGGATGCGTTGGTTTGACAGGGTGGTTTCGAGGTTAGCTCGAAAGCACACCTGGCATCGTTGTACCTGAGTGCAATTCCCTTAGCCACGACACTACAGCTGGGACAGTTGAAGTTGGTCCGCGGCAGTGTATTCGTGGCTGCCAATTGAGTTTTTAGTCTCAATGAGACTTATTTCCCCGCAGGCCCCCTTCTCATATAAAAATCATCGTCAGAGGCCCCCGCCTATCCGCCACCTGGAGACGCGCCGGGTTGGCACTTCACTCCTCCCAGAATAAGAATAAGTAACACACTGGTTAATGTCAACTTTGGAAAAGGATACACGCGTTTTGTCAAAGTTGTGACAGGGGATGTGTTAAACATGGGAACTGATCATATTTCGAAACAATAATTCTTTGAACATACATTCAAGATAAATATACCGAGTAGGACTGAATTGTCTGATAATGAGCTAAGCACAATCTTTCAGTTGCAGTTGCAGTTGGATTGATAACTTTTGGCACCAACTTCACAAGTACCAGCCCCAATAGAATTAATATTATTTCGTATTTTTCAGTGCACCAACTAATAACGTCGGTCCAATGTTTTGTAAAAAAGTATTTATTTCAGACTCTTGAGTGTAACATTGGTCACAAAAATCGGTGAACGTTCACCACTAATATCTTATTACCCACGTATATACTTTGCTTGTCCTTGTTATTATGTAGAGACCTCAGAATATCGCTGCGGAAATACGCTCAAATATTTTAGATTTAACCATTCTACTACCTCGTAACTTTTGAAAAAATGTTCAATTTAAACGTATCCGGATATTGTCCTATCTTTAATTTTCTATTTTCGAGTAAATTTGCCCCCTCCACCCCCTTCGGGAGCGGTTTTCGAAGGAAAGGAGATTTCGGTTTGAGTTTTTACGTATGTGGGACCAATTTCAAAGTCTCCTCTTTCAAATGAATCAAATCATCAAAACCGGAGCACGTTTACTATATATAAGGCGCGAATAAATCAAAAAAAAATCTGGTGTGTCCACTCTCACGACTTTCTTACCGCTCGCGAGCAAATTCCAGTGAATGAAAATTTTTACTCTATTACAATACTTACACAGCGACGATAGTAACGGCAGTAAAGGAAATATCCTCTGGTCAAATCGTGCTACCACTCATTTTTTTCAGCATGTCAAGACAAACAACAATGATATTGTACCATTTTTTCGCAAGATGAAACGTTTAGTCAGAATCTGAAGAAACATGTGGAAAATATGGAATTTTATTCAAGTATAATTTTTTTGTGCTTTTTCTCAGAGATGGCGCTGTGTGTGGGTGGTAACTCTCAGAAGAATACTTCCGGCAAATTTAATCAAAATCCTTAGAGCCGTTTTCGCGCTACAGTCTTGAGCAAATCACGTTTTTTGGCTATAGCTCAACACTCAGTGTATAAAGGATTCTCGTTCAGTGCCATCGGCGAGTGATATTGGTACTAATGCCGAGATAATGCAGTCACAGACAGACAGACGAACAGACAGACAGACAGACAGACGAATGGCTGAAAATATGTTTATTAGACTTAGAAAACTCTGAAACGCCAACATATGTAAAAATCTCAATACAAAAATTTTTACACGATTACAATACATTCCTTATTCAGCTGCTATATATAGTAGCGTAGGAAAATAAACACTCACACGATTTTCCTACAGCTCGCAGGCAAATTCCAGTGAAGGAAAAATTTTACTCTCATTACTTACCTACTGACTCAGAACATATCTCCATTCCAGCAAAGAAAAAAGAAATAAGTAAAAAAATAAGGAAAAAACTGAAATAGAAATAAAACCCAAACAAGAAATCCAGGCAAAAATCAGAAGAAAAAATAAAGAAGAGGATAGAAAAAAGAAAAACCCGGAAACAACCACAGGAAATACAACAACTCCTACTAATAGAACAAATATCGTCACACGAACAGCTAAGAACCGCATACTGCACAGAAATCCAAGTGTAACTGATAATATTCCATAAAGTTTACAAATGACATTTTCTAAAATATTATTTTCATTTATATTTTAATTTTAAACTTTTATATACATTTATTTATTCTATGTTTTATAGTTTACTACTATTTTATAAGTACCTACTATTTCATATTCTTAATTTAGCACTATTGTAGTTAACACTTATTATATAGGTATAGATCATAAACTGTTCGTTCCAATATTTTATACTATGAAGACTGATATAAAAAGCGTAGAAACATTTACCGTCAAAAACTATCAAGAATGTAGGGAGCTCCTCAGAATCAACAGCAATTATAACAACTTCAAAATTCTACATTAAAATATCCGAAGTGTCAATAAAAATCATGATGAATTTGAAATCTTTTTGAATAACTTGGCATCGGATATAGACTATATTATTTTTACTGAAACATGGAAAATTCCCGATCCAAATTTATATAATATAGAAGGGTACATCACGATATTTAATACGGGCGAATTCAAAAGGAATGATGGAGTTCTAGCTTATATAAAATCAGACCTGCCCTTCAAATTCGATATTGTACAAATGTCTGATATAAATGCTCTGAAAATCAAAATTGATCTGTACCAAAACAAGAGCATCATTATAACCGCTCTTTACAAGTTACCATTGATCACCGTTAAAGATTTTAATCAACATCTACAACGCCATTTCGAGAAGAATTGCGAACCCTCTGAGTTTATCCAATTTTTTGTCGCTGACATAGATCTGCTAGACGACGATGAATCAACTCTAGAATACAAAAGCATCCTAAATGAGTTTGGTTACATCTCAACAATTAATAACGCAACAATTATACAGACATTTATTACGGATCATTTTACCATTGTGCTACAGATAGTTCTTGAGCTACCACGAAGTAATAAAAAAGAAGATAAATCCTTCAAAATTACAAATCGCAAAAAGCTATGTGAAACATTGAGTGAAATAAATTGATTTAACGTATACTCTGCTCCTAATCCTGATGCAGCTGCGGATGAATTCGTCAAGGTTATAAAAAATCACATCATTACAGCATGCACTTCTTCACGAATAATTCGAAGAAAGAACACAAAAATCGCACCATGGATGACAAACGGTCTGCTGAAATCGGCAACAACAAAAAATACCATGTTCAGAAATCTCCTTCGAAATCCCAATGACGTGCAGCTCAAAACAGAATATAAAAAAATAAAAATAAACTAACATCATACATAAAGAGAGCTAGATTCGGATACTATAGTAACATAATCGATTCAAGAACAAACAATAAGAAAAAAATATGGGAAGTCGTTCAAGATTTGACAGGAACCAAGAAGAAAAAACAAACCATCGATTCGATAAAAAAAGACACCGGTGAAATCTTAACAGACAAAAGGGAAGTTTCAAATGAAATGAACCGTAAATTTGCAAAAATCGGTAGCTTGCTCCCAAAAAGAATAAAAAAGGTTTCAGACTTCGTGATTGAACGTTCTCCTGCAGCCAATATATTCGTCTTGTTACCCACAAACACAGTTGAGATAACAGATATAATTAATAATTTGAAAACGGAAAAATCCGTTGGGTCTGACGAAATAAGAGCCGATACCATAAAGATAGTTTGCACCCACATAATCGAACCCCTCACCCACGTAATCAATACATGTATGGAGAAAGGTGCTTGGCCAGCAATATTCAAAAAAACATTCGTGATTCCAGTCCACAAAAAGGGAGACAAAATGGACGTGAACAACTACAGACCAATATCGTTGATAACTCATATGTCAAAAATATTCGAAAAATTATTGAAAACCCGATTGAATTCGTTTTTAAATACACACAACCTCCTTTCCGAAAAACAGTTTGGCTTTAAAGAAAACATTTCAGCTCAAGACGCGATTTCAGCCCTGACAAATGAGATCTATGATTTTCTCAATGGAAGCAACCTGTGTTTATCTGTATTTTTAGATTTATCAAAGGCATTCGATACCGTAAGCCATCCCCATCACTGGAAGATATTGGTGTAAAGAATAACTGTTTGAAATTATTTAACTAATAGGAAACAGTTCCTAAAAGTGGAAAATATAATAAGTAATGAAGAGTGCGTTGAGTATGGAATTCCTCAAGGAACTGTCTTAGGCCCGATCCTCTTCAACATATACATATACGGACTATTCTCACAAAGAAGCAAAGGTAAAATTATTGGTTTTGCAGACGATACTGCTATTTTCTATAAAGAAAACGATTGACAGACTCTCAAAACCAAGGCGGAGACGGACTACTGTACAATAAAGAAATGGCTGGACTATAAATGATTCACAATAAATTTTGAAAAAACTAAATTCGTGCATTTCACTTGTAATAAATCTAGCACACCCTCATACAATCAATTGAAAATCGAAGTACCGGGGCAGATATTCACCATATCACCTAAAACAAAAATAAAATATTTGGGAATATACATAGACTGCAACAGGAAATGGGATGTACACATAAACTATGTTATTAAAAAGTGTGGTGTGATTTACAAAATGAGATGTTTAAAAGATATTTTACCTCACAACCACCTAAAAACTCATTCACTGGTCGAAAGTCATTTACGATACGGTATTCTAGCTTGGGGTGGAGCCCTCAGAACACACATCCAACTAATACAACGTAGATTTCTAAAACTGATCTACAATAAAAACTGGCGATATGCTTCAAACGATATATATTTTGAAAGTGGAATACTTGACATGAGACAACTATACTTCTTGAACATCAACAATCAATCCTTCCCACAACTATGGAACTCGAAGACGAAATCATCACGTTATTACCCATATGACGAAATCCTTATGTCAACGCTCTTTTAATTTTATGGCGCCAAGAGTACACAATAATCTGCCAGAAGCAATAAAGTCAATCACTTCACTATCCCTTTTTAACAGCAAACTAAAGAAAATTATACATGACACTCCTCGGAAATTTATCATAGACATTACTGAACTCAAAAACTGAATGAAATCTTTCTCGTATGTATCTGATACAAAATATCCCCAATGATATGTCTGTAGAAATGTGTACTTATTATCATTTCTAAATTGTGTGTATATTTTGTATATCTTATGTTTTATAATAGTTTTTAAACTTTGTTTATTGTATTTTATTTTCTTAACGTATTTTATCTATATTTATGTCCAAAAATCGTATATTTATATACCTCTAGTTTTAATAAAATCTCTCGAAACAAGCGTGAACACGCTTATCGAGTTATCATCATTTATATATTGAAAAACTGAGTGTAAATCTGTAGAGAATAGATGTATTATTATTATTATTATTGATATTATTATTATACAATACTTACATATCGACGATAACAGCGGTAGAAAAGTAAAAATCCTTTGGTCAAATCGTGCTACCACTCATTTTTGTAGCATGTCAAGCCAAACAACAATGGTCATGTAACATTTTTTCGCAAGATGAAACGTTTGGCCAGAATCTGAAGAAACATGTGGAAAATATGGAATTTTATTTAAGCATAACTTTTATTGTGCTTTTTCTCAGAGATGGCGCTGTGTGTGGGTGATAAAGGGATCTCAGAAGAATACTTTAGGCAAGTTTAATCAAAATCCTTAGAGCCGTTTACGCGCTACAGTCTTGAGCAAATCACGTTTTTGGCTATAGCTCAACACCCAGTATATTCAGCGCCACCGGCGAGTGATATTGGTATCAAACAAAATAAAGAAAGCAATAAAATACACCGATTCTTTCTTGAGATAATGTCGTCACAGACAGACAGACGAACCGACAGGCAGGCAGACAGACCAATGGCTGAAAATATGTTTATTAGACTGAGAAAACTCTGAAATGTCAATATTTGTAAGAATCTCGATACCGAAAATTTCACACGATTACAATACTTTCCTTATACAGCTACTATAGTAGCGTAGGAAAGTAAAAAGCAGACAGTCGAATTGTATACCTCCTCCGTTCGGGGTTTGTCGGTCAAAAATAGTCCAGTTTAAATGTTGCTACTTACATATAATCTCTTTTTTAATTTGGCCGTCTCATGTTTTCAATTTCCTAAAAAAATCGCTCTCTCCTCTTTGCTGTAACTAGAAAACCCTAACTCTTCTGAAAAAAAAAATCGATTTAAACTTTCCGGATATGATCTCATCTTTAATTATGCCGTCTCAGAATTTCGATTTTCAAGAAAAATTGAGATTTTGGATTTGAGTTTCTCTAAAACTAACATCCTTACAAATCAGGGTCACTTGTTTCCAACCATTGACACCTCCTATTCTAAATGGAATAAAATAAAACGAAGATCGAATATATAAGGTACAACTACTGAACAATTACGAGTGCCGCAAGGAAATACACAAAAGAAAGGACTTGAAATTTCGTTCGATGAACCAAAGACAGCAATATAGGAAAAACAAGTAATTTACAAGAAACATCTCAATAACCCTACCGAATAGAGCCATAACAATTACAAACTTAAAAAAAATATGCTAAAAAACTAAGGGCTTTTTCAAACGGTGCGATTGCGATGCGATATTCCGATTGCGGCAAATCGCAACGATATTGAGAAACAGTAAAATGTGTAGAATTATATGAATGATTTTCACACGATGCGAAAGCGTTTAAAAAACCGTAGATGATTCCCATTAAGGATGTCAAGTAATCAACTGAAACAACTTTATTCTAACAGTTTTCTTCCTTTTATTTCAAGTGTTAGAATCAGTAGGGCCCACACACTTTCTTACGTCGTCGTCAGCCCTTTTTGCGTCCACTCCTGAACAGGCCTCATCTTCACTGCCTTATCAGTATTGCATCTGATAAGGGGACCTACTGCTTAAGGTGGACCCAAACCACCGATGTGTCTCTAAAAGACATACCATTCTACCAGATCAGAGGGTTTTTCAGGCGTACCTTACCACGTTGCCTCAACGCCGGTTGGTAAGGGGCAACCAAATGTTCACAAAGTTTAGAGGAATTCGTTTCTCAACATTACTGTTCAATTGTTCAAACATTAATTTCTCGCGTGTAATGTAACGAATCAACATAATTCTCTTCTAATAGAAGCCCATGCAGTGATGAATATTTTCAAATGAGACCAAGCCCAGGCGAGTGAAAGTTAAAAAAAAGGCAAATGATTCCTCAGTTTTTTCAGTTAAATACTTGACATCTTCGCCGGTAAGCTGTTTACTGTACTGTACTGATCGACTGGCACCAACTCTTTGTTAAACCCATTATGCGGATTATTGAAGCAAAAGTTATCTTGGCAACACTGTTAAGTAGTTCAAATGTACAGGAACTACTGTAAGGTCGGCCATTGTATCCATATTTTTTTTTGTTCTACTTGCATCTTGACTTGCATCTCGAATCTTTCAATCTGTAGTTGAATATCTGTGACTATTAAAGACAGCTAATATAGAGTACTAAGTACAAATGTCCTCATTAATCAACCAATTGAAGTAATTGGTTGAATATTTCATTCCGAAACGGTATTCAATCGTAAAGGTGCTGCTGCTTCCAGTAAGGACAAAATGTTCTTCTATTTTTAAAACACCAAGTACCTACAATATTCCCAAAGCATATACCTATAATATAAATCTGGGCAAAGTCTCTCTATCATATAAATCGCCGGACTCTTTCATAGCTCGCTTTCCTCGACTACCTCATTCCACTTCAATTTTCCACGTACAGCGAAGGTTGCCAGTTGATTGATTCGTTCCGCTAGCAATCGAGTCCCAGATTAAGGAGATCGAGTTTTGGGATAGTACTGATCCTCAATATACGAATAAATGCAAAAGAACTCGATTATTGAACATTGTACTTGTCTTAAGATTTTACCAGTATTGCAGAGTTACTGATAGTTTTTCTTTAGAAGCTATTGCTTATTACTTTCAGCATATTGCCAGTATCTATTTTTAACAAGTCTTTCACCTAACGCCTTTTTGCGTTTTTTGCTTATCTCTGTATCCAGTGAAATCTTAGTTTTCTTAAACTAATTATCCTATCTGGCTGAAATTTTGTAAGTTTACTGAGAAGAGTATGGGGAATCGTGGATCGCATAGGAAAAATAAGAATTCTAGTATTTAATTTGAAAATATTATAATTTTTTTTTTTGCAAATAAAAAATATGATCCGCAATTCTACAGTGAATTCCAGGCATATTTGTTCTTAAAAAAACTCTTTCTAAAAACAAAAGAGTTCTTATAGTGGAATTAAGTTTTTCAGATAACTATCGCTGTACCTGCTACTGTTTATTAACACTAGTCGCAATACACTTAAGGGTTGTTGGGTATTATATCATATGGATCAACCTTCATACTTCACCTCGGATACGCTAAATAGAAAAAATCATAAAACCTACACCTGGGCAGCGAGGTCCCTTAACACCTCAAGAACAATCCTAATACATGCTTTCCTTCTATGAATATCCATATTAGTCAAAAGATATGTTAATTTGTGTTCAAAAATACTAAATACATGGGTATTAACAATTATAAATATGGAATACAGGGTGCTAAGACATTATCTATAAGTCACGCTATCGCATAGAGTCAACGTATGCATGTGAATAACTAATCTTTAGCAAACAATAATAAGTTCTTAAATGCCACCGCATAATGTCATTCTAATATTGATTCTTAAAATATGCCAACAAATGCCAAGTAGTTTTGTATACTCCTCTTTCAAAGAAGCAGGAAACTAGGGAGGGTATTTTAGATATGATTCTCTTGTACAACTTCTCTGAAAGGGTATGTCTTAGGATTTATCTTGATACATATCGGTTATTTGAAGGTCGCCTACAATTGAATAAGAATCAGGATTTGAAGAACAAGAATCGCTATAAGTATATTCTAATATGCGAATTATGAAGTTGCACAGGTATAGGTAGATAGAAGAATTTCGGCACCAACTTTAAAAGTACCAACACCAATAGAATCTATATTTGGAGAATGATGCGTTCACAGTAGAATATAACAATTGTCATGTGCTACAGATACATTAAATTAAATAATATCAATTTACGTTGACCAGCCGTTAATATTAACCAATGTGTAGAATCATAAAAATAAATGCCCTGGTGGCGTAGTGGTAACGTACCTGCCTTTCGTACAACTTACCCGATTTCGAATTTTGGCAACTATTTTTTTTATATAAGCAAAATTAAAAATTTGTATGCAGTAATTATATAAGGAATACTCTTTGACTAAAGACCAACAAATAAAGAGAGTCGGTTGTTTTTGACAAATATTTTCACATTTTTACGTGTTTCAGTAGTCATCAAAATTATTGATCGTTCATTTATATATAATACTCTCAAGTTACCTATATATATATATATATATATATATATATATATATATATTTTTTGATTTTGTATTCTTGACTGGATTTATAATAAATAAAAAGATGTTCTTGGGGATGCAGTCATATATTCAATAAAATTCTTTGACTAAAGCCGAGCTTTCGAGAATGTTTATTCTCTTCTTCAGGGCAAAAATCGTGAATTTAGAATAAATTAACCAAAAACAGGAAAGATTTCATATCCATCAATTACAAATGTCATTATTTATATTTGACAAACGATATTTTACTAAAAGAGAAGTCTTTGGACCTCCTCGAAATGTATTTGCCCCAAAGTCAATTCCTCCGGCGCAACGTTCACAACCAGAACCAATGTCCACTACCTTCAGGACTCCTACTATGAATAATCAACGACAATTTTATCAGAATCGTCCTTATGTCCAGAAACTAATTGTACCCAATCGTCAATTGATTAACAATCCGAAATATATTTTTGAAGAATTACATTCCAATGAATATGATGAATATGAATATAATACTGATACATACGTAGATACAGGCTATAATCAATATTTAGAACCTTATGACGATAAACATTATCTTCAAATGAACACAGATTTCGATTGTATAAGCAACCAAATTCCAAATTCTGACAAAGTAGACTCCGAAAATATTACTTAACGATTTAATGAACATGAACCTTAATATCGATTTAAAAAGTCAGAGATTATGCAATGAATATATAGAAATTCCTTTTAAATTTAGAAACCCTTCCGATGTAACTTTTTCTTTTTCATTAGATGCTCATGACAAAGCTATAAAAAAAACTCCCAGTTAATATATATTAAGGAGAAATTATCAAACAAAAAAGGACAGCTACAGATGGATGGATATGTTTTAGTTGAGTTAGAAAATCCAACAGATAACTCTATATCAGTTATCCTTGACAAGCCTTTACCAGTATAATTATTCGACTCTGATTCATATGATATTTTTAATTGTGAACAAATATCTCATCATTTTAAAAATAACCGAGAATCACAATTAGATAAAACATCCATTGTAAATGTAATACGCACGAGTCATATGAATACCGAGGAAAGAACAGCTATACACAAATTATTCAAACAATACAGCGACATATTTTTCAAACCTGAGGACAAATTATCTTTTTCGTCTCGAATAAAGCACACAATTAAAACAACTGACGAAATGCCGATTCATGCAAAATCTTATCATTACCCACATGTGCATAAGCAAGAAGAACAAAGACAAATTGCAGACATGTTAGACAGGAGTTCGGTTCTGGTTATTAACGGAGTGATACCTTATCTTATCAGTGCATCGAATTTTTATTAATTATAGTGGAAATATCGTTCCAGAAATTGTGTGATTTTACATACCTTTCCTGCATCCAACAGTTAACTTGTATGGTTAACATCATTTGAATAATCAAGATCTGAAGACAATCAAGGTAAATGTAAATATAAACAATAACATCGAACGTGAATCGCGCGAAACACCGTGTCCGCTTGATAAAATCTCATACCACTAGGAACTATTATACAACCCAAAAATATAATATTCACTTCAAGACTATCCAACCAAAGAATATGTATGTACTTAGCAAACAAAGAAATTGTTGATGATTTCATTAAGAAAAATGGAACTATTGAAGTCAACGGAGAACTACTCAAAGCTAGACGTCTCATCGCACCAACCAAACGAGTTGTTCTGTCAAATGTATGTCCAACAATTCTACATGATATCTTGATGACAGAGCTTGAAAAACTCGGTCTTAAGCTTGTATCTCCAATAACTTTCCTGAAGATAAATGCTACATCTCCAGAATATAGCCATATTCTCAAATTCAGATACAGGTATACATCAGCTCACAAAACAACATTACTCTTCCTGAATCTATCGTGCTTGAATTCGAGGATACGTCCTACAGAATCTTTATTTCACAAGATAATCTATCATGTTATAAATGTAAAAAACCTGTTCTGAGTCCAATTCAACTATCGATGATTCCATGGAAGTTACGAGGCCTGAAACAACCGATGAGCCACTTTTTCAAACACCTGAAAGGCAACATCTAATAACTCAAAGGTCTCCTAGATGTTCTCAAGTCAAACGGAGTGCTAAAGAAATTTTGAAGCCCGAAGAATAAATTCCAACAGAAAATAGTACTTTCATCAAGCCGGCGACTACTGAAATAGTTAAAAGTTCAAAGCAAATGCAAAATCCAATAAAGACTTATTAGAACAGGCAAAATCTTTCATCGACAACATGACTCCTGTACCAATTTTAAACTATGATCAAATCATAAGCCTTTTAAGTTTCTTCTGATCCCATTAGTGTGGTAAAGGATTATACAACTGACTTCTCTTCACTTAAAGATCTATTAACTATCATCTATCCTAAACTTACCGATCGTGCAATAAAGACAAGACTGACAAAACTTAAACGAAAACTTCTTAATGAGTAGGCTGTGAAAGTACTGGAGGAGAGAGTGATTCGTCGACCGATCAACATTAAAAAAAAATTAACATTCAACTTCAAATCTATAATTCATTGAAATATCAACGGATATTTCGGCCATCTACCTATGCTTCAAATTCTCAACTCGGAGCTAAGCCCAGATATTATTTGCTTGCAAGAAACACACTTCAATGTAAATAGCATTTGTTCATTAAACAGCTTCAACTACTTTTGAAAGGATCGTCTGAATATAACCAAATCATCTGGAGGTGTTGCAATTCTCGTCAAAAAACACATCGAAGCAGAAGAGATACCTAAACCATACAACTGGAGGCTATTGCTATAAAAATCATTTTTAATAAAACTTTTAATATTTGTAATATTTACTTACCACTCGATAAACAAATAGATGGAAACGACCTAAAAAGCCTAATAGATCAAATACCAACACCACGACTTATCTTAGGAGATTTCAACGGCCACAACGCAATCTGGGGATCGAATCACACTAATGTTAGAGAAAAAATCATATCTTATTTCATTCAAGACTACCAGCTATGTGTTATGAATGATGGAAATAACACCAGTTTCTCAGACCGAAGACACTTAGAATGTTCAATACAAGAGTTAACGAGAACAAGAAAGGTGAACATCTTATTAATTTCAGTAGTTGGTTACAACTTTTAAGAAGTAACGTTGTTCAGCGAATTAGTAATGACATTGACATGACCCAAGCAGAGAAATTGTTGAACATTAAGCATTACGACAAAATATCTTTAGATACGTTTATTGCATGTACAGGTATTATTTTAAAACAATAATATGCATATCAAAAAACCATCAACTTTAGAAGATGCTATGGTTTACGTTAATGAATTTGAAAATTTTGAAAGATTATATGGCAATCTTAAAATAAATTATAAGCAGACACCACAATTTGGAATGCCGAATATTCAATTAAGACAACAGACAACCATTTACTCAAAATACACAGATTATTTTTCCAAATCAGTTTCCTTATTCAATCACACAACTTTTCCGATACCAAATAATTTTGCCCCTAATGCAAGAATTACACAAAGTAATCAAATATGGCCTAACCAACCATTAAATATTCAACCAATACCTCAAACGGACAAACGATATTTTACTAAAAGAGAAGTCTTTGGACCTCCTCGAAATGTATTTGCCCCAAAGTCAATTCCTCCGGCGCAACGTTCACAACCAGAACCAATGTCCACTACCTTCAGGACTCCTACTATGAATAATCAACGACAATTTTATCAGAATCGTCCTTATGTCCAGAAACTAATTGTACCCAATCGTCAATTGATTAACAATCCGAAATATATTTTTGAAGAATTACATTCCAATGAATATGATGAATATGAATATAATACTGATACATACGTAGATACAGGCTATAATCAATATTTAGAACCTTATGACGATAAACATTATCTTCAAATGAACACAGATTTCGATTGTATAAGCAACCAAATTCCAAATTCTGACAAAGTAGACTCCGAAAATATTACTTAACGATTTAATGAACATGAACCTTAATATCGATTTAAAAAGTCAGAGATTATGCAATGAATATATAGAAATTCCTTTTAAATTTAGAAACCCTTCCGATGTAACTTTTTCTTTTTCATTAGATGCTCATGACAAAGCTATAAAAAAAACTCCCAGTTAATATATATTAAGGAGAAATTATCAAACAAAAAAGGACAGCTACAGATGGATGGATATGTTTTAGTTGAGTTAGAAAATCCAACAGATAACTCTATATCAGTTATCCTTGACAAGCCTTTACCAGTATAATTATTCGACTCTGATTCATATGATATTTTTAATTGTGAACAAATATCTCATCATTTTAAAAATAACCGAGAATCACAATTAGATAAAACATCCATTGTAAATGTAATACGCACGAGTCATATGAATACCGAGGAAAGAACAGCTATACACAAATTATTCAAACAATACAGCGACATATTTTTCAAACCTGAGGACAAATTATCTTTTTCGTCTCGAATAAAGCACACAATTAAAACAACTGACGAAATGCCGATTCATGCAAAATCTTATCATTACCCACATGTGCATAAGCAAGAAGAACAAAGACAAATTGCAGACATGTTAGACAGGAGTTCGGTTCTGGTTATTAACGGAGTGATACCTTATCTTATCAGTGCATCGAATTTTTATTAATTATAGTGGAAATATCGTTCCAGAAATTGTGTGATTTTACATACCTTTCCTGCATCCAACAGTTAACTTGTATGGTTAACATCATTTGAATAATCAAGATCTGAAGACAATCAAGGTAAATGTAAATATAAACAATAATATCGAACGTGAATCGCGCGAAACACCGTGTCCGCTTGATAAAATCTCATACCACTAGGAACTATTATACAACCCAAAAATATAATATTCACTTCAAGACTATCCAACCAAAGAATATGTATGTACTTAGCAAACAAAGAAATTGTTGATGATTTCATTAAGAAAAATGGAACTATTGAAGTCAACGGAGAACTACTCAAAGCTAGACGTCTCATCGCACCAACCAAACGAGTTGTTCTGTCAAATGTATGTCCAACAATTCTACATGATATCTTGATGACAGAGCTTGAAAAACTCGGTCTTAAGCTTGTATCTCCAATAACTTTCCTGAAGATAAATGCTACATCTCCAGAATATAGCCATATTCTCAAATTCAGATACAGGTATACATCAGCTCACAAAACAACATTACTCTTCCTGAATCTATCGTGCTTGAATTCGAGGATACGTCCTACAGAATCTTTATTTCACAAGATAATCTATCATGTTATAAATGTAAAAAACCTGTTCTGAGTCCAATTCAACTATCGATGATTCCATGGAAGTTACGAGGCCTGAAACAACCGATGAGCCACTTTTTCAAACACCTGAAAGGCAACATCTAATAACTCAAAGGTCTCCTAGATGTTCTCAAGTCAAACGGAGTGCTAAAGAAATTTTGAAGCCCGAAGAATAAATTCCAACAGAAAATAGTACTTTCATCAAGCCGGCGACTACTGAAATAGTTAAAAGTTCAAAGCAAATGCAAAATCCAATAAAGACTTATTAGAACAGGCAAAATCTTTCATCGACAACATGACTCCTGTACCAATTTTAAACTATGATCAAATCATAAGCCTTTTAAGTTTCTTCTGATCCCATTAGTGTGGTAAAGGATTATACAACTGACTTCTCTTCACTTAAAGATCTATTAACTATCATCTATCCTAAACTTACCGATCGTGCAATAAAGACAAGACTGACAAAACTTAAACGAAAACTTCTTAATGAGTAGGCTGTGAAAGTACTGGAGGAGAGAGTGATTCGTCGACCGATCAACATTAAAAAAAAATTAACATTCAACTTCAAATCTATAATTCATTGAAATATCAACGGATATTTCGGCCATCTACCTATGCTTCAAATTCTCAACTCGGAGCTAAGCCCAGATATTATTTGCTTGCAAGAAACACACTTCAATGTAAATAGCATTTGTTCATTAAACAGCTTCAACTACTTTTGAAAGGATCGTCTGAATATAACCAAATCATCTGGAGGTGTTGCAATTCTCGTCAAAAAACACATCGAAGCAGAAGAGATACCTAAACCATACAACTGGAGGCTATTGCTATAAAAATCATTTTTAATAAAACTTTTAATATTTGTAATATTTACTTACCACTCGATAAACAAATAGATGGAAACGACCTAAAAAGCCTAATAGATCAAATACCAACACCACGACTTATCTTAGGAGATTTCAACGGCCACAACGCAATCTGGGGATCGAATCACACTAATGTTAGAGAAAAAATCATATCTTATTTCATTCAAGACTACCAGCTATGTGTTATGAATGATGGAAATAACACCAGATTTAATTCAGCTACAGGTGACTCATCGGCCATTGATCTAACACTTTGTGATCCCTCTATGACTACATCCTTTTCATGGCAGGTACTCCCTTATTTATATGGTAGTGATCATCACCCCATCGAGATCACAAACATAAATCTCCAAGGACCTTTGTATCCTATTCCTTCGAAATGGAAAGTGAAATCTGCGAATTGGGACCGATACATGAAAGAAGTAGATAATAGAATAGAAATTGCTGTTTGTGATGGAACAGAAATCACATTTAAAGATCTCTCAAACATAATCACAGAAAGTGCACAAATATCGATCGGAAAGACTAAGCTGATAAAGAACTACAAACCTGTACCGTGGTGGAATGACGCATGTAATGAGGCTATCCATGCTAGCAAATCAGCACTTGTAAAATACAAAAGGCACAAGACAACAGAAAATCTCATTGAATTCAAAAGGCTGAAGGCTAAAGCAAGTGTTATAATACATGAAGCCAAGAAAAACTCATGGAAACATTACATTGCTAGCATTAACTCCTCCACTCCCACGACGGAACAGAGTCAAAAAAATATCAGGCACCCAGACATCCTCTCATATTTCGACTCTTAACGACGGAAATCAATTGATTTCCTCAAGCTATGATATAGCTGAATTGATGGCCCAAACCTATGAAAAATATTCAGACGATTCAAATCTTGATACAAAATTTCTGGAACATAGTACAATATCCGATTTTTACATGATCGACACTGCTACAGCGAAAAATGACCCAATTAACCTCCCAATAACGAGAGACGAACTTGATGAGGCCCTCTTCGATCTGAGACCTGAAACAGCAAGAATCCTCCTGAAAATATTCAATAGTATATGGTTAACTCAAACATTCCCGGAAGAATGGAACGAATCAATAATTATTCCTGTCTTCAAACCTAATAAGTCGCGTATAGATCTGAATCCTACAGACCGATATCACTGACATGCGCGTTCAGCAAATTGTTCGAAAAAATTGTCAACAAAGGATTGCAATGGACATTAGAGAGCAGAAACTTGATAATTCCAGAACAAAATGGATTTAGACCTCACAGATCAGTTTTGGACAACTTAGTAGATCTAGAAAGCGATGTCCATGAGACGTTATCTACAAAGCAGAAATGCTATGCCATATTCTTTGACCTTAAAAGAGCCTTCGATTCAGCCAGTAGAATCCATATACTAGGACAACTGGAAAAAAATAATATAAGAGGCAACTGTTTATCATATATTCGGAATTTTCTGAACAATAGAACATTCCAGGTCAGAGTCAATGGTATCTTATCAAGCAAATACCCTCAAAAAAACGGTTCACCACAAGGATATATGCTTAGTCCAACCCTATTTCTAATTGCCATCAATTCTATCCTAAAAGGCTTGAAGAAACCACTGAAAGCAAGATTGTATGCCGACGACCCCGCAGTTTTCGTAAAAGGAAAAATTCTAGACACTATGGAAGTAATACTTCAAAAGTTTCTCGACACTCTGGAACATTGGTCAAACGAAACAGGTTTTATTTTTTCTGTGACAAAAACTCACAGTATTATATTTAGTTCAAATGACATCAATACTCAAACAAAATTGCAGTTATACCAACAAGACATTGAACTTAGATCTTCTGTTAGATTTCTGGGAATGACTTCGATAGAAGACTGAACTGGAAGGAACACATTTCCGGTCTGCTGCTGGCATGTAATAAGAGATTGAATCTGCTTACTCTTGTGGTAAAAAAATGGGGAGCTGATCAGCGGACGCTTCTTCTTCTCTATAGGACATTAATCCGATCGAAAATAGATTTTGGATGTACTATTTACGTTTCAGCTAGTAAATCGACGCTAAGACCTATCAATACAGTTCAAAACAATGCTCTCAGAATAATAAGGAGCCTATAGAACAACCCCAATTCAGAGTTTACATAGCGAAGCTAGCGAACCACCTCTTAACCTAAGAAGACAATTTCTCAGTCTTTCTAACGCTGCTTCAACCGCTGCAAATAGGACGAAATCATCATTCGATTCTACATTCACCTCTAGATATACTAGCCACTTCAATAATAAACCGCAATCTAAGGTACCATTTTATGCACGGATTCGAAAGTTCACAACAGATTTGAATATTACATTCCCAAAAGTCCTTTCCGATGACATCAAGCACCCACCACCATGGACTATTAGCATTCCAAAATGCAATGACACCCTCACTCAGTATAACAAATCCAACACCAATATAGAAATCATCAAAAATTCACTACTGGAAATTCTTTCCAACGATTATTCAGACTTTCAAACAATTTTCACTGATGCCTCCAAATCCTCAGAAGGAACGGGATGTGCAGTAGTTATAGGTCAAACTGTTGAAAAATATGAACTCTCACCCCTCAGCAGCATCCACACAGCTGAACTATATGCAATATACCGAGCATTAGTATACTTGAACAACTACAACTATGAGAAATCAGTCATTCTAACGGATTCATTAAGTTCTATTTTATCACTGCGGAGACTATATCCAAAAAATCCTATTGATAACTTAATTAGAGCCGAACTCATCCGCCTCGAAATTTTTTCTAAGATTGTCCACTTCATCTGGATACCATCACACATTGTAATTCATGGTAATGAAGAAGCTGATCGAAACGCGAGAAATGCCGTGTGGTGTGGTAGAATTAGTGAGTTTTCGGAGAGCGTAGCGTCGGATTTGAAAGCCTGGTTTAAGAACAAATTATCGACAAAATGGCATACTGAATGGTGCTTGGAGATCATTACCAAAAGACCACCAACCTCAAGTAATTCTGACAAGACTTCGACTTGGCCACACCAGAATAACTCATGAATATCTGCTGAAACGAACCGAAGCTCCCAGATGTGATGTCTGTGATGTGGCTCTCACAGTGAAACATTTTCTTATTGACTGTAAAAAATATACATTATCTAGGAATAAGTATAACTTGCCACAAGACCTTGAGACATTATTACGAGAAACATGTAATCTACTTAATCATATATAATATAATATTGTTCAATTTTGATGTATTTTGTATTTTTTTGTGAATCTAAGTAAAATATTGTAATGTCGCTAATAACCGGAAGGTGGATGCGACTTTTTTCTTAAATAATAAAAAAACATGTTAGACAATGGAATAATTACACACTCTACCATCCTATTCTCATCACCAATATGGATAGTTTCGAAGAAAATGGATTCATCCAATAAACAAAAATGGCGACTTGTAGTAGTTTACAGACAACTTACCAACAAAACGATAGATGACAGATACCCTATTCCAAACATAAATGACAATATCTGGAGACCGAGCTTTGCTCGGTTAAAACAGGATTTAAGATGGGTCTTTAAGAGTTACTATGGATAATTAAACTTATTAAAAAATGTGCATATTTCTGTATAAAATGTATTGCGATCGGTAAATACTGCTTTAATTGTTCACATATTCGTAAGTTATATATTTCGAAATAAATATGAATGTCCCACCGATTAAATATGAAAGTATCGTCAATCGATTTCTCAACTCCGAAAACCCCTTTTTGCTAATTTTTACCAAAATCTAACCCTTCCTTGAAATAGCTAATGTGTACCTTAAGGGTCGCAATATATTAGACATGTACAAATTTTCATTGAAAATTTCCGATTAAATTATTAGAAACTCATACTAACATCTTTTATGGGTTTTGTTAAAAAAAAAATCTAAGGTGATCAGAATTCGAACCGAAGAACTCTAGATCACTACCCGGAAGCTTAACCATAGGACTACTTTTTTCCTATGATGTTACTGGGTTTATATCGATATACTAAATATAATCTGTAGAACTCTTAAAATGAGAATATTAATTGCTGAAAATTTTTCTTGTGAATGTGAATACAACCATTCGATTCAATACACTCTAAAACCCATACGTATGAATTTTCATCGAAATCGGTAGACCAGATTCCGAAATAAAATTTGCATATATATATATATACAAGCATTGCTCGTTTAATATAATTAGATATTAGACAAACTAGGTAGATCACAATACTTTTCGGTATTACACCTTGCTAGTAGTTTTCACCAAATAGAGATGAGTGAAGATTCGATTGCAAAGACAGCTCTTAGCGTCCAACACGGTCATTACGAGTACTGGCGAAGGCCGTTTGGACTGAAAAATGCCCCCGCAACTTTCCAACGCGTCATGGATGTCTAAAAGATCTTTAAAATAAGATTTGTATGTTATATATTGTAACGGGGATGTATATTAAAACTGGGTTCGATTTATTTTCACTAATTTATTTATACCAATAACTACACGACTATATACACATTTATATTCACACTTATTTCTCGGAATATATACGACTTTCTACTGTCTATGATCTATGACCGACTGACTATCTATCACTAACTAACTATCCTGTCATTGCCATCAGCATTATATATCTAACCTAAAAAGCTCTAGATGATTTCAGTGTTGTTTTCGTTGTTTCTGGAGGTTATTATATTGTTTTCCGGAATGTGCATTGTGTGTGTAGTGCATTATTCGGGTAAGTCTTCACGTTACACTGCCCCCTCCTTAGCATCTGATCATCCCGAACAAAATCATCCTTGGTAGTACCTTGCTGTATTTCCGTTCCATGGCGGAATCTGCACTTGGTTCCTGTCAGACAAAAACCCTTGTTGAAGAAGTAACAGTCTATCGTCTTTCCCGAGTACACTCCTTTTGGATTGAAGCAATACACGGTAATTTGCACACCAGCGTCCTGGAAGATGTATTCGATCATGCTCCTTACACTCTTCCAATCTAGCCCGTCTAACCCGCAGCCTATTTTCGGAAGACCCAACTTCTTGATGTCATAATTCCTGACTTCATTTCTTAGGCTCTTCAGTGCATGCCAGATGTCCTTGTAAGTGGGTTTTCCTCTAGACATCTTCTTCGTAACCAAATAGAAGAGGTTCCGATTACCATCTGCTAGTCGCAGAACTTTTCCTACTTTGGTCGTTGGGTCATCCAGTCTTCCAAACTTCCTTTTAAACACCAGAGCAATTCCTCGGCCCATACGTAGATCCTCCGCTACACAATGGGTAATAGAAACGTCGGCTGGTATGTTGAAAAGGTCTTTTGAACCTTAACTGTCACACCGAGTCTGACGTTCTTCCGATCCGTGTAGTTGGACATGAACTCTTTGAAACTGACATCTTGCTTTCAGCGTCCATTTCTTGAAGAGCCACTCGTTCTTTTTCCTGGTTGTTTGATTCAGCATATGGTGCGAGTCGGCTTATGCGCACCACTCTAGGTTTTCCCCTTGGAAACTTTCGGATACGATAGATGACGTCATTTATCCTCTTCATAATGTCATAGGGCCCTTCCCATTAAAGGCCTCGACGTCGTTGGGGATTATACAGCCAAACAAGGTCTCCCACGTTGAAGACTCCATCAGCTGATCAAATATTGTAGTGGTGCTTCATTCGATCTCTGGCAAGCTGGATGTTCTGTCTGGCTAGCTCATGGACTTTATCCATTCTGGCTGTCAATTGGTCGACGTTTCCTTCTCCTGCGACACTGTCCTCTGTAGGTCTGCGGCCGAATTCCAGGTCACAGGGTAAGCGTAACTCGCGCCCCAACTTTAAACTAGCAGGAGTCTGACCAGTTGTTTCATTCACAGCCGCTCGATAGGCCATCAGGAACAAATGGATGTACTGATCCCAATCTCGCTGATGTTCTGAGACAACCTTAGAGAGGTGCTTGCCCATGGTTCGGTTCATCCTATCTACCATTCCGTCCGATTGAGGATGCAAAGGGGTCGTTCTGCACACATCTTGGAACAGGGCTGACTCGAAGTTTCTTCCTTGGTCCGAATGGATTTCAAGAGGAACGCCAAAACGTGAACAGAATTCTTTCACCAACACCTCGGCGACGGTCGATGCTTCTTGGTTAGGGATTGCTTTAGATTTAGATTCAAGAGGGGGTTACATTGCACTGCGACCATAAGGTCTATTGTGCCCCCCACCTGAGTTGCACTCGCCTATACGCGGTCTACAACTCGCCTTCCAGTTCCAGAGTTCTCCAGTATCTGGGTTGGCTTCAAGGAGGATACTTCCTCACTACTGCAGGTTGCTAGTCCAAGGCACTGTTTGCGTTGGCTAGCAATGGCGAGGCATTCCGTCACCAGGTGATCCGGAGTTTCCTCCTCTTCCCCGCAGAATCTGCACTCGTCATCCCCTGCTAGACCTAATCTCATTAGATGCTTCTTGAGGCAACAGTGTCCTGTAAGAAATCCAGTGAGTAGGTGTAGCTTGTTCTTGCTGAGATCCAAATACCTTTTGGATCTTGCAGTATCAAAGTTTTTTAGAAACTTTTTGGAATGATCCAATCCAGGGGTATCTCGCAAGAGTGTTTCTCTTACGGTTTTTTCCTTCTCCGAAAACTCCTTCTTGTAGGTGCTTTTATCTGTGCCACAGAAGGGTTCTGGGCCAGTAAATGGAGTTTGTGCTCCTTTCCTGGCAAGTGTGTTGGCCTCCTCGTTGCCTTTGATTCCTGAGTGGCCGGGAACCCAGACTAAGTAGACCCTGTTGTTCTTGCCTAGCTCATTGAGCTTCCTTCGGCACTCCCATACCATTTTAGAGTCAATGGTATGAGAGTTCAGTGCTTTAATTGCAGATTGACTATCAGAATGTATTGCAATGTCACATTTCTGATAGTTTCTTTCAAGGTTCACCTCCACGCATCTCTCAATTGCAAGCAATTCTGCTTGAAAGACGCTTGGGCAGCGGCCTAGCGCAAGTGAGCATTTGGTGCGATTCCCAAACACTCCAGCGCATGTCCCGCATGGTCTTAGAACCATCAGTGTACCATTTAATGGTATTCTTTTTGAGAGCTTGGGTTGTGAGCCCCCTGTCCCAATCTTCTCTGCTACTTAGCACCGTGGTGAAAGTTGTCTCGATGCTAATTTTCTTTGTCATTACATCACTGGGAAGGTTTGCTGATGGGATGTGTTTGGACAAAGAGGACCAGGCTCTCTGATTCCGAATTCCCACCATGTCTGAACCTTCCCTAGATAGTCTTAGAATGGCCTCATGGGCCAATCTGTCTATCACTAGATGGAGAGGTGTGAGATCTGTGATAATCTCTAGTGCCCTGGTCGGGCAAGTTCTCATGGCTCCAGTGATACAGACACAGGCTAGTCTTTGTATTCTATCGAGGGTTTTCCTCGTATTGCTCTGACTTGCCTTGCCATGCCAGGCTATTGACCCATATGATATTATCGGTCTTACAATCATGACGTACATCCATCGCAGTATTTTGGGTTACATCCCCAAGTCTTACCAGTCAGATTTCTGCACGCCATTAAGGCCTTTATTGCTTTGCTAGCAGTAGCCTCAATATGCTTGTTCCACAGAAGCTTGCTATCTAGTGTTAATCCCAGATATTTGACTTCAGCCTTCCAGCTTATTATGTCTCCACTTGAAGTGAGAGGTTTCATAGCTGGAAGTTTCCTTTTCCTAGTAAATAGAATAATTGTGGTCTTGGATGGGTTTATGCTAAGCCCCACTGACAAGCACCATTGCTCAATAGTTCTGAGGCCCTCCTGAGAATCTCTGTTCTTAAGTAGTTATCCACTACTTTCTCCATCGTTTTCAGTAAAAACGATGTTAAACAGATAGGTCGGAAAGATCGGGGATCAGTCCCATTTTTCTTCCCTATTTTCGGTATGAACATTACTTTGGCTCTTTGCCATATACTAGGTATAAAGCCCCGTGCTAGGCAGCTTCTTGTTATCTTCAGGAGATGGGGAAGGGTCTCCTCCATTCCTTTCTGTAGGAGTATTGGGAATATGCCATCTACTCCCGGCGATTTATAAGGTTGAAAGGTGTTGACTGCCCATTCCAACCTTTGTCTTGTAAATATCTTCTTAGCAATACTCCAATCTTCCTTGCGAGGATTCTTGGTTTGGATTGCTACGTCAGTACTACTGAGGGGTTCACTTCCAGGGAAGTGTGTTTTGAGAAGTAGAGCAGATCGCTCCTCTTCTCCCTCAGTGTATGTCCCGTCTGGCTTCTTGAGCGACATTTAGGGGCTGATTGCCCCTTTTGCCATGACTTTTTTGCAATCTGGCTGCAGTAGGAGTCGAAGTGATCTTTTCACAAAAAGCTTGAAAGTGAAGCCTCTTGGCCTTCCTGATCTCCTTATTGTATTGTGTGAGCTTCTCGGTGTAGCCCTGCCAATTATGGTCTCTTTTGGCCCTGTTGAAGAGCCGACGGACCTCTAATCTGAGGTTTGACCGGTTTTTGTTCCACCAAGGTGCTTCCTTGCTTGGTCGAGCTTTTGAGAGTGGGCAACTTGATTGGAATGCCTCCGTTATCGCCACACTGACCAGTTCGACCTCTTGATCCAGATCGCAGTGTGGGTGTTTGACCCCATTACTTTCGATCTGTTCCAAGTTTTGCTTCAGAAGGGTCTTATATTTAGACCAATCTGTATTTCTAGGGTTACGAGTTGGAGACAGTGAGGTTACTTCCCCCGCAATCCTAAACTCTATAATCCTATGATCGGAGAGAGAGGGTTCCTCCATCACTCTCCAATCAAATACGTTATTTCTGGCAGTAAAGCTGGCAATTGTTACGTCCAGGACCTCTTCTCTTGCTCTCGTGACAAAAGTAGGGATTGTTCCCACATTAAGGGTTTCTAGATTATTAGCTAAGAGATATTCAAGTAAGCACTCACCTCTAGGGATGTTGTTCGCGCTTCCCCAAATAACATTGTGCGCATTGACATCACAGCCTATGACGACTGGCAGTTGTCTGCTATTGCAGTATTGCACTAGCTCTTGAGCTTCTACTGGAGGTATTGCAGTATTGTCTCCAGTGAAATAAGCAGATGCAATAACTATGTCTCGGTTGATGCCCCCAGTGTTGAGGTGTACTAGAATTGGAACTAGGTCCCGAGTCATGAATTCTGAAACACAAGTGTAATTAATGTTGTTTCTTATGATCACACAGGCACGAGGGGACTCCTGCCTCTGGTCATAGATCAATTTTGAATCTTTAGATGCCAAACCTTTAATTTGGCCTGCTTTGCCTGTCCAGGGTTCCTGGATCAGTACAAAATCCAGTTGGGATTTCGCAAATCGCCTTGCAATCACTGCTGAAGCTCCCTTCGCGTGATGCAAGTTCACTTGCGCCACCTTGGAGAAAGCGATGAAGGTGCTGTAGTCTGGGGTGTCGGGGCTGGGTAGTCCAGCCTCTAATTCCCCCCTCCTCTCTTTCCTCCTGTCCCTCATCGAGATCCATCGGGAGGGTAGTCTCCTTGGAGCTCGAGCGGGTATCTGGGTCTCGGGTTATGGCCTCGGCCCCCGCATTGGTTCGCCCTTCCCCCAGGACTGCAGATGATTTCTCTGCCGCCCCGGCTTCTTTGGCAGAGCCAGCAGCGGCCTCGACCAGACCTGAGCTAGCAGTTTTATCCTGCACACCGGAATCCGTAGATGTGGAGGGCATCTCCGCATCTTTTCAACCTCCCGCAGGATTATTTTTCCGTCCTAGCCCCGAGACAGACACACGTCCAAACCTAAAGTTTAAGACGCATCCTTCTGCCTTCAGGGCCTCTCCTGATTGGTGATCGATCACAATCGTGAGGACAGTACCGGTTCCCTCCTTTTTGGAGTTGAGAACTTTCCAGGCTCCGGTACTGAGCCAGGTGTTCTGTACTTCGACGAGTCGGAGGATCTTCTCCGTCTCCATTTCGAAGCTTCTTGGGAAGTACACCGTTACAGTGACGGGTTTGGGGATGTTTTTCTCCTCCACCGCCACTAACTCGGGTCCTTTCCAAGACCTCAAGGCCGGCCTACTCCAATGAGCCAGTCCGCCGAATCCTGAGAACCGCAGTCCACCAGCATCATTCCACAGCGGAAATGTATACCGGTGAAGTGCATTCCCTTCACCTCTCCACTGCACATCTCTTCCACTAGAGTATCCTCCAGTGTTGAGAGCCGCTGTGGTTCCAGGATTACTCTAGGGTAATCCTTGGGTATGATACCCACACGAATAGCCTTTACGGCCTTGGCAGCTGCAGCGTATCCAGTGGCATGCCCGGTTTTTGCTGCAGCTGTTTTCGGCTTTATAGGCTGACGCCGTTCCGGAGGAGTGATATGCTCCGCGCCTCCCTTTCCCGTCCCTTTTACCGTCGGTGTAACCTTCGGGGTCGGGACAGTAGGTGGTGTGGAGTGTTGAAGAGCCTGTTTTCTGGCCTCCTCAGGTGCAAGTCCCTTTAGCCCCTTAAAGCTTTATACAAAAGTTAAAATTAGTTTCTATTTTATCAAAGAAAATGGTACAAAACGATTGTAGAATGAGCGAGAGAATGAGTTATGAAATAGAAGTATGTATGCTTTTAGTAAAATGAGTGCTCAGTTGCGACGGATGAGAGAGATGAGAGCTAGAATTGGGAAACGTCTTTCTAAAACACCAAATAGTCTCTTAATAGGGTTGCGCGTCCGTATTTGTGACTTGTTGAAAAGGTTTTCAGCTGGTGTTGAAGAGTTCGAAAAGTTTATCCTGTACAGCTCCGCGTTTTCTCCTCCTGGACTCAGTATTTTTATATGTGTACAATCAATAGCTTCTATGCATCTTGGAAATTTGGCAATGTTGAAAAAACCATCCCTAACAATTTGCTTGTCTTCTTCTGTTTTGGGCATATTTATGTACTGCCCTTTCAGACTTGCAATGGCCTGTAAACCTCGACCAACAACTCTGCTTGTTGTCGATTTATCTACTCCACAAAAATCACCTTTATTATTGTTCCTATTCTTGTGGACTCTCATTGTTCTAGTAGATGTAGGAAATTTAATAAAACAAAATTTAACCCTTATTTCTTAAGAATAAACAAGGAAAATATGACATGGCAAATTTGATATCATAATTAATATTAAATTGACTAGGAAAATAATAATAGATAATTATCATTTATTTTGCACTTAAAAATATATTTAATAGTCATTATAAAATTAAATTATTCCTGGGATTTATAGATTATTCTAGAAAGGGCTAATATTTTATTGAAGAATAGATGTGATACATCCTAATTACTTTTAAATTGATTCTCAATGATTCCAAATCATATAAGTAGTTGACAAATGTGTACAGTAATCATTATCAAAATACTTGCTTAAGAAAAAGATGGCACCCTTAACTTCACAAATACCTGCATTTTGCTGTAGCCAATTAAAGGACACAGCAAGTCAAAAAGAGATAAGTGATCACAAGAAATATTCAAAAAAACAGGATAGGCAGAAGTGTTCGATTGGACGACATAATAAACGACCAAGGTCCGATGATGATAAAGGGAATCAACATCTACAGAAGAAGCGTAAAATATGTATCAATAACCAGATTAAGGTTCGACATGAGCCTTTGGATGAGAAATTAAAGAGGCTTTTTGGTGAACCAGGATCTCCTAACGTCTCCTCAAAAAAAACCAAGGGATTCGTCACTCTCGAAAACCATAAGTAAAAATTCAAATACAATGGGAACATCTCCAGAATCTTCAAAATCCAGAACTCATTCAAGAAAGGTGATTGGTCAGCCGAAGAGAAATTACCATGTATCGATTGAATCACGAAATCGGACGCTCAAGAAACCCGCAACTAATGGTCTTGCTACAACGGCACCTGAATCGGAGCCTTCAATGACCAGAGTCAAAGAATTATTCGATGAATACTTTGAAAAATACTTTGACAGGCTAAAAAACTTTCAGAAACTGCGGATGAAGCCAACTGCATATTATACATTGTTCAATATGTAAACCTTTTCTTATATAAAATTTAATATGTACCTGACTAAACAATAAAAATATATATTTGTGTGGCACAATTACAGAGTACTACTTATATAGGACAGTTTTCTTTCTTACTTCCACTCTACTAACCATCTTCTTAATAACAAGCAGAAGTATTTTATTAAAGATAACAATTGAAAGCTATATTATTGTATTGTGAGAAATATCAAGTAGCTAGGTAGCGTAATGTTAAAAATACCATATCTCTAGGTAAAAGTGCATGATTCCTAAAAAATAATTTTCTTATCTACTCTCATATTTTCACAATGTATGTTCACCTAGTTGTTTTTGATGTAGTAAGTTGTTTTTGAAAGTCGAAATCTAGCCCTAAATTCTTCATCATTCTAAATTATGAAATGGTTGGCTCTTTCTCTATAATTTTATAGTAGCCTGGGATTCCACACTAAATCAATGAATTCTAAGAAATCCTCGTCGTCTGTTAGGTCATTTAAAATATCCGTATCGCTTTTACGTATGTACTCAATTTTAAATTTCATATATTGTCGCACAAAAGTGATCAATTATTGAATCTAGCTCAGGGAACACTACCTCCAAATCCATGATACTATAACAAGTTTGTTATTGTATCATGCAACAAATCTAGCTAAAGTAATAAGAGTTCCACGCAAAAATTGTCGCTGTTGTGTGCTTGAACCATCTTTGAATGGTCCTCCACTATTTGTTCCCTTGAACTATATGGTGATCTATGGTTCAATACTGATCGGTATTGGTGCAACTGAATTTTGGCGTTGATCGTCGATCAACCGTTGAACGAGGATAGTACAACCGGCCCTTATAGGTATAAGATCAGCCTCCTCTAGATCAAACTTCACGAGCCGCACTGGTTGCCACTTCTTCTATGATTATGTAAATAAGAAGATTAAATAAAAGTGGGCTATGGCTGTCTCCTTTTCTGATTCCTCCTGGTGTTGAAATGGTTTTCGTAGTATGTTGTGCTTTAATTTGAGTGGAATTGCCGGTATTCAGATTGCACATTACCTTCACTATGTTGGCTGGTGTTTCTTTGTCTTTCAGAATGTTAGTGAGGTCGCCCAGTTGGACTTTGTCAAATGCTTTAGTTAGGTCGATGAATCAGACAAATGCCGGTGTTTTGTGATGAATATGGCGTCAGTTGTTGATCTACTCTTTCTAAACCCTTGTTGTTCTTCTCTGTTAGCTATATGCTTCTCCAGTTTATCTTTTAGCAAGCCTGTAAACAATTTCATTGTTGTACATAATATGGTTATACCTCTGTAGTTTTCAGGAGATTTTTTTGTCCTTTCTTGGAGATGGGGATTGCTGTGCTGATATGCTAGTCATTTGGTATTTCTGATGTGCTGAGGGTTTTATTAAATAGAGTTGTAAGGTTCATTATGTGCTCCGTCCCCCGTGTTGACGTGACGCTGACCCTCAGACTACTGCAGATGAACTAAAATGCATACATTTCGGGGAGATCTGTGCTTCACAGTAGTGGAGCGAGTTGAGAGATCACTGCACGAGGTCCGTATTGACATCGAAGGGCTTTCCTTTCCTGGAGTTCCCATAACCATTATGAACTGGATCAGGTTCATACTGAAATGGAGAGCCGTGGAGGTGGTTGTTGGAGACAAATATTAAGGGTTGTCCTCAAGGGGGAGGGAAAGCACCTACAGAATAAACTAAGGAAGGCGGGGATGGCTTTTTGGCAGTGTCGAATGGCAATGAGACGGTCACGGGGTCTTTTCCCTAAGATCACCCTTTGGCTCTACATTGCCATTGTCAGGCCTACGCTTTGCTACGGTGCACATGTATGGTGGCTCAGAACCAGATCAGTAACAGCGGCGTCCTACTTAAATCGGATTCAGATACTAATCTGTTTGTCTGTAAATGGAGTGATATGAACAGCACCCACTAAGGCGCTTGCGACACTTCTCTGCCTCCCACCACTTGATCTTCATGTGGAAGAATTAGAGATAAGGGCTGCTCTTAGGCTACTTCGCTGGCAACTCTGGAACTACAGGCGAGGAAAAGTGGGTCACATGCGGATCTTAGGGGAATACTCCTTAAGAGTGCCTCTTCTGCATCTTGAGCCTGAATCTTCCTAAATACCTATTCAATGTATGTACAACATCCCCCACGGGAATTTACGGTTATGACATATTTCTATCATCAGACGATTCTTAATACAATGTTGGTTCGGGGCCGGGAATTTTCTCCGCTGAACTCGACCGAAACATAAGTATACCACTGGGCAAGTATGCGTCTGTTTTTCAAGCGGAACTCAGTGGCATACTGCACTGTACAAAAATAGTCCAAGATAAAAATATCCATTACAAAAACATTAAGTTCTCAAAAGACAGCAGGGCTGTAATTATTGCACTGGGAAGCCACAGGATCACCTCTGGCGTGGTGCTTGAATGCATCAGAACACTGAATGAGATATCAACCACGATTGTCCTTTTCCGTTGTTGGGTCAAAGGACACCAAGGAAACGAGAGGGCGAATGAATAAGAGAGATACGGCTCAAACTGTCCTCCCTGCAGACCTGAGCCGATGGTCACTCCATCCATAAAAACCCTTCTAAAACAATATACCCAAGAGCGGCATTCAAGCAGATGGGCAGATGAAACTGTATGTGGGCAAGCGAGGGCAGCAATCACAGCCCCCTCAAACAAAAATTGAAAATACTATCCGCAGTTGTCAAGAGCCAATTTACATTGCAGGGATTTTAACTGGGCACTGCAAGTTAAATAAGCACCTCAACCCACTGGGAATTGTGGACAGTCCCTTGTGTCGCGGATGTAAAGAATCGGAGGTAGTACAATGGACTAGACTTAGCGGCCTAAGTGCGTATAAGGTCCTTGCCGTCCTACCTATAATCCAGAATTCAGTTGCCAGTCAATTGGTATTTCTGTTGTGCTGAGGATTTAATTAGACAGAGTTGTAAGTTTCATTATGAGCTTCGGGCCACCGTGTATTAAGAGTTCAGTTGGTATATGGTCTGATCCTGGTGCTTTTCTGTTTTTCACTTTCCTGAGTTTTTCTTTTACTTCCGTCTCCGTTGGATCTCCGATTATTATGATTTTATGATTCTTATTTATTTTGTCTACGGCATTATGTAGTTTTTCATAGAGCTTTCTGACTCTTCTGTAGGTTTAGATATATTTGGAGGTGTATTGAAGTTTGATTTATTTTTATGGAGTTTTTAAGTGTTCTATCGTTGATGTAATTAATAACTTGGATGTAAAGAATTTAAAGTGCATTATTCAAAGCTCCAAATAATTATTGGACAAAGAATGTAAGGGTGGCCAGATAAGAATGCAAAGTGCAGTATCTCGGGAGCTATTCATCATAGAAACCTGCACTAGAAAAGTGTTGACTAAAGTGAACAAGAGAAGATCATGGAAAATATTTTCAGATTTCCCAGATGGTCACCAGGGGGCGTAACCGCCATCTTAAACTTGTAAAGTGATTTTTCATTGAAATCCACCCAGTAAATGTACCAAAAAATATATGGATATTAAAGCTAAGCTTTATTCGAGTAATTTTCGATGAACACTTTTCGACGTATCTTTTAAAATAAAGTGGTAAGGGGTGATTCAATGTTCTTTTAAATAAACAGCTGTAACTCCTTAACGCCTGAACAGATACTAGCAAGCTTGATCTCGTTGTAAAAAGCGTTTATCTCCATCAAACCCATCCTACACGTGAAATGTCTAATACTTATTGATGCCTCTAGAGTCTAGAGCGCGTTTTTCAATATAAATACATAAAATTGCAAAATTCTCCAAAAAAATTAAATGCAATAAAATGATTTTTTTTCATAAAAATGTAGTGAAATTCTTCTTCTTCTTCTTCTTGAATAGGCTAGTGAAAACCGCATCTCGATATCTAATTCCTAGCCAAAAATGTCGAAGAAAGAAATCAATGCAAACTGTAGTTTGCAGAGGTGAGAGTGGTATCTCTCACTTCTGGCTACAGAAGCATTATTTACAGAAAAATGTTGGATTGTCAAAGTCACGTAATGGTTTTTCCCGATTTGTTGAAAAATATGGCTTGAAATTAGCGAGATATTTTATATAAATACATTCCTACAATTATAAGTAAACATTTGTGAATGTGTTCATCCCGTAAAAGGCTATAATATTTATATTATCAATATATGTAAAACCAAATAGACGGATTTCACAATTTATTTTTTTCATGACTCTACGGTGTTGCCGATGCTAAAATTTTACCTGTTTACCTAAGTGATATAAATGACGGATAAATGTCTAAGTGAAACCAACAATGTATTAATGAACATGATTGTAAAATCATTTATTATTTAAGAAATATGCAAACAACTTCGCTTTTATTCGAAAGTGGTACATTTTTAACGCATCAATAATATTTGCCAACTAAATGGTAACAATAAGGAGCAGAGAACACTGATAAGGAGATAGCAGATTGTCGTCTCTGTCTCAGGTATGTCTCATTTCGTGTTTCGCTGTCGAGTTCACAGCATATAGTGTGTCCTGCCTGGTGCGTTGTGAGTTTCAAATAACTATTTACATATTGTGAAATGGATGCGTATTGTTCAGTGAATGTTTTTTATAGTAAGATAGGAACAACGGGATTGTCGTTTTTTCGCTGTCCAATAAACCAATAAAGGTATGTCCTTTGTATATACTTATTTGAAAATAGTTAATTTTTAGTTATTTTCCCTTAAATAAAAGTTTGTTATCCAGGGTTCTGCTATTTTTAGAGATTATTTTAAAATTTCTTTCTTATTGCCTTTATATAGGTCAACTATAACACAAATCCGTGGGTGCCTTTATAAAAAATTATTTATATTTTTTCTTATTAATAAAAACATAGTTACGGGCTGGTGGAGTGAAAAGTGGTTCGGGTGGTAATAAAACCGCAAAAATCCAATGTAAAACAAAAATAAAAATAGTAAATCACTTAACATAGAGCACTCAGTATTCATTAAAACAGAAAAAATAATTTTAACCAAAAAAAATAATTTTCAAAAATCTCTAAAAATAGCAGAAGCCTGGTAACGAACAATTACCGATTTTGAAATTAATATTTAATAAGGATGGTATATTTCTTATTTTTGGTAGATCTCAGTGATGGAAAATGCATTAGGTAGGATTTGTTGGACCTCATCGATATGCTGATCTAACACCTGAACAGATATATGTCAGAGTTAGAGATCTGTAGCTTGCATTTTACCTCAAATGATGATTACGTGAATACTTGAATACTCGGCTTAATCGTGATGCTGTTCCATCGCTACTGCTACCCCAAGTGTCTGATAGAGGTTAGTAAAATGAATAATTTAATCCTATTTATATTTTTAAGAAAATCATAAGCATCATTTATGTTGGTTATAGTAAAACGTAATAGTATAATTACGTGAAAATATCTATTAGGCACTTTGTATTCAAATGAATTTAATAAAAAATATCACCTAATAGTCTGTAAATCAGAACTCGTTAATTGTCTAATATGTTAATTGCCTAAGAGAACCATAAAATTAAATTTATTCTTGATCATTTGGTGTCTGCAGAACGGATTATCCCTATTTTTGTAATTCATAATAATATGGTGGTAATATTGGGAATTATTTATTATTTGAAAGATTACACAAAGTATTATTATTATTATTATCTGTGCTTCACAGTAGTGGAGCGAGTTGAGAGATCACTGCACGAGGTCCGTATTGACATCGAAGGGCTTTCCTTTCCTGGAGTTCCCATAACCATTATGAACTGGATCAGGTTCATACTGAAATGGAGAGCCGTGGAGGTGGTTGTTGGAGACAAATATTAAGGGTTGTCCTCAAGGGGGAGGGAAAGCACCTACAGAATAAACTAAGGAAGGCGGGGATGGCTTTTTGGCAGTGTCGAATGGCAATGAGACGGTCACGGGGTCTTTTCCCTAAGATCACCCTTTGGCTCTACATTGCCATTGTCAGGCCTACGCTTTGCTACGGTGCACATGTATGGTGGCTCAGAACCAGATCAGTAACAGCGGCGTCCTACTTAAATCGGATTCAGATACTAATCTGTTTGTCTGTAAATGGAGTGATATGAACAGCACCCACTAAGGCGCTTGCGACACTTCTCTGCCTCCCACCACTTGATCTTCATGTGGAAGAATTAGAGATAAGGGCTGCTCTTAGGCTACTTCGCTGGCAACTCTGGAACTACAGGCGAGGAAAAGTGGGTCACATGCGGATCTTAGGGGAATACTCCTTAAGAGTGCCTCTTCTGCATCTTGAGCCTGAATCTTCCTAAATACCTATTCAATGTATGTACAACATCCCCCACGGGAATTTACGGTTATGACATATTTCTATCATCAGACGATTCTTAATACAATGTTGGTTCGGGGCCGGGAATTTTCTCCGCTGAACTCGACCGAAACATAAGTATACCACTGGGCAAGTATGCGTCTGTTTTTCAAGCGGAACTCAGTGGCATACTGCACTGTACAAAACTGCTACCCCAAGTGTCTGATAGAGGTTAGTAAAATGAATAATTTAATCCTATTTATATTTTTAAGAAAATCATAAGCATCATTTATGTTGGTTATAGTAAAACGTAATAGTATAATTACGTGAAAATATCTATTAGGCACTTTGTATTCAAATGAATTTAATAAAAAATATCACCTAATAGTCTGTAAATCAGAACTCGTTAATTGTCTAATATGTTAATTGCCTAAGAGAACCATAAAATTAAATTTATTCTTGATCATTTGGTGTCTGCAGAACGGATTATCCCTATTTTTGTAATTCATAATAATATGGTGGTAATATTGGGAATTATTTATTATTTGAAAGATTACACAAAGTATTATTATTATTACTAATTCTAGTTGAAAAAGAAATTGTAGGAGACAGTAAGGATTCCATTAACCATGATGTCCAGTTTCAAACGGAAATTTTTCAAGAAGGTAATTACTACCTAGTTAGGCAAAAAATATTACATTAATTCGAATATTCAAATTTTCTTTCTATTTTCGTCAGGGACTTGATGTGATTTTAAACTTTAAAATATATTTTTCAGAGCAAAGCTGCCAAACACCGATTAAACTTTTCGCGAATTCGACAAGAAAATGTGTTTACACCAAAAAATTTAATCATAAGAAAAAGCAGTAGCTTCATCAAGTAAATGTGCATTACCAGAATCAGAGATCACTCTAAAAGTTGGTTTCTGGACAAACAATATCCTATATTGAACCAATCAAAGTGCAAAAAGTCACCAGAGAGAACCCAAAAGCATATAAGAAACTTTCAACCTTTTGCCGATTACCTTCAACGATTCATACAATACAACCGGGGTTCAATGATGTATTTCAATAGATAAAATTGTTGGTTTTGAAGGGTTCAATCAAACTTCTACTCTTATAGCAGGCAGTGCTTTGATTGTCATGGTTAGAGTTTTGGCTTGTAGTTGGAAGTTACTTCTTGCTTATTTTTTCTACAAGTAACTTTTGCGGACTTGAAGGAAATTATGTCCGCAACAATACGCATATGTAGAAATAAAGGCTTGAACATTATGGGCGTAGTATCCGATCAGGGTTCAAATTTTCTGAAGCTGGTCAAAGCAACCTTGGAACTGTCAGAAGAAAAAAGCACTTTTTTGTAGATGATCAAGAACTAGTGTATCTATTTGATATTATACACTTGTTGGAATCGATTCTGAATAATTTTTCACCTATAATTTTCCTCTTAGTGAAGGTGAAACTAATAATTTTTTTCTGAAGCTGTTGAGCAAATGAATAATCTTTTTGAAGTAATGATTTCAAGTAATTTTGAAAATTGACAAGCTTTTATGGTTACGGAGAAGCAGCTGAAATTCCTTAAAGAAGCATACTCATTCACACTCTGAAAGTTAAAAATAGCATACTGAAGCACGAGCGCTTCAAATTTATATTGTGAACTATTTCTAAATTATATTTATACTATTTTCATAAATAATAAATATATATAAAAATAAAACATTTTTCTTTGTTGATAATTATGACATCACCTTGATATTATTATTCAAGCAATACGTTCCTCAAAAGTACAATTATAATAACAGTTGTTTTGTTCAAGAGTGTTTCTGATGTCTTTGAACGACTTGATAAGATATTTGTATATACGTATTTAGAAATAACATTATAGAAAATTAAAGTTAGTCCGTGACAACTAGCCGACTTCCAAAATAAATCCATATTCCCACAAAACATTCCCAATGTAAAACTTTTGGAGGTGAGAGCTATGTTCTGCAAAACTCGACAAAAAAATACGTTCAGTAAGAGCTAAACCACACCGATACAATTTTTGGTATGTTGTTTTGTATACGAATTTCAGAGAGACCTATAATTGTTTCGCCCAGGATGCCACACCACACATTGAGATTCCAGAAGCCCTGATGCTGGACATAGCGCATCCAGTGAGGATTGTTGTCCGACCAATAGTGCATATTATGCAAATTGACGTTTCCATCACTTCTAAAAGTGGATTCATCCGCCCAAAGAATTTCGGATAAGAAAGTTATATTTTCCCTAATCATGCCCAACATCCAGATACAATGATCTATTCGTCGGTTGAAGTTCTCGTCATTTAAGGCTTGCTGTAAAACCATATGATACGAGTGGAGTTTAAGAGATAGAAATAACGAACACATTGTGAAACCTGTAAAGTAAAATTATTATGAAATAAAAACGTATCTTTTTAGGTGTTTAAAATAGTAGTATGTGATATACCCAATGCCAGAGACAATTCTCTCGTACTAACATGGGGATTCAATTGCGTGTATGCTAAAACGGTAACATTATTGTCTTCCCTTGTTCTAGCACCGTGTCTTTGCAACTGAGGTCGAAAGTTGCCAGTATTACGCAAATTTTTCACTATAAACGCGGAAAAATTATCGCGTCTCGTAAACGCCGATTTTGATATCTCGATATCTGTATACTCTTCTATATCGACAGCTTCATCAGTTGTAAAAGGCATTTTAATAGTTCTAAGGCCTTACTTGTGAGTGCAACAAACACAAAGTACACTACCTCTCTAAGTATAATTTTGGTATTTGTTGACAAGTTGATTTTAGGCATCTGTTTTTTTCTCCAGTTTGGACTTCTATCTATGGGTTTGGTTAAAAGATATTGTTTACCAAATTCCCCAACAACCAGAGACGACATGAAGAGGCCATTTGGAGCCTGTCATTTATAATAAAAAATTATAAAATTATGAAATTTTATGGCTGAATCTTGAAAAAAGACAAATACATAATAATAAATACCGGAGTAATAGCGTCTCTCGAAAATTTTATTATAACAAAATTTTTATTTTTCGATATTTAAGGCTAGGAATAAGATAATGAGATGTGGTTTTCACTAGCCTATTTGAGTATCATTTCACTACATTTTTTTGATCAGAAAGTTATATTTATGGTATTTGATTTTTTTGAGAATTTTGCAATTTTATGTAATTATATCGAAAAACGCGCTCTATCGGCATCACTAAGAATTAGACATATTACGAGTCAGATGGGTTTGATGGAGCAATAAACATTTTTTCCAACAAGACTAAGCTTTCTAAAATCCGCTCAGTCGTTAAGGAGTTACAGCTGTTTATTTAAAAGAACATTGAATAACCCCCCACTACTCTATTCTAATAGTTACGTCAATTAGTTTTAAGCAAAAATTACTCAAATAAATCTTGGCTCTAAAAAGCATATATTTTTGTGGTGCATTTACTAGGAGGATTTTAATGAAAAATCACTTTTCAAGTTTTACATGGCGGTTACGCCCCCTAGTGGCCATCATGGAAATCTGAAAATATTTTTCATAATCTTCTCTTGGTCACTTTAGTCAACAATTTTTTTTACCGCAGATCTCTATGATGAATAGTTCTCGAGATACGGCACTTTGCATTCTTATCTGGCCAACCTGTTCATACAATAAACTACCTCAAAATATAAAAGTTTGTAATACTGCTAAACAATTCAAAAAATTAATAAAAGAATATTTACTAGAAAGATGTTACTATTCTATTTTTAAATATTATCTGTGTATGATATAAATGTATCTTTTTTAATATTTGATTTTTATACATAATATATATATATATATATATATATATATATATATATATATATATATATATATATATATATATGTTATATGACATTCTATGAGAAACCACAAGTAACCAAGTATCCAGGAGTATCAGGTTACGAGCAGCACTTAATCAAGCCACGCGCAGCGGTTCCCGTTCCCAGGCTAGGAAATGCTGACCAAGCGTCTACCAAACGCCAAGCCGAAGGTTACACCGTCCATTCTCGGAAACCAGCGTAGGAAGATGCCAACACCGTGGAACTGCGCTTCTAGAGTGATAGAACCGTCGACGCAGCACCTTAATTTTGTATAAATACAGGGATCTTTTAGATATAAGTTAGTTAGTAACTCATTTTCATTGTAAGCATAATCTATGCCCAATTTAATTTTGATTTTTAAATAAAATAAAGTTGTAAATGTTTTTTAAAAAGTCATTTTCAAATAAAGTGATATAAAATTGGTGTCAGAAGTGGGATCCTTCTACACGAACAGAACACGGCAGTCCTCACCAGGTGAAATTCATCGGAACACGGTGGTCCCAACTGTTTGTGGAGGTTCTCAAACCCTAAAGAAGAAGAACAACAGCCTTCAAACATCCCTTCAAGCCTCTACTCCAACATCAGGAACAGTGCAAATAACCTGACAGCGCAGTATGTGGAAAATATTGTAAGTACACTAAGAATCATCTCGTTTTAAATTGCTTACTAACTCACAATTTCATTGAATTTATTGAATTGAATTTATTTTCAAAAGATACAGTTCTTTTACCCAATACACATCCTTCAAATATTATACTGAAATTTTATGATATTAAGGTCTCATTTAAAACGTAAAGATAAGAAACATTCAAATATGCCAGCCAATGATAATGCAAACAACCCTCCTGCAAACAATGCATATAATGCAGGTGGTGCGGATGCACCAGTCGTTGAGCCTTATAAACTCAGCGAAATCTTTTCCATCGTACCTGAGTACGATGGAAATCAAATATTTCTGAATACGTTTATATTGTCTTGCACCACGGCTCATAATATGGCCGTCGGTAACCAAATAACTTTATTAAATTTACATATTAAAAATAAATTACGCGGTCGAGCGGCGGAGCTTATAAACTCTAGGAATCCTAGTACGTGGCAAGAAATAAAGTCACTATTAGAAACACATTTCGGAGATTCTCGCGTTTTGTCGTCGCTGATACAAGATCTCCAACGAATTCGACAACTACCCAGTGAATCACCACTAACGTTCATAAGCCGACTCCAGACACATGAAGCCAAAATGTACGCTTCCATTAACAAGCAGAACTATTCTCAAGAAGAGAAGAGAGCACAGACCCGACTAGCCGAATCAATGGCCCTTAACACCCTCCTAACAGGACTGGAACCGAAACTAGGTCAAATTGTAAGAGCAAGTGACCCTGCGGACATCCTAACCGCTACCAATCGCATCAGGAGAGAGCTTCAGCTCAATTACTTTGAAAATCAGAAGTTCCACCAGAACGCTAATAAAAACACAAACGTTCCACCTCGAAGACCCAGTACAGGCCCGAACATCAAACAATGCAACCACTGTAAACGAACAGGACATACGTTCGATGAATGCAGACAACGGTAGAATTTCGGAAATAACTATAACTCGAACTCCCAAAATCAGATGTTAAGACCCCCGTTTCAACAACAAAATTCGCAACAAGCCCAACAACCACAACGGTTTCAGTCGAATTTCAGGCCGAACCAAAACCTTGGAAACGATCGTCCATCTGCAATTAGGCCTAACCCCAATATAGGAATTAAGCCATCAGTGGTTCAACAAAATCCAAATTTCAACAGGCCACAGAATAGAACCTATCACCTTAATTACGATCAAGATCAAAACTATTTATATGAGGATTATCAAGAATCAGAAGAATTTCAGCATAACTATGAATCACAAGACGAATATAACTATCAAGACCTACCTGAAGTATTCGACCAAACAAATCCGGGTTTTCGCCAGGGCCCACCTGCGCCAACAGACCCCCCGAATCCACAACAAGACATGGCCGAGATTCAAGCACAAATTCAGACTATGAACTTGGACGATTACAATCCCAACTTAAACTTTCCCGAGCAGAACTTCCTATAGGTTCTCTACACACTGTTAAATCAAAAAATCTCTATTACATTACAGACGCAACGAAGACTTTTAAATTTTTAGTAGATTCAGGAGCCGGTCTTTCAATTTTCAAACCGACTGCCTGTGAAAAATTTCGACAAAGATCTCCTGAAAATGTCATCATTCAGGGAATCACTGACCAAAAAATACTTATTAACGAATCTACCTTGGTACCTTTTAACGTAAAAGATCCACACAAAGTATATATTTGCAATCTCGACATAGACTTTGACCGTTTGTTAGGTTCAGACTTCTTAGAACACTATCAGTGCATAGTGGATCTTAAAAATAAACAGCTGGTAACAAATTTTAAGACGATACCCCTCTTCAAAGTAACCGGTGAGTCAACATCCAAAACACAGCCGCAAAATAATCCAAAAAACTCCAAAATTTCCAACATAACTTCCATCGCTCCACGGACGGAGCAAGTTTTTAAACTGAGGTGCAGTCTTTCAGACACCGAAGCTATCCTTTCTAGCAAAGAGATAGAAAAGGTGCGCATCCTCCATGCTTTGGTAAAAGTAAACGAACATGGTGAATTCATTACCACAGTCATAAATCCGAATGCAATTCCCAAAACCGTAGACTTTTCCCAATTGGAGATTGAACCAGTAGAAAATATCACCGTTAACCATCTTAGTGAATTTTAATACACCACCAACAGCGACAGAATACCAGAGATAAAACGACAGTTACGCCTAGATCACCTGAAGAAGAGGCAGAACTTGTTACCGAATTATGTATAGACTATTCAGACATATTTTACTTAGAAGGTGACAAACTAACCTTCACGAACGAAATTAAACATACAATAAAAACAACGGCAGACAAACCGACATTCACTAAGTCCTATAGATACCCACACGTCCATAAGGAAGAGGTAAAAGGGCAGGTAAACAAGATGTTAGACCAGGGCATAATCAGACCTTCCAAATCCCCATTCTCTTCACCTGTTTGGGTAGTTCCCAAGAAAATGGATGCCTCAGGAAAACAGAAATGGAGAGTCGTCGTCGACTACAGAAAGCTGAATGAGATCACGGTAGACGACAAATATCCGCTCCCTATCCCTATCTCTGACCTTCTGGATCAACTTGGCAAATGCCAATATTTCTCCACCCTTGATCTGGCATCAGGATTCCATCAGATAGAGATCGTCCCCAAGGATATTCAGAAAACTGCATTCACAGTGGAGAACGGGCATTACGAATTTATTCGTATGCCCTTTGGATTGAAGAATGCTCCTTCTACGTTTCAAAGGGTCATGGACAACATCTTATTGGGGATCCAAAACGAGAGATGCCTGGTATACATGGATGACATCATCATCTACTCCCCATCCATCCATGAACATATACAGAGACTAAAAGAAGTTTTCAAAAGGCTCAGGCAAGCGAATATGAAAATACAGCCCGACAAATGCGAGTTCCTGCGAAAAGAAGTCGCTTACCTAGGACACTTGGTAACCAGCGAGGGAGTTAAGCCAAATCCTTCAAAAATCGAGTGCATAAATAGTTTTCCCCAACCGAAGAACCAAAAAGACATTAAGTCGTTCTTAGGTCTTGCAGGATATTATCGACGTTTTATCGAAAACTTTGCTAAGAAATCGAAGCCTCTGACCCGTCTTCTCAAGAAGGATATTCCTTTTGACTTTGACTCAGATTGTAAGGAAGCCTTCGAAAACCTGAAGAAAGGACTAACTACCACCCCTATCCTCATTTACCCCAATTTCGAAGAACCATTCATATTGACAACAGACGCAAGCAATTTCGCCATAGGTTCAGTATTGTCGCAAGGACCTATTGGAAAGGACCTTCCGATAGCGTATGCCTCAAGAACCCTATGCAAAGCTGAATCTAGGTATTCGGTTATTGAGCGCGTATTACTCGCCATTGTTTGGTCCGTCAAGCATTTTCGACCGTACCTGTTTGGTAGAAAATTCATTCTAGTAACCGACCATCGACCCCTAACGTGGCTCTTCTCCGTGAAAGATACCGGAAGCCGATTAGCCCGATGGAGACTCAAACTAGAAGAGTATGATTACGAAATCAGGTACAAGCCGGGAAAGATCAACAAAAATGCAGACGCCCTATCTAGAATTAAAATAAACCATTTTTCGGAATTTCAAAACGACGCTCAATTAACACCGTACCGAGCCCTAATGGCAACCAAAAATTCGGATAACGAAGACATTGTTAATTCAGATCATGAAGAAAGTAAGGCTGCCCAGCACAATAAGATGTATGAAGAGTTCGACACCTTTGTTGAACTGTACAAAAATCAATCTGTGATTGATTGTTCAAAAATAGAATTTTCTAATGATCAACTCCTCGATAAGAAAAATAAAAACATCCTGAGCTGTTTCCGACAGAACGAACTAACAGACATAAACAAAAAAATCATAGAAGATATCTTCGAGGAGAATGCAGACTTCGAGAATTTGAAAATCAATGTGCTTTCCAGTAAGACAGTAAAAAATAGGAAAAACTTTATAATTCCATTACCATACAATCGAGATACAATTAACGAATACCTTTTTGGATCGTTATATTTAAGTCAAGATCTATTTCTACCCGATGAAACTTATTGTATCGAAACCAACGTAGATCTGCCAATTTTAGAAATCCTGTCTTTTATAAATGCCGAAAAAGAAATTAAATTTAAGGTCCAAAATGTTACTCAGACCCCGGAAAAAGATCAAGTTCCTATCATACTTGACCAGTTTCACAATGGAAAAACTAATTTACATAGAGGTGTGAACGAGACAATCAGAAGAATCAAAGAAAAATACCAATGGAAAGGATTGACTAAAGATGTGGAAAAGTGTATCAAGGAATGTGAAACCTGTCAGAAGGCCAAAGTATACCGGAAAAACCTAGACAGACCGCTTGTTATAACCGAAACACCAAAAGCTCCATTCGAAAGGATCAACATCGACATCCTCGAAGTTCCTACAAAAAACTACGCTCTGACCATCAGAGATGAGCTAACCAAATTTAGTCAAGCCTATCCCATCGAAAATAAGTCTGCTAAATCCGTCGTGAACACTCTCCTTATCTACTTTCAACATTATGGAACTCCAGTGCGAATACATTGTGACTACGGGAGAGAATTCGATAACGCCCTCCTAAGAGATTTATGTAAATTATATGACATTAAACTAAGCTACTCAAGTGTAGGTCACCCCCAGAGTAATGGATCCTTGGAACGGTTCCATTCAACCCTTCTGGAAATGATCAGACTCCACCTTGCAGATCATCCCAGAGAACACCCGTTCAATATATTACCGTATGCGGTAATTTGCTATAACAACGCTGCAAACAAGACACACGGGTTTACTCCTTACGAACTCGTTTTTGGGCACAGTTCCAGCAGACCACCAGAGAAGCTGTAATATGAGAAAGAATTAATTACCAAATATGTGAGAGACTTAAATAATCGATTGTCCCATTTTTACAAGATAGCACGAGAAAGGACTGAGAGACAAAAACAAAAGGCCTAGATAAGATTTGATCAACACGTTCAGGAAAATATTCAAGAATTCAACGTTGGTGACAAAGTGTTTATAAAAGAGTCCCAGCTGAAAAACAAATTGGCGAACAAATTCAACGGACCTTTCGAAATTCTAGAAATTCATCAAAATTCGGCTACCCTACTAAATCAAAAAACGAATCAGAAAACTAAAGTAAATTTCGACCGTATGAAGTTATGTGCCGGAACTGAAACTTAAAATTGGTTTCAGGTACATTATGCTGGTTAGAACGGTCCTAAGCCAGTATCAAATAGAACCAATTAATAACACTGTGGGAGTCTACTACCATGACGAAACCAGAATCATCATCTCCAACGACAAGTGGACATTATTAGTACATAAAAATATTTCTGGACTACTAACGGCCTACGAAAATAACAACAAGATATTGGACTCCATACACAACACCTTACGACCGGATCACTATTCAATGAATCTGTTTCATTCAGATGTAAAGACTCACGTTAATCTCCTGACGCAGATATCTAAATCGATCAAAGAAAAGTTCAACGAAGTTATTATCGACACTAGACGAAACAAGCGAGGAATCATCAATGGACTCGGAAGTATCTTTAAGACGATTACGGGAAATTTGGACGCAGCAGATGGTCAATTTTACACTGATAGCATTAATAAATTAAATTCAGACCAACACCACATAGAAAACTTATTGAAGAATCAAATATCGGTCTCAACAACCCTTATTAAAACCTTCAATGAATCCATCCAAAATTTAACTATCGACAGGAAAACATTCAATCGGGATATAAGTAACATCGAGAGAGCTATTCATCAATTAAATGATAAACTTGCGTTAGTCGAAGTAAGCTAAAATTCTTCGAAATTTGTGAAAAACTTTTGGAAAGTTATCTGGTTATTGAAGACAATCTGAACGATATTCTAAATTCTATAACATTTGCCCGCCTAAGAATTATTCACTCATCAATAATAACACCTAATGATCTGATATTTTCCCTACAGGAAATATCACAAAATCTTGTCAGAAGTAATCTACCCTTACCAGTAAAAGTTTCTAAGATCGCCCAATACCTAGAAATCACAGAACTTCAAGCCTATCAACAAGACAACAATATCGTCTTTGTTTTAAGAATACCCCTTGTAGAACAAACACTCTATACCCTATATCACCTATATCCTATCCCAGTATTAGATAAAAGAACTGGTTTGCATCACATCCTTAGTATATCTCAAAAATACATCGCGCGAAATGATGATTCTCTGATGTACATCCCCATCAGGGATCCAAATAATTGTAAAGACCTTAGACAGTAATGCTGCATGTGAGGCCCAATTGTTGAAGAACCGTCAAGAGATACCCAAAACTTGTGACAGTGCGATAATCTTTAGTCGAGGATATAACGTGTTCAAAATCAAGAACAATGTGTGGTTGACGATATTATCAGAACCACTACAAGTGACCATAAACTGCCCGCGAGTAAATACAAAGACAGTTACTCTTGCCCAGAACTCTATCATTAAACTCGAACCAGAGTGTCATGCGTTTATCGGAATAACGAAAGTACAAGCCGACAGCCAGAAGACCTCTGACTTTCTGGACAACACACACCCCGTGATGATCCCCTACGAATGCAGCAGTCATATTTCTGAGAAGATCCAACTCCCGAAGCTAGAACCCCTCAAACTTAACGAAATCAACGCCGAAGACTTGGACGCTGCCAATCACAAACTTCAACAATCCGCGAGAGATCTGGACCAACTCATAAACCAACCATTTATAACAAGGAATATATCGTGGATGACGTATTCTACGATAGCTGCCATTTGCCTCATCTTTGGAAGCTATGTGATAGTAAAAATTTCGAAGAAATGTAAAGCGACCAACTCAAAGACAGAAGATCAAGGTCAAACTCCCCTGAAAAGAATTAGAAGTCTCCTCCCAAGAAGAAGACCGAATATAGAAAATCCAGAACATGAGATGGAAAATATCGTGGTACCATAAAAGTTGTTGCATGGCAACAACTTTTTATTAATAAGGGGAGCTGTTATATGACATTCTATGAGAAACCAAAAGTAACCAAGTATCCAGGAGTATCAGGTTACGAGCAGCACATAATCAAGCCACGCGCAGCGGTTCCCGTTCCCAGGCTAGGAAATGCTGACCAAGCGTCTACCAAACGCCAAGCCGAAGGTTACACCGTCCATTCTCGGAAACCAGCGTAGGAAGATGCCAACACCGTGGAACTGCGCTTCTAGAATGATCGAACCGTCGACGCAGCACCTTAATTTTGTATAAATACAGGGATCTTTTAGATATAAGTTAGTTAGTAACTCATTTTCATTGTAAGCATAATCTATGCCCAATTTAATTTTGATTTTTGAATAAAATAAAGTTGTAAATGTTTTTAGAAAAGTCATTTTCAAATAAAGTGATATAAATATATATATATATATATATATATATATATATATATATATATATATATATATGTATATGTAATATGAATTTAGTTTTACTGCATCTCTTCGATATTTTGTATATGCTTCTCATAAAGTAACATGGCGACTCCTGAAGATGTATTTGCCAAACCTATCTGTTCCCTGTCCTCTTCGCTTGTTCTCCGATATTCCGCACATATCTACCCTGTGTTTCTCCATTTCAATAAGCACCTCTTGGTCTCTTCCATTCCATAAAGTTATGTTCCAGTAGGATACTCTGGTAATATTGTGTTTGAGTTTCCAGGTTCGTTTATTCCTTGTCATAGCGTGGGTCGTCATTGTAGTGATCCGTCCTATGTCCGAGGCATCGTCTCCGGTTCTATGAGCTGCATGTTTGTTTTACTTCGAGTATGTAGCTGGCCTTACTCGAAAACCCTCTTTCTATACCCGGGTTTGCGACCGGCAGTGGTAGCTTCTGAGCTACTAAGTTCACCCTTAGCTAACCAAAGGCGAAGTTATTTACTAATGCGTTTTCCAAAATTATTTCATTTTGCAGACATTTTGGGTTGATTTCTAGTACCAGTGCCTCCTTGCATTTATAACCTTCTATTTTAACATATACGAGGTTGTCAGACCATCCAGGTATCGTAATGTTTCGAATTACCTTAATTTTTCTTACTCCAGATTCAGATGTTGACAACTCTTCTTCATTGACTAATACTATTCGGTCTTTGAGGTTCAGGTTGAAACCAAATTTGTTCATAATGTCTAACATAATATTAAACTTCATTCAGTATTTCGACAACAAATACCTTATGCATAAATTTTGATTGACCAGTTGTACAGCTGCCTTACATTGACAGGTATTGTCACTCCATTTGCAGTTTCAAGTAACTACATAACTTTTATTAGGATGGTCAATTTTGCAAGCAGGAATAACATCAGGGCGCATAATGGTAGAACATGAACAAGTATCAAAAACAATCTTGCAATCCCGACCTCAAATTTCACCATTCACAACCAAATTTTGAGTTTTAGCGATGTTGGGGCTTGGTCTTCGCCCAGCAAAACTGGCTAACTGTAATTTTCCTACACATTGCTAGTTTAAAGTTCTTCTGGACAGTTCTTCTTCATCTGTTTTTCTGGTCCACAACTCAAAACACACATTTTGAGTTTTATGTTCAGTTGTTTGCCCATCCAGTCTTTGTAACATTTTAATAATTTGATTAATGCAGCAACCGTTGTCATACGATTTCTCTTGGATTGGGTTGAGTCTTCATGTTTGTTACAGCCTGAAATGACTTCTTAACGCCTGTTTAACAACTTCATATTCAAGAGCCCGTGCAAGTACATTTTCAATTCTTGTAGGACTACTCTACCATAGGGCTTGTTACATCTCAGTATCTATTATGCCATCATTGAGTGTGTTAGTACATTAACGTGTCATGAAAGTATTTTGGTGCTGTAGGATATGCCAGTTGAACGAGCCGGGTAACATCAATTTCATATTGTTGCAGTGTTTTACCAGACCTCGGTTGGGTCGTAAGGGTCGTTTTGGATAACGTTCGGTCCTAACGCTACACGGGTGTGACTCACACCGTGTGAGTGTGTGGTGTATTGGTATTTGCAGTATCATAACACAACACTTCTCTTAACAAACAAAGGTCGTCGGTAATACTAAATCGCAACCTTTCTTTTGAAGTGGCCATGCTTCGCTCAATGATATATGGGTAGATATTAGATATAAAATTTATAAAGTGAAATAAACCAAAAACTTTAAATATTTGTTTGTTTCAATTTCAACTTGAAGCTGGCGCGAAGGTAAAACTGACAGCTCATACCAACAGTTAGCAGGTCTGCCAACAGAATATATACGATTTTCCTACTTACCGTTAATGTTAAACCAACACGCTAACCTAGGCAGATTAACGTAATACGGTAAACGCTATTCACTCATCAGAATGTTCGCCGCCAGTTAGAATATTTAATATATCCAGGTCATCACCACGTAGAGCCAAGATCATTGCAATAGTTTTATACACATCTGCCGAACCACCACCCACAAAACAGCATCAAATTACCTTTTATATGTAGACCAAAACTGTTTACCATCGAAGTTTGGGGCCTCTAACGACTAACTACACTTAATTGAAATTTTTAATCGAAACGTTCTTGAACTTTCTCTAATTTCTGGTCAACATCTTCTTTATATTTTTGTTTCACTCTTGCCTGTTCTTCTAAGATATATCTTAGTCTTGTTTATTCTTCTCGTCTATTTTTTTCTTGTTCTTCCTTTTCTTGTTGTCTAATTATTTCTTGGTCTTCTTTTTATTGTCTTATTCTTGCTTGTTTTTCTGTTTATTGTTGTCTAATTCTTGCTTGGTCGTCTATTTCTTGTTGTCTAACTCTTCCCTCCTTATCCAAGATTTGTCTTAGTATTGTTTGTTTTGGTCTAATTCTTTATTGTTTTTCTTTTTCCTTTTTCCTTTCTGACATCAAATGTAACGTTTAGCACTATGCTAAACGGTGTGGGGGAGTTCACTTTCGTAATTCACTCTAAGGCTCGCAATTTGCTGCCATTCATTTAGACAGACCGACAGAACGACTTATGAGCACCAAGGCCTTTTATTTACTTTGTTTCTGGAAGGTTCGAGAATATGTCCACTGATTCTTGAATCAATTAATGAAATACACAAAGCAACAACAACAACTATATAACTTGTTGCAAAACAATATGATTACTCTATCACCTGGAGTTTTTAAGAAAAAAATGAATATATTCTTGGAGAAAAATGTTTCTTTCTACACCATGGATAAATTTTTACGTGCGGTTAGATATTCCGAAATATTTTTCTAATATATTTTAATATGCTTTATTCATTTTTTATTTTATTTATATTTTAATGTAAGTGCTTTCCTCATGATATTCTTTAGATTTTGATGTCAGAAAACCTTTTGATTATTAATGCAAACTGTAGTTTGCAGAGGTGAGAGCGTTTTATATTATACATATTTACCTACAATTATTTATATTCGATCACAATGTAACAAAAAGGATGAATAAATCTATTTATAAATCTATAGCAAACAAGGCAGTAGAAAAAATAGGTACTATAAATATTTTTTACAAAAAATTGGACCGACGTTATAGTTGATGCACTGAAAAGTATAAAATAATATTACTTCTATTGGTGATGGTACTTTTGAAGTTGTGCAGTTGCAGTTAGATTGATAGCTTTTGGCACCAACTTCACAAGTACCATCACCAATAGAAGTAATATTATTTTATACTTTTCAGTGCATCAACTATAACGTCGGTCCAATTTTTTGTAAAAAATATTTATTTCACACTTTTGAGTGTAACATTAGTCCCGAAAATCGTTGAACGTTCACTATACCATATCAATGAAGATAATACTTATCCTATTACCCACGTATATTCCTTGCTTGTAGTGGTTATTATTGAGATCTCAGAACATCGCGGCGGGAATACGCTTGAATATTTTAGTTGTTACCATTTAACACCGATTTAACTCGAAAACCGTAATTCTAAGGAAAAAATGTTCATTATAAATGTTGCTACAAATAATTATATCTTTCATGTAGTATCGAAAAATTTTCAATTTTCGAAAGAAATTGTCCTCTCCACATAGCAAAAATACATATTTAACATGCGTCTATCTCAAAAACCGTAACACTTTTGAAAAAATGTTCAATTTAAACGTTTCCGGATATTGTCCTATCTTTAATTATACCAACTCAGATTTTCGATTTTCGAGAAAATTCGCCCCCACCACCCCTTCGGGGGCGGTTTTCGGAGGGAAGGAGATTTCGGATTTGCGTTTTTATGAATATGGGACCATTTCTCAATCCCCTTCTTTCAAATGAATCCAAAATCATCAAAATCGGAGATCGTCTACTATATAAAAGGCGCGCACGAACCAAAAAAAAAAAAAAAAAAAAAAAAAAAAAATAAAGCAGACAGTCGAATTGTATACCTCCTCCGTTCGGGGTTCGTCGGTCAAAAATGAATAATAACCGAAAGTAACACCTAACCATATCTTTTCATGGCAGATGTGAACAAGGGTGATATTGATTGTCCCGTGTCGAACATTCATTCGAATAAAGAAATGGACGTTGAGAGTCATTTTTCATTACTTAAGTGTAGGATGGACTTATTGCAATTATACAATATCAGTCGTAGAGAGTTTGGCGTTCTCAGATTGAGCAAAAGGCGTAGAAATAGTCTGGAAGCCCGAAAATTCACCTGTACCGAATAAAGGCAAAAGCCATTAGTGAGAACCACCCCAACATTGTCCGGGTTCATAGAAGTGATTGATTACCAACTGCTTAGATGCTTGTCTCTTGTCTCTGCGCTTAGTAATCATACTTTTGTGTATGCCAAAAGAATTGAAATAATTTAGCATATACCTACAAGAAAAATTGAAAATGTAATGAGGAACATTATTTTCTGTTCAATATAGGTATTTATAGTGAAAAAGATTATGTAGTAAAAGAAACGATAGATGTTTATAGAAGAATTAGCTAATAGCAGAAGCAGAAGATAGGTTATGTTACACAATTGTTTACTGATTACCTGTCAACTTTTTGATTGCTAGTCGATTGGTAATCAGTCACTGCTGCGGACACGACCATTGGTGAGAGATTGCTGGTAATAACTGATACAGAAAAAAAAAAACATTTCAAACACCAAACATTTATGTTTTATTAACATTCAGCAAATGCGATTCAATTACTCTTAACTCATACTAAGCATTCGTTATCGATTTTTATTCACTTGCATAAAAACTTCGATTAGGTAGACTTTATACACTTTGTACTAATTAATTATATTATCATGGAAAGTGTGATGTGATGGGAAATAATAGATATAAATTGTACCGCATTGAAGGAATAATCATTTTATAACCCAAGCAACCCTTGCAAAATATTATCTACATCATGAGTGATAAGTCACGAAAAGTGAATCTTGATTTCAATACTCTTAATAAGTTAATGATATTTGGTAGTTTTGTGGGATGTTGTATACCGCTAAATAATTTGAAGCCGAATAAACTGAGAAAACTGTATGCTTCTATTTTGTTGGTTTTGCTTGGCACAGTGACTGGATTTGCTTTGACTTTCAAACTCAAAATGTGGGGATGCGAACGACTAACGCGGCTTGTTGCAAATATGTCTGAAGAAGTTCTTGTTGCTTTGTATGTGTATATTGGTATTTTGAAATCGAATTTCACGGCTGTAAATGTGTGGCAGAGATTTATAAACAAAATATATTATCTTGAAAACTGTCTCCATAGAAATTACAAAGAAAGAAATCATCGCTTGATCGAAGTGATTTCATTTAATATCTTATTTTTCTCGATATATTCTTATGAAATATACTTCTCATGGGATACCATTGGTGTTCACAAATTATACAGAATCCACACCTATTATTATTATCTTAATTTATACATCATCCACAACATTGTCCGGATTATTGGAAGATATTATGACCATTTAAACTTTCAACTGAAATGCATTGATAAATATATGGTGCATGACTGCCTGAAATTCGAAATAATGAAGAAGATTGGGAAGTTTTCTATAGATTTGACTGATATAATACACAACTTCAATATACTTTTTGGTCTTCAGATGTTCTTGGTTACTAATATTACTATTGTAATTATAGCCAACGATGTCCACCTTCTGGTTTATAAGCAATTTGAACGGAAATTACTAGACAGGATCTATTTCCTGACATTTCCTGTTGCGAAAATAGTGAGTATATTATTTGTTCATGTGTTAATATCTAATTTATAGAGACTCTTCTGTTATCGACGAAACTCAAATATAAGTTATAATGCCTACTTTTGCAAACCAAATAAATTCTCGTTCTTGGTTAACTATAGTTTCTTATAACACATAGATGGCCGATCCTCTCACATATCATGATATCTTTTCAGATAAATTTGATTTTTTTATAGAATGTTTACATTACACAGGGTGTTTCATAATACATGCGTAGGACTTGAGAATGTGATGGCTCGTCCAAAAATAAAAAAAAAAAATAGATTAACTTACCTTCTAAAATGCACCATTTTCGAGATACAGGGTGTTGAAATTGAAAAAAAATCGTTTTTTATGATTATCTCCGGAACCGTTTAGAGTACAGAAAACAGCATTTTTAAGAATTTTCCACTCATAATAAGCTAAGTTTTGAGTCAGAAAAATTTTTTTGTTAACGCATAATTGGTGAAGATTTTGAAGGAGTAGTGGTTGTTTTTCTACCCAATTTCTACTACAATGGAAGAAGTACGTTTTTTTCCAATTGAAGCGCCAATGTTTTCCACACAAAAAAGGTACTGTTGGCCGTGAGCTCTAAAGTCGACCGTTTTCGAGCAAAATCAATTTTTATGTTGAAAAACCACGGTAATTTTTACATTTTTTTATTTATTACACGATATTTTTTTACTTGCATGATTATTTTAAATAATTTACTTTTATCACCTATATTTCCACAGTGTTAGATGGAGTAGCTTTAATATTTGTCTCTGTCCATACCAGAAGTGCTGCCCTCTCGTAGCGAAAAAGGCTCATTGTTCCAGATAATATATTAGTTCTTTTGATAATGGTTCTTGACATGTATGACATATCTGACACCTCACTAAAGAAGATAGATACTACATAGAAGTGTACCTAGTATAGTGAATTTGTGAGGGCGCCACCGTCGAACATGAATATTTCGGCTAACAGACGACCAGAAACGGCTATAGGCTATGTGTTCCTAGCGTCTCTCAACGGCTATCACCAGCCCGCTGCCCACTAGAACACATAATTACCTATAGCCGTTTCTGGTCGCCTGATAGCCGAATGTTGAATTATTCTACAAAATACTCATTTTCGACGGTAGCGCCCTTGTCACTTCTATGTAGTATCTATCTTCTTCTATCTTCTTCTATCTTCTATAGCTTTATGTGTAGAAAACATTGGCGGTTGAAACGGGCGCCTCTAAACCGTACTTTTTCCATTGGCGTAGAAATTGGGGGAGAAAAACAACCACTTCTCCTTCAAAATATTCACCAATTATGACTAAACAAAAAAAAATTCTGACTCAAAACTTAGTGGAAAATGCTTACAAAAGCTGTTTTCTGTACTATAAACGGTTCCGGAGATATTCACAAAAAACAAATTTATTTTTTCAATTCCAACAACCTGTATCTCGAAAATGGTGCATTTTAGAAGGTAAGTTAATATAATTTTTTTTTCATATTTTTGGACGAGCTATCACATTCTCAAGTTCTGCGTATATATTATGAAACACCCTATATAAGTTTCTCTCCATATCTGTAGCAATAAGCTGCCAATAAAAACGGTTGATTTGCGTATTTACGTTATTCTTGATGGAATATGTACCATAGGCAAGAATACTAAGGAATTATCAATGACCAGGACACAGAATCTACAAATAGTTGATTCTCTTCGCACGTCCTTTCAGGCTATAATAGTTTAAATGTTACACTTTCTATGAAGAAAATATTCACTGAATTTCAAATTTATTAGGTACTCCATTACAATTCAGGGCCTAAAAAAAATATTTTTTACAAAAAATTGGACCGACGTTATTAGTTGATGCACTGAAAATTATAAAATAATATTAATTCTATTGGTGCTATTACTTTTGAAGTTGTGCAGTTGCAGTTAGATTGATAACTTTTGGCACTAACTTCACAAGTACCATCACCAATAGAAGTAATATTATTTTATACTTTTCAGTGCATCAACTAATAACGTCGGTCCAATTTTTTGTAAAAAATATTTATTTCACACTTTTGAGTGTACCTAACATTAGTCACGAAAATCGTTGAACGTTCACTAATACCAATGAAGATAGTACTTATCCTATTACCCACGTATATTCTTTGCTTGTAGTTGTTAGTATTGAGATCTCAGCGCATCGCTGCGGAAATACGCTTAATTATTTTATATGTTACCATATTAACAACGTAAGTCTTTTAAGAAAATGTTCAATTGAAACGTTTCCGGATATTGCCCTATTTTTAATTATACCAACTTTCGATTTTCGAGAATATTCGCCCCTTCCACCCCTTCGGGGGCGGTTGTCGGAGGGAAGTAGATTTCGGATTTGCGTTTTTATGAATATGAAACCATTTCTCAAGCCTCCTCTTTCAAATGAATCAAAAATCATCAAAATCGGAGCTCGTTTACTATATAAAAGGCGCGCACAAACCAAAAAAAAAAAAAATTAAGCAGACAGTTTTTTATAATTCGGAATCGATTGTCATTATTATATAGGGGGTTCAATTTAAAAAAGGAAAAATAAATTGGTTTGAAATTTGTAAAGCTTACCATAAATTTTTACAGACACTATGAATAATAAATCTAACTTGGTTAACTACACTAGGTATTAGACCTTCTTTCATAACTAGGTATGTACTTTCTATGATTTTATTAACAAGGTATTGTTTATATTTGTGATCTCATAAACCATTGGTGGAATTTGATTTATTCTAGTTTCAGTTTCATAGTACCTAATATCAGTGATCTGCTTTCAATAAAACTTTAGGACCATAAAAAATAAATCAAAATGTTCTATAATAAAAAAAACCCCGATGGCCTGTAGTCAGCGGAAAGGTAAATTTTTCCAAATTCATTGAATTGAAATTTGAACAACCTTTTCATTAGTATACCTACATTTTATTACATAAAATTGTCGTATGTGTCATAGCCTTGCGGTTAGAGGTTTTTGTTTTGGCTGTTGAATATAAAGCAGACAGGGATCGAGTTCCACTTCAAGGCACAATTTTTCTTTTCGCCTATTTCTTTTCAATAGATATACTATATATTTTTTTAATCAGGGTCTATATTAAGATCTCCAGAAAATGTACAATTTGTTATTTTCCTTTATTAATTTTTTTACCTGTGTATTTTATGAAAAATTGCTTCGAACAAAAGTTGTAGGTACTGATTATATCTATAACCTAAAATTATTTTTGATGATATTTACACTACGGCTCTTTTCTGATAATTTTTTTAAATGTTTGAATGGTCGCCATTTTGAAAATACTTACCCGATATTGCCCAATAACGAACTCGACCGAGATATTTGAGACATTGATTTTTGCAGCAAATTTGAACTTGATACCTTCAAAACTGCGACCTCTATCGGGTTAACAAATTTTGAAATATTATATATATATAAACTTTTGAACCAAATGTTTTTTTGGACTAACTTATAGACATATAACAACATGCCGAAATTTTTACCCATAAAGTGACGTGGTGAATTCAAAAAAGGTACCCACGTCGCCATGTAGGAGTTTCTATTTGGTCGCCCAATTGCACTCCTTCCCACATTATCAAAGATCATAGATAGATTGGTTAAGAAAACGTTTTTATCTTTTCTCTTTAAATATAATATACTTTCTACCCATCAATTTGGATTTTTAAGTAACAAATGCACAAATGATGCCATGTTTTCCCTCTTTAATAATGTATATTCAAACCTGATCAACCATCACTCTATAGCAACAATTTTCTGTGATTTCTCTAAGGCTTTTGATTGCGTAGATCATAATATATTAACTAATAAATTGCAGTACTACGGTTTCAGAGGAGTGTCTCTCGAATGGTTTAAGTCGTATCTCAACAACAGGGCGTCAGATCGTGAAGGTTGAAACGTCGATGTCTTCTTGCAAGCCAATTGAATATGGAGTGCCTCAAGGTTCAGTACTGGGCTCTATTTTGTTTCTGCTTTTTATCAACGACATTGCTAGTTTGGACATTAGCGGTGAAATCTGCCTCTTTGCGGATGATACTAGTTTCACATGGAGCAACCCGGATATTACGACACTTCATAGGACTGTATCTAGAGACGATTAAATCTTGGTGCGATTAAAATCTCCTATGCCTCAACGTTTCTAAAACAAAAGTTTTGTCATATAAAAGTACATTGCAATCTTTTGTACTTAATAACACCACTATTGAGGCCGTTGAATCTGTGAAATTCTTGGGGCTTATTGTAGACGGCCGTTTAAAATGGGACTTGCACATCGATGCTTTATCAAAAAGGTTAAGTTCTGCCTGCTTTGCGCTGAGATCAGTTTCCAAGGAGCTCAACTTGTCTACTTCTAGAACAGTCTATTATGCCATTTTTGAGTCGCACCTCCGATACGCCCTTCCATTCTGAGGTACGTGTTGTGCGACTCAGTTTGAACGTATTTTTAAACTGCAGAAGAGAGCTGTTCGGTATTCACTGAGACTTAGCATTAGGACTCACTGCCAGAATTACTTTAAAAAATTTAAAAAATTAAGTCTTCCGTCCCTATTCATATTTGAATCTGTATGCTTAATCCGAGAGCACGTATCTTCTATTCCAGAGAGGCCATCTCACAACTATCCCCTTAGAAATATGGAGTATGATCTTTATCTGCCAGCCCTCGCTCAGAGTTGGTTAAAAGCTCTATACTGTACAATACAAAAAAAAGCACAATCATCTACCATTTAAAATTAAGTCCAGAAGATCTTTTCCTGTATTTCGAAAGGTTTTGAAATCATACTTACTGGAACGAGCGTTGTATGCATTAAGCGACTTTTTTGTTAAAAATTGTTAATACTTAATTTTAAGCTTCTGACACCCACTGGTTTAGTGAATATTATTTGATGTTAACTATTCTAAGGGTCTTTTGTAAAGTAAAATCATCTCTCACACGAAATTAAATCTATAACGGCTTTTCCCAGATTTTGCCAAAGCTTTCAATTAAATACCTGCTATCTAGATAATGCCTTTTTTGCAGTTAACGACTTTTTTCACTAAGGCACGTTTCTGCTCAGCTCACGCACTGGTTTATTGTTTGTACAAAATTAGTTTTTGTTTTTTTTGTGATTTAGTTAGTGTTTACCTTCTGACTGAATATACAGCTGAATATTAACTTACTTTCTAACCGAATATACAGCTGTTGGTTACATTCTTATTCTTATTATCTTATATTTTTACATCTTTATATTTTTATATTTTTGTTTTATATTATAAAAATTTATTTAATTTTAATTTAATTTTTAGTTTTGACTTTGTTTCGTTTGTGTATTGTTTGATTTTGATATTTTTATTTGTCTACAAAATTTATATTTTTATGACAATAAAGCATTTCTCTCTCGCTGTCCGGAATGAAATAACTTACTCCAAAACGTATTGTTGGCAAAAGATTTTCTCAATCACCATTTAAATAGGGGCAATGTTAGTTCATGCAGTACTATCGAATCAAAAAGATAAAAAACCTTCCTATACCCATATCTATGCTGATTTGTTTATTGTAATAAAGCAGATTCGAAATCTGATAATATCATTACTTTAATAAACATACTAGGATAGAGTAGAGAAGTAGATCAATATAAGATTGTTTGTTTGTCATTGATTATCTACTGCTTGCCTGTTTTTGATTTTCTATGCAGTTAAGTTTGAAGTATAAAATTAATTATATGTGGAACATCAGCAGTGCGAGTATCGACATGCGGGATTCGGGACAGGATAGAACTTATTTGGGTGCATATTTCAAAATTATTTTCATTTATACAATAGTGGCGCATCAAACAGACGTTTTTTGAAATAAGTTATAAATTCATTGTCCTTCAAATTCTTATCATAATAGTATAGGTAACATAGTATGGGTCTGTTTTGGGTCGTTCGTTATGTGCACTTTTATACGTAAAAACGTATGTATTTGGACGATCGTGGTGGTGTTACTGCGTAAGATATTGGAGCAATTGATTACAAGAATCTTTTCTATGTAATTTAATAATAATGAATGATCCTGTCGAGGGGATTAAGCAAATATACAGGGCGATTGAGTTTGCGGAATCATGAATAACTTTTTTTTCAAGTGGAACCCCCTGCATATAAATATATCATTGGATGCATTAATGATTAAGAAAAGTCAATGACTACGAAGTTATTACGTTAAGACGTCTCAAATTTATGTAGCCTTATTTAGCATTGGATTTCGATTATTGTCATAGAAACCTCATATTTTAATCAATGTTATGTTATGCGAAGACCACCGGACTCCGCTTCTAATTTTTAAGTTATGGCGCATCTTCGCTTTTATAGAATGTATCCTGAAAATTTGGTACTACACACTAGGTGAAGTAGCACTTCGTGCTTCCTAGCTCTCAGAAACCATATCACTTCATTTTTCAAGCAAAATATCCAATAAGCTGCAAACATACATTTCGATTTAATAATGAAATTACGTATCAGAAACATACACAACAAAGATTTAAATAAAGAAAAGTTATTATTTACAAATTAAAGTAAAAGAACAGCAAATAATACATTTAAAATTAAAGTAATTGAATTGAATTGAAATACAAAAAAAACCAACGAATGTCTTATAAACAAAATTGTGGCCATCATTCAGAATATTGGGTGTTATGGAATGAAATGCCTGTCTAACAGCCGTATTTATAGAGCTTCCTTGAGGAATGAGGATTCTTTGTTCTTTATTCCTGGTTTCATAAACATTCCTTCAAAAAATAAGGAACCTTATTGGCTCTTTATCTCAAGGAAGCTCTGGAGTTACGACATGGCGGAACTGGTATCTTAGCGTTCAATGAAAACAAATATGCGTACAAATGCTTCACGAAAATTAATTCACTGTCGGAAGAACTTCACTTTGAAGTATCCGCCATAATTTACGATGACATAATTTTAATTACCATATATAGATCTTAAAGGAGATTTTGATTTATTGGAAATTCTGACAAAATCAAAAAAGAAGAGAATAATTACAGGGGATTTTAATATCAATTTCAATGCATCTTGCCAAAGAACTTTTCTTCTCATTGAAACATTTCTATCATACGGCCTAAAACCTTTGAATAGCGACGCCACTAGAGGTAATAACTGTATCGATAATGTTTTTGTTTCAGATAATGTTGATATTAAAAGAGTAAATACTGTTGATCTGGGTTTCTCGGATCACTCGGGCATCGAGATAGAATTAGACATCGAATACAAAATACAATCTAAACATATACAATTTAGACCGATTACTGATGAAGGCTTGATGAAGCTCAACCAGTATTTTGACGAATACAATTGGGATTACCTAAATAGCGATATATCCGTCGATGAAAAGGCAAATATGTATATAAGGTCTCTAACTACTGCTATCGATATGTTTTTGCCCATGAAAACGAAATCTGCTTGTGTAACAAGGACAATCCCTCTCCACAGCTTAAAAGTGTAATAATTTCACATCACAAAAACTACAAGAAACAAATTGAAAATTTTAAAAAACTTGCCCACGAAAACGCCATCAAAACAGCGCACAACAAGCAAAAAGTTATGTGGGATATCATAAAATCTGACTCAACGGTCAACAGCGATTCTTGCTCATCATTAACAGCAGATCAATTTAATCATTATTTCATCAGCGCAGCCTCTAAGGTCGTTAATGATATTACTCAGAAGAATACTAATTTCAAAGAATATTTAGGCAAAGGCAAACAACTCTCTTTCCGATTCCGTGAATTTACCTTTATTGAAACTCTAGAACTAATAAAAAAACTTAATAAAACGAACAGTTCAGATGCCTATCAAATCAACCTGAAAATCCTTAATGCTATACGCTGTAAAGTCTATATTTCTTTAACCAAGCTCTTCAATTGCTGTCTAAAATCTAACATTTATCCAAAAGCTTTCAAACTAGCTAGAGTAGTCCCTATACATAAAAAAGGTTCAAAAGATGATACGTCAAACTACCGACCTATCTCTATCATTCCAATTCTGGGCAAAATATTTGAAGCTGGTATTAATCATCAACTGTACGATTACTTTGAATCCAACAATCTTTTTTGTGATAGGCAGTACGGCTTCAGACGCAATATGACAACGTCAACCGCCATTCAAACGCTTATAAATATTATACATTCAGGATATGAAGCGGGTAACTATACCCAAGCTCATTTTCTCGACCTAACTAAGGCGTTTGACTGCATATCTCATGATGTACTAATATATAAACTCAAATACTATGGGCTTGATACGAATGCTGCTATTTTCATGAAATCCTACATAACCAGTAGGTGCCAATATGTCACCTACCAAAACACCTCATCCCAAACACTTCAGCTATCAAGCGGCGTACCGCAGGGCTCTATATTAGGACCTTTGCTCTTCCTCGTCTACATTAATGACCTACCTAAGGTAAACGATGCTGTCGATTTTGTACTGTTTGCGGATGATACTACTATATTGAAGTCCCACGACAATTTGAATAATCTTCATCTTATGATGCAAGATGCGCAGTCACAAGTCTCAGCCAGGTTATCAGCAAATAAACTAAGCCTTAATACTGATAAAACGGATAATATGACTTTTACCTTAAGGCATCAGACAGTTTCACACCTATTAAATTTTTAGGAATAACATTAGATCATCAACTTAAGTGGCAAGATCACATTCGCGTTCTCAATAAGAGACTATCAAAAAATTTTTATTTGCTGAGGAATCTCTCCAACTATGTCTCAAGAGATTGCCGTATTACTGCCTACTATGACCTTTTCCATAGTATTTCAAATTATGCACTAATTATATGGGGTCACGCTTCGGGAGCTAAAAATATATTCGCTTTGCAACAAAAAGCTCTTCGAATTATTACAGGTCGAAGATACCTTGATGACTGTAAAGAAGATTTCAAACACACAAAAATACTCACATTACCTTCTGCCTATATCCTCCAGTGTTTACTACATATCAAGAGAAACATTTCGGATTATAACACACGTTCCTCATTTCATTCTCATAATACTAGATATGCGAAACATCTTATTACCGATTTTCACCGCCTCTCGAAAACTAGAGATGGAGTGAGTTATCATGGCTTGCGGTTTTTTAATTCCCTACCAACGCGTATAAAGGAACTAGAAATTAAACAATTTAAAAAGAAAATTAAAATATTTCTATCTGATCATGCTTTCTATAGCTTTGATAAGTTTATGACCTCAGATTTTTACACACTAAGCTCACATTAAAACATGCATTACTTTATGTGCTACTGTAGTTTTATATATTTATCCGATTGTTTTATATACTTTATATACTATACTACTTTATATGACTTATGTAAGTGCTCACCTGAGCACACTAACATTAATAAACATTATTATTATTATTATTATTATAAACTATTTATTCTTCTTCTTCTCTGTTTTTCTGGTTCTTGCTTCCTTTTCGGCGCATTAAGTAATCGAAGCTTCGTCCGTATGACTGAGGATTGTCTGGCTCTAAGCCATATCTCCAGCCACTAAACGTTTACTACACTTATTTATTAATAATTTCAATGAAAAGAATTATGCAAAGCACGTGTTAAGGAAGGATCGGGAAAATTGCTCTGATCAGAATATAACCGTCACTGTCACGCCCTTGAAGTTATCCGCGAGGTGTACCTCATGTCTCCACCAGACCACGCCACTACGTTCTTTTAACCTCCAAAGACTTTTTAGGAATCAACTTCTTCACAAAAGCAACCCCTGAACCACACTTGAATATCACAGCACACGACTTCCCTATCCACCTCGGGGGCCCAACACTCGAGTCTTCTACCACGTGTACTGCCCGTACGAAAATTGTTTTAATTTCCTTCCAACCCGTAGTGAACACTGCCGAGGTTGAAGAGGAAGTGATCAATTATTTATTATTACTCTATGCTCTAAGCAGACCGTTTTGAACTTGTGGAAAAATAGTTTAGGCCACGTTCAGATTTCTTTACGGTGCTTAATGGACAATGATTTTTTGAATAAATCCGACGATGAATTTGAGGACAAAGATATTCGGTGGCGGCTTATTAAAAGGTACATCCGCAACATGGAAGATCAATTCTTATTAATGCCTAATTAAAGAAATTAAACCGTCGCGATCTGCCTGTTTCTCCCTTGATGTAGTTATTAATAATTTTACTGCACTAAGCAACAGGCAGTTTTCAGGCTTATAGATTTTCAATATTACATTTTTTATATATATATATATATATATATATATATATATATATATATATATATATATATATATATATATATATATATATATATATACAGGGTGGGGCACCGTATACGACACGGTCTCTCAAGGGGAATCCATACAATATAATGTTTTTGTGATAAACGAAATAGATGCAGAATTTTTCTGGCCACAATCTAAAATTATTTTTATACATACAGGGTGATTCAAAAAAAAGATACATATCAAAGTTATGTTTTTTTAAATTGAATGTCCTATATTTTTTATTATTTTCGGATATAAGAGTCAAAATAAAAGTGAGTTTCTTCAGTATTCCCTATACCTATCTCTTTCCATTTTGAAAATATCCAAAGATTTGTTGAAATGTAAGGTATGAACTATTTTTCTATAATTTCCAAAGTTGCTCATTTTGAACTTGAGCTAAAGGTTTTATCATATTGATAAAGGTCAAGGTTATAGCCTGTATCATATTTCAATATCAAAAATCATACAGGGTGTTGGAAAAATATGGTTGTAAAATTTCAATATAAGATATTGAAAAACTTCGTTATCTTAAATGGAACACCCTCTATATTATTACATATTTTAATGCAGAATTGAATCCTCTTTCGAATTGTATAAGGGTTCCCTATAACTAAACTCAAGGCATTTCTTGAATTTTGCTTCTTTATCACAGTAGGAACATTACCCAATTAATCTGGACAGCTTTGAGGCTGTTACCATGGAAATGTTTTATAACTGACAGTTTTGAAGCGTTTAATTTATAAATACAATTTAAATCAGTGTACTATTCAAATAAAGCAAAATGAAGACTTATCCTATCGAAGAGAGAATAAATATGCTTCTAATAATTGGTGAGTGTCATGAAAATTGCCTATTGGCTTCAAGAGTATATGCTGAAAGATATCCAACCGTATCACATCCAAATAGAGCTGTGTTTGAACGGTTACTGAGAGAATTTCGGAATTCTGGTACTGTATCCTACAAACAAAAAACTACGCTAAAACCTATTGTAGATGATGAAGAAAATGAGTTTGTGGTCATAGGATCTGTTATAGAACACCCTCATACCAGTCAACGCAAAATAGAAAGAGAAACAGGTATTAGTAGGAGAAGCATTTCAAGAATATTGAAAAAATATCGGTTTCATCCTTACCATATTCAGATACACCAAGAACTTTATGAAATGGATTTTAATCACAGACTTGAATTTTGTGTTTGGACTCTAGACAGATTAGGCGATAATGAACTCTTTCTAGATTCAATTCTGTTTTCTGATGAATCCACTTTCCATAATAACGGCCTGGTGAACAGACATAATTTCCATTATTATAGTGATGAGAATCCTCGAATTTTTCGAAATACTAATTACCAACATAGATGGTCAGTTAATGTATGGGGGGGTGTTCTAGGGTCCCAATTAATAGGTCCTTACTTTTTTGATGGCATTTTAAATGGACAAAAATTTCTAAGATTCTTACGTGATAAACTACCCGAACTTTTAGAAAATGTGCATTTGAATATCAGACAGCAGATGTGGCTGCAGTTGGATGGTGCTCCAGCCCATTTTCAAAGGAATGTTAGAGAATTTCTTGATAGGCGTTTCCCAAACAGATGGATAGGAAGAAGCGGCTCGCAAAATTGGCCACCAAGATCTCCAGATCTAACATGTGTGGACTTTTTTTTTATGGGGATACATTAAAAACATTGTATATGACACCCAGCCCACAACAGCTGAAAATATGAAAGAGAGAATAAGAGCCGCTTTTCGATCCGTGACACCACAGATGTTGAGGAAAGTTAAAAGATCTTTTGAAGAGAGAGTTCAATTATGTATTCAAGAAAATGGACGACATTTTGAACATTTACTCTAGTGTTTCTTATTTTATTATATTTTTATACTGTTATTATTTTTATATCATTCAATAAATGTCTTGTTCTTAATACTTTTATACCGCTACGCCTAGTAGCTGTGTAAGGGAAGTATTGTATTCGTGTAAAATTTTCGGTACTCTGTTTCTACGTTCCAGGGCTTTTTGAGTCCAACAAACATATGTTTTGCTATTGGTCTGTCTGTCTGTATGTTTCTCATATTCGTCAGTATTTGTTTGAGAGAGGTAGAAAAGAAGTGTGAGTGGACTTACCACATTTTTCCTTGGGCTTTCATAATAATACGTTATCAATAAATACTTATAGGTATTTCTTTACGTTTCACAGTATCTATGTAAATGTAAAACGCTGATATTCCAAAAAAAAATATATTAATGGAGTAGTTGTCTTTTAAGGGTAAAACCGACAGCAATAGAATAGTATAGTATCATTACCCGTCAGTTAATTATTTCATATGAGTTTTGAAATTCTAGGAGATTGGATAATAATCGTGAATCAATTAGTACTGTAATAATAATAATGGAATTTAACTATAATAATGATTATTTTAAAACGTCATCCCAATCATAATGGCATTGGGAATATAAGACAGAATTATTAGAGAAGTGCGAAATTGAAGAAATTCGTTGAGTTTAGTTATAGGGAACCCTTATACAATTCGAAAGAGGATTCAATTCTGCATTAAAATATGTAATAATATAGAGGGTGTTCCATTTAAGATAACGAAGTTTTTCAATATCTTATATTGAAATTTTACAACTATATTTTTCCAACACCCTGTATGATTTTTGACATTAAAATATGATACAGGCTATAACCTTGACCTTCATCAATATGATAGAAGGTATAGCTCAAGTTCAAAATGAGCAACTTTGGAAATTATAGAAAAATAGTTCATACCTTACATTTCAACAAATCTTTGGATATTTTCAAAATGGAAAGAGATAGGTATAGGGAATACTGAAGAAACTCACTTTTATTTTGACTCTTATATCCGAAAATAATAAAAAATATAGGACATTCAATTTAAGAAAACATAACTTTGATATGTATCTTTTTTTTGAATCACCCTGTATGTATAAAAATAATTTTAGATTGTGGCCAGAAAAATTCTGCATCTATTTCGTTTATCATAAAAACATTATATTGTATGGATTCCCCTTGAGAGACCGTGTCGTATACGGTGCCCCACCCTGTATATATATATATATATATATATATATATATATATATATATATATATATATAATAAAATAGATTTTTGTTGGGGATGCAGTCATTTAATAAATAAAATTCTTTGGATTATGCCAAGCTTTCGAGAATGTTTATTCTCTTCGTCGGGGCAAAATTCGTGAATTTATATAAAATTAACCACAAACAGGAAAGATTTCATAGTCAGCAATCAGAAATGTCATTAGTTATTTATATAAATAACTAATTTATATAAATAACTAATCTATTTTATTAAATAATAAACCAGTCAAGAATTCAGAATCAAACAATATATATATATATATATATATATATATATATATATATATATATATATATATATATATATATATATATAATTAAACATTGGTAGGTGATCCATTCTCTATGTGGTTAGTGGTGATTTGCGTGTTGTATAGATACAGCCAAGCATCAGTGTACAAAATTGTCACTGGAGTTTCCGAAATTTCATACTCAGCTGTCAATATATATTTTTTTTCTATAGAACCAGCTGTTCAAATTATAAAAATCTATTTTATTACCAATAACGAACAACTAACCTCACAAATGAGAAATGAACGGGAAGAGGGGCTTAATTTATTTAATGATTAACGATGTTGCCATTAGAAAGTTACAAAAATCCATAGAAAATGTCTTCCTTTTGGAAAGAAGCGTTGAGATTTGACTCAGAAATGAGGCTCCCTTTATAAGTTGAGAAACCCTCAATGAAGGCTTCCTCAGCACTTAAGATAAGGACGGACTATGAATTCGGCTGTTATCTTGTCTTTCATTTCCTCACTGGTTGTAGATACCCATAGAAAAATGTTCATCGTAGTTAAATCAGGGGATCTCGGCGGCCAATGAATAACCCCTTCTCTTCCAATCCATTTTCTGGGCAACTAGCGGCTCAGATTTTCTTTCACACACCTGTGAAAATATATTGGAGAGCCATCCTGGTGACGTCACCTGCCCCTTCTCGTCTGGAGGTCCACATTTCCCAGCAAAATAGGAAGTACATTTCTGAGGAAAGTTAAGCAGATTACCCCATTGAGTGTTTAATTCAAAAAGAAGGGGCCAATAATGTTATCATCAATTATCCCTCCCTACACATTTAGAAACCACCGATTCAGATAATCTACCAAACGCATCCAGGGCGGATTCTCAGTTGCAATAATGCATGTTATGCCTGTTGACTGCTCCGTTACTTCTAAAGTGTGCTTCGTCAGATAATAGAATCCTGCGAATTATTGAAGGATCGTCCGCTATCATATTATTCATAATATTTCGAAATTCTATTATTTATAAGTCATTGGCGTGAAGTTCTTGATGTAATTCCAAGGAATAGTCAACCGCTATGCTTTACCGATACATTAGAGCTATTTCCCTGGCACTGGTCTCCACCGTCAGTGGTACGCTGAAGAGTGATACTATTATGAATTCAAAATAAGAAATAAAGATTGATTATAAGACACAGCTCAACACTCTGTGGCAAACTGAAAACAATCTTGAAATCATGATATTTGTCTGGGTGGCGGTGCATTGTTTGGTAATCAATCTGATTGGACATTTATAGTGGTATTATGCAATATAGTGACAATGTGAAATTGTAGGTATCGCCCTAACAAGTGTTGACGTTATTCAATGGCGGAAGGGGTGTTTGCCCTCACATTAGTTGTTGTCGGCACAGTTTGACGTCCTTGCGTATTCTAGTTATTTGCCAGAAATGGCTGAAGTTATTTAATCATTTTGATTATGTAGCAATTGAATTCATATTCAGAAATATCATAATCTAACTGGTACAAGATAATCTTGAATTTATATACTTATATATAAGCGCTATCGGTTATTTATTGATTTATATACAGAACACTTACAAAACTACATATATTCATTAAATTAGTGTTTGTCCACTCTTATTAATTAACTGTATTATAGTAATGGGGAAGGGTAGTTGTAAAATAACAATAATAACTATGTTGAATTCTCTTTATCGAAGATGTATTCAGCTTGAAAACAACTTTTTTTCATATAGCATCATGAATGAAAACTTACCAAAATTAAATAATGATTTCAACACCCTCAATAAATTATTGATATTTGGTGGTTTTCTGGGTTGTTGTCCATCAATCAATAATAATTTGAAGCCAAATAAATTCACAAAAATGTATGCCGTTATTTTGTTAGTTTCATTTAGTACAGTAACTGGGTTTGCTTTGAACTTCAAAATCAAAATGTGGGGACAAGAGCGACTAACGCGTCTTGTTGCAAATATATCGGACGACGTGTTAGTGGCTTCATATGTATATCTGGGCATTTTAAAATCGAACTTCACTGCTGTGAATGAATGGCGGAGATTAATAAACAAATTATATTACCTCGAGAAATGTCTCCAAAGAAGTTATCAAAAAACATTTCATAGTTTACTGGAAGTGGTAGCATATCATGTATTGTTTTTCTTGATTGTTTGGTATGAAATATACTTCTCAAGGAATAGGTTTGGGGTTCACAAAATGTTCAGAATCCATACCTATTACTATTGTCTTAATTTATACATTATCCACAACATCGTTAGGATCATTGGAAGATATTATGAATGCTTAAATACTCAAATGGAATTCATTGATACTTGTATACTGTATGAATACCAGAAATTTGAAGGAATGAAGAAAATCGGAAGATTTTGGAGAGATTTGAATGATATAAAACACAATTTCAATAAACTTTTTGGAATGCAGATATTTCTTGCGACTAATATAACTATTGTTACTATAGCCAACGATGTCCACAATCTGATTTATATGCAATTTGAACGGGAAATGTTTGATAGGATCTATTTCCTGATATTTCCAGTTACACACGTGGTAAGTATTTTTTTATTTTCTTGATCGTCTTGGTACACCTGCAATTTTACAGTCTGAATTATGAATGTTGGCGTCTCCTTACATCACAAACATGAGACAATAATGAATGTATCTATAATGTAAATTAACCGTTTGTTTGTTGTCTCATATTGAATGTTACATTTGTCTTAAGCTATTTTTGGCCACTGAACCCAAACGGAGGAGGAATACAATTCGAGTGTCTGTCTGTGATTTCTGATTCATATGAAAGAGGAGACCTGAGAAATCGTTCCATATCCATAAAAACTTAAATACGAAATCTCCTTTGCTCCAAAAACCGCCCCGAATGGGGTGGAGGGTGCAATTTCTCTCTAAAATCTGAGATGGCAGAATTGAAGATAAGACAATATCCAGAAACGTTTAAATTGAATTTTTTTTCAAGCGAGCTACGGTTTTCGAGTTATAGCGATGTTAAAATCTGAAATATGTATATTTCTGCTATGTGGAGGGGTAATTTTGAAAATTGAAAATCTGAGACGGTCAAATTAAAGACCACATTATTTGTAGCAACATATAAATTGAACATACTAGTACTATTTTTCTTTGTATTAGTGAGCGTTCAACGATTTTCATGACTGATGTTACACCCAAAAGTGTGAAATAAATATTCTTAACAATAAACTGGACCAACTTTATTTGTTGGTGCACTGAAAAATACAAAATAATATTTATTCTATTAGTGCTGGTACCTGTGAAGTTGGAGTTAAGAGTCTTATATTTAACTACAATTGCATAACTTCAAAATTACCATTACCTATAAAATAAATATTATTTTGTATTTTTCAGTGCACCTACAAATAAAGTCAGTCCAATTTTTTAAAAAAATATTTACCTTCATAACGATATCTAATATATTAATAGGAGCAATTCTCGTATATTTATAACCTTTTTCTCGGAAACAGCTCTAACGATTTTGATCAGATTGGGTATATAGATAAGGTACTAATTTTTAAGATTATCTTTATAAGTGGCTTTCCTGACAAAACTCAAGGGTGTCACCTTTGAAGTCCATAAACTTTTTCTTGAATGCTCGTCAGACTCCTATACAAATTTCAATATGGGGTTTGGAAGGTTGAAGGTGGTATTTTATTTTATAGTAATTTTATTATTTACGTTGAATGGGTCTAATTATGTTGTTCGATCATATTCACCAGTACACTTATTTGTGCATGCTTGAGAACAAAATGACGCGCTTTGATTTGAAAACATATCTGGTCGGATATTCGGTAAGAGGGACTAATCTATAACTATTTTTAAATTAACATGTGGTTTCGGTGGAAATTATGAGATTAAACGAGCTTACCTAAGTGAAGTTTGATCATAATTATATGACTGCCTCTTCCGAATAGATCACTATGTAGTTCACTCTTCCGCCGGTATGTAGAGCCACGCATTTCAAAGTAAAATAAAAAAAATTCAAACCATCCAGCCACCTCCACACCGCTATATCTGGATAATATCATTATTTCAAAGCAGTAACTGATGCTCCCTCCCCCAAGAAACCCGTGATCTATTCGGAAGAGGCGGTCATATAATTATGATCAAACTTCACTTAGGTAAGTTCGTTTAATCTCATAATTATATATCCCGCCTCTTCCTTCTAGATCACTATGTAGATGTTCAAAGTTAAAACATTGCACCAGTTACAGTAGGAAGAAATAAATAAACCTTTAAAGGAAACCTATTCCCCTGTTGACAGCCGCTGAAGTAGACGCGTGTCTAGTACTATGTGCCGTAAAAACGATGTGTCTATTCCGCTTTTGCCCAAAACTACACGAATCCAGCGGCTAATAGACTGTGACGTTGCTTCCCTGTAAGGTTTTTTATAAATTATAAAAAGTTTTGAAAGCTTACCCGCCTGTTTAAGAACAGCGGTTCTGTTTAAATAACAGCTAAGCGTGCTTGCAGCACATATCTTGGGTTGATTATGAAAGAGAGGCAAGAGTAGTAAAGGTTGATATCTATTTGGGGCAGAAGTTTTTATTCTAGCGGGGAGTTTTATTTCTATTTTTTCCCTAGATATTTCAATATTTTCGACTTCTATTAATGAAAGGGTTTGCACTCTGTGTGCTGTTATCAGGGCCATTAACATCGATAATTTTTGGGTCAGTAGATCTAAACTAATTACATTATTAGGGTAGCAATTCTTTAAATAATCTAAAACCAAGGCTGGATCTCATGTTACATGGTATTTTGGTAAAGGCGGTCGTAACTTAGAAACGCCTTTAAGAAATCTTTTGATCTGGTGATCCTCGCCAACTCGTGGCGATATAATCAACACTAGTGACGAACGTATTGTATTTAAAGAACTATATGACATTGACTTTATATAGGAATATAGGAGGCAAAAATAAATAAATTACGTTGTTCGCACCACTGCCAAATTTGCCTAGCAAGGCTGTTAAGATGTGGAAATTGTATACCTCCCATTCTATTTACATAAGAAATGGCTGTGGTGTTATCTATGCGCAATAAAACATCACAGTTTACAAGATTTGAAGCAAAACATTTAAGTCCAAAAAAGGCAGCTAACAACTCTAGATAATTTATATGGTTTTTTCTATCTTCTTTAGACCAAAACCCCCGGGACTTACACCCATTGCAGTGGACGCCCCAACCCGACCGCGTACTATCAGTGAAAATTTCTAATTTAAAGGTAAAGCTGTGAAATACATTTTTGCTAGAAAGGTGAGTTTCCCACCAGGCAAGATCCCCTAAAACATCTTTTGATTTTCTTAAGGCTAGAAACTTTGCTCTTTCACAGTTTTTCGTGTACAGCCAGCCATACTTAATGGCAGGGCATGCAGCAACCAATTTGCCAATCAACTTTGCAAATTCCTTTAGGGTAATCCTACTACTTCTTATAATTCTAAAAATATATTTTAAAATACTTTTCTGTTTCTGTAATGGTAAACTAACAGGCATATCAAGAGTATTATATAGAAAACCAAGGTACTTTATATTTGTGCTCGGACTAATCACGCTTTTCTCTAAATAAATACGGAGTAGTACTTAGACCAAAAGGTAAACAAGTCTATTCATAAATCTGCACAGCAAACACGAACCTCAGATATTTATTGTGCATTGAAACCAAGTGATAAGCGTCTTTGAGATCAATTGAGGCGAGAAACATATTTCTAGTTAATAACTTTGTGATAGTTTTATGGTCCTCCATTTTAAAATGTTCGGTTCTTATGAACTTGTTTAGTTCTTTTAGATTTAAACTTAATCTAAACGATCCATCCTGTTTGGGTGTTGAAAAAATATTTGATATAAATTGATCGTGATGAAACGAACATTTTCTTATGGCACCAATTAAAAGGAGGCGTTTGATTTCGGGATTTAAAAAGATTTCTTCAGTTAATGTTCATTTTAATTTACTAGGGATATATTTCTGAAAAGGCTTTTAAAAAAAGGGGATTTGATAGCCTTGAATCCACGACAGCACGCGTTTATCTGAGGTTAGTGATTTCCAGGAGTGTGTATTTTTTTTAATCTACCACATTGATAGGGTCGCACCTCTAATGCCGTGACCGATCGTCCTTGGTCTGGTTGCGCCGGTAAAATGGAGGATTCTCCCTCGTTGAGCGATGAGCTTTTCGGGAGCCCTTGAAGTCGTAGTATTGGGCTCTTTGGGTATATTTTGGTCTGCCCCGATACCCTTTGAAGTTTCCTCGAGGCAGACTCTTCAAGTTTAACGAGTTGGTACTGTTGGTAGGTTTGGGGGCAGCTGCCCTGAACTTGAGGTCGGACGATAATTTCTCCATATCCGGTGCAGCTTTCACTCATTCACCCATGTTTTGCCCAGATAGCCAGCCATCTACGGAAACGTTGGTGAGAGTCGCTCTTAGTTGCTTATCAACATCCACAGAAACTAGAGTCCTTCTACAAGAAGTCTCTTCATGATGAATGTCAGATAGTAGACGTCCTGCATCACTGAGCCATTCTATCAGATCTCTCGTGTGTGTTCCCCCCTTCTTTAAGCAAAAATGTGATTGGCTTGCCAATCGCAACCAAGGCAACCCTCATTTGGTTCTGACGTTTTGCTAACCTTTGATCTGTTTTGTGTTTGTGCTGTTCTGTGAGAACTGACAATACTTCCGAATTGAGTTTGGGAGCACTAGCGAGACCCTAGTTGGGAGGAGATAATTTCATATTGCATATAGTGGCTAGTACGTCAGAGTCAAGTCCTTCTTGTAATATTTTGGACCAAATCTGAGCAAGCTCGTTGTTCAGATTTCCGTATTAGCCTGATCAGCAGCGCTATTTTTTCCTAGAATTACAAGAAGGTCTTCTGGAACAGTAGCCTTGGACTCAGCAAAATTGCCACCCTCTGCAATACAAAAGAGTGGTGACCATAACTAACATTTTACGGAAGAATGGGCTATGATGAACATAAACGTATTGTAACGGGGATTTATATTAAAACTGGGTTCGATTTATTTACACTAATAACTACACGACTAGATACACATTTATATTCACAGCATTACTTAGCGCTATATTCATTTATGTTCCGTGTTCTCTGCTAGCTCACGTTCAACTCACTGACTATGACCGACTGTGATCTATGACTGACTAACTGTCATTGCCATCAGCCTTATATATCTAACCTAAAAAGCTCTAGATGATTCCAGTGTTGTTTCTGGAGGTTATTTCTCAATATATGGCTTCGAGAATAGACCAGGACTGCCTCTAGTGTTTTCTGGAATGTTTGTGACATTTTTGATAGTTCATTAATCGGGTAAGTCTTCACGTTACAGTATATTGGCAAAATTTATTAAACTCGTTAGCAAAAAAGCCATGCCAAAGCCCATGCCAAATCTCGTTGGCGTTAAAGCAATAGGACAAAATTAAAATTATCTCTCCGAAAGGCTGGCGACGAAATCTGTCTATGTTAACGTAAAAATATTAGTGTACTTACGCTGTGAATCATCAAACGGCTCGTAATCAACAAGTCTAAAATTATTAGTGGATTGATGAGTAACGTCACTGTTATCGGGGGAGCTCGAAGGACAGCAAAGCGAGCTCGCAGGAGACACTTTATCAGATAAGTCTTTTAGTTGCCCCATAATTGAAGATAATTCTTCGGACGAATTAGAGACCGAACCATCTTCATCCGCAACATATACGCATTTTCGTGACTCAATTCGAGCGCGTTTACTCATGTTCTCCACCGGCAACGTGGTTCCACCCGCACGCAAAAGAATAACGATATTATCCAGAGATAGCGGTGTGCAGGTAACTGGATGGTTTGAATTTTCTTTTTCATTTGACTTTGAAATGAGTGGCTCCACCTACCGGCGGAAGAGTGAACTACATAGTGATCTAGAAGCAAGAGTCGGGATATATATCAGGCTGTATCAATCGAACAACCGGACGGATAGAGAGTCAGATAGATATCGAAGTTACCTATGGTTCCATTTTCCATCTGGTGATATGAATGTTTATCTATGATCTGGTGTACGGAACCATAAAAACAGAACAGTTTGGTGCTGACTCTCATTTTATTAACATTTAAAATTTTAAAATTACCGAGGCCTGTAAAATAAAAGAGTTTTATTCTGCTTTTAATTTTTGAAGCACATGAACTCGAAATACTAGGAACATTAAACCACAGTGTAAAGAATACGTCGATTGAATACAATAGAGCCTAATTGTTGTCGTAAGTCATCCTGATAATCGAAAATCTAGATAATTGAATACATGAGGAAAACTCATTTTTATATTACTTAATAATTATAGAAAATTAACATACTTCGCTCGCGTATTCTTATATTTTAGGTACCTTGAAAAATACAAAATAATATTAATTCTATTGGTGCTGGTAATTTTGAAGTTGTGCAATTGTAGTTAGATAGAAGAATTTTGACACCAACTTCACTTACCTACTACATGTAATCTCTTCTTCAATTTAGCCGTTTGATATTTTCAATTTTCACAACAAATTGTCTCCTCCACATAGCGGAAATACACATATTTCAGTCTTCACCATTGCTGTAATTCTAAAACCGTGACTCATTTTAAAAGTGTTCAATTTAAGTATTTCCGGATATGGTCTCATCTATAATTCTGCCGTCTCAGATTTTCGATATTCGAAAAAAAATGCCTCCACCATACCTTTCGGGGACAGTTTATAGAGGGGAGGAGATTCCGGAATTGGATTTAGCTAAATATTGGACCATTTCTAAACTCTCTTCTTACAAATGAATCAAAATTCATCAAAATCGGAGCACGTTTACTATGCAAAACACGCGAACAGCTATGTATCAAAATAATAATAAAAAGCAAACATTCATACGAATTGTACACGTCCTCTTTTTTGGAAGTCGGTCAAAAATCAACAAAAATCAGTACCTATCTATTAAAATGTTATAGATACATCTTCATACGAATATATTTGCTTAACGCAGCGGCGTAACGAATGTTAATAATTGTCTGTTGTGTTTTTCGAAGGAAAACGATCGAGATAATCGCGAAACCCTATAACCGGATAATCAAGTGTCTACTTTATTGGTGTGATAATGCTATGCGATGGTAATGTGTTGTTCGTGCCTGCACCGATTGTGATAATTACTTTTTCATTCGAAGACTGCTGAGGTATGATTCCTATCGAAATACAATATCACCTTCTCTCCAAAGTGGCCATGGGGAAACTCTAATTTTATTTTTAGGTTAATGTCAATTATTTCCATCGTCTATAGCTTGAAAAATTTAAACGGAGCTACGAAAGTAGATAGAGGGGAAGCAACTAGTTATTAGTTAGAAACGCCCCTCCGCTTGCTTTCGTTCGGTCAACTTAAATTTGTCAAGCTTTAAAATGTGTGGTAAAAGTTTCTTGTCACTCTGTATCGGCTCGATAGATTGCTTGATTGATTAAACTATTACAATTTTACTATCAGTATATCTAATAGCACATAATGTGTAACCACAACAAATACGTTAATTCGATTAATATCTATTAATTTCATAATATGTAGTGCGTTTAATGCTTCATAAATTAACGGAATTTTCCCCTTGTATTTCTTTGGGTATATAAATTTTTTATTCATGGCTATAATTTGATGGTCAGGTTATGATCTTGTTGATGTAAAGTTATGTACACAAACTTTGATCTTTTAATATATTAATCCATTGAGAATGTAGAGTAAAACAAACAATTATATTTTCATCTGTAGTTTCGAGTTTCACTTAGAAAAAATATCAATATGAATCAAGGAAACTTTTATACATATTCGGAAGAAAATTTTCGCAAAATGGGTTTTACATATATTGAGCTAGAAAAAGATGTACTCGGACCAGTCGACCAGTACCATATTTAACATATTGAAGCGGTATACATATAAAGTATCTATTTAGACAACTGTAGAATCCACGATTTATTTTCAAATAATTTCTTTTGTGGGGAAATCTGAAAGAGACTGCTTATCCACACAAATTTAAGAGAACTAGGTAGGTATTATAGTATATTATAGTATAGTAGTTATAGTAGGTAGGGAAGGTAGGGTTAAATTATTCTGAAATTTTAACATAAGGCGCCCTCTCGTACTCACCGTGCGAACATCCACCCGCATTTATGTTGAATTGGCATTACTAGTTTCGACGAAGTTGATAATTGTTTGCTTTTCTCCAAACCGATGTAATTTACGTCGATCTTCAAAGAGCGGTAAGTACATATATTTATTTATTTGAAACGCAATTTTCGCAAGGATATTTCTCTCCATATATACTTTTAACAAAGATAAGAAATTTAATATTTGCTTTTAATGTCCTGCATGCAATCAATACATTATTCCCGGTCATTCTATGTTAGGCTATTTCTGATTATTTGGGGGAATCCCGCGCTGCTCTGCCGGGGTAAATCCAGGAGAAATATTCGTTTTGTTGATACATTATTTATTTTCAGATTCCAAAATACCGCGAACATATGTTCAAAAAACCGAAAAGGGTAAATGGGCGGAGGAGGAGATGAGAGCTGCCATCGTTGCAGTGTCATCTTGGTGACCTATACGAGAAGTAGGACGATCCTTTAATATTTAATATCTACTTTTTGTGACAAACTAAGTGCCAACAACAACTAAAAACGAGGTTAGGAAGAAAGCTTGTTTTTAATTCACCATAGCTTATCACGTTATTAGATTGGCAAATATGTTTTATTGGAGATTAAACAAGAAAAAAGCGTAAGAAACAGGACGAGGAATTGAAGAAACTTTAGAACAAGAACACAAAGCGGAATAAACCACCGGTCAAAGCGAAGAAACAACCCTTAGTTTTATTTTAATATATTTGTACTTTTATTTAAGCATGAATAAATGTTTCTTTGGCGATTCGGAGTTGCTCAGATTATTTTAATCCTGTGCACAATTATTCCACGACCTGCGCGGTAATTCCCGTTAGTTGGGGGAATCTTTCTTTTTATTTTTTTCTTGTAAATGATACATTCTAATTTATTTTTTTTAGTAGGGAAGGTGCTCAATAGATGTAAGATTCAACAGTAAAATTATAAAAATTTCCAGGCACAATGGGAACTAATATCTGGAGACCGAGCATTGCTCGGGTAAAACAGGATTTAAGATGGGTCTATAAGAGTTACTAAGGATTTGTCAACTTATTACAAATTTTGCATATTTTTGGTTAAAATGTATTGCGATCGGTAAATACTGCTTTTATTGTTCACATATTCTATGAATGATAACATACCAAAACTCTTGAAATAGTTGGGGTGGACATCGAAGGTCACACCGATTAAATATGAAAGTATCGTCAATCGATTTCTCGACTCCGAAAACCACATTTTGCTATTTTTTACCAAAATCTGCTAACCCTTCCTTGAAATAGCTAATGTGTACCTTAAGGGTCGCAATATATTAGATATGCTCAAATTGTCATTGGAAATTTCCGATTAAATTATTAGAAACTCATATTAACATCTTTTATTTAAAAAACGGGTTTTGTTAAAAAAACTTAAGGGTTATCAGAATTCGAACTGAGGAACTCTAGATAAATATCCCGAAGCTTAACCATAGGACTATTTTTCCTATGATATTATCGGGTTTACTACAATAAAAATAAATGGGGCATTCTATTTAGAAAAACAAAGTAACTACTTGTGTCGCGAAAGAGGGAAATCTGCGAACAGTGCCGATGATATTGTTAAATTCTGCATGCCCAGATGCCCATACGCTGTAACTTGAGTCCTTCTGAAGATATTTAATCATTCCAGTACTTTTACTAACCCTGTATGTATAGAATGGTCGCATGCCTTGATCAGACGAATTTTACATTAGATGGCATTGGAGAGCGGAAGGAAAGTCATATGAGTGAACAAAATATAGGTATTTATTCCTATAAGAAATGACAAGTGTTGTAAATGCAATTTACAATGCTATTGGTCCCTGGCGAAGAAGAGCTTTAATTTAAATAAATTTTAATCTATTTCTAACACTTTCATTTTAGCTGTGTACTTAGACTCAGATGTCTAATAAATCAGTTGAATTTTTTATATCAAATCTTGGAAATCGATGACAATATCGTAATTTCATTAATAGACACTGATTAAAGCAAACCAGCTTTTATTTACTCGAAAGTTTTGTCAAAATCCCAGCCCTTCAACGATAATTTCTTTGTGTGGACTTATCAACTCGATTCAATTCCTTAATGAATTTGAGAAATTAATTATCTAATTGGTCAAGGTAAGCTTGATATTTCGGCCAAAAATAAAGATTTGTCAGTGTAGTCGCAGGGACAAGCTTTCTTCCAAACAATATCTTTTTAATATAAAACTATTCTTATAAAGGGTGTTTCAAACTCGATGGGCTAATAGACGTTTATGGAGATCTACAAAACATACGAATTTTAACTTTTGGTTGAAGCGTTGCAGCCAAAAGCAACTTCTATAGGATCAAAATATTCTGAGCATTGCAATGTTGTCACATCTACTCGTGTTTGTTAGATATCAACTTCATTACTTCAAATGGCATACCTACCCCATATTTTTTTAATTTTTTGATAGAATAATCATTTTGAAGCTACTTTTTTAAATAATTTCCTATATTCATATCAACCCATTCTTAAGATATTGATTATTGAAATGTTTTTTCTGCGAAAACAGACAAATCTAGAAAAATATTTGTAAATCTATACTATACTATAGTAAGTACGGGTATCAAATTTATGGAAATCTTATCAAAAAGGAAAAAGCTATCTGGTATTATATGAACTGTATTAACTTTAAAACAGGTTGTCTAAAAAATATGCCTGCTTGAGATGTTATTAATAGTAGCCAAAAGTCAGTTCAATACAACCTACTGTATATTATTTGTTAAGTTAATAGATATTAAATATAAGATATATCAGTCATTCGGTAGATAAAAGGATTACAAAGTAACCATAAATCCTACCAACGATTAAAAAAACTACCCCAACCCGCATTGAACTATATCATCTCTGCTGGTATCGCAATATGCGAGTTCTTACTCGACATAAATGTTGCCGTAATTTCCGAGACCTTTATGTTTCATTATCTACGAAATACATCACACTGGAACCAAGAACTGGATTGCTGCAATTTTGATCTCGTTAGATCTCATCAGCAGAACATATGGTAACCCGGGACGTGTCCGAGGAGTCAGAAACATTGTTGGTTAAATCTTAAAAATATCCCATACACATAAAATGGGCACTCCACCACTCCTTACATATGAGTTGTATAGCATAGTCATTATAGATTTTGCTTGGATCCTTCTTCAAGATGTGTTTGTGAATTAGGAGAGTATGTCCTCGACGGAGACGATTGATAATGACTTGATCTCTCCTTTTCGTGGGTCAGGAGAACTTTTCATTGACTAGTTCTTCGGATTCTTTGTATTTGGAGTTTGTTTGATTCTATATAGATTACCAGGCATTTGTTATGAATTTTTTATTCAATGACTTGTGGTCCGAAGATGATGGAAGTTTATGATGAAGAGTTATATCCTCATCAGAGAATGCTTTACAGGCGAGAGCGTCCAATTCTTCATTTCCGTTTATACCCAAGTGAGAGGGAACCCATAAAAACACATCAATTTTATCTTCATTTTGTAGCTGATAAAGCGCCTCTTTAAGTAACAAAAGATTTGATGACAAAGATATAACTGATTGTGGATTTTTTAGCGTATATAGTTTGGGTTTTATCGGTATTTGGTACATATTTGAATTTTCCATGGGGGTTGGTTTAAATTACAGTATAATGAGCGTTTAAATTGTGCAAGTCATAACCAATGCGTTGTATTCTTTCTCGGTGTTAGATACGTTTGATCGCCTAAAAATCTCCATGCAAATCTACATATCTCACGTGTTTCAAATACGGTCTAAAAATTAAACAAAAAATTAAAATTCTAGCAACTAATTCAAGGCCAGCTTTTGACGCCGTAAATTTAATGGAAGTTCATTGGCTGCAACTTGAGGTTGGAGTAGGGGATATTAGGAGAGCCCCAAGAGCTAACCTTAAAGCTAAACTTTTAAATCGGGTCGGGTTTCTTTAACAAAGTTTTATTTGTAGTGCTGTAACAAATCGCGCTGTAATCCAATTTACTTCTTATAAATGTTTTATATAACTTTATAATATTTTAAGTATCAGCTAGCTCTCCATTTTATGTTTGATAACGTTTGTATGATTAAAAACTTGTGTTAATTCTCCTAGAATTATTTTTGTATTCGATATTATTATTAGAATAGTAAGTACAAAAAGCAAATATAAAAACGAACATAAAGTTACATGGATTGCATCAGACAAAAATATGGGAACCAAATATATCACATTTTAATAAATATTAAAAGAAAATCAACAGTTAATTATTTATGAACTTACAGAGGAGCAAATGTAGATTCAGATCATTTCATGTGCAATACAGTGCTGCAACTCGAGTCGCTATGCGTAGTGTCGCCACTGCTTACCTATTTATAAAATGCGGTGAGGGCAATATAAATGATCAAATTAGCGATTCTCGATTCCATCATTCACTTTTTTTCAAGTGATTTTAATATATTGAACAAGTTTATAAAAATAAAGTTTTATTAAACGACTCTATTGAGTACGAGGAGCACAGTGCGCAAGTAACTTAATCTATATGAGTTTAGTAAAACTGGTTTTCTTACGAGGTTAATGTATTTATATATTGTTAATAATCACAAGCGAAAAATCATGGATGTAAAAGTATTACCAAATAAGAAGATAGAAGACTTCTGTCACCAACTTTAAAAGTACCAGCACAAAACGAATTCATATTATTTTGTATTTTTAAGTGCACCAACTTATAAAGTCGTTCAAATTTTTGGTAATAGTTATTTAAGTAACAAGGAATGTAAAGACATATTAACTTTCCGTGCAAGTGAGTACCAGCCGAGGCTTATCAATTGCCCAGGACGTTAACAGTCGATACATACCGTGTTATAGAAATGTTCAAAATATACCGTTGGCCTTTGGTGCCATTAATTATTTATTTATTATTTATTTATATTTATGGCCTAAGACATCATTAAGGATTTGTTGCAACCAAAAAATCAACGGTATATTTTGAACCCTACTTATTACCTACTTATTACATTTTTTCCGCTGCCGTTGTATTATTATTATTCATTTGTTATCGTCATATTTCAACCAAGCAGGGTTATTAGCATTGGACAGTTACACTATTTGCAATATGCTATATTTGTCTTATAAGGCCTGTTTTGTGCAGGTAGTTTATCAATGTCGTCATTTAGAATTTCTTTCAGTGTTGAGGGTATGTTGTGTTGTTTTCTTTCTTGTTTGTATATTGGGCACTCCACTAGTAGATGGTGAATTGATATTGTCACATCACACACAGTGCACACTGGGGTTTGTTCTTTCTTGAAGAGGGTAGTCGTAGGTGATCCGAGTGTGTCCAATTCTGTCTTGTAATTATAACCTGATGTTTTCTCTTGAAGGGTAGATTTTTCCATTTCTGTACTAAAGGTTTGATGGCTTTGAACTTTACCAATAATCTTAGTCATGAATAGAGATTTTAGGTCAGACTGCCCTGTAGTTGTTGAGGTTGAAGTGATTGGAAAAGGATAGATAAATGGTTTTTCTGGGATTTGAGGAGTTCAGTTTTTATTGAAAGGAGGATAGGGTGTTTGGGATATAATTCTCCTAGAGCTGTTAGAGCAATCAAGGAGTCACTAATAATCAATGTTTTTTCCAGTTTTTATTGTAGGAAAAGTTTATGGCTTGTAAGATAGCGAAGAGTTCTGCAGAGAATATTGAGGTATGGTTGGAGAGTTTGAACGAATATTGCTGGCTCTCTTACAAAGGCAGCCCCAATTCCAGTTTCTACTTTTGATGCATCTGTGCAAATAAGTGCGTAATTTCTGTATTTTTCTAGCTTCTGCAGGAATTGTGTTTTAGTGTAGAATGGGATTGTGTCTTGTTTTTTGTTTATGGTAAGGCTTGTGTCACATCTTGTTTTGTTGATTGTCCAAGGTGGAAGGGTATTTAATTCCTTCGTATAGCTACGTCATACCGAGGTCACGTAGATATTTCCTAACTCGATTATAGAATGGTGGGTTCAGCCTCTTCTTTGAGGTAAAGATGGATTCAAATCTATCAGCGAATGTGTTCCTATAAACTGGAATTGTGGGAATGGAAGATATCTTCGAGGCATATGTGAGGCTGATATATTCAATTGTGGATTTTGGTAGTAGCTCTCCAGATTCGTAATATAGGCTCTCAATAGGGCTTGTATGGTGTGCTCCCAGAGCTATTCTTATGACTGAGTTGTGAATACTGTCTAGCTGTTTTAGTATTGAAGGTTTTGCCAAGTTGAATGCTACTTCTCCATACACAAGCTTCGAACGGATCGATGTTCTATAAAGGGTTAAGAGGGTTGCGCTATTGGCGCCCAGTTTTCATTAGATTGACTCTATTTTGGAAGGTTAAGCGAAGATATTGAATATGGTCCTTCCATGTTAGCCCTTGATCAAACGTCATGCCTAAAGATGATATTCTGTCGACATAGTCGATCGGAGTGTTATGAAGGTGGAGTGTTGATGGTACCTTTGGCCGATTGAACTTGACCATCTTTCTAAGCCTTGGATAGCATCTTGAATATGTTTATGCAAGGCAGATTTGTTTTTTCCTCTGGTAAGAATTATTAGGTCATCTGCAAATACTATAGCTTTAACTAGGTTTTAATGAGATTCAAATATAGAGTTGATGGTTATTAGAAAAAGAATCACCCTTATTGTGGATCCTTGTGGTATTCCATTTATCTGGATTTTCGAATCAGATAATGTGTTTCCTACACGTACTTCAAAGTTTCTTTGTTTTAGAAAATTCACTATGAATTAATACATATGACCATGGATTTGCCATTTATTCAGAGAACGTATGATATCAGAGCGTCGTATTGTATTATAGGCCCCGGTTATATCGAAAAATACAGACAAGCACACCTGATTACAGGCGAATGCTTCATATATCTCGGATTGTATGTCCACTATGCTGTTTGTTGTAGAGCGATCTTTTCTGAATCCACTTTGTATTGGTGTAATCAGATTGTTCTTCTCGAGGAACCACACTAGTCTATTGCTAACAATTTTCTCTAATAGTTTGCACACTACGCAGATCAAAGAAATTGGCCTGTAAGATTCAGGATTTGATTTACTTTTGCCTTGTTTCAATATGGTTATGGTATTGTAGAAATGTCTACTTCACTTCAAACAAGATTTGCTCAAAGGCTTTCGGAAACAATAGACCTTCATAGCCCAATTTGCGAAGAAATCAAAAGAATTATTCGAACATGAAAGTGTTATGAAACAATTATTTTTGTCAAATTGTTTTTGTATTCAATTTTAACAAATAACTAGTAAGTAATTGTTAATCCGTTTTGTTCAATCCTGTGATGATCTAAGCATGTATGAATTATTTACATTACCGGCAGCAAATATTTATATCACACTTTTGAGGGTAACATTAGTCATGGAAATCTTGAAAGTTCACTAATTCCAAAGAAGATAGTACTTATACCCATGTATATTATTTGCTTCTACTTGTTATTATTCAGAGATCTCGAAACATCGCTTGGGATATACACATATTTCAGACTTTACTACTGCTGTTACTCGAACGTAACTTCTTTTGGAAAATGTCCAATTTAAGTGTTGCTACAGATTTAGTCTCATCTTCAATTCTGCCGTCCCAGATTTTTGATTTTCGAGAGGAAATTACCCCTTCCACCCACTTCGGGGGCAATTTTTAGAGGGAGGATATTTTGAATTTGATTTTTCATAAAAATGGGACCCTTTTTCAACTCTCTTCTTTCAAATCCTCCTTTTTTGAAGTCGGTCAAAAAGAAGTACTAGTATTTAAATCAAAGATTTTCTTTCAAACTGTGTTTTATTAACAATACTCTAATACTAAGTTTCTAAGTGGTAAAGTACACCATAATGAACGATTTTGAAAAGTAAAATAGCACATTATTATTCAAAATACCAAAAAACAGCTTTTTTGAGACGGGCAAAAAGATTGACATTCTATCTCTGTTAACAGTTGACAAAGTACTTTTTTCCCCGGATATATAAATACATATACATAAAAATAAATCAAACCACAAATTAAATTTACAGATATTTGATTACTTAAAAGGTTTCCTTAGCAACGCTGGTCTAATTGTCGCTATAAGTACAACAGAAAAACAGTTTTAAACTTAAAATGTCACTTCGATAATTTTCTGACTTTAATATATGTATTATTGTAATATTATTTCATTATATATCATCGTTATTCCGTTTACAGAACAAAATAGTGGATACACGGTAAGAATATTAAGATTTTAGCTCTCGGTTTTTTCTCCTTCCGCTTCGCGTCTGTCGACAACACAATCTTGAGTTAGAATCTAATGAGTTCTTTTTTTCCCTTGTATAATAAATAACATTTTTTCGCCTTTCAGGAAAATAATTATATTTATCTGAACAAAAGTCAGAAATATGTCAGTTTTGATTATTGAGAATATTCCGTATTTATAAAGGATGGTTAATTTCCGAAGATACATGTGTCTATTATATTGAAACCCTTCACTATGTATATTTATTATCCATTATCATAATTACTATGGTCGATACTACATGAGAAATTGTGCCCTGTCAGCTTAAAAACCTGAATTGTTAGTACATAATATGAAGCAGTCAAATAATAATTTCAAAGTAATATATTACGTTCTGTTGTTTGGAAGTTTCTTAGCATGTACCCCTGTCACCCTAAGAAATATTCGCAAGCCTACTCTATTGAGGAAGGTTTTTGCAAAATTTATCCTAATTTTCTTTGGTATACTAATAGTGTCTGCAATTTTAATAAAATTCCAACTAACTGAGGAGCAGCATAAGACCAGACTTGCTGCAAATATAACAGAAGAATTTTTAGTAATTTGTTTTGTTACTATGACTATAGTGAAAATGAATTTTACAAAGGTGGATACATGGATGGATTTTCTACAGCGCATTGTTTTTATGGAAAATAGTTTTGCACCAAAAAAAAGTACCGAACAGAAGGGATGGAACCACTTGTTACAAATTATGATTTTCCATATACTTTTTTTTTCTAATTTGCTTTATGAACTTTTGCTGATACGAGCAAAATTAGGGCTGTACAGATTCTTTCGGAGTTTTTATTATTACTACTATTTCGTTCTCTATTTGGCCTATCAGATGTTGAAACTAATTAGAGACTATTACGTCAATATCGATGCATACTTGACATTTATTGATAAACATATACTCTATGAAAATTACAAAATTGAGAAAATACGACATATTGGAAAATTATATGCCGATCTTGGTGATATAGTTTTGAGATTCAATTCGATATTTGGCATGCATTTCTTTTTTGCAACTTATATCACTATTTTGATGACGGCAAATGATGTGCACATTCAAATTTATAAAAGGGAATTCGATCGTGAACTTTGCGATAGGATCTATTTTATACTATCCCCTATTATCCAACCAGTAAGTATTCATTTATCTATTTATAAATTTATTGTACCATTTCAATCTAATGCGATCCAGATAAATTGGTCTTGGTGTGCTATGGAGTTTGACATTAAGTATATTTTCTTCATAATTTATCTGAAATTAAATATAAGTAGAACGGGGAAAAATCATCTTTACCCACCCAAAAAGGTGGATGTTGGAGGTTTTCTCCGATTCAATAGGTTGCGACAATGATGGTCGCTATAGTTATGTTTTGGGAAAGTCTATCTATATTAGCCGACGATATTCATTATTACCTATTGTTCGAAATATAGATAAACAATAAAAGTGGGTGTCCCTTGAAATATTCCCAGGTCCGGATTAGAATATCTCATAATATAGTTTGGCCTTTGGCATAATCGCATTCATTATCGTGATGTTTATAAATGTTTTGTGTTATATATCATAATATATTGTATATACATAAACAATTCTCAATAATATGCCAATGATTTTCCTTAATAATTATCTTAACCCATTATACCTACCTATAAAAGAAAAGATAATCGCTTGAGCAGCTACAACTCTGCGTAGACTGCCTGCTGATAACACAAGTGTTTGGTGATTTACAACGTTGTTCACTTTGGCTGGCTAGATTTATGTTTTGAAAATTATTTCTTTGATTCGATACCTTCTGCAGGATTAGTTACCAGTTTGATGATTTCTGTATGTTTTCTCTATTTTAATGATACATGTATCTTTCTTGCTAGCGACACTAGCAATGTGGAAAGACACAATTTTACCGGCGAAAACACTTTTAGGATTATAATAGTCTCTTAGCCTTTGCGTCAAGTTTACTTAGGACTTCTATCTTTTTTAACGTTTTCTCAGTACTTCTCTTTCAAATAAAATGATTAACAAAATCGAAGCAGTTTTGTTACACAAAATATTCATAATTTTGTATATCTAACTTACGTAAATATTTCTAGTAATCTTACTTTACGTATTAGACATTAGATTTAATAATAATTTTGAAATTTCAGATTATCATGAGCGTTATATGTGGAGCTTTCGAAAAAACCACACAGTCAAGCCAGGAAATAATACGATCTTGCTACAAATATCAGCAAAGATATCCAAGAATGTCAGCGATACGGAGTGAGTATTTCCTCCTGGCTACACAATTGGAGAAAACAAATGTTCCATTTTCCGCAGCTGGTCTTTTTCCTTTGAATCGTTCCACACTATTTATGATATTCACTAATGTTACAACCTACGTTGTTATTTTTATTCAGTTTAACTACAACTAGAACTGATGATTCCATTAGATTGTCCTGGAGAACCATGTGTTTTATTTTATAGACAAAAACAAAACTCAGCTTTTAATCTTATTGCGTTTAACAGAAAATTGCTTTCAACGGAGTTCAAAAAGACAATGGCAACCGATAAGGATATCATGGCTAAGGCGATGCAAAGAAGTGAAAAGATAGGTATTGCTGACATATACTTACACCGACACCCATTCTAGAAAAACTACTAGTTCAATGTATTATTTTTTCTCAATCCTGTATATAAATTAATCTTTATAAGTAACTCTTTTTATATATGAAAGCTGGAAGATATTCTTAGGATTTGGTACATAGGTAAAACTACTTATATTCTTTTTCATTGAATTATTTGATATCCCATCCCCTAATTTTCAAAATATGCAAAATATTACCTTGACAGTTCGTTGCCCGCGAAAAGGTTAATTTCAAAGAATAATTCAAATTCATAGTTTTTATTTCAAGTCAGTGCAGCGTTCCTCAAACTGTGGGGCGCACTATAAATTGAAAATAAAATAATAATGATAAAATGCAATAGACATAAAAAAAATATTTATTGAAATTTTATTTAATCAATCAATCAATTTATTCATGTCAAATACAAAAGAAAAATGTCAATTTAGAATACAAGAGATCCTTATTAACTAATAAATAACACAACCAACTGACATGACTTCACAAGACAATTTGCAACAGATTAAAATAATAATAAAAAATAAAATATGGTTTATTATTTCACAACTTCACAACAGATCGAAATTTTAATTAAAATATTCATCAAACGAGTAAAAGGCATTTTAATTTAGCAGTTTCCTAATTATATTTTAAAAGTGTTTTAAAGGCAGTACTCTGACCTTACATCCGCCACCTCCACAAGTTGATACCTAATTTGAAGGTAGAAAGTTAAAGATATTATATCTGGGGAAAAATTGTAACATTTAAGTTTCTGCAACAGGATACTATTACTAACACAATCAAAATGCTTTGCTCAGATTGCAAGAAACAACTAAGCTATAGTAAATATTATGAAAATCATCTTTAATTCTGAAATCTAATTGTTTTTTCAAAAAAACCATTTGACTCAAAGAAGGTAATGATCTGAATTACCATGCATTTCTCCAGAACCTTTGAGATTATGGGGAGAAGTGAAATAGGTCTGCAATTTTCTGGCAGTAATCGATCACTCTTCTTCAAAATAGGGTTAACTAGAGCAAGCTTCAAACAGCCCAGAAGCAAATATTTATCAGTTTGGTCAAAGGAAGTATGATGCAGTTTTTGACTGTTTTCATGATTTTAACATTATATTCATAAATGTATCTACTAGGTTAATTTTTTAAATCATTGACTATGTCTCTGTAATAATGACAAAGAAACATTCCAAGGACAAATGGCTAACATGAGCTTGTTTTAAGGCGCACAACTACTCTAAATCTGGCTCTCGAATGGGAAGTTTTACTTTATTGAAAGCTTCTACTTGTTAAACGAGGGTTCAACAAAAGCTGTTATAATAACTCCAGCTGAAGTATTGTATGGCAGCAAACCTGGTTTTAAACATCTATAAGACTTTGTACTGGTTGTCTACATGAAAATTCTTGGGAGACTTCTCAAGCTAAATGATACAGATACTTGTGTTTGTGAGATATACCGCAAATGGTTATAAATGTTAAATTCTTAAATCATTTTGACATTGAGATTGAATACAAATACTGTATATAGTAGAAATCACTTCAGATAAAGCTGACAACACAAACGAAGATGGAAGAAAGAGAGAAATGAGGAAACAAATGAAGCTGGAAGCAAGAGTGAAAATGAAGAAACAAAGAAGATGAAGAAAGAAGACGAGAAGGCCTCAACGTCTGTCTAATCAAAATGTCATTGAACTTCTTTCTAATTATTTAATTTATTTGTACATATCAACCAAATTGCCAAGTTCATTAACCCGGTTGCGGTTGTTGCTTACTAAGCAGAAGTAGCAACGCCCGATACTTCTATTTCTGCGATTTTTACATTTTTGAAGGTCGTTGAACAATTGAGCATAGCTTATTTGACTGTTTGTATATGTTCTATTTTTATAATAAAACTCAGAATTCGCTTGAACGTCGAGCCGTTAACATCATTATTACTACACCCAGTATCTCAACCCTGCTTCTGACTTGGAGCAACGAAAGTTCCTGTTTCTACCCATTGGATCTACAGTCCATCTGCCAAACTTCCTGTTTGAACCAATCCATTCCGAGCCGGAAAATAATCTTGAATCGTTATCAGAATGAGAAACTCGTCGTCGCCAAGTATATCGACAAGGTCTTAGACATGCCGTCATCCAATTCAGAGTCAGCTCAGCATCTGAAGCAGTAACACGATGTAACGTTGGAATGCATAGAACAGTGTTCAACAGTCAAAAAATTAAAAGTAACCAGACTTTATGTTAAAAAGTTGCCAGTTTGTCACCAAATAATTCAAAAGGTTGCCAGATTTTCACCAAACAGAAAAATCATGGGTAACCCAAAAGAATGGTGAGACATCTGGCAATAATTGCTTCGAACTACTGTAGGTTTTTTTTACGTTTCAAACTGAAAGAAACTAACTTAATTTTTATTCAAACGTCTGTTTTCTGACAGTTTGAAATGTCAAAAAGATGCTTGTATAAAAATTAGGTTAGATTCTGTCAGTTTGAACCGAAAAAAAATTACAGTATTTCAAAGCAATTATTGCCAGATCTCACTATTCCTTTGGGTTCCTAATTGTTTTTGAAGAAAAAACGGAATATTGTATTTATAAAATCAAAAATATTTTATTAGATAACCAATAATCATTCTACACAAGTAGGTATAGAAAACGATTATGATGGGAGATCTCATTGAAATGCCATGATATCGGCTAACCTAACACCGTGGCTTAGGCATCGATATCGATTCAATCAACAGCCGTAAAAACCAAAAGGCGCATCATGAAATAATATACTGGTATTATTATAATTTCTTAGGAAGAATCGTTAATAAACAGTACTTCCAAAATGAACATACATTTATTTACAAATAATGTAGTTACAACAATAAATAAAATTCATTTCTATAGTCCTGTAAATAAAACACTTCAAAAAATGCAACGAAATAAATTGTCTTGGTAACTTTTAAAAGTAACAGTAGTATTTAATATAAGATAATAATACTAAAAGGTAACTTTTGAAATACAAAGTTGCACAAACAAAATCAAATAGTCTTAAAAAATATTACTACATATCGTGAAAAAAATAACATTGATTATTCATACATGTTATTTTTATGTTTTGCAAACAGTTCTTTTAAATTGGAAAATTAAAACAGAGAAAGAGAAGCTTACCACAGAACATAAATCAGCAGGGGTGTGTACCTTAGACATATAAAAAAGAAGTGCATACCATGCGCTATAAATCCTACAATGACCAGGGATGAAATTTCATCTTCTTGCAAGGCCACATCCACAAATAAGCAGTGAATGCTAAAATATCCAAGTTTTCACCAGATTATATGAAAATCACCAGATAAATCACTATTTTGAAAAGTTTTCTCCAAATCACCAGATTGATCCAAAATTCACCAGATCTGGTGAAATTTCACCAGACCTGGCAACACTGGCATAGAAGCTGTAAGCACCTTAGGATTTGAAACAACATCTTGGGGTCCACTTATAGGACGAATCATCATATGAAAATGGAATCCGGAAACTAATCGCATCTTCGATCAGAACTGCGCCAATCCAACTGAGGTTCCAGAATTTGTTAACTTATTGGAATTCTTGTGTAGGAGAAGAGCACTGGAAACATCGCATCCTAAGTTAAGCGAGCCTATCTAGAAACAAAGCGTGAGCCATACATGTCCTTTTTGCCAAAACCATCATTACATAAACCAATGTAGTGAATTTAAAAACATGTCCGTAACCAATAGGATCCAGTTTGTGAAGCACAAGCGTCTCTGCTACAATTGCATGAACCATGATGAAAAAGAGCAATGTCGCAGCCAGCAGAGCTGCTTCACTTGCGGAAAGCAACACCATTCGATGCTTCATATGGAGAAAGCTGTCACTCAACAACTTAAAAATACGCAGAGACTCTCTGGACCACCGAAAAGAACTTCCCTTGCTACCACTACAACGAAACCAGTACAGGGACATGGAGCAGAATCAAAATCCAAAACTACAATATTATCAAACCATGTAGGTAAGACTCAAAAATCAGTTCTCTTAGCTACAGCTTTAGTACAAGCCAGAGCAGCTGACCGGTCCGGTCATTTCCTGAGAGTGCTACTCGATCAAGGGTCACAGTCATTCTTTATAACTGAGGAGGCAGCTCAACGCTAAGCAATTCCAATAGAGAAAGTCACAATAGAGATAACTGGATTAGGAGACGGAAATCCCAAAACCTCTAACTCTAAACTTTTAGTTTTGTTGAAGCCACGATTCCCAAGCAAATTTTCAATGGATGTTACCATGTTTGTGCTACCGAAGCTATCCAGACAACTGCCAGAAAAGCCAGTCCGGGCACACAACTCAAGATTCTTGAAAAATCGTCTCGGAGCTGATCCAAATTACAACATGCCGGGTCCAATTGATTGTATTTTAGGCGCAGAAGAATACTGCCAAATAATTTTAGATGGAATATACAAAACTGGTCAAGGTTTTATGGGACAAAACACGGAATTGGGATGGATATTCTCCGGCTTAGCCCCACTAAAGGAATCTTGTGTCCAAATCACCAGTATGATCGCCCGAGAAGATGAAGATAAGCAACTTTCCAAATTCTGGGAGATTGAAGAAGTTCAAATGCCACAACAGCATCTCACTGAAGATGACCAGCTTTGTGAAGACTTTTATTTTAACACCACAAACCGAAGCGACGACGGAAGTTATACGGTACGAATTCCATTTAAAAATCCACTTCCAGATATCGGTCCGTCAAAAGCGAGTGCCAGATTCCTCCTAACAGCACTCCCAGAACACTGCAGAGAACAAGTAAACCTGCAGTTTTCAGAAGATGGTCACACTAAATTACTGGGAATTCTTTGGGCACCAGCTGATGACACGTTTCGATTTCACACTAAGGTTTCTGTCGTAGCAAACATCACTAAGCGACATATCTTGTCTGAAATTGCCCGACTGTTCGATCCATTAGGATGGCTGGCACCAGTAGTTATAAAAGCAAAAATGCTCATCCAAGAACTATGGATACAACAGTTGGACTGGGACAAACCTGTCACCAAAACAACAGCGGCATTGTGGCGGGGATTCCAGAAAAAGTTGCCAAATGTGGAGAAAATTCGAATTCCACGTTGGATTCAGTTTGAAACTGGAAACCTCGAACTACATGGATTCTGTGACGCCGAAAAGGCCTACGGAGCGGTAGTTTACAACAGAGTCTGCAAAAGCGGAAAGTGGATATCAAGGCTATTAATCGCAAAATCAAAAGTTGCTCCAGTTAAAACAAGGACAGCGCTAGCCCGTCTAGAATTATGTGCTGCTGTTCTATTGGCCAAGCTCCTTAGTACCACAAAGGACGCTCTAGGATTCGAACAAACAACCATTCACGCTTGGTCAGACTCAATGATAACACTCGGATGGATAAAAGGAAATATTTCAAAATGGAAGACATTCGTAGCCAACCGTGTTGCCCAAATTAGGAACATCGCTCCTTCAGAATGTTGGAATAACGTAAAAACCAAAGACAAGATGATTTGGAAAAGTCTGGGATATGGTGGTTTGGTCCATCCTGGCTTCAAGAGCAGTTCCAAAGTTCGAATTCAAATGAGCACATTCCTCAGCCAGAAGAAGAAACGAAGAAAAAGACCTGTCTCCATATGAAAAGTACAATAGCTGAGAATGCATGCGAGATTTTCAACGCTAACTAAGATGAATCGCGTCATCGCTTAATGCAGTCGCTTCATCAAAAAATCTAACGCTAAAGGACCACTTACCGTGGCAGAAATTGAGGAGACATTATTGACTCTGATCAAACGCGTTCAGATGGAGTTTCCGGAAGAAGATCAAATTCTAACCAAGAAGAAACCTATAAACAGAAATAGTAAGTTACTGAGCCTAGATCCGTTTATAGATGACTCGGGTCTTCTTCGAGTCGGGGGAAGATTGCAACACTCATCGTTGCAATTCGGACAGAAGCATCCAATCTTGCTGCCTCATAAACATCACATTACGAAACTGGCGATAGAAAACGCTCATCGCAATACTCTACATGGAGGAGTACAAGCATCCCTTGTGTACGCAAAACGCAAATTTTGGATACTGCAAGGAAGACGAGCAGTAAGTTCCTTAATCCATAAGTGTGTTACATGCACTCGGTACCGTGGTCAAACAGCGGAACAAAAAATGGGACAATTACCAGCTCAGCGAGTCAATCCTTCGCCCCCTTTCACCGAGACTGGCGTAGATTACGCAGGTCCCATTCAAATCAGAGCTCTCAAAGGAAGAGGCCACAAAGCTTACAAAGGATACATCGCAATATTTGTATGCATGGTCACCAAAGCCATTCACATAGAAGTGGTAAGTGACTTGACAACTGAAGCATTCTTAGCAGCCATCAGAAGATTTACTTCATGACGAGGTCCATGTTCCCGCATCTACAGCGACAATGGGACCAAGTTAAACCCAGTTCCTGGCCGCTAGCTCATATAAGTGACGTGCATGCTGCGCGGGACGGGAAGGTTCGAGTTGTTACCGTGAGAAAGGCACAACGACAATGAAACGACCAATACATAAACTCATCCCACTACCAATTAGTGAAGATGAGAAAAATGAAGATCCTATTTCCTTACACAATAATTTACTGATGAAAGAGAACAAGCCATCGAAGAGCCAAAATTGCCAAACAGACATTCAAAATTAAGTTCCTTGGTGTTTCTTCTATTTACTTCCTTTTTTGTAGCACACCGGCTCTTGCTAACTACACTATCCATCAACTCCCATGAGGGTTATACGTGGAACACCTGGGCCAAGTGAACGCTGAACGAGGAATCCTTAAACTTCAAACCAGAGTCAAGATTGAACCCGTCTCAACAATGATTACACAGTTTCGTAATCTATGTGATCGATCAAAGTCTCTTTCAGAAGACACGCACTGTATGCTGCTCACGAACCACCTTGTCGATCAGGCAAAGCACTTATCTTGGATTCTCAACAGTACCAATATCACCTATCAGATTCGAAGAAGAAGGGGAGTGCTGGGAAAAATGATGACTGCGATTTTTGGGGTAAACGATGAAGTTTACCGAGACATCAACGGCTTGGAGAGCAATCAAAAGGAACTAATAAAGGTATCCCACCATCAAACCAAAATCATGCTATCTACCCTCTCATCTCTGAACCACACAGAACAAAGGATGGCCAATCAACTAGATCATTTCCGTATGAAGCTGAATCAAATCTTGCCGCCATCAATTCGATGTCACATTGGTGCAGCAAAATATATGTAGATACCATCAACATCCATATATTAGGTAATCAGGTAGCCTCAAACTATATTGATGAACTATCTGAGTTCTATTCTAGAGTCTGTGACATTTATTTCAATCGCAGAACACTTTACGACGTGATGATGCCATCCATGATTGAAAAAACCATCACAACTTCAAACCAGAAGCTACCACACACCTTCGAATTCTCTCTCACCCCTTAGTAAGAACAACATCTGAACGAGAAGGAGATCATTTCAACATCTGTGGCTACTTCTAAATTGTCGACATGAACGAGTTCACCCTGCTACAAATTAGGTACTCCAAAAGCATTGAAAACCATCGATGATACATTTTGGGAGTATGACGTTACTTTAGACTTCCTTGTCGTGGATTACCACAGCCAATGTTACTTCCAACTGGCTGATGAAGACTTCAAAAGTTGCTACCACCCTTCGAAGCACAACTACGTGTGTTCCCCCTTGGTAATCAAAAGTATCGAGAACATCCCCAGTTGCGCAATAGACGTGATCTACCAGAGAACAGAAAGCAGTTCTCTCTCCTGCACAGCGGTTGCACGCCGAATCAACGGAGTAGTCTGGAAGCAGCTGTATATGATGAATGCGTGGATGTACATTACATCACGATCCCCCAGAATAGCCATCACCTGTAACAGAGCCAGAGAAGACGTCGTGCTCAACTCAACAGGGATAATCCGAATAACACAAGATTGTGCCATCAATACAAAGAACAACATTTTCACAGCAACAAGAACGGAAAATGCCAAGGTTTTAAACACCTACATGAAAGAGGCACCGCCTGCTATGGGCAATGCCTCAGAGTTTGTCCCATCAGTTTTGCTCAAACTGCAAGAAGAACCTGTCCTGCGACTATCTGACCACCTTAATAAACTTCGTGGTCAAGTGTTACAGATTAGCCAGAGCCTCAACGAGAGAGTCACCATCCAGTGCTGACGAGCGTTGGAACCACCATCCTAATCTGCATAGTCGGCTTTGTGGTATGGGGCACATACCGCATTATCAAGAGGCTCACATCCCAAAGACCATCTCCATCGCGAGAATAAACTATCACCAACATAGAGATGGGTCCAATCAGAGGTGCCGTTGAGGACAACATCAATTCCAGCCCAACATTCGAAACACAGGCAGCAGGAAGAAAATCATTCCGGCTAGCTGCGCTATGTCCTACTGAGAGACGCCAGAATGTCTAATCAACATGTCATTGAACTTATTTCTAATTAGTTAATTTATTTGTACATATCAACCAAATTGCCAAGTTCATTAACCAGGTCGCGGTTGTTGCTTACTATGCAGAAGTAGCAACGTGCGATACTTCTATTTCTGCGATTTGTACATTTTTGTAGGCCCTTGACCAATTTAGCATAGCTTATTTGACTGTTGATATATGTTCTATTTTATATAATAAAATTCAGAATTCGCTTGAACGTCGAGCCATTAACATCATTATTACTACACTCAGTATCAGTGAATATCTCAACCCTGCTTCTGACTTGGAGCAACGAAACTTCCTGTTTCTACCCATTGGATCAACAGTCCATCTGTCAACCTTCCTGTTTGAATCAATCCATCACGAAAACTCTTGGGAGAGTTTTAAATCATTTTGACATTGAGATTGAATACAAATACTCTATATAGTAGAAATCACTTCAGATAAAGCCGACAACACATACAAAGATGGGAGAAAGAAATGAAGAAAAAAATGAAGCTGGAAGCAACAGTGAAAATGAAGAAACAAATGAAGAAAGAAGACAAGAAGGCCTCAACATCAAACATAAATGCCAGAGAGAATTCAAGACTATGTTTTGCTGACAGATTAAGAAATTTCAAACACTTGTAAAGCAAGTATGAAGACAAGATAAAAGGAAGACTGGTTGCGAGCTATAGATGAAGACAGAATATCACTCGAGAAAAATAATACTTAGATACTTGTTGATCAAGAATCATGAAAACGAAAAAAGCAAGACTAATAGCATTTGAGTGTGAGCAAAAGCTAGCTCATTGGTGCAAAAGTCGTCTTTAAGAGTCTTACTAATACTTACAGCAAAAGAAAACTGATGACTTTTATTAAAAATACTGCTTTTCTAAACTAAAATCTAGAAGAGGAACTGTTCATAGATTTCTTAAAGCTATGATGCACATGGTAAAATATATCTCGTAAAAAGGCTTTTTATGGAATGGTAGAAGCACCAAATCAATGGATTAAATTTCAGTAAAAATATTTTCAAATTATAGGTAATATAATCCTTCCCTACAACTTTAGTTTGAAAAAATTTTCCATGAAAGTGATAGGGAACATAATACAAATTAAAAACCGTGAAATCTACCTATCTACTGGATACGAGCCATCGGGAATTTTGTTGCTGCTCTTGCTCTGGGCATCCTATCATTTTGGCCAAACGAAATGATCTGGTATATTTAAATACGTTATACATTCAAATCTAGTTATTTTTCTTCTGTTTGGGACCATGTTGGCCTTCCTAATTTTCTTGAATATGAGTCTTTAGTCTTTACCAAGGTTATATTGTCACAACGCTTCACTTTCTCCTAAATTTACATGATGGAAGTTTTCAGGTAATCACATATAGAATTAATTCTCATGTTACTCGATCCATTTATATCAAGGAATAAATATATTTTTTGTTGATTGAAATAATAATAATCAAAGTTAATCTTTCCCACTTGCCAAGAGCAAAGGGATATATTTCCCCATACAAAAATTATCAACAAATTTACTTGGAAATCTTCTGATTGCATCACGAGAAACCAGATTGACGCAGCCAGAGGCACCGACATTGACTGGAACCACTATTTGATTACGATGATGAAGTATAGGCAAAGGCTGGAACTTGAAACGATAAAACTACGGTCAATACAGTATTTCAATTAGCTGCATAAGCGACGATTGGATTCGCAGCAAACATCAAGAAGAAAGGCTGGTTTGATGAATAATGCACAGCTGCCATCAACTATAGAAAAAAAGTTAGACGAAAGATGTTGCAGCGAGAGACGAGACATAGAAGAGTTTAATAGAGCGAGAAACATAGCCTCACATATGTGAAGGTAAGATAAGAGGGATTGGGTTGCTTGGAAGTTCAGAGAGTTCGAAGAAACGAAATAGTGAGAGTGCGAGAACAGGGTTTCAACTCAGAACAAAAATAAAGGGGAAGGATGGAGAACTGATCGGAGAACTTGACACCCTTGGACTGAATATTTGTAGAGCTATTTAGCCAATCCAGTGAGACTAGTGTGGCAGGACGTACGTATCAAATGCAGAATATCCCTGCCGTAGAAGTGGATGAATCTAGTCGTACGGTGGTGGAAAAGCAATAGAATCACAAAGCACCCGGTGAGGATATGGTCACCAGCGAACTGTTTAAGTCAAAAGACACAACATTTTGGCAGAATGTTCACTTCCTGCTAGGCAGAGTTTGAGGATGGAAGCAGATACCATGAGAATAGAATGTAGCCCCACAAGAAGGGTTCCAAGCTAGAATGTTGCAAATACAGAGGAATCCTTATTGTAACCTAAAATATTATAAACAAACCTACACTTAGCATTTGCCAATGATGTCGATCTACAGCCGAGCAGAAACTGAGCTAAGGGAAAATTGAAGAAGAATCTCTACGGAGGCATTCTCACGGAGATAAAGGGAGCTCGCCTACGATAGTTAGACGAGAAGAAGATGGATGCTATGGCTCTTTGAGGGTCGAAATGCCAAAGAAGACCGAATGATTCGGCCTTACAACACTTGAACTCTGCTCTGAGTGCAAGTCATCCACAAATTGTTGAATGGATATATTATTTGGATGCAAAGGTCACAGAGCATTACCTCGAAGTAGTCCTTAAATTTGTTGTTTTTCCGAGGGTAGTTGGACATTGAAATGTTTCCAACCATGAATAAATAAGTGAAACTATGATTTTTTAAATAATAATAAAATGTATAAAGAAAAATAAGAGTTTCTTAACAATTTTCATATTTTATTTTTAATTACACGAGAATTATATGTACATGACATGGATGATATTAAACACTATTATTTACATGAATACTGACATTGTTTAAATAACTTCAAGTATATAAAACAAAGGACAGTGAATGGATACTGAAATATAATTAAAAATTCATCTTATAGCACAGTAATTCCTTATAGAATTTTAACTTCAAGATTGGGAACTTAATTTGGGACTTTTTTATATATTGATATGAGCATTACATCTCGCCAGTTATATTCATAATAATAAATTAAATGCTAACAATATACTACAATTATAACACAGTCAAAATAATTTACAGAATCGTTATTTACAATAAATACATTAATGTCTTAACTTTATACACATATATATAATATACATTTTTTTTTAAATCTGGCAAAGTATTCACTTAAATTTAATCAGTCATTTGAACAAAATATTCATAGGAACTTTTCGATTGGGAATCACACTTGCTGCAATGTCATCTCATTCACAAATTGCAAATTTGGCGTAGGGTGGAATGCTTCTGTCACAGTTGGTGTAGCAGTTACCACTATTGGTTGGAAACCTGCAAACAATTTTACTGTTTAGGAAAGAGTTCAAAAATTACAAGCCTAAATGAAAGTCAATCGAAAAATATAAAAACAATGCAGAAACAGTGAATCACTGATTTGCGGGGTGATTTATTTGCATTAGATGTTTTTTTTTGTATTCGGTATGGCCGTTCTACCTAATGTATCATTAGTCTTACAGCTATACAGAATGTACCTACCAAAAGTTGGTTTCTTATTTTAAATGGAAACCTATATTTTTCATCACATCATTTGGTTGTCATTTGCCTTCGAAACTACTGAAGAAAATAAATTCAACTTTGGTACTCATTCGGAGTCATGCTTCACCGTCTTGTATCACAAATAAACAAATATTCTAATACTGAAGGTAGTTAGAGCAGAGTATATAGGTATAGATCCAGAGAAAACATAGAGCTTCGTCAAAGTTTACAGGAAACCCTATGCAAATATCCCACTTACGAAACCATCTCCTGGCGAATCCATCTCGCCCTTGAATGATTTTTTGTGTCATTTTGCAATCCCCAATAAAAATCAGCTATATAGCTGTGACCGTCAAGGTCCACACTGCTAACTTTCCAGTAGATCTATATTTCGAATGAGATTAAGACAATCGTAAATAAGGATTTCGATGAATAGAGTAACAAAGCGACATTCTTACCGCTTTCGTTAAACGTTAAACTGGTGAGGACGTGGAGAGATTTTTTTCAATGAAAAACACTATAACTTAAAACGGAATGAAACCCACCTGCTGAACATCCAACAATGTCCACAGCATCTTCCTTGAGCTTTTTGCTTTTTATATTCGTCGCTCCAGTGATTCTATTCTCTTCACCATGTCTTCTCCTCAATTTTCTCTTCCATTTACACACAGCCACACCAAGGACTAAGCAAACTGTAACTAGAAAAACAGCTGCAATGCAAGCCGCAATCAGTAACTGAATTTGATGTAGATCAATAGACTCTTCTTCTATTGGTCGTTTGAGGAGACTTTCTGATTGCGCTCCAGTTGATATTTTCTGAGCTTTTTTAGTGTCCAAGTCCATCATGTCGGATTTGAAATTGGGTTCACCTGCTATTGTTGATACCAACTCAACTTGGATGTGGTAGATCTGTAAATAAATAGATATTGGTATTGGTACATGGGAGCCAACTAGTGCCAGTAACTATGGAGATAAATTTTTAACAAATAGGGTATTTTTGTAATAGTAGTTAAGTAATGCTACTAGTGATATTGCAACATGAGCCTAGCTAGATATAATGTGTCAAATTCATTGAAAAAGATATGTCGCTACTAGTCATGATCGGTCGGCGAAAACCACACATAAATCATCGAACGTTCTATCACTATAGTCACTTTCATCGCTCACCGTTCGGAAAGTTAGCTACATAAGACATTGGTGTGATAGAGCAACACTTACCGTATCTGGCCACAAGGATAGTGTAACGCTGGTATGATCGGTGTACAGAGTTCCCTTCAGGCCACCACCGTCCAATTCCCAGGTCACTAGATAGACACCACCTTCACCTCTGGGTTCCCAGGCGATTTCCCCAATAACTAGAATACTCTGATGTATCAGTGACACTTCCCTGAGTGCCCATCGGTCATCGCCAGTTTGTTTATCATTTTTCGTTGATTTGATTTCTGTGTTCACCTGTAAAGAGTTGAGCAATTAAATAAAGTTGACCATTAATGACAATACTATTCTGATGAAACTTTTACTAGCTGATTTTTGCTTGGATTATTTGAAGACTCAATTAAGAATATATTCAAATATATCAAACTAAATTGGAAATGTAGAGAATGTTCTATGTCAGATTATTCAATAAGATCTAGCTACATATTTTGACATATAGATCAATTGAAATTCGTAAAATAAAAAAAAAACGATCCAATTAAACGGAGTTATCGGATAGGGAGGTACAGCTCGTACATTATATTTTTTAGAATGTTCTGATAGGAATTGTTGAGTAATAAGGGATCATTTTGCCTTCTGTCATTTTCTTAGTATTTTTTCACGTTTGAGGCTATTGATGTCTGCGGACGATCTGAATTTGTTGGTCAAATTTGTACTAACAATTTAATAGCAATATCATTAAACATTTGATCTCGAAATTTTGGAAATTCTCTTAAATACCTTGAAACTCCTTCTAGATAAATCTGTATTTGGCTAAATCAGCCTAAAATAATTTAAAATATTTGAAAGTAATAATAATAGATAGTTAAAATAATTTCACAAAATTCGCCCTGGAATTATTTATAGCGACCATCAATGTTATAGTTCGTTAAAATAAGCTATCAATGACCTTTCAAAAACCTAAAATGATATAGGATCTTCTATTAAGAAAAAAGGGTACCGGCTGTACACTCTATATTTGAATTTTTGTTCGTAAAATGTAAAATTGAGTTTACAAATCAATGTGTTCCAGCGTTCTCAATATTTTTTTGAAACAAGTCAAAAAATAATTTTATTCCTTATTACATATATTTTTGTCCAACTACTCACCCTCTTGCCCCTCTTCTCCTTGATGGGTGTGCCGTACACAGTTACCAGACCATCCTTGCTGACAGCCAAAACCCTCAACGTTATGTCATCACCTTTTGGCACACGTATCTCACGCTCCTGTGTCTGAGCCAGCTGGCGCCAGGCACCACCACTTCTACCCTGTCTGGCCACGGCGACATACACCAGCGGTGTGTTGAATCGCCTTGGAGTTGGTAGTGGCCATCTAGCCATATTATCATCGGATATGGTGATGGTACCATAGCCAGATGTACGTATCACGGGTGATGATTGGTGCTCATTGATTGGTGGTGAGTGTTGGTGGAATCGACAAGCCACTTGACATCCAGGAAACTGAAAGATAATAATTATTGATATAATTGTTTGTTGGAATCAGATTGGAAATTAAGAAATTGACCTAGGCCTAGGTATTCTACCCATTTGCTAAAGCATAACTTCACTTCCGGTTTATATCATGAAATAAATAAATAAAATTTACATCAAAAGGAAGGATTTGGTGTACTCAGTAGCGTATAGAGTTCTGTCTGATCTAAGGGTACCCCTAGATATGCAATAAATAGGTTCAAAAGGTTCATTATAATGGTGCAAAATTAAATATTGTCAACTTATCCGTGATCCCAAGCCTTGCCACATTCATCTTTCAAGCCGCGAAATATATGGATTTTTTTAAAAGTAAGGCTTGAATATTTATACTACCCAGCGAATGTGGTGACTAGTGGTCAGTATGAGTGATGTTATCATTTGAGACAAAATCAGTCCAGTACTGGATATAAGCTTTTTGCAAAAAGCTGGCAGCTGTGTTTGTTTTTTGCAAATTAATCAATCTCATATGAGATTATTGATAACTATAATTTGTAAATAGCACCGATATGGCGTTGGTTGGAGACATCACTCAATGCTAGTCAGTATGCTGGATCGAGATTATGAACCGTTATTACGTGTAACGTTTTGATGTAATTGGGAGTGATATCATTCTTTATCTGGTGTGCATAATTGTCGACATCAAGTCGTTCATCTTGCAGGCTCTTGTTGGAGTATAATCCCTATCGTTATGCTCTTCAGGTAAACAAATTCAATGGTTTTGAAAGAATTGCAACATATATGATCGAATACATGAGATTCCATTGGAGCGTCAATGTTTTATTGTCTTATCAATTAATTTTAAAGTTATAGGCCAAACTACTAAATAGTTTGGAATAAATATTTCTACAAGATGAGCATTTTAGATATTAAGTTGTTTTTTTTCTTGTGAGTGGTAGCTAACAAGGGACATAGAGAGAGAGTTACATAGAGAGAGAGAGTTACATAGAGAGAGAGAGAGATTTTTATTCGGTTTTTCTTATATATTTCTATATTAGACTATAGTTTGTAGGAATTTAATTGTTATCCCAAAAAGTAATGAAAAGGAGATGAAACTCGCAATAAAAATCATGTCAAATTTTGTATCTTTCGAACAAATGCGTCTTCCACTTTACATAGACAGCTGAATATTGTCGGCAGGGAACACCTTTGGTATGCAACTTTTATGATCTCATTTGACTACGCATAGAATCATAGATTGTGTACATACTCTCCTGTCTTAGCCAATCTTCTTGATTATATTAAACAAACAGTCCTGTGAATTTTCAGAATATCATATTATATCGTTATTACAAAAATACTTACGCATAGAGACTTATCCTCGCACATGCCACCCCAAACTTGGAAGTTTGATTGTAAAAGTTCACAGTTTTCCCAGCACTGCAAGAAAATGGAAATTCTAATTAGATTTATTAATTATTTAAAAATCATTATTATGTAGGTAAGTAAATGCTACGTTGTTCATCATAACATAATTTAAAAAGGTGAAAACAAAATCGATTTGGTGACTTTAACCTGCCTTTTACTCGTAATTTCTACCCGAACTCATCCAGTTATTCAGATAGTCGAGATTCGAGATATACCTATGACTCAAGATTCAATCTTAGAATCATATTCAATAAATAATCTACCAGATATACCTCAATAAAACCAAATACTAAAGCAAATTTCCTAAATTAAGACAAAAACATGTCGTTTGAAGTCATAAACAACACAAGAAGCAATAATAAAACTGAACTGAAAACAAATTTAAATTTGAATTGAATATCAGCTGTATGAGCTGCAGTGGGGGTGTTTGAAATGAATGTATTTCAATTCAATACATCATGCAAGCACCACCAATATGCTGAGGAAGTTGCTTGAGATGAAATGGTAACTTATGAATGTGTTTAATAAAGTGTTTCTAACAATAAATGTTAACGTCACCATAAAACAAATAATTTATAGATGAATGAAGAAAATATAAAATTTTACTATGTAAACAAATAATCCATTTTAACTTTTTCCTGGTACCACACAACTTATAATAATCAATAAATACTTCAGACGGCGGTTCACTTTGTTTTATGGCAAAAGATAAATAGAAATTGTGATGAGTTACATAAATATTTACCAAGACTATAAATGAGAGTTTGGTTGAGAAGAGTGTTCGGAACAGAAATATCCGATCTAATATAATATAAATTATTATTATTTTATGGGTAACTGCAGCACCATTTGATGCTGAGTGCCATTAGGAATGAAATGTCGTTTGTATTTTTAGAATTTGGAATTTGTATCACAATAAATATAATTGTTGTGGGTTGCAGACATCGTATTGTCATTAAAGATGCTGTCAATACGTAGATAACAAGAATATGGATCTTATTATGTTACGAAGAAATGAATATAAAATTTTATTTATTTCTAGACATATCGGCTTTTATGATTTAGGTATGATTGAAATTCTAGAGTTGAGCTAAATATTTTGTACAAAATTGAACATTATCTTGATTGTGAACATTTACAGGATAAGTAAATTAAAATGTTTATATATTGTAGTAATAGATAATAATTTTAAATTGAACGTGGTGTATATAGCTTTTCTAAAAATAAGAAGCGACCGGCCTACTGCGAGTTGGACTAGAAGGAAACTGTCTATCTATTAGATACCAAAATTATTATTTCGATCAAGCAAGCCAGAAACAAAAGTATATTTTATGAGGACCTCCTTTAATTTTTATCTTAATTTAATTTTATTATTTATTATTAAAGCAACTAGTGTTACTTTTTTAATTTTTCTGCCTACTATGGTTCAAGAGGTACAGCCATTGTCAAGGTCAAGCAAAAACACGAAAAAATATTGTGTTGTGTACTGTGGCCCTCTTATTTTTCAATATTATTTCATTTTTATCCAAATAGTTTTTTTCAATATTTGAAATTTAAATTTAAAGTTGTTTGATCATATCCTTCTAGAAAAGGTACAAAGTATAAAGAGCTTTTGATCAATTTTCAGTTTGTGTTACTAAAAGATGGATGAAAGCCAATAGCATTGAGTTCAAGATATCAACGTGCTTCTCATTAAGGAAACAACACAAACAAAACTCATGTCAAAATCCCGAGTTTATTATGTGTTCAAATTTTAATAATATGTCTAATTCCTGTATTGTTTTATTATTATATTAATAGAAAATATGTCACTTAATTAAATAAGTCCAACCGCATTCGTTTTCGAGAACTACATAATGATTTGAACGTAATGTAACGCATGCGCAAATGATGATGCATACAGTAATATTTCTAAATTGAGTATATTTTCTGATCGATGGCCGTTGCGGGTAGCACAAACAAACGTATGGAAAAGACACACTCGCAGACTGCCATCAATCCATCAAGTCTGTCTGCACTGACAAATTTGTGCCGACCAAATGGTAACAATGGAATCCGGTGTGCCAGCGACATAACAAGTGAAACTTTCCATCCATCGGAGTTTATATGTATTTATATATATATATATATATATATATATATATATATATATATATATATATATCTCTTTACATATAGGTATATATGTGGATATATGCATCACCCCTTCGTTCCGCCAATTCTAATGTCCATTGAAATGGAAATGAATGAGGGCCGTTTGGAAGACACACCTCATTGAACACTCCATACAGACAGATTTGGAAAATGGTGGATTTTTATTCAGTGAAGGAATATTTCAATACCAAGTACATATAAATTTAGACAAGATTTCAGATCTAATTCTGCGAGCAGTTGATGTGAACACGTACACCAAATAGGTAGTTGTACTGAGTTGAGAACTGTCAAATATTTGGAACGAAATTATTTCTGCACAATCAGTGTTTCTCATTAGTTTGTAATTCTGACGATTTTCCTTCAACGTAAATGATATTACCTATATTGGTTATATGTATAAGGTATTATTAAAAATGTGGTACAAAACTGGACACAAAAATATGAATTACACTTTTTTCAAATGATTTTCCATTTTTATTTGACACTCCACAGAATAATTTAAAAAACATATTTTTAATTTTTTCTCTCAACTTATAAAGAAAGCTTAAAAAATATAAAAAAGTGTGTGATAGACAGACGATGACAAATGAAAATTATATGTGGAGTAGAACATAAGTACATAAAAATATTGATGATTTCTAACAGTCTAAAAGTAGGAAAGCTACTTTTGAATTTTGGTGGCAGAGTTGGTGACTTTTTCATGGACCTCTCAAAACAGTGGGTTGGCCACATTATATCTATGTTGCCAACTTCTAATAAGTATGGTTTTAGAGAGTTTCTTAATTGACAGTAATTCAGGAAAATAATGAATTAATCTCAAATGTCAATAGTTAATAGATCGGGAGATGAATACGTTTCAAACTCTGAATATTCGTTTATTTCACTGCGTTTATATCGCCTAGTTCTTCATTGAAATCTATCGACAGGTTTAGGCTAAAAAAAATATATTTATCTTAATTAATTTACGTAGAAATGGGTGACTTCAATGATGGCCCGATGTATCAGTAAAATTTTGGTATCCAAGAGGGGGTTTCAAATAATAAGAAACTGATTTTTTTTAACCTGACGTATAACAATAAATAAATATTAAAATAACTTGTTTATCTTTACAGATATTATAAAAATAGGGTATCATTTGATAACATTTTGAAATAAACACAATATTATTGAATTACTTTTTGTAATCAAGATTATTTTGCAAAATATCAATCTCCAAAATACTTTATTTAGTATTACTTTAAAAATATCATTATACATTGTTATTTGATTTCCATCGATATTCAGGTGCTCATTAAGACTTATAATGTATAAATACATTTCTTTAGTTTTTGGATTATTTCGAATATGTGATTATCTAACTCATTCCCATATCCTGAAACAACATACAGTTTCAGTCTTTTGAATAGTCATTTTGTTACTTTATCAACGTTGTTTCAGGTAATTATAGATAAATTTTCATAAACATAATTTTCTTGAAATTATTTATTTTATTTTCTACAAACCAAAGTTTTTACCATAGCTTATGGATCCTTCAAAGTATAAATTCCATTCAAACTTGCCGTATTGATTTCTTATGAACAGTGTTGATCCATTTATAGTTCGCATTGTGGATCTCAAGAATGCGATTTTTATGATTAATTTCAATCGTATTAAACTCAATTAAGAAAACTACATATAAATTTCTGCTTGATAATTTAGAGAATTCCGAGTCATATACAATATACGTACATTCGCTGAAGCTTTCAATTATAATTCACTACCATTGTAGCCTTAAATTACTACTGGGTATTTATCCATCAAAATTTGAAATTGTGAGCTGGAAGATTAATATCTACACCCCTCCCCATATTTATGCAATTCAAACCCACAAGATTATGCCGATTCCCTTTCACAAACTCCCGACTTATTTGAAACATGAAAGAAGCCAACACTTCTTCACTTGGAAACATTTTCCGCAGAATTGAACAATACCCAAGACAAGTAAGAAAGCCCTGGATATGTATTATAACGCTTCCATATTTATTATTTTGGTACAATTTGTCCCCGCAAATAGCACACCTGGGGACGAATTGGAAAATTTTACACTTGGCAGAACGTATTTAAGAACATTATGGGAGGATAAAATTCGTGACACTGTTATAATGGCGATTTATTTGTACCAAACACGTTTTGAAAAGAATGGGGCCAGGTGCCCCCAGAAGGGCACACAAAGGCACCGTTGAGGCTTTGATGCTTTAATCTGACACTGGCACAGGATTTAGAAGAAGGAACTTTTTGGATACGATATATCAGAGGCGTTAAATTGCATTTTTGAACAATTGATGTTTCTCGTATTGTTTGGAACTTTTAAACTTGAGAACATGAGAATTATTTTATCAGATTTTATGGTTTGTCCGTAAAGCTTATTTCGTTGAGCAATTAGTAGATATAGATCAAATTTTCTCAATTCCTTGGAATCTTTTATTGTTATCATAATGGATTCAACTTGTTGATTAGGCAGCAGTAGATAAAAAACTTTCTTTATCTGAGAAACGGGGATTGTTTGGAATAGGAGAATCTGAATTTCTCCGAACTTGATACTTTTGAATCTCTTCTGCTTAATTGAAAGAATATTAGGAATATGTTAAAGTTCTTAAGTACCTACTTATGATGCCTAAGAATGTGAATTTGAATCATCTGTCATTCTAAATCAATCAAATTAGCATCGGGAACAATTGACAATCGGTGCCAACACGACGGTGGATCGAATATGAACTAATTAAAATACAGTAGTCTCAATTCTGCTTTTGAATAGCGAATCGAATCGATTTCGTGCCGAGTTTTGGGTGTAAGCCCCTGAGATACAGATGAGTTGGTATTTCTAAACCCATTCAATGCTGTGTTGGTACTAAAATCGATTGAAAATCATCTTTAAAATTGACGGTATAATTAGAAACATATACTATCCAATCACAGAATTGTAAGACTCTATTGTTTATTCTAGTAAATAGCAAAATAAAATATTTTTAGAGTTAGTAGAAAGAATAGAAAAACTCAAATAATTTCAAAACTGCTAAATTCACAATATGAGTTTCTTTTTTGGAATGGAATGCATTTATCTTTTTTGCAATATATTAAGCGATTCAAAATTAGTAGGATGCCAGAATTTCAAAATGATATCTCTATTAGTATCCAACCAAGCTATTACAACACAGCGTTTTCAGTAAAAGATATCCTCAGCAATACCAAAACCAAGTGAATAAATGCCTGCTTCTTTATGATAGGTTTTCATAATTTCGGGCGTTTCAGTCCGTAAAATGTTTATAAAAAGGTAGAATTTCCTTCAATCTTGGTTCGTTTTTTTAAATATAGTTAATCCTGAGTTGATAGTCACTCTAAGAATATACAAACGAATCTTAACCAAATGAGCATATCATAGAGTTCGTTGAAAGATTTATATGATGTAGCCATAGTGTCATTAAACAAGCAGCCTTTTTACTTCCTTAGCTAATGCATTGGAATATACAAAATAATATTTGTTCTATTGATAGATACTAGAATTACAAACTTACCATAAAACAGTCTGGTTCTTGCAAGCATGTTGGTCCAGAATTGGGCCCATTTTTTGTAAACTGAAAACAAAAAAGAAAACATATTTAGAGTCTTTCAAACTACAACTACACCATAAGGCTTCATAATGATTGAACAACTAAGTACTTTAGATCATCAAGAAGCTTTCTCATTCTTGAAGAAAATGTCAGCCTAGTTCAGATCTGTATCATCTGTTGAACATAAAACCCCAGCGAGGTGTTGAGTGTTATACTGATCGAAATTCCAACGAAGACAACGTCACGATTTTGATGTTCCTTTGTAATTAGACTTGTCGCGAGCTTAATGACTATTGATGTTCGTGGTCCTACCATATATAGAGTACCTACCATAGCCAAGAGAGAGAGTGAGCGTATAAGTGGGTACACAAAAGGGAACGTTAGGTAGGTATTTCAAGCACTATGTATATATGGAAACGGATATTCCAGGAAATTTGTAGACATACAGTACATGTATATATTTATTTGATCAAAAAAGCATTACAAAGTTTTCAGAGTAAAATTCTAAGCTAGGATCTATATAAATACATATGAACTGTTTTTTCGTGAAATTTTCGAAGGTATCTGAGTGCCAGGTGAAACTGATATTGGCTAATAAACTCAAAGGGAGCTATCAAACTCTATAAACATGACGGAAGTTCTCAAGTTCAGCGATATTCATGAAGTTGTTTATAGTCTTGGACAAGTATCTGTACCTTACCATACAGTGTTTACTTATTCGTGTTTGATGATAAGATAGAGAAATAAAAGGATACAAGTAGATGAATCAAATATTACAACATAATTAATAATGGCTATATTATACTTGCAAGTTATTATAATGTATCAAATTGTTGAATTACATCCGAAATCATTAAAATTCTGCTATATCTTTGAATATGTGGACCAACCATGCGTGAATTTTCCACAAAGTTTTTACAGAACTTCTCCTCCCACGTCCCTAAAGAGTGAATATCTAGGTCCTATGCCTTCAACGTTGGTTACAAGAGATTTTGAACAAATTACGTACCTACCTAGAAAGATACTTATTTACTGGACGTGTATTTCGTTTTTTGTTGTTCCATAATATCTTATATTTGTCAATCTAATTAAATAAGATTGAAATTGCTTTTATTTCAATTTTCAGTAGGACTCTTGACAGCGATTGGTTTTGATAATCCAAATATCCATCTAAAAACATACAACCGTATGCATAATCCAATCTTAGTTCGGTACTAGCTAATACCGTATTAAAACACTGACATAAGTGTCATAAACCTAATTTAAGGTCCCCACTTAATTTAGTAGCGTAATAAGTTTCGATTATAAATACAGATGATTATCTTTAACATTTTCTTATTTCTGTTATTTTCATTGTCAATAAGTAAAAAATATAAACATTTATAAGAAATGAACTAGGTACTAGGGATATTTGGTTAGAGAAATGTTCTTAAGCACACCACCTTTTTACAATAAATATCTATTGATCTATCTATTTCATATGTATTGATGAACTCTGAATACTGAAGACAGCTATACTAATTTTGTAAAGTAAATGTAGAACTTGACTGTATTAGGCTTTGGATTCCAACTATGTATGTAGGTACTTCAGATTCCTGAACAATCTTTAGCTTTTACTTCATTAACGCTGGAATACACACAGGCTATTAAAACACCAATTGTGCTCTTGCATCGTCATCGAAGTAAAGCCGATAACATTCGTAAGCTTTTAAACACTTCGGACTTATTAGAATATTATAGTTCTTGCAGCAACATCAACAAAAATATTCCTGTGAGAATATTTTGTTAGTAAAAGATAGAAAGTTTTACTACAGGATTAACATACATTCCCTAATCAACTCAAAGTGACATAAGAACACCTAAAATGGTAAAGTTTATTTGATCATCACCATCACACAATACCTTTTATATGATGATGCTTATATATACATGTTATTAGCATGCATGAAATCACCGTTGCCATACAACGAATTTAATCCAAATGTCTTTTTAATGGCACCTCAAAATCTGATTCGACGATTTGGGCTCTCGACCATGACTAGAGGCTTTATATCCCCCTACCTACCAACAACCCAAAGTTGTTCTCTCTAGGCCGCTAATGAGCTTGATAATACAAAAGATGTCGTCTACAGAAAAGACGAATTATTATGTCGTTTGTTTTTTTTATATGGTTGGTTATAATCTTTGTTGGAATTTCGTGGAATCTTTTATTGATTAATATTCTCTTGTCATGGTAGATAATTCCTCATTATGTTCTATGTAAGAATAGTAAGTATACGCTGAGGACACTGAGTTGCAAAATGGGAACATAAAGATATGGGAAGGGAAAAATAGGTAGCCCGAGTTTTCGTATTTCGAAGATGTGGGTTTTGCAACAACGGCAAATCGGGCACCGATTTCCAACAGTTTGCAAATCGATGAGCATTTGAATTTACATGTAATCCCACAAATAGGTGATATTGTATCGAGTTTAATATGTAAATACTTGTTATGACAAGGCTCAGTACGTCACTCAATTTAGGTACAATAATTGTAAAAGAAAGAGAAGTTAATTGAGGCAATTTGAAATTAAGCAAATGTTACATGCTTCTGAGAAAAAATAGTTTTTTCTTTGATTAACAGACCAAAGAAAGAGCAAAAAAAAGGATCATTAGATTTTCTCACTTAAGTCGAAGTTTTGAGTGTCAACATAATTAGGTACATGAAATTTTCAATAGATATGTACAATGAACTACAATTTTCGAAAACTCTACATTTCAAGAATTCTGTTTCGGAAACAGTTATAGTTTATGAAAAATGTTCAATTTAAAGTTTTCCTACTACCTACTGCGCAAAACGCATATTCATCTATACATAAAAAAGAAAATATATACAGTCGAATTGTGGAACTCCTCCGTTTCTCGAAGTCCCTGAAAAATCAGTCTCGAAATGTTTAATGCGGTTGTTCGAAGCGTTGACACCACTAAGTCACGATGAAAAAGCAGTTTTATTTATTGTAATTGTTAACCGCAATTTTCCAATAAAAAAAACTCTGACAATAATATTAGTGGTTCCTTGTGAAATTTTAAGCCTGATTCAATTATCTCATTGATCAATTTGTTAAGGGGCCTCGCTACCCAGGAGTAGATATTAAGAAATTTTTTGTTTAACGTCCTCGAGATGAAGTATGAAGGAACAACCCTTAGTAAATAAATTACAGGTAGTATTAATGAACAGTAGCGGGTACAGCGATAGTTAGCTGAAAAGTTAATTCCACTACAACTCTTTTGGTTTTAGGAAGATATTTTTTTAAAGAGCAAATATGTCTGGAATGCACTGTAGAATCACCGATCATATTTTTATTTTCAATAAAAAACTAATAATAAAGTATTCAACTTAAAACTTATATTTTTCCTATGTGATACGTGATTCTCCATACTCTTCTCAGTATCCAGGCATACAAAATTTTACCCAAATTCGTTTAAGAGTAATAATTGAACTATGATATCACTGGGTAGCGAGTCCCCTTAAATGTTCATTTTAATGATTTTCTGAAAAAGAGTAAGTAGTTGTTATTAGTGGAGTTTTTGATGACGATTTTTTCCCCTTCATTATTTATTGATCTTTTCCCTAATCATTTCAATGCTTCTTTATTGAGGGAAATGTACTGAAAAAATCCTGTACTAAATACATCATGCGATGATACAAACATGAAATCTATTTCGCTGCTACAATCGCTAAAGCGCCCCCTCGACTGATAAATATTGCAAAAAGGTACCTATCCATCCATCCATCGATTTGGCACTCACATCCAGCAAAATGTAGGTATACCTAGGCACCTACTCTCTTTGATGATTCACCGTATGGTATATACACACACATAGAACGCAAGGCAAATTATATTTTGCACGGTCAGTTAGCTCCTTACACGTGGACGATCTTCGGGGAAATGATTAAGGGTGAGGGGAGACCCGCTGCCTGGCTGGACGAACAGGGGATAAAAGGCAGGGTGCATCATATCCTATCATCGCCAGCAAACCTGGTGGGTTAGGAAACAACTGAACATGGGACACATATGTATTTGAACGGCCTTTGTTGTTGTTTACTTTTACAGGCAGATTTTCGGGAATATTGATGGGGAGAAGTAAATGAGTCGGGGATAAAGTTGATTCATGCGAGGACACTATATAAATAAAGTCTATCAAAAGAAATCGGCTAGATTTTGGTGAAATGAGGAAAGTAAATACAATTTTAGCTCTTTATAAGAGAAAAAACACTTCAGCGAAAATTTCTTGAACACAGTCTTTCATATCTTTTCTGGACCTTTTCACGCAATTAAATTAATATTCAAATTGAATTAAGTAGCAACCTACTTTATGCTTTTGGTAACAAAATATAATTAATATTATCGATATTTCCGAATACCATAGATACTAACACAACAAAAGTTGGTACTTTAGAAAAACTATAGCGCTTAGTTATATCTAATAATTTTGAAAATAAACTTAAAACAGTAGTTTATAAAAAATACTAGTATAATTGAGGGAAAAGCGTGGGGCGCTTTGTGCCATAATTTTCGTATATCGAGCGCCCCACGCTTTTCCCTCAATTATACTAGTATTTTTATAAACTACTGTTTTAAGTTTATTTTCAAAATTATTTTCAACTTCTTAGTTCGATATTCTTTAAAAGCGTGTTTTTTAGATTTTTTTAAAATATATTTATTTTTAACTTTTTAGTTCAATATTCTTTAAAAGCGTGTTTTTTTTATTTTTTTTAAACTATATTTATTTGAATAACATGTATGTCCAGCATTTTAAGTATAGCTTTTCGATTGTTGAAATTATTCAAATAACTAAATACTTTGATATTCCAAATATTCATAATGTCGTTCATAGTAAGCATCGACATCGAATTCAAATTTCATATTTTACAATTGATATCAGCACTATTATTCAAAAGTAATTCATCGGCGTTAACATATTGGGATCTAAATCAACTATGTGATATCTTTGATAATTATGAATGACTTGATGATTTTTTTTACACTATTCTTAGCGATAACTTGAAAAAGAGGAATTTTTCCCTTATTATCCCGACAATTTTCATCAGCTCTTTAATTTTGCCAATTATTGTGGACTTTATAATTCCTAATAAATTGCAATTTCGATTCTATTCTATATTATGAGAAACATTGGAATAACGTAAATTTCATTGCCGTAAATTTGTAATAAGAAGATATTAAAAACTAGCGAGTAAATAGAAAAAAATATTTGATTGCGATGAAATTTGGAACATTGATTGAGAAATGTCAAGTTATCAGATGTGTTTTTTCCGATTTTGAATATCTCGAGCCGTTTTTGAGATATTAGAATGTTAATCGGCATTTATGCCTGCGCTACACTACGTACTCATACCAGACACAATCATATTTAAAATTCCCAAATAATAAAAAAAATGGTTCGATCACAATGAAATTTTGTACACTGATTCAAAAAAGTCAATCAATTAGAGGTGATTTTACTGATTTAGAATATCTCAAACCGTTCCAGAGATATTTGAAGTCAAACTGGCAAAGTCTGAAAAGTGTAGCAAGACAATTTGACAAAGAATCTTAATTATCAAATGTTTATTTCCGAAAAAAACAGAAGGAAATATCCGATCACGATGAAATTTTACACACTTATTAAAGAAAATAAAGCGATCAAGAAAGTTTTTTCCAATTTTGCATATCTTTTTTCGTTTTAAAGATATTGAAAAAAAATTGAAAATTTTAAAAAATGCAAGCTTTTTTTCGACCAGTGATGAGCTACCCGAAATATTAGAGATAGAGCCCTAGTATGAGCGAGGCATATTCTTGAAAAAGTCCAAAAAATCTTTTGGAAGAAAATTTTGCCCTCTAGGGACTACCATTGCCGAGATATAAAAATTGAGTTCTGGACGTTTTTGACTTGATAAAACCTTCTAATAAAATGCGTCGATTTCATCCCCCAACTTTAAACGCCCTTTGCGGCCTTAATAAAGGGATATTTGAAAAACAAAAGTGCTATCCTCTGCGAAATTTTATCAGCTTTGCGAAGATATTAGAGAATTTGAGATATTTCAAACAGTTTCAGAGGAGATAGAATTATAGATCAAGCACCTTTTTCATCCCGAAAATTTACCCCCACTCTTATGATCCAGAACGTGGCGGTTCCTATGGGATTCGCGCGGCCAACGATTTTTTATGTTTAGTCCCATCGATGGGGCTATCTTGTGGTTTTTAAATTTTTTAGACAGCTCTTTTGGTTCTCTAAAAAAAAAATTGCATTTTTTTTCAACCCTTAATATCTAAGGGATGGTAAGGGATGAAAAATCTAAAACCCGCTGGTCATCTCCTCCCAACCAAAAAGAACATTTAAAAAAAAAATCCAAAAAAATTTATTCTACACAAACCAAGAAAAAGCGAAATGAAAATCCATCTCCTTATGCAAAGGAGAGTTACATACTCACAAACTCACAAACATACAAACATACAAGTGAAGTTAATATAAGCGTGTTAATATTATTTTTTTTTTCATCAATATTTTTTTCCTCATATATATGGTTCAATTTATCAAAATCTGTCTCCGTTGTAGGCTTTCTTCTTATATTTTGTTATAATTTAAAAGATCCCATGCTCGCAAATAGAGGTTAGCAATTTTCTTATCAATATTTATCAGTCTCTTAGTATTTCTATGGTACTCTGTGCAAAAATGAGGAAGTAACCTCCCTGAAGTCATCCCAGATTCTGGACTACGTAATGGCGAGAACAACTCTGATGGGGGGCACAAAAGACCTCAAGGTCGCAGTGCAGTGAAAACCCCTTAAATCTACAATCTAATATTTCTCTAGAGAAAATGGAAATTCTCATTTAAAAAAGAATCTAGACAATATGTAGAATGGAGTATGCTATCTTTCGGCATGTTTATAATTTTTCGTTATTTTCCAACAAGATCCAATCAGTCCATAGAAGGCATATTATATTATAAGTTCAGTGATCGATAACTCAACTCTGTGTTCGCCAGAGTAATTTTATTAAAATATCTCATACATACCCAGAGGGCCGCATAGTAAACATATTGAAAAATATTAATAGGTTATGATGTAACAAAAACCAATAGTCCATCAGTCGATTATGTCTTGGAAAATAAATGGTAGTCAGTAATTTTGATGTATCCCTCAAAATTAATCTTCGGGCGTTCGGCATAAGAAGATAATCTCATATTCTGAACAGATAAAGCGCAGGTACGCATTGAGCCTGTTGTGCTTCTTATGGCGTGGATATTACAATACAAAAGATTATTTAGAGTGGTTTGGAAAGATTCACAACATCCATCTTGTATAAAATTAGAAAGAAAATTAAGAAAACAAGGAAGAAAATTATATAAAGATGAATTAATGATATTTCAAAGTCTAGGACTCTAGGAAGGTCAAATACTTAATGCTGTTTAGTGACCTCATAAAATAATTGCCACTTTGAAAAACTGACAAAATCCACAACGGCGTAAGCCTTTTATTGAAACAGTTTTCAGTTCAGTCAGTGTCATTATTTCTGTATGATCGATTAAGGTAGCTCATAACTAATAGAAAACTGAAATGACTCTAATATTAGTAAATCAAAAATACCCTCACCCTGATAAAATATCAGTAGTAACAAAATCATTTTAATTTTGAAATCTTATTATCGACGAGAATTTCGACTCTAAAAGCTAAGGTAATATTCGGAATATTTCTACAGACAGTAAAGTGTATGAGCTATGGAATGATATAATGAAATTTGGTAGATATATGGATCATGTAAAGATATATTTAGTGGCGAAAGCTTACTCTCCCAACTTTACAACAAAACACATCCTCACAATATATGATTAACTATATTTTCTGTCGTTCAGCAAAGGCAAATATGTTCGTTTCTGTAAAAGGAGTTTCTGAATCAATATAAATCTTCTTTACACTTTGTAGAGATGCAAGAACTTTGAACAAAGACTGTTATAATAGTAGATATTGGTCTCTAATCTTTACCTTAGCTTCATATTTTAATATACATTCACAAAAAACTCATAGATTTCCTCTTAAGTGATTTTGTAATCATAGTCCTAATATCATCAAACTAGAGACCTGTCAATATCAGAAAAAAATTGAAATGTCTTTGTACATGAATTGTTAATACATTCTGGTTGATTAACGCACCAATCGAATAATATTATAATGAATTTTAATATATTGTAATTTTCAGAGCATCATTCAATAAAGTCTACTCTATTATTTCTAAATTTTCTTATATGTTATATGGGCACCAATTTTCTAAAAATCGACCCTGTATCGAGATAATAGCTTGTGATGCCGTTGGACAGATCTAAGCGACACGGTGCTGAGCATCCTATTAACATGGTAATCGCGGGGAATTCATTATGGCTGTGGATGGCACATTGGATGGACGAGGAGGAAGGCAAGAAGAAGAAGACGAAGAACGCAACTGATTGCCCAGAGAAATGGGAGCGAACTTATCGACAAATGCTTTTGCTTGCTAGCTTTTGCTTCTCTCTTAACAACAATGAGCCAATCCACACTCCTACAACATGGCCTCTGTGCATAAAAGAGCCTTTTAATTGCGTCCTATTGGTCTTAGTAATATGCACGAGGATCACAAAGGACTCTGTATGAAATGCAATTATCTACAAATATGTTTATATGAAATAGAAGAAGACTTTGATAGCGAGATATAATGATTTTTTGCATCTACACTCTGTTTGAAGTGAAAATATCTGATATACTGCTTATTGGACAAATTATATTACATTTCCTAATATTTTCTACAAATGATATTAAAATAAGACACCTTTTTGATCGTAACACATTAATGTTTTAAGTCAATATACTCTTCAGTACGATCAATACAGATGTTTATTTGAAAAAAAATCATTTAAACTTATATTGAATTCAATTCCATTTTAATATATTATAATAAAGGAACCGAGATAGTAAAATATATTTCTAAATTTAATGTTAAGTAAGAATAAGAGTAAGTCGAGATGAAAAAATAATATTAATAAAGCGCTATGTGGAGCTAAACAGATTTCGAAAGAACAGCAATATTTCCAGTCGAAACTAGCAAATGGGAGCAGAGACTGAAGCCTTCATATTGAAACAACCTAAATCAGGCCAAACAAGCTTAACACCTAGTGGACTGCCAATACTGTGAACTTGAACTATTCAAAAATCTAATAACATCTTCGCGGAAAAACGCATATTTTAGATTACCACTGCTGTAACTCAAAAACCATAACTCTATGGAAAGAATATTCAATATAAATGTTGCTATACATACACGGATTTGAGATTTCAACATCGTTGTAAATCGAAAACTGTAACTCTTGTGAAAAAATATTCAATTTAAACGTTTCCGGATATTGTCCTATGCCGTCTCAGATCTACAATTTTCGAGAAAAATTGCCCCCTCCTGGGGGGTATATAGCGCGCGCCCAAAAAAGCAGACATTCGAATTGTACATATACCTCCTCCGTTTGGGTTCGTCGGTCACAAATTTACGAATAATAATAAAAACTGGTTTTAGAATAAATATAATTGCTTTGGTCCCCAAAATAATACAGTTGAAAGTCTGAAGCAGAAGGCGAAAGTTGAACTAAATTATAAATTACCACAAATACCTAAGATTTTAAGAAAACGAAAAGTTCTTCTCAACTGTAGGTAATCTTAGGGAACCCTTGCTTGCTCAACCCGTATAGGTTTTTGCAGTTCTCGTAAATTTTGTTTGAGGTCTATTTGCGATAAAGAGGTGATTATTTGATTTAGATATGATCCCGCAACATCAAGTGCTTAATTCGGTTTTAACTTTGAATTCTGGCAGAGAATTCTGAAAGGAAATAGTCTGTGGCCTATAACGGATCTAGGAGATTTATCGTGAGCGTTCTTCCAATTTCACGCTAGCTGCGATCACAAATCACTTTGAATCCGATTGAATAGGTTCGAAACACCCGCCATAAATCTTCTTATAAATATATATGCGTCCGTCTTGCTGACGTAGTGACCGTATAAACTTGCCTCGCCGCTTTAGCTACCATGCAGAGGTATTGGCTCTGTACGTTTGTCTGTACGTACGTACGTGCCGTAATTGCTTGGTACTCGATCCTTCTGTCTCTATGTGTCTTCGTACAGAGCTTTGCATCGAAACGGGAGCATTCGCACATCCCAGTGTACAATTAGGCATTGATATTTATCGGTAAAATGGAAATTAAATGTTTGAAAATCTTTTTATTTATAAACTCCATTTCAGAAAGGTGTAGAGTAATAAATATGATAATGAAGGGATCTCTATTGTATTATGGCGCTTATATGGCAGAATACAATAGAGATCCCTTTATTATCTTGATTTATATTTATATAATAGGATATTTTTAGAAGAATCAATAAGAATTTGGAGTTACATCTAACTCATTCTTTATCATACAAACCTCTTATGAGGTCACACCCTTTGTGATTTCAGGCTATCCACACAACTCACAGTGAATTTGAACCCTTATTTGTTAATTCCATTCATCCAGCTAATTATCCAGAGTGGCAAAACATCTAAACAGAACTCTAAATTCACTTAGAAACTTATTTATCAGAGTACAAAGGCGAAATGTCCCAAACTGGCGTAGTTTCCAACCAGTTAGGGTATATTATATGATACCAAAACTTAGTGTGAACACCAGAGCATTTGCTACTGGGTACCAGTATTTGATATAGTTAATGTTGCTCTCTATGTAGAACTTGTCTCTGTTTCTGTCTATGTACTTTAATTGTAGTTTAAAGGGAGAATAGTGATTTTCACTGTCGCAAATAAATCATATTTATTCAATAAAATGTAGGTAACTGTTGGTTGTCTGATTTGTTTAAAGAATAGTTTTCAGTATTGTGAATATGGAGTAATCCAAGAAAAAATGGTCCATCTTTGTTAGAGTCATATGGGAAGTTGTTGTCGAGCTAAAAATTGGGTGTGTTCAGAGGACGAACTAAATGAGCATATGGTAGACGGCAGTTATAATAATCACACTTAATAAATGAATTTGTATGCCTCTTATCTTGAAAGATTGTTTAATTTCTTATGAATTCTAGAAGAAAAAAATACCCTGCCATGTTAATTGTCCACGTTCCCGTCATTAAATGGCATTGGTGTATACTCTGATTGGCTCTGATTGTTCTTTGCATTACTGTGAAGATATTTTACACTCCATCTCAAAAATAAGTTCATTTATTTTAAAACTATTTTTTACGCTTCTAAAAAAATATTCTGACAGGTTATTTAATAGATTAACTGCTATTATTGATACCTTTAGACAGTAATTTGAAGAGGATTCAGATACCTATATCAATTGAAATTTAAATAATTGCAGAATATTTGTATAAATCTCTCCCTTTTTATGAGATTTTATCACAGGAATACCCAAATGATTCGAAAGAAATGAAATAAAGAATTGAAGAAAAGTTAGGAAGGGAAGTGAGAAATACGAGATCTTGTTGGACCTAGGCTAGAATATATTTCTACTTTTTTCCGATATTACCTATACCATTTCAGACATGTTCCCAAATTCCATAGTATATTGCGGATGTTTTTTTATGCAGAATGGTGCTATATTTTAAAACATGATTGCCTTCAGTCATTCACACATCCCTTGTCAAATACGTCATTTTTAATTGTACCTCTCCAACCTGAGTCATAACTTATCTCAACTAATTAGCTTTATATTATTTTTTATGCACGAAGATATAGCAAGAGCTCAGCTGACGCTTGTGAGTCAGCTTATAGTTTGTTTAACCACCAGGTGTTTCGCCTCATATGTCCACCCATCCGATGATCTTGGCGGTAAATGTTATTTATGGAGTCTCTCGGCCCTTTCGGACTTGTGACAGGTTATTCCTCGTGTGCCGCGCATTCACGATGCTTAATTACATTTATATGATGCGCTGCAGCAATTCACTCTTGCGTCCGTCCGTCGTTCCGTCAGTCAGTCAGTTAGTTTCTCTCCCTATCTCTGTCTTTGCCTGTTGATTTAAGAGAACGGCCCACGAACCACGAATGGGTAACAGGTGAAGCACTGTTCTAGTCATTACTGTAGTAATGATTTTCGTTGATTAGGAACTTGATTAAGTGAATAGTCTAATTTTCTGACTGAATCCATGAAACCGAAGAATTTATTCTAAGTATTTTATTTCTTTACTCTTAGAAGTTTACATATTTTAGTTATTTTTACATTATTTGGAAGAGAATCACTGAGAGACGATATCGTTATTAGGTTTTCATAGCCATATCATTAATTTCAAATCAAAAGAGTATATTTTTCGGAAATGAAAATTATAAATATCGTTATTGAGGCATTCTTAATTTAAATGATCTTTAATTGACCCTTTTAACAAAATCTTGAGAACCTCGGTATTGCTTCTCAATGAATATCTAAAAAACTCATCTCCCATAGTGTGGATTGTTGAATTTAAATCAATATTTTTATAAAACTGTAGCCATTGATTCATTAAACGAAATGCCACTTGGTCTCTAGGTAAATTGTCTACAGAAATGTACCTATTGCGAAATTTTAATGGCATGGTGTTCTCAATATGCCAAAAAGACCAAGCTCTGTAGAAAATATAATGTTTCAATGATATACAACTTTTTTTCTGCCTTCTGCCGAATTTGGCCTAGGTCTTCTTCTGGCACAGGCTTGGAAGTTCTGTACCCTACAAAATAAAAAATTGAGTAGTGAAACCGGTCCACCGGTTCGACACAGACAGTCGAAAGAACAGGTACACAGACCAATTATAGACCATACGAGTCCATTGAGTAATGATCTATTAAAAACCGGAAATTCTATTTTTTAAATATTTACTGACAGATTTATACCCCATTTCTAGCAAAGATTTTCAGATATCGTATCGACGGTTTTCGGTAATGAACTTAGGAAGTACAGATACAAATTTCGTTCCATCTAATACTGAATGTCAATCAACGTTAAATTTGATTGATTATAGTCTGAAAAAGGTTCCTGTAACCTTCTAATTAATATAAACCAGTCTTATCTTTACAGCTGTGAGTCAGAAAGCTATGTCTAATCTCCTATGCTGACCCTATGCTACCGCCAGCTAATAAAATCTGGGACAGCGAACTTGCTGACATAAAAAGGCGATCCCAAAAGTTTTTTTATTACTTGGAATTTACTCTTCTAAAAAGCATTCCAGCATCAAAAGGCAAAAGAGAAGGGCCCAAGTGTCACCGTCATTAAGCTTAGATAAGCGTTTATCAGTTGTTTCAACTGTCGAATAGTTGGAAAAAAGGAATGGGAAGCTGCGTGACTGGCTGACGGGCGCTCATTAACGAAGAATATTGATAACCCGGAGAACAATACAGTGTGACCGAATCTGGTGATGGATGTAAGGGGATTTCTGAAAATGAAAATAGAAGAGGTAGAAAAATGATTAGATGGGAAATGTTTTAGATAAGTTCAGCTTGAACTTAGTTTCTCTAGGATTTGAAGAATCAATGAAACGTGATCGTTTGAAGTACGAGTTGAGCTCACTTCGAAAGGGTTTCTCATTAGGACATTCTCTCAATTTTTTCTATATACTGATTGAAAGCTTATATTAGTCTTATTTTAAAGTAACAGTTTCTGTGAAAAAATATATTTGAATTGAATATAAGGAAAAATCGAATCCGGTAAAATATTTTTCTATTATTTACGCTTTATATTAGGTTTGACTGATCTACAAAGATTATGATGAATCCAATATTACAAATAACATAACGTATCATTTTCGAATGTTCATTGGAAAAACTATGAATTATTTCCAGGATTGTAGAACATAATTTCATCTATATGATAGGATATATAGCAAAAAATATAGAAAGATTTAAAAACGCAGTAACGCCAGACAGAAAAGAACGACTGTGAACGGTAGTGCAAATGATTCGTAGGAGGATCATCGTTAAAGTTAACGATACGGTAATGCTAGAAGAATACTGGAATAAAATATATAGCCTAGCAAATGAATGTCGGAACGTTGTTCGACACCATTTCCAAGCTTTCACAGATAAACACTTCAAAATAATGATTCTTTGCTTGTGATATGCCGCTATTGCTTGCTGCTTTTATCCCAAACAGCTACTCGTTTTTCCTTTTCAACTTTTATTTTTATGTACAACGATTATCTGCGGATGGATATTGTATCACCAGGTTTCTTGAAATAGCATACACGGAGAGCATTATTTTACTTTGAGATGCTCTCGAGACAAATGCTAACAACTGACTGAGAAAAATGTGCAAATGTTGATAAAACAGACCATTATAACAATAAAATACTCATCTAGATTTATACATATAAAAATCTGTTCAGTTTTCTCGATACTTGTGTACGAGTGGAAAATACAAGATGTACATCGATGAAACTGGTCATACTTATAACCTTATTCATATTCTAGGATAAATTTTATCTCGGAAAGGGAGCATTTTAACAATAAGAATCAAAAACCGTTCTCAAAGTTAAATTGAAACTATACTACCAGAGCGTCATCTGTTGCTGAGTACTGAAACCTAAGTCTCACAGATATTTTATATTCTAAGCAAGGATGCATGAGGCGACACTAAGTATGTATTTCTAGTAAGAAATAAAAGGAATTCAAAAGAGCATGGAGCAAGGATGTGTTACAAAATGAACTGTGAAGATGAAAAGAAGTTGAATTCACAGTTCGATTATCGGTTCATACATGAGCATTAGATGTTTGATTCAGCATAGATATAAAAACCACCTGGGTAATTATAATTTTCTTCACCGTGCTTTTAGATAATCCATGTGGTAATTACCCGTAGGGATAGCTGTTCTAATTGTCCATATATATGAGTATATTTCTAGTACTTGTATTTCTATAGCATTGCGTGCTGATAATGATACGTATGTGCCTTTATATTATCAATGGGTAAGTCCGACCAGGATGGAGGAAAAAATAAAACACAACACATGGCTGCAGGATATGGTGTTGTGTAGTCGACAATTATTCGACATGGACGGGCGTGAGGTGGTGGAGGGGACTTGTTCTAGGATTATTAAAACTTATGTAAGAGCTAGAGAGGCATGAAGAAGTTGAGATGTTCGCTATAATATAGCGTATTGTCAACAGAGACGACGCTATAGGTTATTCGCCTTTCCAGGTCTTCTATGAATTTGCAATGTTGGCTGATTTTCCCATGTACCGACAGAATGAGGATATTCTAGGTTATGATAAAATTTCTACACAAGTAAAAATGCACTTGATTTGTTGATGACAATAATCAGAATGTAGCGAAAACCGGTTTATAATTTCTTGTAGTATATGCTAAAAGTTGATAGTGGACTTAGATGCTAAATATTGCAATTGTTTAGTTGGATCACCATCTTAAGGTATATGTCACGTTTATTAAGGAAGATAGTTCGTAGTAACATCTATAAAATGCCAAAAAATGCATCAATATTAAGAGAAATACAATGACCTTCTAGTCAATGAAAATGTATAAAAATAATCTATGGTAAAAATGGAGCGAGAAAAAAATGCAAAAGGCTATTGATCTCTTTGCTAGAGTCACATGTGAATTAGTTGCAAAGGAGATTAAAAATGAGAACATGTAGGTATTTGCTAGAGTCAGATCGGAAGTAGTTGCCGTGTCATAAAAATTGTTTGTGTTCGGATAACCATTTAAATGAGCATATAAATGAATTTGTATGCCACTTATGTTGAAGGATTGTTTTATCTATTATTAATTTACAATAAAAATACATAACTGCACTATGTAAATGTGTATATTGATAATAATTGTGATTTTTCTATAATCTTGTGAATACCAATTCCGTCATATCCACTTCATTACTTCATTGCTGGATATTGTGTGTGCTCTAATTGCTTTGCAGTAAATATGTTGGATGTTTAGATTCGATTACAATCTTAGTGTATTTAGGTACCTATTTATCTTTAATACGATTTTGTAAACACATATATCAAAGAACAAATTATTTGAGAGGCCAAATACTTACTTATTACTTACATTAATGAAAACTGTTAGACAATGAACTGAAAAGGATTCAAATAAACCAATTCATTTAAAATTTACATAGGTTACAAAATATTTGGATAAGTGAGCTTTGTTCAATTTCCACCAATTTAACTCTTTTTAGAAGCTTTTAGGACAACAATTTCAAAATGATTAAACCGAACTTTGTTATTATCATTACATTAGCTAAATTTGGTGCATTTCTCTCAATGTTGCCCATTAAAATATTTCTGCTCCAAAACGTGAGTTCTACTTGGCGTCGAATAACAAACTTAATTACTTTTCATTGGTCTTAAATTATGTTGAAGGGAATACAGCATAGATACATAAAGACATCGCTTTTCTTTCCAAATGGAAATATTAATTTATATCCATTTGTTTTTTCTCTGGCATTTTTGTCACTGTTCGGAACTAAACTATGTATCATTTATGCTTTGATTAATTTGACATAATATATTCGCTTCAAATCCGAAACCTCATTGAAATAACAGCGTTGGATGTTTTTCTTATTGCGCCTTACATCTAAGTCATATATTGGTGGAGTTACAAATATTTTCCTCTAATGTACCTACTAATTATGTAATAAAAATAAAGTCGGTCCAATTTTTTGTAAAAAAGATTTATTTCACTCTTTTTCAGGTTTTCGATTCTCGAGAAAAATACACCCTCCACCTCTTTTAGGGGCAGTTTTTGGAGGGAAGGAGATTTTGAATTTAAGTTTTTCTAAATATGGGACCATTTCTCAACTCTCCTCTTTCATATGAAACGTCTAGATCAGTGTTCGTTTACTATGCAAAATGCGCGAGCCGACATACGTAAAAAAGCAAACATACAAGCGAATTGTATACCTCCTCCTTTTTTGAAGTCGGTAAAAATTGTATTTCAATAATGGTATACATGTAACTACTTAGCAAAGCCAGCGGTAATAGATTCGAACTCATAGTCGGGAGGAATTTCAGAAGTTTTTGAAAAATTACTACTTAAATCTTTGATCTACTCTTAATTATGACAAATAACTCTGATGGATAAATACGGCATAAATCAAATTGCCATTTTGTTGATACAGATCGTAGATAGTGTTGTTGTAAAATGAACTAGAATTTACTGGAAATCGATATTCCGTATTGTTTGTTTATCTTTCACCCTCCTATAAATCCCTCACGGTCAGTTGGACTTGTACAAAGCAAGCAACCCCCCAATGTCGAGAGAGTTATTTATAGGGGATTTAGCGACACATCTGACTGCCATTCTGTCTCACAGTGGAAATGAGAAAAAAGGGCAATGGGAGATTCAAAGTGCCGAGAAAGGGATTTAGACGGGGGCTGTATATTTGTTGGTGGTGTCTTATCGTTATCTATGTCTGGTAACCCTTACATTTGTGGTATGTGATGACAAATTATTGAGAATTTTTACTAATGCATCAGCTGATCAAGAGCAATTATATTTTATTCAGCGATCCAACGAAATTGCACCTACATTATTTCCCGGTGTCTTTACTTAAATTATGTCAATTTATATACTATCAAAATATAGAAATTTACCTGAATTGATGTGAAGATCAATACAAATGAAAATGATACATACAAGTATACATTTCTATTCGTATGCGTCAAATCAAACCATTCGTAAATTTTCAGTTTCAGTTTTTGCTTCTGCGTGATGAACCCCAAATTTGAAATTGGTAACGTAAAGTTAATTTATATTTTTGAATCAGTTTCAATTAAAGCAGGTAAGCCCTTTTTAGCATGCCAAACTATTATTCTTAAAAACGTCTACAAAAGCTTTGTGAGAATGACTATGAAATATCTTGACTGAACACTGAACCATTAACCGCAACAACGGCACCAGTGACATGACTAAGACTGGGGAATAAGCGTAAGTAAGGAGGTGAAGTTATTAACAAAATTCTGAAAATATCAGTATTTATATAGTGTAAATATCTTTTTTATAATAACATTTATAAGATGTTTAATGAACTATAAAAAAATATCTCTGAATTTCACTGAAGCCGTTGTCGATGTCAGAATTGAATGCGGTCAATGTTGTTTGAGCGCATCCAATATGCCACAGTCGTGTATGAAATAATAATGATTGTGATCAAACTCGACTAAAGGCACAATTTTCAAGGTTCCGTACTGAAATTGTGAGAATGGGACCACTATAAAAAATCCCGATGGCCTGTAGTCAGCGGAAAGGTAAATTTTTCAAAATTCATTGAAGTGAAATTTGAACAACCTTTTCATTGGTATACATACATGTTATTACATAAAATTGTCGTATGTGTCATAGCCTTGCGGTTAGAGGTTTTTGTTTTGTCTGTTGAATATAAAGCAGACAGGGTTCGAGTTCCACTTCAAAGCACTATTTTTTTTTCGTGTATTTCTTTTCAATATATATACTATATATTTTTTAAATCAGGGTCTATATTAAGATCTCCAGAAAATGTACAATTACATCAAATTAATATTAAGTGTTCATTTTATATCAATATTTGTTATTCTTCTTTATTAATTTTTATTTTTTACCTGTGTATTTTATGAAAAATTGCTTTGAACAAAAGTTGTAGGTACTGATTATATCTATAACCTACAATTATTTTTGATGATATTTAAACTACGGCTCTTTTTTGCTAATTTTTTCAAATGTTTGAATGGTCGCCATTTTGAAACTACTTACCCGATATTGCCCAATAACGAACTCAACCGAGATATTTGAGAGATTGATTTTTGTAGCAAATTTGAACTTGATACCTTCAAAACTGCGACCTCTATCGTGTTAGCAAATTTCGTAATATCCCATATATATAAATAAAAAGATGTTCTTGGGGATGCAGTCATATATTAAATAATTAAATAAAATTATTTGATTGAAGCCGAGCTTTCGAGAATGAAATCTCTTCTTCAGTCAAGAATACAAAATCAATATATATATATATATATATATATATATATATATATATATATATATATATATATATATATATATAAATAAAAAGATGTTCTTGGGGATGCAGTCATATATTCAATAAAATTCTTTGAATGACATTTGTAATTGATGAATATGAAATATTTCCTATTTTTGGTTAATTTATTATAAATTCACGATTTTTGCCATGAAGAAGAGAATAAACATTCTCGAAAGCTCGGCTTCAGTCAAAGAATTTTATTGAATATATGACTGCATCCCCAAGAACATCTTTTTATTTATTATAAATCCAGTCAAGAATACAAAATCAATATATATATATATATATATATATATATATATATATATATATATAAACTTTTAAACTAAATGTTTTTTTGGACTAACTTATAGACATATAACAACATGCCGTTGAAATTTTTTAGAAATTTAAGTGTGAACGATCGCAATAGGTACATTTCTATAAGAAATTTACCTAACAAATACTAACTTCATCCATTCGTCCGTCCAGAAGTCAGCCGTTTGTTGTATGAACACTAATAGGTACAGAGTGTAATTTTTCTTTTACAATGCTACAGAAACCCTTCTTGTGCGAGTTTGATTTGCACTTGGCCGTATTTTTTTATATTAATATATTGAATTAATATTAAATAACTGTATCAACTCATTCAATAGACCTACATAAATATACACTATTATAGATACCTACTATCCTTACATATACCCCACTGATTATTTAATTACTTTATTAATTACATTATTAGCATATGACTGCTCCTACAGCAGGCAATAATTGAGCTTTAAGTTTTTATAGGAAAATATGTCTTTTACAGAAAATATCACGTTGAAAGAAGAAAAAGCCCAGTGATTATTAATGGAGGCTGCTACAATAGGTTCTAAAAAGAGAATCTTACAGAAAATAGTTAGTTGTTCCTCTTTTGTAGACTATTGGATGTAAAGTTTAGACCAATTTCAATAGGTATTCACGGTATCAAATATGTTTATTTCGAATTAGCATTTTGGTGAAGGATTGGAAATAGTACTATTTCATTCACATATTTATCTTCCATTAACATGTTTTTACAATTTTGACAGTCTTATTCCTGTAGTAATAGTTATTTTGTATTATGTTTAAAGATCTATTCGATAGTCAGTTTGGTATATTTTTATTTGTTCAGAATAACATCGACTCTAAATCAACACTTCGTCCAACTCAAACTTATTATGGCAACCAATTTTAAATAACTTATAAATCTACGGATTATTTAAGGATTGATATATCAGAATAATCTGTCAGGTACCTTTCTTCACGACAAACAACAACTCTTTATCCACAAGACTGTTTATTTTATAGTTTTTTTTCTGCTTTCAACTAGCATTCGAAAACAACCGTTACAACAACAACTACTGCCAGAGTGATAACAAAAAGTATAGCCGTAGTAGTTGCAATAACGGTAGGCACGACGGAGATACTCTTTTAAATCGATTTGTTTCTGTTATTCCAACTCATTGTTCTGTGAAATACATGAAGAAAATACATCGAATCTGCATAGGCTTTGTTGTTACCGAATATTGCGGATGCTGATGTTATTGAAGACAGAATTTTTGGAATGGAATTTCTGCTATAGAGAACGCCGATTTGCATTTGTAAATTTAAAGAGAAAAATACCACACCATGAAAATGGAGCAAAACAAATTGAAACTCTTTTTGGTGTTATTTAATCATCAATGTAGTGATATAGGTAGCAATTCACCATAAGAAATATCACCGAACAGTACAATTGCCATTGTTAATTCAAAAGTAAATTGGATAATTACCAATCCACGATGTAAAATAGCTGCCAAGTTGATAATCTACCCATACTACCGTCTGACAAATACAAATCAATCCGAGTTAGCTTAACAAAGCTCTTAACTCTCGTTGCTCTTAAGTCGAGTCGACGTTTCGGGATCTCGATTGGATTTATATTGATACGTGAGATAAAATGCGTTCGAAGACGCTCGACGGCCAATTGGATTGGATTTGTGGAATGTCGGTGTATATAGATTGGACAATGGTTCAAGACTCGATGCTGCTGCTGGCAATTATTGGATTCAAAGAAATGTTGCGACGCGTAAAAGAAGGGTACAACAAGGATGTTTGAGAGATTTTGCTGATGTTCTCTATACGAATATATTCCCACAACTGCTTCTGCTGCTCCAACATTTCGTTTGTTTGTATTGTGCGGTTGTTAATAAGGTGAGCGAATTGCAATATTTTTTTCTTGGGTTATAATGCCCAGAATTAGTTACATCACTTAAATAGTTGATTTTTATCCCAATAAATATTTTTCAGCTTTATGTATTTGAATGTTTCAGACGAAACTCCTAGCAATATAAATTTTATCACCAAAGTTTGTCGATTGTCATTTTGGAGCTTGGAGCGGAGTTAGACAACGAAACTTTCTCAGTTGGGAACATAATAAATAACATATAAAGGGTTTTCCATATTACCAAATAGTAAAATTTGAATGATTAAGTATATAATAGTCTTTGCAATGTTCAAGAGTAGAAAACTGGATGTACTTATTATGTATTGTAAATAAATAATTTGCACTTACTTAACTTTTCACCTCAATTAAATCGATTTGACCTAAAGTTCCCAACAGGAAAAAAATTGACCCTAGTTCCAAACTGGGAAGTTCTAAATGGGAGTGAGCCGTCCATACACTGACAGACTTTTTAAGGAATCGAACCAGCCGACCAGGTCAGTATTTTCTTTATTTGTTGAATGTTGTTTCAATTTCTTTCACTGTAACTCTGGGGTAATTTTCAGTTATAAGGACCTGAGACCAGATTTGTAGGATACCGAACACACACATAAACATATGTACTGCAGTTGCGTACCAGATTTTCCAGAAAATACTTCCATGTATAAACGTGTTCCAATTTTCATGATTTTTCTCTCATTGGAGGAAAGATCAGACATGGTCATATTGGATTTTTTTCATCTCTAATAATAACCTCTAAAACATCAACCGTTTCCAAATTAGAGACCGATTTTTGACTATTTTTATAATATGAAGAGCTATAACAATTTGATTGTATGTTTCTCCACCCGAAAAAACACCTAAATAATAAGAGGCGTTATTCCATGAGAGATTCGTTAACAGGATATTATTTTGCTTTTTTAAATAATTAATAAATAGTCAATTAGCGACTTCGACAGAACGTGTAGGTATTGATGCAAATTCACATTACTTCCGGCAATTTGAGAAATAACCGTTTCCAGAATTTGTTCAGACGTAAACACGGCAGCAATGTAATGAAAATATTTCCTCAAGTTGTTGAGGAGTAGGTACCTACTTGCGAAACAAATTAAGAAAACTTGTATCCTCAAGAAAACGCAAACTAAGTTTGGTGATAAAATTATGTGTGTGTGTGTGTGGTTGGGTTGTTAGTTTGAAAATAGCCTCGAGCTGAGCCAAGATGAAAGTTTCCCAAGTGGAGGATCCAAGAACTGATGAATATACTCTGCTGCAGTAACCACAAACTTTACGAATCGATAGTTGGCTATACTGTATAATATATATGCTATATATATACCTATATATCACAAACTTTACAGTCACTCGGAGGTTTTATGTTGGTATAAATTTTAGATAAAGTTGTTTTGTGGGTATACTTGTCAATAGGTATTTCAAACCACACTTTACACCTCATTAAGAAAAATGGAACCATTTACAAGAAGAGAGCTTATCGTGTTTTTTTATGGTAAACTAAAAGGAACTAAAATCTCATTGTCATACGACAGCTACTGCTACTGAAACATAATTCTTGCTACTATGTTTTTGTTTTTTTATAAACTGCTCTTAATATTCCAATAAAAGCCAGCTAGATAGCTAAATATGTGAATTAACGTTAAAAAAAGAAACGCGCAGTGAAAGTGCGAGTCAGGTTCGTTAGAGAAGATTACTTACGTACTATAAGTAGGTAGTATACAAAACCTGCAGATTGAAAATCACTTTAATGAAATGAAGTGTATCGGCCAATTTCATATTTACCTCAAAACTCCCAGAATCAAAAATAGGAATTTTGAAAATAACGTATGTATTTGCTGACAACAACAATGTAAAACTAACAAAAATGCCAGATCTTATAGCATGCAGAGATACCTACTTGATTCAAAAGAGTATGGTTTCCTGTAAATTATGTTCATTTGAATGGAGAATGAAGATTAAGTATATTTAATCTAAAAACTTTAATATTCAGTATTACCCTTTATTGATATCTTTCCACTGTCAACTTGACTCAGGAACGATTTTCAGTTCATGATTGATGCATTCTTGAAAATAAGTTGGATCTTTGACTTTTTAAAATTTAGCAATTCAATTTTGTGCATATGCAGTATAATAATTATACCCTGCCAAATATTTGCTATCCGTACCGCTTTTAGCTATAAACTATAGAATGTTGCCACAATATTTGAAATTTTAGTAATCTATATGCACGACCTTTTTCTCGTTTAACAAAACGTCAACGTATGTGGGCTATACATGTATATGGAAAAGATAAACAATATTTCAAAACTTTTATCACAATTTATATTTTGCATGTTTGTGTCACGTTTAATCAAAATGGAATGCTTTTGCGAGATATAATTTTAAATGGACGATGATTTTGGCGTTACAGGCCACTATTTGTAAATGCATGTTTGTTTTTAGGAATATATGTATGTATATTGTATTTGGTTCAAAACAATAGAGGTCACAATATTTTGGTTGGAGTTACCTCAATTGTAATTATTGTTCCGGTATATCGAGCTGACTTCATGAGATGATCTACTAAAAATAATAAAATAACAATACATAATTTAAGAATCATAAATATTTTGAAATTGATTGCACGAGATAATTATAAGCTATAGAAGATTCTTCACACAACCTACAAAATTTTCATTTTACATTAAGTATTGATATTTTATTCGTTTTAGTGGATCATCTCATGATCTAATTTTGTTAAAGTACAAGTACAACTGAGGTTATATACATAAAAAACACATAGTGTCTCCCTTCTTTCTAAAATTCCGTCAAAAATGAAAATATTGCAGTGCCCATAGCCATAGCCATAGTATAAGTACTTATACTATGCCAACAATCACGAATCATCTGAAGGTGATTTATAAATGTTGTGATCGATGAAATCGAACCGCGTTCAAGAAGACAACACAAAAACATTCGTGCCGGCTTAATAAAGGAGCATTTTTCGAATTTTGACGACTTGCAAAGTACGCTAGAAATTCACTCAAAAACTCAGACCACCGCCATGGCTCGCAAAAAACGAGAACGTTTCATGTATGTGTGTCTGGGGGGGCCTTTTTGTATTGCCAGCATAAATTTTTCAGCGTTCGAAGATTTCTAACATTCTTGTCATTCATCGGTAACGTTCTGCTTATCTGCTTGATTATACCAAAATTATTTAAATAGTGTTCAACTTTCGACAGCATATTCGAAACTGGTTACCGTGTGTAAGTGTAGAGAAAAATAAATGGATGTGTTTATATGTAGGTATATTTTTATCGAAAACGTGCCCCTTTGAATAAAAATTCCGAGGAGCAAAAAAGTAATCACATAACAATCGCGAGAGTAGCTTGTTATTTTCTGAAAAAATCCGCACTACGCAAATTCATATTCATGAGTTTATACGATATATATATATATATATATATATATATATATATATATATATATATATATATATAGTTAGCAAGAAGCGGGACCCCTTTCAAAAGATTTATGTGACCATCGAGCGAATTTCGTCCTGGCCATCGGGAGCTGAACGGCTTGCCGAAGATATATTGCATTCAATGGAAATGAGAAAAAGAGAATGATGCTGATTGCGGTCCACAGAGTGTGATGTCATTGTTTAAGGGGAATTTTATTTTACTTTCCAAATGGTGCATTGACAGCTTGTCGGTTCATCCAAGAATTATTCTGAATTCTTAACCTATTAAAAAAGGTTTATCCAACTTTAAAAAGCGCCAGAACTATAATATTCTCAATGAAAAATTGATAGTATATTGATCATAATTTGAAAATTCAGGTAGGTATATTTATTGAGTGACATTATGATAATGTGAAGAAAAAACATTTTCATAAAATAAATATTTCTTACAAAAAATTGGACCGACGTTATTAGTTGGTGTACTGAAAAATACAAAATAATATCAATTCTATTGGTGCTGTTCCTTTTGAAGTTGTGCAGTTGCAGTTAGATTGATAACTTTTGGCCCAACTTTACAAGTACGCTGGTACCAATAGAAGTACACCAACTAATAACGTCGGTGCAATTTTTCGTAAAAAATATTTATTTCACACTTTTGAGTGTAACATTAGTCACGAAAATCGTATATTCTTTGCTTGTAGTTGTTATTATTGAGATCTCAAAACATCGCTGCGGAAATACGCATTAGTATTTTAGATGTTCCCAATTTACCACTGCTGTAACTCGAAAACCGTAACTCTAAAGAAAAAATGTTCTTCATAAATGTTGCTACAAATCATTAGGTCTTTCATGTAGTACCCACAGATTTTCAATTTCCGAAAGAAATCGCCCTCTGCACATATCAAAAATAATATGTGTATTTTTGATATGTGCAGAGAATTTAACATGCCTCTAACTCGAAAATATATTGTCCTATATTTAATTATACCACCTCAGATTTTTGATTTTCGAGAAAATTTGCCCCCTGCGCTCCCTTCGGGGACGGTTTTCAGATTTGCGTTTTTATGAATATGGGTCCATTTCTCAAGCCACCTCTTTCAAATGAATCAAAGATCATCAATTACGATTACTATTTAAAAGGCGGGCTCACAAATAATTCCAAAGTAACAAATCTAACTGTAACTGCACAACTTCAAAAGTAACAACACCAATAGAATTAATATGATTTCGTATTTTTCAGTGCACCAACTAATAATGTCGGTCCAATTAATTATAAAAAAATATTTTTATTTAATAAATAACATTATATATGCATATCTCAGAACCTCGCAACAAGAGAATCACCCATAAATCAAAATTCGAACGACGCAAATAAATTATTTACTATTCAATAACGACGAACAGTTGAACAAGTAAATATATCTCAATTAAACGCTTCAGCTCCTACCTATATTAGATAAAGCAGCTCCAATGTAATTTTCAAGTATTCAAATTGAAACAATTTTTTATGGGGTTGGAGTCAAATAGCTTCTTTATATGTCAGTAAGATATATCCGAAGAGGAGAGGTTCCCTTCGTGACAAGAGATATTTAGTTAATTTTTAAGAAACAAATACTTCATATTACTGACGTTGGACATGTTATTTGTCTTAAAATAAAGAATCAATCAGATCGCCTAAAGGATGACGATGTGATTATTCCTATAACCAAGAGTGGAATATTTATTTTATTTAAAAAATATCGGAATTGTCGACAATCACTGTTCCGTCAAATCTAGTAAGATATTTTCATCCAACTCCTTCTCAACTCCACTTTAAACATAATAGGATTATTTTCACTGATTTACGCACTATTCTACAAATAGAATAATATTTTAAAATCTTCGAAATAGATTTTCTTGGTTGACATATTTTATTATTTATGATCTATAAGTAATTTTCAGATATGACGTGAAGTAGATTACCTGTTTACAGAAAATAATACAGTCAACATCTGAAGAGGGTCCTGGAATGTTGTTGTGTATTGTGTGCTCAAAGTTGATTCATTTAAATTGAGGACATCGGCTGAACGTGCGCTGGAATATCAGTAGCTACTTAGAACAGTTTGAAAAGGAATTGATCTCCCACCGAGAGAGAAATAATATTAATATGTCTTATCGCACCATTGCAGAGCGTAAGCAGCTTGCTCTTCTAGAACTCATCAGTCAGTTTTAATGGCTCTTGTATAGTTATAAAGACTTTTGTGACATTTTATCTTGCTTAGCGGTAGGTGAACTTTTAACAAATTAAACACAGCTACGCTTCGCTGAATAATTAAAGAGAGAAAATGAAGAAGAAGAAGATGTTAATTTCAATGAGAACTAAAAAATAGCGCGCAAAATCTTAGCTACTACCTGAAATAATGAGCAATCGACGTTTTTCGTTATCGGCGTAGCGAATTCGAGAAAACAAATTAGTCCTGAAACAGGTGAAGATCAAAAAGCATCAAAACATGTGGATGTATTATACCGGCTCAGCTTTTTCCCCTTAATAACCTCATTGTCTTGTCGAAGGGGCCCCCTAAAGTAATTTACTTTTTTACTGACGTACTCTTCTTCTTCTTCGCTCGATCTATGAGGAATTTTACTCGGGCCCTCGATATATTTATAAAATTGGATTCGGTTTTTTTTGTGTCGATGTCGGGCTCGAAATTGACTTAATAGTCCAGACCTTCGGGCAATGAACAGAGACGGGTTTTGGTGGTAAATTTTGATTCGCTTCTCAGTTTTTGTTTTGTTTTGGTGCAGTATTGTTAATAAAATATGAAAAATCCTAAACTACATATAAATGACGAACAAAAAGATAAAGTATATATTAATGAATAATTAAATGAATCTCAGGTCATGATTACAAAACAAATAATTCGTATCCTGTTTCTAATTTTCTTTGTTTCTTATTCTTGAAGGCATTTGTTTGATAAAGAACTGCATACAAATTTTTGTCAGCCAATTTGATCATGGATTCATCGTGTAACGTGCCTCAAACTCGAAACCATTAAATGAATTTGTAATTGTGATAAAAGCCGGTCCTGTAAATCATGAGTGGATGATGTTTTACGAACCTAGTCAGGTATTAGCTTCTAAAGCACCATATTGCCCATAAGAAGACGAAAATAAAAACACTGTCTAACATAAGCTTATAAAATTGGAGTTCAGGAACATCACGTAGCCATATTATTACAATATATATAAAAAAGAAGCACATATTTTTCGACCCTCTTCAAAGCGAAATTATAATATAAATTTATCTAAGCATTTAAGAAAACAAACATTCTATAGATAAACTCCATATTGGAAATTGGAATTATAATTTAGTTTAGTGAATAAATTTCGACCTAATAATAAGAAACTAATTTTAATGAAAATTGTGCACTGCAAAGCTTTATCAAGTCGTGCGACACTGTTTTGGATGGTATTTAGGATGAGTCGGGAAGGCGATTGGGATAAGTTGCAATAAAATATGAACAAATGAAAGAAATGAAGATAGGTACTATGTATGGAAATGATTTGTTTTTGAGTTCAAAAAATACAAATAGTGAATTATTTGTTCTTCATATGTACAAACATTGGTCGAATTCGTGTAATTAGTACATAGGTAAGCTGTTTTAAGCTTAAAATAACTCTGAACGCATTCATCGGCATCCTGAGCACTTTCCGACATCAATTTTATATGTAGTCATCGAGATTTAAGAAACCTATTCTCTGTCCAAAAAGTATTCTCTAGGATTAGCTTCCCTATTCTCGGTAGAGTCAGTAGCACTTTTGTTTAATATATTTCAATAAATACAGACTAATGGAACATGGAACAACAATAGAAAAGTCTCACTTATATTATCATAGAAGCTTTTGTTGATTTTCCACCCTCTCCCCAATGTAGATATATATATTTATTCAAATCTCATTGGAAGACAAAAGGAGAAAGAAAATATTTAAATCCCACCAAGGGAGTTACAACTGAATTCGAAATTAATTTAATGGGTGAGAAAGTGTTTTAGAATAAACCTAGAGGCTTTGCACAAGCTAAAGTAGTTGGTATATAACTCGGGATAAGGAAACAATGAGTCGCTTCACTGAATGTATAAATAACCTGAATCTGATTTAGAGATGCTTGTGGCAGTTTCGAGTTGCGCAACCAAAAAGGAAGCGCCGTGAATCTTAAATAAATAATATCGTCGTGTGATCTATTTGAACATCTTAAGAAATGTATATAAACCAAGTTATCACGCTTGTCAATTGATTAAACAATGTTTCTCTGATGGTTTTGTTACGCACAAACATAGCATCTAACATATGTTTTTTTCAAGTTAAAATTTTGGTATAAATATTCCTATAGAAAACAATCATATTTTGACATTTCCAATAGTATGCAACCGCTACTTTATCTTCAAGAGCATTTAATTGTAAAATTAAAATAGAAAGATAAGGATACCGATTTGCGCTTAAAACCACAAAGATTTAGTGCTCCGACATCTTTTTTTATTTCTTCAGTGATCGATAAAATCTGTAATTTTAAAAAATAATTTCCTACTCCAAGCTTGTTGGGGGGAGTGTTTAAAAGGAAAAAAAAAGAGCTAATAGACAATCGAACAGTATACCTACTCCTCCTCCTCTATAAAGAGTGTCAAAATAGAAAACTAACTCAATAATTGATTCATTTTTTTTAATATAAGCTAAAAAGTAGACACTTTAGTTGGATGACTCCTTAGAACGTATTTTCAAATTGGTTAGGAGAGGAAGAACTAATTTAGATGGACAACTGACAAGAAATTTAAAAATAATAATACAAAATCGTTAAAATATCAACAGGATAAAAATCGTGTTAAATCGACAATTCACAACACTTTCAAAAACATAATTTTGCCTTCGGGATTTATTTGTAAATATTAGAATTGTCTAATTGAAAAAAACCTATTTTATCGTTTAATAAATGTTTCATATCGTGCATGGAATAATAAAATCTGATCGTATCTTTTGTATACCTATCATGTTACCATGTTGCACGACTACATTTTATTCATTTACCTTATGAGCATAACCTCCTCGATATATAATTCACCAAAATTTGATGAAACCGCAATTACCTGGAATTCGATCTCCGACTACAATTTGTGCAATACTATATGCACTCCGTAACCTATCATTACGGTCCGAGATTGCCCTTCAGCTCTTCGGACCATGTTTTGATTATAATTTGGGGTTCCGAGAATCCCCTTCCTTCCTTCTACCATCGTCATTTAGGTTACCCAAATTTATTTACTTTATTAAATTCTGACTTGTGTCCCGTATTTTTTAGATGTGATCAAATAGGAGATCAGCACCAGCAAATAGAATTTCTCATTGGACGCATAGTTTTGCCTTCATTGATAAAGGAAAAAATAATATCTACTTATTAATATTTACACAGCTTTGAAATATATTATCATGCAAATTTGGTTTTAACATTAAGAACATAATTATCGTTGACTCTGTTATTATACGCAAAATATCAATCCCAGCTGATTTTAATTATCAATAATTCATTTTTGGAATAAGAACTAGTTGATTTTCTGACCGTAGTTAGATATTTCCCGCATACAGTATTTATGTTTAGTATATATACACAATATTAATGCTAACACTGCGATTACCGAACAGATGGAGTATTCACATGATTTTCAGCAAAGTACTGCTAGGTACCTTATTTATGGAAAGGATTTTATATTTTATTGTTTATTTCTGACATTAGTATCATCATAGCAGAAATAAACTAGTAGCTCCACTCTAGGAAATATTTTTTGCTTGTCGGCAAAATTCGCCAGATTTTTGGCAGATGTCTAGGAACATTTTTCTAAAAACATCCCTGGCAAGTACGATCGGAAACTTCTGCAAAAATTCGGCCAGTTCCGTTCAAATTTGCATCCGTGATCGCGCGATGCCAAAAAAATGTGGCAGAAATAAATCAAACAATTTACTGCGGACTGAATCTACTAGTGTATTTATGAATTACAAAAATAACTTGAATTATTAAAAAATCGTTTCTCGAAGGAAAGTTGACAATGCATTTTGGTTCTTAGGAGCTAATTGGTTTAAAGTTCAGAACTGTTGTTATGACGATGACGTTATTGTTTAAGGGAATGGACAATTTTTCCCCACTATATCCCATATATAATTTAAGATATAATTATATCCAAAAATTTAACACCCAACACAATTATCTTGTATAACACTATAAGTGATAATAGCACTAATTATAATTTGATTCAAATTGTCGAATGGTAAATAAAATGAATAACTAAGGGCTCCACATTTTTTCCCTTTAGTCTATCATCCTCACACACATTCCTTCTTCTACATACATTCTTTACATGTCACACAGCCTTTTTCCAGTTCTTAGGGGTGACTTTTTGATAATTCTGTATGCAAAACCTTATTTGTTAAGGTCCGTTAGAAAATAAGGGAACTTAAATCTAAAAAGCAATTCTGTATGTTTATACATCCGATAATTTTAATTCTTGATTAAAACCCATCTGCTATACTGTAAGGCGTTAAATTTATCGTACTGAGATTTTTTTTAAGGTTGGAATATTTGTTGGTCTTAAATCTATGGGAATTTAGAGATAGTTTTCTGCGTATTAAAATACAAATTATGGTGTTGGATGAATAATTTGATCTTTATGTATAAAACTTTAGTTAGGAATTTCTCAAATGGTTGAAAAATGATAAAAATTACCCATTTATCACTAAGTAAATATTGGTGAAGTGTTTTATAAAATTGCTAAAAATATTTTCAATGTAAATATATATACTACAGACAAGTTATCAGTTGATAGAGTTCTAATTTACTTCTCTACGCTCAAGTGCATTATAATAAATATACAAATTATTTTCAATAATGGATTTTGATTATTTATCTTATTAACCAGCCACAACTAAATATTATTAGAGACTAGTTCAGAAATTTGTAATTCTACGCTCAAGTCTTATATTACAATGCCAGTCTCACATCAATCTAAAAATTATACTTATTTCTTTCCACCAATTCAGACTTCAATGATTCACCAAATTGTATCAAATATATGATAGGAAAAGAGTGGATCGTAATCAAACATTATTTCAACATAACCTTATAATCAACAAAAGAACCAAGAACATTGATCACTTTCCATACAAAACAGCGTATTCCGTGGCACCTCGAGGAAGATTTAACGGATGCTGCAAAATATCAGATGTTATCAGATGCGTTAAATATGAAGCTTATAAAATAGACATTTACGTAAAAACCATAAAATATTAACCGTATTTTTAGGTAGATGCAATCGGCACCTCCTTCTTGATTCAAGATCTATACGTCAGCTATTTCAAACACGATGATTTTGTTTGCAGCATCACCTTACAATTGGGACTATACTAATTCGATAGGGATCAATACGGAATGATAAGGTAGAAAGTTAAAAAAAATTATATTAAAATTTGACTCTCCAATATAAGTTTTGGGTATCACTGCACATTATTTAACACAGTAGCTGTGTACATTTTACAATTTGAATGTTGAAACTGAATACTTGTTTATAATGGTAGACTTTTCTTCCACATGGCTAATAAGCACTACAATTGCAGTGCAGCAATATTAATTATATCTCCGAGTATATCTCTATATAGAGCAACTTCCTGTTTGGTCACTACCAGTCATATTCTTCCGGTGTACAATTTTTATATATCAGAAGCAATAACAATATGCGATCTTAGGGCTAATTCTATTATTACTTATATCTTTTGCATTTTCCTTCTCTTGAGATTGAGTTAATTTGATGTTGCAAATATACACAGAATTTATGTATTCAGACTCCGTCTTTAACAAAATCATGTGCTTAATTTCGCTCATCTAATACGGAACAGACCGGAAATCCTTGATGCTGGTCGCATCGTCGGTGGAAATAATTCGTCGTCATCCAATGAAAAAGGCGCGCGGGGACAAAAGGCATTATTGCCATTCTCGGTGCGTGCCTTCTGTGATGGCGAGCCTAAAGCACTTTTGATTGATCCCCGAATTCCGTGCACGGAAATGCAGTTCCCCAAGCTCTCTATCTCTTTCTATGTGTGTGTGAGTGTGTTTGTATGGGGGGCTTTGTGAAGTGAGGGTGGATAGATGCGAATTTGAATATATATTAGTCGATGAGTCGACGCTTTTACCATTTGGAAGTAAGTATTAAGGAATACTTCAATTGACAGAGGCGTCACAGACAAAGTCTGAAATGCAAACCATTTTGCCTGGTATATGTTATAAAAAAACTAGACAGATTGCATTCTTCGAATGACCATCTCTCCTAATGAGGGCTATCATAATTTAGGGAGGAACTATTTCAACCTATGTGACTAATTATCCACTTTGAAATTTCGTTTAAATTTATTGGATTGGAAAAAATGATATTTTGCAGATATACTTTAAATTTTTTCCACTTTTATCACAAAAGTCTAACTGCAGAAATTAAACTTCAAATTTCAAGATCCAAGAACATCAAGCAATGTGTTTCTTTAAGTGCCCTACTTGTATTCGTGTTTATTGGACTTTACTACCTCCCAATTTAACGTGAATGCCGAACTCGCGGTACATCTGAAGATAAGTCTGAAAACATACTCTTTTAGAGAAACTGTAGGTACTCGGGACTAGGAAAATATAATCTCGCTGGTTTTCCTTTGCCTTGTGTGAGACAGAATATACAAAGCCACAGATTCCAAAATTAGGAATAAAGTAGAAGAAACAATCAAGAGTGGGTACTTGAGTCGAGATATCTGGAGGTGATTCCATACTAAGGATTTTTGTAAAGGTTTTTTGAAAGTTTTATGTAAAGGGCAGTGTTCTGTATATTTTAAGAATTGTACGGTAAGTAGTTTAGAGATAAGCAATACCCACTGAACCATTCATGTTGGAATTTTGAAAAATATATACTTGAATCACTCATAATGAGCTCTTAGACAAACATTTTTCAGTTTTCTAATTTACTCCATATAATCAGATAACCCATACAATCATAGATAGAAGGCAGTCACCTAACTTTGTGTAGAATACAAATCTTCTACTCTTTTGACCGACGAGAATGTAGGTATACAATTCGGTTGTATGTTTACTTTTTTTATTTTGTTTTTAACGGCTGTTCGCGCGTCTGCATAGTAAACATACTCCAGTTAAGACGATTTTTGAATTTTGAAGTTGTGCCGTTGTAGTTTGTTGTAGGCACCAACTTCAATAGAACCAGCATCAATAGAATTAATATTATTTTGTATTTTTCGGTGCAACAACTAATAAAGTCGGTCCAATTTTTTGTTTAAAAATATCTATCATTCTGTTATTTCGGAGAAATAAGGCTGGGATGGACAGAAAGAGATTCAGACAGATAGACAAACAACAGACACCAGAGTAATCTTATAAGTGTTCGGTTTCTTCTTTTAATGTGCAGAACCTTGACAAGGGTTAAAAATGAACTCAAAAATTATATCTACAAAATAAAAGTACATTTTCCAGCATTTTACTATAAGCAACTACTAGTCCTTTATTGATAGCATTTTCAGCAAGACTACAGCTAAAATCAGAAACTGGTGCCATAAAACAATGATAAACATATTTCAAGTTTACAGAAACAGAATTGAATCACTGATGTTGTCGTTGATGATGATATTATTAATAATAATTGCTAAAGCATCAATTTGCAGATCCCGCATCTATGTATAGGAATAAATGAAGTATTTATCTCAAATATTACCTTCCAAGAAAGCTATCTAGTGCCAAGATCTTCCAACTAATATTCTATAACGATCTCGTTTTTCATGTGTGTGTGTCTCTCTGTCTTATTACTTCTCATGCGACATGACGTCGTGTGTTTTTTTTTTAGAAAAATATCGAGCGCTCCCATATGAATTTGCTAATATCGCCAAGCCAATTTACAATTATAATTTTTCGCAAGAAACGTGTAATTAATGTTAAAAGTGCTCCTCACACATATACATACCTACATACAGGGCAACAGCACGTTGATGGCATTTTTTACGTAATGAAACTGGTAAAAACATGACCAATCATATTTTGTAATAAACGTATTATAGATATGTGTGTGTATGTATAAGGAATATTCAAGTGCTAGTGGCCTCGTATTATATTTAATCATTCTGAACATGTGTAATGCCAAGTGATATAATATATATTCATTTTTTTTCAACTTCAACAACTCTCGGAGTAATTAGGTTTGATTTTACTTACATCTTTCATTATCTGATATTTTCCTGTACTGTAGCATTTGCTCAGAGTTCTTGTTCTGGTAATTACCTTTTGTTTCCCTATATATTAGTGTTTAAATTTATTATTCGAGTATTCTTTAAAAACTCTTCTAATAAGCATGAATGATCAAAAATAATAAAATCTAGTGTATAAGCCACATACACTTTGCTTAATTTGGCGGGTTGCCTAGCCATTTGACTGACTAGCGTAGTAAAAGGCTGTAGGATGTGCAATGCAACAGCTAGACAAGTTCATTCGCGCAATAACATTAAGTTTATCGAGTCGCTTTAATGGCAGCGCAGGGACATTAAAATTCGATTCCACGTTCCATCTATACCACTTTAGGGTTTAAAATTCATAGATTCAGATGAATTTCTTAATAATTGTTCGCGATATGGAATGGAATAAGAATAAGACTTTTTGAAATTCGAGCAGGAAACTCTAAATATTGGTATCAGTGACGTAAACGAGTTATATGTACCTATAAAAAAATAGTTAAGTCCGAGTCGGACTCGCGCAGATTTGGTTCCATTCTTACTACTTTTTTAATAGGTTTTTCTGTAAACTATAAATGAAGGCCAATATAATGAGTCTTTTCCAAAATTCTATGCTTGGTAGCTTCAAAGGTAAGGAGGAATGGCAAATTTCCCTTAATATCATTTCATAACAATGAAAAAAAAGTTTAAATTACTCATAACGACCTTTTCATTTAATATGTCACATAAAGTTCTCGAAGAACATTTTTCTCTTCATTTTTTTAATTTTCTCCATAAAATATACCCCCAGTATCATAGTTTGTTTGAACTCATGTCCTTTTTGCGGTCATCTTTATCCCTTTATCAGTACCAAATTTCAGCCTTCTCAGTTCTGTCGATTCTGAGAAAATAATCTGTGACAGACGGACAGATCAACAGGAACCAGAGTTATATCTATTCCGTTTTTTTCATCGGTTGTACGGAACCCTAAACAGGTCTAAGTGAATTATGATGATCCTGGATACTATTTGTTCTGATCAAACTTCACAATCACGATGAACATTCTTGATCAAAAAATTGATACTAATTAGTAGGTTTAACATTGCTTAGTTTGTTCAAAGGGTCATTGGAAGAGGAATATATGTTAGACACTAATGCGAAAAAGTACGAGTTACAATGCTCTAAAATTCAATTTTCAAACTATAAGCTTAAACATTGTAAATATGAATCCGCTGAAGCTCTCAACACAATTTAAAAAGATTTCTATAGAATATATTTCTTACTGCTATCATGAACGTTTTTTTTTTTAATTTATGCTCCTAATTCTTCATACTATTCAAATTAAACGACTACGTTTAGAATGTTGTATCTCTTTAGGTACTGGAAATAATAGATATTAGTGGATTGACCTCTTTTTTATGTACCTACATGCTTTAGATCTATTATATTTATTTAGTATATATTTACAAAGATATCATAAATAAACCATAATGCAAACAATCAGCAGCATCACATATATATTATGAGAAAAGTCTTGTTCAGCCGTTCTCACCTTATCTTAAGATATATTACCAAAAGATAAGATTCATTCTTAGTAGATAAGTGCGAATAAATCAAACTCAAGTGAACATTAAAAATTATAGAGCCTGGCCACACAAAAACACTTGTTCACTGTCTAATGCGTGTTTCATCCAATATGATTACCAAACATAAGATTACCGCTGAAGTTCCCAACCTTAACGTCGAAACTCGTGTTCCTATGTAAAATCCAATGCTCTACAGGAATGAATGGGTGAAATAATTGCTTTTCGAAAAACTATGACCGACTTCATTATGTGTATGAGCTACAGGAAGATAAAAAACAGTTGGTACTAACATTAAAATCTTTATGGTTATGTTATTACATTATCTGTTGCTAAGTCGTACTTTTCATCTAATAAAGTCGGTCACTATTTTATCGCAGTTATTTATTTCCCACTTTCGAATGATCGTTGATAATAACACACTAACTTAGTCGATGATGGTAAAAACGCGCATTGACACTGACTAGGTACCTACATCACATGTGAATTTTCAGAGAAATTAGGTATACATGTCGGAGTATTCGTAGAGAATTGTTTGGACCTAGTTCTTCCATCAATAGACTCACTAGAATACGATTGCTTCAAATTCACGTGTATATATAATAGGAATGAAAAAAGTCACAAAGTGTCAAAAATAGATCGAACTATATGTAGCTTTTTCCGATAGGTTATGCAGTCAGAATCATGAAAATCGGAATAAGTTACCTACGAGAAACAAGGTTAGGTACATAGAAAGAAGAGAAAGAAAACAATCATGAATACCTTCTACTGTGTCGGTCAGTCTTCTGTTAGCAGATGATTTTAAAATTTTTGTTTTTTCAAAAATTATAATAATTCTATCATCAAAAACTTCCTTATGTAATATGTATATGCATTTGGATGTGTGGAAAGCATTCAACCCGCTCATGTACTAGTAAATTTCTGCGGATTAGGGAGACAGATACACAAACATAAATTGCAGTGGTGTATGGTATAACAACACGTTGCCATGTATAAATTGCGTCGGATAATCCGCACATTGTTGATTGAATTTTAATATTCAACGCTAACTGGAATGCTAATAAATTTCAACCCGGTAGATGTACATATATATAACAACTGAGTTGCACTGTTGATGCAATTTTAAATACCTAAAGTCATTGTGAAATGCACAACACTATAACATCAATAGAGGCAATGTATGCATAGAGGACAATGTATGTAAAATTAGTATGAAGAAAATTATATTTCCTCACATAAAAAATCTAGTGTCTTCACTCACACAATCTTTCCTACCGCTCGCAGGCAAATTCCAGTGAATACCAAATTTTACACTTTTACAATACTTTCCTTACATAGCGACATTAATAGCGGTAGTAAAGTAAGAATCCCCTGGTCAAATCGTGCTACCACCCATTTCTTTCAGCGTGTCAAGACAAACAACAATGCCAAGAAGAAACGTTTAGCAAGAATCTGATCATGTGGAAAAAATGGAATTTTATTCAAGCATAAATTTTTTGTGCTTTTTCTCATAGATGGCGCTGTATCTGGGTGGTAAAGGGCTTTCAGAAGAATACTTTAGGCAAGTTTAATCAAAATCCTTAGAGCCGTTTATGCGGTACAGTCTTGAGCAAATCACGTTTTTTGGCTATAGCTCAGTACCCAGTGTATACAGGATTCTCATTCAGTGCTACCGGCGAGTTGTATTGGTACTAAACGAAATAAAAAAGAAAGCAACAAAATACACCAGTCAGACAGACAGACCAATGGCTGAAAATATGTTTATTAGACTTAAAAAACTCGTCGTCAGCATTTGTAAGAATCTCGATACCGAAAATTTCACACGATTACAATACTTTCTTTATTCAGCTACTATTTAGCGTAGGAAAAAAACGATAAAGGTAGATCTTTTGATTTGTTATGCCATTTCGACGAATATGTCAAACATTAGTTATATGTACTCTGAATATGTCCTTATGTCTGTTTGATAGATTTATGGATCTTTGTCTATCGCAAGTATTCGATGGTTCAAAATAGTAAAAGCAGTTAGACTCTGGCTGCTTTTTCTTATAAAAAACTTGAATGCCTGATATATATTTTTAAACCATACTTGTTCTTCTTTCACTTTCATGTTTTCACCATCTCTCAATGTTTTCATTAATGTAGATAGAGCTTCCATCACTTGATTATCTCATCGTAGTCTCACTTATGGCCTACTTCATCTCCTATAATTAAAGTATCAAGCATGCTAATCGCCTGGTAATGTCACCGGTAACTATATTACAAATTTCACGACATCTAAGTAACATTAACCGGTGATTAAACTGGCTTTTAATTCACTCGCTACTTCATGTGTCATTTAAAGAAGTTAACCTACGAGTAAGACATATATGTCATACGTTTGTATTATCGACAAATATTGCAAAAGTATAAAACTGACAGAAGTTTCATTTACTCTCCAACTTCTGCAACGTTAACCAATAAATAACAACTCTGCAGTTTTACATATGGATGGTGAATTAGGCCGTTAGTCTTATATTTCCGATTTTTTCGTAACACACATTTCTCAGTTATTCCCTTCTTTTCTGTAATGGTGTTTTCGGTCTTAATAATAATGTTTTTGTTTCTTACACTCTTGTACCTACTGATATTTACCAATAAGTTTTCATTGCTCCAAATCTGATTCTTCTTTATAATTATTCTGAAAATATTCGATCATAACTGAGTTTATTTCCTGTCGATTCCAGAATCGGACATAAATTTCAAATAAAAGATCATTCTACTATCTCATTACATAACAATATTGCTTCCCTAAGCCGTAAAGACCTATACATTCATCTAGCCAGGCTATTTTCTCTTTATTTGCCATGGTATCATCATTAGTTCCACGATTCCTCCATAATAATTCAATCATTATAGAGTTGAGTGAACTGTTGTTCAATAAAAATCGTGAATTTCGTAGGTCAACAAACTAAAACGCTAATAGTAGTGTATTAAAACGTCCAATTCTCCAATAAAGGGCTTCATTTCATCTTTTATAGATACACTCTATAACGATATGCTTAAGCATTGTTATTTTCAAAACATTGATAATATTCTTGATAGGTCTATTAGGAGGCAATCAAATTTCCATTATAGGTATTTTAGAGCCTTGCATGCAATATAATAGTTATAGTTTGGTTTTGTTTATTCATTTGGAATTCATAAAAACGTATTTGATGTTTACAAATCTCAGGTATACTTTACCTCGGAAATGTTGGTGTTGTTTTGTTAAGAGTGTTATGATGGAATTTTAATCAATATAAAGTTCTGGAATTTTGAAATTAGATCAGATTCAATGCGTATTTCTTACTATGAGAAGTCAAAGCAAACTGGTATCAAACGTTTACGAATATACAGAATGGTACGGCTGTATCTGTAACAGGTGAACTATGTTACGAGCTCATTTCTTTCCACGTATACAAACACGTTAACTCTAACTGCTGTTTTTCAAGATGATGTTGTGGGGATAGAATAGCCACTAAAAATGCCTGTTCTTAACCTAGCGTACCTATTACTGGCTGTGGGGTTTTTGAGAAATATGTTGTTAGAACACGACTTACAACGATGGAAGAATTAAAAGAATCTATTAGGGAGTAAACTGCTGCAATTCAACCAGAACCAGTAACAGTTTGTGTTTGATAGCAATAAAATGGACGAAATATCGAACATTTGCGGAACCGCTATTAGGCAATTGGAATACCTACCATTATTTAAAGCATTTCTATTATATTCTGTTTAAATTGAGTTTGCTAAAATATATATCTAACTTGCTTGGTCTGAATGCATATTTGTTGTTGGCCAATCTAGCTAGAGTTATAGGTTCTGTCTATTTACTAACAAAAATTTGCCAAATAACAACTTTTGTCAGTTGATTATCATCAACCCTGACGAATTTAATCAATCAGCAATGGTTTGGTAAGCATTCAACCAGTTGTTGTCGATGTTGTTGTTATTGGTGAAGTTGTGTACGCCTCTGGCAATTTCGGATGAGCGTTCTTGAGAGAATGGAAAAAGCGAAAGTCATCGTAGCGAACAGAGAGTCGCTTTAGTGGTGTAGAGTGTGTGTATGTGTATGCTGAGGAGGAGAGTCAATTAAACGGCGTTGAGATCGATGACATGTCAGAAGAGTAGGAACAAGAAAGGGTTAATCGCCATCCTGGACCACACAAATTGACCACCAGATTGTAATCTCTATGGGCAGAAAAAGCGCGATGTCCAAATCAATTTGATTAGACTAGAATATACAAGCAACATATATTTATAGAGACTTTTGTTTTATACGAAAGATAGCATAAGAAAATTTTTAAGATAAGAAAAGAGGCCATATGTATTTAACATGAGTATATATATTTTCATTCCATACTTAGAAATAATGTATATTCAATATACTTAACAAACTATGTTCAAATTTATAACTGTAATTATCAAAAAATCACCAACAATAGAAATAAAGTCTACACCTCTTTACAAAGCTTCTGTGAGAAAATTCTATTGAAACTGTGAGAAACATTGTTATTATCATGGGATAGTTTGAAACAGTTTTTATATAATTGGTATGCTCTTGGAGTGTGATTTTGGCGACGTCGCTGGGTCAAGTGTAGGTATCTTCGTAAGTTGGTGATTGCATTGGTTCGCTGTATCTGGCGTTCGTTGAGACTGATTGAGATTTTTTCATAGTTAACTCGGAATCACACAACAATGGCTGAACTGATAATAAAACTACAGAAAGGGAATAATTCAAGTTTTGTAATAACACCAGAGTTAAACACTTTTCCGCTTTAGTGCCTTGTTGGGAGATCTCGTTTTGAAAATAGATATCAATATGATAAATGTCAAAGTTTATACCTCTTTCTTGCAAAAACGACTCAACGGATTTGGACGAAATTTGGCAAAGCATTTTTATCCCAAAAAGTATTAGGATGTTTTAGGATTATCAAAGAAACGAACTACCGGCCGTATCCACTTGAAATTTGGTATAGATGCGTCTTATGGAATTTTTTGATTCGATATAAAATTATATTATAATATCTACGAGACCACGGGTTCCCGAGGGAAACGACTATAGATATTTGGTTTCTATGGTTTGCTCCCTACGGAGCGTCTAGTAGGTAGACCTGTTATTAATTAAATACAAAATATTGTTTCCTTTAATGGTGGAATTAGAAAATATATAAATATCTATATATAACGATAGAACGGTTACCTGTCAATGTTGCAGCATTTTGATCGAGGTCTTGTTAATTTGCAGTTTCTAATGTGATTTAATACTCGTCTTAAAAGTAAAGACAGGTACAAGTCATCAATAAAACAACACACGCTGTGTCCATAAAAGGTAAAAAATAAAGAAATGGCATTGAACGTCTCATATATACATTATATATGGTAGTATGTAGTCGAGTTTTATATTCGAACTTGATAGGAGAGGACATCAAATGAAATTGCTTTCCAAAGAGTATCGTTTACTGTGAAAGCTATAAAATGTTTTGATGTTGTTTGAGTGAGTGGAGTTACCTTCTGTATGTTTGTATATATATTGGGAGCCAATGTAATGCGATAGAGATTAGAAAAAAAAAGTTGGAAAAACGAAAAAACGTGTCTGGAAGCTCGACCTAAAATCAGGCCAACATATGTTGACGATTATAGTCTTATTGGAAAGGTTATATTTTTTAATTCAACATATTTATATTAAAGTCTGAACCATTTTCATAACAAGAATATAGCGGGAATCCATTTTAAGAAATACCGACTTAATATTCCAATGTTTATGCGGTTCCAACCTTTTAAATTTATATATTTATTTCAATTTTAATCATTATTACTGTTTTATTTTTCGAGATTTCTACTGATTGTTAAAAGTTCGTGACAAACTTAGCATTTTCCACTAGCATACTAGTCCATATAGTAGACTTCAGACTGGCCATCATAATTTGTTTTTTTTTAGAATGAACATTTTCCCCTTAAAGTTACGGTTTTCGAGTAAAATCGGTGTTAAAATGGTAACAACTAAATATTCAAGCGTATTTCCGCAGCGATGTTCTGAGATCTCAATAATAAGAACTACAAGCAAAAAATATACGTGGGTAATGGGATAAGTACTATCTTCATTGGTATTAGTGAATGTTTAACGATTTTCGTGACTAATGTTACACTCCAAAGAGTGAAATAAATATTTTTTACAAAAAAATGGACCGACGTTATCAGTTAGTGCACTAAAAAGTATAAAATAATATTAATTCTATTGGGGCTGATACTTGTGAATTTGGTGCCAAAAGTTATCAATCTACCTGCAACTGCACAACTTCAAAAGTAACAGCCCCAATAGAATTAATATTATTTTATACTTTTCAGTGCACTAACTGATAACGTCGGTCCAATTTTTTGTAAAAAATATTTATTTAATTCAGACTCAAACTATATGACTAAATATTATTTGGATTATATTTTTAACAAAATTTTATACTACATTATTAAGATATACTAATCAATTACATTTTTGACACACAATTCTGATATGACCGAAGTCATCTTCAAAATAAACAAGAAATTATTTTTATCGTAACAGACTGGACTAGTTAATTCTTCAGCAAAAAATATTTCTTTGAGATAAATAATTTTTAACTTTGATAAAAATAGAATTGTATAATTTGAGAAAAAGTAGCTTACAGTGATGACATGTTAAGAATTCCAAATTAAACAGAATTGAAATGTTTGTTAACTCCAAGCATCAGAGATGGCATCAGACGTCGTTTCGTGACTTATCTTGAAACGATAAAAACAGACGATGAAGCTATTCTCACAAAAGAGATGACATTTTATGTCTTCAGTTGATATACTGGGATGCATATTAATGATTCAATTATTTTCCCTATAAGGTATATATATGACATAAAGCCCTGATTTGGGTATTCAAAGAAACTCGATCATCATCATTATGATCAGGCAATCGAGGACGACGATGAATGTGTTGTCGATGACTGTGAAGTAAGACATCCAAAGATAGAAGATCTATCTAATTTAAAAGACAGTTCAAATCAATGAACCTTCAGATCGTTATCATTATTTGGAATTAGAGCCTGTGGGGCATTGCTAACAAACATTTTTGCTGGAATTGATGATCTTAGCTTCTTCTAATGGGGTCTCCAAAATGCAGAATAGATAAAAATCAATTCACAAAGCATTCTTAAAATGCGATCAACATATATTTTCAATCGCACAGGCCGATAATAATCTCGACCCATCTTGTTCTTTCTCTTTCAATCTCATTTTCTTATTTAGTTTTTTCAATGTGGGTCCATTTGAGTACGAGAGGCAGTCTTCCAAATGAACTCGGGATTATACACATCTTCTCTACCTGGTCCCCTGCAATCCTTCACAGCAGGACCGCACCCAGAAGCATTTGCGTATAGTAAGTGTTAACGCACCGATTTGGTAATTTCGTCCAATCAAAACTTCCAACAACATCATACGACTGCATATTTGATATAGGTACAAGCTGACGGTAGTGCTCAAACGAAAAAAAAAGAAACATCATACAAATATAAGGTTACGGTTGGTGAATCATTTGATTTTTGTGCTTCATCGGGGATATTCTGCATCAAGCACGAGTGAACATTGTGATTGGTTTATTAGAAGAATAGTTTTTGTTCACGTCTGGTAATCGCAGCGGAATATTTGTGGTTATATGTAGTTCTTTCTGTATTGAATTCTCGATTACCTGTTTTTCAAATATCAGACGATTTATTGGAACTTATCCGTTCTGTATCTATAAAACTCAAATCCAGTTAAATGTGCTTTTATATTTTGTAAAAGACAAAATACATGGATGTTCTTTTGCAAAATATTGGCAATACGTGAAAACAATGTTAATACTTTATATGAAAATTGCTCGGTTTGATCGATCCTTTATGATTTATCTCTTAAATTGACGTACAAGGCCACAAGCAACATATAATTGAAATTGTTTCAGTAGATATTCCAGTTTTCATGAATAATATGTTTTAAAATAAAACTACATATATATATATTATATATATATATATATACATTTAGGATGTAAGACATCATTGAATTTATACAAGTTAAAGATGAAATTACCATGTAATATCACTTTAATAATCCTTATTTCATATGCAGATAATTTATGAATATGCATGGAACGACCTCAAAAAGTGGCATATAATATTCAAGTAATCTGCCAGAGCAACGTAAATCATATTTTTTTTAAACGAAACACCGATCATCTAATGACTATAATCAAACTAACCCGTGATATAATTCAGAATTTATCCGAACTATAATAAACTAAAAGATCATTGGCGAAGGGGGGCAGATTGACCATGAATTTTTTCAACTACAGGACCATTGTGGATGTGGACGTTGTTCGAGAGGCATAACAAATTAGTAGATATTAATTACTATAGATTGCTCATTTTACTGATTCAGTCATTATTATAATTCTATGCAATTTGAGTTTTGAGGTTTATGATTTAGTTAATAACATAGTACAGTTTGAATCTTGTCAAATATGTTATTTTACATAAATGTAAATATTAATTATCATGCTACTCCTTTTATGCTTCATTAAAATTTACATTTGATAGATTTATTTCAGTGATAAGTGTTCGATGTGAATTTTTATGATATTATATCCTTAGATAGGCATGTGAAAAACGTCTCTAAAATCAATTGCTTTTTGTTACATGTAGTGTCAACTTGTTTGTTTTCTAGATGTATATATGATAACATCAATTGTATTTCTGAGAGGAATGAAATTATGAGTATCTCTCGATAGATGCTGCTTTAAGATAAGCACTCCATTCATATTCTGGACAATATCTATTAAAATTTCATTTACAACAACAGGAAAATCTTTCTAATTCGGACAGAATATGAATGCTTCTGTAATTCAAAATTCATATCGCGTCAATGTACCTGATACAGATGGTATTTAAGATAATCAACCTTTTTGACCGTTCTTCGAACTGTTGCAGGAGCTGCCTTGTTTGGCATAATATCCATTAGGAATAATGTGGATTCTCATTTTTATGTATAGCTATATAGCAACAGCAGGAAGCATGGTGACTACTGAATACTAATAGTATGCTTTTGACAGCAATAATATATTATAATAAAAGAAGGCACTTCTACGTTTGGAATATAAAGTTTTTCGCTAAGTATTCCAGGACATACTTACTTCCACTTCTTATAGTGGACTGTTTTCGTGACCAAATTACAAAAGTTGAATTGATAATGTAAAATATAACATTTCAGCATTTTAATATATATATATATATACCAGATTGATTTAAATTATAAATAATAGTTTGGTAAACATACCTTCTCGAGACAAACAGCTCTACATTGCGCTATCCTAAGGGGACTGCCTTCCATTTTTTCTTCGCCAATGAAAATTCCAAGACACCTTTCAAATGTGGCAAAACTCACAACAAGAACAACCCAAATGGATAAGGCCATTTTTTTAAAAATTTGATTAGTAAAGTCACTTGATTAAACACACATGCACAAATTTAATATGCCGGAAGAGAAAAACTTGATCGTATTTCCGTACGTCCACACGTTGTGTGAAAGCTCCGTGTCGACAACACTGTTGACTGTTGTAAAGCTGCTCTCTTGCTAGCGACTGTAGCTGCCTGCGCCAACGACTGGACTGAAGAGAAGGAATATCGAAAAGCACAAGCTTTGTGTGCCTCTACTCCCAACCCGACACATACAAAACTACAACTGCGAAGCTCGAAGCTTCTGTATAGGGTGGGGGGTGTAATCGTCAATAGGGGGTGTGGACGTACACACATCTTATGAGTTATTCGAGCATCGAATTTCCTCTTCTACTACTACTACCTACTTACACTTTCTGCCTGAGTTACGAAAAATGGGTCTTGTTTATGACACTATTATATATGTATATGTATAGAAAGGCAGGTAGATAGAGGTATACGATGGAAGCACGTAGTTATTTGGAAATACGTGCACAACATATATATACAAAAGAAATAATTTTATGGTTATTCTTTCAAAGAAGAATACATACAATGGAATTGTATACCTACGTCCATTTTTTAAAAAGTGGATCAAAAATTTAGACGTCAACGGTTAGATACAAGCTGAAAATTATAATTATATTTTGTATCTTCTTAACGGATAATTAGTGTTATTTTTAGATTATGTTCCTCTATATTCTATATTTATCCAAAATCTGATATCCTATTGTACATGCTCATAGATTTCAAATAATTGAATCTTTCTTTCAACAAGAGTGGATTTGCTTATTTAAAAATTTAATAACTCCGCCTTGTTGTAGATAAATCGACATTTTGTTGAAAGAAAAATACAATTATCTGAAATATGAGCATGCGCATTAAGCTCTCATATTTTGGATGACTTAAGTTTAGCCCTTGAAATGTATTGAGCTCCAATCAAACAAGTTTTCAAAGATACTATTTTAACTTTTATGAATAACCATTTCTTAGTAGTTGAATTACAAACTAGAGTCATGTGTAGCAATCAACTGTTGTCAGGAAACTCCCCAGTTAAACTGAAACCAAATAGAGGAAAGTCGCCGGATTTTCGATGTTTTTTTATTATTCAATAGTAAACGCGCTCCGATTTTCATGTTTTTTTTCAATTTGATAGTTTGAGCATTGAGAATTGGTCCCAATTAAAAACTACATTCAAAATTTCCTTTAGCTCACAAACTTCTCTCAAAGGGGGGTGGATGAGCAAACTTTTTTCGAAGATTGAAAATCTTAAACGACAAAATTAAAGTAGAGACCATATCCGACAACGTTTAAAATGGACATTTTTGAAAAAAATCATAGGTTTCCGAGTTATAGCAGTGGTAAACTCTGAAATGTGTGTCTCTGCTATGTGGTGGGTTCAATTTGATCGAAAATTTAAATTATGAGACCGCCAAATTAGAGATAATCTCTTCTCTGTAGCAGCATTTAAATTGAACATTTTGCAAAAAATAATTCAGTTTCCGAGATACTGCAGTGGGAAAGTCAGAAATATGTGTATTTCCGTGGTGCTTTAAAATCTCTGAATAAGTATTAAAAGCTTTTTGACTTCTTTGGCGAATGTTGACTGATTTTGATGACGAATGACACTCAAAAGTGTGATTGGTTACAAAATATTGGACAGACTTTATTAGTTGTTGCCAAAAGAACCAGAAGAATTAATATTATTTTGTATTTTTAAGTAAAAGGTTGCTACATGTTGTTCTTCCTCGAGCAAAAAATACAAACTGCGTTGTCGGTATAATCAGCTTTCATGTTTGAGCCATCATTTTCAACCGTTTGCTTCTTTTTTATCTTTCAGAGATGGTTAAAATTAATATTTTCCATAGTTCCAGTATAAGCCCAAAAATTTCAAAACTTCTAGATATAATAGACTAGTTAAGGGCTGACAACCATTCCAAACAAAAAAGTAAAAATTTTGATTCCTTTAAATGTGTCAGATTTAAATTTAAATCAAAATTTCATAAATCTGTTTTGTTTGGTAACGACAAATTGTCCAATGTAAATACGATTTCTTTACTGCGATCACAAACGGTCTCATCTGGGGTAAAGGTAATAGACATGTAACAAATGTGATTTTATACCAATTACACAAAACAATGAACTCATTTACAAGAATAAATATTTCTTAATACACAAACAATAAATAGGACCGCCTTTAATAATTGTTCCAACGGAAGATTCAAAATTAGGTTAATTGTATTAGAGCTTGCAATTTTGAAGTGTTGCAGATGTAAGTAAATATAAATATTTCTTACAAAAAAATTGGACCGACTTTATAAGATAGTTGGTGCACCAATAGAATTAATATTATTTTATACTTTTCATTGCACCAACTAATAAAGTCGATCCAATTTTTTTTTTGAAAAAATGTTCAATTTAAACGTGTCCTATCTTTAATTAGATCAACTCAGATTTTCGATTTTCGAGAAAATTTTCCCCCTACACCACCTTCGGGGGCGGTTTTCAAAGGGAAGGGGATTTCGGATTTGCGTTTTTATGAATATGGGACCTTTCAAATGAATCAAAAATCATCAAAATCAGAGTACGATTACTATAAAACTCGCGAACGAACCAAAAAAAAGCAGACAATCGAATTGTATACCTCCTCCGTTCGGGGCTCGTCGGTCAAAAAAGAAGCGTTCCGTAGGTATATCAATATAATTTAGCTCGAATCGACATCGAAATTGAATCGTGCCTAGTAATAGAGGTTTCCGGACACCCCCTGTATTATTGATATCATTCCCCTCGATCATATATTATATGTTTTCGTACCTACGTACGATGTGTTGACAAATCCAACATGGGTGTGGGTGGCTAAATGCAAGCTGTTTTGAAAAATATTACTAGATGAGTCAAAATGTAAAAGCTAAGGGAGAGGACAATATGTTTTCGTGAGAGAATTTCATAATTATCTAAAAAGCGATATGTAATTTGCTCGAAATATATGGCATGAATAAAAGTGATTTTGAAGGGATGAGCAAAAATATAAGTGTCAATAAAAGTAATATCTCCTAATGGAAAAAAATCTGGTGTGTCCACTCACACGACTTTCCTACTGCTCGCAGGAAAATTCCAATGAATGAAAAATTTTACACTATTACAATACTTTCCTTACATAGCGACGATAATAGTGGTAGTAAAGTGAAAATCGTGCTACAACTCATTTTTCAGCATGTCAAGACAAACAACAATGGTCATGTAACATTTTTCCGCAAGATGAAACGTTTAGCCAGAATCTGAAGAAACATGTGGAAAATATGGAATTTTATTCATGCACAACTTTTTTTATGCTTTTTCTCAGAGATGGCGCTATTTGTGAGTGGTTAAGGGCTCTCAGAAGAATACTTTAGGCAAGTTTAATCAAAATCCTTAGAGCCGCTTTCGCGCTACTGTCTTGAGCAAATCATGTTTTTTGGCTATAGCCATGAAAATCTGTGTTGGTATAATTAAAGATAGGACAATATCTGGAAACGTTTAAATTGAATATTTTTTCAAAAGAGTAACGGTCTTCGATATAGAGACATTTTAAATTGTCAAATATACCTATTTTCGCTATGTGGAGAGGGCGATTTCCGTCGAAAATTGAAAATCTATTTGCAGTGCATGAAAGACATAATTAATTGTAGCAACATTTATAATGAACATTTTTCCCTTAGAGTTACGGTTTTCGAGTAAAATCGGTGTTAAAATGGTAACAACTAAAATATTCAAGCGTATTTCCGCAGCGATGTTCTGATATCTCAATAATAATAACAACTACAAACTACAAGCAAGGAATATACGTGGGTAATAGAATAAGTACTATCTTGATTGGTATTAGTGAACGTTCAACGATTTTCGTGACTAATGTTACACTCAAAAGTGTGAAATAAATATTTTTTACAAAAAATTGGACCGACGTTATTAGTTGGTGCACTGAAAAGTATAAAATAATATTAATTCTATTGGGGCTGGTACTTGTGAAGTTGGTGCCAAAAGTTATCAATCTACCTGCAACTGCACAACTTCAAAAGTAACAGCACCAATAGAATTAATATTATTTTATACTTTTCAGTGCACCAACTAATAACGTCGGTCCAATTTTTTGTAAAAAATATTTATATCTAAAAAAATGTTGATAAATCTCACGATTTTGTAGTTAGGGCTCTGGGAAGGTAAAAAATTGTATATCAATATAAAAGCTATAAACCTGAAGTAGGTAATTGATTTCTCATTATTGCATTGATTTAAGAATTAACGACTCTTTTGAATAGTCACTAGGTTCCTGTGTAACTTTCTGTCAAAAAGTGTTTGGCAAAATGTTAACGTGGCCTTGGCCGGTCGAGATAGTGTTCTTGCTGTTATAGCTAGGAAGCAGGATCCGTGCATCTCATTTCCGTAGGGGACCAACTTTTTTTCATTGCAATCACTTTTTTGTGTTCTAGATTATTTAATATATAATTTATAAAATATTCCTTCATGCGGAATTATAAAAAAATAGGTATTTGAGTAGTTTACTGACAAAAGGTTTAAAAATTACTTCAATGTGAGACAAAAGCTGTTGTTGAACTTGGTGCTCCCACTAAGCGTTGTTATTATATACTTTTTAATGTAAAATCTTATGAAGTCCGTCTAGGTTAAAACAAAAAGTTATTTTAAATAATGAATATGGTCGAGTTTCGACCATTTGGCAAACACTAGTTTGATTTGTGGAAGAGTTATTAATATCATAAAAAAATGTTGTAAGTACATCTAGCCCTATTTATCATAGTATTAACGAAAATTCTGAAATTTTATTCAGCCACATTGTTGTCTGTTCTACTTATGAAAACCGTCATTATTTCAACGAACAAATGCACACAATTTCGAAGATTACTGATGAAGTCTTCTGGATCAATTCACATTCAAATCAGCTTCATTCAACATTTGAAGAGAACCACCGCACCACACGGGGTTTGAAAATGAAGAGGTGAGTGGCCTCATTTGTGAACCCCACATTGCGCAGCATTGGTGGTAGACATCGGCATCATATTAGCTGTTAAATACTCTTTAAAACTCAGAAGGCGTGGCTAACAAAGGACGAAACAATTGACAAGTGGTGAACGTTCGTCCCCTTGTCTTTTGTGTTCTGCATGTTGTTTGTGTGTTGGCTCAATGACGCATGGATTTTGTATAACGGTATGCTTGAAAGAAAGGCGGCCATATCCTTATTAATATGGCAGAATATGGAAAATGGAGAGAAGTTGCTGAGCTTGCACGTAATGTTGATAACAGAATAACGTTTTGGAATTGAGCTTCCATTGAAATAATAATCAAATAAATAACTTCTTACAATACTTAGGAAATACTTTATTACTTGATGCACTCAAAATTACGAAATAATATTAAGGGCCGATTTCATAATCAAATTTAATCTCTTATTAATTTTAATCCTAGATTAAAAATTTCATAATTTTTTTGGTTGAACATATAATTCAAAGTTACTTTAGAAAAACGAAAGAGAAGGTAACTAACGTTGTAGAAGTTATTGAAAAATGCAAAATTTTTCGAGTTATGACTTAAACAAATTGAAGAATTAACTAATCTCTCATTAAGGATTCAAGACTTCCAAAGAATTGTCACAAGTAGTGTCTTCTAATTTAATAAAACAAAGTTTTTTAGGGCTGCGCCCCCCTCTTTGAGGCCCCAATTTTTCTTACCTGTCGAAAGCAAACTCTATAAAAATCTTTGAATATGTATTTTTGGATTGTTGAAAAATCTTATTCCCAGAGCCGCTATAAGCAACGTTCCATCTAAAATACCCACCCTGTAGATATATTACCATTTGAAATGGATAAATATCGACTACCTATATATAAAAATGTTCGGTCATTGTCCATGACAAACACTCGTGGTATTGTAATGGTACCCAAACCATTTTAGAATAAGTATTGAGAATAAAACCGAGTGCCCAAAATTAATTTAGAGCAAGGGAGATGCGTAATTAATTAAGAAAGTTTATAAGTAATTATTCACCATTCACACATGAGAATCGTATCTTACAAGCGCGACGTTGTCTGCTTGTGCTTTCTGGTATCTTCCGTCGCACCTGAACACTCATTTTACTACGAGATACCTCCGGTCTAGTTAAGAATACGAAATTTCAAGCCTCCAGCCCATACAGGATCCGAGAAATCGCTGCAGATTCACCTTTTACCAACAACCGAAATTAATAAACACTTTTGTACAGCTCAACTTAAAATTCATACTTCCACATCTAACTCTCACAATAATTATCTCTTGACATCGTGTCAACTCTAATTTATGGTCAATATTTTTATTATTTTTTTTATTAAATTTCCCCTAACGTGAACTAAGTTGGACAAAAGAAAACCTGTTGCTAGTTTGGAATAAGGGTACAACAAACAGTTAATTAAGAAAATTACCCGCCTCAATTTACCCACAGGGTGTTTTAAAGTTATGATAGGTTTAGGTATGATATCAACGAAACAAAGACATCTATTTATTAAAATAATTTCATGAAGTTATAATAAATGCACCTACAAACCTGTCAACAATTCTTGAAAATCGGAAGAAAAATAAAAACGTTGTTAGGTTCAATTTTATGGTGGCGGAATTTTGTGTTTATGAAACTATAAAAATGATGAATATGTTTACCTTTTTGCATCTATTTGAAGGCTGGGTATTTACAGATTGATTTGGAAGTATATACCTACACAATTTAAAAATTTGCTTAGTACGCTACTAAATTAAGTGCGGTGGTCTAACCTTAAATTAGGTTTATGACTCTTGTGTCAGTGTTATGGTAGGATAGTGTTTTGTTTTTTATTTAAATTCGGTACTAGCTAGTATCGAACTAAGATTGGATTATGAATACACCTGAAAGACATTATAGAGTTAGGTATATTATAATAGTTGTTTTATATAAAACATGCGATAAATGTAAGTGAAAAAAAAAACATTTCTCACATATCTAGTAGGAGGTATAATACGTTCTAGTGAACGATGGGCCTGCCAACATTTAAAATCGGCTACCACATTTTACTTTCAAGCTGAAGAATTGTAGTCCATTATTCTCTTGAAGTACAAACTTTAAGCTTTCATTTGGTGTTAGTTTCATGCTATAATAAATAGAATGCCTTTTTCAAACTTCACCTCTCCACAACTGCTAAATTGTTTCCTATTTTATGTTCTTAGTAACATACAAGAAGCGCAATTTCGTAAGTGACTTTTAGATCTATGTTATGTTAACATATTATTATAGACGTTTATTTCCAGAATGTTGATACTTTGCCGTCAATAATATAAATAACATTTTGCATTCTTTTATTTCCATCATAGTTGATGCTTAAAAATAAATATTTTACTAATATTTTCAGGATAGTGACATGAGATTCATTTTCCAAATATCCAAAACTTATCCCATAGATAATTTTATCCAGAATCCAGTGGCGCACACAATTTTTTTTTCGGTGTATGGTAGGTAATGGATATACGGCTCAAACTTATAATTTTTTCAATGGAACACCTTGTATTTTATAATCTCATTAAATTCCTATTTTTTTTTCCTTCAAAATAATATATAATATATGAACATAAAGTTTTTACAAAATGCTCCAAAATCACTAAAACATTGAATTTTAATAGTGAGAATATTACTTGTGAATTTTTCATGAAAGAAACAAAAACAATAATAACGCTAATTCACTAACAAAACACAAAACTTATTTATTGAATTGTTCAATTTGATGTCCATTTTCCCTAACACAATTCTCAATAGGTCTTAATGCATTTAAAATATTAAGGGCCGTCTTTGTAAATTCTAGAAAGCTTCCTCTGTTGTTGCTCATAATAATAAACATAGAGTTTTCAAAAATGCTGCAAAATTACTAATACATTGAATTTTAATACTACCATGGATTTCAAAGTCTTACTACACGGATTATTATTTGTGATTTTTTTATACTAGGTCTATCAAGTCATTATGGAGGAATCAACAAATCTGCTGTCATGATAATCAATTTTTATGTGTTCTGTTGGGTTTGTGCTTGGCGATTTTGTGAATTTGAGAAATTTTATAATAGCTTTAAGATTTTTTCAAAACGAACAGTGTGATATCATAAAATGTTTCAGTCAGTGCCATGAAAATGTTGACGAAGCATTAGAATCATATTTAAAAAGGTAAACGAGTATTTTACAATAAGACATTGTAGGACATCTTGTTTTTAAAACTTACCTATTTAAATATTTCTAAAGCTTCGTCAACATGTTCATGGCACTCATTGAAACATTTTATGATATCACACTTTTCGTTGTTCTAAATTTGTTTTAAAGCCATTATAAAATTTCACAAATTCACAAAATTGAGAAGCACAAACCCAATAGAATAACCTATTTCTTACTCTATGCCAATAGATCACATAAAAATGATTATCATGACAGCAGATTTGTTGATTCCACCACAATCACTTGATAAAACAATGCTCCAAAGGAGACAACAATATTTATATTCCCTATGACCTACTATAAAAAAATCACAAAGAATAATCCCTCTAGTAAGACTTTGAAATCCATGGTACAATTCAATGTGTTAATAATTTTACAGATTTTTTTAAGACTTTATGTTTATATATTATTATGAACAATAACAGAGGAAGCTTTCTAGAATTTACAAAGAGGGCCCTTATTCTTTTAAATGCATTAAGACGTATTGAGAAAGTGAGTCAATTATGTTTTAGGGAAAATGGACATCAAATTGAACAATTCAATAAACAAGTTTTGTATTTTGTTATAGAATTAGCGTTAGTATTCACAAGTATTATTCCTTCCCTCAATTGGAACCATTTTTGTATGATGAAACCATAGCCCACTATTAAAATTCAATGTTTTAGTGATTTTGGAGCATTTTTTTAAACTTTATATTCATATTTTATATATTATTTTGAAGGAAAAAAAATAAGTAATTTAATGAGATAGTAAAATACAGGGTGATCCATTGAAAAAATTGTAAGTTTGAGTCATATATCCATTACCATACCCAAAAAAAAAATGGCGTGCGCCTCTGGATTCTGCATAAAATTCTCTATGGGATAAGTTTTCGATTTGCCATTATCGCTGAGAAACTTCGCAGATCTGTGGGAAATCCAAAGGTGTGAATTTTCAAAAATGCCTTGTAACTTATGAACAAAAGAAGTTAGGCAAAATCTGTTCAAGCCATCTTGAGTTGAGTTGAGTTCTATCTTCAACAACAACCGATATACCTGGCTGTCTCAACCAAAATGGGATGCACTGTACAATCATGAAATTTAAAGTCCATTTACGCAACGGGATTCTAATCAGAAAAATGTCTGAACAATGTCAAAATAGATATTTTTCAAGTTTACCGCATGCACTAAATCGGTAGAGTAGAGCAAAGGACGAATTTTATCTCATAACTCGAAAATAAAAGACGGTAGACTTTATCACAAAAAAGCATACCTCCTCCGTTTGGGTTCGTCGGTCAAAAAGGGTTTGAGAGTGCACCTTTGAGTTTCTTCAATTTCTAATAGCTACCTACCAAGTTACCAAAATTGGCTCTGATTAAAAAAGTTACCATTACGAGTTGAACTCAAACCCGAAGGGTGCAGTTAGTTTGTATTACATTAAACTGTAGTAAATATAAGGATTTTGTAAGAAAGTCATGAATTATTAATAAATAAATGAATAAATTCTCATAAATAATGAATATTTTTTCATATATTATCATTATGTAAATGGATATTTAAAAAAATATCTTAGAGATTGAAAAAAAGTGAGGATATGATTTTTTCTTATATCCCAAAAGTTGAGAGTAGAATGATCTACCGCTGTTTGAGTACCCATAGAAATATTATTGTTGAATATCCCAATCATTGAATAATTCCGATTAAAAGGCTTAATACTATTTGAGCTTTATGATAGTGTTTTGTTCGTCGGAATGACATATTTGAAAAAAATGGCTTTTCTGGATTTGAAATATTTTTAACTTAACCTGCAACCTAAATGTTAAATGATACTTTTTTATTTTGCTATCTCCGGAGATAAGGTGTTGAGAAATCAGAAGGATACCTGACAGGCATGGAACGTTAATAAACCAGTTTTTTATAGTGTTAAATATGCCCACTGTTGCTTCTAGGTCTGTATTTTATGTAATACTGAACTTACCATCTCTGCAGTTTAGACTAAATCTGGTATTGACCAAAGATATAGAATTTGAAGATATCATATTCGTCATATATGTATATTATGTATGCTCTGAAAATAGCTTCTAATAAGATTTTATAGAAATTTCTTTATGATGAAAGAATTCATATGCAGTCTCTAGAGAGTGGCCAACACTCCTTCCATCAATGAAAATTTAATAGAAATGGTTAAGGGCTTTAGTAAGTAGGTAGTTTTTGGAAGTATCTATGGCGACGTAGATATGTTTTTCTATTTTTAACTACCGGTGCAAAATGAGGAGTATAATAAGCTTTAAAAGCTATGTCCGGTTTTTAATGTAGTTGTTTTATTAGAGTTGTTTTTTTTTTCAAAAAATGGGACCGATTTTATTAGTTGTTGCACTGAAAAATACAAAATAATATTAATTCTATTATTAGACACAATAGAATTAAAATTATTTTGTATTTTTCAGCGCATCAACTAATCGCTCCAATTTTTGGTAAAAAAATATTTCGAAAGTTCTAGTGTAACATTATTCATGAAAATCGTTGAAAGTAATACCAAAGAAGATAGTACTTATCCTATTACCCATGTAAATGCTTTGCTTGTACTTGTTATTATTCAGAGATCTCAAAGGAAATACACATATTTCAGTCTTTACCACTGCTGTAACTCAAAAACCGTATTTTTTTTGAAAAAAGATCCAATTTAAATGTTGCTACATATAATTTGTTTTTTAATTTGGCCGTCTCATATTTTCAATTTTCGAAAAAAAATGCTCCCTCCACATAGCGGAAATTCACATATTTCAGTCATTACCATTGCTGTAACTCGAGAACATTAATTCTCTTTAAAAAATGTTCAATTTAAATTTTTCCACATATGGTTAATTGTGCAGTCTCAGATTTTTGAGAAAAATTGCTCCGACCACCCCTTTGGGGTCAGTTTTTGGAGAGAAGGAGATTTCTTATTCGATTCTAAATATGGGACCAATCTCAAATCTTCTCTTTCAAAGGAATAAAAAATCATCAATCATATGCAAAGCACGCAAACAGCCATACATAAACAAGAGAAAAGCAAACGTACAACCGAATCGTGTATCTCCTCCTTTTCTTGATGTCGGTCAATAAATAGATTCAGTTTTGAAGGTCCTGTACGGTTTAGCACTGTGCTCACTTGAGTAATTCACCCCAAGTTCGCAGTTTGCCTTCAAACGTTTATTTTCAACACTATACACTTTGTGCATTAGTAGGTACTTTTTGTCACAACTGGTCACTGTGCCAATCACCTGTCCCCGAAATAAATACTATCGACATGACAGTGTGATTAACTTATTCCATAAACTAACTGTGGTGACCCATGATCCACGTGCCTTTATATAGCTGAATTTGACATGAGATCGTTCCAGGTTATTCTAGACTGAACTTGTATGTAAAGTACATTTTCTGGAAGGTTCGAGAACAAATCTACTAATTCTAGACCCAATTAATGAAATATACAAGCAACAACTATAGTAAATAGGGTAGATGCCAAATGCAAATAATATTCTTAACTATGTGATATATCATCAAAGTAACAAAACAGTAAATTTAAAGAGTTTGGGATCGAATCTAAAGGAGTATTTAATATGAGTAAAACATTCTTTATCATTTTTATGATGATTTTCCATGAAATCAAACAATCTCCCAAGAACATAAGAGGCATAGCTCTTTATTATGTGTGGTTATTATTGCTGCCGTCAACAGTTCGCTGATTTAATTCATCCGAACATTATTTATGACATGTGACATGGCAACTAATTCTCGTCTGACTCTAGCAAAGACATACAAAAACATCGTTCTTATTTGTAATAACCTACTTCGAATGATTTTTTTTTTTAGATATTTCACTTTAGTTTTAGTACATCAATTAATTTTTTCTTCAGTACAAAATTATTCATGTTTTCTATTGTATTTCTCATTCGATTTTTTAAATTCTTCAACATGAAACAAATCAATCAAAATATGATTTAATATCGAGTATTTCTGTGGATTAAGTGTGAATCATAAATTTGCTTATACATATGTACACACAATATGGATGAGACCTTCTCTTCATATATAACGAATACTTAACTGTATTATATATAAAATCTTTTAAATGGCATCGATATGCAAATCAAATGGTTATGAACACGAGCGTAACTTTATACGTTTTATTGGTTCGATTCACCTTGTTTATTTGATGCTTTCTGAGGAAACGGATTCTCGAACATTTTAACTGCACCAACTGATCGAATTATTGAGTGAGATGCGCTGTGATAAGCGAACGAACGGGTGGTGAAGAAATCACAAGAGCGAAGACGAAGAAGAAGAAGGCGACATGAAAAGGTGGTAAACGTTTTTTGAAATTATATCGCCATCGGTATGTTTATGAACCTACAATAAGATTGTGGGTGGCGTAGTTCAAATCACATACAGGGGTTAGTTGGTAAATATAACAACAAAGATAGGTGATATTGAATATTTGTGTATAGGTAATAGGTAATATTGCAATTCTGCTTGATTTAAAATTTTAGAGCGAGTAAATAAAACAAAATTTAAGAATATCTAAAACATATCTCAGAAACTTTAACAAGAACTTGAAAATTATAGAGAATCAGCAAATTTGAAAGAATATGCATATAAAGATATACCTTACTAAGTTGTAAGTTGTAAGTAAGTATAATAGGAGTGTTATCATTACAATTCAAATGACTGTGTAATTTTAGTTTCAATGCATGCTCATGACATCAAATATTAAAAAAAGTAAAATATGCTGAAATAGTCAGCATACAGATTTCTACAACAAAAATGTATTTCAAGTAAGTCACATCTCTGTCTTGTACCTACATACTGTAAAGGATTTTTGTTCAGGGACTCGTTAGAATAATAAAATTTTAATGCTTACAAGGGTTGATTCGATTTTCGGACCATAAAACTCGTCTTAGCTCTTATTTAGAAATATCAAACTTTTTATTCTTCACTTTCACTTATTTCGTTGAGCATATCTTTGCCGTTTAATGATGCTTTGGAAAGTAATAAATCCCAGGAGATATTATCTAAACTGATTCCTTGGGGCTAGTTATTGAAGGGTTATTTTTTATGATACCAATGAAAAGAGCTGTGATATTATAAACTAATTTGAAGGAGAGAGGTAAATGTAGATAGTGACCAATATTATATACAGTAGGGTTACTTTTATGATGCTCCTTTTGATTCGAATCTGAATTTTATGACACTGGGTAATAGGCTACCCTTTTGACGCTCTGAATACCGGGATGGGCTAAAAATCCATTCAACAGTTTATCATACAGGGTGTTCTTTCCAAAACTTCTCACATAAGATTTCTCAAATATGAACATTCAAATATAAAGCGTTGAAATAGTTACGAAATAATTTCCAATGAGGTAACTTTTTAACCAAAATTTGCTCCACTAAGAGGTATTGAGTGGAATTTCAAAGTTTTTCTTTCTAACACGAATAGTCTGATTTTAGAACATCAAACACCAATAGAGAACAATTAAAAATAAGATATCACTTAATATTTCTTACCTTTTAAGGTAGCCCCTGGGAATAGGGGGTTGAAAGGGGCGAATTAAATTTTGGTATAAAAGTTGTCTTCCTTACTATTTTTCAAGTATTTCACAGATTTCTTTATTAATCCTCACATTTCGATAAATGAGGTGGGAAGTTTTGAAATGAACCCAGAATATTTTTAAAATGCATCGGGATTCGGGGTTTGGTAAAATCTGTTCCCAATATAACTGCAAAGAGAGAAGTTCTTGTCCATAGCATGACTTTTTGAACTATAGATACTCAAATTTATTTTTATTGAAGTTTATTTGATGACGTTTCTACATATACAGTGCTTTGATTTCAAAAAGAACCACCATAAATATCTTTTGATTGATAGGAAAATTAAAAATAAAAATCTGGTGTGTCCACTTACACGACTTTCCTACCGCTCGCAGGCGAATTCCAGTGAATGAAAAATTGTGCTCTATTACTATACTTTCCATACATAGCGACGATAATAGCGGTAGGAAAGTAAAAATCCTGTGGTCAAATCGTGCTACCACTCATTTTTTCCAGCATGTCAAGACAAACAACAATGGTCATGTAAAATTTTTTCTCAGGATGAAACGTTTAGCCTGAATCTGAAGATACATGTGGAAAATATGGAGTTTTATTCATGCATAAATTTTTTTAGTGCTTTTTCTCAGAGATGGCACTTTATATGGGTGGTAAAGGGCTTTCATAAGAATACTTTAGGCAAGTTTAATCAAAATCCTTAGAGCCGTTTACGCGCTACAGTCTTGAGCAAATCTCGTTTTTTGGCTATAGCTCGACACCCAGTGTATACAGGATTCTCACTCATTGCCACCGGCGAGTAATATTGGTACCAAACAAAATAAAAAAGAAAGTAACAAAATACACCGATCCGTTCCCGAGATAATGTTGTCACAGACAGACAGACAGACAGACAAACAGACCAATGCCTGAAAATATGTTTATTAGACTTAGAAAACTCTGAAACGTCAACATTTGTAAAAATCTCGATACCGAAAATTTCACCCGATTACAATACTTTCCTTATACAGCTACTATAGTAGCGTAGGAAAGTAAAAAAACTACGTTAGCTCAGATATAAAGGAGGAAGTGTATTTTCATATTTAAAAAAATATCAATCACGTCCTCACCTCCAGCCAAAACCATGAAATCGGTGGACGAAGAGTGAATTAGAAGAAAAAAATTATTTTAATAATTAAAGAGTTTATAGAGTTCGAACAATTTATTTTATCATATTATGCTCAAAATGTGCGCCGTGCCGTTATTGGCGAGACAATAATAATGTTTGTTTTGAAACTTATGGCCTGTGCATTCATTTCACTGATACTTTTTGTAGTACTTAATGACAACAAAACACGGCAATACTTAATACCAGTTATTAAGAAGTTTAAGAACCAGTTGAATAATAAGTACCATTGATAGAAATGTCATTTTGAGATCGTTAGAACCGCCAGAATATTCAATGAGAGGCATTCAGATAAAAACGTTATGTGATAGAATTTGAGTTTGAAGAAGCTGGGTCTTAATGCAACAAAAAAAAACTACACAGGTATGAGTTTTAGACGAAGACTGTTCATTACGAAATTCGCTGAGCTGACCAATATTTCTACCAGTAAAAAAAGTTTTACAAAAGAATATTTTTTTTTCATACATAATTCAAATTTTACACGAACTCAGCGAATACGATTACGAAAGAAGAACACAGTTTTGTGAATTAATGTGCTTTACTGACGAATCAACTTTCTACCTAAATTGATAAGTTAACCGCCACAACTGCAAATACTGAAATAATGAAAACCCACAGGTATTTCGGGAAGGTCAAACTCAATTTCCAGAAAAGGTAGGCAGGTATTTATGTAAACCAAATTATTGAGCCAATCTTAGTGGAAGAAAATTTAACTGGGTAACTGTACCTGAACCTATTAGAAGATGCCATATAACATTCAATCATTCCGTCTTTGAGAAAATCAAGTAGGTGAAAATGGCGTTATGGAACTTAATGAAGATAATTTGCATTTCCAGCATGATGGAGCTCCCCCTCACTATGCTTTAGCAGTTCGGGAATGGATCAATGAACAATTTCCGAGTAAATGGGTTGGCAGACAATGCGCAGTGGAATGGCCCGCACGGTCTCCAGATTTATGTCCTCTTGACTTTTTTCTCTAGTGTTATTTAAAAACTAAAGTGTATTGAACTTCACCTGCAAATATTCAAGAACTTAAAAATATAATATCCTTTGGTATTGCCTGACCAGTTTACGCTGACGTTCGAAATGAATTTCAAATCAGGCTTTATTATTGTCTCGCCAATAATTGCGCACATTTTGAATATTTGATAAAATAAATTATTCGAACTCGATAAACTCTTTCATTATTAAAACACATTTTTTTCTTCTAACTCTACGTTCACCGATTTCATGTTTTTTGGTAGTTACTTTTGTATAGAAAATTGTATGTATGCCCTTTAAAAGGATTATCACACTATGGGGACTGCCATTTGACATCTTAAAGTTAGGGTAGGTGGATGTGAGGAGGTGATTGATAAAATTTTATCCAATATGAAAATACACTTGTATATCTAAGCTGATATGTTTTTTTTGTTTCTTTTTTTTTAATTTTCCTCTCATTCAAAAGATATTTAGAGTGGTTTGTTCTGAAATTAAAGAACTGTATAAAACATATCTTGTGCTTTTTAAACTTTTGCTACACATACTTTTATTTTATATGCTAAGTTAACTCTTAGGGATTCTCGTAAGTCTTGTTGATAACTCAAAAATATATCACGATCAAAATGTTTAAAAGAAATCGTGAATCTATTTTCAGATGCTTTATTTTCTGCTGATATTGTTCATAGATCGTGAACATGTACGCCAATGCTATTGTGTCTATTGAACGATTTTCGTATTCGACTTAATTTATGGCAGTTTGCTATGATTACGCTTTTGATTTAGTAATTATATCAGATCTTTACGGCCACTGTGTTAGCGGCATTGCCAGATATAATTTCCCATAAATTCAATATTAATAACTATTTTGATAGCATAACGAACACGTCTAGCTTCATTATTATTATTCGCTTATATCATTTCTGTATATACTTAATATCTTCTGAATTTAATCATGTTATATTTTTGTGTGAAAGGCGTTTTGATTTATTTTAATCAAATCATTTTTTGTAAGGTATTCATAGGGATGTTGAATTTCAGCTTAAGGCTTCGTATAAAAGAATCATAAACTTAACTGAATGTGATTACTTTGCTGCAATACTATCTGTCATTTTCAATAGGTTATAGAGAATTTCAATTCATAATCAGTAGATACAACTATTAGTTATTTCAAGTAGGTACCTAATCTTTATAGCAGATTGTGAGTTTTTTACAAATTTTGTTTTTTACATTAAACTTTTGATAGAAATATGATATATGAATTAGTGAGATCGACTGATACAGTACCTTATATATTTTACCAGATCATTCAAGATAATCGTTGCTATTGTTGGAAAACATGGATATTTTTAAAGAAAACTTTTATTATTCAAAAGGAAATCTTCGTTTTGTACAACTTTGATATTATTTTATATGATAATGATAATATTAAGCCTAAGTTTTAGTATCAGAATCAATATTATATACATAAATTTTCGATAACATATAAGATGTAGAACTAATTCGTATTTGTGTGCCCGTTTGATCGAATTCATAAAAAATGGAAGATACACCTACATTTCAATTTTGTTTGTTTTTATTTATTGCTCCCTAATTTTGTATGGTCCGTACGCACCAATTTTGATGATTCAAAGGGAAGTTTCATTCAAAATTCAAAAATTTCATATAATAAAAGAGGAGTCTTTTAAAGCAAAATTAGAAGACTTTTCCAAAATTTTAACAGTTCTCAATGATTTCGATTATTGAAAAAAATCTTCAAAACTACAAGTATCTTTTTCAACATAACTATATAAAATCGAGCGATCCAAAAATACTCATCTGAATTGTGCCATGTAAATATGGTAACATATTTTCGTGATCTTCACTTAAATCATTTAATAATGCAGATATTGAAATATTACTTGTCACTTTTGGAACAGGAATATTTTTGTGATCGACATTGAAAGAAATACACAAACCTAAACTAGTGAAATGACCATAAAAAAGTTAAAATGTTTATATTTTCATAGAAAATTTGGATACCTTATAGCATTTGAACATAGCTAAAATGAATTGATCATTTCCGGAGTGTTCATTTATTCTCAGTATCAGTTCGTTTGGATCATTTTGTAATTCTTGTTTTATAAAACCACCTAAGAGATAAACTGCTGCAGATGTAAGCAAACCCTGTCTAATTACTTTGGAACTTATATAACGTATTCACGTTAACTGAAATGGTGTAGGTATTTGAATCATTTTCACACATTTGTCAGTTTCCATTATAGCAGTTAATCTATTTATCTGGCTATGTTTGAAATATTTAAAAAATCGCTTTAAAAGTGAATAAAATCAGCTTGGAATTGAATATAAAACTATAACAATTGCTATCAATATACACATTTATGTAGTGCAGTTATATTTTTTTATGATGTTTAAAATGAACTTAAACAATCGTCCAATATAAACATACCAGAACTGGCAGAATTAATATTATTAGTTTTTTTCAGTGCACCGACTGGTCGGTCCTAGTTTTTGTAAAAAAATGTATTTGCTAGATGAGAATTCCGTTTTTTATTTATTAAAAAAAATAATTTAGCTTATTTCACACTTCACACACAGAAATTCCTTCAGCTATTATTTTTTCTTGAAACAAGAAACGTTTTTCTGGACAATCCTTCAGTTGCTCATGCGAAGCACTCTAATATAGGAAATAGGTAACAAAATAAATAGAAAATAGAGCTACTTTTCTATGAAATGTATGAAAATTATAATTTGATACTGTACTGGTATACCAGAGTTAAGAAGAAAATTGAGACAACATAGACTTTTAGATAATAAATAATTTGTATAAAAAATTGTATCGACTTTATTAGTTGGTGCACTGAAAAATACAAAATAATATAAATTCTATTGGTACTGGTAATTTTGAAGTTGTGTAGTTGTTAGATTGAAAACTGTTTGTACCAATTTCAAATCCATCTATAATCGACAGTCGATTCCAAGGAAACCATTTTTTGACCGAATTTGAAAAATGAAGGAGGTAGGTATACAATTTAACAGTATGATTTCTTTTTTATGTATGCCTGCATTGTATATGTGCACCGATTTTGCTGATTCGTTTTCCATTGGAAAGAGGAGTAATGAGAGTTGGTGCTATTCTCTTTTGTCAAAATTCAATAGAATTAATATAATTTTGTACTTTACAGTGCAACACGTCGGTCCAATTTTTTATAAGAAATATTTATTTCACACGTTTATCCATGTATGCTTTGCTTATATTTGCTATTATTCAGAAATCTAAGAACATCTTCGCTGAAATACGCACATTATAAACTTTACCACTGCTGTAACTCGAAAACCGTAACTCTATCGAGAAAATGTTCAATATAAATGTTGCTACAAATAATGTGGTCATTAAAATTCCATTCTTAGATTTTCAATTTTCGAAAGAAATTGTCTCTTCCACATAGTGAAAGTGCACATATTTCAAATTTTAAAAATGTTCAATTTACACGTTTCCGGATATTTTCTTATACTTAATTCTGCCAAGTCAGATTTTAGATTTCCGATACAAGGAGGAAAGGAGATTTTGGTTTGACTTTTTATGAATACGTCACCATTTCTCAAGTATCCTCTTTCAAAAGAATCTAAATCGGTGTATGTTTACTATAAAAAAAGCGCACATGAACCAAAAAAAAGCAGACAGTCGAATTGTATACCTAGTCCGTTTGGGTTCGTCGGTCAAAAATAGGACCAAATTTATTGTGGTTGCAATGGATAATATTTACTAATGTAAATTCAGTTGGTGTTGGTACTTTTGGAGTTGTTGCCAAATGTCTTCTATTTACTTACAACTGCGCCACTTCAAAATTACCAGCACCTACGGAATTAACTTTTTTTTTTCGGTGCACCAACTATTAAAGTCGGTCCTAGTTTTTGTATTTTGTTTTAGTTTTATGAACTGGCCATAATGATCGGATAAATATGGGTCAAACACACCAGTTTTATTATACTCATTCCTCGTAACATTAGTGATGATGTTATCTATGCTACTTCTTGTACCATTATCTACCCTACCCTAGTGTTTTCAAAGATACTGGTTTCTAGTCCGAAATAATTTAGGAGTAGAAAAACTGAGGACATGTTTGAGGAAGGTACCAATAAGTCACCTAGCTTGTGAATTCATCAGAGATTATGACAATGTGCATATTAATCAACTCGATTGCACATACTTCAATATCTCGTTTAATGTTAAAATTGTAAAAAATGCCCCTCTGTGCATGTTTTTAGGCCTGTAGTGGGAGATTACCTTACCTATAGTCAGGAATTTTACAAAGTAAACCATAACATACCAATTGTGCTTGTTTAAAAAAATATGAATTCTACCTAGTTTGTTTGCTAATGCACAAGTATTCAATCGAAATAGACCTTTCGGCCTAGGAGGTATCCTCTTTTTGTCAAAAAATGACACTAGTGCACCTGTTAGCCGAATTTCAGGTCTTCATCCCTGTTTCACAAGGTCTTGTCTGATTTTTACCTTTGCTGATGTATATAGATTTGGTATTTTGGACGGATGTGCTTCACATGTTAGAACAGGCAGGAGTTATGTTGAAATGTTGAGCAAATAGAAATTCGTTTTTTAACTTTATCTAAATCTATCTAATATTTTTTGTGAACTTGTTCAAATATATAAGTAAACGAGTAACATGTCTCGTTTGACTTAAATAATGCATGATCAGCATCCAAAAGATTGTGCTTGCAGTATTTACAATTACAATATGCTAATACACTTAGAATCAGGCATGTAACTCCTCCACTCTTTTGAGGAAATTTTGGGGAGTTCTTCAAAGTTGACGTTAAACATTCAACCTCACAAGCGGATTTGCCTCACGAGTTAACTCCTTTTTTTTTCTTATAGTTAAATTCAGACCAATGACCATTTCCAAAAGTCTCCTGATTTTCTCTGATTGGTTGGTTGGGGTGATATGTTTCTCAACATGTTACTGATTTTGACTTCCTGAAGTTGCATCACTGACTTGTTCAGAGATAATGTCACGTTTTTGTTGGTCGACCTTCTTCGTGATTATCGGTTGGTTTGTATGTTTACATTGAATCAAGTACTTAGTGACCACCGTTTTGCTGGATCTCGGCTTGGTAGCATTGTCAAAGTCAGAATGTTCGCAATTTAGCTTGTCGAGTGGTTGAGCCGAGCGGTAGGAGGGGTATTGTTTGAGGTGCTGATAATCTGCTTATGATTTTTTCTAGGTACCTGCTGGAGTTTTTCTTGTACTTCTCCAATAATGTAATCGTTATGATTAAGAACGATATTGAGATACGTGATCTCTTTTTTCAGTCGATCATCAACATCTGTGTTTTCTATTACTTCAGTACAGAATATATCGGAATCTTCCGTGCCTTCTTAGATCAAATTTTTATGCTTTTTAGATTTGAGTTTATACCTTCGCTACTTTTTTTCACATTCCTTAATCTTCTTGCATAGCTAGGATTTGCCATAGATAAATATGCTATGCACTTACTTAAGTGCATTTTTTGCATTTGAGGAACAGAATTTGACAATTTGACGATAAGATCTTTCTCATTTGCCGCCATCTCACACGTTAATAGAGTAATACCAGAAGTAGATGCCGACTTTGTTATTTTAAATGGAATGTTTTATAGATTAACGTATTTTTATATTCTATGTACTATTTCAAAAACATTTCATGTTTGAGCAGGCCAAACATAATTGTAGAATTTTGAATTTGAGTTGTCTTTCTTAAAGACGATGAACTACATTAGGGTACTGTGTATTGTGATGAATAATATTTTGATTATTATTAGTACATGCTGATCAGAAAAAAACTATACAATGGTTATTTTTGTATTAAGTGCGTAAATTGAGTATTTTTTTAATGGAAAATGAGAGTGTGAATTTTCTCTCGAATGTGCCATACAAACATGAATTTTATACACGAAATACAAACAACATTTTTTGTACAACTGTCAAAAAAACTTGACATTTCTGCATACATATTCGGAAATTTATGTTGGAAGTAATTGTACAAACTTTACTATCAATTATTATTTCAATAAATGAAATTGTTTTATGATCAATAATCAATTAATAATTGACTCTGTTAAAAATAAATCCTTCAAAAAGTAATATTTCATATGTATTTTGTGAATTATTTTGGCAGTGAAAAAAAGTATTTTTTTTTTCACGGTGAAAAAGACTTGTTTTCACGGTGATAATACTATATAGTAATTGTTCAAACTTTACTATCAATTATTAGTCCAATAAATTAAATTGTTTTGTGATGAGTCATCAATTAATAATTGACTTTGTTAAAAATAAATATTTCATGTTTATTTTGTAAATTATTTTGGCAGTAAAAAAAGTAAACATTCACGCATCAATCGAGATGCAGAAATGTCAAGTTTTTCTGACAGTAGTACAAAAATTACATTTTGTTTAAAAATCATCTTATTGTTATAATTATATCATATTAATCAATAAATATAATTTTGAGTATGATTGACTATTCTGAAAACTGATTTACAAATTATTGTTTTTTATTAAGTGTTCCCAACTTTTGAGTTGTATTATACTCAATTTAAAAGAGGGACAGAGAGAGAGAGAGAGATAGTAATAATTATTATAATTATAATATATATTATAATAATTATGCAGATGAAGGAATCTGAGATCTCTATTGTATACTGATGTTATACTCTCTCTCTCTTTTTGAAATGGATTTAAGAAGTGCGTTATTATTGCTTTAATCACAAGAACAAACAAAAGCTAAACAATGGTAAATATTAAATTATTATTTGTAATAGATTTAGTTTAGTTTAGTTCTTGATATTTTTAATGATTTTCCGAGTAATTTTCTTTTCAGCTTTTGATGTTAATTTCTGTTTTTATGGATATCGCGTATCAAAAGTATATTCTTTTGAAGAAAATTTATTAAACTGTTCATATATAATAAATTCATTTGAATTATCTTATTTTTTTAATACCTATGCCTAATCGCCTCGGCATAATTTTGAATAATTTGTAAATTACAAGTAGATATACCTACCTAATAGGTATTTGAATTTGTGTGACACTTGTTTTACTTTTTTTGACAATTGTGATTAGTATCTAATACAACTTCGCATACAACATAGAACTTAAAAGATATGTGGCATTCTGAAATAGAGTAATAATAAATTTTATATTGCTTTTAGTTTTAAGTTTTACATTTTTTGTTAAATTAAACTCTCGTTTTTATTTTCTATCACCCTGTACCTACATAAAAATATTACTGAAATACTACAGAAACCGATTTTCCTATAGAACCAAACGAAATCACACAATAAAGGAAAAATTTTAACTAATAGTTAGGTTTGCTTAGGTAAGGTTTGACCCTAATTTTTCATATCAGATTTGTAACATTACAAATGTTGGACATATTGCTAGGTATATATTTATTTAAGATAAAAAAGTTGGCGTCTAGATCTGGTATAACCGGAATTGCAATTAATTCAAAAAAACGTATGTCTTTCAGTGACATTACTATTTTACAAAATTATCTGCAGTTTTTGCACAATCGATTTTTTGAAAATCTTGGAAGATCACCCTGTACTTATTATAAATGTTTTTATACATATGTAGTTACTTATCAGTGAAATTCTAATGGAAACAAATTAAAACAAATTTCTTGGAGTTCTTTAAATGTCATGTGTGATGAAATCTTAATCTTCCATGATGATTCATAGGATTTCTCAAGGCTCATTACAATTTCCTCCCATAACTCAAAGAATTCACCACACTACCACACACATTCACATTATAAATCATTCTGATATTTTTTGCAACAATTTGGTTCTAGAAAAAAATAAGATCTTTATCGTTCATTGGCTTCCAAATAAAAAAGAGTATCTGTGCCCTGCGCCTTGTTTTCCATAGAGCTCATAGACGGCAAAAGCAGGCTACCCTAATTAGTTCTTTTTGTTTTAACGATGTCTTCTCGAGCGAAATTCTTATGTTGTTTTTTCTTATCATTAATATTCATCTCATCCTGTGATGTCAGATACGAAACCATTGTGGGGGATTACTCTTTGTAAAATAAACATGGAACCTCTGTTGGAAAAATATCAGATTCATCATTAGAAGAGCGTTATTGATGAGTAATGTCTACGGAGTGATCGCTTTTTATGCTTTTATAATTTATACGAACTGTGAATCAATCGAAAGTGCGTTATTCGCTGCAGAAACATAGATTGATACATAATAATACAACAAAATTCTACAAAAACTGGGACCAACTTTAATAGTTAGAGCACTGATATTACAAAATAATAGCAATTCTATTCGTGCTGGTAATTAAGAAGTTGTGCATTTGTAGTTCATAGAAGACTTTCGATACCATTGTAACGCGAAATAAACCAGGTGTAAATAACAATTATTTGTTGTTGTTGTTGTTGTTGTTTGGCCTTTGTTTATTCTTGAGATTATTTTCAAAGACAATCATGACCCTCTTCTAATACAAATCAAAACTCTTGGAGCATTCCCATATAAAAATAAGTTAAGGTTGTCAAATACTACGCAAACTATCTATTTTCGGAATAGCCCAGCATACTCAAAACTACTATAATAATAGGAGGTTTCAAGAAAATATTATTTTAATGTGATTTTTATTCTTCTTTTAAGATCATCCTGTACTAATATTGATCATACATTACACTTCATTAGATTGATCGGTCCTAAATTTTTGTAGACGATTTCTGTCACATTTTTAAGAGTATCAATATCCATCAGAATCATTGAGGGTTCCATTTTATTTAGAGATACCAGATCATGTGGAAATGCACATGCTTCACACTTCACTATTGTTATAAATAGAAAACTGATAAATTTTTCGAAAAATGTTTCTTCTTTAATTTTTCCGTCTCAGATTTTCGATTTTTAATAATAATAAGAAGGAAATGTTGAGTTTAATTAATTTTGAAATGAAAAAATAGAAAACAATTATCCAAATTGGAGCACGTTTAGTTATCATATTCATTAAATTTACATTGAGACAAAATCCAAGTAATACGTAACTTCTTAATAAATCACATTTAATTATTATTGTCAAAGGTTTTCTCTACGTCATATTCAAATTTTAACGAGCAGATGCTATTTAGAAAATTTAATTTCTAGCGTGCATTAATGTTCATTATTTTATTTTATGCTTGAAGTGCTCCTCACTCACATTTTGGATGACATGCAGTATGTATGTGGAATACAATAGATAATGTATTATTAAATTAAAGAAAAAATGATAATCTTCGCTTGAAAATTGCAATTACATACTTGAGTGACGCAGCTAGTGTGCTCGCAACTTTTTCAGATGATGTTTGCAGAGGCGTAGAACAGGGCTGGATAAGGTTGACTTCGAAGCAAGTAACTGACGGAAAACAAATTTAACGTTTCAAGTGACTGGGCGTGATGGAATTTTCTTCATTTTCAAAATATTATTTTTAGGTATTAAAAAACAACAAGAATTACATGAGATAAGTTTGGAAATGGTTTATTGAATCAAGTAGTCAAATGCTAGAGCAAAAAAATATAAAATTGGAATCATGTGGATTAAATTTTCTCAGGTCATATGCCTAAAATAGAAAAAAATATTTTGGGCAAAAACTTTTGACAATAAAAGTTTTCAAACGTCCCTTTAAAGTGGCTAGAATGAGAAAACTCTCATTCTATCCCCTTTGAAGGGGATTTTTGGGTAAGAATATAGACATGATCCTTTCTTAGGAATAAAGGGATTATCTTTAAAATGGGAGCACTTTTACTATTCGAAACGTACGAACATTCATAGACTTAGGAAAATGCAGTTATATAACCGAAGTGTATATCTACTCTTTTTTTTAATTAGTTGGTCAAAAATAACCAGTAGTATAGGAGCGAACCACCAGATCCACGATGTGAACTTCCAAGTAAATACACACTACAAATTAGTTGAAGACAAAGAAATTAGTACTTCAGTAAAATATATAATATGTAAATTCCTAGTCTTTATTCTATTAATTATTAATAATATTTTTTTGTGTAATATCTGTTATATTTTGTACTGGTCGATTGGCTTTCCCCAACTTCATCTAAAACCTGTTTTTCCAAAATCTCATTACCTATATCTTCGATTGGAACATTTACTATCACTCACTTGACATCAGAACTATAAATGCAGCAAACTGTAAATTATTCGCTGCGTGACATATAGGTAAGAAAGTATGGAAATATGAACTTTTTATTTCTCTATTTTACTTATTATTACGAAACTTTCGTAGAAGAAGTCCAGGTTAAAAGTCTTTAACTATTAGGTATACATGTTTTTAAAACAATTTCACTTTTTTCAATATGCCATTTGTTCCTACCATAACAACAGATAAAGAAAATTCAATATTTCGATAACAATTATTTAATTTTAATTTAACTATAATAACCAATGTTCTTTCGCCAGCATGAAACATTGTTACTCAAATTATAGAAACCAATAGAATATCTAGATATCTTTCTTACAAATACTAAGCTTGAATTAGGTACCGTAACCAAATAAAATAGTATTTTTTTTTGGAACTCACTCCAAATCTAATATACGCACGTCTATGACTGTCGGGTCTTTTAGACAAGCTACCGAGTGGAGCCATTTCAAATAATACCATTAGACAAAAACATGAGACAGAAGGTTAACCGTGAACTGTAATTATAGATAAACAAACTTGAGAGATGACTCTCCCATCAGGTTTTTTGTCTAGTCGCCTTTTTCTACCGAAACACTTTCACATAGAATTACAGTCCTCAATAAAACAAAAGTAGCACCAAACAAGAACATTCATATTTAATAATTGTTACATAACAAAATATCAAAATTTAAAGACCAAAAGTTTTTCCTTTTTCTGCAAAACATTCCAAAGAATTTAGCAACTCTGGATTGGTTTCGTTAAACATTTGACATGTTGTAGGGATAATTTGGTCGGATTTTCCATGAAATAAATAAATAATTTTCTGCTTTATAAGTATCAGATCGAAATGTTTAAATAATTTTTAACATATATCCATTGTAATACAACCATCATATTGTGCTTAGTTTGAATCATGGCCGTCTTGATTTTCCTCAAGTTGGCCGTGACCAATAAATTTCCGGTATTTTTGGGATAACTATTATCAATTGTAGAAATTTTTTTCATCGAATGAAACCATTGAAGGGTAGTTCCATCTAAAATAACAAAGTTTTTGCACTTTTCAATACATGCGGACATTTAATTAATTTGGAAGTACTTGCTGAAGAAAATTTATAGATTTAAATGAATGAGCAGGGGGGCGCATCCTTTAGCTTCAATTTGAATCAAAATTTAAACATCTGACTATTTTAAAATAGAATTTTTGGTCATTTCACTAAATGCACTTTAGCTGTCAAAATTTCAATAAATAGTGTTTTTATCCGAGATCCTATGGTGGTATCTTGATAAAAAATATTCAAATTTATTGGGACAATCCAAAAATGCAAGAATATATAGGGTAATCTATCAAGAATAACAACTCCCTATATAACCCGATGTCTCAGATAACTGAAAATATTTTAGTTGGATTTAGTTGGATAGACCTGTTATGCCCAAGCAAAAAATTTCTGATTTTTGACCGACGAACCCCGAACGGAGGAGGTATACAATTCGACTGTCTGCTTTTTCTTAGTTTGTGGGCGCCTTTTATATAGTAATCGTACTCCGATTTTGATGATTTTTGATTATAAAAACGGGAATCCGACATCTCCTTCCCACCGAAAACCACCCCCGAAGGGGATGGAGGGGGCAAATTTTCTCGAAAATTGAAAATCTGAGGTGGTATAAAATATTTTTATCTTACTGATTCTGCATATACTTCCAATTGACGGTCATCGTGAATCATCCTGTAAATTAGCCAATAATTCCTCAGTCTGAGTGTACTGACTGTTTACAATACGAAGTAAAAGCAAACATACAATTGAATTGAATACCTCCTTCGTTTTTCGAAGTTGGACAGAAAATAACTCTCAATTACATAGTATTACCTCACATAATAAAAAAAGATAGAAAAAAAAGAGACAGAACTGTTTACCTGGGAAAAATCAATAAAAATGTATGATTGAAAACTTGGCAGACTGATTAAACAGCTTCCGCAGTACTCATCCATTTCATTAAAACTTTCGCAGAGAGAGCTTGGTGAAATTCAAATCAACCTGAAATTCAATCTATTTTGTATTAGACCATGCATAAGAATAAGACTGAAAGTCAAATTTATAAAGTTTAGTTGGGCCTTCCCTTCATTTGAATGCCATTCTATATTTATTCAATGAGAAAATGTAGGTACATATCCCCGTCCGGAGACAAGTTCAAATCAATTTCTGGTTCTAGTATTTGCACTAGGGTGATTGGAAATCCGGGAAAGCTGCTATTTAGTTTTCTCTCATTTCAAGAAAGTTCCTTCGAGCTTAAGTAGAAATTTATCATTTTGAGAGTAGGTATATGTATTGGAAACTATGGCGGGTTTGAAGTTAAACGAAATAATTTTAATCTCATGAAATCAAAAAAAGTTAAAGAAAGCTACCATCAATACAATAAATTTTTTGCACTTTTATGTGTGGATTGGACATATTATACCATATTTAGAAATAAAATGGTGAAAACAGACATTTTTTGACAATGACGGATGAATTACATTACTATTGAAAACTGAAGTTCAGGCGCATCTCTACTTTTTGACCGACGAACTCCAAGCGGAGGAGGTATACAATTCGACTGTGTGCTTTTTTTTTTGTTTGTGCGCGCCTTTCATATAGTAATCGTAGTCCGATTTTGATGATTTTTGATTCATTTAAAAGAGGAGCCTTGAGAAATGGTCCGGTATTCATAAAATCGGGAATCCGACATCCCCTTCTCTCCGAAAACCGCCCCCGAAAGGGGAGGAGGGGGCAAATTTTCGAGAAAATTGAAAATCTGATGTGGTATAGTTAAAGATAGGACAATATACAGAAACGTTTGAATTGAAAATTTTTTCAAAAGAGTTACGGTTTTTGAGATAGACGCATGTTAAATTCTCAAATGTGCAATGTGGAGAGGGCTATTTCTGTATAAAACTGAAAATCTGTGGGCAGTACATGAAGGATATAATTATTTGTAGCAACATTTATAATGAACATTTTTCCCTTAGAGTTACGGTTTTCGAGTGAAATCGCTGTTAAAATGGTAACAACTAAAATATTCAAGCGTATTTCCGCAGCGATGTTCTGAGATCTCAATAATAACAACAACAAGCAAGGAATATACGTGGGTAATGGGATAAGTACTATCTTCATTGGTATTAGTGAACGTTCAACGATTTTCGTGACTAATGTTACACTCAAAAGTGTGAAATAAATATTTTTCACAAAAAATTGGACCGACGTTATTAGTTGTTGTACTGAAAAGTATAAAATTATATTAATTCTATTGGTGGTGGTACTTGTGAAGTTGGTGCCAAAAGTTATCAATCTACCTGCAACTGCACAACTTCAAAAGTACCACCACCAATAGAATTAATATTATTTTATACTTTTCAGTGCAGCAACTAATAACGTCGGTCCATTTTTTTGTAAAAAATATTTTTAAATCCTGTAAATACGTGATCGCAAACCAAAACATTCATCATCTCATTATTACTATTTGTGCTTTAGATTTGTTTGCTTTTATACTTTTCTACCGCTAGCCGAAGTAGATATTATTGGTGGTATTGTAATCGTGCAATATTTTCGGTGTTCCGTAATCATGATTAAATACGAATCGAAGATAATCTCGGAAAGGCATAGACCATTTTTTATGTTTTATAAAATACTTATTGATATTGTTCGCCTGTGACACGAAACAACAGTCACATAGATGATAAACGAACATATTTTTGCCAACACTATAGCGCGAAACCGGCTCTAAGGTTTTCATGAAACTTGTCAAAAGTTCCTTTTAGTTCTTTGCCATTCAAGGTGTGAAAATATTTGATATGGTCATTGTTCTTTGTCTTGGTACTCTGAAAAAATGAATAATCACACAAGCCAATTGGGCGATTCGGTGAAATTTGATTGAGAGCGGTAGGAAAATCGTGTAAGTGAACAGACCAATTATGGATGAACGTTCCAATTATGAAAATAAAATAAGGATTAAGGTATTGCACTAACGAGAACTTGTAATCGTGGAAGTGAAGCTTTTTTAAAAAAATCTTTGTATTAAAGATCTACCAGCTCTCAGATTTTCCTCAGCAACTCGAATTGAGACATAGGGATTCGCTTCGAAATAGGCCAGGGTATTCATTTCTCCCTCTTCATCATCTATTACACTTTTTTGTCTATTTATTACATGATTAATTCTTCCAAAGAGCACAAAATTTGGTTCAATTATGCTAAATTTAACTTTGGTCATCGAAGGTAAAGGTGGATAGCTCTTGTTAAACATTCTATACACATTCTATTGAGAATTTTGTCGCACTTTCCGTGTATAAAAAACAAATGTCTTGATTTGTATAGACATTGTTTTTATTATTGTTATTCATATTATCTCTTAATAGCTTAATTACTTTGTTGTTAGACTTTGACAAATATTCATTGATAATGCTTATTTATTTTCCATGGTATATTAGGTTTCGACGAGATAGGTGTGCATTTTACAAAAAGTTAATTATCTCCTAAACTATCAATCTCATGTACAGGACATGTGGGGTATAAAAGAAGTAAAATTAAACGCCGAAGACGACTAAACAATTGAAAATGGAGGAATTGCCATTAAAAAAACGAGTTATGGTTCTTTCAAATTTTGAAAAGTTAACATGCCATATTAAAGTAACCCACAATGAAGACGACCAAAAAATTGAATAATAAACGGCTAGATTAAATTGAAAAAAATCCCGATGGCCTGTAGTCAGCGGAAAGGTAAATTTTTCAAAATTCATTGAATTGAAATTTAAACAACCTTTTCATTGGTATACCTACATGTTATTAAATAAAATTGTCATAGCCTTGCGGTTAGAAGTTTTTGTTTTGGCTGTTGAATATAAAGCAGACAGGGTTCGAGTCCACTTCAAGGCAGATTTTTTTTTCGTCTATTAAATCTAAAAATATTTTAGTCGAAGAGAACACAATCGATTATATTTATGTATATATATAACTCTCAATTTTCAATTTTTCAGGTTGACTAGAATCCGCTGAGAGTGTATTAATTTGGTATATATGGGTTATTAAAAGTGAAAATACCTAAAAAAAAAGAAGTATAACATTAAAAAATAACAATAGGTGGTATAAAAAAAGCTAGTATTAGAATGTAGTTGGGCATCAATAACCAGTTAATTAGACAGTTTGTTTTTAATTTTTAAATGATGGAATTCTAATGATAAACAATATATACACGTTGATTAGTCATGTTTTCAATTCACCATTTACAATAACTTGTTATTCCAGAAGCACCCAGCTATATACGTTTTTTCGTAAGATGTTGTCTTTATCATGTTACCTGTTACTATTTAATGTCTACATCAAACAAATTCTGAACAATTTCGTTTGGAGTAAAATAACTATCTTTGGCACTAGGTAGCTATCATCGGTGGAAAAAAAATTCGGATAGGACGCGCTCTATGACATTGAGGTTGTTAGCAATAGCTGTATAATTCAATAGGTAGCATTAAACTCGCTCAGTTAAATCATGTTCACTAGCCAGCTAGATAATTCTAAACTGTCTAGTAGAAAAAATAAGAGCCGGGCCAGCTTGTTAGCTAGTAAACTAGCGGTATGTCTTCATATCTGCTAGTGTACCTAGTGGCTACTATAGTGCATTTCAAACTGAGAATGCAGCGTGGCATCTTATGGAGCCCAGCGTTGCCAACGCGTTGTTATGCAATGCTCGATCAACCATTAGCTCCAGTCTCAGGCAAATTTCACCGCTTGGGATTAAATTCAATTTCAACATTTTTATATTCAATAATTAATTTTAGAAAAAGAATCCAAATTCCAGAAAAAAACACTGTGTGCCGTTCTCCCATTTAAAATACAATGCCTCTACCCAGCCACACTGCATTCTTAATGTGAAACGCAATATAGTTTACCAGTTTTTTATATTCTATTTATATTATATATTTATATTATAACATGTTGACAAGACATACCTAACTCACTTACTACAGTAGATACTCGATTATCCGGATATCGGATAGTTATACGTATTCGCGATTATCCGAATCGCCAGCCTCCAAGCGTTTCGTTATTGTTCTGGACAGCTACTGTTAAGTAGCATCGCTCCGCGCGGCTTTATTGATGGAGAGCGTTCAAACGAGACGGGATCCGAGCCCTATGTTGAATACATTGGCTCTCCTCCTTTCAGCATAAGAGCGGACCGCGAGGCAAGCGGTAGGAGATGTAACTGTTTCTGGAAAATGAAGCAACTTTATTTTATTCGGGAAATATTGCTTTAGGCAGCTTGCTTGTGTTACCAATCGCTAATTGGATGCATTAAGAAAATATACGCTTATGTACATACCTACGTTATTATGTACCTACGTATGAAAATATATCTCTAATGTCTTAACACATAATGATTTTTATTGATTTTGATAAGTTTAATTTGTTTTTGTTGATTTAAATATACACACCCTTAGAAATCGATTTTTAAGTATTCAATTATACGGATGACTTAAGACCTCTACTGATCGAGTGGGAAATGGTTTGTCATCATTCTTATGGCAATAACAAGCTCGCCGGCTTCTAAACTCGTAAGCTAGAAGCTAGTAGACTCGCTTAATGTAATCGAGCTTAGTGCCATCTTTTTCTGGGTAGACGATAGCTGTTTTTGCAAAACACACATAATATTATTATAAAAGGTTTATGTTGAGAAAAAGATATTTCGCAAATTTATTTTGGTCAAGTGGTTGTTATGGTTAAGCTGAAATAATATAACTGAAAATCGCTACAACCTAGTTTTGATGAACACTTTTTCAATTCACCTACAGATAATAAATCGTCAGATAAGACCAGGCCCCCTATAAGATAATAAAATAATAGATAGATAGATAGATTTTATTTGACTATTTTACACAATGGTTTACAGCAAGTCAGAATAGGAAAAATTATTTATGGAAATAATAGTAAAACATAAATTTGTCAACAATTACATGTTTTTTAAGAATAACATTAGAAATAGTAGACATAAAATGTATAGTATACAATTAACAGACAGACATTTAAAACGCATTTTCAAGAGTTTGAAAATTCTTCAGAAACAGTTATTCAATAGAAGTTTTTGTGTAGTAATTTTGAAATTTCTGACATTCATAGAGTGCAAATCGGAACCTAACTTATTATAAAGTTTCAAATTGATGGCGTTCAATTTTGATTTTCTGAATCTTAAAATGGGTAATAATTGAAGAAACAATTATATGTGGCAACATTTAAATCGGATTTTTTTTTATAAAAATTGCGGCTTTCGAGTTACAGCAGTGGGAAAGTGTATGTGTATTTCCGCGATGTTTTGAAATCTCTGAATAAGTTTAATTAACGTATTATCTTCTTTGGTAAACGTTGAATGATTTTGGTGACTAATGTTATCACTCAAAAGTGTGAAATTAATATAAAAAATAGACCAACTTTATTAGTTGGTGCACTGAAAAATAAAAAATAATATTAATTCTATTGGTTTTGGTACTTTTGAAATTGGTGACAAAAATTTTCAATCTAACTATATCTTCAAAATTACCAGAACCAATAGAATTAATGTTATTTTGTATTTCCAGTGCACTAACTAATAAAGTCGGTTGACTTTGTCGTAAAAAAATATTTATATATTTTCTGCAAATCTGTGATACTACCTTTTATGGGCACTATATAGAAGTATTAAATTTATGGTGCTAAAAGGGAGAAAACAGAAATGAATTTATACTTCATGCTCGACTGCCGATAACTTATAAAATTAGACAATTGAAGTGAAGAGGAAAATATGAATTACTTAAGAGGGGTTTTTTAGCTTACAGAAATACATTGCTTGTCTGTCCAAATAAATAAGCTTTTTTTTCTGACAAAATACTGTTGTTATCTGAAATATATTTGAATTATTTAAAAATCTCTGGAAGTCCCCGGAAATAATAAGTACTTTCCTTTATAAATATTCATGTACAATCCGTGGTCCATTATGAGAATCTTTGCATATTTTTATAGTATAGAAATTCTCTGAATACATTTATTGAAAGCATAATTCAAAGAAGAACTCAAGTTGTTTTAAAATATTAATGATTCATGTCAGCCTTACATTATTTTTGCCTTTAATAAAAATGAGAGTCCGTTTGAAATATGTCCCCAATTATAGCGAGCTTTTCCAATTTAATCGCCAGATTAAAAGGCATCTAACTGTCGGCCTGTCACGAGGGATTTGTTTCTTGAACTGTTTGTTTTCCACAAGCCATTTATGGAATAAAAAAAGTAGAGCGGATTGATGTCACTGCCATGGTTGAGGTTTTTTGCAGATTTCCATTAAACTTCTTCAATACCAAGACAAATTGAATTTGGGATATTCCAAAGTAAAATCAATGAACGCTTACATAACAAAGAATAAAATATATAGAAATATTGAATACTCTCTCTTTATTTAAGGATTGAAGTGAATTCCATGAAAAATTGCTTTTGCGATTTAAATTTTTATAATCAGTTGGATAGAAATACCAAACTAACTTATTTTCAGATTCAGATTCTATCATATATATTGTGGCAAAACCATATGTTTTATATAAATGGAGCTTCAAATTCGATGGAACCTAAGTATCATATGGAATAAATCATAATTTGATATGAATATTTTCTTCATTATTCTAAATGACAGGAGGAGGAGCCGTGTTTTCGAAACTAGTAAGCCTAAAATTTTAAGTAACCCTTTCCACGCGCAGTTGACTACTTTTCATCTTCACCTCAAATGCACCACTGTCTTTCTTAGCTTTCTCACTTATATCTCTCGATAATTACTAAAAGATCCAATCTTAGTTCAGTACTAGCTAGTATCATTTTAAAATAAAACAAAACACTATCCTACCATAGCACTGACATAAGAGTCATAAACCTAATTTAAAGTTAGGTTTGTTAGATTGCAGCACAGTCCTCATTTACGACAGTGAATTGAGGGTTCTGTCAGTTGTGTGTTCTAGTAGCCCTAAACCTCCGCACTTAATTTCCTAGCGTACTAAGTTTCGATTATGAATACGGCTGATTATGTTTTATTGCCAACAAAATATTACAATTTCGTCTCCTCTGTAATCCGTCTGACCAATTTTTTAACTTATGTTTTAATGTAGAAATAAAATATTAGTTGGTCCCAATCGTCTACCAACATCATAATCTCCATACAATATACGCTGCAGTTGTGAATGTGTTGTGTTTTTATAATAACAATTTGGCGTATTTCAAAAAAACGTGTGGGACTAAAATGCATTAGTGTATTTTTCATTAGAAAAAAGCTCTAATAATAACCACAAATCTGGTATGTAGTTGACACAAATAAAAAATAGACTCTCCACTTTTTGGATAAGTTATTCAAAATCCAAAGATCTAGAAGGACATTGGGTTCCTCAATAAATAATTAACAATTTTTCCTAATTAACTTACTCAGTAGCTAAAAAACTTACCAATCTACAGCACGACAAGTGAAAAGTGAGCCATGAAAGTTATGTTCAGGGGTGTTCAAAGGTTTGTAGCACTCCTATGATTGGCTATTTGTATATAGCTGCTTCGCCCCACACAGCAGCTCAATTTAAATTTGACGATTTGTACCAATACCTACATCCACCTTGGATTTTTGAGTCTTCGTAAATGTCGGAAGATCAATACAGGATTTCATTAAATAAAACTAAATTCTCATCATAATATGATATCACGAAATGTCAGAAAATTAAGTAATTATCTGACGGCATTTGTCATGGAGAAAAATGTGATTCAATATAATATTATATTACATTCGTGTGATTGGTTTAACGGCGTTAATCCGTTACGTAGATTTATAATACATATGAAACGAAAATCAAAGGCCCGCATCTGTAGCTACCGAATTTGTTTATTGTAATGAGCTGTAGCATTCATAAAAAAACGAGTATACGATAAGGCAAATGCGACAAATTAGCTTGTGATGAGTCTTGGCTTTATATACACATACCATGGGCGTAGGTAATGATGAATGTTCTGTTTGTTACATGTTGATGTTTCGAGCTGCAAAAAGATCCATTAAAATTGAAAGGAGTTAGATTATAATATCTTTGGTGTAATTAATTATATAAAATATCTTAGAGTTAAAAGAAATTATTTGATGCTGTCGAAGCTATTTTTTTCATAAGCTAACAGTTCAATAAATAAATGTCTTACACCAAAAGTTGGACCGACTTCATTAGTTCGTGCACTGAAAAATACAAAATAATATTAATTCTATTGGTGCTAATTTTTTTAGTCGGTATAATTTTTTTGTAAGAAATATTTAATTCTCACTTTTGAGTCTAAGATTAGCCATGAAAATTGTTGAACGTTCGCTAATATCAAAGAAGATAGCAATTACCCATGAATCTTAGCATGACTTAGCATGTAGTTACTTGTTATTATTCAGAGATCTAAAAACATCGCGACGGAAATACCTACACAGACTTAACCACTGCTTTAACTCGAAAACCGTAACTTTTTTAAAAAATCTCCATTTAATTGTTGCTACATATATAATCTCTTCATTAATCTCGCCGTTACATATTTTCAATTTTTGAAAAAATGCACCCCCAATATACATATTTCACTCTTTGGCATTGCTGCAACTCGAAAACCGTAACTCTTTTGAAAAAAAATCAATTCAAACGTTTTAGGTTATGGCGGTTTTTAGGGAGAAGGAGATTTCTGATTTGAGTTTTTCTAAATAAATATGGGACCATTTATCAACTCTCTTCTTTCAAATGAATCAAAACTCATCAAAATCGGAGCACGTTTACTATGCAAAACGCGCGAACGACCATATATAAAAAAGCAAACATACAACAAAATTGCATACCTCCTCCTTTTTGAAGTCGGTCAAAAAACATTATTTCAGAAACATAAATCTTCTATTAACTTTTAAAAACATTCTGCAGTATTTGTTTGTTTCTTTATATTGTTCCATCATTCCATAATTATCTGATTTAATCTATGTATTTGCATAATTTTGGTCTAAAAGCTCCTCAGTAAGGATGCAGATGTCATGACCATTTTCGGTGCCATTTACCATTTAAGTACCTACAACTAATGACATACATGCCTAATTGGTCTTGTGTTTTAATTACAGGAGATACTCTCTTCTTTGATCTATAGAAGCCTTCTTTTTATTTCCTACCAATAATGCCGCATGTCGCAACTTCAAGGCGCGTTAGGATACCTCGTGATATCGTATTTCCACTATTTCTCTTACGCTAATTTTCATAACTGGATCAAATTTGGTATGTTGGTATGTTTGCAGAGAATATCAAGGGAATCCAGGTCGTGTAAGAAAAATAAGACATCCAATTTTAAAGAAAAAAAACTTTTTTTGAACGACGAATCAAACGGTGGGCGTATATAATTCGACTGTTTGTCTGCATGTTTTATCATTATTTTTTATGGATGTTCGCGTCTTCTAGATAGTAAACATGCGCCGATTCTCATGATTATGTTTTTCATTTGATAGAAGACTATTGAGAAAAAAATCACAGTGTGTGTAGTGTGTCTCCGCTATGAGGTGGGGGCAATTTTTTTCGAAATTTGCAAATATGAGACGGCCAAATTAAAAAAGAGATTTTATGTAGCAATATTTAAATTGGATCGTTTTATTTAAAAAGTACGGCTTCCGAGTTATAGCAGTGGGAAAGGAAAGTCTGAAATATGTGTGTATTTCCACGATGTTTTGAAATCAGTAAGTATAAGCATCTTCTTTGGTGAAAGTTGAATGATTTTGATGATGAATGTTATACGCTCAAAAGTGTGAAATAAATATAATTTCTTTTAAATTGGACCGACTTCATAAGTTGTTGCACTGAAAAATACAAAATAATATTAATTCTATTGATTCTGGTTCTTTTGAAGTTGGTGTCAAAAGTCTTCAATCTAACATCACGACGTCAAAATTCCAGTATCAATAGAATTATTACCTATAATTTTGTATTTTTGTATTTTTTTGGAAAAAATATTCATATCATTTCAATATGACTTCGGATACTATTGAAACATAGGTATTTACTATTTACAAAATTTCTCACTTTCTAAAAGCAAAATAACAATACTTTTTTAGGTGATCAGTCATTTAGTCTCTGCTATTCAGAGTCATTACTTTTAATGCACAAAACAAGAGTTTTCATGTGTAATATCTCATATGAGCCAACCTTTTAACTTATCCTAAGGGAGGTAAAGAGCTAAAATTCTTATTTAATGTATCTGGGTACACCTAAAATAAAACGATCACTGAAAAATTTAGTGGTTTCCCTGTGGTCGAAATTCAATAGTAATTCATTAAATCTAAATTTCAACAATATTGAGGTTCTTCCGTCAAAGAGAATATCACTATAATAACGAACTATTGCATATAATTTTTTAATTCTGTTTATCAATTTCAATTAAGAATTGTGAAAATAGCGATTTCTAATAAAGAATTGAACGCGGATCAGCTGAAAGCTTTCAAAGAAAGGCAACTATTTTTTAACAGAGTACATTTAAATTTTAATGCTTTGTTTGATTCCGAAAATATAAATATTTAAAATCATATTTCCTGAATTCCCTTTGCGGCAATACTGCGATAGTTTAGCTACCGAAATCACAATTTTATATATAAAAGAGTTGTTTTAAAACGACGTTAAAAGCACCAGTTCAAAAGTTACCCAGTAAATTTGATCAAACTTAGATATCCTAGTAAGAACAAACTACTAGCTGTACAATCAGTCTATCTTAATCGGAAAAAATCATCGTTGGCACATATTTATTGACAGTTTTATGTAATTTTTTATACAATCAAAAAATTTGAAGAAATAACCATTTATTAAAGACCAGCTTTAATAGATAAGGCTTTGAAAATTACAACGTAATATTTAATACATTATATGGGTGTCCCAAAATTCCGTGTACATAGAGCTACTCTAAGTTGGTGAGATCAAAATAAGTCGATTGAGCCAAAATTCTATATCACAAAGTGCTTCGTTCGCCTGTGAGAATGCTTCAAAGTTGAAAGAAAACTTTTTTATTTTTTTATAAAATTTGGTATATAGCCATTTTAATTGAAGAGCTATTGTTCAAAGCAAAAATAACACCTACTGAAATCATGGAAGGTTAAAAAACATAATTCTACCATAAATGACGTATCTTCTCTGTTCCTTAATTTTTTTTATGAAGAACTCTATTCATTTGCAGCATTTTTTGTCTCTTGCAAAAAACAGGTAGGTATCTCACATGGTTTTTAAGTAGAAAAAGAAATTATAGACTGATGGTTAGTTATAGCGATATTCAAGAAAAAATCCGCCACATACGTCCACATTTTTATGAGCGGATCATTCCCCGCATAGGTCCGTCTACCGTACCTTCACAAAACTTTATCCACACACATAGGTACTCGTATACCATAAATATTTTTTACAAAAAATTGGACCGACGTTAGTAGTTGATGCATTGAAAAGTATAAAATAATATTACTTCTATTGGTGATGGTACTTTTGAAGTTGTGCTGTTGCAGTTAGATTGATAACTTTTGGTACCAACTTCACAAGTACCATCACCAATAGAAGTAATATTATTTTATACTTTTCAGTGCATCAACTAATAACGTCGGTCCAATTTTTTGTAAAAAATATTTATTTCACACTTTTGAGTGTAACATTAGTCCCGAAAATCGTTGAACGTTCACTATAGCATATCAATAAAGATAGTACTTATCCTATTACCCACGTATATTCCTTGCTTGTAGTTGTTATTATTGAGATCTCAGAACATCGCTGCAGAAATACGCTTGAATATTTTAGTTGTTACCATTTTAACACCGATTTAACTCGAAAACCGTAACTCTAAGGAAAAAATGTTCATTATAAATGTTGCTACAAATAATTATATCTTTCATGTAGTATCGAAAAATTTTCAATTTTCGAAAGAAATTGTCCTCTCCATATAGCAAAAATACATATTTAACATGCGTCTATCTCGAAAACCGTAACACTTTTGAAAAAATGTTCAATTTCAACGTTTCCAGAAATTGTCCTATCTTTAATTATACCAACGCAGATTATCGATTTTCGAGAAAATTCGCCCCCACCACTCCTTCGGGGGCGGTTTTCGGAGGGAAGAAGATTTTGGATTTGCGTTTTTATGAATATAGGACCATTTCTCAATCCCCTTCTTTCCAATGAATCCAAAATCATCAAAATCGGAGCTCGTTTACTATATAAAAGGCGCGCACGAACCAAAAAAAAAGCAGACAGTCGAATTGTATACCTCCTCCGTTCGGGGTTCGTCGGTCAAAAATACACGGTTGTTAGTGCTGTATAAGCGCATTTAGAAGTGTTTAATATGGGCGAGTTGTTGGTGGAAAAGAAAACTGCTGTTGCTATTAGTATTATTCATTAAAATGCATGAAGGAGAAATCTAAAAGTCTGGGTCAAAGAGTGGTTGCTAAAGAGATTAGAATTATTTCACATGAATTTGTTACGCGAGCTTAAAACATCGTGTGCCCAGGACTATCGAAATTACCACAGAATGGACGAAAACACCTTTGTATTTTTACTAGAAAAAATAAGGCCAAGTAGGCATAGAGAAGCCAAATACAACAATGCGAGATGCAATTTCTTCAGAACGTCTTATTTGTACTTAAAAGTTTCTTGCTACTGGGCGGTCTATGAGTGTTAAGAATTTTCGGCAATCACCTCATCTCAGTCACTTGGCGAAATAATACCAGAAACATGTTTGGCAAGTTCGTAATTTCTTTCTCGCCTGCGTTTGTCTCCTATGTCTATCGCACACAAAGGCGCGCATTGTATTCAACTACACATGTGTGGAGCTGTCGCCCGGTTCGGACCAATGCAGCGAGCAAATTTCTATTCGTTTCGATCTCCGCGGGCCGGACCTAAAGATGTGCTCATCGGTCCATCGAAAAGATACAAACGAGCACATTTTGTGGTCCGCGAATTTGACCGCACGCAACGATATGCTCGAGTATGGGGGGTTTAAGTTGGCGGTTATTACCGCATCGTGAACACTGTCTATTTTATTTATTTTAGGTTTTGTATAAGGAAATTCTTCCTTCAGTCAGTTAAATGATATCACATCGCATTTTCAAACAGAAACCGTGTCTTATACTTACTATACCTAGGTCTCTAAGCAAAGAAATACTGTAGTAGTAGTGATCGGATGTTGACTCAATACATCTAAGAGAGATACCTAGCTTTATAAAATATATTTACATCATTCTTATTAAGTGAAGTGACATATTTAATTGAAAATACTTTGAGGTTGAACCTAATAGTCTAATATTTTCTTGATCCGCAAAATTTTATAGTAAGTAAATATTGTCTGATTTATTTCTTTTATATAAGCAAATTTCACGTCTGTGACATTTCGACGAATTATATAGACGAAATAATTCATCGACTTTCTTGTGGTGTACCTAAAGAAGCAGTAGAAATCTCTCGTCGCCTCAGCTATAGCAATTTAATTATTGAAGTTTTTAAATGCATTTAGTTAGTGGATAAAATTTACAACCAGCATGTATATTTATCCTGTCTTTAGAAAAGCAAGTGAGGAATATAAAGACTCTATATGTGGCGGTTATTAAAAGTTTTATTTTGACTAAATTACATGTGAACATTTACTATGTAATTCGATTTATCCATATGTATAGAAATTTCACAGCAATTCTTCACAGTGAATGCATAAAACCTAATACTTCATGGGAATTTGTGATAGCAGAACATCTCATGAATAATGTATATTTAATTGTCATTTTAAGCATTTCATGTAAATAGAATATGTGAATATTGTGGATATGTACTTAAATATAATGGTATTCTAGAAATGTCTCTAGATATCCCTTCACATTGCGCATGTTCTGGTGGTACACTTTTTGTAGGAGAGGGAAAAAATAACTTCAATTTGAAATTTTGAGACAGATATTTAACATGACATTAATTTTTAAATACAGTACAGACAAAATTACTTAATACTGACATTTCCATAATTGGTGATTGTTTCAATAAATGTTCGAACAAGTAGATTTATAAGTTAATTTATTAAATGTGGTGATGTTTGCTGGTATCCGCCAATTATTTAATATTATCATTAATTCCTTAACATGGCAATATGTGTTTTGTGATGTAGTTTTTATATAGGTATACTTATACCTCGACTTATACGACGTTGAGATTTGTTGGTCTAATTGTAATAATTGTTAATTCTCTAAAATTGATTATCAAACTGTTCTTCCGGATATAATATAGCTATATTCATATCTTGTGACTAGACCTTTTTGACCGATTTGAAAAGAAGGAGAAGGTATACAATTCGGTTATATGTTTGCTTTTTTATGGCTGTTCGACTACTCCGACTTGGACAATTTTTGTTTCATTTGAAAGAGGGGAATTGAGAAATGGTCCCATATTTATAAAAACTCGAATCCAAAATCTTCTTCCCTCCAAAAACGATCCCCAAATGGGGTGAAGCGTTAAATTTTTCTGGAAAATTGAAAATTCGACACGGCAGATTTAAAGAAAATTCCATATCCGCAAACGTTTAAATTGAAAATTTTTTCAATAGAGTTACGGTTTCCGAGTTTCGTAATGGTAAATTTTAAAATATGTGTTATACGTATTTCCGCTTTGTGGAAGAGCATAATTTTTTTGGAAATTGAAAATATGAGACGTCCAAATTAAATAAAATATTATATGTAGCAAAATATAAATTGAGTTACGAATTTCGAGTAACAGCAGTAAAGGTTGAAATATGTATATTTGCGCCACGATGTTTTTAAATCTCTGAATAATAAATAACAAGTTCAAGCTAAGCCTATTTATTTGTGGGTATTAGTGAACTTTCCGCAAATTTTATGACTAATGTTTCACTCAAAAATGTGAAATAAATATTTTTTACAAAAAAGTGGACCGACTTTATTAGTTGTTGCACTGAAAAATACAAAATAATAATTCTATTGGTGTTGGTAATTTTGAAGTTGTACCGTTGTAGTTTGTTGTTGTAGGCACTAACTCCAAAAGAACCAGCAGCAATAAAGTTATTATTATTTTGTATTTTTCAGAGTAACAACTAATAAAGTAGGTCAAACTTTTTGTAAAAAATATTTATTATGGTAAAATTTTTCCCGTTTTGTGACTAGGGAAATTTATAGCTGAAGATGCACCCAGAGAATTCCCGTTTTGTGTCTCGCATAAAATAAATGATAATATATCCAATATTGGCCCCTCTCAGATAAAAAAGGGGAGTGCGTAGCTGCGGATTAACACTGACCGACTATGATCATCGAAGTTAAGCAGCGCAATATCTTGAGGACATGTCGGTAGTTCAGAATCCACGTTAAACTGTAGGTCCACTTTTCAAGGCAGAGAAGCCACCAACGCTCGAACACGAGTACGGCACTCACAGGAGAAGAAGATAAAAATAGTGGTAAGTACGACTAGATCTCATACCCCGAGGGTTCGGTGAATTTATATTGTAGTAAAGCATAGTAAATACAAGGATTTTATATTATGCCATACTAACAATGATATAAATAAATGCTGGATTATATTCCGTTTCTATCATTATATTTAATCTATTTTTTGTCTCATATTTTTTTATAAAAATGTACATTAAATATTAAAAAAGTGTAGCCTTAGTAAGATTTGAGCCTTCGACCGCTTGCAGCAGAGGTAAAAGAATAATAAAGTATTACATATTTAAACCTGTGTTTTATAATTTTATATTATTCTGTTTTTTCGTGTTCGTGGATTCGTGCTAATGACCAGTAATTTCTGGATTTAAATTATCATCACGTACGTTTATCAGAAATATCTTTTTATTCATTCCTGCCACCTAAACGTCAAACTATACAATCCTTATTTTTTTGAAGTTTTATACCCATCCAAGCATCTATCTATCTACAGAGATTAGATGAAGACGAGATCGGACGAAAAAAAAGCAAGACTATAAGCTCGTAGCTGCGGGTTAACACTGACCGACTTCGATAATCGAAGTTAAGCAGCACAATACGATGGAAACGGCTTGGACGAGTGACCGTTGATGCGGGCGCGCGTTCGAGTCTCTGTCGCCTCCTCCTCTTCTCCTCTCGCAAGGCAACGGGAAACCAGTGAGAGTATATATTCCCTAGTACAGCTCTCTGGAAGGGTGTGCCCTAAGATTTATCTTGGGACACATCGGTGGTTTGAATTCTACGTTAAACTGTAGGTCCTGTTGTGTGTGGTAACACTTTCAAGGCAGAGAAGCCGCCAACGCTCGAATACGAGTACGTCACTCAAAGAAAGAAGAAGATAAGGCTTCCTCATGTCACCTGGAACGGAACCCGAATAATATGATAATTACAGACTACCACACCTAACTTTAGCTGACCTTGAAGACCTTGCCGTTGTTTGGCAAATTTGACATTCATCACAACCATGCAAGTTTTCTAATTAAATATCATTTTTATATTAGTTTTGATGGTGTATTAAATGTCACCTGGTCACTAAAGGCCAAATCCCTTCAAAGCACAACGACAACGCGCTAAGAAGTATAACCAAAAGAAGAAGAAGATATCCCACAAGAAAATCATTTTACAGTAGTTCTAAAAGTTCTCATGTAACTAAAAATCACCAATTCTAACTCTCCGCAAACCTCTTCAGGTCATCTTAATAAAATTGGTCTGTAGGCGATGCTCATATTTGTTATTAATATATTCGAGGGGGAAAAAGAACAAACTAACCTACACACCCAATCACAGACATCGTCAGTACGGACTTCAAAATGTAGAACATTTAAAAAAAAAAGTATAGTGTTATAGTATGTTAGTATTTAGGCCATAATTATGAATCTGTTATTTATTATGAATATAGCCTGTGCTCTTTAATTCGATCCAGCTTTTGACAACAAGCAGATATCCAGTTCTGGAAGGATTTTGGAACGGAACACTAGTAACAAATGATGACATCACCCAACACTGACCAGTAATCGAATTTAGGAAAGCAGGCAAGCAAACTTTACGACACAAATTACGACATTTTCTTGAACAACTTATAATGTTCAGATATATGAAAACCTTTAATCAAAGAATAAATGAAAATCAAGATAATCAAGAATTTCGTTGATTTTCTGCATGCTGTTATATCCCTGATAACCATAGTTTATGATACAAAATTTTGTACGGTACTGTTTTTCAATTCTACTTCTACGTAGTATAATAATACACGTAATTGGTATTTTTGTTATATTGGATGTAAGTGAAAATTGATACCTAATAGGTATAAATTAGTTGTGGGTTCAGATCACTGTGCTTATCAAGGAGATAAAACAGCTTATATTTACAGATGTAAGAAATTCATCCATTCAGAACTATGCTCCATTTACTTGAATCATTAAAAGATGAATAAAACAAAAACACTCAATGTCTTCCGTTTTGATATCACATAAGAGAAAATTCAAAAAATTATTGATCTTCAACTGAGCAAAATTTACAGTGAATGTTCGGAGATATATCCCTGATGCTTTGAATATGGTCGATATCTAAGTGTAGATAAGTCTTTGTTTTATGTTGTTAAATAGAGCTAATTGTTTTAAATTCGTTTATTCTGAATCTGATTCCTCAATGAAGAATTGAAGAGAAAACTAAATATAAATATACATAATTGTCTAGAATAGTTAACAGGAACCATAATTAATAAATTTTGTTAAATTACCATAACCTGTGACAATTGGATCCAATTTCCAGTTTACAATTCAGACCGTAGGATTTGTCTAGTGGGCATATTCAAAATGACTCCATATTCAATACAATAAAATCGAAGCGATAGATCCAGCAGGTACCAATTTAGCCTACCTCATAATTAGTACCTACTGCTTCCTCAATGGTATGTACAAATATACTATATAGGTATACATGTATAAAAAACAACCATATGATAAATTGTATAATTAGCTAAAAGCTCAGATAGCAGTATATTTAAATTTAGTGGTGCTATCAATTTAACTGCGCGTCGACTTCTTCTTCGTTTGAATTTATTCTCTATCGAACAGGTATTTCCACTCACTATCAAATGGAATTAATTAGGTTTTAGCTACCACACTCGACAACATGGTAGTACATTAACCTTTTTTGTGTAATTTTAAAAGTTACTCATTATCAACTTTATATTTTCCAACGTATAAATAAATGTACATGCGGGAAATATAGCGGAAGTTATGTGACCATTGAGATAGAAAACACATCAGCATATAATTGATAAAAAGATAGAAATGTTATTGAAATTCTTATGTTAAAAACTAAGATCTTATGGTATAAAGCTAGGCATTTAAATTGAAGAAAAAAAATCAATCTGAGTTTTGATGAAACATTCCATAAGAATATATCTTTTTGAGCGAAGAAAACCATTGAGAAAATAGTGGTACTAAATAATTGGGAACAGAAGCGTTAATATGGTTCAGATATATCTAATGGATGGAAAATTTGGAATATGCTCTATGCCATCCAATCCAATCAAAAATACAACCTGTGCTATCATTGAAATAAGGTACTTAGTACGTGGCGTGGAAGACAAGACAAAAGTTCAAGGGTTGTTATCTACGTTAGTAAATAATTAATGAATAATTATTAAAGATACTTTAAGCCTTGAGGTAACATGCGAAGCTTCTATTCGACGTGACTGTCAGAAGTTAGGATGCATGAGTATAATCTTCTTCTCATTATTTACGACCAAACTCCTCCAAAATAAACGAAGAGGTTCTCTGTAAGATAAAACCAGAAATCATCCGATTTTCAAGTTATTCTACATTCACAGTGGATATGGGTGTAAGTTGATGTAACTGAGTAAAAATATTTTGACATATTTTGCAGAAATTATGCTAATGAGGTGTCCCTTAGTAATAATACAATATTAAATCATTGAGACTATTAAATTCTCAAGATTGATCCCTACATATTATACAAATTGTTTTATCATAGGTAAGGAGGATCTGCAATAAGCATAAGCATAATTTGATACTATAAATGCTAAGATGATAAATATTTTAAACAATATTTTTCTTTAACTCAATGTATATATAATTGGATATTATTGTATTTTTCTGGTGTCTATGCACAGGTGTTATGCACCTCTATAGAATGTATGTCAGAAGTAAATAAAAAAAAAATATATATTAAAATATGGTGATAGGAAGCGCATTTTTTATAGGTGACTTGTTTGACCGACGAACTCAAATGGAGGGAGTATGCAATTCGACTGTTTGCTTTTTTTGTGTGCGCGTGCTTTATATAGTAAACATACTCCGATTTTGGTGATTTTTGATTTATTTGAAAAGGAGAATTGAGAAATAGTCCCATATTTAGAAAAACTCAAATCCGAAATCTCTTTCCCTCCTAAAACCTCACCCTCTCGAAAATCAAACATCTGAGATGGCAGAATTAAAGATGGAACAATATCCGGAAACGTTTCATTTGAACATTTTTTCAAAAGAGTTACGGTTTTCAAGTTACAGCAGTGGTAAACTTTAAATATATGTAATTAAAACGCGATGTTCTTAGATCAATGAATACTAATAAGTACAAGCAAATAATATAAATGGGTAATAGGATAAGTGCTATCTTCTTTGGTATTAGTGAACTTTCAACGATATTTATGACTAGTGTTACACTCATAAATGTGAAATATATACTTTTTACAAAAAACTTGACCGACTTTATTAGTTGGTGCACTGAAAAATACAAAATAATATTATTTCTATTGGTGCTGGTACTTGTGAAGTTGGTACCACAAATTATCAATATAACTGCAACTGCACAACTTGAGAAGTAACAGCACCAATAGAAATAATATTAGGTATTTTTTAAAAACAAATTTATCATAATTCTTATTATTCGCATCATTTTAAAGATAAACATGGTTTTATAAAGATATACCCAATTTAAATTCTTCAGCTTGAACAGAATCTGGAGTGTCTGCATATTTCCATAAATATTGTCATATATATCTTGAATTTTAAGTACGTATTGAAATTTGTTAATGATTTGTAACATGCAATTTTGCAACTATCGGACTTTCTCAGATTTTAGGAAATGTCTATAAATACAAATAACTTGATTTAAAATTTTTGCTCTGTCTAGATTTAACCTGTGGTACTTAACTATCTGTAGACGATGACGTGATTTTCAAATAAAGATAGATTACACTAAGCTATTTTTTGAGGTTATTATTCTTCTTCTTCATTCTCTATGTTAGGCAAGATCCCTTATTCATTCCTCATTCCCTTGCCTTTTATGCGTTTAAATTGTCGCTCCATTTTTCCAAAGCCGACCTTGACTTCTTCGTCCTAATGTTGATTTGTCACGTGTTATCCTCACTACTTTATCAGCGTTCGTTCTGCTGAGGTGAGCATTCCATTCCTTCTTTCTTTACAGCACCTAATCAGTGATATTTTTCGTCTAGCAAAGTCTTTTAGACTGTTACTTATCTCTCCTTCCAAATGTTTTTTCTCAAGCTATCCTCCGAAGTATGTTCAATTCTGTTGTCTCCAATAGATTTGGTTTAGACGGTTTTGGGTTGACGGTTGTCTTATACATAGTGATTAATGCTAATTCGCCATATTGAATAATATTTCAAGCATCCTGCTATTAGTGTTGCTTTTGTTGTTGAATTACTGTTCCTTCAATTTCCTGCTTACATCTGACAGGATATTTTGATGTTTTGCTTGCTGATATGGTCATATTTAATGTCTTCGCCCAATTAAATTTATAAGGAAGTCTCTGTAGGACATTCTCATTCTCGTCAATAAGTACCGCATTATCAGCGTAGCAAAAGATCCATATTTTCTAGTCTCCCATTAAATAAGCCCTCGATTCTCACAACTTTCTTATTCTCTCGTCTATATTGATGTTAAACAAGAGTGGTCTTAATGAATATCCCTGTCGAATAATACTGCCAACGGGTATCGGCTGGGTGAGCTCTCCCTTCACTTTTGCCTGAATTTGGTTGGAAGCATCAACATTTTCTGTGGTCTCAATTGTATGAATTATATAAATATAAATTATACGAAATTTGTCTATTGTATAGTACATATATAATTGATTTTTCCCTACTTTACTTATCACAAATACTACGTCAGTAAAGAATATTCCAGATCTAAATCCTTGTTGTCCCTCTGCGTTTTGTATTCCTTAGTTTATTAATAGCCAGCTCCACATCATCTGATTTGATTTCAGTATTATAATTGATCACTATTTCAGAGATTTACGAAACAGCCTCTGCTCCATATTTTTACAATTCATTCATATATCTCACCCAATTTTTGATATTATGTGGAAAACAACTGGAAATAATATCAATAGACTGCGTGTGTTACTTTGGTTTAGCAGTATCAAATTTATAGTTTTGCCATATTGACTTGATTTTGAAGGGAGACTTAGAATAAGTATCTCTGATAGCAGATATTCTTGGACTTAGAACTATTTTAAAGAATATAAATTTATTATTTTTTAGTTGCAGTTGCAATTAATTTTTTTTAATTCATTGACGGGCCAATCCCGAATTAATGTAAAACTTGACTATTCAAGCTGATATATTTCCGATTAAATCTTATTACATTATGTATACCATGTCAAAGACAATATTCTTGAGAAATCTATGAAAAAAATCACTTAGTCCCTAATGATGCTTTGTATAGAGAATATATTTATTATTTTCCTTGACGTGAGAGAATTTCATATTGTCTTGAATTCTTGAATAAACAGTAAGTAGTGGAAAACATTAGAATGACTTGCGGCACAAAGTGTAGAATATGAAAATAAATAGAACAAAAAAACTGCTACCGGTAAAATGTTTAAAATTTAAATGACTAAATGTATATTTAGTAGGCAGTCGCTTTCAGCTAAATCTACGTTTAAAAGTTTAGTTTCTTTTTCCATTTTATTTTTTTACAATGTGTTCTCATCATATACCTACCTACCTGAGAAATCAAATATTACATCCGCGCTTACATACACAATGTAGGTATTTATGCATTGTTAAATATATCTCTTGGGGCAAGATAGAAAGAGAGAGAGAGCCGGAAGCTACCTTTGGCTCTATCCACCGACGACTTTACGTGTACGGACGTATATATTCCCTACAAATGAATTCACGCTGGGAAATTCTGGAAGTTCATTAAAAATGTATGGAACCTCGGGATGGAGAACACAAACAGTATTAACAATTCCCTAGAAATTTCATATTATATAGAGAGGTCCGTAACCAGAAACAGGAAGAGAGCTTTGAGAGAGAGAGAGAGAGCGGGAGAGTGGCTTTATGTTCCGGTGTCTGCATTAACAAAGATGAAGGATGTTGAATGGATATACTCCTATAAATACATAGGTCACTACGTGACCAATGGCTTTACAAAGAGGAAAATGTTGGATTTGACTTGTATGTGTAACAAAGTTCTTTAATAAATTCAGATTCCTATTTATGTTCTCTGGGATTGTGCTACTATAAAAAAGTAGTTTCACCTGACGAATAATTGAGCGAGAGGAAACATGGCAATATTGTATCAAATAATCAAAAAAGAGCTCGGGGCTGCGAACTGCACTGACCGACTTCGATCACAAAAGTTAAGCAGCGCAGAGCGTAGCGAAGGTTTGGACGATTAACTTGTGATGAACCGGCCCGCGTATCATGTGAAATTTAGCAACCTGTTGCAATCGCGTTCTTGTCCCAGTGTTGCCACTGTCTACATGTAGTCCATTAGACCTTCCGTATTAAATATTCGAAAATAAGGGAAAATAGCTATTTTATAAAGAACATGTTAAAAATATCCTTAATTATTCACAAATACATGCAATCAACTTCGCTTCGATAATTTTATTCGAGCATCAATTTAGGCTCAACATTAAATGAGCGGCAACACAGTTCGAAATCGACGTTTTGACAGCGACGATTGTGCAATAGTCATGGTCGCATTGCAGTTACTAGTTACATGATAACCCCCCGGGAGAGTGTTGTGTTAAAACTTTCATGGCTCAGAAGTCGCTTAATCTAGAATACCAGTACTTTTTATTTTCAAACGGCAACCCTTGCCTATTGTCATTGAAAATTGCGTGTCATTTTATTTGGAATAGCACGATAAAACATTTGAAAACAAAAACATTTTGTGACTTTCTGACGTTATATAATTATCTTTATAAAAATTGAAAAGTGCCTCCGCCCATGTTTTTAAAAACTTCAAACCGATGCAAATGATTGATGTTCTACATACTATATGTTGGTATAAAAGATCGGTCAGAAGTTGATAAAAACATGAGCGGAGACAATATTTATTTTTTGTAAGGATAATTAAAAAACCCAAAAAAGTCACAAAATGTTAATGTTTTTGTTGTTATTAATAAAAAAATATCACTTGTGTGCTATCGTGGAATTCCAAATAGAAACACAAAAAGATTTCAATGATAATATGCAAGGGGTGCCATTTGAAAATAAAATGTGAGGGGTAGCTACCACAGGACCATCAAATGTATTATTTTTTTAATAAGATATTAGAAAGGCCTTTTGGTGCCATTTGAATCCGTTCTTTCAATTTTATTATCATGTCAAATCGAGATATTGCCTGTATACTCTAGGACATCCCGTATATGCAGGATGTATCGAAAAAATTGCCCCAAACTGTAACTTTGTTATTTATTGGCGGATTTTGAAAATTCAAAAAATACAAGTGATTGGTTTGATACGTTTTACAAGATGTCACCGACTGTCATTTTTTTAATCTTTGACCTGAGTGACAGCGATAGTCAACTTTTTTCTTAATAGAAACATGTGTTTATTTTTACATCATATTGTAGACAATTTCCTCAATTCAACAGAATAATATAACTAAATATTTATCTAACTTTTACACATGATTTGACATAATTTTGTAAGTCGCTTTAAGTTTCGCATTCATTTTCGCACATCAATCGATTTCCGAACAGAGAAATTCCAGATCGATGAAAAATCTGAAGAATGGAAAACAATTTAGAAAACTCTGGTTGTTTTAAGAAGCCTTAAATAAGCATCGTCAATTTAATGGAGAGGTGGAGGGAGAACTTCTCAGTGTTCTGGAAGAGGCGAGAACGTCTATTCGTGATATTGCTAGTGATTTGAACAAAAAATCAAAAGATACTGTAGATAGAGTCTTAAAAAATATAAGTTTATACTGTACTTTCCGTAAAAAGTAAAAACTCTGGAGCAAAATGATCTCGATCGAAGAATTGAATTTTGCCGTTTTTATTTAGACGCGGTTCGTGGGAATGGTAATTTCTATAGAAACATACTTTGGTCTGATGAGTGTACCTTTAGCAATAATGGCATTTATAATAGAAACACCCATCGGTACTGGAGTCAGAAAAACCCTAGACTTATTGTAGAAAATAATTTTCAGAGAAGATTTACTGCCCATGTCTGGTGCGGTATTTTGGGAAATCGATTAATTGGGCAATTTTTTATCTACGGAATACTCATATTAATATCAAAAACTTTATAGATGGACTGCCCCTTGCCGAACTCAATAGAATCTATTTTCAACAAGTTGGGGCTCCTCCACATAATGGACATATAAATTTAAATTGGTTAAATAACAGATTTAATACAAGATAGATTGGGACAAATTGACCTGTTCGGTGGCCAGCTCGTTCCCTTTAACTCACGCCACTTGCCTATTGGTTTTGGGGTTACCTTGAAGACCAAGTTTATCTAAACCAGTCTCAGAATAAAAACTGCGTTAGAAGAAAAATAATCGAAATTTGTCGAGAAATACCTTCAAATATTATAACGAATACGGATAACTCAGTTTTTATGTTTTATACTGTTGAATTTAGAAAATAATAGTCTACATTATGACGTAAAAACAAATGTTTCTATTAAGAATAAAGAATTTACTATCGCTGTTACTGATGGCAACGATAAAAAAATGAAAGTCGGGGACATGTTGTAGAGCATATGAAACCATTCATTTGTTTTTTTGAATTTTGGGGCGTTTTTACGATACAGCCTGTATAACACCATGCCGTTGATTTTTTATCGAAATTCGAGTTCTAAAAATTGGAATAGGTATATTTCTATTTCTATTGGTACCAACAGAGTTAATATTATTTTGTATTTTTCAATGAACCAACTAATAAAGTCGGTCCTAGTTTTTGTGAAAATAAATTATTTCACACTTTCGAGTGTTTAATTTATTTTAAAATGTCCAACATATGTTGCCGAAAATGGTCTATTGTTTTATTTGGTTGTCTCAAATTTTCGATTTTAGAAAAAATCGCCCCTTCCATCCCCTTTTGGAGTTGGAAGTTTTTTTTGGAAGGTCATGTTGAATGTCGAATTTTCTTTCAATGTGAGTCGTATTTGAAACAAAGAATCCTGAAAATCGGTACCCTTTTACTATTGAAAGGTCACGAACAGACATAGAAAAAAGACGTGCAGACAAACAATTGAATTTTATATTTAACTTCTCCGTTTGGGAAGTAGGTGAAAAACATTAAAAAAACACATCTTTCAGTGTACCAACAAATAAATTTGTGAACAATATTCATTTATTATATCAATTTCTCAATGAAATTAATATTGAATTAATCAATAGCTTTTTGTGGGTGTCCCATGCCACCTTTCATCTTTTTTTGAATCGCTACGGTAAGTACTTGCAATTTAGGAAAGTTAACGAGGGGCATTCTCTGGTGGGTGTGGGGACTCGAGAGCATTTTTTCGAGTATCTAAGGGATAGTTTTTGGAGTCATAATGGTAATTAAGGATATTGTCTTCCCCTACCTCGAAGAACTCATTTTGTAGTTGCATATGAGCCTCAGATATGTCAACTAAATGTGGTGCAATTACCAATTTTACAGCAGGAGTGTGCTCATCAAAATCTGAAAAACTCTCAGTTTATTCTTGAATTAAGGTATCCAAAACAACTACATATTTATTGAATATTTTTATCCCTTTTTTAGTGAAGAAACAGCCTTTTTTCTACCTGTTATGAGAGAAGACTAAATTACTTACATTTATTTTTTGTTGTAAATATCAACATCATAAGTTCTTTCAGTTATTTCAACCAGGGTAAGAAAATTTTAGTAACACTGAAAGTCTTAACACTAGCAGGAATAAAATATAAAACTTGTGCTGAATCAGTTCTATCGGCACTTTATTCCAATGCAAATGAAATCTTGATTTCATACAATTGTACGAAGTTACTTTCCTCCTGTAAGATAGGCATTGCAATCGTGTAGAATTTTCGGTGTCCGAAAATCTCGCAGTTTTTCAACTTTTGAATTACAGCCAGTCCAAATTCACCTTCTAAACTTTATATGTCAAGTAGGGGTTATTTGTATAAAATCAAAGTTATCAAAGTTATACCTATTGAACGCCATTTTATCCTTCACATAAGTAGATGAAATAAATTTACTCTCAGCTCATGGAGGCCGTACGTTCCCCACCTATGGATAAGATCTTTCTCTCTCTTTTAACCATTTTCCCGGCTTTTCATCAACACTATTTATTTTTCGATAAAATTTCTTACATCTATTGATCAATACCATTTAAATAGTGTTCCTGATTGGTGGAAGTGCCTTCAAAGTGTGTGTCCAGTTTATGAAAATATTCATTTCAAAATAATACATATCTATACCTATAGATAACAGAGGAATATGACACAAATGTGATTCTCAGAAAAAAATCAGAGATCAACATAAATTAGTCGGAATTTCCATTTCTTCTTCATCGTTATAATATATAATTCCAATTCTGTAACATAGCAATTATAAAGGCCTGAAAGATAACTAGGTAGCTTTTTTAATTTATAAATGCAAAGCAGTCAGATTGTAGATACTAATTTTCCCATTCTCTTTTATATTTTCAAAGCTACTGTTTCAGTGGGCTATATCTGTTCCATTAAAACAAACAATAAAAATGTAAATTTTTTTGACGAGATAAGCGTTTCAGCTTTTCCACTTGTGGCTTATAATTCAAATGCTTCCAGTTTCCATTCACATTCAATGAATACGGAATGTTTGATTAAAAAACTAAAGATTCGTAAAATGGTATTTTTTAGCCTAGGAGCGAAAGAGGATCTTTCCTGACTTAAAGAAGCAGGCGAGGTTGAACACTTCTTGAAGCCCGGAAATTTTTTTTATTATTTATTGAAAAGGGCCATCTAGTAGGACAAAACGAAAACTGCTCTGCAGCCCTGGAAAAAAATACTAATTTTTGGCCCTATAAACAAAGTCAATAATCTTGTTTTCATCAATCAATTGTGAAGTATAAAAAGTTCCTCTGATTTTCCCAAAAATGTAAAATACTCTTTAGCTCAGTCAATAGATCGTATAGAATACGTTGTTTATTTTCATAAAATTCTATTTTGACCAACATAATGCTCTCTGAACTTTTTAGGCAACATATGCAGTAATGTTTCTTATTTCTTGTAGTGGAAATGGTTTTATATCGTGTCGATTTTCAGGGCGAGTCACGAATACTTTTTATAAGATATCCACAATCCAGTTATAGAAAATAGGAGTTAATATGAAAAAACTGTATATTTCAGTCTTAAGTAAAAAAATGGGCTAAAGTCGACGGGCTTAAGCGTTTTTTTTGTTTATACTCCCATTATAACTTTTATTTAATTTATCCGCAACATTACGGATTCACTGTAATAATAAAATAAAATACATATAAAAACTAGCAGAATGAGTGTGATCTTCGAGGTCCACACGACGAACTTCCGAGTAGATTTGAAAATATTCGGACGAACATAAAAACTCAATACGAATTTTCAGTAGTTGCTACTTATTATTATAGATCTTGATTTTATTTAAAAATATTATACTGATTAGTGAATAAAAAAACTGAGCTATTGAGCTATACCGCCAACAGACTACAGACAGACTACAGACAGACCGACGGATTTTCGTGATCTAGGAACCCCAAAACTTAAATATCATCAAAAATCTCGAGGTCGATTTTTTACGTGAATACAATACTTCCCTTATTGAGGGAAGTAAAAAAAGTTTACTATTTTCTAAAATTGGTTTGTTTATTATAAATGTAGGGAACTCATACTCTTGGGGTATGTTTTAATACGTTCTAACTGCAATTATCTTTATCTTAATAGATAAACTACTGAAGCTAGAAACATGGAATTAGGACAGTTTTTTTATGGCGTGAGACATGTTTAGATGCCAATTTTTGAGATTGAACCCCTAAGGGGGTGAGCTAGACTGTCATAGTTTATAAGGAGAAAAATCAATGAAATGTTGAGATCAGTACACCGCCAATCCAATCACCATAAAAATCGCTATTCGTGTGTAATTTTTCATTTCCAAGTTTGTTTGCTATCAAAATATTGGTTTACGTAGGTGTTTGATAATAGAGCATGTTATAACGCTATCCACTTTGTTTTCTTCTTTGACATATTTCCTTAGTGCAGAAGGATTTCTTAGTCCTGTGAATTCCTACTGAATAGTGGCTTCTACCTCCTCCTTAAATGATTGTTTCATTCAAATGGATTGTTAAAGGATTAAATAAAATTAAAATTTTTATTTCATTTTTCATCAAAGTCCTAGACTCACAAATTTTGCTCACACGGGCCATTTAAAATTTCTTGAACCCATGGACCTGTTGATGGACAGCCTTGATTTAAAGTGGCCTTTATTAAAATGATCATTTCTTACAATTTATGAAGGTGTCTGCAAATTATCTTCTTCTTCTACTTCTACTCGTTTGAGATCGAAATGATCTCTTAGTTTCAGTCGTAATATCTCTTGTGAAGTAGATTGCCAGCTGTCTCTCCATCTCTTTGGTGGTCGATTTCCTGTTGGTGTTCCTCAAGTGCTATATGGGGTAGTTTATCTTCGGCGATTCTTCTAACATGCCCATACCGCTCCCTTCTTCCTTGGCTTTCCCATCTCACGTACTCCGCATTGCTCTCTTATATCTCTGTTTCTTATGTGGTCCTTTCTGGTTTTTACTGCTATCGTTCTTAGCACCCTCATTTCTGTTACACGTAGTATGCTTTTGATCTTGTTCTTATCTTCTTTTGCTTCTATTGCGTACGTCATGACAGATCTTACACATGCTTTGTGAATTTTAATCTTACTGTCCATTCGCATGTATTGATTAACCCATACAATTTCTCTTAGGCAGTCTGATATTGCTGGTGCTTTATTAATTTGGTATCTTAGGTCTTTTGTTGGGTCGTGGTCGCTGGACATATTCATGCCGAGGTACTTTAATTGTGTCACTTGCTCTGTAGGCTCACTTTCAATTCAACGAGCTTGCGTCTAAGTGGTTCTTTTGCGAAGGTCATGCATTTTGTTTTTTCGATGGTTATTTGTTGAGTTGTAGACTTACTTTGAAGAATAGTAGGTTTATTGTTTAGTCATAGGTAGAGTCGACACTTCATTCTATGATTTTGTCCATACGAATATAAATTAGAAGTGGGCTAAGGATGTCTCCTTGTCTGATTCCTCCTGCTGTTGGAATGCTTTTCGTAGTATGTTGTCCTGCTTTAATTTGAGTGGAATTCGCGGTATTCAGATTGCAGATTACCTTTACTATGTTGGCTAGTGTTTCTTTGTCTTTCAGAATATTAGTGAGGTCACCCAGTTTGACTTTGTCAAATGATTTAGTTTAGTTTAGGTCATTGAAGCAGACAAATGCAGGTGTATTATATTCTATGCTCTTCTCTTTTATTTGTTGTTCTTCCATATTAGCTAAATGCTTCTCCAGTTTGTCTTTTAGCAAGCCTGTAAACAATTTCATTGTTGTACATAATAAAGTTTTACCTTTGTAGTTTTCAGGAGATGCTTTTTGTACTTTCTTGAAGATGGGGATTGTTGTGCTGATATGCCAGTCATTGTTCTAAGTTTCATTATGAGCTCGGGACCCCCGTGTATTAATAGTTCGTTTGGTATATGGTCTGTTGCTGATGCTTTTCTGTTTTTCAGTTTCCGGAGATTTTCTTTTAGTTTCGTCTCTGATACTGTTGAGATAGATGCCGTATGATATTCTATTTCGTGTGTCTCCTTACAATCGTATAGTCTTTCAGTTCCAAATTCCAAATTCTCAAGTGCAAATAATAGTCAACTCAACACAGCTTTCAAGCATATTTTTTGGTCAAATAAACTCTCACGAATCAAAACAAAAATACATTCCAAATATAGAATCAAGCGCCTCGTTTGCAAACACATATGCTCTATGCTCCTACTACAACATCCATCCGTATCCCCAAAAAAACGATGACGACGAATGGATTCTCAACCGGGAATGTCTCACACGTTGACATTTTTACGAGCAGATATATACTCCATAAATAAAAAATGACATTAATTACTAGGGGAGGACGAAGTGCATTTTGTTTTTATTCACTGCCGGTAATGATGCTTGCCGAATGTTGGCCCGCAAGCTCTGGTAGAAGGAAATACTGTCTGTGTGTACACTTTTGACACATTTATAGTCTATAACTGGTATGAAATTATTATTCAATTTGTATTCTAGATATATAGACAGATATATAGTTTAGTTATGTTTTCATACAATAGTAGTATTTTCACACGTCAGAATAAGTATATATTAAATATAACATAAGACATATCTTTATAATTGTATATGATAAATACTGTACACTCACATAACAGAATAAGTGATAAATTATATAAGTATATTAAAAATCGAACCTAATACAAAGGAACTCCTCAGCTGAGTATAAGCAGTATTTTAAAAGCAATTGCTTTATGTTCTTTTTAAAAATCGTTGGTGGTGGTCTTATTATTTGAATTGGTATTTTATTGAAAAATTTGAACACCAAATACCTTGGGCCATCCTGACACCTATTTAATCGAGAGAAGGGTGAGACAAAGTCATCCCGATACCTAGTACCATAGTCGTGTACATCTCGGAACGATACATATATTCATTCATTCATTCTTTTTTATAAACATCATATTATCTATCTATCTAATAGCTTTTCTTTGGAGTGCAAAAATTCATCTGCTCTGAGCAGTATGTCCCCATATAAGGACAGCGTACATTATGCTCGAATGAAAAATAGTAAAATATGATGTCCTAATGTCTAGTCACTGTGTACAAAATACAATTAATCAGGACCTAATTAAAAACAAAATCTTATCAATTCATTTGTTACTGGAATAATAAGAATATCTGGAGTTTGTTTGCAAACTAATTTAAAATAGCTTTACATAACTTCTCTCATTTATTAAGCCAATGAGAATTAAAAAAAATATCAATTACTCTTCTAGTCATTAAAATTAAAATTCTTTGAACGGGTAATGCTTAAGTAATATGGTTTTAATGCAATATAATATCCTGTAAATCCATTCTTTGTCATCATGTCAGTTATTTAGAATAATATTTACTTCCTTCAAATAAGATGTTTGAAATTAATGCAAATGTTCTCAGAATAAATTAAAAAGTAAGGTATTTAAAAAGAAGTTATTCCAAACTTGACCCCATACAACACTTTTTTCGAGCCGTCTTCTCTATTATCTCTACGCTAAAATTCAACATTTTTCATCCAAAGTGCAGAAGATTATTTTCACAAAATTTCGGATTTGGACTGGATCAGATCAACTCAGTAAAACTTTCAAACCCCTCTCCTCTATGAAGCAGTAAGTCTACATATTATATTATTTAGAGAGCAAAAGGTATGAATTTCAACAAAAAAGACAGATATGATGGGATAGAATAAACTTAAATCAACTAACGTTCTCCCCCACTCAAAGGGGTAATGTTGCAAAAAATGCGAAAACTACTCGATTTTCGAAATACTCGACTGTAAAAATGCAGAAATTGAGTAAATATATTTTTTCCAAATTTAAACGTTTCAATACACTTCCACCTTCTGCCCGGGACGCATTTAATAAATTCTGATGTAGCACTCAGCACCAGTGCAAATTTGATTTCAATATCAGACCACTAATAGATGAAGTCGAGAATCTAAGGCCAGAATGTTGAACAGTGTTGAAACGCAGGTAAGAAAGGTGCAGAAAATTAACCAGCGTAGATTATATAAACTTTTGAACCAAATTTTTTTTTGGACTAACTTATAGACATATAACAACAAACCGTTGAAATTTTTTTGGAGGTATCAAGGTCAAATTTGCTAAAAAAATCAATCTGTCAAATATCTCGGCCGAGTTCGTTATTGGGCTATATCGGGTTAGTAGTTTCAAAATGGCGACCGTTCAAACATTTAAAAAAATATCAAAAAAGGGCCGTAGTGTAAATATCATCAAAAATAATTTTGGGTTATAGATATAATCAGTACCTACAACTTTTGTTCGAAGCAATTTTTCATAAAATGCACAGAAAAAAATTAAAAATTAATAAATAAAAAATACGAAATATTGATAATATATGAACACTCAATATAAATTTGATGTAATTGTACATTTTCTGAAGATCTTAATATAGACCCTGATTTAAAAAAATATATAGTATATTTCTGATAAGAAATAGGCGAAAAAAAATTCTGTCATGAAGGGGAACGCGAACCCTGTCTGCTTTATATTCAACAGCCAAAACAAAAACCTCTAACCGCAAGGTTATGATACATACAGCAATTTATCTGTAATGACATGTAGGTATACCAATGAAAAGGTTGCCAAATTTGACTTCAATAAATTTTGAGAAATTTACCTCTCCGCTGACTACAGGCCATCGGGATTTTTTTGTTTTTTGGCATATTGAAAATAGTTTTTGTATATGAGGATAGGGATAGGGAAGCGCGTAGCTGCGGGCTAACACTGGCCGACTTCGTTCAAGCTAAACAGCACAATTATGTTGGGAACGGTTTGGACGAGTGACCGTTGATGAGAGGGCGCGTTCTAGGCTCTGCTGTCGCATTGTATTCTCATTTTCCTCCTCTCGCAAGGCAACGGGAAACCAGCGAGAGTATATTTCCCTAGTATAGCTCTCCGGAAGAGTGTGCCTTAAGATTTATCTTGAGACACATTGGTGGTTCGGAATCCAGGTTAAACTGTAGGTCCCCTTCTGTGGTATGACTTTCAAGGCAGAAAAGCCGCCAACGCTCAAATACGAGGACGGGACTCACAGAAGAAAAAGATAGGGGGATAAGTTTCTTCCTGACATCCGATTTTAGAAAAATAAATATTGAGCTCTAAATCAAGCTCTGTCTGCCCGTGAAAACTGCATTAAAATTCATTCAGTAGGTAATTTCAGAGAATACCGCGAAAAAGCACACCGGTATGCGTATTATGTAAAAATAGCAATCCATTTGCTATCGCATTGTCATCGTATTGCAGTTGTAAACTAGTTGCTAGTCGCAAAAAATCACATAACGTAAAGCGGTTACATATTGAGCAATACCTAGTTGATAATATGCTGAATTTAATGTAATTATAGCTCACTAGTTCTTCGGCAGCACTGTTTGCATTTGTAATTCAGTCGGAGTCGCAGTTACGTGATACCAAAATTGACGATTGCACAATTCGCTTTGCGGTTGCAAGTTACATGATAAGCTTGCGGAGCTATTATTTTATTATATGTATTTAGAAAGACAGAGATATAGATTTACGAACTGAACTCGTTAATGCTTGCGAAAATATCGATTTTAATCGATGGGACTCTTAGCGTCATCCCCACCAAGACTACCCTAGTTGCCTTTACAACAAGAAGAAATAACAATCTCAATGCCATCGAACTAGACGAGATGGATTTTGAATTTAAGCTATAGACGTCAAATATCTTGTACTTATGATATCAAACAAATTTGGAGCAATCATCAAAAGCAGTAGTCAATATATGAATGCCCTAAAAGTGAGCAGAGGACTTTGAGGGAAAGAACTAGGGTTGCAACTCAAATACCCTGCAGTGGACATATCTTCAATATTTTTATTATTTTTGCTTTGCAAACAAGCCCAACGCCAGCTATAGAAGCAATTCTAAGCATCACACCACCACCAAACCCAAGCATCTACGTCTCCCTGGAAATCATCAAGCCTGGGATATGCCAACAAAGTTTAGCATTGTAAAAGAATTAAACAGAAAACAAAACTGACTGGCACAGATGCTGGAAAATTCTACTTAATCGATCATCCATCTATCAATGAACTTGACTGACCGAGACACACGAGTAATTTCTATAGCATATTTCAACTTGATATCTTTATTGAAGCGTCCTCTATCATGGCGAACGATCGCAATAGGTATGAAATTTACCTAAAAGCATAAAATGAAATTGTTTACATCCTCTGCTCGGTTAAAATGTTTAATTTTGTTGCAAATATTTTCATAATAATTCTAGCCCTATAGTTGCTATTAGAAAATATAAACATTTCAAAAAAAAACTCAACAAAGAACCGTAGAGATTCTCTCTATAATACATTGATCAAACATAATATCCGGCATAAGAGCTAAATTGAATAAATTCATCCTATATATTTTTTCCAGATTTATGCTTGTATGATGTTTCCAAGTATGTATACTTTGAAATATTTTTAAATTTTCTCTATTTAAAAATTCAGTTCTCACAGCTCAGCTAGTTCCGCCACATTGCAGTAAAATCTGCTATACACTGGAAATGTGGTAATTAAATTATATGCGACATCTGCATTGCAAGGATTAGAAGTCTGTGCAAATACACTGTAGCGAGAATTTTATACTTTTTACACGCGGCATAGTCTAAATAGAAGTTAAACATTGCTGTGTATTCTTGGTCTACTGATTTTTGATTATAATTGATATTGATCGAGAAGCTCTCAAAAGTTTAATCAACCTTCACGTATATGGATAAAAAAATTAGGCTGCAATAATTATGTAGGTACTGTTTATATTTTGTTTTGAACAAAAAAGGGATTAATTTCAAATTTGTTCTGTAACGGCAATATCAAAATTTGAAAATAAATTATTTGGATATTAAATGATCCATGGAAGCTATTTTAAATAATTCCAATCAAGCGTGATATTTACATTACAAATATTTATCCGTAACTAATAACATGTTTGTGTTGAAAAATATTATTACAGTATAATAAATAAAGGCAGTTGAGTATAAATCTAAAGTGAATATTGATTTTATAATTACACTTTGACCATGGGTGTTCATTCCAAAACATTCCACCTCGGATTTTTCGAAATGTTGATATCAAAAAAAAACGTTGAATTAAGTAAGAAATAATATCGAGAAGAGCAGCTTATTAACTGAAATTTGCTTCGCTTCGATCCTTTCAACACGCTGCTCTCAAGAAATATCCTTTTAGAAATCTTAAAAGGTATTTAAAAGGTCCTTCTTTATTGACGTTTGAAAAATATCAGAATATTTTTTATGATAGCCTTATTTCTGGAGTGCGCGCAGCGCTAGCCATTTTTGACCGACGAACCCCGAACGGAGGAGGTATACAATTCGACTGTCTGCTTTTTTTGGTTCGTGCGCGCCTTTTATATAGTAAACGAGCTCCGATTTTTGATTCATTTAAAAGAGGAGGCTTGAGAAATGGTCTCATATTCATAAAAACGCAAATCCGAAATCTCTTTCCCTCCAAAAACCGCCCTGAAGTGGAGGAGGGGCGAATTTTCTCAAAAATCGAAAATCTAAGTTGGTATAATTAAAGATAGGACAATATCCGGAAACGTTTAAATTGAATATTTTCTTAAAAGACTTACAGTTTTCGAGATAGGGGCATGTTAAATTCTCAAATATATCTAATTTTGCTATGTGGAGGGAGCAATTTCTTTCGAAAATTGAAAATCTTTCGATACTACATGAAAGACATAATTATTTGTAGCAACATTTATAATGAACATTTTTTCCTTAGAGTTACGGTTTTACTTATGCGTATTTCCGCAGCCATGTTTTGAGTTCTGAATATTAACAACTACAAGCAAAGAATATACGTACTATCTTCAACGATTTTTGTGACTCATGTTACACACAAAAGTGTGAAATAAATATTTAAAAAAAATGGACCGACGTTATTAGTTGGTGCACTGAAAAGTATAAAATAATATTAATTCTTTGGTGCTGGTACATGTGAAGTTAGTGCCAATCTACCTGCAACTGCACTAATTCAAAAGCATCAGCACCAATAGAATTAATATTATTTTATACTGTTCAGTGCACCAACTAATAACATCGGTCCAATTTTTTGTTAAAAATATTTTTTACCGACGAATCCAAAGGATGGAGGTATATAATTCGACTATCTGCTTTTTTTTAGTTCGTGCGCGCGTTTTAAATAGTAAACGTACTCCGATTTTCATGATTTTTGATTCATTTGAAAGAGGAGACATGAGAAATGGTCCATTCCCTTCAATAAATACCCGGAAGGGGATGAAGGGTGCAATTTTTATCGAAAATCAAAAATCTAAGGTAGCATAATAATCCAGGACAGAACAATATTAGGATATGTTTAAATTGAACATTTTTTCAAAAGAGTTACGGTTTTCGAGTTATACCCATTTTAAAATCTCAAATATGTTTATTTTCGCTATGTGAAGGGGGCAATTTCCTTAGATATTGAAAATGTGAGGGAACTACATGAAAGATTATTTGTAGCAACATTTATAAGGCACATTTGCGTATTTCCGCCGCGATGTTTGGAGATCTCTAAGTAATAACAAATACAAGCAAAGAATATACGTGGGTAATAGGATAAGCACTATCTTCTTTGGTATTAGTAAACGTTCAACGATTTTCGTGAATAATGTTATTCAAAAATGTGATATAAATATTTTTTACAAAAAATTGGAACGACGTTATTAGTTGGTGCACTGAAAAGTACAAAATAATATTAATTCTATTGGTGCTGGTAGTTGTGAAGTTGGTGCCAAAAGTTATCAATCTATCAACTAACAACGTCGGTCCACTTTTTTTTATATTTATTATATCCAGCGCCGATGTATAGAGTTATCCAGCCAACGATAACTTTTTCTTAGGAACGACAATAGCTATCTAAGCGCCGACGATAGCTTTTTCCATCGTTCGCAACTATTAAGGATTTGGAACTGCAGAAATAAAACAATCTTAGGGCCGATATCATAATAAAATTTAATCCCACATTAAAAAATTCATAGTTTTTCTGATTGAACATATAATTCAAAGTTACTTTAAAAGAGTGGAAGATAAGGTGACTGACATTATAAAAGGACGTCATAAAGATATGAGTTACACAAATTGAAGAATTAACTAATCTCCCATTAGGGGTTCATTATGAAATCGGCCCATAGAAAAACAATCAATTTTATAAATATTAGTTGTTCGATTAAAAATAATCAAAATCCAAAAGAGAGGAATTAGAAGGCATTTTAAAATGAACTATTTATTTATCGATATCTCTCACCACTAAGATTCTTAAGAGGGTAAAACCTGGCGACATGGGGATGAAAGAGGCGACGCAAATTTTGGTTTAAAAGTTGCCCCCCTTGATATTGTTTCTTAAGTATATCAGCGATTTCTTTTATAATGATCACATTTGGAGAAGTTCTAGGTGGGATGTTTTTTACTGAAAAACATGTATATACTGACTTATTGTTAATTGATAATTCTTAGTATTTCAAAGAAGATATATATTCTGGATGTACCTAGGAGATATAAGTATGTAAATTTCGAAGCTTAACAAATATAAAAAATAAAATCTGATATGAAATTGATAATTAAAAAGTTCAACTATTGAAGGAGATTCTTTTTGTTGTTTTGTTTTGTTTAGAGGAGCTTTAGGCTGTATCTAATTCCCTGTAATTCAAGAAGCTGCATTTTGAATCTTACCATAATTAAATTGTTCATTTCCACACATAAACGTAGTTTTTTTTATTAGGAGACCAATACTCTTCCAAGCAGAAGAAACAATATTATTAGGTGAATTCAAATTAAGCGTCAAACAGTACTTACTCCTAAATATTTTACCTAAGAGCTTAGTAATAAACTCGCTCCTTTTGTTGTTTAATCACATACTCCTGTACTTATTTTACCAGTGATTAAGCAGATTTAACATTAGGTACACCCATTAATATCGTTGTGTGAAGGTTTTCCAATCATTGGAAAAAGCGGTCAAGGACTTATTAGACTGTTAAAGTGCCCAGGAATAAAACTGAGAAACGTGGGAGGCCCAAGATGTGGTCCCTGATGAAGAGTCATTTTCGGTGGATGTCCTGCATCGTTTTATTAAATTATGATTACAAAAAAATTAGCAGCCGGAATATTCTTAAGTAATTTTTACCAAGTTTAAATATTCAAATATATGACGAAGAAGATATGAAATTGAGTACGAATGGAAATGTTATACCACAACCCGAGCACTAACAGCAGTTATAAGGGAAATTAAATTATTTTAAGGATACACACAAATATCGGAAGGGAGGATATTTTATCAATAGCTGTTCTGAATTAATGATATCTTGTTCTTTATTTTTATAATAATTTTCACTTTTGTTTTCAAATTACAATCAAAGTTACTCTGGGACAAATAAAAATCGGGCTTCAACTTTTGAGCGAATTTTACTTATTTCGTTTTTCTAGACATATTCGTATAATATTTCCATTACTTCTCGAAACACCCTGTATTCACACTTTTGTAACAAATAGAAAAGATAGATACCTACTCAATACCAGAATGCCAATGGAGAATAAAATTTTTGTGAATGCGTACTTTGCACAAGACAAATAAGATTGATTGAACCGCATAGAATTGCGTAACTCAGAGATCTCCGAGGTTGCAACGTATTTTCAACAAAAAAAAAATGCATCTGGAGTTCTTTTGTGGATTTCTAATTCCTGAATATCAATTTTGTTGAACTTTACATTGAAAATTCAGTTGGTTATTAAATTATAAGTAAATATTTATATTTTCCAACCACTACTACGATCTTTAATTTGTAGAGCTCTCTTCGACAAAGAAACATATTTTCAGTCATTGATCTGCCTTTCTTTTCTCGAAACCGGAGGGAACAACTTGGTTGGTTTTGTTTTATTTTGTACGGTACCAATAACGGGTTGATTGTTATATTCAGAGCGCTATAAAGATTTTGTGAGTTGACCACCACCTTTTGAAATAAAAGGTTCATCTAACGACAATGCTCATGATAGTGTCAATAGATTATAATATCTAATAGTAGTCTAAATACGTTTACATTGTTCAGAAAAAAAAACAGATAGATAATGTATCTATGTTCTTTGCTATTACAAAAACATACAAAGCTACTAAGTCTCCTTTTAATATGTAACCATAATATTATGTTTAAAGCTTTCTCCCAACCTCGACTTCACGGTCCGCATTGCAACGTCATTGTACACTTGCCCATAATGGTCTCAAAGATTTCAGATCTTAATATCGCATTAAAACCATCGGCAAATTTATAGGATACATTCTCCATTAATGCATATATTGTTAACGTTTATATAATATATTTCTTCGCATTTTGTTAAATTATGAATCTCGGTAACTGAGAATGGAGCACACGAGTAAGGAACAACTAAAGCATAAATTTACTTCATGATAATACCGTGTTTGGCAAATAAGCTCGTTTCTTAAAGGTAAATCACTGTATTCGAGGCAAATCAGCCATTTTGTTTGCCAGCCTAATTCCATGAATTTATGTTACAAATAAATTTTTGATATTGATTGTTTCTTATTCAGAAATATCTTGATAAAGATCGTCGATGCAGTATTTGAGGTGTTTTACTACCTGAACTACAAACATTAAATTAAATAGTAAACTACTATTTGTAATAATAGTTGCTTATGATTATTGCAGGCAACGCCACTGTTTACCTATGGGGTAATATTTTTTTAGAACTGTTCACATTAAAATAACTCACAATGGCCAGTAGAGCTTCTAGCTACCTGTAAATACAGTGGAGGCACTTCAAAGCTACCGGCGTTGCCTCTTTAATATATATGCTTAAAGGCTTAAAATTACAGGCTAGATTAGGACATTTTCGAGAACAATCTAATAAATTTAAATGTAAAGGAATTGACTGTCGTAAAATTATTCTCTCTTTCATTAGGGATTAGAAGGGGTTCATGAAAGGTACCGGTGTCTGATAAACTTATTGATGGATTAGCTCAGTGTTAAAAATAACATTATGGAATTCATTTTTTTTAAGCTGATTATCCTTGCATCCTTAGTCAAGGAAAATACAAGATTTGGAAAGGATCTCTATAAAATACATCAAAAACATTTGGCTTATTCTTACCAGAGCATGTCTAAATACAAATTAATATTCATATAACTTGATAATTAAAAAAAATAACTCCACAGATTACTTTGAAATTATTGGTAACTTTTGTAGATTAGGTATGGCTCTTGTAACACTTTGCAAGTAAAGGTAGCACTTTTTGTAATCCGATGAAAAAACCCTTTATAAGATTACTCAGTTTTTTGTATGTATAAAGAAAGTACAAATTTATTACACTTGCCCCATCACGACAATATTGCTTAATAAAGGAATTTTGATTCTGAAGGTTCATTTTGAGGAGCTAATTAAAAAAAAATATATTCAAGTTATGAGTTATTCAAGTATATTCTTCCAATGTTTAGAATACATGTCATAGAAGATATTACAGAAAATATATGACAATACGAACATTTTTTTTATGTTTCTTTGCATATTTTCCATAGTAAAGGTGATGAGAATGAAGATATAAGAAAGAAAGAACATTTTCTTCCCTCCATAAACTTTCCCCAAAAGGGTGGAGGGGGTAGTTTTTTTAAAAATTGAGTATTTCACAAACAGAAACCTTTTCAGATATCGTTTAAATTTGACATTTCTTGAAAAATTCATAGGTTTCCGAGTTACAGCAGTGGTAAAGTCTGAAATATATGTGTTTCCGACATGTAATGGGAGCAATTTTTTCAAAAATATAAAATATGAAATGGCTAAATTAACTAAAAGATTATATGTAGCAACATTTACATTGGATATTTTTCAAAAAATTGTAGTTTCCAAGTTACAGCAGTGGTAAAGACTGAAATATGTGTATTTCCGCGATGTTTTCAAATTTCTGAATAAGTATAAGCAACATATTATCTTCTTTGGTGAATGGTGAATGATTTTGAAGACGAATGTTACATTCATACGAGTCAAATAAATACTTAAAAAAATGGTCCGAATTAGTATGTGCACTGAAAAATAGATTAAAGACGGTCCAATTTTTTGTAAAAAAATATTTATCAAGGAAGAATAGGTAGTCAGCTGATTCATTCTAACAAAAAAGTAGACAATTGAAATTTTGAATATCATACTAAGTGCTCCATGTGTCTTAAAGCTCCTCCCATTTGACAGGATCCCAATAGCCTAGACAATTGTTTATTGAGATACTTTCACATTACACAATCGGCAAAAGATTTAAACGATCTCTTCATCCGGACAGCATCTCTAGTTGTATGGGAATACAACACAAACATGTACGTTTTTTAATCTAGAATATATTGTTGTTAGTCTCGCTATCACAACATGTGTGAACAAACCATGAATAATTTACCGTAAATCCGTAACATGTTTTAAAATTGGATAATCACCTTTCCGGGATGAGTTCTTTGGAAAGTTACAATAGTCCTCGCATCTGCTTGTAAAATTCTTAACAAAACCAATCTAATTTGTCAGTAAAGGTCTATTTACCTGTTGCTGGAAATCAACCCAAGCGAACTAATACCCTTTTACCCTCAGGGCTGCGCTGCTATGCTTTCCCTATATGGGTGAAATCTTCTAAAATAATCTGAAAGGTTATTCTAGTCCAATCTAATTTCACGACACGTTACACATTGGGAAATGAGAGCTTTGTTATATTGTATCTAACTAGAAGGGATTCATAAGGATAGATTATATAGTTTAGTTAACAGACTCCAAAAGGGTAAACTACCTACTTGTAACTAGAAAATCTTATCTTGTGGAGAATGATGATTGAGATACCTTATTGGATAGCTTTTCTCATTTCGATTAAAAGATTGCTTCCAATTTGCTATTCAATAACAAGGTATCCAACTTTTGAAATGAAACAGGAGATCTTGATTCAAATTCGATAATTTATTGATGTATTTAGTAGTTTAAGAGGTGACTCAGCAACAATAGCAATAAAGTATAATCCTGAGATCACTCTTAAAACTTAGTATTTGCTTTGTGCTTTTTTGGTCCACTTCAGTATCGGTCGAGTAACAGTATCAAACTATGACTAAATTAGTAAAGATTGAACATTTTCATATTAGAAAAAACGAGGGTGGCACGTATCTGCCCGACACAAAACATTAATTTTCTACTTAGTAAATGCTAAGTCTAAACAGTGATTTCAGGACTTGTATGGTAAAAATTGTTCCGTAGAAAAATCATAAGTAAGTGGTTAAATTCTGCTGGCACTTTATGATTTTCTCTATGATCGCTGTGAAAACTAATATATCCAAGGCAACTCATCTTTCCTCCATCGATCAGGTTTTTTGTCATCTGCTCTTGCTCTATATATTTTTGTTTGTGAGAATTTAATAATTTTCAATATGAGTACAAGCTTATAAAAGTTCATACAAAGTCAATTAAATAAAATGGTCGAGTGTCAATTGCGTTTGCTTGAAGTGGGTTCCATACTACTGATCTTCTTCTGCAAATTATGACTGAAGGCCTATATAATTTTTATAATATGTAAAATTTTCAACAGATGTTTACTTTTCAGAGGTTCTTAGGTCCAAAAAACATGTCTACAGCTATTTGTCTGTCTCTCTATCTGTATATGAGCAGATTTTCTCGGGAACAGATGAACTGTTTTGTTGCTTTCTATTTTGTTTTGTAGGGTATCGAAAGGGTTAACCGTTGACATAGACTGGGCATCCTGCTCGTACTGGCTGCTAGGGGCAAAACCTGAAAAACATGTTTTGCTCAAGAAAGAAATGTTTTGAAAATGAACAGTCAAATTTTATATTTATTCGTATTCTGATTAAACGGTTCATCCTGGGTCATAATTAATTATGACCATTATTGTTTGTCTTGGTGTGCTGAGATAAATGAAAGGTCAGATGATTTTGATATTTCATGGAATTCTTGTGAGTGGCTGAAAAGTCGTCAGAGTGGACACACAATTATTTTTGACCCCGTCGACATAACCGGAGGAGGTATACAATTCGACTGTTTGTCTATATTTTTTATGGATGTTCGCGCCTTTTACATGGTAGGTAAACGTGCTTCGGTTTTGATGATAATTTTTTATTTGAAAGAGGAGTATTGAGAATTGGTCCCATTGAATAAAAAAAAATATTAGACATGCCTTTGCACGAGTGCAAGGAGTGATGAAGGCAATTTTTTTCGAATAGTGAAAATACGAGACGGCATAATTGAAGATGATTCCATATCCGGAATTAAATTGGATATTTTTGAATATAATTATCGGTTTTCGAGTTACAGCAGTAGTAATGTCTGAAATATATGTGTTTCAGCTGTGGAGGGGGCAATTTTTTTTATCCAAAATTCGTGATTGGTGCACACCATATGCGGAAACGTTTAAATTGGACATTTTGAAAAAAATCATGGGCTTCCGAGTTACAGTAGTTAGTGGTAATGTCTGAAGTAGGTATGTGAGTTTCCGCTATTTGTTGGGGGAATTTTTTTGAAAATTGAAAGTATGAGAAGGCTGAATTAATGAAAAGAAAATATATAACAACGTTTAAATTGTAATTTTTTCAAAAACGGTTATGGTTTCCGTATTAGAGCAGTGGTAATATCTGAAATAGGTATTTGTATTTTTGGCCGAAGAACCCCGAACGGTAGGACGTATTACAATTCGACTGTCTGCCTTTTTTGGTTTGTGCGCCCTTTGTATATAGTAAAGGTACTCCCATTTTGATGATTTTTTATTCATTTGAAAGAGGAGACTCGAGAAATGGTTACATATTCTTAAAAACTCAAATCCGAAATCTCCTTCCCTTCGAAAACCGCCCCGAAGGGGTGGCGGGCGCCAATTTTCTCGAAAATCGAAAATTCAAGATGCTAGAATTAGAAGATAAGACAATATCCGGAATGTTCTGACATCTCTACATAATAATAATAATAAGTACAAGCAATGAATATACGTGGGTAATAGGATAGGTACCTTTGGTATTATTGAACGTTCAACGATTTTCGTGAATAATGTTACACTCAAAAGTGTGAAATAAATATTTTTCACAAAAAATGGACCGACGGTATTAGTTGGTGCACTGAAAAATACTAAATAATATTAAATCTATTGGTGCTGGTACTTATGAAGTTGGTGCCAAAAGTAGTCAATCTAACTGCAACTACACAACTTCAAAAGTAACAGCACCAATAGAATTAATTTTATTTCGTATTTTCTGCTGCACCAACTAATGACGTTGGTACAATTTTTGTAAAAAATATTTATTAACGCGTTGTTTTCAGATCTTTGGAAAACATCGCACAAGCAAAGAATGTACAGGAGTAATAGGATAAGTACTGTTTCCGCGATGTTTTGAAATCTCTTAATAATAAATAAGTATAAGCAACGTATTATCTTTTTTGTTCAACGTTGAATAATTTTGATGACTAATGTAATAATGAAAGGGGTGAAATAAACATTTCTTACAAAAAAATATGACCGACATTAGAAGTTGGTGCACTGAAAAATACGAAATAATTTTAATACTATTGGTGCTGTGTTGAGGTGTCAATTTCTGTATATTTCTTTAATATTTTCAATTTTTTTTATTTTGTAATTGTGATGAAAAATCCATTTTTCTATTTAATCCCCATAATTAGAATTAGTTTATTTACGATATATGTCCGTATTGCGAAGTAACTCTACTTATGAACCTACTAAGTTTCAACTTTTTACGTTTTGTTGATATACGGATAAAACAGGCTGTGTCGGCCGGACAGATAGAAAAACGATCTTAAAAGGATCGTGTTGTTTGATCTGAAGTACGGAATCCTAAAAAGGACCATCTCATAGTAGTCTTTCTCCAAATGAGGCAAATATAGCTAACAATCAATATTCACTCTGTGAAACAAGGTAAGAATACAGACAAATTTTATACCACCTACTTGTGACGAACAATTAGTCGTCTATACAAAAGATAATAATTGCAATTGTAGACAAAAAGGCAGTAGCAGAAGAAAAAAAAAGTCTTTCTGTAATATACTGAAACATGTTTTCTTCTGGAAGTGAAAGAAACAAAACAAAAAGATTCACAGAATGACATGTGATAACAATCGGATCCTTAATAGAGGTAGTGTTTAGATCCTGGGGTTTCACAGCGGTATAGCAGTCAAAATTGTGACAAACCACTTGAAATATTGTTCCGAAAAGACCACCCTTGTTTGCACAGGCCGTCATGATGCCCTCCGATAAAAATGTTATTTATTATTTTTTCAAAGCAGTCTTTGTATACAACTCATTTATGATACAGTAAAAGTCAGTGTAAGGAATATAAAGGAGACGTTGAATTTATAGAACTGTAGAAGTTGTGATTACCACAATTCTTGCTTAAATTGATGTTCTCTTTACTCTTTTAAAGGTTAGCAAAATATATAGAGAGAATAGCATGTTCGAGGTTAATTCCTATAAATTTGTCCCATTGCGTAAGTATAAATCAATCATAACAAAAATTAAGTTCTCTTACTTCTAGATTTTAATTCCACACAAAAATAGGTATAAGTAATGTTTCAATTTAGTAAGGACGTTTTCTATATTCTTGAGTATTAAAAAAATTTCAAAAACTGTAGAATTACACGATGTTCATACTTATAAAATGGCGTTAAGTGAAGATACAAAGAAAGATAAGTAGATCAAAGAGTCTTTCAAATATCTTATATGACTTAAGTTCAGTTATGGCGATTCCTTTGAAGCTTCCTCATAATACTACTTGTTCATGTAACAGGTAAAAATTCAAGTATTTGACAATCGTGATACGGGCCTATCTTCTTTTTGAAGAGGCGCACTCTCTAAAGAGTATCGGCGACTTCTCGCGTATATTTGTGAAACGCGCCTTTTCAATACAACAAATATATGGCACCTGAAGTTTATCGCCGGATCCGAACGGCACTATTTTGAGAGGCTTTATTAGGTATTTCGTGGTAGGTCGCTAGGTCTTTCCACGCGATAGCCATAGCATAGCATCGTGAACAAAAAAAACAAAACAAAACTCCACCCCTAGCCCGCATCGAACCGAGATTTGTTTAAACATTCTGGTATATACCTAGGATTTAACGAAATTGTAAATGTATTAGGTTCAATGAAAATATTGGATCAATAACAATAAAGTGCTGAATCCAAGTGCAGAATGTTGAACAGTGTCGAACGCAGGTCAGAATTTTACATCAAATTTGCATACCTAGATTGCCGAATCAAAATGTTAAATAGTTCTCAAAGTTGGAATAATTCTGCAAATTGTTTAATTCACGTATAGACACACTAATAGAGAGATCATGGATATTTTTGACTGTCAGGTTTTTTCCCATATTCGTAACAACTCAAATCCGAAATCTCCTTCCCTCCGAAAACCGCACCCGAAGGGGGTATAGTGGAAACATTCTCTCGAAAATCGAAAATTCTAGATGCCAGAATCAAAGATAGCACAATATCCGGAAAAGTTTCAATTGAAAATTTTTCAAAAAAGTTGCGGTTTTCGATTTTCATTCATGTTAAAATCTAGCATATGTCTATTTTCGCTAAGTAGAGGGTGCGACTTCTTTCGAAAACTGAATATCTCTGGGCACCACATGAAATACAATAATATTTGTAGCAACATTTATTTTGAACATTTTTTCCTTAGAGTTACAGTTTTCGAGATACAGCGGTGGTAAAATGGTTAAATCTAAAATACTTATGCATATTGCCGCAGCAATGTTCTGAGATCTCTACATAATAACAAGTACAGGTAAAGAATATACGTGGGTAATAGGATAAGTACTATCTTCTTTGGTATTAGTGAACATTAAACGATTTTCGTGACTAATGTTACACTCAAAACTGTGAAATAAATATTTTTTCCAAAAAAATGAACCGACATTATTATTAGCTGCACTAAAAATTACGAAATAAAATTAATTCTATTGGTGCTGGTACTTGTGAAGTTGGTGCCAAAAGTTATCAATCTAACTAAATTTATCAGTGCACCAATAAGGTCCATCCAATTTTTTGTAAAAAATATTTATTTAAAATAGAATGTCATTCTGGATCCTATACATATTTCGTATAACACAAATTTAGGTTGATGCCTCTATCACAATGTAATATATGTATATGTATATATAGAAACATGAACATTTTTCTAGTTTAATTATATGTTTAAATTGTTCGATACTGGGTGATATTGTGAAATTATTTTGTTATAAAAGTAAACAAGTTAATAGATTATTCTTCCTTTTTTGACCGACTACAAAAATAAACAGGTGTTAAAAAATATGTCTAAATTTCTCATTAGAATCTAAATTTGTGAAAATATACAGCGCAATCCATTCAAAAAAGTATCCGGAATCTCATAAGATAATGATGTAATTGTCTAGTTCAGCTTCTTTTCGGTTTTTACACAATAAAAAAAATTACGCTCTAATAAAAGAGCGAAGTTACGAGACCAGGAGCGAACAGAGGTGCTGGGTAGGTAAAATATTTTTTACAAAAAATTGGACTAATTATTAGTTGATGCACTGAAAAATACAAAATAATATTAATTCTATTGGTGCTGGTACTTTTAAAGTTGTGCATTTGCAGGTTTTTTTTGACACCAACTTCACAAGTAACAGCACCAATAGAATGAATATTATTTTGTATTTTTCAGTTTTTATTTCACACTTTTGAGTGTAACGTATGTCACGTTGAACGTTCAATTACAACATTACCCATATATATTCTTTGCGTGTACTTGTTATTATTCAAAAATCTTAAAACATTGTCGCGAAAATACGCATATTTTCGACTTTACCACCGCTGTAACTCGAAAACCGTAACTGTAAGAAAAAATGTTCAATATAAATATTGCTACAAATAATCTGGCCTTTAATTTGGTTCCTCATATTTTCAATTTTCAAAAGAAATTGCCCCCTCCACATAGCGAAAATACACATACCTATTTAAGATTTTAGCATAACTGTAACTAGGAAACCGTTATTCTTTTTTATTATCAAATGAATTAAAAATAATCAAAATCGGAGTACGTTCACTATATAGACCGCACGCACAAACCAAAAAAAAGCACACAGTCGAACTGTATACCTACCTCTGGAAGGTGGATGGAGTGTCGTCCATCTTTGAATTAAAACCATGAATATATTTTAGGGCAGGTATAACCATTTCTTTACTTACCTATTATTCGCCTCATCCACATATTATGGCTGTAATTCAAAGGTGATTCACTGCCTCCATATCCATTTTACTCACCCACCAGCCTTGTTCGATCCAAGTTCCGTAATTTCGGTAATTTATTAAAAACAATTTTTAAATGTGATTCTGCAATGAATGTTTTTCCACTACTGTCTCTAAGAAATTGGATAATATTCGAAAAGAAACGGAACTAGACAATGTTCGAAATTTACAGGTAAAAATCATGTATGTATGTTTTCCCTTATTGACTATATAATAAAAAAAATAATATCAATATTAATTTAGATCTTACTTTAATTTTTATTTTCAATAAGCACAAATATAATAACATTTTTACCTTTGACAGGCTACGCTGGTTCATTTTGTGTAACATTCTGTCTGTGTTTTGCACTTCATCTAGGTATTATAAGTTTAGTATTTGAGATCCAACAATCAAATTTGCACTGGTGCTGAATCCTATACCAGAATGTTTAAATGCAACCAAGAACTATTGAATGACAGACCGACGCGCAAACTACCACGTTACAGTGATCACATTTGACATAATGTACCTAAAATTTGCAGGGTACATTATTTTTTGCAACACCTGCTTTGTTAGTTTGTTATTAGAGAGATTTAGAAAACTTCAAGTGATAGGTTGTACTGTTTATATTGAATGTTTTGAATCAAGTTTGTTTCCAAATATTGTGATTTAAAAGCATAATTTGTGAGAACAATAATGACGTAAACTGTCTGTGTTGGTACTATCTGTCAGTCCTGTACTGTCAACATATGTAAAGTAACACTCAGTATTCCAAATTTTTATTTTCAAGTTAACTTGCATACATGAATGGTTTAAAAAATAATTGGGGTAAACTTATAAATATCTGAGAAAAACCACATTAAATTGAGATGTTTTAATTTTGCACATTAGTATCATCAGGGATATATCAACAATTAGCAAAAAAAAATAATATTAACATTAAAGTATATGTAAAAATGAACAGACCATAATATTATGTCCTACATGGAACGGAATCATTGAAAATAATTGCACGTTTCAGCTACAGGAATATCTTTCGCATAAATTTCACAATACTTTAGAAAATATGTCTTAAAACAACCTCTGCTAAAGAAACACCATGTTTATCCATGGGATATATTCAAATGGCCATGTTATTATTCACACCCAAATAATACACAACGGCTATTGGTCGAAATACAGTAATTAACTTATTCGAAGAAGCTGCTGCTAAAGCCACCACTGCGACTATGTGCCTGGTAGTGGCTTCTCGTTTAACAGCTTCAATTTAGAATTCGTTATGAGTCGTAAAAAAATTGGCACAATTTTATGCTTAAGGCTACAAACTGTGTTTAACAACTGCTATTTCGCATGTATGTGAGTAGCTATATACATGTATGCAAGAATTACTTAATTTTTCGTTTTGTTATATTATTTATGACGCGACTAAATGTTTTCCAACTCGTTCATTCTCAACTGGAATTTCTTTCAGAAAAGACAATTTTCTACGCCTAACCGTAAATACAAATCTGCATAATACTGTTTAGCATGTATACAACAACCCAGTTCCTACCAACTGCCACTTTTAAAGTTGTAGATGGAAAGCAATCAAATTTATATGATCACAATATAAAATTCATAGAATGGTATGAAGAAACGTTCTCACATTAATTTATTTTATGCAGTTGAAGATATTGCAATATTTTCATTATTTCTGGTGTATGATTATAGAGATTTAATTCCTATATATTGCCTATTGAAGTTGGTTATTCATTTTTTTATATTTCACTAGAATGAAAATTTTAATACTGGTTTGTTAACATCAACCCGTAACCAAACATTCGAATACTTAAAATAAACCAAACTGATATGAGAAAATAATCGATTTCAATGGTGTTATGATCACTTTGAAACAGAGGTAACTGCACTGATTTTGCGGAACTTAAAACCGCTATCGAAAAAATATCGTAATTTAATTACTTTCTGACACAAAAAGCACCCTTGCGTTGAAACTTCAGATTTGAATGATTTTTAAAAATAAATATAAAAAAAAATTGGACCGACGTTATTAGTTGGTGCACTAAAAAATACAAAATAATATTAATTCTATGGGTGCTGCTACTTTTGAAGTTGTGCAGTTGCAGTTAGACTTTTGGCACCAACTTCACAAGTACCAGCACCAATAGAATTAATATTATTTTGTATTTTTCAGTGCTCCAACTAATAACGTCGGTTCAATTTTTCGTAAAAAATATTTATTTCGCACTTTTGAGTGTAACATTAGTCACGAAAATCGTTTAACGTTCACTAATACCAATGAAGTAGTACTTATCCTATTACCCACGTATATTCTTAGCTTGTAGTTGTTATTATTGAGATCTCAAAACATCGCTGCGGATATACGCAAGTATTTTAGATCTAACCATTTTACCACCGCAGTAACTCGAGAACCGTAACTCTAAGGAAATAAATGTTTTTTACGAAAAATTGGACCGACTTTATCAGTTGTTGCACTGAAAAATACAAAATAATATTAAGTCTATTGGTGCTGTTTTTTTTGGAATTGGTGCACACAACAACAAACTACAACGGCACAACTTCACAAGTACCATCACCAATTGAAGTAATATTATTTTATACTTTTCAGTGCATCAACTAATAACGTCGGCCCATTTTTTGTAAAAAATATTTATTTCATACTTTTGAGTGTAACATTAGTCCCGAAAATCGTTCAACGTTCACTATACCATATCAATGAAGATAGTACTTATCCTATTGCCCACGTATATTCCTTGCTTGTTGTTGTTATTATTGAGATCTCAGAACATCGCTGCGGAAATACGCTTGAAAATTTTAGTTGTTATCATTTTAACACCGATTTAACTCGAAAACAGTAACTCTAAGGAAAAAAATTTCATTATAAATGTTGCTACAAATAATTATATCTTTCATGTAGTATCGAAAAATTCAAATATTCTTAGTATCTGAGGCAGTCGCTACGAATGATATGGGACTTTGACATTTTGCCATGAATGACTATACGCTCGACACAGGAGAGATACTCTAAAGACTAGAAAACTGATATTTGATCAGAAAACCCATTGTCACTGTGCATGAGGATCCAAATGGTCGAATACCTTACCAGGTATAGGTATACCAATACTAAGGACGATATTTCTCATTGATCTTGGGCTAAAAAAATATCACCGCGAAATTCTTACAAATGCTGTAGGTACTCTAAACTATAGTCATAACATAGTCATGATGAAAATGTACAACAAATTGGCGATGGGGCTTAATTCAAAAATTTTACTACAGCTAGCTACCTTTTGAATGAAGGGAACTATTACAGTCTTCCATGGTTTACGAAATATTGTGAAGATGTGATTTATACAAGGGAAATGGGAGCTCTAAATTGCAGTTGCTAATAAAAACATCGAAGTGTGAATAATGTTTATTCTGGATTTTGTATATTGAGTCCTTCATATGTAGAACATCTAGAGATCCAGAATACCTACGTTCCATCTATTGTTTGCAAACCATTAAACATATATCTCTATCGAAGTCTATTTATATGGAAAAGCACGATCTTACGCACATTTGCCAAAAATGGTTAACAATATTTCAACAGCCTACGTACTTAACGATGATTTCTATTAAATCAACACCCAGCCGAAGCATTGTTATACCTTCTTCTACAATACTTATTGTTGACATAACAAAAGCAGTATAGAGATATTAAATGTTCTTACAAGGTTCTTTTGAGAACACATTCCAAAAACAAATTCAATGCAAATTTCAACATGAAAATCTTCTGTTTTACATACGTTTTAACAAGGTACACACACACATATACTCAAGGACAATAGGACCAGTGAATAAAAATATAATAATGGTAAATCTCGGGTAAACAGGCGATTGTGTTTATTCGAAATGGTATTCGTATAGATTGCAGTCATTTTAGTATATTTGCCATAAAACTGTTCTCAGCATTGATAATAATTGTGCCTTTGTATTGCTGAGTTGAGGAATACGGCTGCAAATTTGACCTACCATACAAATATTTAAGGATGTAGGTTATCTTGTTTTTGAAATGTCAGTAAAGAAAGTAGAGAAAAAACTTATTGGTCTTGGAGAAATGTACCAATTTATAGAAAAAATGTGAAATAATCCGAGAAAATAATAATTACTGAACAAAAATCAGCTTGAACTAAGAAAATATGGAATTATGAGAATAAAACAACAATATACTTACCTGAACAAGTTCAAAATATTCAGTTGATTAAAAAATTCTAAAGCTAGAAACAGAGAATATCTGTCTGATACAAATTGTTCAAATGTATTTTAAGAAAACTTTATCTGAAGAGAATGTACCAAGTTTATGAAAAGTACCAATTTCAATTTAACCAATTTAACAAATAATACGACTCTAGCAAATAAACCTAAACTCTGAGGTGGCAGAATTAAAGATAGCTATATCTGGAAACGTTTGAATTGAACATTTTTTCGGTTACGGTTACGATTTTCGAGTACAACGATGTTAAAATCTCAAATACGTTTATTTTAGCTATGTGGAATTTCTTTCCAAAATAGAAAATCTGAGGCAACCACATGAAGGAAGAAAGATTATTGTAGCAAAATGAATAAGGAAAATGTTTTGCTTAGAGTTACGGTTTTCGAGTTACAGTGGTGGTAAAATGGTAGAATCTAAAGTACTTATGCCCTTTTATAAATAATAACAAGTACAAGCAAATAATATACGAACAGACAAATAGGATTAATATTATTTTGTATCTTTCAGTGCACCAACTAAAACGTCGGTCCAATTTTTTGTAAAAAAATATTTTTGTAAAATTTTATTACATTTGATTTATATTGCTTATTGCTCTTTAGAGTTCAATTTTCTTATTTTATTTCTTAAAAGTTGACGTAATATTTATCAATTTGTATAATTCAAATTAGCTTCGAGGCGGTTATGACAATAAATATTTTTTACAAAAAATTGGACCGACTTTATTAGTTGGTGCACTGAAAAGTATAAAATAATATTAATTCTATTGGTGCTGTTACTTTTGAAGTTGTGCAGTTGCAGGTAGATTGGTAACTTTTGGCACCAACTTCACAAGTACCAGCCCCAATAGAATTAATATTATTTTATACTTTTCAGTGCACCAACTAATAAAGTCGGTCCAATTTTTTGTAAAAAATATTTATTTCACACTTTTGAGTGTAACATTAGTCACGAAAATCGTTGAACGTTCACTAATACCAATGAAGATAGTACTTATTCTATTACCCACGTATATTCCTTGCTTGTAGTTGTTATTATTGAGATCTCAGTACATCGCTGCGGAAATACGCTTGAATATTTTAGTTGTTACCATTTTAACACCGATTTTACTCGAAAACCGTAACTCTAAGGGGAAAATGTTCAGTATAAATGTTGCTACAAATAATTATGTCTTTCATGTACTGCAAACAGATTTTCAATTTTCGACAGAAATCGCCCTCTCCACATAGCGAAAATAGGTATATTTGAGAGTTTAAAATGTCTCTATGTCGAAAACCGTTACTCCTTTGAAAAAATGTTCCATTTAAACGTTTCCGGATATTGTCCTATCTGTAATTATAACAACGCAGATTTTCAATTTTCGACAAAATTTGCCCCCTCCACCCCCTTCGGGGGCGGTTTTCGGAGTGAACGAGATGTCGGATTCCCGTTTTTATGAATATGGGACCATTTCTCAAGCCTCCTCTTTCAAATGAATCAAAAATCATCAAAATCGGAGTACGTTTACTATATGAAAGGCGCGCACAAACCAAAAAAAAAAAAAAATATGCACACAATCGAATTGTATACCTCCTCCTTTTGGGAAGTCGGTCAAAAAATACTTATTTTCAGAAGATATATTATTTGTTACATCTATTACAGCAAATCACTTGTAATGAAACTACTACGTAAACAGAATCTCTTTCCTGATAAATTAGATGTACCTACATGCAGTTACTCATATATTTCATATTTTGAATGTGTAAATGCGTGCGGTTCTTTCGAAAGAAGGGATGAGAAATGATGTTATACTTTGATTGCTTCAATTGAGTAGGTACTTGACATCCTTACCGGGAATCTGTTTTCTACTATACTCGTAGAATATCCCAAAAACCTTTTTTTAGCTCAGAGTAAGCTCATTTTGAAAAAAGTTGATCCCGATTATCCATATTTCTTCAGAACTAGGAGAACTTTAAAGTTGGTAACGTAGGTATCACATCTTATTTGAAAATAATGATCAGTACGAAATTCTTATCTAATACCTGGAACAATATGTCGAACTATTTTAAAAAGAACAATTTCTACGAATTCTCCATTCTTATTGGTTTATATTTCTGAACTATTTCTATATCAGTAGCCTACATGTCCATAAACTTCTTGAGAAGTATTTAGTTATACTTATATTGCTAACTTTAGATGGAAAAACCCTCTCCTAATATTTACAGAATGACAAGAAATACAAAAACTTGGGTCCGACAGATGCCGATGTGTAAACATAGGTGAATGTTTACCATCTACCTAGATCTTCTTTACATAACATATATGTATATACATTTTGGGACGCTAAGACGAATTGTCAATATCGGATAAGATGGAAAATACAAAAGAACCTGACCAAATAATAGCGGCCTGAAGGAGCTTAAGATACGGATGCTGTTTGAATAGGGAAGCTTATACAGGGTGTTTGAGAATATTAGATTTACATGTATGTATGTGCACAGGTAACAATGAATTTGCTAGAATAAATAATACGTACCTGACAATAAACGGTATCGTGTGCTAGTAATGCTAAATCTGAACGGCATTACAATATACAAAATCAAAGCTAAATATTTAGTGATATGATAAGGGTATGTATTCAATATTCTAACTATCTCAGGTCCATAGCTGGTAGATAAGGTTATCGATAGTAGACACTCTTCAATGTGAAAATAATCAATTTTACGTTACAATGTTACGTTATCGATCAGTTGAGGTGTTTTTTTATGAATGATTAAAAAATAACTTGAAAAAAACAAATATCGACTTGATTAGATGGTGAACTAAATTTATAAAACAACAACAAAGAATGTAGAAATCATAAATAAAATAAAGTGTCAAGAAAGAGATGATGTATCAGCTATATCGCACCAACTTCAAATAATCTATAAAATGTACATAATAAAACATCCTTTAAATTTTTTTTAATGTATAATCTTGATCAAACCATGAAAAATTGAATATATGGCCATCTCTCTGCCATCCTCTTTCAAAGGAAGAAAAGAATCATCAAAATTGTTGCAAACTTGCTATGAGAGACGAGATGAGATACTAACAAATAAAAAACAAACATTATTTTGGGAAGTCGGTCAAAAGTTGAATATGGTGAAAAAAACTGAAGAATTTTAAAACTGACAGTACTAAAGTAGACACAATATAAAACAGGGAAAATACTTAATTAATTATCTTTGCTATTCTTTAATTAGCGCATTACAAAGACTAGGTATTTGAACAAAAATCAGTTTACATGATGAACTAGCCTAGATCCTAATATTCTGTGCCTGAGCTCAAGAAATTAGGTTTGCAGGACATCCACAAGGATTACAGCTATAGAGATTCCATTGAAAATAGCGGGGTAATATAGGAAGACAAGGAATAAAATCCCTTGAACATACTTTATTATTTTATAAACAACCGTGGAAGAAGGAGATTTAAAAAAAGATAAATTAAAAGAATCGACGAATAAAATAGTGCAGAGTCGCAACAGAGTAGCCGTTAATTCACTGATGGAAAAAACAACAAGTTGACTAGTCAAAATTTTTGGTTATATATATCGACAAAAAATTAAATTCGGAGTACCATTGTAAAATGTTAGTGTCAAATCACTTATATAAGTGCAATAATTTAAAATACACATTAACAACGAATCAATTATGATTTATGGAGATTCAATTCAAAACATTTATTGAGCAAAGTCTATTAGTACAATTCTAAGTTAATATTTGATACATATTTTATTTCTTCAGGCCTGGAAGGGAGCTGTGTCCCTTGTCAGGCACATTTATGGAGAGAGTCACGTTTAAGATATAGCATTTACCTTTGGGGCTGGTCGTCCAACGTTGAAGATATGTTTTTGACCCACGAACCCAGAACGGTGGATGTATACAATTCGATTGTCTGTTTTTTTTGGTTCGTTCGCGCGTTTTATATAGTAATCGTACCCCGACTTTGATGATTTTTTGATTCATTTGAAAGAGGAGGCTTGAGAAAAGGTCCCATATTCATAAAAACACAAATCCGAAGTCCCCTTCCCTTCAAAAACAGGAGGGGGCAAATTTTCTCGAAAATCGAAAATCTGAGGTGGTATAATTAAAAATAGGACAATATCCGGAAACGTCTAAATTGAACATTTTTTCAAAAGAGTTTTCGAGATAGAGGCATGTTAAATTCTCAAATAAGTGTATTTTTGCTACGTGGAGAGGGCAATTTCTTTCGAAAACCGAAAATCTGTGGATACTACATGAAAGACCTAATAATTTGTGGCAACATTTATACTGAACATTTTTTCCTTAGATTTACGGTTTTCGAGATAAGCGGTGTTAAAATGGTTAAATCTAAAATACTTATACGTATTTCCGCAGCCATGTTTTGAGATCTGAATATTAACAACTACAAGCAAAGAATATACGTACTATCTTCAACGATTTTTGTGACTAATGTTACACTCAAAAGTGTGAAATAAATATTTAAAAAAAAATGGACCGACGTTATTAGTTCGTACACTGAAAAATATAAAATAATATTAATTCTATTGGTGCTGGGACTTGTGAAGTTGGTGCCAAAAGTTATCAATCTAACTGCAACTGCACAACTTCAAAAGTAACAGCATCAATAGAATAATTAATATTAATTTTTATTTTTCAGTGCACCAACTAATAACTTCGCTCCATTTTTTGTAAAAAATATTTGTTGGTTTTAAGAATAGTCTCTTGTTCTCAATATTTCTTTAGGTTTAAGATTCTAACTAAATTTGAATTTACGTTCATAAAAAAATTACCTTTAAATAGTTTTAAAATAAAATTGAAAAATAATTTATTATCAAATGTATTTACAATATTACTGACTTTTCAAATATTTAGAAATATACATATTTTTTAATATTCTCTGTTCATTTATAGGTAGGTATATAGGTTCTTTATTCTTTATATTAAAGTTTTTTACTACTCCCAATACAATTGTAAATTTATGGTATCTGAGAAAAATATACGTAATAATACTAAAAGTATGGGTTGATTTTCCATTTATTTTGTCCAAATTATTAGCTTAGATTTATTTTTTTATAGGCTTAATATTAAAAAAATATATATACAGGGTGTTTCATAATATATGCGCAGCATATGTATGTATATATGTGCTAGCTCGTCCAAAAATATGAAAAAAAGTTTAATATACCCTCTAAAATGCACCATTTTTGAAATACAAGGTGTTGAAATTGAAAAAACAAAATTGTTTTTTGTGAATATCTCCGGAATCATTTATCCTACAGAAAACAGCTTTTGTAAGCATTTTCCACTCATAATAAGCTAAGCTTTGAGTTAGGAAAACATTTTTGTTAAGTCATGATTGGTGAAGATTTTGAAGGAGTAGTGGGTGTTTTTCTCCCCAATTTCTACGCCAATGGAAAAATTACGGTTCGACCGTTTTAGAGAACTTTTATGTTGAAAAAACACGCTAAATTTTTTGAAATACAATTTTTCATTCACTAATTAAACAAAATGTATGTAAACGTTAGAACAAGTAACAAAAATGTATTTTTTGACATTAAAGTTGATTTTTCTCGAAAACGTTCGACTTTAGAGCTCACAACCACGAGTACCTTTTTTATGTAGAAAACATTGACGGTTCGAATGGGCTCTTCGAAACCGTACTTTTTCCATTGACGTAGAAATTTGGGAGAAAAACAACCAGTACTCCTTCAAAATCTTCACCAAATATGACTTAACAAACATTTTTTTCTAACTCAAAATATAGCTTATTATGAGTGGAAAATGCTTACAAAAGCCGTTTTCTGTACGATAAACGGTTCCGGAGATACTCACAGAAAACGATTTTTCTTTTACAATCTCAACACCCTGTGTCTCGAAAATGGTGCATTTTAGAGGGTAAGTTAATATAAACTTTTTTTCGTATTTTTGGACGAGCTATTTCATCCTCAAGTCCTGCGTATATATTAAGAAACACCCTGTATAATGCCTTCGTCTTCGTAAGATAATATTTCCTTTGGGCTAACTGTAGTACACTGATAATGGGTTCTAATTATTCATTCAAATTATTAGTGACCCATGAATTTATATATAATATGGTCGCTGTATAATATAGTAATATTGTGTAAATATCAATAGATTTATCATCTACTTGGAGTACGAAATTATATTTTCATGAGTGAACCATATGAAACTGTCTACTTTCAATAAAAATATAAAAAGGCAAGTGCACAGTATTCCCCTATGATCAATGAGTTGTGATTTACATGGAACATTAGAACTGTCAATTTTTTTTTCTTTAAATTTATTTCGAGTTTAATTTACCATTTGATGTTTATTCCTGAGAACGACCAGTATGCATTGCTTAAAATTAAGCAAATATTTAAAAAGATTCCATACTTAGATTGTTTATAAATAATCAAATAATAATAGAAGTATCTGTTAAAAATATTACTTATCGGACCGACGGTTACTCTGACTCATAGACATGAATCGGAAAAAAATTGAGGGGGTATTGGTATTTTAATACATTTCCTTTTTTTGTTAAAATTTGAGATATTCCAATTTAAATTAACGTAATTGTTAGAAGTTCCGCTAATATGCTCCATGGTTCTGAATGCAGCGTATAGTACACAATTGATCTAACGTATGCATATTTTTGTTATCAGAATACCAGAACTTGAGGTATTCAAAAATTTATTGAGTCATCAAGAAGCTTCATTCAGAAAATTTGTTAAACTTCTCATTGTCATGTGATATCGTATTAGGGCATCAAACGGCAGAAGTCATTATACCGTTCAGTAACCACATCCGTTTAAAATATGCGGTAAATTTCACACAGAAGCTTATATTCTCTCTATATACATACACTTATTTCTTATTGCACATAGTATCCCTCCTAGACCTTCTCTTTATGTCTGCATCGGCATTATTCAATGACAAATCGTTTCCAAGGTGTGATTGTAATCTTTGTATCCAGGTGTTCATTCATAAGAAGCTAAGCCGGAAAATTTGTCCCTCTGACCATCAAATTTCTATTCAAACTTTAACTTTTGATGTTTATTCGTTGGAATGACTGACTGTACCTACGTATATTTATAGACCCCATAGAAGTTGGATTTATATAAGTCGAATATATAAGGGTGCTGTTGAGACTAATATGAAGATGTGAGCTCAAGGTCTTTTGTTGTAAATTATCATAACTCGAAGAAGGAAGTAATAAAAAAGAACCAAGAAAGGAATTTCTAAATGCTATTTCAATATATGACAATAATTTTTGGGAATCTGTTTAGGAAACAGTAATCATTTGCACAAAACTGGGTCAAATATTCTCTTGCTGCTCATTTGATACTTTTTTCAAATAAATAATTTTCCAGGTGCTTTAGTTTGTAATTCAATTCTCATTTTTATTACTTCTTCTTTTCAATCTAATGAAAAAACATAAATGATTTATTTATGAAATTGTATAGTATTTATATTACTTCTACTCTATTTCTCATGCAAATATATAACAACTACTGTCGGAGCTAGAATCAATGCCGGTCCTTTGGCTTTTCCCAGCACTATTAGCACATCATTATGTTCGCAAAATACTATGTTGCCACTGCAGTACTAATCAGATCTATAATAATAATATGACTTAGAGACTATCAAATTACGGTTGAATGTTTTAGAACAAACAAAGTAGGTTTTTTTTAACTGATACGTAGGTACTATCACTTTGAAAGTGTCATGTATCAAACGTAGTAACTAATTGACATATTTAGGTAAGCGATTTCTCACACCAAATATGAAAATCATTTTGTGCGAAAATCTATGTCTTTCAGTATACAAAAAACACCTAGTTATTACAAAAAATATTTGCACATAACGGACAGAGGCGTAAGAACTGAGTACCCACATACTTTACAATACAGAAAACCGGAATTTGTCCATTTGATGAAGAAATAATCTTTGCATACGCAGACTCACGGCCCAATAGCCAAAACTACGTTTTTTGCACTCAGAAATATATTTTTTAGGAAACTGTATGTTTAAAATTTTACCTGATTAAAATATTCTCCTCACTTAACTGACTGAATACTTTAAAACTGAATACGAATATAAAATTTACGAACATACATAAACAAACATAAGAGTTCGGCCAATTGATTACAAGAAAATAAAAAAAACAGGATGTCAATCCTTAACTAAAATTATCTTGAACATGAACTTTATATAAACGACTATTTGATTTCAAACAAATTGTTTCCCGAAACATTATCTAAAGTAATTGAAGAGTGTACAGTTACAATCAAAACTCAAACTACAAAAAGAAGAAATGTATTACAATAAGTATAATGATTTCTATAATGCAAAGAGATTGGTTCTAGAAAGAATATAAAAATAGTAAACAAAATCAGGAGTTGAAACAAAGATTCATAATATACAGAAATAAACTGAATGACTTAATGAAAATATCCAGGAACAATTATTCAAAAGCTTAAATAGAAAAAAATCAAAATAATTTAAAAAATATGGAGCGAGTCATAAATAATATAACAAAAGAAAAATCGAAAGTTTTGACAAAAAATTATTTAAAACTGCAGAAATATTCGAACAATATTTCACCAACGTAGGACCTAAGCTAGCTAAAAAGATGGTTAAGTCATCTACGAAGCCACTAGCTGCGAAAAGAAATTTAAAAGGTTATTTTCTTCTCTACAAACGAAAACGAAATCATTGAAATGATAATGACATTGCAAAATAACAAACCTCCATGAATCGAGGGAATTTCTGCAGAAACAATAACATGTATAGGTAAGGCATTTGTCCCCCGGAATACAAGAATGCAGAATCCAGCCGATACACAAAGCTGAGGACAAACAAGTAACCTCGAACTATCCACCCATATCTTTGATAAACAATTTCACAAAAAAAATAAAAATATACCTACTGAAGGAAAGCTTAGAGGTATTCATGCAGGAACATAATTTTCTTTCGGAATATCAATTCGGTTTTCAGAAGAAAAAGTCAACCGAAGCTGCAATGTTGAGCCGAAAATGTACGAAGCACTAGGCTACTAGACAAAGGAATACCATCCTTGTATATTATTTACACTCCTGGATCTTGCGAATGCATTTGGTACTGTGGATCACAAACTGCTTTTGGAGGCCCAAAATTATATGTGTTTCAGAGGAAACGTTCAAAATCTTTTCGAAAGTTATCTCAAGAATCGCATACAAATAGTAGAGATTGTTCACGAAAAGAGTTATGAAAGGACGATAAGGTATACTACAAGGTACTGTATTGAGGCATTTACTATTCTTAATTTACTTAAATAATCAATTCTCAATAGTACGGGAACTGTATTTGATTTCGCCGACTATACATGTTCTATTCTGCAGACTTCTGAATTGAACAAAACATCATAAATTGTTCACATCACAAATTACGATGCAATGCAATACAAATTCAAAATTATCATGGACTTACCCCAACTCAAGACTACCAAAGAAGATTTTCCTTTCTACACTTTTACTAACATATCTTGACAAGTTCTTATTCCTACCACTTCATTTTCAAAACTTTTATCTCTTCTAAAAATACCAATTTTCTAATTTTTATTTGCGATAATCCATATGTTTTATTATCAATACTTGTTTATCATCATCTAACATTTTGCACCCATTGGAAAAAATTGCATAATATAGCAAACTTGATGGAGACATAAAATGGCACTTAACTCTAGAACTATCTAATTTCCAAAGAAAAACTCATGTTAATTCATATATTCAGACTAAAACACATTTATTTTCACAAAATATCAAGTATTTATCAATTTAAAAGTAAAAAACCAGAAACCACCCAATTTCAATGTAGTTAAAGAATAACCCATCTATTTTAAGAATGTATTCGCATCATTTGACGTGTATTTCGGTTATAAGCTTAAGAGGAACTATCAAAGAATGAATGAGATACCATAAAATCCCAATATGTGGGGAATTGCTATTGGAGAGATTGAACAACTTGCAGAAACACGTTCTAAAAATCATTCACAAAAAATTAGCTGGTACTTCAGTAACCGATTGTATAAGGAAACTAGAATATTCGATATCCGTCATGTATTTCAGTGAATTAGCCATCTACTGCCATCAAAATAAACACAAATCTGATACCAATTCGCATTCATATGCTACTCGTAACAAAACTTATAAAAACTTGCCAGTTGTTTACAGCTTCAAGAACTCATATGTTTTTGTCCTTTAGAATCCATAATTTCTTGCCCCAAAAGATTACAGATGTAACAACTTCTCAAATTATTAAAGCTTAAGTAAAAAGGTTCTTTTGCATGAAAGAATACAATTTCACCAAACTATAAGATCGAGTTAATAATTTTGATAATTATTTTTACATTTTATTCTTAAAACTATATAACCTTCTCACTAATTTATTTTATGATTCATTCATAATCTTAGGATTAATTATTGTTAATCTACTATTGTACACGTTAGGAATTTATTATGAATACTGACCGCGGACTCTCTTTTTATTTACTTGGCACTTCCTAGTTAATAAGCTGAAATTTTGTAAGACTATCCAAATAAATTTATTATTATTGTTACCTCTGATATTAGAAGAAATATAAAAATTATTTGATTATGATTTCGAACTCTTGATAGCATCATTTCTCTCTAAACGACAAATTTTAATATCTTTGTGACATCTATGACAAATGTCTTCATGTCTCAATTATTACAAATTATTATGAGAATTACGAATAAAGCAGTTTCACATACAGATTCTTATAGCTAATTCATTTTTAATGACTGTGGTAACTGAGACAATGATGGTGACTGTCAAATTATCCAAACCACACAACACAATATTGCCCAATTTCCTTAACCTACCGCAAAGAAATGAATAATGGCGTCGTCATCTGTGTATTAACCGTAAATTTTTGTCGAGCTTACTTCCTCCACTTATATTCATTTGATAATCTGGGCGGCAAGAACATCTCACACACACTTCCTTTACTCTATTATTAGCTTAATACATTGCGGTGTATGGGTTTTTGGACTTGAAATGGTCATAATAATAATGTAATAAATGGTGCCGAATTCGGTAGATGGTCATAATAATAGAGGAGGAGATTGACAGGAAGGAAGTTCCTAAGGTTATGGTAATGGAGATTGGGCTAAGGAAGCTTTTTGATAGAAAAATCTTTGACGATATTATTTTATTTTTCTCAAGCTATCTAATAGAGAAGGGGTCTTTTCTGTAATGTTATGATGATATCGCCAGTTAGATACCAAAAAATTTAGACTAACTTTACTTACGCAGTCGGTAAAAACGTGGTGACCTCATCAACTTGCGTATTATCAATATTCTTTACAAAAAATTGGACCAACGTTCTCAGTTGGTGAGCTGAATAAATATTTTTTACAAAAAATTGGACCGATGTTATTAGTAGGTGCACTGAAAAATACAAAATAATAATAATTCTATTGGCACTGTTACTTTTGAAGTTGTGCAATTGCAGTTAGATTGATAACTTTTAGCACCAACTTCACAAGTACCAGCACCAATAGAATTAATATTATTTTGTATTTTTCAGTGCACCAACCAATAACGTCGGTCTATTTTTTTGTAAGAAATATTTATTTCCAACTTTTGAGTGTAACATTAGTCACGAAAATATTTGATCGATTTCCAATACCAATGAAGATAGTTCTTATCCTATTACCCACATATATTCTTTGCTTGTAGTTGTTATTATTGAGATCTCAAAACATCGTTGCGGAAATACGTATTTTTAGATGTTTTTAGATCTTTCCTTTTCTTAGCTAATTCATTCTAAGTCCACGACCTGAAGAAGAGAATATATATTCTCGAAAGCTTGGCTTAACTCAAAGAATTGTATTCATTACAGGACTGCATCCCAAAGAACATATTTTTATTTTTTTTATATGTATAAATTATCAATTTAAAGAATCTACTACTACTACTACTTCGTGCACGTGGAAAACTGCATTCAATTACATGCGGTAGTTTTTGCGTGTGCAAACAGATAGACAGACAGACGAGGTAAAATGGAACCTATATTCTAAGTTAGAACTCTAGTAATACATCGGTGAATATTTTATTAAATTCTATACGTGTACAAATATATAGAAAGACAGACAAAAATTTTAAAAAAATGTTGTTTTGTCTTCTGTTGTTCTAATAAATTATATTATATATTATATTAATATTCTTTTTTCAATGTACAGACATCGACCTGTTACATTTTTATTACATATATGTATGAATGTATGTCGTCTACAAAATATTTTTTACTACAGTTTATCTTCTTTGTTGTAAGAATCAGATAGACGGTTTGTTGTTGATTTCAAAATTTATTAAATAAGAGTAAATAACTTATGTTATTGATTTCTGTTCTATGATTCATGGTGTCATCATTCTTCGATGATTAGGTTCAATTTATAAAATTTTATGATTATCATAGTTAAATGTGTTTTTTGATGACAACACTCGGCTAATGCATCTTTCATGTTATGGTTTTTAAAATCACTTTTGTATTGAATAATTCGTTTTTTAAGGTGTTGAGAGGTTTGACCTATGTACACTAAACTACAAGCGTTACAAGGTATTTGGTAAATGACATGTTTTTATTTGTCTAATAGAATCTCATCTTTTAATTTGCTGAATATTTTTTGAATAGTTAGCGTATTTTTCTAGCTATTTAAATATCAGTTTTCATTAATTTTATCAGCTTATTAGTTAGATCTCTTGTTGTGAACTCTAGGATAACCATTCTCTTAAAAAATCGTCAGAAGTTTTTTTTATGTCATTTAATAATGATTGGATAGGAAATGATACTTATCTATACATTTGCATTCTATTCATTTCTATTTTGCATTCTTTTGTACTTCTATCTGCCCAGGTCTTATAAGCCCCGAATAATAATAATCTGCCACGATAGTTCCCTAAATTTAGTGGATCTCCTTTCTATTAAATAGGGCAAACGATGGCTACTTTCCACTCGCTGGGCATTTCCTCTTTCCTCCAAATAAGCTGAAGAGATCTCATGTAGACCATACTTGCCTATCGTAATCGACCTACATTCCATTATTGAAATAATTTTACTGTTGAAAACCTTGTATACCTAAGCATGTAATTAAAAAGTTGTCCAGAAGTCTTGTTATAGGGTACCTAATCTTCGACCAGGAAACTATCTTTGATAATCTCTTCTTGCAGCCTGTTCATGTTCATTACAAAAATAATAAATATACGTATGTGAATACTGAGCGTTTGGAAACTTCTCAAATAAATTAATAAATAATGAACAAAGTAGGATACTGTAGACATAGATATTGGCGTGTTCCACAGGCATACGAATACCGAAATATTAAATGGTACTTTAACGAGTTACATCGCAAAATTTCAATTATTCAATGTGAAAAACTAATATTTTGTTCTCACCTGTTTCTGCTAACTTTAAATATGTAACCTTATTTTGAAAATTTGGAAATTTGAAAATACAGGGGCTTTTTAGAGGACCAACAAATAAATTTTGATTTCATTCCAGACCTGGATTCTTCACCTGACCGATAGCCAAGTCGTTTGGTACATGTAGCAGAACGTGTTAACCAAATATAAAAGAAAAGAAGAAAGAAAAGAGTGGCGCCTATCCCAACAAATATAGTATATAGAGAATACAGAACAAACTTGGTGACCACCACTGCGTTTTTTGTTTTCCACTGGAACACACTGTATATCCAATTAGTTATTTTTGAAAGCAATATCAAACAAGTAGGTATTTCTGTTTCTGGGTAAATACACAATTTTTCTAGTTTTATCCAGTAATATGACATAAGTATGACAAGAACTATAAGGCTAGGTACTTTGATTATTGAATAAAATATTTTTTGTCCACATCAACATTTTTATGTAGGTTAAATTATATCTATATAATTTTACGGGACAACATGTTGTATCTCTGATTAACTTCGAGCCTATTCTCATGATATGCTTACTGAGAACTATATATAATGATATAGGTACAATTGAAGACATAAGGAAGAAAGATAATTCCTAGTATGAAACTTACATGATTGAAACAAAACATACATCGAAATTATTTTTTACAGATAATCTAGCAATTCTTTCTTTCTGTATAATTTCCTTAACACACTTGATGGCAGCCCTTTCTATATTTTCTTACAGAGAATTCAAAGTGTATACGCCACTGGATACGTTCCAGAGATTAGGTCTCTCTCCCGGGAAGAAATATTGTTTCATTTCATTCACGGAACGCGTCGTTTCTCAGCTTTTCCCCTATTTCTTTATTTCCTTTTTATGGTTCTCTTTTTATAAGGAAACCCTTTTTAGGTGATGCTAGTATTATATTGCACACTGTTGTTTTTAGAGGTTTCCACGTGAAACGATGCAAGAAAAACCAGATGGAAATAACAGCCCCGTTGGATTTTCACGAAAATGCTAGTGTAAATTGTGCCTATTTTCCAGGAATAAGAGTAGAATCCATTTTATTGTTATTCTTTCCCCTTTTTCCGACAGTCGTCTTTCTCATTTGAAATGTACATTTTTCCCTGTCTCTCGTGCCACTATGTCATACAAGAAGTAATGATGGGGTTTTTGGGGGACCCAGGTAGTCAGGCGGTATTTAGGTTCAAACGAGAATTGCGGTTTGTTTGTTATTATAACAATAATTACAATACACCAACGCATGGATAATAATAGTAGTGCTCCTTTTTTTTCTCGAAAAAGTCGATAATGGTGGTCCTAGTGGTGAACCGATCTGTTCTAAGAAAAAATCAGATAAAGAAGCACGGGATATATATTTCTTGGTTAAAAATTATAACCGACTTGAGATTAGAATATTCAGAAAAGTATAAAATAATCATAGGATTTTTGGATAATGAGTATGATTTACATACTAGGAGAAGACTGTATTGCCTATAGATACTAAATTTAAAAAACATAATATTATTTTTGACCTTTTGCCAATTGCAGAATATCAATTTTTGTATCTGTTAGGTTTTTTGTAGGTATGTCTGTGAGTTTTGTATATTGAATGTGCTAAGAATTTTGATGATTCTTCTTTGACTGTAAAAGGGGTGGACAGTAAATAATAGTCAAAAATTTTATCTAACAAGATTGAAGAAGAAACAATTTTCGGCATCTTTTAGTAATGTGTAGGTAATAGCAAGAGTTCCTGTTTTCGAAAAATTCAATAATGTTGGTTTAGGTGCTGAATCAAACATTTCAAGCAAGAAAAATCGTTATTTATTATACAAGAGAAAAAAAATTACAAGATTTTTCCCATGTATAATACATTATTTTTTTATGTGACGGGAAAAACGATGATTTAATATTGAAAAAAAATATTACAATTCATTAAAGTCAGAAGATTATCGAAGTAATATTTGAAGTTTTAAAGTGGTAGGCGACAATTAGACATGCGTTGCTAAGGAAACCTTTGAAGTAAACAAATATCTGTCAGTTTAATTCTGTGTTTTGATTGATCTTTATGTGTATATATATCTACCTAGGAAAAAAGTACTCACTTTTTTCCAATGGAGAAGAAAGTGAAACTTTGTCACCTGTCACCAGAGATAAACTATCAAACGTTTTTCCCGTAACAGAAAAAATCATTATGAACCACTGAGGTTTTATATAAATAATTATTTTTAACAACAAACTGACTTTATTAGTAGGTGCAATAAAAAAATCGAAATAAGTAATGTTAATTATATTGGTGCAGTGGTGTTGTTTTGGCTAAAAAGAAGACATTTGGCACCAACTTAAAAGATACTAATATAGTTAACATAAATAACCCCAATCTTTTTATAGATTACGAATTCCATTTAATGTAGAAATCTATTTAGGCATATCTTTATTTGCTGTTACTTGATGTAAACCCAGAGTAATTCAAAAACACGATAATAAATTTCCACTTATATATTACATATACTGCCTTTCCCAAATATGATTAGGTATTAACTAAACTCAACGAGGAAAATATCATTATGTATTTATGATGGTGGTGATTGCTGGATTTATGAAACTGGCAGAAAAAACTATGCGCTAAATCTCGATGATAATAGTCACACATTTAATGATAACTTCAAATTCTTGTATACCGAAGAAATGGATAAAACTGAATCTCTAGAAATTAATAAACGTGAACATTCGCGTAATTTCCTTAATGATCAGCCCCTTACTGCATATGCATATATCACCTAATTAGTTTTTAGTATTAGTTATTGAGATTCATGTTAACATATCCCTATTTAAGAAAGGCACAGTGTGAGGAAACAATTGCATTGTATAGAAAATATATTAGTGGAAATTTATTATTGTATCTATTTTAATTTATAAATCTAGTATTATTGTGACACAACCGACTGTGCACGATGCTTGTCTATTCGAATCTATATACTCGCAGGCGAACACGTTAAGACATTAAGTTCCAAAAAAATCATCAAAATGAATTTTATATCTACTTCGTTGGGGAGTCGGTAAAAATTAACGTGATTCTTTTCAACTTAAATAGGAGTGCAAAGTGAATTATAAGAAAATTCGAAATATTGATATAAATGTGAATATGGCAAACTTGCAAATAAAGGATAAATTTTCAATACAATATAAACATTCTAAGTGATGATGATACAATATCTGTATGCAGTGTCAACAGTCTATGTGTATTCTGTTTATGTGAAAGGCCTTAAAGGTATAACCCCACTTTGGGCATAAGGATTCGCAAGCGAAGAAAATGTCTGCTCTATATATATATATATATAACTTATATATATGCAAATGCATTCTGCCTACCCTGAAAATTGCCGACATAGCTCTCTGTATCCAGAGAACTAGAGTAGAGAGAATATTGTCTTTTCTTCGTTAGATATTCAGAGCAGCAATGCTTTACTTTGAGATGAAGAGGGGAAAAGTTTAATTGAAAATATTCGTTGGAATATTTGGAAACCTTTTTTATGTGCAGCAGATAAAGAAGTTTATTAAAAAATTCATAGCAGGTATCTACTGTAGGTAAGTATATTGAAATTGTAGGTAATCTTTGTTTAAGGAGAAAATAACAATACGACAAGCAAAACCAGTAGGTACATCCTACTGCATTTATTTGAGTACCTACTGCATGATTTGATGTCTTTTGTGATAACTATTGTTTTTATTTTTAATAATGTAATATTCTGTAAAATGGAAGAAAATCATAACTTGTATTTTATCCTATGGATATTGCTTTTTTTGTCAATAGTAATAATTAATGAGATAGCTCAATCAAGTCTGACAAATCGTTTATTTTCATTCAAAGAATATCTAAGAAAAAAATGGTCATTGTACTTAATTCAGTACCAAATGATATCGACGTGCAGTTTTTACCATTTTATGTTTATATATTTTCATAATAAGGTATTTCAGTAATTTTGGAAAAAAATATTTTTTGGTTCTATATTTATAAATTGAAGTTTAACATCTTTCAAAACTGCATAATTTTGCTTAATAATGAATATATTAAGAATTAAAAATAAAATTAAACAGTTATGACGTCACAACAGAAAACTTGGTTATCCTTTTCTATTCAAATATGAAAAACAGAGATGGTCATAGTCTACGGAAGTCTTATAAATTGCAACACTGCTGTAGACTAATTTACGCTCTGTCGCATCAATCTAATTCCGTTGAAATCAGTTTAGCCAAACCAAAGTCAAAGATTAAATATGCCAATCTATGCCGAAGTCAAAGATTAAATACACCAAGATAGGACGGTCAGACAAGGCAGTTAAGCTTCTAATCTTTGCCAAAGACACAGAGGAATTTATTCATTCAACACTTTCACACTCTTCCCAGCCCTTATTTGAGAAAAAATTAAGAAAAGTATAAAACAAAATTTGTTCACAATGTAGAGAAAAATAGGTTTTCATTTTCTCTAGCTGTTTTAATGGTCAGTTTTTGCCATTTATTTTTTTCCGAAAGTTGTACGATGAATACTTTCTGATATATATCCGGAAGATCGGTTGATTGGTCCACCCGGTACATAATCTGCTGACCATCCGATTCCTTACTCCTCTGATGAAATATACAAGTTCAGCCCATTAATGTGGTTAATAAATGAAAAAATATATTATATGCGGGATTTTTAGCTCATTTTTTTGTATAGATGCAGCAACTGTAAAATAGACGACCTCTGCAAGGCATTTGTAAAGCGTAAAGAAAAAAATATATGATTAATTATTTCTTAAAAATTTTTCATATTCTTCCTCAAGGAAATATTTAAATCAATATCTGTGAATTGGAACTGCAATCTCTAAATATTACTATTAATTTCGCAAATATAGTTCCAATGATTTTGTTAAAAAGTAAAAATAAATACCATAAAAATTATGGAAACAAACTAGTCAGAACTAATTTTCGATGTAACATCAGTATGATAGATAGATAGATTAGATTTATTTTGGTGTGAGAAATACATATTTTACAATTTAGTAGCGTACTAGGTTTCGATTGTGAATAGGGCTGGTATTCTTTTATTACTTGAAAATAATTTTCAACGACAGGTAATTTATTGGATGATTCATCACTAAAATATTAGAGATATTTTTTGCAAGCTAGTATTTAACTTGTCCAAAACTCTGTGCCAGCTTTTTAAAGATAACTTTGAATGACATATAGTGAATGTTGATTTAGATGTGCGAGTAGCATTGATTTCACAGGTGTATAGTTCAAAAGTTAATTAAGTTCTTGCAACTCTTACCGAGGTAGTTAAATTTTTTTGTATCAAACTTCTTATTTTATCTCAAAAGAGCATAAAAGGCTAAATTTACTAAATCAAAAAGTGAATAGATAACTCATAAATATATGTCGGTAGGACATGAAATGAAAGATATAAGGTAGTATTTTATCAAATTTTGTTTTCCAAGCAGAATATTCAAAAACTAACGTATCTTACAATTTAATACATTTCATTGAAAGCATGTAGAATAATTAATACATAAAGATTATATAGTTCTAAACATAATACAAGACTATAGTAATAGCAAACGTTAATATTGATTTTATATTGACAATATATATTAGGTACTAGCACATGCCCGCAACTTCGAACGCAGAAATCAGCGGAATCCCCACAAAATTATTGGTCACTACTTTATTCATGCCTTCATATGAATAGAAACTCCAAGACCCCGTTTCCTCACTCAAGGATTTGAATATTATGTCATTTCCACCGTCATGGACTTCAAAATAAATGCCATGATCGTAATCAACGATCAAATAACAAATATACAGAAAACGTTCAACGATTTTGATGATTCTTTTGAAAGATAATGTATGAAAGATGGCCGCATATTCAAATTTTCAGGATTTGGTCAATCTTGTATTTATTCATAAAGTGTCTCGATAAATCTGACGGTTTTGAAGTTAGGGCTTTGGGAAGGTACACAATTTTGTCAAACTTGTTTCAGGTATAGGCAATTGTCTACAATTAGAAGTATTGGGACAATAATAATGTTTGTCAATATAAAGTCTATGAATCTGAAGTATTTCCCTTTGCATTAATATATTGATATAAGAGTTAACGACCATTCCGTATATTCGCGACTTTCTAATCTTCTACGTCGAAAAGTTTTTTGCGAAATTTTAATGTTGCCGTGGTTGGTCGAGATGGTTATTTGGCTGAAAGCTAATTAGCTTACAAGATCCATGCATCGAATTTCCGGTGGCTTTACCTATTTTTAACCGACTTCCAAAAAGGAGGAGGTATACAATTCTATTGTATGTTTTCTTTTTTATATTCCTATAACTGTTCGCGAACTTTGCATAGTAAACGTGCTGTGATTTTGATGATTTGTCATTCATCCGGAATGTTATTACAGAATTAAAGTAAGACCATATCCAGAAACATTTATATTGAAAAAAAATTCAATAGAGTTACGGTTTTCGAGTTACTGCAATGGTAAAGACTGAAATATATGTGTATTTCCGCTATGTGTAGGGAGCAATTTTGGACCGGACAAATTAAAGTTCTAATAAATGATAAAATAAATAATAAACATCTAAATTGGACATTTTTTAAAAAAGCTACGTTTCAAGGTGTACCTATTTCCGCCGCAATATTTTGAGTTCTCTGAATAGTAACAAGTATAAGCAAAGAATAAACATGGGTAATAAGAGAAGGACTATCTTATCTTCTCTCGTATTAGTGAACGTTCAACGATTTTCATGAATGTTTCACTCAAAAGTGTGAAATAAATAATAAAAAAATCTGGTGTGACCACTCGCACGACTTTCCTACCGCTCACAGGCACATTCCAGTGAATGAAATATTTTACTCCATTACAATACTTTCTTACATAGCGACGATAATAGCGGTAGGAAAGTAAAAATCCTGTGGTCAAATCGTGCTACCACTTTTTTTTTTCAGCATGTCAAGACAAACAACAATGGTCATGTAACATTTTTTCGCAAGATGAAACGTTGAGCCAGAATCTGAAGAAACATGTGGAAAATATGAAAATTTATTTAAGCATAACTTTTTTTTCAGCTTTTTCTCAGAGATGGCGCTATATGTGGGTGGTATAGGGCTCTCAGAAGAATACTTTAGGCAAGTTTAATCAAAATCCTTTGAGCCGTTTTTGCGCTATAGTCTTGAGCAAATCACGTTTTTTTGGCTATAGATCAACACTCAACACCCAGTGTATACAGGATTCTCATTCAGTGCCACCGGCGAGTGATATTGGTACCAAACAAAATATTTTTTACAAAAAATTGGAACGACGTCATTAGTTGATGCACTGAAAAGTATAAAATAACATTAATTCTATTGGTGCTGTTACTTTTGAAGTTGTGCAGTTGCAGTTAGATTGATAACTTATGGAACCAACTTCACAAGTACCATCACCAATATAATCAATATTATTTTATACTTTTCAGTGCATCAACTAATAACGTCGGTCCAATTTTTTGTAAAAAATATTTATTTCCTACTTTTGAGTGTACCTCACATTAGTCACCAAAATCGTTGAACGTTCACTAATACCAATGGAGATAGTACTTATCCTATTACCGATGTATATGCTTTGCTTGTAATTGTTATTATTGAGATCTCAACGCATCGCTGCGGAAATACGCTTGAGTATTTTATATGTTACTATTTTAACACCGATTTAACTTGAAAACCGTATCTCTAAGGAAAAAATGTTCAGGATAAATATTGCTACAAATAATTATATCTTTCATATAGTATCGAAAAATTTCCAATTTTCGAAAGGAATTGCCCTCTCCACATAGCAAAAATACATATTTAACATGCGTCTATCTCGAAAACAACACTTTTGAAAAAATGTTCAAATTTAACGTTTCAGGATATTGTCCTATCTTTAATTATTCCAACTCAGATTTTCGATTTTCGAGATAATTCGCTCCCACCACCCCTTCGGGGGCGGTCTTCGGAGGAAAGGAGATTTCGGATTTGCATTTTTATGAATACATATGGGACCATTTCTCAAGCCTCCCCTTTCAAATGAATCCAAAATCATCAAAATCGGAGCTCGTTTACTATATATAGATATATATATATATATAAAAAGCGCGCATGAACCAAAAAAAAGCCGACAGTCGAATTGTATACCTCCTCCGTTCGGGGTTCGTCGGTCAAAAATAAAAAAGAAAGCAACAAAATACACCGATCTGTTCCCGAGATAATGCTGTCACAGACAGACAGACCAATGGCTGAAAATATGTTTATTAGACTTAGAAATCTCTGAAACGTCAACATTTGTAAAAATCTCGATACCGAAAATTTCACACTATTACAATACTTTCCTTATACAGCTACTATAGTAGCGTAGGAAAGTAAAAATGGACCGACATTATTAGTTGGTACAATGAAAAATACAAAGTAATATTAATTCTATTGCTGCTGGTACTTTTGAATTTGTGCAGTTGCAGTTAGATTGAAAACTTTTGGCAACAACTTCACAAGTACCAGCACCAGTAGAATTAATATTATTTTGTATTTTTCAGTGCACCAACAAATAATGTTGGACCAGTTTTTACTTTTCTACGCTAGTAGCTGTATAAGGAATGTATTGTAATCGCGTGAAATTTTCGGTATCAAGATTTTCACAAATGTTGACGTTTCAGAGTTTTAAGTCTAATAAACATATTTTCAACCGTTGGTCTGTCCTTCTGTCTGTCCGTCTGTCTGTGACAGCATTATCTCGGGAACGGATCAGTATATTTTGTAGCTTTCTTTTTTATTCTGTTTGGTACCAATATCACTTGCCGGTGGCACAGAATGAGAATCCTGTATCCTGTGTTGAGCCAAAAAACTAGATTTGCTCAAGACTATAGCGCGAAAACGGCTCTAATGATTTTGATTAAACTTGCCTAAAGTATTCTACTGAGAGCCCTTTATCACAATATATCGCCATCTCTGAGAAAGAGCACAAAAAAAATTATGCTTGAATAAAATTCAGTATTTTCCAGATGTTTCTTCAGATTCTGGATAATGGTTTAATTTGGCGAAAAAATGACCATTGGTTTTTGTCTTGACATGCTGAAAAAAATAAGTGGTAGCACGATTTGACCAGAGGATTTTTACTTTACTACCGCTATTATCGTCGCTATGTAAGGAGAGTATTGTAATCGTGTAAAATTTTTCATTTACTGGAATTTGCCTGCTATCTGTAGGAAACACAGCAGATTTTTTTTAAAATATTTATTTCACACTTTTGTGTGTAACATAAGTCACAAAAATTGTTGAACGTTCACTTGAACCAATACCCATGTATATTCTTTGCTTGTACTTGTTATTATTCAGAAATCTAAAAACGAGGAAATACGCATACTCAAAACCAAAAAAGCACACAGTCGAATATTAATTCTGTTGGTGTTGTTACTCTTGGAGTTAGTCAACAGCCACGATCACTAACAATTGTGATATATATATATATATATATATGTTATGGATGATTTGTTAGACATTGTTTTATCGGTTCTTTCCTTCAGACCCTTTTTCATAAAGAAATACGTTGACGATCTAATAGTGGCTTTGCCAAATGATGGTATTCATGAGATTTTATTCACATTTAATAGTTATGACCCATATATTCAATTTACCATTGAAACCGAAGACGGCGATCATTCTGTCCCTTTTTTGGATACGCGACTAGTTCGCTGTCCTGATAACACCATTCTGGTAGATTGGTACAGAAAGGAGTGTAGTTCCGGTCGATACATAAATTTCCAGTCTTATCATAAATATAACATGAAACTGAACCTTTTGAAACAAATGAAAAATAGAATACTCAACATCGCAGATCACTATTTTCATATCAAGAATCTACGTATCTTAGCAGATCTATTTATCAAGAATGGTTATCCTCCAAGGTTGGTAAAACACATTTTATTTAACACAACATATACCATACATAACGAATTGCATAACAACTCAATATTAGAAGGGAACAACGTACCAAGTCAACCTGTTAACACAGATAATAATAGCTCAGTGATAATTTCATCCAACAATGACGCAATAATTATTAATCCTATGTATGTAAGTTTGCCCTACATTAGGGAAATCACTCCACAACTCACAAAGATTTTTAGCGCATTTAACAATATAAAAGTTGCCAACAAAAACGTACTGCAATTGGGTTCATTATATTCTAGACTGAAAGATAAAACTCCATTGCTGTCTCAATCGGGAGTGGTCTATAGCATACCTTGTTCTGATTGTAACAAAATATACATTGGTCAAACTTCAACTATGCTATCCACTCGAATAATAGGGCACAGAAGTGACTCCAGATTACACCATGAGAGATGTTCATTGGCAGATCATGTATTTTCTTTGAAACATAGTATGAATTATGAGGCTGTCAAAGTGTTGGATCATGAACCGATGGAAAGAAAGAGACTGTTCTTGGAAATGGCCCGAATTTTCAAAACAAATGCTTGCATTAATACAAGAAAAGATATACAAAATCTTGGTGGATTATATAAAAATTTGCTGTCATCTCATTAGAAGATTGAGAATCAAATCTCCCTGATTTACAAGGTGTCAATCACATTAAGTTGCCTATCTGATGACTTTTATATTATAGTTTTGTGTTGTCGCCTGCACAACCATAATGTAAACATTAATAACAACACTTAAATGTTTACTATCAATAATTTTAAATAATTTTAGTTACATAGTTTTGTATCTTATTGTGTATAGTGAATTTCAAGATATTATTTATTATTCAATGTCCGTGCAATGTTTTCAAGTATTTTTATCACCTTTTATAATCAATCTCGTAAAAGTGTAAGTTGTTTATGATTATTTTTTAAACTTATTGACTGTGTTGTATTCTTGTAGTTTCCCTGAGGATGGTAATGATGAATAAATTACCGAAAGCTTGGATATCACTTTAAAGAGTATTCTTTCAATTTTGCTGCGTCCCCACAACTTGATTTAATTATATATATATATATATATATATGTGTTGTTATCTCATACTTTTTAGTGCAACTTCTAATGACTACGGCCCTACTTTTGTTGTTGACAGTAAATGGTTCACCATGTATTTGTCGTGATAATAAGATTTGGTGAGAAGAATGTGCGCTATTATTACGATTTAGTGTTTAGTGCTAGAAGTAGAGAAGAAAAAAAAACTGATCATCGTTCCAATCGACACCATCCGAAGGCATCGCGCCATGGTCGCTGGACACGAACTATGGGAATTCAAAACGTCGTGATCTGATACAATCAGTGCACAAGAGAGCATCCATATCTCGAAAAGACATTACTCATTTCTCCTGCGAGAGGTCAAGGTCACTAGCGATATATAATTGGGTGTCAGCTGGGGAGAATTATTATGTAAACGGTCGTCGTCGTCGTCTTCGGCGTATTATATTGTGTTCGATGTTTGCAAGATTTCTTAGCTTCAAGGAAGTATTATTTGTATATAAACATGAACTGTTGAGATACAATTGACATGTAATAGTTGTTATCTATACAGGGTATGACTGGATTGCCAAGCTTCATCGACATTATTGTATGATGAAGTTCCAAGAATATATTACATGCGTATCTATAGTTTGTTTCTTAGAAGAATCAAAGAGCGGGCTTAGACGGAAAAGAAACACACAGGACCATGTTTTCTTGATTAAACAAATCACAGAAAAATTAACCCAAGAAAGAGGAAAAGTTTATTTAGCATTACCTAGAAAAAGCTTTCGATTCAGTGCAAGAACATAAATATGGAACATTTTGAAGTACCGAGGAGTAAGCAGAAATACTATAAAAATATACAAAGGCAACTTAAACTCAGTAACAAAAACAAGAAATTAGAAATAGGACATACTCGGCTAGAAAGATTATCAATAAGTGAACGAACATTTGCAGATGACGTGGTAGTACTGACTGAAAGTGAAAGAGACCTACAAATAAATTTAAACATAGCATTGAATGAAAATCGATGAAGAATAAATAAGATCAAAGTCGTGCTGTTTGGAGAAAATATTGAAAAGCTAGAGATAGTGATAGACGGAGACCATATAGAGCAAGTAGAACATTTTCAATACCTAGGAGTAACTCTAGACGAAAAGGGGAAACAACAAATAGATATCAACACCAGAATACAAAAAGCCAATAAGCTCTACTTCGCATTGAACGAAAGATTCATAATTAAAAAAGACATAAATAGAGATAGAAGACTAAAAGCTTTAAAAACAATATATTGACCAGTACTTACTTTTGGTTGTGAAACATGGGTATTGACAGAGCAGCAGAAAAGTAAGATACAGGTGGCAGAAATGCGGTATTTCAGAAGAGCTAGAGGGGTCACCAAAAGAGACAGAATTAAAAATATAAATATAAGACAAGATCTAGAAATAAGGCCAACCCTAGAATACGTTGAAGAGAGACAGCTATCTTGGTGGGGACACCTGCAGAGAATGGATTTAAACAGACCAGTTAAGAAAGTATGGAGAGCTAGAATACAGAAGAATCGCAAATGGAGCCGACCAAGGAACATCTGGGATAAAATATTCACACAACTGCTGGAGAAGAAAGCGACGAACTGGAAAGAAGCAACTGGATTGGCATACGACAGGAAGAAAACATTCTTGCTAATATAAAAAGCCCTACACCATTATATAAGGTAGAAGGGGTATTGGATTATATAGGTATATCTATAGTTTGTTTCACGATTGTTGGATATTGCCAGTAATCATTCACAAGCTACAAATATCATGCTGTCTCATTATCACGAAATTCTCTAGAACGTTTGTCGATCTAAGCTACGACACGACATCAGTATTTCAAGCTTAATATTATAGATTGCTGGTCAAAGTGTCATTTCAGAGAATTCAGATGAATAAATCTATATTTTATAATTCAAGCAACAGATTTTTATTTCATGCTTCGGCATTGCAGTGTTTTCTAGGCAGACGCCGTCATTTGTGAAAAAAACTATATGCGTTCTATTTTAACTATTGTACTGACTGCACTAAATTATCATGTTTCATTTCATATTGAGATTAAATACTGCTTTGAAGCTTGGTAAATCGATAAATAAATTTGGAAAATAACAATTTCGCTGATAATTTAATCTTATGTCTGATTTATTCATACAAATATTACTCTAGTAGGTACTCTAGCTCTCGTGCTCATATTGCCAATCATTAGATTCGAATCAGAGAAACCAAAAAAAAAATGTAGAAGTAGGCATGGCGAGTAGCATGACGTATGGCATGACAAGTTACGTGGCACAATACGTCTCTGTTAAAACTTGATAAGTTGAATATAAGGGAATCTGGATAATTTGTATTCCAGATAATGATTATAACAACGTTGAATGACTATATTACCAAAGGGTGGAAGTAAATGGAACTTGTTATATCAATACATACTATGATAATGATTCTTAATTTATATATTCTATATACCAGGCGTTATTATATTTAACACCCCAACGCAGACAACAGAATGGTGTCTTGTAAAGAGACAATAGCACGTTAAATGTAAAAGCAAGGTTTATATTTATTGATGCAAAATTGTCTGTCAAATTTTGGGTGGAAGCTATTGCTACAGCATGCTATTTAAAAAATGTAAGTCGTACTATCCCAACATGAAACTATTTCAAGCTTGGTCAAATTTAAAACCTAATTTGGACCACTTGAAATTATTTGGACGTGTAGCTTACGGTTTTATTCCCAAGAACAAACGGAGCAGGTGGGATCCTAAATAAAAAGAATATGTTTTTATGGGTTATTGTGAAGACGTATTGATCTTTCAACAGGAAATATCAGAAAATCGAGAGATATGATTTTTGACGATGATGATAATCGCGACAGTCAAGAACTTTTCCAAAACTTGAAACCTTAGAACCAGAAGTAACTGAAGAGATTCTGGAAGAACCTTCAAAGTGTCAACTTAGACAACACATAGTACCGAAACGTTTTGAGCATTATGTGATGAGCACTGCAATTTCGGTAGATTCTTCTTCTTCGTCTTTGGATGAAGCTCTTTCACAACCAGATTCTGAAAATTGGAAAATGGCTATTATGGAACATTACCAGTGACTTTTGAGAAATAAATCCTGGGAACTTGTTGATCCTCCGAAGGATCACAATGTGATCAAATGCATGTGGATTTTTCGAAAGAAACATGGTAGTTCAGATAAGATACGAGACAATGCTCGACTTGTCGTGAAAGGTTGTTCTTAAGTTTATGAAATAGATTATAGAGAAAAATTTCCACCTGTGGTAAGAATCACAAACAGATGGACGCTATTAGTGCTTTTCTTCAACCCGACTTGAATGAAGAAATGTATAACCATCCAGATGTGCTAGAAGATGAAAGACTAAAAACGAAATTTGACCAAGTTACTAGAATAAAGCAATTAGTTTATGGACTTGAACAAGCAAGTCGTTTGTGGTATGAAAAATTTGATAAAGTTATGTAGGAAATTGTATTGAACAAAGCTAAATTTGATCCTTGTGTGTTCTATAGATTCAAAAATGATAATATTTTTATAATTGCTTTTTATGTTAATGGCGTAATAGTTTTCAAAAACAACGAGAATCTAAAAGTCAGGATTAAAGACAAATTGATGGGGAAGATGGACATGAAGGACATTAGATCTGCAAACTATTGCCTTGGCATGCAGTTAGTTAAACATTCTGCTACTTATGCCGTCAGAAGAAATATTGATACGATTCTTCAATGTTTTATATAGTTCAATAGGACCAAACTTGCTGCACTGAGTGTGTCCCTCGAGGCTCAAGCTATGAAGCTTCCATTGTTTGAACTTTGAAATTTTTTTATTAATATTAATGTGTGAATTGAGGGAACAAAGATTCTTTCAATAGGTATATGCTATAATTTTTTTAACTTAAATTTGGAAGAATTAGTGAGAGCTAGAGCAAATTCAAGTTCTGGTAGCCCAAATGTTTCAAAATTATTATTTTATGATTAGTGAGTCTGAGGTACAACGTACAACCAAAACATGACCTGTGTGATTGACAAATTTAATACCTATCTATTGATTATTCAAGATGTAAGGTTCAGTAAGCTGAGTACCTAAGATCTAAGGGTCAAGGAATTATAAATCATATTCCGAACCAATTACTTCAAAGATATATTACATGGGGCACAACATAACACATGCTAAATGATAATAACAAGGTTGATTCTGTAAAGACTATAATATTAAATCAACTTTTTTCATTCCACCGGAATCACGCATTCCATTAAATATTCAAAATATGCCAAACACATCAGATAACCGAGTAAACTAGTAGCTGCACGATTCGCTTAAAAAACAATTCCAAACTGTGTTTTTCTATCAGAAATATCAATTTATCTGGCATATGAATTTGATTAACAAATGTTATTCATTACATCTCTTCGTTTGTAATAGTTTCTCTTATAATCAAATTACATGTAATGAATATTTTTGAATACCAATTAGCTTGGCGTCGCAGAAATTTGAATAAAATATTCTTTCATTATCAATACCGCATTTTACAGAAAATTTAGCAATTTACATTCATTCAGATTCGAGGCAGCACTCAACTCTAATATGTAAATCTTAATAGTTTTTCAAAAGTTAGAAGCCTCACACCAAGAGAAAATTTCCTTTCAGCAACGAGTCAGAAGAATAGATTTAAATAATTTTCTAGACAAAACCTTATGCAAATCTCTTTACTTGGTCAAGTACCTACCTACTCCGTTATTATACGGTTTTTTCGGGATGATGAGAACAAAAAATATGAAAGAAGAAAACGTCTTCAATGTCTAGACTTATAATTTTGGAATTACTTAAAACGTTCTTGTAAGTTAGTAAAAATTGTTAAATATTTTTAATAACCCATTATGAGAGGATGCTGTGTGTATTTTGTTGAAAATTCAAATTAATTCGTTAACAGGATTTTTATGGAAATGATATTGTTTTACTTATTATATTATAAAAGAAATTCCACCCGTTGTAGATGATGATGGTCATTAATTCTGAAAAATTGTAATTCGAAAGATTGCAGAATCATCTGCGTATAATTTTAAGGATGAATTTAAATGAAATTCAATTAGGAATATAAGTGATGTGAATGACTAATACAGCATAAAAGAAAAAGCGACTTGAAAGGATGATGTATGGAAAGATATACAGAGACAAATTGTAAAATAAATAGTAATGAAGAACGATTAATATATAGTCAATTTAAGTAACCAGTTGTATTACGTCACTGGTCAGTTGGTACGCCTGAAATTTTCAACGTGGTCAATTTGTAATATTGATTAGAATCAGCTGATTCCCTGTTTAATAGATTATGATAATTGGGTAATAAATTAAGTACTAAAGAAAATAGAAATACTGATCAGGTAATATACAAAAGTTTGTTCATAAATGTCACTGGGTATATTTTTGAATACTGGTACTGAAATCAATCACAAAACTTGGTCGGATGTTCCATACACCACCAACAGATGAAATGTGCTATAACCATAAAAATTAAATAAAATGGTTTGAGATGGATTAATGAGTATAGAAATCGACTAGATTCCCCTCTTATTGATAGATCTGTTGTTATAGTTTATTGCAAAAAACTGAGTGTTTGGTTAAGATAAGGTGAAGTTACATTAACTATGTGAGTTTTTTAACTAATACTTAGATACTAATAAAAGTTTGAACAATTGAACAGTATTTACATTTCTTTGGCTTTTAATGTATCCAGAGTTCGATACGATTTTAAGATTGATTTCTCAAAAAAAACACTTGCCAAATCAGTTAACAAGTTATCAATAATATCCTAAGAACCAGTCAAGAACTAAGCTTACCTATATCTTTTTCAAACTATAGCGAAAGTAACGAACGGAAACTCATTCTTATAAATTGTTGGCTGAATAAAATTTAGATTGTGTACTTACATCAAACATAACTTTTATCATTTGAGAAGCTGTATTTCATGAAGCTTTGGTGTAAAATCGCAAATCAGCAATCATATGAAAATATATGATACAGGTTCTGCTGTATTATCGAATTATCCACGTCACTGATATTGCATGATACCAAAAGTAATACCCATATTGCCTACCTAAAATAAGAAATATCTTTTTTGTATTTTTTTCACAAAATTTATTATATATATATATATATATATATATATATATATATATATATATATATATATATATATATATATATATATATAATGATGAATTTTTAATGATTATGTATATATTATTTATAGTATTTCTGAATTAAACATGTATTTTCAGTCATTTTTGGTAACGGATAAAAAATCGCTTACAGGGTGTAACATAAAAGGTGGACTGGCTATACAAAGTTGCATTGTATTCACCAAAACGATCACAAAAGATAGTCTTAAATGCTTCGTTTATTTCTTATGGTCATTTAAAGCTTTTAGTTGTTTTTGTCAAGTTAAAAATCAAATATAATTTTACTAAAAATTCGTTGATGTCCATGGAAAGCAGTTCGATTTTAGGTACTCTTTAAACTCACAAGCTTAGTTGTTATAATGTTCATCTGTATTTCAACTCATATCTAATTGAATAAGCTTGAAACTAGACAATATTTCATTAGATAAAGGCTGCCAAATTTGACTTTCCGATTCAATATAGATAATACTAAAATTCCAAAATATTTCGAATGTTATTATTGGGACCTGGACACTTCGCCCAATGGACACTTCGCCCAAAATGATATATCGACCACTTCGCCCAAAAATTTCATACTAAAAATAGTTTCCAGAGCTACTTCACTAAATATAATTAAAAGTCCGCAAAGCCCAAAATGGACACTTCGCCCAAACTAACTGAAAGTCCATGAAGTCCAAAATGGCCAGTTCGCAGAAATTATTTATCTATTTTGATGAAACTCTATTCGGGACCTTTAAATTTTATTAGAAAAGTAGACTAGCATATCATAGTATTGTAATTCAACTTCACATTAATTAACAAAAAAAACACCGAGAAATTAATATTGAAGTTCGTTCAATAAATATAAATGATAAAATTATTGTAACGTTTAACCCTGTGTTAAACTTTGTGGGGTAAGTTTACTTGCGTTATACTCCAAAATTCGCAAATTGCTTCCAAAACTTTTATTTCCAACACCTTGTTCATGACCTTCTGTTACAGTACAACTGTCACAACTTGTCACTTTGACTATTTGTCGAGAATATATCTACCAACTCTAGAACTAATCGATGACATATACATGAAACAACTATAACAAATAAGGAAATAGAACAAATACATACTAAAAGAAATAATAAACGTAAGTCCCTTTTCACGGTGGAAGTCTGTCGATATGAACCACTTTAATTTTACTGCGTGGGGATTTCTGAATTCTATATACCACGTCGTTTATCCTCTTAACAACGTTATATGGTCCCACCTATCTTTTGTTAAACTTTGGAGAACGACCCTTTCGTCTTTGCGGATTGTACAACCACACTTTATCACCAGTTTTAAATAGTCCTATTTATGTACGAATATCATATAGGGCCTTCATTCGATCACTATTTCCTCGATTCTTCGCCTCAAACTCTGAATGTGGGCATCTACAGATGTGGGAGGTTCGCTTGGTGAACCAAACAAGATGTCAGACGGAAGTTTCAGATTTCTAACAAGCACAATGCCAGCTGGGGATTCTCTGGTCGATTCATGAGTGGAAGATCTATAGGCCAGTAGGAAGAGCACTTATCCCAGTTTGTTTGGTTTTCGTTGATTGTTGACCTCTAATAATCTTTAAGTTTTCTGTTAAATCTCTCTACCATCCCATCGGATTGTGGATGCAGTGGAGTTGTACGAGTTTTCCTAATCCCATTAGGTTACACTTACTCAAAATTCAGACCTTGGTCCAAATGAATCTCCACGGCACACCAAACCGACTTATCCAACGTTCAATTAAGACATCGACCACTGTTTCTGCCTCCTGATTTGGAACTGGCCATTTACTGAAATAATCCATGATGACCAAGAGATATTTATTACCAGAACTGCTTTTTGAAAATGGCCCCGTAATGTCGATGGCTGTTTGCTCAAATGGGGCTCCCACATTGTACTATTGCATCCTATGGCGGGTTCTGATATTTGGATCTTTACTGGTAAAGCAGGTATCGCATCGCCGACACCAGTCCTCTACGTCTGCATGACTTCCTAACCAGTAGAACCTCTCTCTGATCTTCGATAAACTTTTATTGATATCTCAATGGCCACCACTTGCTCCACGATGAATCACTTGCAGTAATTGTGCAATTCTTTTTCGTGGAAGAATTATTTGCAAACGAAGATTATTACCATCGCTACTTTCCCATTTTCTTTTCAAAATGTTATCAATTATTGAAGATTTCCAAAGTGACCAGTATCCTTTTATCACAGGAAACAAATCCGAAATCTCCTGCCAAGTAGGTCTTGCTCCATTCAGTTTTGATTTCATAACTGGTACAATATCATTATCATCCAGTTGGCTTACTTGAGTACTTCCAAACTCCAGTTTGGGTCACCATTTATCAAAGTACGTTTGACTTTCAGAATTTCTGGCAAATTGTTTTCGAGTCTTGAACAGTTTTTACAGTCTTCTGCACAAGGTCGTCTTGATAATGCATCAGCGTTTCTGTGGTTAATACCAGGACGATGTTCAATTTTGAAGTAGTATTCTTGAAGTTGTTAGAGCCAGTGCGCTAACTGGCCTTCTGGGCTCTTAAACTGGAACAGCCATTTAAGTGATGCGTGAGTCTTTCGATCTCAGTTAGTCGATGCAATGGACGGGCAATACTAGCAAAATTCTTTACAAAACGTCTGTAATATGAACAGAGGCCTAAGAAACTTCGCAGTTCTGTTTTGTTCCTATGTACAGGCCAATTACGAACCACTTCTATCTTTTCCGGATATGTTCTTACTCCATTTGAGGATATTGTGTGTCCCAAATAATTCACCTCAGTTCTTAGGAAAGCACATTTCTCGGGATTAAGTTTAAGATTTGCTTGTAAGAATCTTTGAAATACCTCTTCTAGATTTTTCAGGTGTACCTCAAATGTTTCGCTTACATTATCTAGTATACTAGACATTTATTTCCAATGAGTTCACGTAGCACTCTTTCCATCAATCTCTTAAAAGTCGCTGGGGCGTTGCACAATCCGAATGGCATTACGGTGAATTGCCATAGACCAGTGTTGGCTGAAAAAGCTGTCTTTTATTTATCTTCAGAATGAATTTCGACTTGCCAATAGCCACTTCTCAAGTCCAATGTAGAAAACCATTTCGCTCCTGACAGACAATCCAGTGTATCATCTATTCTGGGAAGAGGATAACTGTCTTTTTTTGATTTCGTTTAATTTTCTATAATCGACACAAAACCTGATCGAGCCAATTTTTTTTCGTAACTAAGACAACCGGTGACTTTTCGAAGGTTCAATTACCTTCCCATTCCACATGTTATCTATAACTATTTCCATTTCATTTTGTTTTGGAATTTGTTTTATTGGTTATTGGTTGTCACGTACCATATTAGTTCGTCCTAGATCTGGTTCCGCAAAAGAAAATAGTTTTTTGTATTTCTCCCATAAATCACCAAATTTCGCCTTCAATTGGTAAGGAAGTTAAGAAATAATTTTCTCTTTCTAGACCCATATTATTTTATTAGAAAGTACCAATAGACACACATTGATTAGTCGTCTGCCAACCTGCTCAAATTTCTGGTGAGTTTTATGATATCCCATAATCATCATCATAAACAAGGAGCAATTATTAAATAAATATTATAATTGCGGCAAACCTCGATTTCTGTGAAGATGGCTTTGCCTATCATAAAATCGTTAGACCATGCATGAAAACCATTTAGCTTTATTTGAACTCCCTGAAAAAAAATCTAATGTATTTTGTTTTTCATCACGTCATCTGACCACCACTCAAAATATTTTTATGGTGCAGTGAAAAGAATTTATTTATCTAAAAATTCCTAAACACGGTTGAAATCTTTGGTCTAACACTCAGCGCATTATGTACAGAAAATTATTAAACCAACATTAAGAATTTTTGCAAATGCAATACAAATTATTAATTTATAAACAATGTTTGTCCGAAATTTTTGATCTAAGTACAACTCAACAACGTCCAGGAAGTCATGACTATCTTTGAACACTATTCAGATTTTTTCTATGCCTCTACACAAATTATTTATTTATATACGTGAGAATCGTTCAACAAAGTCAAAATTTTTGGACTAGGAGTTACAATCAAATAAAGGAAATTTCTGCGGACTAACGGTAATTGATTTAGGAATTAAAGGTAATCTACGGGTCAAGTTCTTGGACGACATTGAATGTGATCGATTAAAATCAGAGTACTTTGACAGAAATAGATGAGTCCCGGACAAATTCAACTGTTAATAATTTTGTTTGCAAAAACTAAGGTCGACTTAATAGTTGGTGCGCTGAAATTCAAAAAACTAATATTAATTCTATTGGTGCTGGTAATTTTTCAGTTATTTCAGTTTTATAGATAGATCAGAATCTTTGAATTATACACTTATACACACATATTTCACTATGGCTGTAGTTCTGAAGGCGTTATTTTTCTAAATATGTACAATTTAAACGTTTTTGTTAGTTCAATGATTTTGCTGTCACTTGTTTTAAAATAAAAAAAATAATAAGTTGAAAATTTCACAGAACAAGTATCTCTATTACCGATAGCCAAAATAAAATAGAATCAAAAATAATCTGGCCCCTCAAACTATTTTTTTACTCGACCATGACAATCGCTAACTATATCTTTTGAACCGCAATAGGCAGTCAGTTCTTGTACGATGGTACGGAGTACGTAACCCTTTGGTGTGCAGATATAACTGACACTTTTATTTATATGGGATCATATAGTTCAAATAAAAACAAAACATCGAAATCGGAGTATGTTTACTATGGAAATACGCTAACAAACATAAAAAGATACGTACAATCGATTGTATACCTGCTCCAGTTGGTCAAAAAAATTATATTCTGCGGATACCTGGCAGATACCCCTATGCACCTTTGGCTAGTTAGCATTCTTCTTCATCTCAAAATTATTGATATTTTCGCAAACACTTAACAGAATTATTTCAATAGAAAATTGTATCTTGACGCTGTTTATTGGTTTGAAGTTTTTTAGAGTAAGCCCCTTCCTTCAAAAAGAACCACAGAAAATGATCCAGGGGTGTGATGGACACAAAACCCGGGCGGCCCATTAACTTGAGCTTTATGAGCAACTATTCGATGGCCAAATCTCTCCCTTCAAAAATACCTTCTACATCGCTCCACATATACGTCCTTGATCACTGTAGTAATCGTATCACCAGCTTCATTCTGGAGAACCTAATCCAGACTCCAGCCCAAAATCACACCACATAGTCCCTTTTTCTGTAAACTATACTCTCCCCAATATTTTTCTTGGATTCTCTTCACCCCATATCTCACCATTTGGCTTGTTCACGTATCATTTCTTGACATCAACTTAAAACATTGTATGATTGTCATTATATACAGTTTCTGTAAATACATTTTGTTTGACGACCATTGTACTTATTATATTGTATAGCGAAATAAAGAAGACAAATTTTCATTCAAATAAAAAAATAGTCGATATCAGTCTGTACTCTGAAGAGCATATCAAGAAGGAAACATAACATAAAATTCATCGACGCAAGATGTATAGTCCAAAATATATGAAGCGATGTACAGTCACATTAAAACAGCTATCGATATAGCCAAGGCCTTTGACAAAGTATGTTATAAAAAAATAAAATAATATCTTGGTTTCAAAATCAAAGAGTTTAATCTAACAGAGAGCTATTTTTTGGACAGGAGGTAGTATGGGGTCCCACAAGGGACTGTATTGACACCTCTTCTATTCACAATATATATTTATGACATTTTTCAGATAAATAGGTGTAGGGACGTGATCAGTTTTGAACTATGAAAAATATTTACCAACTTACTAGGAGCATAATCAAATCAATTTTAAACAAAATGCATTAAACAAATAAAATATTCGAAAATAATTTTTGACAACACACTAAAAAGGGGCACCCATATAAACCTTATCAATAAAATAATGTTAAACCTATTCTATAAATTCAACTTTTATAATTACTTGCAATAATTGCTAAACTTATTTTTGTTAGAATATTCTCCATAACCTTGTTGCGCCCCAAAATGGTTACATGAAATTACATTCAATAAACCTGGGCTATATCACTGTGTTGTATTTATTAGGTATATAAAAAAGTAATTACTGTATAGATATTAGCCGTTTTTTTTTAATTGGCTGTAATAACATTTAAGAAAAAAGTCTTGGTTCATAATACAAAAAAATATGGTTAAGATAAGGAAAACAATCGAACAAAATTTCACATTTGCTTTGTATAAAGTATTTATAAATAATAGCCCTTGCTAGTGATGCGCAAATCAAGACCAAGACCAAGACGGATATGGTCATGATCTTGCAACCATGTTATTGGTCTTGCATCAAATCCTTAGTCTTGGTCTTGCATAGACAGTTTTGATCTTGATCTTGGTCTTGCAGCAAGACTTCGCAAGACCCTTGCAAAAAATTTGCACTTTTTATATTTATTCATATGATGGAAAATTCTGCAATATGCAACGGAACTATGTAAATAATAATCTTTGCATATAGTTCAAAATGGATAAATATCGACCGCATAAAAAAATCGTTCATTATCCAGAAAATAAAACATTCTTGATATTATTGTAATGCTAACAAACCATTCTAGAATAAGTACTGAGAATAACCAGATTTATGCATCCAGGCGCAAAATTAATTTAGAGCAAGGGAGATGTGTAATTAATTAATAATAAAGTTATAAATTATTATTCACCATTCACACATGAGAATCGTATCTCACTTTCATGACGTTGTCTGCTTGTATGCTTTCTTGGTGTCTGAACACTCATTTTACTACTTCCTTGCCATATCTTCATGGAAGTGTCTATAGTCTCGAACACGGGAGAACGTGGAAAACGTGGAAAATTCCGGAAGAGGCGTGGCTAAATGAAGATGTTCATGACTTTTCAAAAAGGATTCTAATTCCGATCTCGCGGGATCAGTGTAACAGAGTAGTCCCGAACTATAATTTTAGTTGCAGAAAAGTAGCAAGAAAACATCAAGGAAGGAGCAAAAAAGAACAAATATATTATATTTCTAATAAAATAATAGAATAAAAATTATGACATTTCATTTTGTCTGTTTTTTCTTTTTAGCTGGTAAGCCTATCACCGTTGTATTTTTGCCTCTGGGTCTGCCACGACTTTTAATGGGGGCCTAAAATTGTTTTTCTTAAAATTGCAAATACATACCACCTATGGCATTTACACTAACTTTTAAAAATGGCAAAATAAATAAGTAAACAAATAAGTATCTATCCTAGCTTTATACGATAAACAAATAACATAAACACAAGTACTCGCGAACGAGAACTAAGCTGAACTATGAATTCGGAATTTTACATCTGTCCGAAGGTTGGGATCAGAATTATTTTTGAAAGTCCCGAACACCATCAATCAACAACGCCTCTTCGGGATTTTGCGTTTTTCAAGTTCTCCAGAGTTCAGGATTCTAGACACTTCCTATTTTTTATACATAATGGTTTCCCTTGCCCTGCTCTAGATAACGCGTCATACTTTTACAAGAGAACTCATTCTACCATCGTTTTCAACCATTTTCTTGAAAGAAATAGTGATAATACTGTAACCTTTAACCCTGTGCTAAACGTAGTGGGGTGAGTTCACTTGCGTAATACTCAAAAGTTCGCAGATTGCTTCCAATGATTTATTTTTAACACTCTGTACACGACCTTCTGTTGTAGTACAACTGTCACCACTTGTCACCTTGACAATCTAAACTGTCACTGTCTTTACCGACTGAACTACTATCAACATCTGATTCTCACAGACTGAATTAATAAACTGACTTTTATCAACTGACTTTATACGGCTCACTGTGACCCATGATCGACACGGCTTTATATATCTGAATCTTGACATGAAATCCTCCGAGAATGTTCTATGATTATCTAGACGCACATAATAATGTTCTAGAGGCTTGTCAAACTGACAATAATGTGACAATCTGTACCTCACATATAGTTTCTGGAAAGATCGAGAATAGATCTACTAATTCTAGAACTACTTAATGAAATATACAAGCAACCACTATTGTAAACAAGGTAGTAGAATAAATAGAGACTAAACGAATAATAACCGTAAGTGTATGAATACCTATCCACGTTAGAATACCAAGAGTGTCGTTCCGGACAATTACTAAAAAAATTTCAATGTGGCCATTAAAAGCGATCGAAAGTATTTTTCTGGCTTAGACATAGATACAGTTTGTAACTTAAACTTTGGTATAAAGCTTTTTCAAAAAAACATTAAAAGTATAAAAACGTACGAAATTTGTTAATACGCGCATTTATACAAGTATCTATTCCAAAAATCATGTGAATATCTAAGTTGAGTTAGTTAATGAACATGATCGAAAAAATAGTTTCAAAATAAGGGCAATCTAAACTTTAAGAAATTAAAAAAGTGGCTTGGATAAATTTAATCAAAAACATCTTAGACTTAATAGGGTCGTTGCATTCATTGTATTTTTTATGTTTTATTGGTTTTAAACAATACAGCTTATACCCCAAACAAGCAATTCAGCATTAAAATTATTTTCAGACATATTTTAATTATCGAAATGTTAATTTCAATTTGTCCACGTATTTAAAAACGAGATCGATCAAATTCCCGCTCAAAACGTCACACTTCCCGGCTCCAATCATGAACAAGTAGTTTGTTCGGGTGCGTTGTCCGTGACATCCAGGTCCAGCTGAGAGAGAGGGATATACATGTAAAGGCAGATATTTGATGTTTGTGTTGTTTGATCAGTTTCAGTTTTGTATTTCGTTTTCCTTTGTGCAAAACACCGGCATTAGGGTAAAATGGAAGGAAATTTTGTGGAAGAATCATCAGAGCACTTACCAAAAGTAACTACCAAACACCGACAAAATCTAGAATCAGAAGTTTTAAAAGAAATTGAGGAAAAGAAATCATTGAAGATCGTGCCGTCTGAATTGATATTGAAAGGGGAGTACCCAATATTTGGAGCTTCTCCAGATGGCATCACAAAAGATTATGTGATAGAAGTGAAATGCCCAAGCAAAAAGAAACTATTAATCGTTTGTGAGCAAAGGTGTTATGAAAGAAATATATAATGCACAGATTCAAATGCAAATGTTTTCTTGCGAATTAGCCCAAGGAGGTTTTGTGTGGCATCACCAGATTTTGAAAGGAACAGAGAATTGTCTGTATATGAAATAGGTTTTAATAAAGAAAATTGCGCTGATCTTTTAGAACGAGTTAACTATATAAAACATTATGTTAATCTTAGTACTAGTAAAAATCTTTTTATTATACTTTATTGTTTTGTATTTCATCTTTTACAATGTTTAGGTATATACATATATATTTATGAAACAATAAAAATGTAGCTGTTGTAAAATAGTGGCTTTACATTGGTACTATTTTGATAAAAGTCCATGTAAATTAATAAATATAATAAGTTTATGGTCCATAAAATAAAGAATATCATGATTAACAGTCGCATGCGGTTGACAAATATTAAAATCTCTGATTCTTCGTATAACTCTCTCAATATGTATTCGAAGAGATGCAATTTTTCTGTTCAGCCTGACGTGTGCTTTTTTAAGTTTTTCACCTTCACTTACTCTGGGTATCCTGAACAATTTACATCCTATTTGAACTGAAGAAGCATCTTTGTGCTTAAAGCCCCAATCAGCCATCACGCATTTACCACTACGTAACACTTTATAATAGTCACTTGCTGTGCAAATTGCTTTGCATGATATGCTTCCTAACCTAACCTTAGCTAACCTAACCACCAGATATAAAATTTACAATCCCACTACGTGTTGACAACTAATTGTCACTGTCACAATGATTAATACATAAAATCAGCTAATACAAGATGAGCGGGAATTGTGACGTCACAGGGTGCTAAGACACACGTTTTGAACCAATTTAATTTTGAGTGTTTTTGAACTTTTTTTCTTTTATATAATTAAAATTTGGAAAAAAACAAAAAACACGGGTAATTTTCTTAAGAGGTGTCAGAATCATCAATAAAAAAAATTGTGCAATGTCCGAATTATAAATACAACTTTTATTTAGAACATTCTGCGTGATAGAAAAAATAATAAAAATAAGAAACCGTGTAGTTTACCTTCCCCTGGCTACGAGCAGTCGGGATTCTTTGAAATCAGCTCATTGAAGGAAATCCTAGAAGAGTTGAAATTACTGTATAGTGTGTTTCAGAATTTTTTGAAATCGGGAAATCCTGAATTTTACCCTTTCAGGATTTTCCGCTTTTCAACCAATAACTTTCAATTCAATATTTTTAGAATCTGTAAAATAAAGATCGGTGATAAAATTTAAATTAATGAAGTAATTTACCAGTGTTTCTTTTCTAATCATTGAGCAAAAAATTGTTTCCTACCAATTTGTAATACGGAACTGCGATAGTCTTGCAAGTCTTGCAGCAAGGTCAAGATCAGGTTAGTCTTGGTATTGGTTATGCATCGCAGTATTGGTATTGTGTCTTGATTTTGCATAGATGGTCTTGGTCTTGTAGCAACACTAGCCTTTACACATGATACAAAAGCAAGCATTGAAACAGTTTAAGCTTGCAGTTGAAGTATGACTTTATGATATTTCAAGAGGTCATATTCATGCAATGATCGATCTGAAAAATAATTAAACTCTTTTATCATGCTCATATACTATATAATGACAAAAATATTTTAAGTAGGTATTAAATATATTTGACTTATTTGACTTCACCCATGAATGATCCATTCTGTTTTTATGAATACAAAATAAATAATTAAAAATTATAGTTTCAAGTTAGTAGTTTCGATTTTTCGTAGACTAGTAAGTATTTTTTTTTTATTTTACATTCTTTATTTATGCTATTAATGTATAGCCAATTATGCTTGACATGCTGTTGTTTAATGCATGTATAAATCGATATCAACAGACAAGTTAACTTACGTGGGTAATTTCGTTGGTTTAATGCAGTATGCAGCTTGTTCAAGAAAAATTAGGAAATTGATAGTAAAAAATTATAAAGAAAGTTATAATAATAACTAATTTAAAATGAACTCCAATATAATCAGAAGACACAAGCTTAATAAACATATAATATTCTAGTACTAAAATTTAATAGCTAGACTTCCCAACAACATGTACCCCAAATATATAATATGTACTATATTATGTTCGCGAAGGATGCATGTAATGGCAAGCTGGCATACATGATAAAACTTCCAACATCCCCAAATCAAACACTTTATAACCATTCTAGGTATGACACCACCCCAGTGTATTTGAGAATCTTAATATCACACAAAATGAGAATTTAGCATGCAATTTGTATCTAAAACGATTGCAATCTGAGACATCGGTTCCCTTCAACGCCGAATATTATTATTATATTCTTCAAATAAAGCCTTCGGGACTCTTTCCGAAAGCAATAAATCGTGCCCAATTGTATATAAAATGGGCGGATATATAATGCGGCGGCAAGTCGACCCACACGTGTTCTCTCAATGCTGGTATCACGATATTTTGTATTTAATGAAATACGTAATGGATATGAAGTAGGGGAATAACAATAAAATATTGTAGGAACAGTCAGCATTATATTTCCAGACAATAACTAGACTTTTGTACTATATATTCGAGCCGAAGGGGCGAGGTGGAAATGGATATGAAAATGAGTACAAATGCCCTCAGCTTGGATATTTAGAATTCTAGTGAATTTTGTTTCACTTTTCCAACGAGTATAATAAATACTAGGACATTTGCAAGACTGATTTTTGTCGTTAGAACAGCGACCCGCATTCCCATGCTCGAAATTTAGATGAAAGACTTGATAAATGGACGTTCCTGATTAATATTCATTCATCAGTTATAGTTACCTTTGAATATTTATACTTCAAAATTAAACTCAGCCCTATTCTTTGAAGCCATGCTTTTGACGCAAAAAACGCTGATGTAATCAAGTCATTGGTATGAGTAGCAACTCTATTATGCCATTTGAAAAACTGAATTATTTTCTAAAAGTAAGACAAAACTGATTGATTTAAACTTACTGTTGCGCCAATAGCGTTCCTACTTCCTATTATATTTTTGACCGAGTTCGAAAAAACGGGGAGGTATACATTTCGATTGTATATTCGCTTTTTTATGTATGGCTGTTCGAGCGTTTTTCATAATAAACGTGCACCAATTTTGATGATTTTTGATTCATTTGAAAAAGGAGGGCTTAGGAATGGTCCCATATTCAGAAAACCTCAAATCCCCCTTCCCTCGAAAACCCGCCCCCAAAGATTTGGAAGGCAAAATTATCTAGAAAATATATCTGGAAAAAATATCTGGAAAGGTGAACATTTCTTAAAAGAGCTACGGTTTTCCAGTTAAAGCAGTGGTAAAGTCTGAAATATATGTATTTCCGAAGCGATGTTTTGAAATCTCTGAATGATAACAGTACATATTTGGGATATTTGGAAGTATGTTATCAGTAGATATATAATGCCGTTTCTGGGGCGAAAGTGACGACGGAACCATCTCCTGGCCAGCAAGGAATCCAGATTTGACCCCAGTGGACTTTTTTTGTGGGGAACATTGGAAGATATGGTTTACAAAGATAAACCGTCAAAAGTTTTGGAAGTGCAGCAACGAGTTCGCGCTGCAATAAACTATCTGAATGAAAAGAATTACACCTTAATTGCCATACACCATTCAGAAATAGCATTTACACCATTTAGAAATATCATATACTACTTGTATTCTTCAAAAGGACGGACATATTGAAAATTTAATTTAATTAATTTTACTTATAAGTAATATGCACTATTAGTTAGTGTTAGATAGTGATAATTACCTTGCTACGCTACTATAGTAGCTGTATAAGGAAAGTATTGTAATCGTGTGAAATTTTCGGTATCGAGATTTTTGCAAATGTTAACGTTTCAGAGTTTTTTAAGTCTAATAAACATATTTTCAGCAATTGGTCTGTCTGTCTGTCTGTCTGTCTGTCTGTGACAGCATTATCTCGGGAACGGATCGGTGTATTCTGTTGCTTTTTTTTAATTTTGTTTGGTGCCAATACCACTCGCCGGTGGCACTGAATGAGAATCCTGTGTACACTGGGTGTTGAGCTATAGCCAAAAAACGTGATTGCTCAAAACAGTAGCTCGAAAACGGCTCTAAGGATTTTGATTAAACTTGCCTAAAGTATTCTTCTAAGAGCCCTTTACCACCCACATACACAAAAAAAGTTATGCTTGAATAAAACTCCATATTTTCCACATGTTTCTTCAGATTCTGGCTAAACGTTTCATCTTGCGAAAGAATGTTACATGACCATTGTTGTTTGTCTTGACATGCTGAAAAAAATCAGTGGTAGCACGATTTGACCAGAGGATTTGTACTTTAATACCGCTATTATGATTATTATTCATCTTGCAAAAAAATGTAATATAACCATCGTTTTTGTTTTTGATCGGACGATTTTTTATTCACTGGAATTTGTCTGCGAGCGGTAGAAAAGTCGTGTGAGTGGTCACACCAGATTTTTTTTGTTGTCATTTCAGGTAGACATTTACCGAGACGTAGAAATAAAATTGTGCAAAGCTTGATATTCTGTGTATTATATGACTTCTTAACAATACCCTAAAACGGTTGTGAACAAGTTGATAAGGACCTAATTCCTAGTTTCATATCTTAATAATTTAAATCTTAGGTAGTATATTCAATTTTTAATTTTATCTGCCAATTAAGCCAAAACGATAAGTCAGAGACCCGTACAATGTTATATATTTTAAATTGCTATTAAAGTGGCTATTAAAAAATCGAATATTATACAGGGTGTCTCTAAGAAAATTGAGAAAATTATCATTTTACGAATCGTGGCAACACCGCGTATTTTTTAAAAAATATTTCAAATTTGATCATTTCCTAAAGAAAAGCATTATTCTAAAAATTATAAAGTTAATGAGCAACCCAACAATGATGGTTTAAACATAACCTGAATTCTGAAGATGATCGCTAATAAGTTCGAAACGGCGCATCATAGAGCCATAGTCATATATATTGTTGAATTTTTCTTTTGAAGGACTATCTAAGAATTTAATAAAATATAGGGTGCTCCATTTAAAAAATGTAATTTTGTTTCACCACCTTGTATTTAACAAAGTAACACGATTAGAAAGAAATTGAAAAAATAAAGATCCTTTTAGTGGAAACAACTTATGTATTTAATTTTTTTTGTAACCCCCGTAGGTTTCGAGATAAGGTATAGGCCCCTCTTAAACGGGCCACCCTGTACACTCAATATCTTCAATACATCTACCACTTCAAAACACAACTATCATCGGCAAATAATCAACATTCAAAACCCTGCGCCTTCAGTACATCCACCAAATCATAAATATACAACATTAATAACAGTGGATCCTGACCAGAGAACACTATCGTGACTGACAAGTTATCCTCAGTTCTAATTTGCTGTGTTCTATTAATCAGATAAAAATCAAATCAACTGCATCCTGTTCGTTCAATTCCGTAATTATATAATTTCTACTTACGAATATTACTATTTAATGTTTCAAATACACGCTTGAAATTTATGAAGACTATTCCATTAATGCTGCCATTGTCCATCAAGTCTCTCCAGCAACTAAGCACTTCCCGAGGAGCACGTTCACACTTGTCATTTTTGCGAAACCGGATTGCTCTTTCCTGCAAATTTTCTATAGCTCGCTGAACTCTAAGAGCTGTTCCTTAACCAGCTGAGTTGGGCTATCTGCTCAACTATAGAAATGATATTAGTAGGTATAAATTCATCCATCTTTGATTTTCAGCTGTAAGAATTGGTTGAATTTCGAGTTTTACCAATTACCAGACACCAAACTGCTTTGAATTCTTTGGGTTGAGTATACTTCGGATTGTTAACTAAAACTTCAAACTTTGATTAATATTCTTACCGAATCAGCCAGCATGTTTGTCAGTGATTTTTAAGCCGACTCGTCGATTTTGTCTTCTGTATTTTATAAGATTTTTGTTACGAAATCTTATGAGTTATGTTGTAAAGTGCTATCAGATTGGGCAGTAGTCTATCAGCTTCTACACCGATGTAATATCAAAGGTTTCTAGACCTTTGTAGCCTATATTCATAAGAGTTGATTATATAGCCTGTTGCTGGTACTCCATCGCAATAGTTGAATAAAACAACAAAGAAACTCTTAAATATTATTCCAACGCAAATAATTATATTTTATGATATTATACTGAAGCTGGAAATTTCAATTTTATTACTGCTCAAATCAAACCTTCAAATGGAATGCAGGGATTCGTTTGCAAAAAGCTGAGAAATAGCAATTTAAATGAGAATATTATACCATCCACTCAGCACCACAAGATTCTCCCTACTCACGAGTATTTTAATGAAAACTGCAAGAATTTGTCATGTCTCTTTTCACCAAAGAGAATTATGCAAATCCTGTTTGGCAGAGCGGAAACTCTGAAACTAAATTGCATTTTCTTTGGACAGTAAATAAAGAGAGCTTTCCATCGCGAAAGGAAACGCTTTCACGGAATCCTGATGAAGCTGCTCAAAACTTTCAAGTAATTTTCAATCCTAATTATTGAAATTTATTGCATATGATAATAAGAAGACTTGTACAGTAAGTTTCACAAGTTATTTGATTCGCTAATGTAAAATGAGTTCCTGAGATATAACAAAATGGAACAAAAACAAGCTGTGAATCTCCCTGTGAACAAAATAAGAGCACAAGAAGAATACTTTTGTATTTATTGCTAGTGAAATAGTTGGTATCTTCTTGCTCTAGTCCCAATCTTACCTAACTCAGGTCCCCAAAGTGCCATACGCTGAAATTGCTAGCAACGATCTAGCCCCAAAAAACACGGCGTGTAAACGGTTATTGCCACGGATATACGGTATTCGCGCACACATAAATTCTCTGTTGGGATGAATATCCGGTGAAAATCATAAAAAATAAAATGACATTCCCTCCTTATTTTACAAAAGAATATAAATTCGTATTTTCATCTCGGGACCGGTGCTATGAGAAAAATATATGTGGCTATTTACTATTTTCGAGATGGAAGGCTTCTCCAACAGAAAGAAAAATTAAATTTTTTACCGCATCTGATAAACTGAATTTTGAATTTTTGCGAGAGATGACGTAGATATTAGTTATAGGCCAATATAAGATATTTATTAATAACTTGAAAGTTTTTATGATTTTTACAATACATACATATGTGTAACAGTAAACATGATGTTGACATTGCTTCGACTTTTACGTGTTTCTTTTGACCGTGGCTCGGATTTAATATATACTTATATTTAATGATACTTTTGGGACATACCTCGTAATGTACCTGTAATTGATTTCAGTTCCTCATCTACAAAGAAAGCTCCAATTTTGAATACATACTCTAATGTTGCGTGTATAATCCAAAGGAGTTCTGAATATTTTTATTGAACGGAAAACTCTTGTGAAATTTATTTCTGTAATTTCGAGAAAGCTTTAGAGCAAGCAACATGAATGAAAAAGTATTTTACAAAGCTCAATCTGTTTTTAAAATAATGATTTCAGATATACAAAATATAATGTTTATTGTTTTTATAGAAATCCTTTTCGTAACGTTATACAGATAAATTGCAAATCGAGTTGATATTTTGAAACACTTATGAGAATGAAGTTAGAAATTAGTAAGATTTTGATTACTATATTATTCATCAATTAACAGCATAAGTAAATATAGTATCTACCTACTTTTATAAATATTTTGAATGCCTTTTTTCTACTAAAAATAGGAACGACTTTAAATATTAGTTGATGCACTGAAAATACAAAATAATATTATTTTTATTGATGCTAGTACTTTTGAAGATGGTGCCAAAAGTAGCAGCACCAATAGAATTAATATTATTTTGTATTTTTCAATGTACCAACTAGTAAAGTCGGTTATATTTTTTGCAAAAAAGTTATTTGATACTTTTGTACTACCAAAGAGAAAAGAACTTGTTCAGATATTAGAAAACATCGCAGAAATACTCATATTTCAAACTTTACCACTTCCGAAACTCGGAAACTTATGATTTCTTTTGAAAAATATTGAATTTAATGACTGCCGAATATGGTCTTTTTTGCTGTCTCGAAATTTTGATTCTTGAAACGAAGATCCCCAAATTTTCGTTTCAACTGGACCAATTCTCAAAAATCACCATAAAAATCGTAGCACGTTTTCTACGCAAAAGATATGAACAAACATAAAAAGATCATGCAGATAAACAGTCGAATTTCAACCTCCTCCGTTTGGGAAGACGGTCAAAATGTTATTTGCTTGTTATACCTAGATTACAATTGTCACATTTCCGTTTACTTATGTGAAATCAAAGAACCTACCTTTTGGAAGATTTATAAGATACCTTGGATTCTAAACAAAAAAAAATATCTTTTTTTACTAATACGGAGTCAGGTAACCCAATCATGAGAGAATATCATAAATAAACGAATGCTGATTCTGGGAGCCAGTTTGGTAACGCAATTTTGAAAATTGAATGAAAAAATTTATTCTGTCGCATCATGTCGCTGTCAAGGAATGGATTACAACCGGTTTAATTACATCCATAAAATATAGAGATAAGCTGAAAAATAAACAGAAAATAATTTTACTGAAGAAAAATAACATTATTTTTAAAAGATACCGTAACAAACTAAACAACTTAATTAAGAAACAAAAATACAATTTCTACAAGAGTCAGATAGAAATAAACAGAAATAATATAAAAATATAATCATATGTCTGTTGACGAAAATAATCGCAGTTTTCTAAGTACCCCCAAGATGACAGACTTCTGCAATACATATTTCAATAACATTGGAGTGAAAATGGAGAGACATATTAACAAAAAAGTCCTAAAACATCTTTATATTTAAAACAAGTGAAATTTTTGAAAAAAAAATTAAAAATAGTTTTTATTGGGCATTTAAGTTTTAAACCGTACCGATGAGTACCTACTATTGCTATCCTTTTCTCGATTTTAACTATACTTATGTATATGTGTTTGCCAGCAACAGCAATTCCATAACAAATTACTGTTTGTCTACCACAACACAAAATTAAACTTTGAATTAACAATAACGTCTGACGTCTGACAATTGCGACATAACCATAGACGATCTTCCAGAAAGTACCTATATACCAGAGAACGAAACGTATATATACGCTCCATGCTCGTGCGTAATTCCAGTGACGGATCCCATTGTCGTTCCTTGTCGACAAAATAATGATCTTGGTTGAATGAGATTGAATGAGATAATTATAATTACCAATATTGGATCACACTTGGAGCTTAACAGGCGGCGAGATATCTGCGATCTAAGTACGAATTCGAAATTTCAAGTCTCTAGACCGTATGGGGCCTGAGAAATCGCTGATACAAGAACCGATAGTAATAAAAACAATTTAATCAGTAACAGAAAATAAATTTATCAAACAAATATCTACATTAAAAAACGATAGTGCTCCAGGAAAAGACGGAATTTCCGCACAAACTATTAAAAATGTACATTCAGAAATAATTAAACCCCTGATGTATATTATTAATTTAATTTTTAAAACAAGTATAATACCTAATCATTTTAAGGAATCAGTAATTACCCCAATTTATAAGAACGGAGAAATAAATAAAATACAAAATTATTGTCCTACTAGTTTAATAAATAATTTTGCAAAAATATTTGATAAGTGCCTAAAGGAAAGAGTTGTAACATTTCTTAAAAACAATAAAATACTTGTCGCCAAATCAGTTTGGTTTTTCGGAGCGTTCAAGTACGGCCGATGATTTGTTATCACTTGTCTCAGAAATTGTCTCAGAAATAATAAGTAGTCTCAATGACAATACAAAAGTGATAGAAGTATTCTTAGATCTTACGAAGGCTTTGGATACAGTGCCTCATCAAAAACTCAAATTCAAAATTCAAATTGGTGTCCCACAGGGCATCATCCTGGGACCTACACTTTTCATTACTTACATCAATGAACTACTAAATTTAAACATAGATGGTAAAATTATATTTTATATTCTTGTCTTGTTCTTGTCTTCACTAGTGAGACATGGGAGGAAACAAAAGAAAAAGTGCCGCGGGGCTTAGGCATTGTCAAACAGTGGCTGGACTCATTCAAATTAACGCTAAATCTATCCAAAACTAATTACATAGCCTTTTCCCCAACAAACACCAAGAGTCCAGATTTTACTAAAATTAAGACAAACGAAGAGAAGAACAATTGTATACCATCAGTAAAAAAACTAAATATTTAGGAATAGTTATTGATCAGAATCTGAAATGGTGGAATCATTGCTGCGATATGGAATTATTGTTTGGGGGCACATATAAAAGTAATTTACAACCTCTAACTGTAATACAAAATTCCATTTTATTAATAATTTTTAGAAAAGATAGGAGGCATTCAACAAAATCACTGTATAACAATGAAATTTGCAATATACATTACTTATACATACACACTATTTGTACATATATACATAAAAAAATAATTCGTACACCATCATCATCAAACTAGAACTAATGTAAATAGACAATTAATTGAACCACTAAACAAAAAATTTTGAATTTAAAATTTGCTAACTACATTGGACCAAAATTTTATAATAGATACCAAATACAATAAAAAATATAAGTACGATCAAGATGTTTAATGCGCAGAGCAAGATCTTAATAAATAAGTAATAATAAGTAAATAATTATGAAACATTTTGTAACATTATGTTATAGGATAGAGAAATAGAATTAATTTACTATATTTATGAACATCTGGTATTTCATAAGAATAAGTATAAAAAATGTAATGTAATTGAGACAATTATTTTATTTTTATTTATTTTCATTTTTTCCTTTTTTTTCTCAAAATCAGAAAAGATTCTATTCATACTAGGAAATAGTTATTATGTTATTTACCCAGCACATACAGAGGTACTAAACCTCTAGATGCCAACAAAAAATTTAGAAAGGAAAAAATTACTATACAAAGAAAAAAAAATATTTAAGAATATCTGAATTTGAATAAAGTATTATTGAATAAAGTATTATGTTAGGTAAACATCAAAGGAAAGCGCTTTTTAAAAAAATTAAATAAGCATCTTAGGAAATTTTGAAATATATAAACACTGACCCATTTCCTTCTTCTTTGAAACTACTCAGCTCAAAATTTTGGAAGCGATAAGAATATAGGCCGTCAGTCAAAGTTTCTAAAAAACCTGTGTGAAAATACAAAGTATGGGACCTTCTCCTCGCAAGCCAGATTCGCACTTGAAAGATTTTATACTTGAAGTGGGAGTGATTGAGGTAATCAACTTATAGATAACTGAATTCGGGCCAGATGAGTTAAGCGCGGAGGTCTGGTTTCACCTTAATCCCACCGGATAGTTGGGCACCTTAACAAATAGTAAATACAGATTATAACACTTTACGAACTATTTAAAAATAAGACACAAAATAATGTTCAGAATTTTTATTGAACTAATACTATAATTACAATTTCATGTAGTGATATTCCAACAAATTGAAGACTTATAGCTTGCTTTTCTTCATGTGTATCTTTAAGTAATGCCACTAAGTGCTCCTTTATCTTTAAAAAACCTGTAACTGTTGTAGATAATAAACTTTTTTCCACGAGCACTTAACATCGATTCCATGATAACACATTTACAATGTCTTCGACATAGATGAAAATTATGGAAATTCGCTCAACATATATGACAACATGATTTTCATAATTACCTATGGTATTCAGGAAGGTGAGAAATTGTAATCCCTAAAAGCGCCCAAGTGTCCTGTACCTTCAGGGAATTGCTTATTGCCGGATTAAGAAAAGTTGTCGGCGCGCCTAAATGACCAACACCCCTGAAATCTATACCCCAAATTTATATTAAAATTAGGTTCTCCAACTGCTCAATGAACTATAAATATGGCGGAAAGGTAAATCAATTCAATAAAATTGAAGACTATGCTCATAAATAAAGCAAATTTTTTTTTTTTGAATAATTAAAAGTTCTAGTTAGGAGTTGGGTACAAACATATACCTACTTATTTAAATATAATTATCTAAAGATATAAACTCATAAGAATATTCATTATATAAATTCAAAAATGCTGTTTGTGGCAGAGGATCAAAAAATGTTGCTATTAATCAATGAAAAAAATATTAATTTATTTAGGAATCGTGAGTTAACAAGTAGCAAAAATCTAGGGCCTTACAATTATTTTCCACAAAAAAAAACGAATTCAAGGCCGGATCCATACCATTATCATTATGTATGAAAACATCTAGAACTGAAAAAAGCAAACATATCTTTGAATTGACTTCCTCCTTCCCTTTTCGATAATGTCAGTGAAATAGTATCACATTTACTATTCACAATATTTCCCACAAAAGGTGTGTAGCATTATTTGCAAAAGATGATCCTTTAACTTTAACTCATTTTGGTGACGCTATTATACCTATCCACATTATCCATATCACATTATTAGAAATCCAGGTATGTGCTATACAATTATAAAAAAATCTATTACAAATGAGTAAGCCAACAACAAAGCACCAAACCGGAAACCGTTCCTATTATATTCATATATTATAATATAGGATGCGATTTACCTGCTGCGCCATTCAAACACACATTTCATTGAGAAACTTCATCCCTCTCACTCTCTTCCCTTCTAAATTATATAATACAACATCCATCGGTTGTCATAGCCTCTAAAAAGGTTCTACATCTTCTATTGAATGCCTAAATAGCTGTACCATATCCATACTATATACGATACATACTCTTTAAAATATACGCATGTTGAGTTTATTTTAGGCTTTACTTCCTTGGCTCTACTCTCTGCTCAACCGAGACAAATGGCATTGTGAGGAATGCTGTGACAAATTTAGGACACATTTATCGTTTAGTCTTCAACACAAGAACCTAGGTAGAAGAGAGATTTACTTATATTTAGAGCTTTCGAGGTTGTGACACTCATTGAATGAATCACTTAGAAAATGTATATAAATGAAATTATATTTAGTTTATTTGATGTACAGGATAAAGACCGAAAGTCCGAAGAGTATAGCCTCAATTTTTTTATTAAAATTGATCAGTTTTTACCTATTACCTACTGTGATTCCTTTCGATCTACCAATCTCGCTTATTATTATATTATTACTCTGCTACCTCTACCCTAAATAGGGAAGTATTGTAACCGTTGCCTTTAATTTAAAAAAATGTTCACGTTCAAGAGGTCCCTGAGTCAAAAAACATATTTTCGAGCATTCGTCTGCCTGTCTGTGTGTCTGTATCAAGAATATCTCGGGAACGGATTTACTGATTTTGTTGCTTCCTTTTTTGTTCTGTAGGTTTACTTGCTTCGCTTAAGACTATGGTGCGAAAACTGCCTAATGGTGAAACTTGTCTGGAACATTCTGATCAAAGACCTTTACCACATGCTATAATGCGTATCTTTCAAAAAAACAAAAATCAATCAATTTAATAGAGATAAAACTCAAGTTCCTAATATACATATATAGGAATGCTGAATAGTAGTGCCGTCCTTTTATTAACTCACTCAGTGTTGAAGGAAAGGTTCAAAATGGAGAATGGCATAGAGTTAGAACATGTGATAATCTTGAGGAAATCCAAGTATAATAATTTTGTCCGGAGACTTCAATATTTATCAATTTTGCAGATGATAAATCAGATTCGTAAAAAAAATATATTTTGGAGAAATTCAATTTACACCTAGCTATGGCACTACCATTGATGCCGTTTTCTCGCTATTTATTGTCCGACGAACCCCGAACGGCGGAGGTATACAATTCAACTGTCTGCTTTTTAGAAAAAAAAATCTTTGGGTACCACATGAGAGTTTGGTACTGGTACTTGTAAAGTTGGTGCCAAAAGTTATCAATCTAACTACAATTGCAAAACTTCAAAAGTAACAGCACTAATAGAATTAATAGTATTTCGTATTTTTCAGCGCACCAACTAATTTGTTTTCAGTTTTTTTGTTCTATGATCCATCAATATATATATATATATATAAAATAATGAGATTAATGTTCTTATTTTAAAATATTGCGTCTCTTATTAATTATAGGAATGTAACACGTAACTAATCTCACAATGAAAAGAATATTGAATTAATTAAAAGCTTTGCTCCTATCGGGTGTCCCTAGACACTTCTCAATTTTTTAAAATTATTTTTCATGTTCTTAATTAACTTGTTTTTTAGTAAGCCAACTATTACAATAAGGGCCGATTTCATAATAAAATTTAATCTCCTATTCATTTCAATCCAACATTAAAAATTTTGCATTTTTTTGATTGGACATATAATTTAAAGTTACATTAAAAGAACTAAAGATAAGGTGACTGACGTTGTAAAAGTTAATGAAAAATGCACTATTTTTATTCCTAGCTAATCTCCCATTAGATAGATTCATTATGATATCCGCCCTTACTATTATAATATTATGACGAACCTATTACTCTCTTCTATACAAACATAGTTCCATCCTACTTTGATCACTATCTCAAGAACAAAAAGTGATATCCGCTTTGACAACTGTCTCAGAGAATTTGCTTAGGCTGACTGATAAAAGAAATATAAGAAATGTGTTTTTATCCATTATCTGTAGATCAAGCAATGGTATCAAATACAACATTACTTATGGCATAATTGAAAAGCAAACGAATTATCAATGCAAACTGTAGTTTGCAGAGGTGAGAACGGTACCTCGCACTTCTGCCTACAGAAGCATTATTTACAGAAAAATGTTGAATTTTTAGGTCACGTAATGGTTTTTCCTGATTTATATGAAAATTTGGCTTGAAATTAACGAGATATTGTATATAATATATTTCTATCATAATTTCCAGAAAAAAAATTATTGCCTTTTAGAAAAAAACCTATCAAACATGTTTCACTCTGAATCTCTGAAACTAAAACTAATCAGCCCTAGTTCCGCCTACAGCATTTTTATTGTATAAGGAAAAAGTTTTTGAACAAAATTCATATAAACATTTTTTTAAAATAAAAAGTAAATACACAAACTTAAATCCGACTACTGAAAAATCACGCGCTAGAAAGAATGAAACAAGAAACTATTCTTATCTGAAATTGTTATGTACACTAGTCAATATTTATTTATCGACTATTAAATAAAAAACTCAAGCTTAATATGTATGAATACATATTCACTATGATGTTCAGAGGGTAGCCGTGGTCATATTCCACAAACCAAACAAAGAAATACATTCCAACAGTAGTAAGCGGTCATGAGCTTCAGAGCAGAGTGGCATACGACCACGACTATCCTCTAAACATGAATATGGATTTGTATTAACAGTTTGTACATAAAAATTTCAGATGAGAAAATGTCTTTGTGATTTTTGAGTAGTCTAGTTTTAATTTATGTTTGTTCACTCGTTTTACATAGGTAGTTGGAAAGAAAGAAGGGTCCTATATTGAAATTTAACAATATTATTTCCAGAATTATCAAATTATAAATTAATTGATAAGTTCATCCATACTCATGTTAGAGCAGAGTTTATAACTGACTACCTGTTTTACCTGACACTTCCCGGACAATCACTTTGGTACATTGCGGTACATTTGAAAGAGGAGACTCGTACTGGTACTTGTGAAGTTGGTGCTAAAAGTTATCAATCTAACTGCAACTGCACAAAAGTAACAGCATCAATAGAATGAATATTATTTTGTAATTTTCAGTGCACCAACTAATAAGCTCCGTCCAATTTTTTGTAAAAAATATTAATTTATATTGTAATTTAGAGCGATACAATATCTCTATTTATTCGGATGTAGTGATTATTTATATGTAATAACATAAACAAAAGCTCATAAACTGTTTTTGTTTTTTTGCCATTAGTCCATATTTTTTCTTATATCATTTTATTAATTAATTTCTTGCTTTTACATGAAACCTTATCACTGAAATATAGCTTTCTCAAGAATTTCTTGAAATTGATTGAAAGTAAGACTTGAGAAATAATAAAAACAATCTTCAAGTTAGGGTATATAAAGTATATTTCAAATTTGCTCCCGCCATGTTTCATTGTTAGTCTAAAACTTAAGGATATATGGCGATAAACATGACAATTATTGTTTCATTCTATTATTACTTTACGGTAATATTCTTTCAGAATGGCATTGTGCGTGTTTGATAAATCTGTCGTTCTCTATCTTCTATCAAAGATTACAGAATACTATAAGCTGGGTCACTCTCATCAAAACGCACATCTATACGCCGACTCACCAAGTTAGTAGTCAGAAAGGATTAGGGCAGTATTTGAGAGAAGAATACTCGAAAACTCCTTTCTCTCATCGTGGTCAACAATTTCCTTTCGATTCTATTTACAAGGTTTCGTATATATTTTACTTTAGAAATTATAAATAAAGGTTTTAAGTAGGTCATAGATAGAATTGAATGTTAAACTCATTTTAAAACATTTGTAAAATTTGAACAAAGTCTACATCTAGATATTTTCTATTTATTTGTTCTCAATTATATACCAAATACATAATCTGATTATCCAAGTATTCCTATATGTACTTATTTTGTGAGTTATTAATTATCTCTTTAATTTGTCCCCTTTGTGTTGTGTATACGTTTTGGTTTTTCAATAAAAATTACATGTATACATTTTAAAATGTGATTCTTCTGAAAATGATCATTTACACATTGGATAATTAACCTATAATGGTATTGGACTTAGAGCATGGAATTATCAAGGAGACATCGCATTCGGAGAGCAAGTGAAGCCAAATGAGGACTAAATCTCAAGAGTGACACAACTTATAGTATTCTGTAAACTTTGCTTCTATAAACAGAAATAAATTGCAAATTTAAGTATTCAAAGATAAGTATTGTTCAAATTAAGTGAAATAGTAAAAAGCAGTTATAATCTTTGGCAGAATATTCTTAGAAGACTTTAATGCCTAATAAAAAGTATTTTAATTTTTTTCTTAACAATTCCTTTCGATTTCAAAATTACTTGATGTTAAACTTTGACCATTTTTGATGACGGGTGAATCCATGAATGAAATAAATAACTTTTTTCAAGGAAACTAGTCCGATCTTTATTAGAACATGCACTGAGAAATACAAAATTATATTAATTCTTTGATACTGATTTTTTTTAAGTTGGTAGCAAAATTCGTTCTCTGATAAAGATAATTAATAGTTTTGTAAAACACTATTTTTATGCTTTTATGATTTTGTTACTTTTGGTAGATACGTTTGGTATGAATATAATTATTCGATAATTATTAATATGAAATAATTCAGAATCACATTGCAAAACAAATTGTACATTATCCTAAATGAAATTTTGATTGTTAAATAATTTCATCACCATTACTTTTTTGAATTAAAACATTCAAATTTTGTTAACAATCACTTAGATATTCATTCTATATGGAAACTTAAGGTCTAAACGACTTATAATTGAACAAAAAATGTATGGCTAGTCGTCTGTTCAAATTATAAATTTGTTTTGAGTCACAAAGCTAATTTTTATTATGGTCCAAAACCCTACCTAAACGGTCCAACATAATTGCGGGGCCATTTCAAAGACCTGCACTAATTTTATGGCCAACCGAAAACACTTATCTATATAGCATCGACGGTTATAAGTACATTAGGTCCATTAAAAATATGAGAAATTCACAAAATATAATTATGAAAGGGTATATAATTATTTGAAATCAACCAATTATTGTTGTGCCTGAAAATGACCGATGAAACAATGTGTTTTATTGAAGGAAACGTTTGTAGAGCATTTTTCTGGCCATACATCATTCTTCTGACATTTAATCAATATAACAACGTAGAGCGAATAATCTTAGTTCTGTAAATATTGTCGGAAAGTTACTAATTCAAAATTAATTGAAGCTTCCTACGTAATATTACATAAATAATTATATGTAAATATTTGAAAAGTAGCGTTACATCATATACAAAGACAAGGTGTATCCATCGGTAGTTATATTAAGATTATATATTGACTGATGGGCATGAAATACTTTAGAGTTATCGTATTGATTCGAGAATTACAAACAAAGGTTTATTACGTAAAGTAAACAAAATGAATCAGCTTATTATAAAATGAGAGAGTTTTGTAGTTGGAAAAGTGATTTAGAATCAGTTATTTATAAATAATATATTCTTGGCCTCCAAATAATTATTTGTTGTCCTTCCTTAAATTTTCTAATTCAACAAAAATTGTCTCTCCCTTACCGAAAGCTTTCTTTGGAAGAAAGGTCATACAAAGTCAAAAAAATAAAACTTCAATGAGAAAAAATCAAAATTATGGAATAAAGAGGATAATCTACATAATCAAAAAAGCAGCAATAATCTGGTACATTTGAGGGACGCAATCTTTAATTTGAGTATTCAATTTGAAAGTACAGGGTGGGCCAATTTTTATGTTTCTATAGGAGATCTCAGTAACTATAAGTAGGTACTATGGAGAAATGGAAAAAAGCGATCAAGAATGCTTGATCGCTTTTTTAACAGGAATTCAGTGGTGAAAACCCAGAACTCGTTATCTTCTTTTGTTTTCGAGCTATATCGAAAAGTTCGATTGTTAACGAAGGGGTGAGAGGGTGAAAATTTTGTCGAAAATCGAAAATCTGAGTTGGTATAATTAAAGATAGGACAATATCCGGAAACGTTTAAATTGAACATTTTTTCAAAAGAGTTACGGTTTTTGAGATAGAGGCGTGTAAGTTTCTCATTTTTGCTATGTAGTTGGTGCCAAAAATTATCAATCTATCTGCAACTGCACAACTTCTAAAGCAACAGCACCAATAGAATTAATATTATTTTATACTTTTCAGTGCACCAATTAATAACGTCGGTCCATTTTTTTGTAAAAAATACTTATCTAAAAAACAATTGATCTGCCTGAAATTTTTCGCGATACCAATAATTCCAAAAGTTCAATCGTCGCTGAGGATCGGTTGGCTGTAAGTGGTATTGTTTCAGTATTGCGTTAGGCTTAAAGTTATTCTTTTTCAGAACACAAAGAGCACTTCGTCTTGAGATACCTGGCCGTGCTTCAATTTGGCGACTTGAAATGGAAGGATTGGCAACTGCGGCTCCAATTACATTAATGGCAATTTCTTCGGCAGCACCAATGTGATAGTTTTTCGTTTTTGTCTTTTTGAATGACCCGTGATTGATAAGATGTCTCTTCAGCCTCTCATAAAAAGATTTGTGGGCTTGTCTTCTCCCTGGACAACGATTGAAGTATGTTTCGGATGCAATACCAGAATTGCTGTTACTTTTAATAAAGCATTCCAACATATCATACTTTTCGTAGTTTTCCTAAACCGAAATTTCCATTTTTCAACGCGAAATAGTCACCTTCTAACTCAAAAATATTACCGATCTGGCTTTGACAGGCGTTTTCGACGACTATTTTAAATGACATTTACGCCTATTAAATGAATAGTCAAAAAATTACCAAATGTCTCAGACGCCTATGATAAAGTCAGTTTTTCTTGAAAAATTCAACTTTTCAAAATTTCTCAACACACATGTTATATATTTTTGAAAAGTGAAAAAAATGCTCTATTTCATAAGTCTATAGCCAACTATGATTTGCATTAAAAAATACAAGTTTATGTTATAACCGTAATACAAAAGAAGATATTCAAAATTTCATTCGATTCTACTCAAAAAGGTGCATGAAAAATGTGTAAATATTTTTTTTATAATCTGAAAACCAAGAACGATAGCGAAATTAATCGAAATCGTAAAAAATTGAACTTTTCGATATAGCTCGACAACAAAAGCAGACAGCTAGTTCTGGTTTTCAACATTGAGTTCCTTTCAAAAATAGCGAATGTACCATCCATTTATCCATAGTACTTATAGTTACCGAGATCTCTTATAGAAACATCAAAATTGGCCCACTCTGTACATAGTATGAGATGATAATTTTTTAATTTTGCCATATAAATGAACGGTGTCTGATATAAAACGACCCTATAGCTTCTATAGACGAAATGAAATATGTCCTGTTTCCATTGCCACTACGAAACTTTTGGTACCCGGTCGTTCTTTTCATAGAATTCTTGATAGGGTTTCGACAATAAATTCTTTAAGGCGTAACGTTACCCCGAAAATTTAATCTCCAAACTGAGACGGTCTGGTAATCTGGTCTTGTTGGAAAAACACATTATCGCCATATATTCGTTTCAATTTGCTTCACAAAAAGTCAGTTAATATTTCTTTCATTAACAGTCGGAGTATTTGCTGTCGCAATTTCTAATAAATACGGTCCAATCATTGGGTTTTCCTACTACACGAGGATATCCATCACCCCAAATTAGTCAGTTTTATTTTTTCCATAGGTAGCCGTTCAGTTCAAAATGTGCATCATCATCAAAAATATGTTTTTCTAGAAAATTTGGTGGTATTTCAGTTCACAATCAACGAATCCACGGAGCTGCATCTGAGCCCTGGCTTGAGTTCTTGCGTCATTTGAATCTTGTACGCGTGCAAGAGCAGATCTTTTGTGGAAATTCCTAACTGGCTAGGTCTGATAATGATCAATTCTTGACAACGATGCCAAATGGTAGTGCCTGGATGGTGCTTAGTTGTAGCAGTAGTAATAGTGCAGTTGTTCATGTCCAGTAGCTTTTTTCGATGAAAGAAGCGATCAGTTTCAATATTATAAAATTATGATTTCTTTCTACAAATTGACACAACCTGTTTTTGAGCGATTCTGAAACATTTCTTTTAACTATAGACAAATGTTTGTAGTAAAATATAATCGCCCAGAAATTTTCATGAGATAAAGGGTTTTCCAACAAGTTCTTTATTGCAAATAGAAGTTCTCTTGATACCATTTCAGAATTAAATTCAATATCTTTATGTCTTGCCAATATCCTGAGGTTACAAATTACATGAAGATATTATTGTAATCTGGAGAGGTTGATAGACGAAGGTCCATAGCGCGTTCAGCAACCCGATGAAATGATCAGATTAAAAAGGTCAGCGGTACTTCATTTTACGGTTCTGTAGAAAAAAATGAAGTCAATGGAGAGTACTAACGGCATAAGTTGCTAATAATTACGATTAACAGTGATAAAAGAACGACTAGTAAAAAATCAGGAATATGATACCCACAAGCTCGATTGCATCAATCAATTCATTGCCTCTCTAACACACATTTCACCCAATATTCTGGTATTATCGAGTTAAATATTTCCCTTGACCTTGTCACATGACTCTGACTTGTTGGCATAGACCGAGGACTACACATAGCCCCATATAGAAAAGTCTGGATAGGTTAGATCGCAGGATCTTGGTGGCCATTTGAAGGGTCCATTTCTCGAGATAATGCGATTTCCGGATTTCGTCTTCAATAAGTCGGTGCTTTCGGTCGCTGTATTGCACCAATTTTAGACATTTCTAAATGGCCATGTGCCTTCAGATCTTTAGTCATCTTCATCTTTTACGGGTATAGGCCAAGTTCCTTTCCTAAAATCCGGCACAATGAAGTTAATGTAGTTTGAGAAAATCTCAAATCCTTCGCATGGCGTGGAATCGACACATCTGGGTCAGAGTCAACACACGCACTTATGATTCTCCTTGTGAATATTTGTCTCTGGGGTAGAGAAACATTAAGCAGTGAAAAAATAGAAATCGTACAGATTTTGAAGCATTTGAATAACTTATCTATAAAATGTTCAATTCACAACTCACCTGTTTTCAAAAATTGTTTTCCTTAATCTCTTTGGTGGCTATTTTTGGCGTAAAGATAATGTTTTTTGAATATTTATGCTATCTCCCAGGAGTGTTCTATCAAATGAAACAGATATATCGCTGCGCTTACCGATAGGTAGGTACTATTCGAAAAAAGGTACAATGTTTATATAAAAAACAGTCGATTTGAAGTATGTCAAGCGTAGATATACAAAAACCAAATAGAATAATAACATTTAGTGCAAATCAACATTTCAGTTTTACTTGGGGTGTTTCACCTTCAACTAAGTTGTTATCTCCCAAGAATATTTTCGATATGTAGGTACACCATATTTGAGTTTCTATAAAAAAATACTACTATGTAGGTAACAAAATAAATAATTCTGAAGAACCACATCAACTTCCAACAGAATGCTGTTTATACCTTTAGGCGAAGGTAATTAACTAAATTTACTGGACATCTGTCAGAGCGTGAGGGTTGATTTGGCAACAACAATGGTCGAGCCCGAAAGGCCATATGTCTTTTCACCCGTTATTATTATTGTTATCGGCATATAAATGAAACGTGGGATGACTGTCAATTCCCAAATGATTCTGATTGATTCGTTACGTGATATTGACTGATAACTGGGAACGATTGTATAAACAAACAGTGCCACTCTGTGTGCATCAATCGTTGATAATTGTGAGAAGAATTATTGATATTTATTGATTGTCATTGAAAATGCGGTTTCACAATATAGGAAAGGATGATCGCTGAGATCAGATTTGCTTCATTAACTTACTCATGAATTTTTGTAATTTTTTAATTTCCCAGTATGTAATCCATTAAATTCATGAATATATTGAAAAAAATTAAATATCTATTGCTCTTTCACTTTTTTACCTCTACGTCTAAGCGTTGATTTTGATATGAAAAAAAAGATAGTCTATGGAATGAACAGAAGGACAATAACCTCTAAGCGACGTGGCGCTGATTAATACGAATTTGAATGTTAAAGATAGTTACACCAAAGTTTGCAGGATACTTCCTTCGAACTTTGATTACTCTTTTAATATTAAAAGCTTTCCTCAGATGCAAAGAACGGAAATAGTTTGGTATGGTGTACGTGATATAAAAAAGGTGGATCGAAAATATTTATTAAAATTTTGAAACTGAAAGAAAATATTCAATTTACAAATCCACTCTCATTTGTACCCAAATTCTTCCAAGGCTTCATATGCGTCCTTCAATACCTATATCCGGAGCCTTGAGTAAGGATAAAGGCTACTTTAATTTTTTTAAATTATTTTGTGAAAGGGGAACATAGAGGATGAAATTTTGTAATTTGTAATTATGTAAAATGTGTCCAAGATAAGGATGATACAGCATAACTATTCAAAAACGGTAATCGATACGAAGACGGTGAAATAGGGAGAAAATTGTGCAGTCTTATTGTCTTTTATATCGTGATTACCAAAATATAATAGCTATTTTTTTTCTTGAGATTTTAGAGAAAAACTAGTTCTACATTTTCTGATATCAGTATTTTTCTGAAGTTAGCAGTAACACTTACAGTTCTGCAAAATGGGGCTTACAAATTTCATAATGTGACGTTTCTTTTTCTTAAATCCATCATCACCTTTGATTTTGTTTATGGAATGAAACAAAAGGTCACCTCGTATTAAATAGATGTCAAGTTTTTTTACTACAAACGACTTTTTGGGTTTTTAGCAGTTGATGTTCGATTTTTACTATTTGGCGATGCGAAATCATTCGATATAAATAGATAAAGCGTTGCATATATTGTTATTGTTTTATGATGCGCACTTTTGATTATTAATGAAAATTTTCCTGGTTTCCCCGTACTCTAAATCAGACTTCTACTGAAATACTTTATCTTTGCGGGTATAAAAATGATTTCTACCAACTAAAATTATTTTTTTTATGGATCTATGAAGAAAACTTCAATGCTCTAGAGGTATTTCAGCGGTTATCCAGATGTACCTTGTTAAAAATGTTCTGGATATAACAGTCAGGCGATTTTATCGACGCTTGTTCCTTTTTTTGAATACAATATGAACGTAGGTAAGGTAGAAATATTCTAGAAAAATCATTGTGGTAAATGAAAAATCCTACATTTTATTGTAAATAATGTACTGTGTTCAGTGTTGAGGAAAACTGAAAATAGTACCTACCATAAATAAACTTAATTATTTTATTAAATTCCATAAATCTAGCCCAATATATCAAAAGTGTATTTGTAAAACTTGCAATGTCCGTGATAAATAAAAAAATTAAGCAGACTGAAAAACTCGTAACTTAAAATATTTATAGAAAATATAGTTTTTGACACATACAAAAAATATCGCTTTTATAACTGATAATTTGCATACCCTATAATACATTGTTAATTTCACAATAAAAAATTATATACAGGGTGCACATTTTTTTTGGTCCATAATATAGAACAAATTTTATGATGGTTTCTAGAAAATGCAGCGTCTCATATAAAATTAAAACGTGATTTTGCTGATTTTGCCATAAAGTTAGTTAGTAGTTTTTGTTTTATGTCAGCTCTTCTGGTGGTAACTTCAGAAAACCAGTAGAATATCTCAAATCATGAAACACGGTACGTGTGAATGTGACTAAATTTAATGAAACGTGTCATAAGTCGATATCAGTTAAAACCACACCGAAACCACTAGGTATCTTGAAATATGTCAAAATTGGAAAATTATTTTTAACACAATTAATTCTTACCGACGAGTATATTTTCTGCACTGAGGGTAACGGGTAACGTTCTTATAATAAAGTTAAGAAAACCTAGAAAAGATTAGATTTTATATGGAATGGCTTTCTTAGTACTATCCCGATGCGACCTTCTCAGATCTTTTGTGGATCTCTAGACTTCAATATCTAGATTTATCCGTCAGGTTCTCCAACAATGTCCTCGTCTTTTCTCAACACTGAGTGCTTAACTGTTTGGCCGAAGGTATTAATTGGAATAATTTAGCACTTCTTTGTCTTAACGTTTTCTACCACCAACAATGCGTCTGGTTATTTATCAACTGTTGCTGTTGGATATACCCCTTAATCTAGCAAATCCCCAGAATGTTCTTAGAAAACCTAGTCTGAGAATTAGCTTAAAATGATTTTTTTCGACATTCTGCATGGAGAAAAAAATTAAACGTATATAAATAAATTAAATATAAACAGATTTCCTCTGGCACAACTATAATTAGGTAGCTCATTGCTCATTAATCATGGAATCAAAGTAGTTTAATGTCGCCTCACTACTGGTTCAATCAGGAGCAAACTGCCATTATTGTCAGATTTTTTAACGGATCAAAAATAATATTCTCGCACACATCATGTTTTCGTATTATTAGGTATTTAGCAGATCTGAAAATATATTCTTTTTTCTCTCAGTCAGCCATTCCGAGCCATCGATAAACATTTCGGAATAATCCGTAGTCTATTAGTACCATTGATCAAATGGCTGATTAAGCCAGATAGCTCAATATATGTATATACTACAATGAAATAACTTTATTTATTAACCTATTTATTGTAAAAATATTCTATATCTTTACACTTGATGAGAACATTAATAAGAAAACTCAACTTGCTGTAAATAATGCTCTATTGCCAGATTTAAAGAAACGATCCCTCTACAGATGGCTGTCTGCATTGATCATATCATTTATGAATATTTTTTACAAAAAATTGGACCGACTTTAGCAGCTGTTGCACTAAAAAATACAAAATAACATTAATTCTATTGGTGCTGGTAATTTTGAAGTTGTGCCTTTGTAATTTGTTGTTGTAGGCACCAACTCCAAAAGAACCAGCACCGATAGAATTAATATTATTTTGTATTTTTTAGTGCAACAACTGATAAAGTCGGTCCAATTTTTTGTAAAAAATATTTATTTCACATTTTTGAGTGTAACATTAGTCATGAAAATTGTTGAACGTTCACTAATACCCAAAAAGTTATAGGTAGGTTTAGCTTGTAATAGCGAAAATACGCATATCACATATTTCAGACTTTACCATTGCGAAACTCGGAAACCGTAACTCTTTTGAAAAAATTTTTAATTTAAATGTTTCCGGATATGGATAATTTTCAAATCGAATTTTCGATTTTCGGAAAAATTTTCCCCTTCCACATGACTGAAACACATATTTCAGACTGTAGCGCGGAAACGTATGATTATTTTTAAAAATCTCCAATTTAAACATTTCCGAATATGGCATTTTCATTAATTCTGTCGTCTCGGATTTTCAATTTTCGAGAAAAATTTCCCCCTCCACCCCCTTTGGGGGCGGTTTTTGGAGGGAATGAGATGTTGGATTCGATTTTTCTCAATATGGGACCATTTTCCAACTCTCCTCTTTCAAATGAAAATCGGAGTACGATTACTATGCTAAACGAAGGTTAAACTGAAATCAACTGACAGTTTATGAAAACATTTCAGCCGGAGTTTTGGCTTCGACTAGCAGTCGACCAACTGATGGTTGTACAGTCTATCTACAATATTAATGAGCAAGAAAACAAAACAATATTTATCTTTGGCAATTTAGTAATAAATAATGTATAAGCAGGATTACTTTTGGATTGAATTTCTGCACTAGCATCTGAAAATTCAAAAGCTTTTTGCTGATTTATATATTAAGTAATTAAAAACATTTATGTCCAGGTTGTTACATATATTCCATTAAAAAGGAATAATCAAACGTGCCTTTATTATTTCAATGCGCAAAATCATTTTTTCAGCTCCAAACATCCCAACACAAACCTTCAGCTTTATTCTCTAAATCTACGCTTATTGCAGATTTCTCCATACCTATAACAAAAGATGTTACTTCATTATGTTGACAACTGATCAAACTAAATTCACTAATTCTCGAATTAAGATCAATTGTCATTTACCAATAATACTAATCTATCCATAATGAATAGAAATTAGTAGGTATGCAGAACTTGACTAAAATAGATCCCTTGCGAAAAATATCAAATTTGATAAAGGAATAATAGATTGAAATGAGCTTGCGCTGCTCAGTTTTGAGAGGGTGAAAATCATATTACGCACGCTTCTCATAGTTGAAAATTGATTTGAACTGCTCGAACAATAGCACTTGTGGGAATTTATATTTAATCATGTAGTAAATGAACATTAATTATTTGGAAAAACGACTAGAATTCTCATAAATTATATATTATAGATAGATTACCTTAGTAATAGTAGGTACTGGCAACCCTGTTCTTTCTGGAGTTGAGTTGTGATAGCATGTTGCAGGTTTCCAGGTTGGCGCAAAGAAATACGAAATTACGTTAAGTTATTTATTTTTGAAAGATGTATTGATATTGATATTGAGTGGATTTTTGAATTATGTTCATTATTAAATTGTTGGTTTCCCTTATATTGAATAAATAATTTATGGTATCAAAAAGTAAAATATATACCCTGTTATTCAGATTCGCTGCTCACTACTAGGATATCGTGAACCATAAGAGCTACAAAGAAGGTTAAATTGGGGCAAAGTTGCAAAATGTAATGGGGATTAATATGCCATAAACAAATTTGAAGTATCAATTTCCGTTTTTGAGAAATTAAAAGAAAAAACAAATTTTCACATTTTCTTATTTCTTTAATAATATGGTTGTCATGCAACGTATTGAAAAACCAGAAGCCTTTCTCCATAACAACTTTTTCTGTTGCATCCAGTTGTGCTCACCATTTTATGGTACAACGTTTCGTCACTTTACAACCATATACAAATCAAAAAAATCCCGATGGCCTGTAGTCAGCGGAAAGGTAAATTTTTCAAAATTCATTGAAGTGAAATTTGAACAACCTTTTCTTCGTATGTGTCATAGCCTTGCGGTTAGAGGTTTTTGTTTTGGCTGTTGAATATAAAGCAGACAGGGTTCGAGTTCCACCTCAAGGCAGAATTTCTTTTTTCACCTATTTCTTTTCAATAAATATACTATATATTTTTTTAATCAGGGTCAATATTAAGATCTCCAGAAAATGTACAATTGCATCAAATTTATATTGAGTGTTCATGTTTTATCAATATTTGTTATTTTTCTTTATTAAATTTTTATTTTTTTACCTGTGTATTTTATGAAAAATTGCTATGAAGAAAAGTTGTAGGTACTGATTATATCTATAACCTAAAATTATTTTTGATGATATTTACAGTACGGCTCTTTTTTGATAATTTTTTTAACAGTTTGAACGGTCGCCATTTTGAAACTACTTACCCGATATTGCCCAATAACGAACACGACCGAGATATTTGAGAGATTGATTTTTGTAGCAAATTTGAACTTGATACCTTCAAAACTGCGACCTCTATCGTGTTAAAAAATTTCGTAATATCCCATATATATATATATATATATATATATATATATATATATATATATATATATATATATATATATATATAAACTTTTGAACCAAATGTTTTTTGGACTAACTTATAAACATATAACAACATGCCGTTGAAATTTTTTCGAAATTCAAAAGTGTGAACGATCGCAATAGGTACATTTCTATAAGAAATTTACCTAAAAGATAATACGGACATGGATTTAAAAATTACTTTTCTGATTGCTACTTATCTCCATGACATACTGAATGCAACAGAAAAATTTGCTACGGAGCAAGGCTTTTGGTTTTTCAATTCTTTGCATAACCATGTTATTAAAGAAATAACAAAATGTGAAAATTTGTTTTTTATTCTCAAAAATGAAAAAGAATACTTAAAATTTATTGGTGTCATATTAATCCCCATAACATTTCTAAACTTTGACAGAATTTAACCTTCTTCGTAGCTCTTACGGTTTACGAGATCCTATTGGTGAACAGCGAATCTGAATAACCCGATATACGTAATATTTTCGTATGTTTATTTTCTTGAACCTATGCTACTCTCAGTTGGATTAATCTTGGGGTTGAGGTTCCGTGGTTATTTAATCAGAATGAAAACTCTTGGTTATATTTCTTTATATTGACGTTTCGATGAGAGGTTTCTCGCCTTCATCAGAGTTTATAAAATAGTATATATTCATTTATGTCTTATACCATTTTACAAATTCTGATGAAGACGAGAAACCTCTCGCCGAAACGTCCATAAAAAATATAACCAGGAGTTTTCATTCTAAATAAATGACCATGGAACCTCAAGCACAAGATTAATCCAACTATAATATTTTCTGTATATAATACCGTCGCCGATACAGGGTATAGGGGAGGTACCGTCACCTTTGTAGACTACTGTATCCATTGATAAGAGACCATCAAATTGTTTTATTTCCCAATTAACCGACTTTGTTTCTTTAACATAATTCGAGATCCAATTTCGTGTATTTAATCTGTGCTGTTGCTATCCCATCCCATCCCATCCTATACACAATGTTTAGTGCTCCAGTATTAAATAAATCAATAATCCTTTTAGTATATGAATAGGAAATTACAACACGGCAAGTATACGTAATTATTTTATAAAGAAATATTGAGCAATTTCACAAAATGACAAAGTATCTTAAAAGGTAGGTAGTATAGTAATTAAGGGCAATTATGAATCGAGATGAATATTTTAAAAGCTTGAATATTTATAAATACATTTTGTGATATTACCAAGGTTTCGATTGAGAGTCGTGGAAGATACAGCTACTCTCAAAATAATAATTGATGGTATTTGCGCCTCCGTATTTATGCAAATGTTATTTTATATACTTGAATACATTGTATTTCCCATGAATTTAAATATATATAAGTAATCAAAATGATCCCTCGTAAATCAGTTTTTTCAATCTTTCTGTAGATAATCACCAGGTTTCGATTAACGGTATTAATATTATATTATATAGACTACCTTCTTTGTAACAGCCTCGGCAATAACGCAACGTCCAGCTAACCGATTGACAACCAAATTATGACCTGCATTGAAAGTGGGAAACAATGATCTCATTTGAAAGAAAGTATTGATCATTACCAACGAAAACTTGGCAGTGGCTGTCAAGTCAATTAAACATTACACAAGTCCATTTGGCTAATGTTTTATCAAGCATCAACTTTCCGGTAACTTTGGTTAAAAATATATACTTAGAAATTATGCATTCCAATTGCTAGTGTTTTTTTAAGTCATTCTGAAACTTCTAAAACTCTAAATTTTATCCAAACAAAACGCAAAAATCTGTCCTGAATTTGTTATAGACGTTGGGTGTGGCCTATCTGGTGAGATACCAGAAGACACTACCAAATTCCAGAAGTGATCTTGGATTCTCATGCAGCTTTACTAGCTATAGTTTTACATGACCTTCAGGGCTGCGATTAAACGAAAGAATAATCCCCAATTCGCGGACAGATACTTTACGTCTCAGTATAGTTACGTCAATGTTGTAGTCGAACCAAAAATAGTGTTGGAAATGGGGAAAAGAGATAACACACTTACCTAGGTAAAACTTTATATCAAGCGAAAGGCAATCATCTACAGCATCTGATATTGCTACATAATATTGTGATGATGGACCAAGGAATTTAATTATGTTTTTTTCAGTAATATAGAACCAGATCCACTCAAGGATACTGCTCAAAATGTCATAAGATTCTAACTTAGCAACTATATGTTTTTGGCTGGCAGTCAGATTCCTTGGAGTTAATCATTGTTAACTATCATTTTGTTTACTTTCAGAGAAAGCTGAAATATTATTTATAGTGCTCGAACAGGAGGTTTGTAGTAATGGATCTCCCATTAGTAAGGCCATATTGTTTTTCTTTCATGGTACTGCTGCAATGAAAACTAACTTAGTTGAGTACTAAAGATTCAAAAATTTTACACTACGCTGGCTGAATTGTAATTGGTCCATAGTTTCATACATCCTCAATATCTGATGATTTGTGAGTTGTGGCGCCAGTAGTTTACTTGAGAACTAGAGTTGGTATTTTATCAGGTTTAGTGCCTTGGTATGGATCAAGGGACAAGGACAAGCTTATGCTCCAAACTCGTTTCCTCCAGCATGCATTCTGAGATATTTATGGGAATCTCAAATAAGTATAGGTTCTTCATTTCATATATAGACAGAGGATAAATGGTCAGCAAAAAGATTGCAAATACCAAAAGGAAAAGATTCAAAGCTATTGTTGAAGATCTTGGTATGAGTAGACGTATGAGATCTTATTGTGCTATTAAAGAAATTCCAAAATGCTTTGAGAAGGTGCTCTTGGTATGACACCGAACTCATCTAGTTTCATAGATACATATACATTTTTCGCATTTCAAGAGGTTTCTATATCATTATAGATATAATTATTTTATGGAAAAGGTGATAATGGTACTGTGTTAGACAGTTTCCATTCAGTATTGTACTACAAAATTATATCTATCTTGTTTTTGAATTATGAACACAAACTTTGGAATAATCAGCATTTCCCATATCTCCCCGAATGCAGTTAATTTTAGCTTTTATACATTATATATCTAACACTTGATACCTATCTGAAATTTATACGGATGTTAAGATACCATCGAAATGGGAAAAACGTTAATTTCAATACCTATTTCTACAGTGAATGATACATTTTACATGAAACACTGCCATTTAGAGTACTGATATTGATTACAATAGAAATATACACAGCTCCGTACGCATTGTCCTGCGATTGTCATCACCGAGAAGAAGAATTCCATTTTAATTATTTTCGTACAATTCGACCATAGAGTGGAGTCGGAATTCCATGCTGTTAAACAACTAGTTGAACCATGGAAAATAGTGTAATGAATGGTATTATCTGGATATATATATGTATATGCATGCGCGCGAAATAATTCGCAGTTCCACAATTCAATTACCCTTATTTAGATTATGCCGCGTTAGTGGTGCACAAATTAATTTGAATTTGTGGGAAAATCCTACCTAACATTCAGCCCCAAGCTGAAACTGGGTGAAATGCTAGGATTCATAGAGGTCGATATATATGTAAACGTACCTATTAGGTATATACCTTTGGAAAATTCTCCTCAGGCGTAGTACAAATTTTACTCTTCAGTATATACATACTAATGGGATCCTAATTTATTTTATAATCAAAGAGCTCAAATATCCACAAGGATTATTTGAAATGGGTGAATTATATACAATTAAACATGTAGAATATGTTTAATATAGAAGATCTTCTTGTTGGAATGTAGCTTACAGATAGCTTATTATAGATTGGTTGCACTTTTAACTTTCTGTATATCCAGATATTCATAGAAAGACGCCACCTGCTGTTACTCAAAAGTTTGTTCGATGTCATCTTGATTCTGTCCGTCTGGTAATTTGTTGACATATGTTGACATTTTTATGCTTGATTCATTGAATTGTACTTATAAACATATGAGCGAGTCCACATAGATGAACAAATATGGGAATCTGTCATTTTTGTAAAAAGTTACCATGGAGATGATTTCCCATGATTACCTCAACTTTCAGAGAATGATTCTCTCTAGATTCTAGTTATATTTAAAGCCTGTAATGCATATTTCATTCTCGAATTTTCAATATGAATCGATTATCAATATTTGATATGGATGGATATTTGTATCTTTTGACCGCCGGTACTACTTAGGAATGATACGGGATTACTAAATGCATAAAGAATTTGTTTAACTATGCAAAATATCAGCTGACTCACGATACATGCTTTCAAATATCTTTGCTTTGAAATTACATAAAATAAGTAGTTCCAATATTACATTTGTTGTGCTTGCATTTTAGTTGCACGGTAAAGCTGGTTGGTTTCCTAGACATTGTGATCATAGCAGCGTCTGCAAATATGATAAAAAAATTAAAGATACAGCCACTCATATGAAGCAACTGTTTTAAAAATAATTGCAATAACAAGTGTCAGTGCTGAAAAAATAACATTAATACTGAAATGTCACCTTTTTAGCGCGACAGTTGTTGAAAATGTGCCCCATTAACCTGTTGGCACAGACTCTTCTCAAAACTTCTGGCATGAATCTTTGCATTTAAGTCTTCCAGATTTGTAGGTCTGTTAACATAGACCTTAGTTTTTAAATCACCCCATAAATAAAAATCGAATGGCGTGATATCCGGGAATCTAGGAGGCCACTCTATAAATTCTCGCCGTACTATCCACGTATTTGGAAATGCCGCATTTAAGAATTCCCTTACATTTCTTACAAAATGGGGAGGAAATTCATCCTGTTGAAAAAATATCCTTTGATCTAGATTTTTATAATTAGGGATTATTCCTTGGTGTTCTGGTAACAAAAATGTTACAAATCTCCATTTGAATTGTCTAGAAAACTGGAAAACTTAGATGCAAAGATTCGGGCAGAGATACATTTAACCACGCCAGAAGTTTTGAGAAGAGTAGGTAATGGAAGAGTTCTACTATCGATTGGGTCGGTGTCAACAGGTTAATGGGGCACATTTCAACAAATGTCACGCTAAAAAGGCGACATTCAAGCATTAATGTTAAGTTCATTAAATAGTTAACAATCAGTTTTTAGTAAATTTCTGACACATGTTTTGACAGATGTAATTTATTTTATTATCAAATTCCTTTTTTAATAAGCTTTCCAAACAAAGTTGGTAAGGGCTGCGCCCCCTCTTTAGAGCCTCAGTTTATTTTAGATGACGAAAGCGAACTCCATAAAAAATCTTTGAGGACATATTTTGGATTCCCAGGGCCGTTATAAGCAGCGTTCCATTCAAAGTCCCCACGCTGTATATGAAAACAGCACAGCCAGAATAATTATCACCTCACGCAGACCAGACACAGTGGTTTCGGTAATTATTTCTCAAAAATTAGAATCTTCGATAGTGCTGCTAGTGATTTTTGGAAACATGAGATCGACAATGCTAATCACATTTATCTTCAAGTGTCCAGAAGCTGAACCAGAAAAAAATAATGGCTCATAAAATTCACCTTGGGAACATCCAACTTTATTAAGATAAGAAGACTAAGTTGATGAATGGGCAGACCAAGCAGATCTTCGTCAACTATTCTGATGCAAAAGATTGGAGATTATAAATCCTCAAAATTGGCAGGTCAAAGACCGACTGTCACTTTTGTCACATAACGATATAAGAAAATGGTATTGCTCATGTACACCAGCTTCTGTTCTAGTAGTAGATAAGGCTACACAAGGGGAATTTCAGTTTGTAATGGTGGTAGATACTTATAATCATTCGCAATGTAAACGCTAGCAAAGGATATAGTAGTTTAGAAGTGGATAAAGGGTCGATATACGAGTATTTGTGCCTATCGTGATATTGCAACATGAAGGTATATGTCAAATTCATAGAAGGGCGAGTGCAGTAGGTATATGTTACCATGGGCCACAGGAGTTTCAATACGATATGTATGTACCTACCTAGGTATGTAGAAGCATAAGCTGTAATTCACAATTGTAATTTGTCATTTTTGCGCAGTTATTGGTAAATAGATGAGCTTGGGCACCAACTTCAAATGTACCCGCACCAGTGGTATTATTATTATTTTGGATAAAAGTCTAGTTTTGCGGCTTTTATTATAAAAGCCCTGAAAAATCAAATGTTTGCAAAAGTAGGTGTATTTTAGCATACCTTTTAATAAAATTGAGACGGAAGATGCTATTTGTAATGATTTGTTAATAAAAAAAGGAAAAAATGTTGTGCTTAGGAATTTTCGAATTGGAAGTATCTTTTCAATCCTAAACATCCTTGCATTCTATTAAAAGCTACGAAGCGTTGATTGACTTATGAAGAGTGTTCGACGTTTAAAAACGGTCAATTCCAATGTTGCCAAAATTATCAATATAACGTCTGCGATATTAAACATATTTTTAAATGTTAACGAAAGTTTAATCAAAATTGTGTTATTTTAAGTGTCTAAAGGTATAATTTCATGTTCAAAAATTTACTAAGAAATTATTTTTTACAAATACTTGCTTTAGAGAAAAACAGATTTCTGACAACGCCATATAGTACCAGTCTCAGATAATGTCATGCTATTACCACAATTCTCAAATTCTCTAAAATTCAGCAAAACAACATGATTAATTGAGAAATACAATTGTTCGTCTTCATTTTCACTTAAAAAAATAAATTCAATATATTATGAAAAGATGCATCCAGAACACCCAAAATTTGCCATTTAAAAAAAGTTAAACTATAAATTTGCATAATATGTTAAGCTCAGTTGTTACTGTCGTTGCTATTTTCTGACGCAAATATACTTGGAAATGGAATTCATAACATAATCCAATGGTGCAAAAGTTATACTGGCAGCGTTGGCAACATTGATATTAAGCGCACTTGAATGATGAATATTCTTCAATATACTGCACAAGTCAATCATCAATTCTATCTCTAATCTCACGTATATTTTTGCTAATTTTGAAGAATGGTAGCGTTTAAAAAATGCAAGGATGATTATATACTATTTGGGATTGGAAATATACTTCAAAGTCGAAAATTCCAGCTAAAAGTCGTAAGTCCTAAGAACAACATTTTTCCTTTTTTATTAACAAATCATTAAAAATAGCGCCTTCCATCTCAATTTTATATACTGGCTGTTTCAAATTCGACTCTCACCATTGGGATCTCGGAAACTATAGGGAATTCGAAGATGGTTAAATTAGGGCAAAGTTGCGCATTTATGTGCTCAACAATAAGCCGTTTAAAAAGTTTGAAAATTTCGAGTAGGTAGTTCCGGAGATATCCGGAAAATACCGAATTTTCAGGAAATCATTTTATTTTTTCCTGGCTTTATTTCTTAATGAATTTCTAAATAAATAGCACATTTACATTGCCACTTTTTGCACTCTTTCCAATGGTGTTAATAGTTTTGTAACCTGACGTTTCGTCTATGTGAAACTACCATGAAGTTTCTTTTTTATGGGAGCCATATTGGCGTTCCAAAAATTTGAATAGCCCTTTTTATTACCTTTTTGATGATGTATCATAAGTTGGCGTTATTGTCCTAAAAATCCGAGAAATTAAATAAATTACTTTTATGAAGAAGTTGGCTTTGATTTTTCCAATCGGTGACACGTAAATGACATTCTGTATTATTGTCAAATGCTGAGTCGCTGAAAATGGAGTTCTCCAATGAAGAAAAACGAGATATGATAAATCTTTATTACAAGAATGATAAAAACAGTATGAATACATTGGAAGTGTATCATTTTAACATGTGGGTATCCCGAGAGACGACAATCTCACCGATCTTTATTCAACGTATTGGATACAAATTTAGCTGATCATGGTTTCTTTAAAAAACATAGACATAAACCTGGAGACAGTATTGATGAAGAAACTAAGGAAATCATTATTAATAAGGTATAATTAATCTTAAGTTTTTCAAACGAGCCAAACCCATCGCGAATTCTGTCCATTAATTTGGACAAATTTAATTGTGGTTGTTGTCTCTCGGGATACATCTTAAGATACACTTCCAATGTATTTATTCACACTGTTCCTACCTTTATTGTAATGAAGTTTTATCATATCTAATTTTTCTTCATTGAAAAACTCCATTTTCAACGAAATGGCTCCCATAAGAAAAAAAAGTTCATGATAGTTACACATAGAGGAAACGTCAGTTTACAAAACTATTAACACCATTGGAAAGAGTGAAAAAAGCGGCAATGTAAATGTGTTATTTATTTAGAAATTCATTAAGAAATGAAGCCAGGAAAAAATAAAACGATTTCCCGAAAATTCGGTTTTTTCCGAAATTTTCAAACTTTCTAATCGGCGTATTGTTGAGCACATAAATGCGCAACTTTGCCCAAATTTAACCATCTTCGTATTCCCTAAAGTTTCCGAGATCCCAATGGTGAGAGTCGAATTTGAAACAGCCTGTTTATTTTTATTTTTGCAAATATTTGATTTTTTAGTGCTTTTATACCAAAAGCCGCAAAACTAGACTATTACCGAAAAAAATATTTCACATATTTGACTGACGACCCAAACGGAGGAGGTGTATCATGGGTCGTCAAAATCGTTCAGCCTTCACTTATATACACAGACTTCAAAATATCGATGGAAGACACATATTTCAGAATTTACCTACTATTGCTTCAACCCCAAAACCGTAATTGTTTTCGAACAATTACCATTTTAAATGTTAAATATGTTAAATATGGTTTCTTCTTTAATTTGTCCGTCTTCTATTTTCGAGTTTTGAAGAAAAATCTCCCTTCACATAGCGGAGAAACACCTATTTCAGACTTTACTACTACTGTAATTCGGAAGCCTATGATATTTTTTGGAAAATCAAATTTAAATGTTACCGTACATGTTCTCTTCTTTATTTTTTGGGGGAAGGATATATTGAATGTCAATGGGACCAACTCTCAATAGTATCTACTCTTTTGAAAGAAGAAAGAATTATCAGAATCAGAACATGTTTACTATACGAAACAGACATATAAAAAACAAACAGTCGAATTGTATACCTCCTTTTTCTGGAAGTAGATCAAAAATATCTCAATTACGGTTAGACAAGCTGTCTAAACCACATTTGCACCAATGTATCAAAAGCTCTAGAATTATAATAAGTCTTCAAATATCCATTATTTTCTGATTTGAGTAATGTTAATGATTTTCCATACATTAATGAAATTTTATTCATTACTACTACGTTCACAAGTTAATCTCTACTTGAAGGACACCCTGTACATGATTGGAGAGAGTGTTATCGCTCATTTCAATCGACAAAAAATAAATAGCTCGAACATCAATACCAATGGTGATAATAATGGCAGATACTATTATTCGTTTGTACATCCGCGGGAATATCATAAATTCAAAACAAATGGTCCATGTTACCGCCTCCTCTTTAATATGATCACGAATTTTATCGATTAAAACTTATTAATTCGACCAGTTTCTAATTAGTCGGCCACAAGTGCTCAACATTAGGCTAAAACGTGTAACGCCCCCCAACACACCAGTGGCGCATCATCTGACAGGGATCAGATATCAACTTAAAATGCACAGGAAAGACAAAATCAATATCTTTCAAGTTGCACAATCGTCTATACTTTTAAATACAATTGATGCTCCTTTCTGTGATATCGGAATAGAGTTTTTATTGAGTTCATACGTACAAAACCGAATCAAACTCTTCTAAAATTTCTGCCTGCATGTTTTTCCGGACTTATCTCCTTAACAAATGGACCGATTTTGATTTCATTGATATTTAGAGGACAATTTAAAGTAGAACAAAGGCCAAAAGTTGACATAGTCAATACTCAGTGGTAACCTTCAATCTAGTTTCTAAAGAAAACACATGTCGATTTGTGAGGTTGTGGTGGTTCATCACTTTCTTTCTTAGCTGACGCCTACATCCACTGTAGTGTTAGTTAAATATTGACAGCATATTATACAATCTTTATTACCACTTATTGATAACACTATTAGAATATGAATGAAATAGAGATTTTGTATGAGATTCTCCAGTATTTTTTCACGGTTGAAGTCGGGGGCACCTTTTGGTAATCTGATAATGAATAGTTATTATCAGAGATTGGTTGAAAATTGATTAGCCAATATGAACTTGCTTCGTAATTTGTGTATTATAGATAGTCTACAGACGTCCTGATTATAGCATCAGACTGTGCTCACCAAGATTATTGCAGTGTCATCGGAATAACGGACTTTTATACATCGTCGATACGACGAGTTCAAGACCCAACACCAATAAATAATAGAAACTGACAATCTTTAAATAACTCAACAGATCTTCGTCATTTTTATAGGTATAAAATTATCACGACCACTTCAAAGAAAGGATTGCTATTGATCTATTTATTTCGGATGTAGGTTTTTGTAACGATGGCTAATAGTAGAACGGACTAAAATGATTACTGGGAAGGCATTCAAGAAATTTTCTATCGATATTTTACATTCTCTTAAAGCAAGATCAACAAACATTATATAACCATAATAGTTAATCAGTGAGGTCCATGTTATGTGTGATTTTTGCTGACCATTAATCTATTCGTATTCGAAAACAAATTAATTTAATGCTAAATTTTTTAACGGTCTATATACTAAAATGAGGCCATTCCAGAAAAAACGCTTTTAGATGTGAAAGTTATGTTCTTTACCAACCTTTACAGGAAGAAACATTTGTGTACAATTTCTTCCATCATAAAAATAGTTATTTTTGTACAATGTGTAATGAAAATACGAATTTTATACAAGAAATACAAACAACATTTTTTGTACACTTGTCAAAAAAACTTGACATTTCTGCATACATCTTCGGAAATTTATGTTGGAAGTAATTGTACAAACTTTACTATCAATTATTATTCCAATAAATGAAATTGTTTTATGATAAATAATCAATTAATAATTGACTTCAAAAAGTAATATTTCATATTTATTTTGTGAATTATGTTGGTAGTGAAAAAAGTATTTTTTTCACGGTGACAAATACTTTTTTTCACGGTGAAAAAAAGTAAGCATTTACGCATCAATAGAGATACAGAAATGTAATTTTTTTTACAAACATTTTTTTTCTTACTTTAGTTCACTTATGTTTGAAATTAATAACCCTTTATATAAAATTTTTGACATTTTCTAATATTATTTTTCAGAAAAACACATATCTTCAAAGGCTAGGGTCTAAGGTGAAACGCATGTTGATTGAATTTTCTCAAAATTCTTTCTTATCAGAATTGAAATATATGTTTGTATGCGGCGCTAAGATGTTTAAATAATAACAATGGAACATAACCTTATTAATCAAATAACGTATAGTTTTTATTTTATTTATTAGCTTAGATTGTTTGTTAATTACAAGGGTAATGTTAATTTCATATAAAAATCTTAATATCAAACTAAGCTAGTGTCGAACTAGTTTTGTTTATGAACCCTGGACAGGGTCGAAAATCGAGTTTTCTGACAGTGAGATATAAAAATGACTTTCGTGTATTTTTCCAATTCATTCCCACATAATATACAATATGCACACCTATTTTGTTAATGTAATAAAACGTACGCCGCCCCGCGAAATAATCAGACCGTAACTTATTCAAAATTATAACGAGAACACTTAAGAGGCCAATAAAGATGAAGATACCTGGTGCCCGTTATATATGAGTATGGAAGATGATCAAGTAGAAGAAGAAGAATGAAGAGGAGCACAATATTGGACGCGACTCGTGATACTTATTACCGTTTTCATCGTGATATATCCTCGTATAATACCATATTCCGATTTCTGTGTACTTTGGCGATATGCGATATGATTTCTTTCGTAATATAATGACGGAGTGGGAAATTTGGTGTTCGTGTCCGAGGATCCTATTCAATATACATTAAATTATCGAATTATATTTATTTATACACCTATTTTATTAAACATGTATGTAAATAAATTCAATTGTTTTTCATATTAAATTTATTTCAAGAAGGCATAAGATAATAGTTAGAAAAAGTAAAAAAGTTCAAGAAGTAAGCAATAATTATGAGAAGGTGGAGGATGTTAACAAGAACATATGATAGGAAAGCCATCACCATTATATGTTCAATGAACCTTCTATCAGAACGCCAGTATACTCTTTTCCATTAACCGTTCTCTGACTATTGCAAACTATCGGATCTAGGCGGCCAGAGCTCAGTTACATGTTACATGTATTGATATTTTGTTATTCATAAACCAGATGGCTAACTAGTAGGAAATACTCATGGTTCGGGGTTGGAAAAATCGATAGGAAATGAACTTTATATTCTACAATCCTGTTTGACCATAGTTATTGCGCTGTTCTTAAAAATTTGAAACTATTTCTTCTTAAAATCAGTAACATTAGCCGTACCTTATGTAGCCTGATATTATACCCTCTTATATATAACAATCACTATTTTCTGCTGTTCTGAAACTTCATAGAGTGTAAATTTCATTTTGGTCCCTCTCTAAAAAGTTTCATATCCTCCGGTCTGATCTTCAGTCTGGTACCTAAGTATTTCACTACTTCTATTTTCACACTAACGAACTTTATCTATCCATAATTTCGTACAAAATCAAAAAAATTACCCGCAGAAATAAGAAATAAGACCATCTGGTCTAAAAGTGAAAATCTACAATAACAGCTATCTTGTCGAATATATAATTGAGCAGATGAAAATTGGGAATACAGTCACAAGTTTGTTCCTAGAATTCAACAAATCATCCGATTGCCGCAGCCTCGACCACGACTTGGTTCTCAAAAAACATTATTACCTAGGAATAAATGGAACATCAGGAGAGTGGTTCATTGGTACCAAATTTTAATGTACTTGGATTCCATTGTCCTTACAATGGCTAATCAAATCAAATTAAAATTCTTTATTCCCAAAAGACTTTTATAAAAATTGTATGAATAAAATCCTTCTAAGTAAAAGTACATTTATATATAGAACATTTAAATATAAAAAAGGAGAGAAGAAATGTAGATTAATTTATAATAATTCAAGGTGCGGATAGCGAGTATTCTTCAATGTCATAAAATTTCTTGTGAACTAAGAATTTCTTAGATTTTTTTTTTCAATAGAAGCATTAGCGAGTTTTCATTCCGTAGAATGGTGGAATTTTATCTCTTTGCGATAGTTATCATGCTTCATGGCTCTGGTGAAGTTTGGTCTGGACCAGACTTTCCAAATAAATCCATTGAGTTTCCTAAGAGTTTTAAACATATTCTGGCTTGGGAAACGCCCATAATATCGTTTGGTGGTCACATACTGTGTAGATTTCCGGTATTTGTCAGAAGTGGTTAGCTCTTCTAATATCAAAGCTCACAAGATTGGCATAAAAACATTCGCTTGGGTTATTGCTGCATTGAGGACTCATATAATTGCTATAAGATAAACTGCTTCATGTCACCAGGCAGTCTGTCCAGGAGTCACAAGAATTCGTTGAATGACAAAATGGCTGAACTGTTCTTGGGAAAACTAATTCAAAATATATTCATCTATGTATATCATTCCATTCATTCAATTTAGAGAAAAAAATAAGATATTGGTAAATAAATGCCTACAAGAAAGCAATATCTAAATATTTTTAACAATGCAGAACTGAGTCTCTTATTTAAGAAGGGAAATATCAAAAACATTGAAAACTACCGCTTTTACAGCCCACAATCACATCTCTGCAAAATTTCTACCAGAACCATTCCAACCAAAAGTTACTTCCATGAGCTACTAGAAAAAACAGGTGAATGCTATGAATAATGCTAGAATATATTCAAAGTACCGTGCTATCATTAAAGATATTGTAACCTGTATCGTTTATCATGTTGGTACTTACGGTTATTATTCGTTTAGTCTCTATTTATTTCTACTGCCTTGTTTACTATAGTTGTTGGTTGTGTAGTTCTTAATTAGTTCTAGAACTAGTAGATTTATTCGAACTTTCCTGAATCTATATGTGAGGTACAGTTTGTCACAGTTTTGCCAGTTTGACAAGCCTCTAGAACATTATTATGTGCGTCTAGATAATCATTGAATATTCCCGATGAAGGTCATGTCAAGATTCATATATATATAAAGCCGTGTCGATCACGGGTCACAGTCAGTTTATAACAGTCAGTCGATGAAAGTCAGTATATGGAATTAGGTCAGACGATGAAGTCTGTGACAGTTTAGATTTTCAAGGTGACAAGAAGTGACAGTTGAACTATAACAGAAGGTCGTGTACAAGGTGTTGAAAATAATCGTTTTGGAAGCAATCTGCGAAATTCTGGAGTATTACGCAAGTGAACTCACCCTACAACGTTTAACACTGGGTTAAAGGTTACAATAATATATATGGAATTTTAGCAATGCACGTAAAAACTGCAAATAAATGAACAAAGAGGATCAAACTGAATAAAGGAGTACACCAAGGAATATAGTGATAACCAAAGCTGTTCACTTTAGATTTGTATGATGTTTTCAAGATGTCTACAAAAGGGCATACATATTACATATTGATGATGCAAACACTTGCGATTCGCAGATGCTAGTTTCAAGTGATTCAGGTGAACGGCAAAAGGTTTTTGAAAAGTAAGGTTTAACAGTAGCAACGTATATCCTTGATACTTGAAACCATGAGGCTTACAAAATACAGAGCCAATCGCCTGAAATCAACTTAAAGAGCCATGGAAAGAGCATGCAATGTTGGGGATATCTCTGAGAGAGAAGAATGAGGAAATCCGAAGATGGACTAAGATCACCTACATAATGAATCGCGTGTGCTAGTTGAAATGTAGTCGGGTAGGGCACGTAACCGGGCAGGATAATGAAAATCTAACAATCAAAATAGTACAATGGCAGTCTAGAGAAGCAAAAAGAAGCAAGGGCAGACCGCAAAGTCGTTACATTGAAGATATCAAAGAGATAGTCGGCAGAAATTTGTTCCGGATTGCTTATGATCGACTTGAATGGAAAATGTATGAAGAGGCCTATATGCAGAAGTGGATGGATGAAGGAAAAAACTGTAACTCGAACGTGAAAAGTATTGTTAACATTGAGCTGATAATAGGAGAGTTTAATCATTCACGATTAGAAATATTATTAATAAAGTCTAACGGACAGCTTCATACAGAAAAAATCACACTTAGCATATGTAAATATTGCTGTGTTCTGGTTGGTTTACAGTTACTCTTTTTATCGTAAAAGTAATCTACTAAAATGAATCAGTTCGTCTCTATTTTCTGTTATTTTTACGTGGTTAAGGCATCAACATATGTTTTCTTTTTTTATTCACCCTTATCTAATGATTGTAAAATACCAAAGACAATTTTGTCATTAATTTTGGATAAGATTAAAAATACTAAATTAAATTATAAAATAAACGGTCGATAATATTGTTGTATTTCATACCCAATCATCTCTATATCTATAACGTAAAATTATTTCCTAACGAAAAACTTATTATATACATATCAATGAAAATCGACGACTGATATATCCATATTTTATTTATGCATCCTGTTGTCCTAAGAAAGCAATTACAACGAATAGAGACAACATAAATAATGAAATTCATCTTCCTTGATTATTTGTTTTCCACATCGTTTTTTTAAGAACACAATATATTTCCACAACATTTTTTTTTTCGTCAAAGCACTCCTTGTATCATTAACAACAGAAACAGAGACATTGATAGATGATGAAAGAAATATACGAATAAGAAAACAAACTCTCAACATCCCTCTCGCGACGAAAATTAATAAAGCTTCGAATGAAAAACAGGGCTGCATGGCATACGGAACATGAAAATAAACATGTTCCTTTCCTTTCGCTTATCTGGATAATTTTACAATACTTCTCCATTTCGATGCTCAACCATAGTGGGAATCATTAATCTCAAAGGTGTTATCATTAGTCCTAATTTACGATTTACGGCTCTCTGAGAGATCTTATCTCATATAACAGTGCATGTTGAAAATTTAAGAGGGTAGGTAGCCACGTAGTCACACAACTATAATGGTTTTGATTTTATCAGGGTTGGGTGGCAGACTAGTCTAGAGATGAGATTTTTTAACTCACAATTTGACATTTCATAAGCTGATATGATAAACAAAAGTTATATTCGATATATCGAAATACGAAAATTTAATGATTATCTCCAGTTGTAAGTTATCTATACTAATACGAGTAACGACTTTTCGTATGACCACAAATATCTCGAAAACTACTTATCCGATTTCACTAATTTCTTTTTTAATATTTTTTTTTATCGCGAGTGACATAAGCTATATTTTATGTTCATATAGCTTTTCTAAAATAAATAAATAAAGATTGGGATTACTTCTCAGCGGCGTATAGGTAATGCGAAGCGACGGTGTCTATCGACAGCTGAAAAAAATCGTGATTGCTATAGCAAATAATGAAAATAATTCCTCTTTATTTATATTTTACTTTGTTTATTTTAATTTACTGAAGTTGAAACCAAATATTAACTACTTCCTGTAGAAATCAAATAACATCTCGAAATACGTCCGCAGCAGAGTTGAATCAAATTATTTTAAAAAAATTTCATGCAGAAGTCAAAGAATATCGCCCCATCGATATAGTCGTAGAGTTTGATACCGCAGTACACAATCCTCAGGAATTTTTGAACTCTCTTAATCCTTCAAGGCTTAATTTTAATTTTTTTAAACTAATAGTAGGAGCGTCAATAATATTATTACGTAATATTCATTCACCTACTCCATTCAACGGTACAAGATTGCAAATCAAAGCTATGCGTGATTGAAGCTACTATTCTTACTATGGACCAGCTCTAATTCCAAAAATACCTATGGTTCCAACAGATTTACCTTTTCAACTCAAATCTTGTTGAGAATTGTGTATCCAGATTGTCGGATAACATAATATTATTTTTGAAGCAAACAATACCCGAATAAATAATATTTGTTAAGTTAGATAAAGCGAAGAAATACTCTATACAAAATCAATATTTCCTTATAGTTTCTTGAACTTGATGATTTATTTGGTTTTAGGGTTGCTTTATTTAGAAAATTATGTAGATTTTATGAATAATATGGACAGACAAACTCACAGGCAGACCACTGGCTGAAAAATATTTTTTTAGCTCAGGAACCTCTGAAACATATTTATCTGTTGAAAACCGGACACCGTAATTTTCACAATATTTACCTACTTTCCTTACTAGGCTACGCAGAGTATCGGTAGGAAAGTAAAAGAGTGATATGAGAAAAACAGTATCGGTGCGATCGAATCTACATCGTTGCGAATACAAATCACACACTCTTAGCGTTACACCACAGTGCCTACAAATTCTGTAAGGATCAATTCTTCACTTCAATATAAAGAAATTATCACCCATCAATTTACAAAATTTTCCTTATCTTAGAAATTCTATTATTAATAGGAAAGAAATTACTTACTTCAGATTTAAAGCTTTTATATTCATAAATAACATTATTATAAATATATTTTGAATATTAAAGTAGTTTCTGAATTGAGTTTTCGATTTCAAATGTTCGAGAGCCGTAATTACAAAAGAAGTTTTCAAATGAAAATGTTTTATGCGATCATATGTTCCACAAGATCTAACAAAGCAAGTTATTTTTTTTTTCTTCGAAGGGGTTAATCATGGAAATGGTGCACGTTCACCATGCCTAATTCTTTTGGGATGTCGGTCAAAAATTCACAAAGCCGGTTGTTTAACCTCAATACCAGATCCCTAAATTAAAATTAAAACACTATAACAAATGTCCACTTATATATTCTTTAAACTTGACAATTGTTTTGGCACACTGCGCCTGTCTTAAATATGAGTATTACCTAAATTCTAAGAGAACATGTGCCTACTTAGATTATAGATTATGGTTAATATAAATCTTAATGACTAATATTACAAACTAATTAGGTAAAAATAATATATACAGTAAGGGGTTGGACATTGTGGAGATAACTCGAGTAAATTTTATTTTAATAATTTCTTTTCAGTATGTAATTATCATTAAATGTATGATTATTATGTTCATTGATACGGGTTTGAAAATTTATTCCAGTTTGAACTAGGTAAACTTTCGAGTCATCACCGCAAAGTAGTTTATAAACACCTGATTTACCATTATCTGGAGTTTTTAAGTTGTTGTTCCTGATAAACTTATCTAATGGTCCAAAGTTTAGCAGATCAAACTGGTGTAGCAATTTTCAAACCCTTATGAGCTCATTTATATACCCTAAAACTAATTCAAACTATGCGCTACATCTCAATGATAATAATCACACATGATAATAATTAGGGTTTCACGAGACTCTCGAAATTCGAGATTTCTCGTCTCGTCTTATCTCGATTTCAAGACGAGATCAAGAATTACACTTCAAGATTTTTCGAGATCGAGAAACTTTTTCGAGATTTCTCGATCTCGAAAACATGCAAGTGCTGCAATAGTTTACGGGTCTTGTTGGGTCAGAAAAGCGAAAACAAAAAACTATCTTAGGAAATTAATTTATTTTAGACATTAGAAGATTAACAAAGCACAAAAAATATCAAATATAGCAAAACAAATATCAAAGGTGTAAATAAATATTTCCATATTCTTAAAAAAAGATCTTAGGCTATTAAACACAAAAAATTAACAAAACATGAAGAAATAATGGTAGACATGAGAAAAATATAGATAACATGAAATGAAAAGTACAAAATAATATTAATTCTGATGGTGCTGGTACTTTTAAAGTTGTGCAGTTGTAGTTAGATTGAAAACTTTTGGCACCAACTTCACAAGCACCAGTACCAATAGAATTAATATTATTTCATACTTTTCAGTGCACCAACTGATAGCGTCGGTCCCATTTTTTGTAAAAAAATATTTATTTCACGATTTGAGTATCACATTTGTCACGAAAATCGTTGAAAGTTCTCCATTATTCATATATGCTTTGCTTGTATTTGCTATTATTCAGAAATCTAAAAACATCATTGCGAAAATACGCATATTATAAACTTTACCACTCTTCTAACTCGAAAACCGTATCTCTATAGAAAAAATGTTCATTATAAATGTTACTACAAATAATCTGGTCATTAATTTTTCTTTCTCAGATTTTCAATTTTCGAAAGAAATTGCTTCTTCCACATAGCAAAAATACACATATATCAAATTTTAACATCACACAAACTCGAATACCGTAGCTATTTCGAAAATATGTTCAACATTCAACATTTCCGGATATTTTGGTGTCTTTAATTCTGCCATCTCGGGTTTTTGAGAAATTTGGCCACCACCCCCTTATAAATATGGGAAGTCTCCCCTTTCAAATATAATCATCAAAATCGGAGTACTTTTACTATACAAAACGCGCACGAACCAAAAAAACAGACAGTCGAATTGTATACCTCCTCCGTTCAGGGTTCTTCGGTCAAAAATTGAGCAAATTCTTCAGCTAATCGGCTTCATTTTTTTCTAATGGTAAGTGTTGTTCTTGAAAACAGTATTTCTGCAGAAACCGAAAAATATTTTTGTCACATAATTTTAACGATAAACAAACTGTCCTTTACTCCCCGCTACTCCAGGGCTCAGTGATTCTCGGTTCGGTGGTCCGTATTTCAGTAAATTTCAGTTCTTATTTATGTGCTTCCTTGTTCACAAATTATATTTTTATTAGATTTAAACAATATTTTAATGTCTTTTACAATGCTATTTTATGATTCTTTATTACATGTAATTAAAAGATAATTATTAATACTTACTTGACACGATATAGTTCGGTCAGTCTGCCATAAAGTGCCATAGATTTAACCTTATTCCTATTGTATTCTTCAAAAAAGTTTATATATTACTTCCAAGATTATTCTTGTGACACCATTTCTGCATGGATATAAGATTAAATTAAAAGATGAAGAGTTCGTGTAATTTTTACTTTTTGGAACAACATAATTATATGTGGCATTGCGATTTATGTTACCCATCTTTATTATTTAATTAGGTACGTATCCTCTTAGAATTTATTCACATTTGAGTGAGACACAGAATGCTAAAAAAATGGTCTTGTTTATGCAATATATTAGAGCAAAATGATTAAAGGGGATTTCCAGCAAGTAACAGCCAATACAGTTATAACTAGATCTCTCTATCAAATAAAATTCGAAATTTGAGTAAAGGCATAAGGAAGTTCGTTCCCCGCCCAACTTAATTTTAAGTTGTGGATCTATCCGAGGTATCGTAGATCGTAGTTCTCAAGCTGATGAATTGATTTTGATTGGATTTTTTGTTTGAAAGATGGCTTGACTGAAAGTCAAATTTTTTTTTTGGGGGTTACTGAAATGCTAAAATACACATTTTCCCCAACGTCAATGAAGGTATGTTTGGCCTGTTTTGTTCCATCTAATCAATTCTACCACCATCTCTCAAATACCATAACAAGTTTGGATAAATTTGGTTTGATAGAACCCCGAAATTATTAAATTTCCGTCATAGTATGTAAGTATGTAGGTATATTTAACCTTGCTACACCACTGACCAAAATAAGACCATAACTGGATCCAAATTAACTTCATCGGAAATATAGCAGCCACAGAGAGAAAGAGAGAGAGCGAGAGAAAGGAGGAGGACCGTACCTTTTGAAATTTAATAAGCCTATTTGTTTTACAAAAGCTGCCCTTACAATGTATTAAACAGAGGAGTTGAGGCGGCCGCCTTATATTCTCTCTACTTCGCTAAATAAAGTCTTGGGTCGGTGCACAAAAGGCTCTTAAATTTCCGCAACAATGGATGACGCTGGCTGCAGCAGCTAATAAGATTGTTTTTTAAGCATGTGTGAGTGTGTGTTTGTGTGTTTTTCTTCTGTGAAAGAGGTTTTCTCTTTTGAGCTCAATCGCCATTCAAAGTGAAATTGGGTGTTTCATTTCGCGAACTACCACGGCGTGGTAGGTTTATACACACCATAACAACAAAACCGATCCTTGAGAATTATTATTTCATCAAGAAACAAGTGTTCTCTTCTGGCAATCAATGGCTGTCAGAACTGAGAATTTCTTCAATGGTTAAAATTAATTCAGTATTCAATTTAATGAAAATTGTATCAAAATGATCGTAGAGTAAGGGGATATATTTCAGCCTATTAACAAAATTACTACATATACATAATGGAGCCCACATGTAGTGGAACATGTCCCTCCACTTGACACCCAAATTCGTGCCTTCGAGTAGGTTTGAGGGGGAAAAATATTTATCAAATTTTTCATTAGTAAATACGCGTGTTAATCTCGTGCTGATCAACTAAGTTTAGGAACGAACCTTTTTCATGAACATGTTGAACTGTGTATGGGGCCCATAAGAGACTAGATTGGTTCAATAGATTATTTACGCCCAAGTGTTTTTAACGCAAATATTCGATTTGTCATCCATTACCTAAATGCAATACAATAATCAACCCTTCCTTCAGATTGTACAAAATATTTATTCTCTATTTATCATTTCTGGTTGAACTGCAGCTATTTGTTCCATAACAGAGTATTTTAATCTATTTTTGACCGACAAACCCCGAACGGAGGAGGTAGGTATACAATTCGACTGTCTGCTTTTTTTTCGTTTGTTGTTCGCGCGTTGTCTATAGCAAACGTACTCCAATTTTGATGATTTTTGATTCATTTGATAGCGGAGGCTTGAGAAATGGTCACATATTCATAAAAACGCAAATCCGAAATCTACTTCCCTCCGAAGACCGCCCCGAAGGGGGGTGGAGGGGACCGATTTTCTCGAATATCGAAAATCTGAGGTGGTTTAATTGAAGATAGGACAATATCCGGAAACGTTTAAATTGAGCATTTTTTCAAAAGAGTTAAGGTTTGTGTATTTTTGCTATGTGATTTCTTTCGGAAATTGAAAATCTGTGGGTAATACATGAAAGACGTAATTATTTGTAGGAACATTTATAATGAACATTTTTTTCCTTAGAGTTACGGTTTTCGAGTTACTTTAGTTATCACTAATCCTTGGTCTTCCTGATCTTAGTAGCTCTGTTCGAATTTATTATTTATTAAAATTATGGGTCGCTTTTATTTGACAAGCTTATTTTTGTATGATATCTTCGTAATCCTAATAATATTAATGTGAACACTTGTACCAGAAGTTGAGAAAATTAATCTCTTGTTCTCCAGAGTTTGAGAAAACAGCTCAAACGATTTTGATGAAACTTGTACAAGACATTCTTCTCCAGGCCCTCTACCACCATATCTACGTATCGCTGAGAAAAAAAATGCTCAAACGAACTCTCCATTGTTCTAACTAGTTATTGAAATTCCGGCTAAGCGATTCCTCCTAGGTTAAAATTGAATATGTCCATATTTGATTGTCTTGATAACCTGAAGAAAAATAAATGGTCATACGACCTGATCAAACGATTTTTATATTGGATCAATAAAAACTCATTTGAAGTGTGCCATACAGGAACATAATGGGTGAGACTTTTGTGTGTCCGCGTTCTATAACTCCGATGTTACAGAGGATATTACAAAAAAAATAGGTATTATGTACAAAAATTGTAGGCACTGTTAACTTTTTGAAATAACTAGAAATATAGAGGATGTTCTTCAATATTATGTCAGATCATTCATATTTTTTTTAAATGGAACATCCTATATTTTATTCTAAATTAAAATTAAGAATCGACACTTGTCTTCCCAATCCCCAAAAAGGTGCCTACATAATAATATAATGTCAATTTACTGCTTCTATAACTTTTTTTCTTTAGGGAATGTTATAGCTATGACATATTTTTACACTATTGCCTAAATTGTGTACAGGGAGAGTCAAAACTCAAATACAATATTATCTCAATTTTTTTAAATAGGTCACCCTATATTTGGTATCATATCATGAACTAAAAGTGCTGTCGTTTTAGTTTAATTTTTCCTAAATACTCCATGTACTCAAATTGACATAGCCTATAAAAAAATTACAATTGATAGAAAATCTGTTAGAACTAACCAATATCAATTTTCAGTATCGATAACTAACCAAAATAGTTTAATAATATCATCTGAATATTTGATGAAATAAAATATTCTTAAAGTGACTTAAGTTTTGAATGCTCAAGCAAAATTAAGCAATATCAGGCATGGTAAGTATAATTTATTCTTGATGTAGGTAGTTTCTAGAACGTTCTCCCATCACGCATCATATCCATGTAAAATCTACTAGTCTGATAACCAAGTATCAGATTAGTGTGTTGTCATTTAGAAAAAGGTGTGTGAGTTTTTTAGTAAATTTCATGTTTGCAGTAGAATTCCCAACAAATATTTCAATGAAAATGGAAATAGATATGATATGGGTGTTGGGAGAGTAGGTACTCCAAATATTGCCTACTTGCATGATAGACGTATAAGAGCCTGCTTGATATTGCTCAAGAATTTTTGACCGAAGTACCCAAACAGAGGAAGTATACAATTCGACTGTACCTATGTCTTCCTATTTTTTTCTTTTTTTATATATTTGCTTAGTGAACGTGCTCCGATTTTGATGTTTTTTTTCATTTGACAGAGGAGACTTGTGAAATGGTCCCAATATTTATAAGAACTCAAATCCGGGATCTCCTTCCCTCCGAAAATTGCCCCTGAAGAGGGTGGAGGGTGGAATTTTTAATTTGAAATTTAAAAATCCGAGACGGTAGAGTAAACAATAAGAAAATATCCGGAAAAGTTTGAATTGAACATTTATTCAAAAGACTAACGGTTTTCCAGTTTCATCGATGATGAAATTTGAAATTTGTTTATTTTCGGTATGTGGAAGGGGCAATTTCTTTAGAAAATTGAATTGAATTGAAATCCTGAGGATGAATAATTAAAGACCAAATTATTTCTAACAATATTTACTCTGAACATGTTTTCCATAGAGACAGTTTTCGAGTTACAGCAGTGGTTAAGTCTGAAATATGTGTACACAAGTATTTCCGCCGACATGTTTTGAGATCTCCAAATAATACTACAAGTACAAGCAAATAATATACGTGGGTAATAGGATAAGTATTATCTTCTTTGGTCTAAGTGAACGTTCAACTATTTTCGTGACTAATATTTTACTCAAAAGTGAGAAATAAATATTTTTTACAAAAATTGGACCGTCGTTATTATGAACAAGTGAAATTTTTGAAAACAATTAAAAATAGTTTTTATTGGGCATTTAAGATTTAACCTCTACCGATGAGTACCTACTATTGCTATCCTTTTCTCGATTTTAACTATACTTATGTAGTTATGTATATGTGTTTGCCAGCAACAGCAATTCCATAACAAATTACTGTTTGTCTACCACAACACAAAATTAAACTTTAAATTAACAATAACGTCTGACGTCTGACAATTGCGACATAACCATAGACGATCTTCCAGAAAGTACCTATATACCAGAGAACGAGACGTAATTCCAGTGATCCCATTGTCGTTCCATGTCGACATTATAATGATCTTGGTTGAATGAGATTGAATGAGATAATTATAATTACCAATATTGGATCACACTTGGAGCTTAACAGGCGGTGAGATGTCTGCGATCTAAGCACGAATTCGAAATTTCAAGTCTCTAGACCGTATGGGGCCTGAGAAATCGCTGCGGAGTCCATTGATACAAGAATCGAAAGTAATAAAAACTATTTAAAAATACATAATAATAATAATTCTATTGTCGCTGGTACTTGTGAAGTTGGTTCAATCTAACTGCAACTGCACAACTTCAAAAGTACCAGCACCAATAGAATTAATATTATTTTGTATTTTTCAGTGCACCAACTAATAACGTCGGTCCAATTTTTTGTAAAAAATATTTATCTATTAAAGTATTTCAATCAAAAATTTCTCTGGATACAGGTGTTTTTAAATTGGCTATGCTTTTTTTCATTTTCATTTATATCTAGGATGCGAAATAATATCTACTGGTAAGTTATAAAATGAAAAACATAATCAACATTTTCGCAGCTGAATATATTTAGGTATCCTCAAGAAGCTATAGCATTGACGGTTCTGTTAGTTTTGTTTGGCACCTTTACAACCCTTTCAGCAAGATGCAAGTCACTAAATACTTTGACACATACACTTGTTCACGCTGTACTTAAATCATATTTAAAGTAGTGGAGCAAGTGGCCCTAAGAGAGTGATAACAAGTAACAATCCAGAAACATGAATCATAAAAAAATGTTCTCATTCACAATTTCAATGGCACACTTGACTTAGAAAACTTGTTGTTATCTAATTATATTAAACAAGCAATGCTTGTATATATATATATATAATATCTGGGAGACCGAGCTTTGCTCGGGTAAAACAGAATTTAAGATGGGTCTATAAGAGTTACTAAGGATATTTAAACTTATTAAAAAATGTGCATATTTCTAGTTAAAATGTATTGCGATCGGTAAATACTGCTTGTATTGTTCACATATTCGTAAGTTATAGATTTCAAAATAAATATGAATGATGTATGATAAATATACCAAAACTCAGCTGTATCACCTTCTCAACCCCCAAACACTATACATACTGAAACTTTTATCTCCGGAGCCATTCTTGAAATAGCTAGAGAGCTAGAGGGCCACACCGATTGAGTATGAAAGTATCGTCAATCGATTTTTCGACTCCGAAAACCCCATTTTCCACATTTTTACCGAAATCTGCTAACCCTTCCTTAAAATAGCTAATGTGTACCTAAGGGTCGCAATATATTAGATATGTACAAATTTTCGTTGAACATTTCCGATTAAATTATTAGGAACACATATTAACATCTTTTATTTAAAAAATGGGTATTGTTAAAAAAAATTAAAGGTGATATCTGATAAATGAGAATATTAATTCCTGAAAACGATTTTTCTTGTGAATGTAAGTACAACCAATCGATTCAATACACTCTAGAACCCATACATATGAATTTTCATCGAAATCGGTAGACCAGATTCCGAGATAAAATTTGCATATATATATATATATATATATATATATATATATATATATATATATATATATATATATATAAATAAAAAGATGTTCTTGGGGATGCAGTCATATATTCAATAAAATTCTTTGACTGAAGCCGAGCTTTCGAGAATGTTTATTCTCTTCTTCAGGGCAAAAATCGTGAATTTAGAATAAATTAACCAAAAACAGGAAATATTTCATATCCATCAATTACAAATGAATATATGACTGCATCCCCAAGAACATCTTTTTATTTATTATAAATCCAGTCAAGAATACAAAATCAATATATATATATATATATATATATATATATATATATATATATATATATATATATATATATATATATATATATACATATATATGGAAATTGGTTCTTGAAAGCTGATGTGTAGTTAGGGATTATTTCTTGGGACTTGGATTCTGGTACTAACAAAAATAAGAGATGGGTTACGCAACGTTTCGTCCCTGGCCGGGGACTTCTTCAGTCTTTTATTATATAATCATCATTACAAATTTTTTTCTGAAAAAAAGGGGGAATTATACATATTATGATAATGGTTATAATATTCGTTATATGATATTATTTTTGAACCATCAGATACGCACCTTGGCAGAGTATGGATTACCTTTAATAGATTTAATTTTTGTTTTTATGTTTTTCATCTTTAAGTACTTGAGTAATTGAACTTTCTTATTTATTCTCGAATTTATATTTGTCTGGTTGAGAAAACGTGATCAACATGGAGATATAGGAATGTGATGCAGGTTGATGGAATAGAAAGAGCCTGTGCGACAATAAGTAGCTCGTTTTTGTTAGGATTATTTCGCGCCTACTTGTTTGGGGGTGATGGGGGTATAATTTTTGATGGTGTAATTATGTTTTTTTTTGTTTCTTTTATTATTGTGGTGGAAGCTATGAGCATCATAAGAGTGTGTAGTAAAATTGATTTAGGTTGTTGATGTCTGTTCTATTATTAAGGGAGATTTACATTTTTTATATTTATCATTTCTTTTATGTTGCGTTTTTCTCTGTTTCTTTCAAATGCTGGAATTTTGGTGTTATTAAAGTTTGGATTGTGTTTGTCTCGAATGATATGTTTATTAAAAGCTGTGCTTGATTTTTTCATGAATTTGTGTCCGATTAGTCGATTATTTAGGAGTTGTGTTGTCATACCAATATATTCTTTGTTACAGTCATTGCATGGAATACTGTATATAAGATTTGAATATTTTAGTTTTGCAATTTCGCTTTTAAGAATATTTAATGTAGTATTCGTTTCTACCTGTGATATTTGAGATACTGTTTGTTAAGAATTTCGATAGATTGTAGAAGGAGGATACCAGCAAATAGACGGATGTGGCATGGGTTCACCTATTTCTAGTACTATTGCACAATTAGTCATGGAAGGCCTTGAAGAAACAGTTATCAAAAACCTAAACATCAAACTACCATTCTTTAAAAGATACGTGGATGACTGCATAACAGCCATTCCCAAAAACAAACTTGACTATGTACTCACTATCTTCAGCTCGTTCCATCTAAAACTGCAATTTACATCAGAAATAGAAGAAAATAATAAAATTAACTTTTTAGATCTCACCCTTATAAGAGAAAAGGAAAAAATCTTCACACTCTGGTACACAAAAGACACATGGTCTGGCAGATATTTGAATTTCCATTCGAACCATCCCACTCAACATAAAAAAGCGTTGTAATAAGCATGGCAGATAGAGCCATACTACTTAGCAGTCCAAAATTTAGACAAAGTGAGGAAAACCTTACAAAACAACAACTACCCAATAAAATTCATAAATAACATTATCAAACAAAGAATACACAAAGCCTACAACTCTAACCACAACAACAATTCATAACCAACGTCTAGCAATTATCTCGCATTACCATACGTCCACAATCTATCAGAGAATATCAAAAAAATATTAAACAGGCAAAATATCCAAGTTTGCTTCAAACCGCACAACACTTTAAAAAGATTTTTCACTCCACTTAAAAGCAAAATTGCAAAACTAAAAAATTCAAATCTTATATACAGTATTCCATGCAATGACTATATTAAAGAATATATTGGTATGACAGCACAACTCCTAAATAATCGACTAAACGGACACGAATTCATGAAAAAATCAAGCACAGCTCTTAATAAACATATCATTCGAGACAAACACAATCCAAACTTTAATAACACCAAAATTCTAGCAATTGAAAGAAACAGAGAAAAACGCAACATAAAAGAAATGATATATATAAAAAAATGTAAATCTCCCCTTAATAATAGAATAGACATCAACAACCTAAATCAAATTTACTACACACTCTTATGATGCTCATAGCTTCCACCACAATAATAAAAGAAACAAAAAAAACATAATTAGACCATCAGAAATTATACCCCCATCACCCCCAAACAAGTAGGCGCGAAATAATCTTAACAAATACGAGCTACTTATTGTCGCACATGCTCTTTCTATTCCATCAACCTGCATCAAATTCCTATATCTCCATCTTGATCACGTTTCCTCAACCAGACAAATATAAATTCGAGAATAAATAAGAAAGTTCAATTACTCAAGTACTTAAACATGAAAAACATAAAAACAAAAATTATTCTATTAAAGGTAATCTCCATACTCTGCCAAGGTGCGTATCTGATGGTTCAAAAATAATATCATATAACCAATATTATAACCATTATCATAATATGTATATTTCCCCCTTTTTTTTCAGAAAAAAATAATGTAATGATAATTATACAATAAAAGCCTGAAGAAGTCCCCGGCCAGGGACGAAACGTTGCGTAACCCATCTCTTATTTTTGTTAGTACCAGAATCCAAGTCCCAAGAAATAATCCTTAACTATATATATATATATATGCAAATTTTATCGAGATAAAATATATCTAATTACATTAAACGAGCAATGCTTGTATAGATATATATATATATATGCAAATTTCATCTCGGAATCAGGTCTACCGATTTCGATGAAAATTCATATGTATGTGTTCTAGAGTGTATTGAATTGATTGACTATATTCATATTCACAAGAAAAATCGTTTTCAGCAATTAATATTCTCATTTTACGCGTTCTATGGATCAATGTGAGAAAGCAATATAAACCCATAATCATCATAGGGAAAAACAGTCCTATGGTCAAGCTTCCGGTTATTAATCTAGAGGTCCTCGGTTCGGATTCTGATCACCTTTTAGTTTTTTTTCAATAACAGATGTTTATATGAGTTTTTAATAATTTAATCTGAAATTTTTAATGAAAATTTGTACATAGCTTAATATATTGCGACCCTTAAGGTACACATTAGCTGTTTCATGAAAGGGTTAGCAGATTTTGGTAAAAATTAGCAAAAAGAGGTTTTCGAAGTCGATACTTTTATATTTAATCGGTGTGACCCTCGAAGTCCACATTAGCTATATCAAGAATAGCTCCGCAGATAAAGTTTCAGTATGTATATGGTGTTTGAGGGTTGAGAAGTCGGTTGGTGATACAGCTGGGTTTTGGTATATTTATCATTCATATTACACATTCATATTTATTTCGAAATCTATAACTTACGAATAAGTGAACAATAAAAGCAGTATTTACCGATCGCAATACATTTTAACCAGAAACATGCACATTTTTTAATAAGTTTAAATATCCTTAGTAACTCTTATAGACCCATCTTAAATCCTGTTTTACCCGAGCAAAGCTCGGTCTCCAGATATTGTAATTTAAACAAAAAAAAATCCTGTTAACTGCTTTACCCACAAGTCCCTTACTATCAAGTTCCATCTTGGTAAATCCATCCATGAAAATTAGAGGTTGCTTTTCAAACATACTTTATATATCTTCTTCTTCTTTTAAATTCAAGATTCAAGTGATTTATCTCCATAGCAGATGGTTGTATCGCCGTTTTACTTTATAGATAGTTGGCGCTTTGCACGGCTAGAGGATATAACACTGAAGAGACACTCCGGTTGGCTATAAATTATTGCGGATCAGATGATAACGTCTATTGAAGGAAGTGCCGCCATTTCTTTAGACGGCGTTTGCGATTTTTCCGAACCATGAAGCGTTTAATTTAAGTGTCAATTGTTTCGAGTCAGATAAGGAAATTTCGTTCTATTTCTTTAGCCAGTCTTTCGAAATCTTATTTATGGGGCGTAATCAGAAATGGGCTCTATTTTCTCCAGTAGAGAAGCTGTTTATTCCAAATCATCGATTTCAACGAATAGAAAAGTTCAAGCTATTTCTGGATAAAGCCTCTCAATAACAGGAAAGGAAAAAATGATATAGTAGAATTGTTAAATTTTTATAGTTATGGAATTGGCTACTTCTTATTTTACACTGCGAAATATCATGCAATGCAAGGATAAAAATAATATACCTAAATCATTTTACATGTCACATAACATAGATACATACATATAAATAAAGTTATTTTTGATTCTTTTTCCTCTTTGTGCCGATTGTACCCGATTTTGACTGGTCTTTCATTGATATGGAGATGTGACTTTAAAGAAAAATAAAGCCCACATTTTTATATAACACGTGTTTTTCCACCAAGTTGACATCGTCTCTATTAAAAAGTGTCTTAAGGATCCAGTTTTAGCTAATGCTATTGGTTACGGTCCTGAAATATTTTCAAGATAAACATAAATATCTTTCTGCCGAAACAAGGACTACTGACTTTATAAGTAGACGGACTGAAAAATAATAAGATAAAAAAATATTTACAGGAACTGGTAATTTGTCATTTTTTTACAACATTAAGTATCAGTTATAGGTAGATTGAAGACTCTTGGCACCTACTTCACCAGTAATATTAGGATAAATACTTTTACAACGTCAGTAACCTTATCTTTCGTTCTTTTAAAGTAACTTTAAATCATATGTCCAATCAAAAAAATTATGAAATTTTTAATCTAGGATTAAAATTAATAGAGAGAGAGATTAAATCTGATTATGAAATCAGCCCTTATTCTTAAAGATAGCAATACAACTAATTCACATGTTTGTCATACGATAATTTTCAATATGATTCCTGATAATCTTCGTCTGAGAAACAATAGAGGCATCTGTAAAGTGCCCATCTTTAACGCAGTTAATGTGAGCCCATCTTTTACACACGATACATTGAATCGAGTCGAAATTAGATTTTGCTTCATTATAAGGCTCAGCAAAAATTAAGCAGTTATCTACTTCTTCACTATCATTCTGCAGAATCTTCTTCTTATTAACTTTATATCAAATTTTTGTTAGGGTTTAGAATAGTACTGGCCTCAACAAAAGTCAGAGGATGAATTCCTTGAAAATCTGAAAACCAGGCCCTCATACATTTTTTGTTTTCATATTCTTTATAGAGTTCTATATTTTTGTTTTTTTACTTCTGGTTCTCACTTGGTCTTGTAAGGATTGATTTTCTGATTGAGTAGAGCAACACCGAGTGCACTCCGGGGTGTTGCTTTTCTGCGTCCAGTTGTCAGGTGAGTGTTGTAGTACTTTTCGTACTAAATGTGCCGTACTCAGGACCACTGTCTTTTGCATTTGTAGGAGGTTGTGTTGACCTGGGACTTCCCTCATGATGTTGGTGGTGGCATTGGAGATGAGTCCCGTGGCTTCAATGATGACGGAGATTATTTTGGCTTTCAGGTTCCACATGCGCTGGATCTCAGTTTGCAGGTCTTTATACTTGATCATCTTTTCAGCCTCCTTCTGTGTTACGTTGTAGTCAGAGGAAATGGCCACGTCTATTATTACGCACTGTTTCGTCTTCTTATCTTTCACAATGAGGTCTGGCTTGTTTGCATTTATTTTCCTGTCTGTGTGAACCTGTGTGTCCCATATGATTGTCTCATCTTCAGTATCTACTACAGGGTCTGGGGTGTGCTGGTACAACTTGTCATTTACCTCTATCTTATATTGTTTGCAGATGTTCCAATGGAGCTGCCTGGCTACTGTGTTGTGTCGCTCCAAATATACGTGTTTTTCCCGACACAATGTGGTGGATGGTCTCGTTGAATGATTGACAAAGTCTGCATTTTGGGTCTGTGTCAGTCTTGATTATTTTAGCTTTTACATAATTTTTTACAGTGGCTTGATCTTGACAGGCAGTTATCAGGGCTTCTGTCTTTGTCTTGAGATTTGCATGGGTAAGCCACACCCATGAGTTGTTCTGGTGGATAGTTTCTTTGACTGTCTCATTTGCTATTTGTCCATCTTGTTATTCGTTCATGTTTCAACTGATGTACAATTTTATGTTTTATTTCTTTTACTTTCTTTGTTTCAGGTATGCTGCGGTTGCTTTGACCGGGTTATGGCCTTCATCTTGCTTTTGGCATTGAGCTCGCTTTTAAGTATTGCTGTTATTCTATAGCAGTACTCTTTTTTCCATTTGATTTTCCTCTTTTTTTGTTGGATAGCAACGTTTTCATCTATACCCAAGTATTTGTACACATCCATTTGCTTGAGGGTTGTTGAGTCGTTGATTTTGATATTTTCTTTTGCTTGCAGTCGTCCATCAGGCCGAACTTCATGTTGATGTCGCTGAACTCTTTGACGGCTACAAGTTCTTCTTCAAATTCTTCATCACATTTCGCTACTAGCTTCAGATCATGGCAACATTTATGTTATGCGGGTGGCTGACTTTCTCTTTTTCGTTTTTACATTGGTACTCTGTCCCTGAATTGTTTAGGATGGAGCTTAGGGGAAATAGTGCGATACAGAACAGGAGCGGTGACAGCGAGTCCCCTTGATATATCCCACTTTATATTATTTTTATGTTTCTATGATGCTGTTGTTTTGGTTGCTGTTCTCTGTGATGATGTTGTTTGAGTTGCTGCTGTCGCTCTTTGTTTTTGAGTTGTTGCTGTCGCGCGTTGCTTCTGAGTTCAGGTACAGGTCAGTGTTCCAGTTTTTCATTAGCTGAATGATGAAGGATAGTAGTGTTGAGGATGTTCTGTGGATGTTCAGGGCTTCGATTATCCATGTATACGTGATCGTATCGAACGCCTTCTTGTAGTCTATCCAGGCTATAGACATGTTTCTTAAGCACGTTATTGGCCTGTAATTCTTTGCTTGTTCTGTGTTTTCGTTCTTTGGTATTAAGAACGTTCTTCCTCTTGTCAACCATGCCGGCGTTTCTTGCTTGTTGTTGTTGATCATATCGTTGAATGCGGTGGCTAGTTTTCCATGGGTTGATGTTAGTTTTTTCAGCCAGAAGTTTGTACTGTCTACTCCAGGGGCCTTCCAGTTAGTTGTTGTGCCTATTGTTGTTGTCAGTTCAGCTTCTGTGATGTTCTCACATTGCATTCTGTCGATGTTAACAATCCTGTCATATTATCATTATTACTATTATTATTATTAATCATTCTGCCATCATGGCTTTATTTTCTGGATTGAAAACTAAACGTTTATTTTCTATATTCCATTCTATTAGAAGAACCATTTGTTTTATTTTTAAAGTGTGACATGGCCAATATTGTACTGGGTAGCATCATCTCAATATTCTCTGTTTCTCTCCATAATTTCTTTGGCGTTCAAGAACTAGCGCGCAAAGCCGCTTAAAGACTCTAAGGTCACCGGCGGGATACCTGGCGCCACTTTTTTTATGCGCTGAAAACAAATTACCTTTTTTCTTTAAAATAAAATATATTGTTTTTAATTTATCAAATAATGGAAAAAGATGGATTTCAGCCTTTTTCGATTTTTTTTCTAGCTTGAACCAAACTCATAATATTGATATAAGCATAAGTAAAGGTATATAAGGTACGGCAGCGTAATCGGCGGATTTTTGATATTTATGAGATTCAATTTTTAATCAATTCTATTGCTTTTTATAATATTTTATTATTATTTATTATATATGTAATCGAATAAATGTCGTGCACCTGATCTGTATTTTTCTTGATATTGTGCAATTGTTTCTTTTTTTCTTAAGCTCTTCTAATTTACAACTGTATTTATTACATCAACACTTCTCATATTTATTTGTGCTTCCACCATGAATTCCTTTAAATCTCTGACGAATTTATAAACATTTGGATTTGCACTAGAAAAACACACAATAAAGTGTGAATAGAATGATTCGCATGCATTTGTTGTTTCGTCATCCAAAACATTGTCTGTAGCCCATATATTCTTCAAATAACTGCCAAATCTCTGTAATTGCGAAAAACAACCAAAATATAGCTCCTTACTACGATAGGCTTCTTGTACCTTGTACCTCGTCTGTTCGTAAAGAAGGTATGCCAAATGTCCATCTGGGTCACATTCGAATTACATATTGGTTATTCTTGTACTCTGGACCAAATTCCTGGGGTTTCCTAAACCATGCCTGGGTGAGGTGAAATGAACATACATGGATTATTAACCGAGGACAAAGTGATTTCAGTAAATCTTGAATTGCATAGTCAAAATCTACAGCCACCTTATATGGAAAAAATATCCATAGATGTTCCCAACATTTTTCAATTATTGATTGGAATATAACGTCAATAAAACAACAGCGGAAAAGTTGATAAAAATGTTGCGCATAATATTCAAATTTGCCATCCATATATATTATTCTCATTTGGCATAAGAAATGCAAACTTTGAACAGTTCCAGACACTATGATTTGGTTGACAGGGTCGTTGATAGGGACTATACTTTCAGTATCTGGAGTAGAAATCTTATCATTCTGGATCATCAATCATCCAATCAATGCGACATTGCGGAATATCAACTTTCTGCGGATATCTGTAGATGCGAATAATATTTCTCGTCGTACTAACTTAGCTGGCCTTATTCTTAAAGATAGCAATACAACTAATTCACATGTTTGTCATACGATAATTTTTGAAATATCATCAGCTGCTTTTCTCTTAATACTGTTTGCAATAAAAAATAAAATATATAGAATTCAAATATCTATTATATACATAGGTATCTACCGACAACGTTGGCCAGGGTCTTTTCTAAATCTACAGTCATGGATCACACGTAACTCTTTTCCTTTTGCACTTAACATAGGTAACATAGTTAAATACAAGAATAATAGAATAATAAGATGAATAATGGGTAAAGAACAAGATTGCACCTGATATACGGCAGTTATACCGCAGGTAGCTCTCACGCTAATCGTATACCGACCCCGCGCGCTCGTGTTATAAAAAGGGAATTATTCCCTATGCCCTACGCGCTAGTCATACATGGCCATTACCCATTTCTTTGGCTGCCAGCTCAAACACTTGCGATTTGGACCTTATTGTACTTTTTTAGCATATATCTACATTGTCCAGGTCCAAATACTGGGCAAATTTTAACATGCTCATATTTACCACACTCAATTTGTTACGTTTAGCCACAAGGTCAAGGTCACTAGTATTACTTAATTTATCCCATAAAATAGACAAGTAGGAATAATTACAAACAAATATTACCATATTATTATCTATCAATAAAATACAGAGCTCAATTCAAAACAAAAAAACTGGGTCTGCGTCGGACCAGACGGTGGAAGTTATACTTCTTTGGCATTCGCACATACCTACCACTCAGACACACAAACAGGATATATAAATGAAATATAAGACATGTTTCTCTGTTATTCAATATATTTCTCTTTGTTTATTGACAAACTATTATTTGTTATTCTTACGGCTGATTTCATAATCAAATTTAATCTCCTATTAATTTTAATCTAACGTTAAAAAATTCATAAATTTTTTGATTGGACATATAATTTAAAGTTACTTTAAAAGAACCAAAAGGTATTATCCTTACGTATTTGTGTGCCAAGTTTGGTGTTAATCGGTATTTTCCGAGTTATATTTTTGACAGACAGACAGACAGGATAATCAAAGCAATAACTACCTCAAAAAAAATCGGTAGCTGGTAGGGAAATTTAATATATAATTTAATTATTACAAATTTCTCTAAAAGCCAGAACGTACAAAAAAGTATACGAAAACGTATGATCGATGATTTTTCTCACTTTTAGCGTGACGCGGTTTCTTGACCAAAACACCATCCCAACGAGCTCAAAGAAGTATAACAAAAAACAAAAGATTTTTACGTCTTGAGTCAAACTAGTGCGTATGTCTCAACCCGGGCTCGTTATGCACAAAACAACTCTTGGAGATGATGGTCGGCAAACATTTGACAAGTCACCACAACAGGTTCAGTGTCGTAAATAGTAGATAACCGAATATCATGATCGCAACACTGCAAGTTTGGCGGGAATAAGATTGTTAATTTTTACCTCCGTTAGAGCCAGCCCCGCCCTCCCCTATCTCAGAAACCACTCATTGTAGAGACTTGTAGTAAAAACTGAATGACTTAATGTTGAATTTTATTCTCAGATCTCTAAGCTGTTCGCTAGGGCAGTAATTCCTATCTTAAATAAAAAAAATATGCTTCTAGAAATTTCACCAAATTAAAATAACAAAATATTTTTTTTGCTTTCGAGAGCTGAAATTAATTCGAGTCGTTTTGTAGAATGCTTTTTTTCTACCAGTAGAAGTAAAGGGGTGGGGAAATTCAAATGTTTTTGTAAATAAACATCTCTAACTTTAAAGCGGATGGACGGAGTTCAGAAAATTTCTTTTTTTTATAAAAAGAGCTTTTCTTAAGCTGAAAAAACAAAATCTACCTTACACGTTGTGACTGTAATTTAGTATATATTACCACTAGAATTTAGGACAGAAATTTAAAAATTCTATCTAAATCGTGCTCGGTAAGTTTTAAAATGAACATCCCGTATAGTTATTATGCGTCTAAGTATGAATTCTGAAATTTTTATTAAAAGTCTCGACCAAAAATTGATGACGTTTCAAGTTGTTAATTATTTTTTTTTTTGGTTTCTACTTATGTAATAGAAATTTGAGTAACACACAACTGAACAATTACTGATTTTCATGTTTATACTTCGAAATCGAACAACTTTTATCTAATGGCATTGCCTTTCTCTAAATTTCATTGAAAATTTTGGAAAATAAATTTATCAAAATCGATTGAATTAACTTAAAATTTAGATATGGTTTTGTTAGGTTATGTGCAAGATATTGCAACGCGGTTCTCACTAGCTTGTTTGGGCACCATTTTTATATTTTATTTTGACAATATCAATAGATTTAATATTCAATTTTCGATTTACTTGCCAAAGAAAAACTGTTTTGAATAACACGAATTTGCTAAATCCGTCCCGCCGCTTTGATGTTACAGATGTTTATCAAAAAAAACATTTGAACTCTCCCACCACTTTATTTTCAGATATAGAAAAAAGTGTTCCACAAAAAACACTATAATTTATCTCAACTTTAAAAAGCACAAATTTAGTTGGTAAAATTTCGAGAAATATATATTTTTTTAATCCATATAGAGATTGCGGCATCTAGCGGTAACATTAGAAATCTGAAAATAATTTGCAACCTTTTCTTATGGCTGTTATAGCATATTTGGGCACCCTGTATAATTATACAACGTTCTTCCCTCTTTCAAGGGCTCTATCTCGGAAAACGTTCAAGTGATTAGTATGTTGAATTAAAATTTTAGAAGAACCAAGTTTATGCTCCAGATGGTTCAAACTACAAGAATTATTCGTTGGTTTCCAGTTCAAAATAACATTCACGTTTTGAACTTAGTCCGCCATCTGTTGCACTTATTAGAAAGCTGGGTAATATCCGTAAAAGAATTCTGGTTAATAATATCCGCCAGCGTTATAGGCAACCAGCAATAAGTTGCAACGATTAGAAATAATGTTTTCTAATATGTTTTCAAAAGATACAGACTCAAATGACACTGTTTCATATATTCGAGGAAATCACTAATAATAATTACATGAATTGTTACAGTAAAGAATTTCACGTTTTAAAAATGTGTCGAACACTTTCAAGCTGAATACGATAAAAATTCAATCAATGTCTACTTCCCACATACTTCGATGTAAGATGCAAATAAGAGAATTTTTTATTTAAAAATATAAAAGTTGAAATTGTACAAGATATCTAATAGGGAATCTTAAGAATTATTATTAAACTTCCGAGGATATTAAGTACCTACTTTTATTTGGTTCATACAACCAACTCCTGAGAAATTAAAGAGCCAGTTCTACATACCTACAAAAGCATATAAAAAAGTTACCAAGAAGAACTTGTGTCTGGAAATACTTCTTAAAGGAGCTGGTGCCATTATTTAAAAATAGTCTTAGTCAATTACTGATCAACAGTTTTTTGTAAGATGTAAAATCCTTTTATATATGAAAGAGAACTATCTTCATTGGTAAAACCAACCGTATTCTAGAGTAAGTAACTTATAACTTATTTTTAAGTAAAAAATCTGGTAGGTATGTCCACTCTCACGACTTTCCTACCGCTATGTGTATTTCACCAAATATCCAATCAGATCGTTCGACCATTTAGTTCTCTGACCGTGGCAAGACAAACAACAATGGTCATATTTTTATTTTGTGCGAAAGAGGTGCTCACCAGTGAGCAGTGTCGATACTCTATAAAACAAAAAAGCAAACCAATAGTATCGGCCCATGCATTTCCGGAATAATCTTGGCAGAGACAGACAATGATGGTTAAAAATATGTTTTTTTGGATTGAGGGACCCCTGAAACTTACACGTCGTTGGAAACTGGACACGGAAAATTTTACACTGTTGCAATACTTTCCTCGCTAGGCTAGGTAGGTACATAGGGTAGCGGTAATAAAAATTTGACAGAATACAATCCTGCAAAAAAATCTAAATTAATACCAGTGGTCAAAACTAAGGGTAAAAATTGTATTAAAATGCTTGTCCCACTCCGTATACTTACAATATAGTCAGTGGCCAATAAATACAAAAGGTAGCAGTTATGATTTGTAAATCTCGTGCCAAATTGGAATTGTAAATTTAATTGAACGTAGCTTAAGACGTATTGTCCAAAAAAACAATTTTGGGACACCATTTTTTTTATTTAGAAAAAGTTGCATCCACCATTACGGTGATAAGCAACGGAAAAGTATAATTTGTCTAGAGAATTAATAATTTAAACTATGTCTATATATATAATTTATATCTTACGAACTAGATCAATGTCTTTTAAATAATTAATCAAATTTGGGTAATAGATTGAGTAACCTAGTAGAACTGATATGCTCTGTGGGATTTTATGTATAATTCTATGGTTTTGGTATTGGGACATCATTTTTGAAGAGCAGTAGCTCCCATATTAAAGTAGGTACTTGAAGATCCAAGTTTAAACGAGCTTTTTTCATAGTGTTGCATGTAGAGAGTTTGTTTTTGTTGGTACTGTAGGTACCTATATGCAAGACGGATCCCTCCTGAAACGTGTATCAACGCGCATGTCATCACCTATTCTAAATCATTATTTAAATTCTAGGTACTATTAATACCTATATTTTCATTAGCTTTCAAAGAACTATTTCTTCACAATTCAAATGTTTTGTGTTACTAATAGTCAATCATAGAACTATAAGCTATAAATAATCATTTATTGTTGAATAACACCTCAGCGATTATACAGGTACGTGCTTCACAATCGTATAATCTATTCAAGGAAAACAAGTCGGTCAACTAAATCGCTACCTAGTATTCATTTTCATTTCAATTGCCAGTTTCTATGATGTTCCACTTCATATTATTATGATTGTATTCCGTGAGTTATGTTTTGAAAATAATAATAAAATTATTGCAGTGTATGTATGTGTGAAAATTCAAGACGATAACTGGAATGTCTAGCTTATCTCACAAATACTTGTTTACACTGCTATCAGTGTTATCATTTAATTAAACTGCTCCTACTATCATAAATGAGTTCAGCGAGTGAGCAGTGTTCACACCAAAAATGGCTAAAACCAGAGAAAAACAGAAAATTGTAGATGAAAAATTAGCTACGACAGTAGGTGAGAGGGTTGTTATCTATTATTTTCAGTGTATTTTGGTGCCAGTTATAATTTGGAATATAAATTAGTGTCCTTGTGAGTGAAATTGTTTGGATTCACAAGCCGTGAGTCATTTTCATGACGAATATGCTTGTTTAGATTAGCTAAGTATAATATGTTACTAAAAAACAATATTTGCTATCCTTAGCACAGGTGATGCCTTCAAAAAGATCAAAATTGGTACATGTTAACTATAACAAACAGGCGGTAAAACATACAATACAATCGAATTGTGGACCTACCTACCTCCTTTTTATGGGAAGTCGGTGATTAAATATTTTGAACGGCGTTGAAGTTTGTTGTATTTTTTTGTGAATATTGTTTCAGGCTTAGCAACTGCAATTCCAGAACATGCATTGCAAACTATAAGAAAATAATAATTAGAAATTCCTTATTATTTGAGATATATAGCTTAAAAAAAGATTATTGGGGGTTTTATAAATTGATTATTGGAAGCCCAAACCAATATACCTACTGACGTCTAAATTGTGTTTCTAGGGTACAATATCATACTCAAAGTATTGCTAAGTAAACTTTAAAAAAATCTATTTTATATGAATTTTGAGGTTCCTGCGTGTTGTGTAGCCGGATGAACAGACTAGGTTTTTAAAAAAAGTTGACATCTGTTTGATTTCTAAATTCTATGATTAAAACTAATTTCAATAAAACTTGAGCTATATGCATTTTTGACTGACCTCAAAAGCGAAGGAGGTATACGTTTCAGTTAGCAAATTGTCTCTTATAGTAATTAATCAGATATTCTTCAAAAAATGGAAGGATTTCCGAGTTATAAAAAACATGGATTATCAAAAATTGTTTCCGATATATTTTGATATATTGAATATTGAATACCTAGTTCCAAGATAAATAAATCATATTTCAAATATTATGCATGGATTTATTATGTATTTTGCATAATGATACTAATCAAAAATTTAAAATGAATGACTGTACAAAAACTAAAGCTGAGTGTATTAGATAACTCATATTATTTTATTATATTAATCATTCAAATAAATAAAGATGTATCTATCTATCTAGATAGTTCATTAAGGAATACAAAAATTGCAAAATGAACTAGTATCTTATGCGGATATTTTTTGTGGCATCATGGCAAATTCCTTATATCAATCGAAACAGATTTGATTAATCCATATTCTACTGCTATAAAAATCATGACAACGCAAAATTCCAACGAGTCGAGACAGACAACAATGATCCTATTCAATTTTAACGTAGGAGGAACCTTTAAGCCAGAATATAAATAATTATTTAGAAACCAAACTTTTTTCAGTCTCTTTCTCAGAGATACTATAGCAGGTGGTATAGGACATTAAGGATAATGTTTTATACAAGTTTCATCAAAATCAGTAGAGCCGCTTTTGTGTCATAGTCTTGAGCGAATCATCTTCTTCAGCGATTGCTAGCAACAAGTGCGAGCAGTAGGCCCAATTAGTGTTACCGTTTAGCGGCACAAAAAATGGTTGATCCGTCCCCGAAATAATCTTCTCACAGACAGATCGATTGCTAAAATATGTTTTTTGGACTAAGGGATCTTTGAAATGTAATCATCTGTTGAAAACCCGACAGCGAAAATATTACTCGATTGCAACAGATTCTACTTTCCTTAGGTGGTAGGAAAGTAAAAATGTTACCCAACTTTTATATAAGACCTTTAGAGTTCTGTTGAAAATTATCCGAAAATATATTTTTGCCGTTTGAAGAAATATTGTATTTGAAACGCTTTGGTATCATAAATATTATTAGTATATTATTACTTTTTGCGGTTTGAATAGTTTCATAAAAATAATTAGTGATCATGTTTTAAATAGCTACTCGTTAAAAAAATAATTTCAAAATTAAATTGATATAAACCGATCAGATATCTGCGAACTCATTTTGTTAAAATACTTCCTTTTATTCATGATATAGTATTATCATGAAGGTTGAAGACTGTGGACTCCATACCGTTCGATATCTTATTTTATATTAGAAATAATTAATGAATTATCTCAAAACATAGTTAATCAATCAATATATCAATTAATGGAACCAATTGATTTTTGTGGCAAATTTCTAGAAATGTAATGGTATAGATGAATTTCCCTATACTGTACATGCAATATTGCATAGTTGTTGGAATGTATTTATCGGCAGACTTCGAAATATGGAGGAGGGATAGGTACATTTCGACCTATTTTGTTTTTTCTAGTATATCCACCATCGGTTATTATATTTTTAACAATTGAAATTTTCCCCAACCTATCTTCTAGGTGTAGGGCATATAATGTCTAGGTACTTGAAAATTCTTGATAAATATACTCTCTTGTATAGTTGGGTATTTTTACTAACGGCGGAAACAATGCACATAATTGGATTTGTTTTTTCAATAAAGTCGTAGGTATATCAATTTAAAAGACATAAATCTGATAATAGGGTTTCCCATTTGTATAATGTCGACACCAGTATGACGCTCTGTTTGAGTGTATTATTACTAATAGGTATACAGGGTGCTCAAAACAAACGCGAAAAACTTAAGGGGGTGATTCCTTGTTCAAAATAAAGGGTAGTTTGTTATATAAACATTGGGACTAAAGTCAACCATTAGGGGGATATCGGGCTACAAATATGGCGGAAACATAATGTTTTTATTTTCTATCTTAAAAACGGGAAGATATAGGACAGTGAAATTTGATGAAAGTATCTATTACTTCCTGCATAATTTTTCACTTTTTTTAAAATACGTAGTTTGGATTGAATTATTTAGATAGGGGTATCTTAAAATATGACAGCGGCCAATTAGATCATTTTTTTACATTTAATTTTTTTATTTGGAAACGGTACGTTTTATGAAAAAATTGCAAGAGACAAAAAGTTTTTAGATTAACCAGGCTATGAAAATTTATTTTTTATTCTTCCTTGTCATTGTGTAAGTTTTTCATTCAATTTAGTTAAAAATAATGATAGGGGAAGTCTAATTCAATCAAAGTTCATCTATCAAACTACCCCTTATTTTAAAGAAGAAATCACTCCCTTAAGTTTTTCGCATTTGTTTTGAAACACCCTGTGTATACCAAAATCTAAAGCGATCAGAGTTTATTCGACCTAGCGTCTGGTTTGTTGTAACAAGGTTCAGAGATGAAACGTATATCCGGTATCCAGCTTATCCGGTACTAATTTACTAAAACCAGCTGCTATGGATTTTTTCTTGGATAAATAGAAATAAAAAAAAATAAGAGGCAAAAAACGCAACAAGTTAATATTTGGAAAAATTTTGTCACATATATATTTTTTTATTTTTAGTCCAAGTTTCATAATTTTTAAACAATTGGTGGTAGTTGAAATTATTACTTTATTCTTGCATATACAGTTTTGGTTAAATGTTAAGCTTTATTTGTTATACAGGGGAAACTAAAAGGTTGTTATCTATGCCTATTTTCGAAACAACCTGTCGAAGAATTTCGTAACATTTTTTTTAAATACCAATACAGAATTTCTTTCCTATATTTTGTTTTATGTCTTCAGGTGCATTAGCTTATTCTTTAGAATGAAGTGAACTTATCACCAGCAAGTTACTTACTTAAAAAAATATTGTTATTTGAGGAGATGACTTTCCTCATTGTTGTCCTATTGCCAGTTTGGTAGCTTAGTTTGTGAGTTTAACAATGTAGACCAAACGATATATTATTTAGTTTTAATAATCAATCATTGTAACTTAGTAACTTACATAAAGGAAACATACCTAAATTATTTATGCAAATATTTCAATTGTAACTTAATTAACCTAGAAGCAACTTAATTTTTACGTATTTAGTTTCTTGTTCTCTATTAATAGTAATTAATACCTTTTACAATTGGCTGCTAATGATGATTCATAGTTTACGAATAGTATCTTGAGGAAAGTCACCTCGTAAAAAAACATTTCTTAAGGTAAACTCTTGATATTGGTTTACAAACTTATTACTTTGAAAGAATTTGATCAAGATATTACTCCACCCGTTGGTTACCCCTATATAATATGTAAACGATAGCATTCAACGAAATACTGAATATGCCAAGACAAACTAGTCATTATATCTACATTTTGCTAAAAAAAGGGAAATGGAATAAGAATAAAGATTATGAGAATTAAAGGTGAATTTATACAGTATATAAAATAAAATAAGAAACAAATTAAAATTGAAATAAGAATAATCTCAAAAAAGATTGGTTTATACAGATGACGAAAATAAAATAAGAAATAAGAATGAACCAATCAAATCACAGCTTTTTTGACAAAAACTTTTGTGTTGTATGCAAGTTGAGTGTTCTCTGGTGGTTGATCATGCGCATTATCAGTTTCCAAACAAAATAAAATAAAATAAGAAATAAAGATGAAAGTTGGCTATCTTTAGTTCTTATTCTTATTTCTTAGTTTAGCTTATTTCGTGTATAAACGCTCCCATGGAAATGAGCATGTTCAACTTTCTTATTTTATCTTAATTTGTTTCTTATTTTATTTTATTTACTGTATAAACTCACCTTAAATCTGCACCTAAGTGTAGTTCATTATTATGACAGTTTTTATTAAAAGGTAGAAAAAAAAATAACAAGGGGACCTAAAGTTTCTCCCAGTTGTCTCTAAGGACCCCTTGACCCTTTGAGAATTTCACGTAGCTTTAGAGGGTATTTTAGACATTTGAAATTTTCAGAGAATTTGTATAGTTTGTTTCACGAATGATGGCGTCTGACTTGAAAACACTAGAAACGGATCAATTCAAGCGAGGGGAGTAAAATCAGTTGCTTGACGATTTTGAGATCTAGTATTTAAATTTCCTTAAACGCTTTAAGGATATTCATATAACTAGGGATAAAAAAGCATCGATTGATTAAATAAGCAATTATATGAAAGATTTAGTATTGACAATAATGCAGAAACATAAAATACAAATCTTTTGGTTGAGTTTCAAAATATAGCTCAGGGATATTCAGATTCAAGTCTGCCTAGGTATCCCAGGGGTCATGAGAACGACACCAACTGCCGCCATGGAAGTAATACTGAACCTACTTCCACTCATATTGTAGTTGAAGGGAACGCCTAATCTAATAACCACAGACTACTACTTATCAAACAACATCATGAATGATATGAGTTTGCCACATGGCCCTGAACAGACTAGGTAATTACAATAGACTGAACTTTTACCTGGGTCCCAGGGCACAAGGCTATCAACGAGAAAGCTGGCCAACGAGCCAAGCAGGTAGCAGAGCACGCCATAATATTACCAGAGCCTTTATGGAACGCTACATTATGGAACAAAAACCAGGCGTGGAACCTGTGGTCAGAAACCGCAGGATAGAGACAAGCTAAGATAATCCAAAAGAATTCTTCAGCTAAAATGTCACGCAAAATAATAAACCTAAGATTTTGGTAGGGATGCGGGCAGGCTTAGAAAGCAGTTTAATGATAAGGACCTGGACGAGGACAATCTACGTAGGTTCTGCCAGAAAGAGGAGGAAACCGCGGTTCACTTCTCTGTGAGTATGAAGCCTTGGTAGGGGTGGGGTACCAACTATTCGGGGAAGGAAAACTGAGAGCAGAGAGCCATGTGAAGGATTCGGTATCTAGAATATTAGGTCTGTTAAGAAGGGTAAATCTAGATATTGCACTTTAATGAAATGAAACCAAAATACACCCAAGCAGCTATTCCAATACAACCTAATAGTACCTACATATTATTGAATAATTTACAATGGTACACGGATCCCTTGGCAAGTTATTTATAATGCCTCCAGATTTCTTGGAATGTACTGCCACCAATTTCCGAATTCTAACAGATAGAATAAATCTAATTTGGTATTTTGTATTGCCTCATCTAATATAGTTGGTGCTAACTTTTGTTAAAACTTATTTATTGAGTTTTGATTCAAAATTAAAAATGACACAATGAGATTTTAATAATATACTAATGATATAATTTATTTAAAGAAATATAAGCTCTTATCTATAACAAATCAATTATCTCTTTCAGATGGATATGGTCTCTGCGTCCTCATAACGGCCGTAATCATCATAGTAATTATTGTTGTGACTGGAATTTGTGTTCGATTTACCATCGAAGACAATTTAGCTAGAATAATTTTGATATCGCTCATTTGTCTTCTTTTGGTTATTGGTATAATTGCTCTAGTCATATTAGAATTGAGACGAAGACAAATAAATAGAGCGAGGAATGTACTTTTACGGAATGGTCCGTATCGCAGTATACGTGCTACAGCACCTCCATACGATGAATATTCGAACAGAGCAACAATGCCAGCTTAAGTGTTCATTTTAATGTATTATTTTTGTTATGTTTTAGATGAATAAATTAATATTTTTGTATTATGTGTATACTGTCCATCATCCCTTTCTTAAAGACCATTCATATGACAGGTTTGTAGAAAAAATGGCCTCTGAGATGCAGCATTGTGTGACAAATGACAAAGATAGAAAACTATCAGCAGTGCCGTCGCGGGTGTATCACCATATATTTAATAAGTACCTCTATAATTGATAGCTGGGTCTAGGTCATGACCCAAATACTACAGTGCAGAGATACCTTAGCTAGGTACAGTACTTACAGTTACATGATACAAGGAGGATAAGGAGACTCTAGCATTTCAATAGCGCGTGTTCTCCCACAGGCGGACTGCGATTGTGGAAGTTCAGCTGCACAGTACGCAAAACTAGTGCGAGTGCGAGTATGAGTATGAGACTCATCTGTAGTTCAGAGTCCACTTTCGACTTTAGGTAGGTCCGCTTGTGTGTGGTAACACCTCGAAAACAGGAAAAGAAAAGGTGCCTGTACTCGGATACAAGTACGGCACATGAGAAGAAGAAGTATTTTAGTACATAACATTGAAAGTCAAAATGGAATTTCATGATTGACTGATTTGGATTATTTGAACATTTTTCAGTGGACTTGAAATATACCAATGTAGACGAAGTCGATTTTTTTATTGCTTCCTGCTCTATATTCAAGATTGCAAGTGATTACTCAACCGAATGTATGTCATTATATACCATAAATAGTTTTTTATAAGCATCAATTTACTTAGAGCCTTTATACACCCGGCGTTTTTTCGGTGCGTATGATATAGGTACTTGTTTGTAAAAAACCGTGCGCTTAATCGACACAGTTCGCTCTCACTTTTTAGATAAATTTATTTTAAAAGTTTACGATCGTTCGCACTTTTCAATTTCGAAAAAATTATCTACAAACAGGAAATATTTATTTATATTTGTCATGGTAACGGCCCATCTAAGGTTGGAAGTAGGTATCTAGACTAGATATAGTTGAATTTAGTAGAAAATAACTTTTAGAAATGATCTTTCTGTATTTGAGCAATTCACACATTTCAATCGAAAATATTAAGGCAGATACTGGTTTACTGAAAAAAAATGGATATTTATTTAATATTATATATTAAGTATATACAGTGTGTTCAAAATGTTGATGGATGTATGTGTAGGTAACTCAGAAACTATATGAGAAAAACGGTTGAATGGGGGAAGTTTTAGATAATTATGTTGGTAGCTGAATGTCCTCTAGAGATAACTTCCAACTACTTGGGCTTGAAAAAACTAAAATTATGCATTTTTGAAAAGAGTTATAATTCCCCATCTTTGAAAAAAAAAATGGTTGACATTGTTAGGCCATTTTTTACGAAGATTCAAAGAATAAAAATTATTAGCTTTTCAATGTACAATAATCGGTAAGTAAATTGTTTCGAATAAAAAAAAATGATATTGGTATAAATTTGCGAAATTCTGTAGATGGCATTTTATAGCAAAATATCTATTGAAGGATGTGGGATTCTCATTAAAATGGTCATTGACTTTCATCCTTCCATTTCTATACTGCTTAAAAATTGAAATTAAAAGTTATTCTTCGTAAAAAGCTACCATACCTCCATCATCAATTTTCGATACACTCTATGTAACTATATAGGTACCCATACACAAACTAGACTGCTTCGAACCTTGCTTGCAGCCCCGAAGAAGATAGAAGTCATTATTTTTACCCAGATTAAAATCTGGTTATGTGAATATTATCTAGGTACTCTTTTCTTTGTAACTTTGCACCATGCCTCTTGGGCTGGTGGTTTTAATAGCAATTTTAATGTGGAAAGTGCGAAGCCACTATTGAAATTATTAAAAAATAAATTTAAATTATCAATATCATTCAAGTCATATTTCATAGTTCATACTGTTTCTTTTTTTATTTTTATTTTGGAGTGAATTAGTTTCGCCTTTATCGTTAGGTAACAAACACACCTTTTTAGTTACAACCTGTACAATAGATCGTTTTTCACTGTTCTCAAATTAAAGATATTGAAATTGATACAAAGATTGAAAAGTTATTTAAGATTGAATTTTATCAAAATTTTAATTTAATTTAATTAATATTTCATGCCACTGTATAAGTATTACTGATATAACTTAAATTGCATTATATTAATTTAAGTAGATGAATTCTTTTCTTTATCGTAGTCATAAAAATAGTTTAAAATGGAATAACTCATTATTAAATTACTTTCTTGATATTGCCTACCTACTGTTAGTGTCGTTTCAATATTCAATACACTACTGTCATCTAGCATAATTGGTAGGCGTGACGCAGGCACTATCTAGAAAAATTTATAGAACTCTTTAATTAAAAAATGGAAAACGAACTAGGCTGATGTTGAGCTGTAGCTCTCACACGATAGATGGCAGGACTAATATAATATAATATAAATCTTCAATAATAACTGAATGTGTACTCTATATTCTTTCGAGATATTAGAGTTCCTTACCTGAAAGGTGACAAAAGGAATAATAGGAACGCTTATTGGGTCATTTATTTTTGTGCCTGTGCGATAGTCCGATCTTCTTCTCCTACGAAGATATCAAAGTAAATATACTGAAAACATCAGGTTGATATAGACCCCTGTTAAGTTGGTCTCCTGATTTTCGAAAAATAAAATATACTCAAAGTAAATCGTTTGTTTTTGTTTGTTAGCTGAACAATTTCGTTTGTTAGTTGCTTCTATTTTGTTATTAACAATTGAAATTTTCGACGTCAAGTAGTTTTAGAAAAATTAACATTTTTTTCGCAAAGCCATAGTTTTTAATTCGCTTTTTAAAATAAAAATTAATTGCTTCAATAATTTCTCCAGAACAAATAAATCACCAAAAACAGGATTGGAATGAACAGCAGCTTTGTGAAGTTGGCTTGAAAATACGAAAATATATTTTTTTCAAACGGCAAACGATTGTACCCTGTAAGTTCCCTACTGTACCGCAATTATTTTTGTTTGTACTCTCAACCCCTCCGCGAAAGGACTATAACAAAAATCGGGCTAAATCAACTTTTGAAGTTGACATTGAAGTTGGGAAAATCCAAATTTTTCGAATGGCATGCGATTGTACCCATTCAGTATCCTACTATACCACTATTATTTTTGTTTGTACCCTCAACCCCTCCACGTAATGGATGTAACAAAAATATTACAAATACCAACAATGCGAAATTGCTAATTTTTCCAATGGCATGCGATTGTACTCATTGAGTCTCCTAATGTACTACTATTATTTTTGTTTGTACCTTCAACCCCTCCACGTAAGGAATGTAACAAAAATATTGCAAATACCAATACTGCGAAAATGCAAATTTTTCGAATGGCATGCGATTATACTCGTTCAGTATCCTACTGTATCACTATTATTTTTGTTTGTACCCGCAACCCCTTCACGTAAGGGATGTAACAGAAATATTACAAATACCGAAAATGCGAAAATGCATATTTTTTCAATGGCATGCGATTGTAACCATTCAGTACCATACTCTATCGAAATTATTTTTGTTTGTACCCCCAACCGCTCCATGTAAGGGATGTAGCAAAGATATTGCAAATACCCAAACCATCTCGTATATTGCAAACCGTTTGCAATAAATGCGGCAATGATGTGGTTCACAGAGATGTTGTAGTTGATCTTCCCTTACTTCCAATATATGAAAAATGAATCTAGAAAGAGGATATCGAGCATGCATTAAACATGCCTATAAATAAGAGACTATGTCCAAAGTATTAGCTAGTGGATCAACAATATATTGAAACCTCTGGAGAACATTTATTCGTTGATCTCGAGATATTCCGGAACAAAGCATATGCTCTATTGAAAGGGTATACAAACTGGACAGGGAAAGTAAAAATTGGAGAATTGCCCAAGGAAATTATTTAGTGCAGAAAGCATTGTCGACTTATATATATCTGCCATTGAGTACTTATACCTAATTAAGAAGGACAATACTGATACTTTGATTTCTGAAGACATTGGTCATTACTTGGTCCATATTCAGAGACTTAGTGGGAAGTGAAAGACGTACAATGATCTGATATTCTCCGATAAACCAGCATCTGTTACTCAGAAGGCTTTGGAAACACTTCGAAACAATTCCCTTCTCATATTTATCGTTGGTGAAAATTCCTCAAAAAAGTGAAATTATTTAAAGAAATAATTATTCCTATTATCATGTGATGAGAAATGAATAAAGAGAGATCAAGTTTCTATTTTTCTTTTTAATCCCGCGAATGAATTTCTCATAATTTTCGCAACTTCCCTTGTGCGAAAAGGTTGATGGTACATTCCATTATATTATTATTACAACTGTGTAGGTAAGTATAATCCTTTGCCTTTTGAATTTTTTTCTTTATTTCACCCTATTCCGTAAAGTGATTTTATATAGTAATTCTCTTCTAAAAACTAATTGCATTACAGTAGGGCACAATCGCATTTTCATTATTTGCACTAGTTTTGCATCCCCTCTTTCATGGAGGGGTTGAGGGTACAAACAAAAATATTTCCGGTACATCTGAACATTGAATGGGTGCAATCGCATGCCATTCGAAAAAATTGGATATTTCCATCTTCGATATCAATTTCACTATTTGATTTAGCCAGATTTTTCTTACAGTCCTTTCGCGGAGGGTTGAGGGTACAAACAAAAATAATTGCGGTACAGTAGGCCACTAATAGGGTACAATCGTTTGCCATTTGTAAAAAAAATATTTTCGTACTTACGATGCCAACTTCACAAAGCTATGAACAGCCTGTATATTTCAATCTAATTGAATATTTTATACTTCATACGACAATGCTCTCAAAATTCTTGAATGAAATCATCCTCGTTTTTAATATTTTTAATGGGTCGTTTTTTCAATCTGAAAAACGAAAAATGATAAATTCTCTGTTTCAAGTTAAATTTGATATTCTTGGCTCTATTCTGTCTTCCTGCTGGGACAACAGTTACGCGGGGAAAATAAAGAAATAGTTTATTATATATATCATATCTTTTATTGAATTACACAAAAGAAGTTGTCATGTTAAAATTATATCTCTGACAATATTTATATTATTACATATATATTTTGACAGTTTTTAATAGGTCGTTACATTCTTTCGTGAACTAATACTAAAACGATATATATTCATATAGGAAAGGCCATAAGATGATCACAGTTGAAAATAATTAAATACAACATGCATATGAGAAACATTTTTGAATACAAATAAAAAAAAACATTGGTTCAGCAACCATAATAAACAAAAGGGAAGTTTATATTCTCAGATATGTTTATTATATATAAAATGTGTACCTTGGACCCATTCTAGTAAAACTATGATGGTCGACGTTGCTACAGTATAATATAATCATGTGTTATATACCCAAATACTCCAATTCCTGGCAAATCTATAGATATGACAGAGATATATTCTATTCTTCATTAAATGAAAACATGTAGGTAAAGCAATAAACAAATAACCGTCAAACCATACCCATAAAATTTACGTCAAATTTGTTTAAGAGACAGATTGAATGAATATTGCCATTTTATTTACAATCTGTACCAAAACTTCATTTAAAGAATATTTTTGACTGATAGATAAGATAAATTAAGCGCACTCCATTAGATAGCACAAAATGATTTTATCTGTCGATAATGTTCAAAACATTCACTTGCGAAGCCTTTGTAGGAAGGACAAATAAATGCAACGTGGAGTTGGAAATAGAATATTTTGCGGACGATCATGAGGTACCCCTAGGTCGTAGTTGAAGATCGAAATGAAAAATTATTACCTATATGGTTAGAAAGCTAAAAAGAGAACACGGATAAAAAAAACTTAAAAATGAAAATGGGCAGCGAGAGTTATTTGTAGGCCATAATAGACAAATTACGTAAATATTCCGTCTTAAGATTGTGATGGCAATAACGAAATCGCATTTACAATGAGTGGAAAATTTGTCCTTAGCATGCAGTGATTATACTGAATTTGAACTTTTTGAAGAGTTCTTGTAACTCAAAGTGGTTTACTTCTCTTAGGAAGCATTCTGGATAATTTTAGGATCAACTGGAGATAAAATCATTTGTAGTATATGGAGACTTGCAGCACAGATATTTCTTCACTTTAATAAGAAGTCGTGTATGCAAGAATTTTTTGAAATATTTGGATATTTCTCGATAAAACAAGCTGGATATTTTCATAAAATTTTTTAGCTCTACAAAAATGTAATTGACTATGAGTGGCATTAGTAGTTGATTTATAAAGCTTGTTATAGCTGTTATACATCACTATAATATGTACTTCATATTTGGCGTTTTGGATAAATATTATTAAGGTGCAATTAACTCACTTTTGAAAATTATTTCGTCTAATGTAGGTTGCTAAAAAGAAAGGTAGATATGCGCCTAATCTATACAAATTTATTAATGGTCAATAAATCTATCTACGGTTTAAACTTCTACGTATATTATATATATTATATTATTTTATATTGGTAAAAAAGATCTAATTTTCCCAAGAATAGTGCCAGAATGTATATGTACATCTTATAGGTATATTGTGAAGATGATTTAAGGTTGATGTAAAATAATCAACTAAACTGTTACAATTCTAAACTATATAATAAATAGTACTTAACTACCATTATTTATTGAATAAAAAAAGATTAATGCCCCAATAAAACTAAAGAAGTTGTTTTAACTTTGTCATGTGTTTTTTATTGAATATTTATTAGGACATAAAACTTGATGGAACATAAGAAAATGGGAAAGATATTGAGCAAGTGATCGTTGATCGACAGGCTTTAAAAGTTATTTTGTACATTTATATAATATATTCTTATTGTTATACATACTTAACATAATCTACTTGAATATTATAAAGAAATTTATATGGATATAGGAGTTATTTTTTAGAAGGCTTAGATTAGAAGATGAATGGTAGACAATTGAAGACACTGAACATTATTTTATTGAGGAAATTGGTGATCATAGTCCTTTTTCACATAATGTTCATAAAGAACGCCTTGAGGCTTTGGTATATAGTAACCACCCAAATTATTCACTGAATATTCTATTAATTTTTCTTAAAGCTTCATCATATCAGTGCAAGTATTTTCTTCTTATATGTTTTTCTGGATATAGAAAGAATCTTTCCCAAAAATGTACTATAGTTAAAGCTCTTGAGTTACTCATAATTTGGTCCCAATGAAGATCAATGAAATAAATAAATAATCTTCCATGAAATTTAAGCTTTTTTCTCATTCTGCATATACATTCAGTCCGATGAATAAATTGAATTATCGGGCAACTCTTTTCAATAATATTTTTATACTCAATTTGCAATTGAAATCATGGCCTTTGCTGTTCTCTAGATAGCACCGTTCCGTCAAATGGTTGTTCAAATGTACGCATACAATAAAACAGCTTTGCAAGTCGATGAGTAAGACAAAGCTTAATTATTCACCTGAAGATAGTCACGGAAACGTTTGCATTTAGTTCTATGCTATATAAACCTCCGAGTAGCTGAATTCCTAAGCTGCCGAAATGTCGTCTTCAAGATAGTGTTGTTTGTAAAATCTATCTACATATTTCTGTATAATATGGCACAACATTAGGAGTTAGGTAATATTGGAACAACAATGATATGAAATTGTCATTATAACTCTTAGAGTGTGTATACTAATTATAAATACAATAAAAAACTCAAAGAGGTGTAATATTCTCAAAAAAGTTGTGTATGCCTTTGAAACAAAAGTCTCTCGCATCGAAACTTAGGTAACAAATGATTTCCATTTTCAGACATACTTTCGAGACAAATTTCTTGATTCCCATAATCTCCCTATCGTCTCCATCTGTTGTACTTATTGTTATTCTTTGTGAGGTTCCTTATTTCGGCATTCTTTCCTCTTGTCACTGCTACAATATTCAGCCTAGAGAACGTCACACTTATGTTTTTTCTCTTAACCTCTCTTTATATTTCTAAGATTGGTGCTGTCATTTGCCTGTAAAACACTTCAAGTCAAAGACAAAGAAAACATTTTCGTTTTTGTTTTTCCTGTCTCGACTACAATCTCGTCTTGTTTTGCTTTTCTCAATGTTTATGCTGTACTGCTATTACTATCCAAAGTTCATAACTTAAAAGTTCATCTTTAACCTACTTTTTCCAGTAGTAGACATTTTTATATTTAGTTTGCTTTGCATATCTCGATTGATAACTGAATATCTTGTCCTTAAATTTATTTCTCCAATACCTCAAATTCATTTATTTGCATTCAGTCGTAATTTCCTGACTTCCTCTATATTAATGTTCTATCACATACCAACAGCTGAGTCTTACAAAATGAAACGTGTTTGCTAAGAGGATAACTTTATACAAAGTCTCCTTCATTTACTGTGCTGTAATTTTTCCATGACTTGTCTTTCTTTTTGTAAGTTCTTGCCAACCAAGTTAAACCATTAGCAAAACCAGAAACAAGTAGGTACCTATCGTAACTATTCTCCAATAGCGAAATATGTCGACTGGGAATATGTATTTCGTTGCATAACTTCTATTGTCGTGATTTAGCTTTCATGGGATAGTAGGGATGACATACTTTTCATATATTAGTTAAATTCTTTTATATATAGTACCAAGATATTATAGATCCTACAAATATTGATATTTTGTAATTTCCGACGGGATTTCCTATCTTGAGATGTTTTAGAAATAAATCTTCAAAAACTTTTTCTTCTGTACGGTTAAAATCTCGCAAGGATACTTACTACATTTTATTATTCTGAGTTTTGCATTCCACAGAGGATGGATTTTTGTAGCCTAGGTCAATTATCTCTTGCGTTAGTATTGATAACTCTCACTGCTGATGCCGATAAGAAAACTCTCTCAAATAACTTATATCTAAGAACGTAAGATGGTATTGCCTACACCTAATATATGTCTATCCTCCCAGCCTTTGTCCATTTATTCATAATAAGCGATCGAAAAAATATATATCTGATATTAATGATGAACTAATGAATTTCCCGGAGGGATTCCGTGTATATATTCTATGATTACTGTGTATTGAATATTTTTTCATTATTTATTCATGCTTTTTTAATATGATTTCGTGAACCGTTTAGACAACATTCGACTGAAGAGCTGCCTGCTTCAAATGAATCTGGCCAATGAATAGAAATTTAAAACTCAAGTGAAATTTACTTAGGTAATTTCACTTATGCCACAGAATATGGAAAACACTTTGCTTTCTCCAGTAATTTATTAATTGGATCAACAAAAAAAAAAACTCGAAGTCTTCTCCACAGTTTATTATTAAGGATTAATTAATTACTGAGACATGTTTCGAGATTGTACAATCTCATTTTCAATCGAAATATAGAAATTATGGCTATGAAATTATGAAAATTAAGAGAAGAAAAACATTATGTAAACGATCCCCAAAAATATATGAAAATAAAAGAAATAACTTATCCCGTTATGAAAATGAAATTAAAAATTAAAAAATTAAAATATTAAATAAAGTCACATTCTAAAAATAAGAAACGAAATTCTACGTCCGGTCACATGTCCGAGTATGATCGTTCGTGCCCGGTGACTACATATTGGTCAGCTGATGGTAATGGTGATTTACCACGTTTACATAATGTTTTTCTTCTCTTAATTTTCATAATTTCATAGCCATAATTTCTATATTTCGATTGAAAATGAGATTGTACAATCTCGAAACATGTCTCAGTAATTAATTAATCCTTAATAATAAACTGTGGAGAAGACTTCGAGTTTTTTTTTGTTGATCTTACCATATCACTCCACTTCGAGAATGGACTTCTACAACCATTAATTTATTAATTTTTGGGAGCTTTGGAGCAAGACTATTTTCTACAAAAGCTAATTAAGCGATAAGTCAGTGGCGTTATCAAGTCAACAGGCGAGACCGATCATTGAATAAAAAATTGAGCTTCTTTTGTGGCAATACACTCGTGTGACAAAACTTTTGAAGCTGGTTACACGATCATCGGTCTGAAAATATACCTGAAAATGTTCGCTACAATGTATTTTATGCAGAGATGACAAAATACATTCTCGTTTTTTTTCGATAGATATCAATAAATACCACTACAGACTTTAGATTGGCCGATAGTTTAGTAAATTAATTTGCATACATAATCAGCCCAATATTCACCATCAATCTTGTTAATTAAAACTCTATAAACTAATTAATCGTTCAATTTAGCTAATTTCAAGGTTTACGTTTATTATATATGTACCTAGGTACTGCCAGTCCCAAACAGATTAATCGGCATAATGTACGCGGTTTCAGCTCAATCTCATTAAACTGTCAGCCATCTAATTAGTCTGTTATGTGTTTTGAGGTGGATATTCTAATTTTATTGAAATTGCTTTGTTGTTTTGTGAAACACTTGCACTAATTTTCAAACAAAAATCTTTACAAACAGACACTTATATTATATTAAAGAGTTTTATTTTGGCAAACATCTATCTATTATCAGGAAAGAAAAGAACTATCAGCTACCATTGACATATTTATTGGTCACGATACTTAGATAGATATTCGTTTGATAATAAATAGTAATAAGATTTTTGAAAAGGTGCAAGGATACCTAATATTCAGTAATATGTAATAAAATATTGGTCTAGACAGTTTATCTATATTATATATGTTAATTCATATGTATGTATATCGTTTAATGAGTTCATCGACTAAACACAATTTCACATTGGCACCATATTCCTTTTTGCACTATCCCTTATTGCTTCATAAAAATACTCAAATCAGCTATTAGAAAAGTGGAAATTCTTCGATAGGTTTCTATAAATCAACTAAGTACAGACAAAGAATAAAGCCATATCGAGTATCTAGATATAAAATAAATATAGATATAAGAATTTCGTAAAAGAATATACACAGAAAGATTTCTTGTTTCCATGCTATATTCTCTAGCGAAATCCCCTATTCTAATGGTTGATACAGATAAACTATTGTACAAATATAAAGTAACTCTTGTGATTACACAAAATTTTTATATAGGTACATAAATAATATTGACAGCCACGGAAACTGAAAACTATTTAGTTTAAAGGGTCATAGTGGACAAGTGACATGAAACTTTTTTCAAATGATAAATAAGCTGGTAAGCAATAATTTATTTGAACAGTCCACTTTATCTATAAGCTCTACAAAGGTAAAGCAACTTTACAGAAATCTTTTTTGTTTCAATAATAAACAAAAATAACAACAGCTTAATAGAATAACTCAGAAATCATTTGTTGGCTATAACTTTTGACACAGCATTGATGTTAGTAAATTATTCTCCTGACTAAAGTAGGATGTATGCTTCGTATCACTGTTCATGGTTTATTCACAGATTAAAGATTATTATGCGGTTTATTGTTCTTTACAGCAACACTTTGGGTGAAATGTAATGATAACGAGAAGGCGACTTTTTGCCAATCTTCGACCGTCCAGTTCAAATGTTGTTTTGCTTGCTCAACCCTGGCAGGACGATTTCTTTCGAAAACTAATAGCTTCTTGGCTGGAATTCTCGAGGGAAGTCTGCGGTAAACATTTATCTATTACCGCATCAACTAATCGACGTCAAATACTTCTCGACGACTCACTTCAAGCTCAGAAATTTCAGCAGTTGAGCTTTGTCCTGATCATTACGGATCTTTTGATTCATATATACACCCACGATGTAGTTTTCTTAGGTTTTTCTTCTTATTTAGGGATTTTTTAACTTGTGCTCTTTCATTATAAAGTGGAATTATTTCTCTATTTGGACTAGATAAACTATCGAGAAATCGAAGCTAGGCGTTTTCTTGAATAATTAGCTTTAACTCTACATATTTTGACATATTTATTTCACTAAATAATAGCAACAAGCTTCATTGACCCGGATTATTTATTCTGGTAACATATGTCTTTGTTACAGTTGGCGGAGATAGTAATATGTATGATATACTCTTCTTTGTACAAAACAGGCTTCATTGACCCGTATTATTTATTCTGGTAACATATGTCTTTTTTACAGTTGGCGGAGATGGTAATATGTGTGATATAGCTTATTCTTCTTTGTACAAAATGAAAAAAAAATCTTTAGCTAATAAAGTGTACTGTTCAAATAAATTACGGCGTATTAATATATACCCACAGCTTATGGTGAGCTGTGATATACCTATACGAGCGCGTAGCAACGGGTTAACGCTGACAGACTTCTATCATCGAAGTTAACCAGCGGAATACAATGGGAACAGCTTGGACGAGTGACCGTTGATGCGAGCGCGCGTTCGAATCTCTGTCGCATTGCATTCTCCTCCTCTCGCAAGGCAACGGGAAACCAGCGAGATTATATTCTCTGGAAAGGTGTGCCTTAAGATTTATCTTGAGACATACCGGTGGTTCGGAATCCACGTTAAATTGTAGGTCCCCTTGTCTGTGGTAACACTTTCAAGACAGAGAAGCCGCCAACACTCGAATAGGCAATCACAGAAGAATATATAAGCCTAAACTTACGAAGTAAATGGTAAGTGGTTTTCGATTTCCGCAGTTGGCAATATTATATTCGATATTTAAACATTAGATTTAATAATATTTGTTGTTTTTCTTTCGTCCGATAGTGTATGTATTATCATGCTCTTACTTCATTGTACACATAGTAAAGAATAATAATTTTGGTCCAAACGGGTGATTTTGAAATGCATGTATGAACCCATACGTCTTTATGAATTTGTTTTGAAATATAAAAATAATTTGTGATTACTATGGACATGATATTGCAAACAAAGGACTATAGAGGATTCTACAACTGAATCATTGATTGAATGTTCAAAATAGTTAGATTAGGATTTTATTTGTGTTGATTATTGTATGGAGCTCCTGAAAACTTTATGCTTACTGTTGTATAGAGACAACGTAAACAAGCAATAAGCAGTCAGATATATTTGTTTACACATATTGTTGATTATCATTACATTATTATGTATTCATTAATTAGTTATTTTGCCAGTAGACCATGTTATTTATGAAATTTATATCGCATTACCCAATCTATTTTTCAGCATATCGACCTTAGAATATATGATTTCCAAACAGTGTTTCAATGCATTTTGTATTTGTATGTCTGGCAGTTGCTAGTGTTGTCACGTGCATTTAATGGCTAATTTCGCCTTATAATGATCATTCCATTTACTCTGTATCAATCATATTTATTGTTGTGGAAGGGTCATGTGCCGGTGAACACTAAATATAGATAATACACGTGACAACTCTGAAACAAACACACAAAAGGAAGTTCTGAATAAGCATATTTTGTTTGTCCTTTAAAATGCCCGTCCCTGATAACTCGATTTTGTCTGCCCAAGCTTTCCATTCTAATCTCAAAACCGAATGTCATGTCCAAACTATAAAAAGATGTTTCTGTGAATAAATTTAATGCCTCTTTCTATTCAAAATTATTCGACCCAAAGTAAACCTCTAGAATGTATAGGTATTGTCGAATTGGCCCCAATCTGTCAATAAGACTTTGAGCTATCAATAGACAGCCGAATAAAAAAACAATTTTTCATTTAGCTGTCTTTTGACAGTTTTTATTTGCGAGTTAAGAAACGATGGGACCAAAATGGTGGTCGAGAATACACGTTGTGCCTTACCTAAATTAAATTAAATAAACAAACAATCCAAACTGCTGAAGGACAGTATGTATACTTATTTAGTGATTTTACGAATTATCTACAGAAACGTAGATACTTCTGGAAATCCATTACAAATTCAATTTCGGTGCTCTCTATATTGTTCTTATGATTCTTTTTCTGATCTTAGCACCTACACACAAAGGCTGTCGATAAATGATTAGTTAGGTACTTACATAATTACTATGCAGATCGTGAACCAATCCGCAAATTGTTCTTTGCTGACATTATTTTACTTACGAAGCTTCAACGATTCGATTATTAGAGATCGCACGACAGGCAGACAAATCTATGTAATTATGGCTGTCTTATGATGTGGATGTTATGAATTTTCTTCACATATTTTCATATATTATTAAAAAAACAAATATATATGATTCTTCTTATTGGTAGGTTGCTTTAGAGAATAACTTATAAATATTGATTACAATAAAAAAACAAGAGCTTCAAACATTAATTCTTCCTACGAATGAGTCCTATCAGAAAAAAAAATACCTACCAAAAATGTTTATAAAAGTCATTCTGAAGAATTATTTGCACACTTTTTCCAAATGATCTTCAATCCCAACCTAAGCTAAAACAGTTTCTGCCATCTCTATTGATAGCTCTACCCTTTCGTCACTCATTCTGCATCAACGTCTCAGTCTCGTCGATTTCCATATCCTTTTCCTCATCTTCGGGTGGTGATGGACCAGAAATGGACAGCTGTGGCAGGCCAAAGTGCTTCTCGTCCAAGGAGATGTTGTCGACGCTGCGTGCCTTCCGGCACAATCTAGAGACGGAGCCGTGACGGCGAAAGAACTCTTTGGGATCCAGGCCGGGACCGCTGTTCGACACAAAGATGGCCGAGTTCATTCGAGGTCGAGGCTTCCTGGGTGGCTGCGCGTGGATCTAAGTTTATAAAAGACTATTAGGTTATTGCGATGTTATAACAAAAAAAAGGAATATATACACAAAACACCATATTGGATAAAGGTCAGAGTTTATGAAGCATGTGTACGACGTGAATTAAATATCTACAGTTGACACCAATAACCCGATTCTCCAGTTGTACCTATCGTCGTCAAAAACGGCCAAAAATCATTTCAAGTTTCGAGTTCTTGAAAAAAAAAACTATTTTTGTCTCTGTTATGAACAATATTGAATAAGTAATCTCGAGTACTCGCTTTTGTTGAGAATGTCAAATAAAACCCCACAGTTATAGTGAATGTCTTAATTTGAGAAAATATTAGTTATCCACGTTATGCGTTTTCACTTATACCAATGTCGAGTTCATGGTCTATAATTTATAGACCATGTGTCGAGTTAGACAAACGATATCGACAAGCGGTTTGCGCATTATACAATTTAATCCGTTTTCAAGGTAATTCACTTGACATTCTCAGAAAAAAACGAGTTTTAATATTTTTCATTCTAATGTGCCCTCTATCTTTGACAATTGGAACCAAACCTTTTTTTCTATCATGTATGATTGGCTGATAGCGCTGTTCTGCACGAATGTAATTTCGTTGAAAGTGGTTTAAATAAACGAATGTTGTACCATCTTCTATACGAAAAAATACAAGTTTACTTGTTTAAGACCTACTGTGAATGAAAATATTTTGGTGAAACATGGTTCTCCAATATTACTCCCTCTAGTATTAAAGCAAAACATATTTTCAGTGATTTTTCTTGGACACTTTTGCTAAGGTATTTCACATTCCATAGTTGTACGACGAATCTCTCATGAGATACAGCCGGAGGATTAGATTTTTGGTCCAATTGGTAGACTGTCAGCGAAATTAAAGATCCACACTTTTTAATTACTAATAATTGTTAGTCTTGTAGCTGCATAGTTAATTTTTGTAGGTTTTATAGGCTGACATCTTCTCACTAGGATACATAGGTTTGATTAAAAATTGTCAGACAGTACCGGATTTACAGGGTTTTCACATGATATTTTTGAAATAAAATAAAGTAAGCTTCAAAATCAATAAAAATAATAAGAATAGAGTACTAGCACCAAAAACGAATTAAAATAAGACTGGATATCAATTATATTACAAGAAGATAGTATCACAAAATCTATGTGGTTCAAAACATTCTTACCTGTTGTAATTTCAAGTTCTTGTTAACATATTCAATGAGACTTCCAGTTATAATATATTTCCTTAATTTTTATCATTTTTTCAGATAAAATAATCTATAAACGTTATTATTTCATTCCATTTTACAAAAGATACATGAAACCATATTTTCTGTATCCCAAAATGGTTGACAGTTTTAGTTTTATGGCAATATTTACCATAGCTACAGTCACAGAGAAAACAAACTACTAGAATTTTAGAATGAACCGAGATATTTTGCAACGATGTTTAATGCAACTTAAAAAAAATCTGTAAATCCGGTTCTGTCTAAATCAGAGTACAAATTTTGCCTCTATAGTATTACCCCAAGCTTAGGTAGGTATCATAGTGAAAACTTATCAGTCTGAAAGCCCTCCGAAAATGAATTACTTACTTGCAACAAGTAGATAATTATTAGTGATTAAATAGAATAGAATTATAATTATGTCCAAAGTATATTTCTAAATACAATAAAAAATACGATTCTTTTATTATATATACCTACATATGGAACTTTCACGTTTCTCTATATAATATTTTCCAACTACAATACAGGGTGTCCGGAAAATATTTCGACAACAGATAATGGCAGACTCCAGGGCGAAAAATAGATCAATTTATGTCAAAGATAAAGGAAGTTATCTTTGATTCAGGCTACCATACTTTTATCTGAAAGTGCATCGGTTATCCGTCAGAGGCCATTTTTTAAAAATTACTATATTTTTCAAAACATTTGCAAGACAAAACAAGATTATAAATAAAATTTTTGACATTGTGATAACCCTGATGGTGAACGATTCTTACTTTTGAATTGAGCTCAATAAAGCAAAGAAAAACGTAGTTTATTTAGCCCCCTGACACCTAAACGAACCATTTTTTACCCAGTAGGTAGTCTGTCATTACGTATTTTTCGGACACCGTGTATAATCGAGTATTTCAAATGAAGGCTGGTGCATTACTCACCAATGTATGTTTTATCTTTGCGTTATATTTTCATAAATACAATGGAATTGGGGTATGTAAGCAAAATTCATTTTGCACGTAAGTGCAGTACAGTTTTTTGAAGCGTGAACTTAATGAAAAACGCGGTGTATCACTGAATCATTCATTTATTGTGGACAATCCGGAGTACAAAGCCAAAAAAACTGATACAGCCAACATGAATTTGACAACGTTCAGTTCTTTTATTTTTGCAATTTCCATGCTTATGTTCATATTTGTCAAAGTTTTGATGATTTTTGAAACTTATAATAAGTGACAAAATTAAAAAAGCGTTATTTAATAAGAATAACAAAACCGTTTATTTTCCTGAGTTTGACTGCTATCTAACATTATGTGACTTGAACTCTACACTAAACACTTTAAAAAAGTAAGGGCTGCTTACACATAAACCAGCTAATGAAACCATTAAAGTAAAAAGATTTTTGAAATAAAGCACGAAATAAACCTTGAAATTATTTTCTATTCATCACAAGAAAGGATAATCATAAGCTCTCATTTTTCTCTTATAATATAAAATAAATTGATTATAATCTGAGATATATTAATCTCTATTCAGTGTCTCTATAGATTATAATAATCTCATCATGAAGTGGAGAATATAACAAGATTAATTATAGATGATTATTCAGAAATAACCTTGGTATTAAGGTCAGTAGAACTCGAAAGAAAAAGGAAATAATTTTCTATTCTGACTGAAAATTTTATAGTCTACCCGTTATGTTTCATTACGAAATCTAATTAAATATTTTCCTACATTTTCCTTCATCTTACAAATCAGAGCGAAATTTATTTCTGAACAAGATCAATTAAACTGTACTTCTAAAATGAGAGAAGCTACGGATTGTCCACCGTTCCGCTTAAAGTGTTATGTACATTTTAAGTTTGTACAACCTGTTATTTCAAGCACAGTAATTTACCTCTGATGATATATTTCCATAATATAAAGCAATATCATTCTCAAATTCTACAAACATTAAATGGCTGTGATATGTGCATGTGAAAGCTTAAAACAGTCACAATATGAATAATGATTAACGATAATTTAATATTTATAAACACTTTTACTAACATAATATATACTCACAAGACTTTGAAGAGGCAAATAATATTTTCTAAGTCAATATTATGGAGTCACAGATAGAACAAAATGTATAGGTATGATCGAGAATACCTGGCAATTACGTCTGCTAATCAATAGAGCACCCCATTAAATAATAATATCATTGAAAATTATCATCTACGAAAGTGCCGGCTCTAATAGTATATACAGAGTATTTTAACAATATAGTAGTTTTACTTCGATTAGGTTTCATAAAGGTAAAGGTAAATTAGGTAATATAATTTGAGAAAACTCATACTGACAAAAAGGTTCTCCAAAACCCCTCAACAAAGTGGCGACGACTGATAGAATGGCGAATTATGTCTATGTTTCTATTTGCAGAATATCAAAATTTTGCACTGTACTTGAATAAGTTTTTGAACGATCTACAAAAAAAGTGGGATTCAGGTCTGGTGAATGGGAGGGCCAGATACGTTGACCACCAGGAACAGTCCAACGATCTCTATTGATTGTGGTTGATTAGTATTGTATAATTATTGAGAAACTAGCAGTACCATGCGCGTTGCTGCCGTAGCAGTAATAACTGTAGAGATATATGAAATTTGAAAGAAAAAAATATGTTGGTTATTAGCCATGTGCAGTCTAATAGAACAAATGAATAAATAAAACGAATTTCAGAGTAATCACTTTAATTATTAATTTATTATCTCAATTTTAAATTACGATTACTTACAAAAATAACATCCTGCTTTTGTAAACTTCAGTAATGTTTTATGGTACACGATAATTTTTTACTTGCTTGATTATGTTAAATAATTTACTTTTATCACCTATATTTCCACAGTGTTAGATGGAGTAGGTTTAATATTTATCCCTGTCCCTACCAGAAGTGTTGCCCTCTCGTAGAGAAAGGCCACACTCTTCTCTAGAAAAAGGCTCTTTGTTCCAGATAATATAGGTGTCCTACGTGTATGACATATCTGACATCACAATAAAAACGTATGGGAAAAGTGGTGTTTTCACTTTTTTCGTCGCAATTTTTACTTTTCTCTCCATAAGAACCTTCCATATGCCTAACGAAAATATTAAAACAAAAATTATCCGAATTGGTCGAGCCGTTCTCGAGTTTTGCACTTAGCAACGCATTTGGCGATTCATTTTTAAATAGTTTTCATTACTTTCGGTTCTTGTATCAATGGACTCCGCAGCGATTTCTCAGGCCCCAGACGGTCTAGAGACTTGAAATTTCGAATTCGTACTTAGATCGCATACATCTCGCCGCCTGTTAAGCTCCAAGTGTGATCCAATATTGGTAATTATAATTATCTCATTCAATCTCATTCAACCAAGATCATTATTTTGTCGACATGGAACGACAATGGGTACCGTCACTGGAATTACGCAAGAGCATGGAGCGTATATATACGTCTCGTTCTCTGGTATATAGGTACTTTCTGGAAGATCGTCTATGGTTATGTCGCAATGGTCAGACGTCAGACGTTATTGTTAATTTAAAGTTTAATTTTGTGTTGTGGTAGACAAACAGTAATTTGTTATGGAATTGCTGTTGCTGGCAAACACATTTACATAAGTATAGTTAAAATCGAGAAAAGGATAGCAATAGTAAGTGCTCATCGGTACGGTTTAAGTCTTAAATGCCCAATAAAAACTATTTTTTTTTTAAATTTCACTTGTTATATACTATATAGATGAGCAGGATCACCATCGTATACAAGCCACTGCTGTAATATACTAATAATATACTATCATGAACAAGATCGTCTCTGACATTTACGAAAAAAGGTAGGTAGGCACAATCAAAAAATCACTCACACATTCAGTAAAAAAGTATATGTTAAAATGGTGATTAGACTTTGAGGAGGGGATTTTTATCTTACTATATGTGGTGAATGTCTATGGTCTATGCTTACTGTAGAAATTTATGAAGTTGGCTCTATCGGTAAACAAAATTTTGTAAGAAAATTGATAACTAACGGCAACACTACATCCGTAGAGGAGAGTCTATTGTAAAATGTCAATTGCCCAGCTTCTCTTTAGAAATAGTTATTGTGCCAAATACTTCTATGAAGGTATATATCTAATTCCGTTAAATATCACTCTGAGAACATTTATTGTTTAAGGTTAATAAAAAGCAGATTATTATAGAGCATGTTAAAAATAAGTTCTTTTCTTGTTAATACTAATAATAATGTATAAATTTATTTAAATATAAAATTAAAACTTTGAATGCATTTTCAACATCCTATATTTCGAAATCTAAGAAAACCTAACCTAAAATCCATATAAATTTTTCGTGGAAAATCACCCTCCTCATTTTTCAAGCTCATATTGAAATCACTCTGTATGTTGCTCAAAAGCTAAAAATAAATGCAATTGAATGAGCTCCGAAAATAGATGGTGTTCTATCGAAAAAAACTCCATGCATACAGGGCGGGGCGTTCAACAGAAACCGCGCTGTATCAGCTAACCGAGGTCATTCAGAGCTCTCTGAACAATAAAGAAATCGCAGTGTGTGCCTTCCTGGACATATCTGGGGCTTTTGACAACACCACACATGTGTCAATCAGGGAGGCACTCACACGGCGAGAAGTGAACAAGACCATTATCAAATGGATGTATGAGATGTTGAAGACGAGAATAGCTGAGGCCCAAGTAGGTGATCACACCACCTCTGTTAAAGCTACTCGTGGAACACCTCAAGGAGGAGTAATATCTCCCCTCCTATGGAGCTTAGTAGTAGACGAGTTACTCCACAAACTCACGGAGCTTGGCTTCACATGTATAGGCTATGCCGACGACATAGTCCTAATAGTCCGAGGAAAATTCGCGAACACCCTATGCGAATTATTGCAGGAGGGCCTCAGAACTATTGAGCAATGGTGCTTGTCAGTGGAGCTTAGCATAAACCCATCCAAGACCACAATTATTCCATTTACTAGGAAAAGGAAACTTCCAGCTATGAAACCTCTCACTTTAAGTGGAGACATAATAAGCTGGAAGGCTGAAGTCAAATATCTGGGATTAACACTAGATAGCAAGCTTCTGTGGAACAAACATATTGAGGCTACTGCTAGCAAAGCAATAAAGGCCTTAATGGCGTGCAGAAATCTGACTGGTAAGACTTGGGGATGTAACCCAAAAATACTGCGATGGATGTACGTCATGATTGTAAGACCGATAATATCATATGGGTCAATAGCCTGGCATGGCAAGGCAAGTCAGAGCAATACGAGGAAAACCCTCGATAGAATACAAAGACTAGCCTGTGTCTGTATCAATGGAGCCATGAGAACTTGCCCGACCAGGGCACTAGAGATCATCACAGATCTCACACCTCTCCATCTTGTGATAGACAGATTGGCCCATGAGGCCATTCTAAGACTATCTAGGGAAGGTTCAGAAATGGTGGGAATTCGGAATCAGAGGGCCTGGTCCTCTTTGTCCAAACACATCCCATCAGCAAACCTTCCCAGTGATGTAATGACAAAGAAAATTAGCATCGAGAGAACTTTCACCACGGTGCTAAGTAGCAGAGAAGATTGGGACAGGGGGCTCACAACCCAAGCTCTCAAAAAGAATACCATCAAATGGTACACTGATGGTTCTAAGACCACGACGGGGACAGGCGCTGGAGTGTTTGGGAATCGCACCAAATGCTCATTTGCGCTAGGCCGCTGCCCAAGCGTCTTTCAAGCAGAATTGCTTGCAATTGAGAGATGCGTGGAGGTGAACCTTGAAAGAAACTATCAGAAATGTGACATTGCAATACATTCTGATAGTCAAGCTGCAATTAAAGCACTGAACTCTCATACCACTGACTCTAAAATGGTATGGGAGTGCCGAAGGAAGCTCAATGAGCTAGGCAAGAACAACAGGTTCTACTTAGTCTGGGTTCCCGCCACGGAATCAAAGGCAACGAGGAGGCCAACACACTTGCCAGGAAAGGAGCACAAACTCCATTTACTGGCCCAGAACCCTTCTGTGGCACAGATAAAAGCACCTACAAGAAGGAGTTTCTGGAGAAGGAAAAAACCGTAAGAGAAACACTCTTGCGGGATACCCCTGGATTGGATCATTCCAAAAAGTTTCTAAAAAACTTTGATACTGCAAGATCCAAAAGGTATTTGGATCTCAGCAAGAACAAGCTACACCTACTCACTGGATTTCTTACAGGACACTGTTGCCTCAAGAAGCATCTAATGAGATTAGGTCTAGCAGAGGATGACGAGTGCAGATTCTGCGGGGAAGAGGAGGAAACTCCGGATCACCTGGTGACGGAATGCCTCGCCATTGCTAGCCAACGCAAATAGTGCCTTGGACTAGCAACCTGCAGTAGTGAGGAAGTATCCTCCTTGAAGCCAACCCAGATACTGGAGTTCATTAGAACTCTGGTACTGGAAGGCGAGTTGTAGACCGCGTATAGGCGAGTGCAACTCAGGTGGGGGGCAAAATAGACCTTATGGTCGCAGTGCAATGTAACCCCCTCTTAAATCTAAATCTAATCTCTAATCGAAAAAACTCTACATCTTATATATCATATGGAGACTAAGATGCTTATCCATTGAGATGCGATCGAATTTTATCCGGTATATTCACAACTAAATCTAATGGGTAAGTGATATCTTTAGTTACACAAGAGAAAAAGTAACCAGTATTTTGCAAACGGTATACTTATATCTTCAATTATAAACGTGATACCTTGCATTTATATCGAAATACCTGTTGAATTATTAATTATCTGCTTGATTGTGTTATATAGATGATGATGTTGATGGTGTATGTTTAAAATTATATAATATACTAGCTGTTTTATCTTGAACTTACCGGGCAAACACTTTGGTATATTGTGGTACAAAAAAATAAAGTCATAAAAAGTTTTGAGTATGGAAACCTTCTACCCGGAAATCAGCATTAGAATTTCGCCTACATTTATCTTAGGGTTTTTCCGTTGTGGAACCCTCCACTTTTAAGACCCAGTGTCACTTCCAGCAAAGATGCTGTTTCTAATATTTGCTTTCAGTCTCTCACAAAACAGTCCCGTGACATACTAGTTACACATCAATATAGCGAAAAATCCACGAAAAGTCAGCCATAGATGTACTTACTTCTTTAGTTATTACAAGTACGGAACCCTCCACCTAGGAGGCCCAGTCACACTTACAGCCACTACCAGATTATTCTAATAACATTCTACATACATACATGGTAAAAAGACGATCAAAATCCAGCCATAGCTTTCAGATTCTGATCTTCAAAAGTAATTTTACGATAGATAATAGACTTTCAGGTACGGAACTCACCACATAGATCCCCAAGGGCACTGAAATTATGACAGTACTTTTCCTTAAGGTATGATGAATACGTGTGCGAAATTTGGTTTGGACATCTCCAATAGTATGAGAGCCAATACGGCACGTACCTACAGACGTTCACTGTTACACTGGTACAGAAAATGTATAATGTACTCCGATAACAACTGTTTGTGTAGTTCTAGGAGTATTTCATGATCTTTAATTAAAAACATTATGAGCATAAGCAAAAATATTTAGTTTGAGCGTCAATTGGATAAAAATTAGAGAAATATCGGTTTTGCACATATTGGCTTTTTGTCATTACTCAGCGCGCTCCAGCGGCACACTGGTTAGTCGTAGATCAGCTTTCTTTTTAAAAGACCAAAATGTGTAATTTCAGATTTTAATGTTTTCTCGTTTCGGATTAAAAAAATAAGAATGTATAAAACTTTACAAGTTTTTCGTAAAAAAGATTTTTCCGGGCAAAATCCGATACATCACATTCATGTCTAACGATCTAAAAATCATAAAGGTACAAAATATGAAAACTCCGGATAAAATTTACACTATATTTCCTAAAGGCAATGGACTACTGTTTATATCATCGGTGTATTTTGATTTTTGATTTTAATCAGAAAACTTTTGTTAACCACTACAATTTTTCATTAACATTTATATTATAACTCTTTGAAATAAAACACTTTTTATGACAAAATACTCGATGAATTGATTCATAATTTTTCCTTTACCTACATTGAAAGGCTTTATTAAGCCAGTGTATTTGCATTTCCTATAAGATATAGTCTCAGAAATCATAGAACAACTTCTAATATTGTTGAAGTAATAGCTTTCTACCACAAACAAATTATGAATAGCATTTATAATATTATTTTAAATATAGTCATACGAACTTTTCCTTTTGACAACATGCTCGATTCTGGTTATTTGAGTTATCCTACAGCTCAAAGTTGAGAGAAGTTGTTAATTATCATGAGCACGCTAGGGTCATTCTAATAGCTGAATTCTAATGAGCGAATGTGTTAATTAACAAGGAAATAGCCTTGTCGATGTGATAATGAAAATGACTACGCGTTAAGAATAGAACATGAGCATGACATGAGCAGTTATAATTTATTCATTTTGTCTTTTAGGCGTAAACTTAAATTTTACCACACAAAGATCCTTATAAAGAAAATTAAAACGCTTTTAACATCATATTAAAAAGAGATGCAAAAATGCATATCCCATTCCATTACAGAAAAGAACAATGACATTTTCGATAATTTTGGATGATTTATGTCTGGATTAAACTTTGTCGGCTTTTTCTCATGGAATAGTCAATTTTAAAAATATATAATTGAAATATCTATTTCTACAGGGTGAATCAGGTTTTACCTGAATAACTTTAGGGATGGAAATAACCAGAATAATGATAGCTTGTATGATAAATCATACTCCAAAAACGGTTCCGTTTAGAGTCAAATAGCGCCGTAGTTTGAATTATTTTTCGGTTTTTATTTAGCCAGAGTATATACATATGCAACAAGCGTAAACCATCTTACGTCAAAGTACGCTAACATGTGTCTTGCATGCTGCTATTTAAGTAACAATGTTGCCCAACGCAGCTGAGCAATGTCCGGAATTTTGTGAAATATCTCGGAAATTTAGTGACGTATCCAAAAAGTTTAGGAACAAAGAAAGTTAGTAAAAACTCAGTGCATTTCAGGAAAATAAAATATAATTTAACCAGTGGCTTGCGACAAAAAAGTTTTACAAAGTTCTGTGCAGTTGACCCTCAGAAAAACAATATCATGTGTAGCAATTAATCTTAAATTTTGAACACTTATCAGCTATATTACCTTTATTATTTAACCAAACACTTGCGTATAAAAACCGAACAACAATTCAAACTTCCGCGCCATTTTACTCCAAGCGGAAGCGTTTATGGAGTATCGTTTATAGTACAAACTATCATTATTTTGGTAAGTTCTATAGATCGCTGAAGTTATTTTTGTAAAACCTGAATCACCCAGTATTTTGAATAAAAATAAGAAGGTGCACATTGATCTATCAACCAACTTTTAAAAGGTACCAACTGTAAACGTGGGTTGTACCTTTTAACCTTAGTTGTGAAGATTTGTCCAATTTGTAGCAAATAGGTAGATAAAAAAAATAAGAAATACAATTTGTAGTGGGACACGTAGGAGTAAGGGTTTCCTGGTCTATACATTACACCTATTTACGGAGGGTGTAGAGAAGCCGATAATTCTAAAACTTCATATTCAGAAAATTAACCTGACCACACCACGTTACTCTGATTGAGACATCCAAAATTGTTGATATTATTCTTAAATTGTTGGATGTAGGAATGTAGGTATAGTTGACCTATAATATACTAAAACAAAGCATTTCATGTCTCACTATTGGAAAGTATTCTCGAAACTTCCATTTACATTTTCTGTCAATAACAAGATCCTATCAATATTCAAATATTATCGGATTCTAATGAATTATTACTTAAGTTGTGAGGTTTAAGAGAAAAATTTAAATTCTTCATATTCAAACGTATTTCTCATTCTTTTCTGACCCAATTTAGGATTAACTTAGGTACATTAATTTATTTGTCTATCACTGATCACTACTTATGTAATGTGAAAATAGTCGGTTACTTGAAAATACTATTGGTCTAAAGCTTATTTATAACCAGATAGAAATCCAGGATTTCTTGTCGTCCATATTTTAGTACACAATCCCAGCGAGATTAGGTAACGAAAAATTTATTGCATCGTGAACTTTTTATCGGTTCCTACATGTATGCCTTACGGTGAACTTCAATTTCTTGAATTCTAAATTTTAATAGGTTTGTGGAGAGATTTGAGTACACTCAGTTCTTACTGAAATACGATGCAAAAAATATACTAGCTACTACATCATTTAAATTTATGTGGATATAATATTCTGCCATGGAAAATCAATATTATAACAGTAAGTGAATGCGCTTCATTTTATGAAGTGGAAAGTGTGCTAATGAAATCAAAAATAACCTGTTTACATTTTTCTAAGAAATGTGACTTATGACAGAGCCATAATTGTAGGAATTCACTATACTCTCGATTTCTTGACCTACTTCACATCTCAATAAGGTGGTGGTTTCCGTTCTCTTTGCTACTTCAGATTTATCGGAGTTAGTTACATGTAGACCACTTTGAACGAAGTTCTTAAACTTCCTTTATTTCTCTTTATCAACACTACAAGTTTCAATAATATATTATTATTAGGTATGTATGAATATTTCAATAATATATTTTAATATTCTAATCAAAAACTAAACAGTGAAACTTTGTCGATTATTGATTTAAAATAATACGATATGATCGATATCATAAATGACTTATATTTTTACGTTCTATATTGTTAATGAACCCATTAGCCCAATTCTCACAGATTGTAAATTCAACTATAGCTATTCTTTCCAGATATTCTCTAGCTATTATACGACAAGAAAAGTATAGTTTTTTTTGTATGGAAACTTACATGGGATCCATTTTTCCTTTGAAGGCTTCGTTCGCTTCAGTTTGTGCCAGACCTATAGGTACTATAACAGTTCACAAGAACGCATGCAATACAAGCTCTTCACATACGAAATTTGCTCCTGGCTTAAATATGGAAGGCCTCCTATTAACCACACAAACGTTCTCACATTTTTTCGTCAAAATATATTACAAAATACCACCAAATTCCCTTCGTCCAAAAAATACATGATTAGGTTTTTTCCAGAAATGAATAAATTCACGACAGGGCTATAGAACCCGTCCACAGAGAGCTTTGGTTCAAGGGCAGGTCAAGAGATCAACCACAGGAGCTAGAGTGTGTCAACGCCGAAAGAGCAAGAAAACTATCCTCGTCCTCGGCCAATACACTACACTCTTCCTTAACTGAGCTGATGGCAATATTGCATTGCTGCCAGCTGGTTCTTGAGACATATGCTCAGATAGCAAGAGTACGATTAAAGCTCTTGTTAACTACATAACCAAATTCAAGATGGTATGGGACAAACAATCTGGCAACCTCGTTTGTCAAGGTTAGTCCTTGGGCACAGCAAAGTCAGGAGCAATATCATAGTGAACGATCTCGGCAACCTTAGGTCGAAAAACTCCTCCATATGGCCAGAACCCGTTTTTTGGAGCTTGAATCAGCCTAATCGATATTAAACTTAGAGATTAGGCAGCTAAACATTATGTTGATGGAGGGCTCTTGAGAAAGTAAACACTTTGATAATTCTGCCAATATAAATAAGTTGGAGAAACAGATCCTCAAACCGGCTAGAAGGAAGGCTAGAGCTCTGAAGAGAATTTTCATTATACCTACGAGTGATAGCTTTCCGCAAGTTCTAATTGTTACTTCTGTGGCCTAGATAAGGAGAATGTTGCTCATGTACTGTATTAAGGCCCTGCTTCCTACTATCAGTAACACGAGATAACACTGTCGAGGAATCGAATTACGACCCTAATAAATCATGGGCTTCAGGGTTCAAAACAATAAAAAAAATCCTGAATTATCCAAGTCACAGTTAACAGTTCATGGTGTGAAACCTAACTTAGTTACAGCCTATGTTTTGTGAACCCGTAGAATAAATATTCAGCAATAAATGTCGCAACCCGAACAATTTATTCAGTTTAAACAAAATATTCGAATTATTTGTCACGAGGTGCCCCCACCGAAAAAGAAAACAAATAATTTATTATATATGTAGATAAATAATGAATAATCATATTACACAGCTGAATAGATAATGTTTTGCCCATGTTTCTACACCAATCTACGAATCCATTCATACCTAAGTGGACCTATCGGAAATGATTACTACAGGACGAAGATATAAACGCGGAGAGCATTGGACCCAGTGGCAGTTAGCTAAATTCTGAAGTGTTGAACTATTGAATTCCATTCCTTACGACTCCCAACATAAATTACTTCTATGCTGTTCCCAATGTCCTGTTACAGGAGTGATAAATACTAATTTAGTTTAGGCTGGCGTAGACCGACCAAGCTATTTGTCTTTCTACTTAAAAGTATATTGTGTTTGGCGTGAAAAATCTCAAATGTAATTCACCGCCATCTCATTCTCTCATCAATTTGAAATTATAGGAGATATATCTTAGGACGTTCATTCGTCTGAATAATGAAATAAATTCACTTGTAACAAATTTGCAACTAACTCCGGGTTTGACATATTTAGAATAAAGTGAAAAATATATGATCCACTATTGATGATGCATGATGCTGATAGTAAATGGAAGTTTGGTGTGTTTATTGAAATTTAATAATAGGTATTTCATCACCGCAATCCATCACATGAAAATTAATAGCTGGCAGGCTCTCGATGTTCTTTAATTATTCAATATTTTACTGGGAAAATATTAACCACTATGACTATTAATGACAATTAAAATCAATATTGTAATATTCACAAATTATACTATATTTAGGGCATTTTCAATGGCAAAATGATTTTATCAGTAAATACAATACTGTTCAAATTATATGCCATAATTTAACGTTATGGGAGATCTATGGTGAAAGTTAATGAAATACTATTTTTTAATTACAACAAAGACACTTATTTATGTAGAAATTCTGTTTACTCTGAAAACGAAAATTATCAGATATGCTGGACAAAGTTTTATTGGGTAAATTCACCTTTGAAATTTTGAGTAAGGGAGCAAAAGTGATTTCTTTAATATTTTATTCACAACTCGATACATTGGCGTAGATAGCTTTTGGCGATTAGGGGGATATAATTTTTTTGTCCAACTCTTATTTTCCATCATAAAAATATTTTTTGTGACACAGAAAAAGCAGAAAGAAAGAAATACATACAAAAAAAGACAAAAATTACACACCAACACTTTTATTTATGTTACACGACAGTTGTTTTGCTAGCAAAGTGGGCAACTCCAGGGGTAAGCCTCACATCTGTAATAATTCTTCTATTTGTTTCTATTTCTGACTATGCCAATTGTCCATGAAGGTCTTGTGCAACTGGCAAGAGGCAACAAAGTTTGCCTTATATGGATACCAGGGTACAAGAACCTTCCAGGCAACGAAAAAGCTGACTCTTTGGCCAAAAAAGGCTCGAAAGGCTTCCAACAGGCCCTGTGCCATTCTGTGGATATGCAAAGCAGCATGTTAAAACAAAAATGAAAAAGTAGGAATCAAGGCCGAAAACCAAGTACTGGCACGACCAAGAGCAAGCCAGTTAGGCCAAACGCCTAATAGACTGGCAATACTCAAAGGACACTAACCTAATTCTCCATAAAAGAAATGATCTGAGAAACTTAGTTGGAATCACTACAGATCATCACACATCATCATCAGATGATTTCTGCAGATTTTGCACAAAAGCAATAGAATCTGTAAATCACCTTTTAACCGAATGCGAAATCTTAGCACATAGAAGACTAAGGGTCCTAGGAAGGGCGTTTCACACCTATGAGGACCTAAAAGCCTGTGGTGCAAGAGCACCAATTAATTTTTTCAAGGAGCTGGATCTAAACCCAGAAATAACAGTACAAAGTACATCACGGTATGGTACAAAAGACCTTAAGGTCGAGGTGCCCATAACGGGTAACGTCCCTAATACCCGGCTCTTTCATAATAATAATAATAATGCCAATGGTTCGAGATTTCAAACCTTATTTATTTATTTTTATTTATAGAAAAACCGCATCAGCTGAATTAGCTATTAGCGGCTTGGGTTGGTTTAGTTTAGACATATAGTTATACATATTTTCATAGTAAAAATATCAGTAACATGTTTTTAAACCTTAGTTACTTTTTTGTGGTACAGTTTTTGAAGACTTCACTAAGAGCACTGGCACTAGGAACATTATTTTCGAGTCATTCCGTCACTGAACAAGGACACTCCACTAAAATGTGTTTGATTTTTAACGGCACTTCACACGCGAAACATTCTGGTTGCGATTCCATTGGATGAGATGCTGGTGTGTGAGGCGCGTGTGGCCTAGACGAAGTCGCTTGACGATGACTTATAGGTGGCGATCGGCTGGTGCAACGGTCCATGTTTCTTTGATTTCTTTGAGTTTTGTTGCTTCATATTTCCAGCTTCTGTTCCATATTTCTACTGTCTTCGTATGGAGGAAAGGTTTCAAATCTGTTGTAATTGTTTTGATCTTGGATGGCTTCTTTCGTCAATTTGTCAACAAGTTCGTAAATTGCGAAAAGCTCACCAGTAAGGATAGTTACCAGTTCGGTCAGAATGAATTTTTAAGCGATATCTCCTGCTGTGAATGCGCAAGCCACATTACTCTCTATTTTCGATACATCAGTAAATATTTGTTTATGATGTTGGGATATTAGATCCTCGTAGTTGGCTGGCATCAGTTGTTGGTTTGCCTCGTATTTCTTAAAACAGAGTAGTTCTGTGTTTATTTGAGGTCAGGTTGAGAGCCAGAGTGGGGTTGTTTGGAGGGGGGGCAGGTTGAATTTCCGAAAGTTGTTGGAGTTGGATGGAGAGCGTTTGATTTATTCGCGAAAAGGGGGATATGTCTTTCTGTGATTAGTGGTATTTGAGTGAATAGAATGGTGAGTATTTTGTGTTTTTGCTGCATATAAAAGATTCCGTTCTTGTTTTCTCAAGTTTAAAGGTAACTCTCCGAGTTCACAAAGTAGGCTATTGATTGATGTTGTTCTGAAAGCCCCTGTCATCATGCGAAGTGCGTAGTTTTGTACTATGTCCAGCATTTTTTTGAGTTGTTACGGAATGATGAATACACTACACATCATAGTCCAGTTTTGAGCGGATGAGTGTTTTGTATAGGGTCAGAAGTGTTTTGCTTTCTGCACCCTATTGTATGTTTGCAAGACATTTTAGGAATTTCAGTCTTTTTTTGGCATGATACTATTAAATGCAGAATATATTGTTTCCATGTCAGTGACAAGTCAAATATAAGTCCCAAATATTTAATTTCTGGGTTATGATCCAAAATTTGGTTTCTATGTTACAAAATTAGTAGGCTGGTGTTTTGTTTTGGTCTCTTTGAAAAAAAAATTGCATTTATTTTTTTATAGAGAGAATTTGAAACCGCTCTTCTGTCCAATTTATTGAGCTCTTGCTGAAGTGAGTAGTCAATTTTCTGGATGCTTTTTCCTTTATCAAAGAAGATGAGGTCATCGGCAAACAGTCTGGCTTGAACTGGCTTCTGTACTGTGCTAATTATGTCATTATTTGCTAAGAGGGAATGTATAGGTATGATTACAGATCCTTGTGATGTACCGTTTTGTTGGTGTTTAGTGGACGACGAGGTAAACGATATTAATCCGTTTACCTTCACTTGGAAGAGTTGGATAAGAATTTTTAAATGAAGGCGAGATTGTGACCTTGGTATCCCAAGGAATCTAGTGTCTTGATTATTTTATGATGCCATACTATGCCGAATGCTTTGGTGAGGTCGAAGTAGATTGCAATACATTTCTGATTTTTCAAGAAAGCTTCGCTTATGTTAGTTTCGAGGTCAGCGAGATTATTAATGGTAAACTTTGATTGACGGAATCCGGCCTGTTGTTTTTCTCCAGGCTCCATATGAGGCGCTTATATATTATTTTCTCTGACAGTTTACATGTAGCACATGTGAGAGCTATTGGTCTGTAAGAGTCGATTTCATGAGGGCGGGTGTTGGTTTTCCGTATTGGGATTATATTTGCTAGTTTCTAGTTTTTTAGGCTTTTTAGAATGTATGTATTGATGATTTGCCACAGAATCCAAATTGTTTCTATATTTTCAAACTACAGAATAAATACTGCAGTAAACGTTGATAGCAGCCATGGAGATATATCTTTGGTAATAAATAAATAATTTGGAAGAAAATCTTCTGGACAATCATTTGATGAACCTATCAGCCGATTTGTCAACTTCAAATGAATCATGTTTGAAGATCACCGCTAGTATTACATTTTCTTCATTAGTAAATATCTCCACAAGATCCATACTGTGAAAAGCCAGTAATGAAATGAACACCTTAAAGTTAAAGTAATATTGTGTCATTTGTATTTCAGGCTTTGCAGAATCTTCCTGCGTATCCACTACTCTTTTATTTTTTCTAGTTTCAGTGATTTAACCAAATCAATCTTAATAAAAGAGATTCTTTGATATGCAAATGTTTCTTTTTCTTACCAAAAAAGAAAAAAGGACCCGAAAATATTCATTACTCTCTATCATAAATGGTATTGTTAAAACTCTGAAGAATATGGAAATGATCTGAGGCGTGTTCATTTTTACTCTGGAATCTAGATTATTCTATGGAATAACTTTCTAACGTGCGTGATATTTCTTTCAAAGTCTGCTGAAGAGGAGTTTGCTTTGGATCATCTTATAACTTATTTCTAGACACTAGTCTTACTTTGGTCATTATGCAATAGTGTCAATGCTAATGTAGTTTGAGTTTTCACAGGCAAGACATAGGTATAAGAGCACCGATGTTTTTTTGGAAAATTTGGCTATGATGTATTAACTACCATATTCCACAAAACAGTTCTAGATTATAGTAATTTGCAGTATAATAATAAGGACTACCTTATCTATGAAATACGGGAACAATTGATTATCTTAATAGATACAAAATTACAATAGAATAAAAATAAATCAAAGCATATCATACAGATCACAGATTTTTTTTCCATATGTACAAGGTGCTGCCATAAAAGTGGAATGAGTGCTTTTTGTTTGCTTGTAGATTGCTCCATTTTCTTTGTTGTGTAAATACTGAACACGTGACTTGCTCGTGTGTAGAAAGCTGTTCTGCCAAATAAGCTATCCATGCAATTTGTAAATGATTCAGATGATAACAATATCTTTGCATTCTATCAAACTACTATGATAATTATGGCACAATTAATGAATGATACAGCTCCAATGAGCATTTGGGATGAATAAATGAGATTCTTTGTAGAGAATATTCAAAATATGAGACTGATCAAATTCTGATGCTATGAACTTAGTTAAATATAACATGGCTCTAACAATGAATTTGGATCGCTAGTGGATATTTACATGTTGCATGGTTTAAAATATATATACAAGAGATAACAGAGTTGTCGTTTCCCAGTAATGATTGAAGATGAACTTGTGTTTTCAAATATTGAAAAGAAGAGATTAATTATTGAGAAGATAAATAAATCATTTGGAATAAATCATGTAACAGTCTAGCCAAGCATATTTTATTGAAATCTTTGGCAAATGCAGGAGTTGTTCAATCAAAGAAATTAGGAAAATGATTATTAAATAAAAAACGTGATAAACATTCATTAGTTTCAAATTAAAGTTTAATAGAGGGTTTAAAGATAAGCTCTCACTAATTACGACAACCATTTGTATCTCTTGTAGACTTGGACTAATAATAAGAAAGTACTTAAAGACTTTTTGCAAGACCTCTTGTAAAAATGTGAAATTGACGACAATAATTTCATATTATCTGCTCAATCTTGATAAATAACCCGAAATTTACCTTTTACGAAATTAAGTTGAAGTAGGTACATAACGTTTTTTTATAAAGAATTTTGAGTCAACTGTTTGGTGAAAGGTAATAAGTGAGGTTCAGAAAGTTTCTGGCCATACTTGGAATTTGGAGTTCTATTCAATAAAATAAACAGAAATTTAGTACTTCCTGTTCCAAAATCTTTTCTATATGAACCATTTTTCCAACTTTTTATCTAATGATTTTAAAAAAAAACTTAGTAATTTATTTTTATTAGAATTTGAATATTTCTAAAATTCCTATTTGGTAGATGTTATTAGTTATATTTTAGAAGTATAACTGTTTGATAAGTGAAATTTTGATCATAGTTAAATTTTTTTTAGCTCTTTCAATTGTGTCTGGTTTCAATATTATTCTAAAATTTCTTTTGAGATTCTTAAATTTATTTTCCATAATTTTTGGATTTCAGGTAACCGATGATTTTATTTTAAATGTATTTTTTTCAATGGGTCTTTTGTTGAGATAACAATTATTCTCGAATAGTTTAAATTTTGATTCCATATCTGCTCTTCTAGATCAGATTCAAAAAACCGATGAATTAATTCAATCTGCATTTAAAGCTTATACAAATCCTAATCACTTTGATTGAGCAGTCAAATCGTGTCTCCTTTGAAATATAGTCTATCATTAGCCCAAGAATGTTCAATCAAATCGCTTATACTGGCATAACTGTTACACTTACAGTGGATGATAGTAGCGTGTTCGATGTTGAAATGTCGTATGCACAGTCACCATCAATGTAACATGGCGCCGTGTGCTAGGTCTCCTGCTCGGCCCTGTGTAACAGCGCGAACTGGCAGCCGCAGTCGCGCGACTCCCGCGTCCGCCTTGGGTAGCGAAAGCACTGATTCCATAGGCAGCACCCCTACAAATATGAACAATATTGTTTTTAGTCATAGATATTGTAGTTGAATTAGTTTGAACCATTGGAATGACAGCGTCAGTTGGGACACCATTTATATGATGGCAAGTTTGTCGTCCAAATTCATGATAGAAAACATATTCATGCTTCTTTGTATCACGGATTACATTAATCTGTGAATCAGTAGAGATTGCGAAATGCATTGGATGTTAAAGAGAAGGAGATGATCACTGAGACTATTCGCAGCATCGCTCGTCTGTATTTCATCTTCTTTTTTTATCGCGATTTTCAAGATCGGCTAATAAACAGGACAATCTAGTGGATTTCCACCTGAATTTTACCTGCGTTATAGGATTTTTTTTAGCGTTAAACTTGTATTATTATTAGGCAGTTGTGCACAAAAATTTTGTAACATTACCTTTCCATTATTATAGGTCTATCGTTGATACGTTTGTTTTCATGTTTAATATATGAATTCCGTTTCAGAAAAATCAATAGAAGTCTTGACCGTAACCTCTAAGTATTAAAGATATTTTTTGTAACAATGTATTATTTAATATAAGAAGTATTCTAATGGGCGTGATGTTCTTGTAAAGTTTTATATCTTTATCACCATGGGACTGATATTATAATTAAGATTACTCTATATAATTTATTATTTTATTATATGTGTTCAAAATCACCGTAAGAGATTTCGCATGTATCTCTAATAATTTTTATATACAAGGTTTGGTGAATGTGTGAAACCATCTTATTTCTGGCTAAACTATACATTAAGAAAATACCTTTACAATTTTCTTTAAACATTAGTTTTTTTTAATGACGTAATTTGATTTTCAACTCTATATATTTTTGAATTTTTGGGTTGGGTTGCTTAAATTGAAATGACATAGGGTTTGATGGAAGTCCGACTTGTGGTTTTCTTCTCAATGATTAAGTACTCATGCTTTTGTAACAAGACTTTTTTAAATTAACATATATATATATCTATATATTGATATGTCTTTGATGACATTGCTTTCACTGAGAAATCTGTGATTTGGAATATATAAGTATTTACGAAGGGTGCAGAAAGGTAAAATTATTATTTAATATGCTATACAAACACATTGAATTAAATAAAGTAAATTTAGGTCGAGCTCCCGCTTATAGTTATTGATATATCTTATTATATTCCAAGTAGGTACATAACTTTCATACAGCTGACCCGGGTTCAATTTTGGGCCATCGCATATTTTAATAGTTATTCTAAAATATACTCTTTGACAGAAGAACCTCACTAATTCTCATACTTAAATTTAATGAATTATGGTTGAATTTTAACCACTCGGAGATCACCAGTATATATTTATTAGGAACTTCTCCAATGTCATTATTTCATTTGTCATTTAAGAATCCACTAATCGAACACCCACCAAGCTATAAATCGTTTACATTGTTGAGAAAGTGACTATTTGAAATGCAAAATTATATAGGGTGATATATTTGAATAAAAACACCAATGGTGTCATCTTGAAAATTAGCGTAGCTAGTGAAAATCAAAGTACGTCACTGAAAAGAATTATTGTTCTATAAGAAAATGTTAGGATGTTTTTAATATAACGTGTAGTTTAATTCAGAATTAAGGCACAGGAGCACTTCTCATTATTTGATTATTTTTAAAATGTTTTTCATTAATAATTTCAGAAAATTATTTATTGGTTGAATATTAAATAGCGCCGAGTGAGTAGGTATATGTTTATAAATAAGATATATTTACAAATGATTTACGAACAATCGAAATCAGAGTTGTTTCTCATTATTAAGTTCTTAGTTTCTCAGAAACAATCGGGAAATTTTCCAGGCATTTTCAAGTTTTGGAGAAGGGAATTATTATGATAATTTGTTTTGTGTGTTATGTTGAAGGTACCTGAAGAAAGGATAACCGTGTATAACAGAGCCTTCTTTTTATTCTGGGCACAGCATAAAATGATGTCATTAGTATATTTCAAAACAATGTCTACCAAGCATATATTGAAATACCATAAAAGTCGTCCTCACTGTGCTGTTGAATTTAGTATGTGACTCTTGTAGACTTAGACCAATAAAAAGTAAGTACCTAGTTAGAACATTTTTGGAAGATATATTATACATGAAATGATGTATAGATAATAATAGTCTATTATTACCTGCTCAATTTCGATAAATATCGGGAATGTTTCCTTTTACGAAATTGAGTTGAGCTACAAATTAATTTTCAATACCATAATTCAAAGTAATATACATGAATGTATATACTGCTTAAAGAATGTCAATAATTTGAAATTAAGCTTTAAAACGTTCCTGGCCATACTTGGAATCGGTGAATTTAATATAACGGAATAAACTGAGCCACAACAATATGTAACATTTTCATGAGTAGGTTCCAGGGCACAAAGGTTCTTACGGCAACTTGCTAGGCGAGGCTCTGGAACACAATCATTGGGCTAGAACCAGTGATAGGGATACCTAAAACCAGCCTTAAGGCAGCGTTCAATGGATGAGTTCGGTCCCAGCATCGACTGAAGTGCTAGGACTGGAACTAGAAAGTTAATGCTGAAAGAACCCTCATCTAAGCAAGCAACTACACTGCTCTTGTTAAGTAGGGAAAAACTTAAAGCAACATAATACTGGAAACTGGTTTCTGAGGAAAAATCTCCAAAATATAGGCGTGTTCAACACAGAATCCTCTATGTAGATTGTGCATTGAGGAGGATGAAACAGCCACGCATATAATATTCTGCTCAATGGAAGTACAGCCTAGGGTATGCACAAGACCGATGGAGTAGTGATTCAACCGGAGAAATATCAGTCTATGCTCCTTAACAGGAGAATTGAAGACATGGGACTAAATTAAGGTGTTGGAAAGGTACAAAAGCAAATAATGCTACAGTTATTAGAAGAAAAAAAATTAAAACCATTTCCACAGCTCCTTCATTCAAATTAATTCATTCATTTATTTCTTCATGCTTGCTGCTTCATACTAGTTTAGTTTTATAATGAAACTGTTATGTTTTTATGAACTTCTCGTCTCGTCCGCAAAAATTCTAATTGATAAATTGCAATTTTTATAATGGACTTCAAGCACGAGCTGTATTTATTCGAATAGTTATAACAATGTGCAAATAATTTGCCTTTGACTTAAGCTTGTGTATTTTATCAGGTAAATTATAAGATCTGTATGTACATGCAATGTTAGGTAGGCATAAGAGAAAATTACTTTACCGCATTGTAATTTATTTAAATTTCATGATAAAAGGTTGCGGCATTGTTTTCTATAAATAGACTTGGAAGTTTTCACGGCCAAGGGATACTGAAAGTTTCGCATTAAATTTTTACAAAAGGTTGGTGAATTATTTGTTATTTTTAGAAACTTATAGAGCAAATTTGATTGCCCAGTGGTCGACCGTTCGACCGTAGTTCATTGAATTTAGTTTGAATATTAATTGTGGTGTTTCTGCCAAATATCTAGTATATCTACATCTCTATAATTATTAGTAAAATTCTTGTAGAATTGTGAAAAAAAAAACGATGGCTCAGAATTGAACAAGGGTCAGCTGTAAGCTTTCGAAGGGCAACTACACTAACTACAACACCACGACTTGACAATTCAGTAGGACTTATATGGATAACTATAAACGGCAGGTCCACGTATACAGGGTGCGGTTCTCCGGGAAAGACATTGATCGATTGTGGACAAACTATAACTACAAACAATCTGAAAACATTGTGACATAATAATGTCGCTGGGAAACATACGTCTAAAATATTTTCACGTTTGTTGCTTTTCCGGTTATACCGAAAGTAGATGTCAACTTTGTTATTTTTAATAGAATACCCTGTAGGTATATTACCGCATTTTTAGATTTCTTGTACAATTTTGAAGATATTTTATTTATAATGTCCTATACCTAATTCTAACCGTTTTTGACATATTTCAAGTTTTATGTCAGAAATTAAGTTTACAGTCCACAACATAATTATCAATCTTTCCCATGAGGAAGCCCTCAATATTTAATTTTCGTTGATTTTGTAGAAGAAGATCTATTTATCTACGGTATTCTTATGATATTTTGACAATAATTTATGCAGAGTGATCAAAAGCAAGCTTGAAAACTAGATCCAAAAAAGTCAAAAGTCATTTTTTTCGAAGGGAAATCCCCGTTTTTTTAAATTTCATTGTATTAAGCAACGAAAATAATGGGAACTTTGTACAAGGTTGCCTACACCAAAAATCTGAAGTTTTTAAAATAATTGTCAATTTTTCATTTTTCTATGTAAAAATGTTACACATCTTTAAAGTCACGTTATAAGTGGGCCATGATTGCATTAGAAAATAATAACAAATGTCAATGAAATATCCAAAGAATTCAACATAATACATTTTGTTTGCAACTTTTGAGTAATTATCATGCCGAGAAGAACTCTATTCTTCTTGGGAAATCAGTCTCTTTACTCTTTCATATGCTGAACTACCGAAAATATGAAGTATGGATGAAACTCATGTTTCCATAAAATCCTTAGAACTTAGGAATATCTCTTAATTCGCATGTTACTTGCCTTTTTATTGTTAACAATTGGTTTATATCCACGTACTTTAAGCTTTATAGTTCTTGAAGTCTTCTATAGTTTTCACAACAGATTTTGGTGTTGGTTTGTGTTTCTGTGGATATAGCGTTGTGAATATATATGTGAATAAGTTCTTGAAATAACTTTATCACACTCTCCATAAATAATAAATAAATTAAAATAATCTTCATAATTAAGTGGTCTCGGCATGATAATTACTCAAAATTTGCAAATGAAAAGTGTTAAATTTACTTTTTGACGCATCTTTGACTTCTATTGATATATCTTATTATTTTCTAATGGAATCATGGCCCACTTCTAACCCGACTTCAAAAATGTGTAGCATTTTTACATAGAAAAATGGAAAATTTACTATTATTTTAAAACCTACTAGTTTTTGGTATAGACAAGCTTATACAAAGCTCCCCTTATTTTTGCTGCTAAATACAATAAAATAATGAAAAATAGGGGTTTCGATTTGAAAAAATAACTTTTGACGTTTATAGATCTAGTTTTCAAGCTTCTTTTTTGATCACTCTATATAAATTGTTACAAAAATATCATAAGAATACTGATAAAGTAGTTCTTCTTTTACAAGAAAATTAACCAAAATTAAATATTAAAGGCTTCCTCATAGGAAAGATTCATAATTATGTTTTGGACTGTAAACTTAATTTTTGATATAAAATTTGAAATATGTCAAAAACGATTGGACTTAGATATAGGACATAAAACATAAAATGTTTTCAAAATTATACAAGAATTCTAAGTAATATACAGGGTATTCCCTTTAAAACAACAAAGTTGGTAACTACTTCCGGTATAACCGCAAATGTGCCTAACATGAAAATATTTTAGACTTTTGTACCCCAGCGACTTTAGCCTGTCACCAAAATTTCAGAGGATTTGTAGTTTGCTTACAGTCGATCGATGTCTTTCCCGGAGAATCTCCCTGTATATACTAGATTTAAAGTAATGTATTTATATCCCTATTATTTATTAGTTTTAGATTTCTACTCTCCTTCTCCCTATAAAATTTAACTATGCCAAATCACATATTCCTCCGTGAATGCAATATCCCTAAAATGATATTTTTTTAAATGGAATGTAACGTTTAACCCTGTGCTAAACGTTGTGGGGTGAGTTCACTTGCGTAAGACTCAAAAGTTCGCAGATTGCTTCCAATGATTTATTTTCAAACACACTGTACACGGCTTTCTCTGTAGTACAACTGTCACAACTTGTCACTTTGACTATCGCGTTGCAACTACTTTCGACTTATGTCTCCAATTGACTGCTATAATAAACTTCCTGACTGTCTTCATAAGACTGACTCTGTCCCGTGATCGACATGGCTTTATTACCTGAATCATGACATGACATTCATCGAGAATGTTCTATGATTATCTGGATGCACATAATAATGTTCTAGAGCCTTGTCAAACTGACAATAGTATGACAAATTGTACCTCACATATAGTTTCTGGAAGGATCCAGAATAAATCTTTTATAATTCTAGAACTACATAATGAAATATACAAGCAACAACTATAGCAAACAAGGTAGCAGAAACAAACAGCTAATAAAGGAATAACAACCGTAAGTACATGTCTACCTATCCACGTTACAGGAATATGAATGATTGCAAACATTTGATCTGAGTTACTGATCCAGAATATCATCGTGAACTCGTAATACCGTACATTGAGATGAAGTCTACATAGGTAGATCTGGATTATTGGATTATCCTCACGACTGCAGAATATTTGTTCCACATCCTTGCGCCACCACTGAAACACCTCACTCACAAAGGAACGTGGTGAGTGTGAGTATACCTATATTTGTCAGCGTGATGATAAATCCCTAGAAGGCAGCAGGGCATACAAATCCATGAGGACGTTAGCGAGAATTTACATTTCGTATTTTCACATCGTATCGACCACCTGTCGATAACAGATTTTCCTATCCTTTGCACACACATACGGACAATCTACCAGTTCTAAACTTAAAAATACCAGACAGATATGGTAGTTGCATGTTTGAAATGGAAACATGTTGTTATGGGGTAAGCTATAAGTATTCAAAGTCTGTCTTGTGAAAGTAAAAAGATATTTCCTTAGACCAGAAAAGGTAAGGAATATCTCCAGTTGAATTTTTTTTATTCACTCTGGAGAATTTGGATCTCAATATTAAAAAAGGTGTAGTCCTGAGATATGGATTTTCATAAATAGGGAATTATTGGAAACGCTATTTGGTATAGGCCTTATTATGGTCGTCCTTAAAATGACAGCTAAGCATGCATTCTAAGAAGAAAATATTAAGGGAACCATAATAAAATACTGCCTTCTTCTATTTACGAATATTTACCATAAGTATTTAAGGTTTCCTTATTTCCCTTATTCAACGAATTTAACCTCACAAAAAACATGATTTCATTATAACCTTCAAATATTTGGTTTGTTTGTATTGCTGTTTCTGTTAAAATTAGCAAAACCACTTTCAAACAACAAAGCAAAGACGCAAACAAAAGTCCTGTTAAGTTGCTGCTGCTTATCCAGACAATCTATCAATTTAAAGAGTGCGTCCCAATAAGTCCTTATTTTTTCGAGAATTAAATTTAATACCTTATTACAATAAGGCAACCCCTTAATATTGCCTGACATGAAAAATATATTTTCAATAAATCCCTAATATCTCAAGAACGGCTATTTTTTTGATTTTAAATAAATAAAAAAAATATTTTATACTAGACGTAACGTTAGGCCTCCGAAATATTCCGACTTTCCAAAAGATTCGATCGTAACTTTTTTTATATTTATTTTGATGACACCTAGTTAAACAATGCTTTAACTTATTTCCTGATAGCTAATAGAAGAAGCGTTTTAATATACCGTGTCGTACAAGATGCGGTCAGTGGGATATGCGGTCATCCCATTTTTCTTACCTGAGCGAACTACGAAATGCGGTCAAGATACTAAGGGATTAACCATAAACGCCTTGACTAAGGTATTTTCCATGAATTATAAAAATAATAGTAATTCTGTGTAATAAATATATAAAGGACAGTAAAATTCAAGTTATTGCCACTACTAAGGGCAAACCATCGGCGATACATAATGGCTACGTATATCGCGAATATCGCCGAAACGATAAAAGTGGTAAGGTATTATTTGGATTTGTATCAAAGATAAAGAAAAAAACTTTGCTGCGTTCGCTGCCGTGGCAGAATGCTAACCAAGAATAATATTCCTGTGAAAATTGTTGAACATAAATGCGTACCAGACATGGCAAATGCAGAAGTGAAAGCTGCGAATATAGCAAGAGAAGACGAGGATATTGGAATTCATCAAAATTATAAACAGGAGTTTGATGAAATATCCGAATTTATAAACATACTCAAGAATGCTTCGACTTATCTTGGAAAAGATTCCAAATTGGCAGCCTTCAAAAATTAAAACTGATTTTGAAGTTGGAGTTATTTCCGTACGCACAAATATATGGTTGTAATTTTTATTTTGGCCAATATTTGTGGCTCAAGGTGCAAGAAGTTGGTTTGGTAGAACGATATAGAAACAACGACAAAATAAGAAGGATTATCCGTCTATGAGCTGGTCTAGCTTTCCTCCGTCCTGAAGATGTTGATAATGGATGGGTATATGTAATGGCAATTGCTGATACTTCGAATAAATCACTCGAAGAATCTTGTAATTATTCTACATACCAATGATTACAAAATACAAATATTTCAATAAGCAAGTGGAATTGGTACCGCGAGAGATACCTCATGAACAACGCTGTGGAAAGATGTAACTATAGGATAAACTGTTTTTAGGAAGATTCAAAATTTTTGACTTTAATGAAGCACCCTAAGCCGGAAGCCGGAAAATAGAATTGCAAAGAATGAGATCTGAAATGAATTTAGAAGGTGTTAAAAATACTTTGCAGTATGAGACAGATGGAGAAATTGTATTTTTTTTTATTATTTTTTGCATTATTATCACACACATCTTGAAAAATAAAAGTTTATAGTTTATGTATTTATTGTGTAATTTTTTCATTGACCACATTCTGACTACTTCTACCAACACAGTGAACGCTCATGCCACTCACTTATGACCGCAAGTCCCACCATATTCGAATATTTTTGTCTTCAGAATATGTATCTATATTAAGTTAAATAACCTGGATAGAAACGTTGTGGGATCGGGAGACCTCTGTCAGGAACGAGGTTCCTTAATTTCTTTTGATATAGAGATTTAGTTACTACTGTACTAGCTGACCCGACAGACGTTGTCCTGTCTTAACAAAAGCAAAAACAATATCTTGGTTTTCTAAATTTTCACCCATGACAACAATAGCAACTTCATCAATTGTTGTAGTATTATAGCGTCTTGCGTGTTGTCCTGCAGGCGTCTTATCGGCTTTGCTGAAAATTTTGTGGTAGGTAATCAGATGGCATGCGGTTTAATGTAGTCTTGAATAATACAACTTATTCATTGTCTGATGGCAAAATATTTGAAGTTGCTCCACACTTGGTCTGTTCACCGATTTATTGTGTGCATAACGCTGATCGACTTGTTTTGCTGAATCGCCCATGAAATAAATATATAAAAATTGTACCACCATGTGACTTTCAGGACCGGCAGCTTTTGGTTATTCACCTAGCTACAAACCTACTGTAGGCTATTCAATTAAATTCAATTAAAGAATTGATATATGATTTCAATTGAAAATTACCAACGTATTCAGGCACGTGGTGGTAAAAGTTTATTGTTTTACAATATGGTTACCTTGAAAGTTAGCATAAAATTGTCTTGAATAACTTTTGTTACGCCAAATGACTTCATTTGAAAACAATTATTGTATTCCTGTATATGTTAAAAATGTATAGAATCTCTCCCATTTCCGTAAACCAATGAATGCAGAGGCTCTGGTGGCGGTACCAATGGCGTCAATTTGACTTTACCGCTCCCGCAACACAATCCAGGGGCTTCATTCTTTCAGTATTAGGTGTGATTGATTTTAACTTACCGAGGTGAATAAAGACTTATCAAAAACTCTCTGTATAATAAATTAAAATGAAACTATTATTTATCAACCGATCTATCTATGTTAAACGATATTTGCAGCGCGCGTTCTGTCAATTGCTGACAGTTATTTCAAACAACTGACTGTTGGCAAGCAACTATATGTACTGTACGTAAAATTGATATTGTCTTTAAGTTTTCATAAATGCTCTTAAATTTTCTAATGTTCTGCTCACCTTTCTTAATTTTTTCATCGGTTAGCAACACATTCAGCGATTCATTTTTATATTATAGATTAAAAATAATAATAATATTAGTCTTGACAAGGCTATTCTACTCAACCCATGACACATAACTATAATTCTGATAGAATAAATATATATCTTTAAATAGAAATTAATACAAGATAAAAATAAAAATATAAAAACAAAAAAGAGAAGAAAAAAGGTAGGTAGTCGACATTAAATTATTTTTCGATAAAATATTTTCTTACTTGTTTTCTAAGACTGTTCACTATTTCACAAGCTCTACATAATTGTGTGGTGGTGAATAATTTTACAATTTGATAAATGGACGACCTGGTAAACATTACTGTTTTAAACTTAGGCATGGAAAGATTTGATATTAACTTTAAATTGGCATCGTGAAGACTTCGACGGGACTTAAACTTTCGTCTAAAATAAGCTGGCTGCGATGTATGGACTGTTACTTGATGGAAATCCAGAGTAAATTGAAATTAAGACACTAATAAGGCATTTACACTAATATATTGTTTAAACATGACAATTCTATCCATACACTGTGCCTTTCTCAAATGTGAGTATACTAACTAAATTCTAAGAAGGATAAAACTGCGCGAATTTCTGACGGACTTCCCATCCGGTTATCTATATACTCGCACGCACACACACACACATACTTACTTTGTTTATAATAAAGAGAGAGACATAGAGAAAGAAACAGAGTCGTATGAATGAAACGCAAACGCGTGACGATTTCTGCTAGTTAATTCCTACAGCAAGCCGCGTTAAGAACTTTCAAATAGTAAGAATGTTAGCTAATTTCTTTTCCGATTTGATTGGCAAAAGTTAAATAATGTAGGCCACGGGCACAAGGCCATCAGTTTAGTATTTACTCTTACATAATGTAGGGTACGTATACAATTCCATAGAAAGCTATAAAAGTTCTCATCAACTGTTTACTATTCCCATCTGATAAATAATTCAGCGAAAGAAATATCTCTGGAGATGTCTAAGGTATTTGAACGATCAATAAATAGGATTGGAATCTATTATATTGTTAAATTTGAGCGATCTTCCGCTTGAGCGCTATCAGTAATGTTTATTGATATGTTCTATCCCTCTTGATTGAATTGATATATACCAACAACAGATTTCAATCAAGCAAATATCTATAAACGATGAAGTCCTAACTGGATACATTATGAATAGATAAGTATTAGTAGTTAGGTCGAACGTAGATATTTCGACTGAAATAAAGTTGACTATTTTATACGTTCTTGTCTTCGGTCAAACTTAAAGATTCGAATGATTTGATGTGGTTATTGTTAAAACTAGGTGAAAAACGTCAAATTAGAGGACAAAATGTCACTAAATCATCTTTCACTCTAAAGCTTCGTTCCAACACTCCAACATGCCAATCAGATAATTGTCCATCTGACGAATCTTGACAGTTGTTGGAATAGCTGATAAATTACTAGACGAGGATTTGAAATTTGAAAAAATTGCAAAACTAATACATCTCTTCTCCGCCTCTCTGTGAAGATATTTCCAATACCTGTATGCCCACCCTTTAGCTCTTTTTAGTCATTGGTCTATGCCTTCGTCTACGTAGGGTTTACCTGAGGTACACTTTGCTCTAGAAAATAATAGTTTTACGTTATTTGATATGAATCATCCAATTTATATGAAAGAAAACCTAAATAATTTAGATTTTTTATTCTCCATTTGACGATGAGAAATTTTAAGTCCTCATCATCACTCTCCAAAGACGGTCACTGAAATCCTCTTCACTTATCTTTTCCAAAACTAAATTTTAAGAAATATCAGAACAAAAGATCACTGATGATCACACTACTACAATAGCAAATAAATAAAACAATTAAACCGAACCTTTATAATCTGATACAACAAGCAACAAGCACGACAACGACGATCAACAAGCCAACTACAACATTGCGCTTGCGCCATATCGAGAGTGAGAAGAAAATCCGCAAACCGATAGTTTGTAAATCGTCAGAAATCTTAGATGGAACAGGAACAGAAACTTCAGCTCACTAATCCTCAGACGCTTGGGTTGGAACACGTGGCTACTGCGCGGAATCCTGACGGTAAGAAATTGTTTCTGATAGGTGTTAGAACGGAGCCTAAATAATCTGAAAGTGACGATTTAGTGATGCACCAAATTTAATCATTCGCGTAAAGCTCATCAAAATAAGATCCACATATATCAGAATTTGTAGTATTTTGGATTCTGCATTATTTTTTGACATTATTTATTCGTTTGTATGTTTTATTTAGAGAAAGTTAGTTTGTGTCATATTTTAAAAAATGATGTATTTTAGATTTGTGCTTAGAAAATTCCAATTGTGTTTTGTCGATACAAAGATAGCTCTTTGTGAGTTTCTCATTAAGATCACTAAAATCTGAAAAGAATGTATTATAAAAGTTTATTATTTATTCCATTCCATATTGTTGACAGTGGTAGTTCTCTTTATATATCATGAGTACTTTCAATGCATCCTCTTTTGGGCTCCACCTCTTCTCTTGAGAGTTCAAGTTACCCAGTTCCCTTCCTCTTGAACTCTTGATACTGCATCCTACTATCTGTCCATGGCACCGCCAAATTAATCTTTTAACTCTCTCCGGCTTGACTGGAATTGATGTTCAACAACTCAGGAGAGAAATTGGTCAAAATTAGCTCCCAGCCATGTGTTTGTTTTATTTAATTTTGAGTTGTTTTGTATTGAGAATTCAATGATTCCAAAAAAGCTACATCAATAATCTTGCCTCTAAGTTAAAATTTCACATTCTGATTGTGTTATTGTTCTCTACCAGATTAGACATATAAATATATACAAAATCTTCTGTGTCATATGTGAACTTACCACACCAAAATAGCCTTACTCACCTTATATTAAAAGTAATATGAGTTGAGGCTGCATACTGAAAGCTTTGTTGAATAGTGCTTTTAAATGCTTGTGCTGTGACAAATATCTTACAATTTCAAAGTGTTCTTTTGAACAAAATATGTATCTCTTCTGATATGTCTGTCCTCATACCTCGTATCAATCGGAGTCTGAAAGGAATCCCATGTCGACGTTCCTATAAGTTATGGGACATGTGCATACTGGTCCTTGTACTGGTCTGGGGCGTGATAGTAGTCGTAGTCTTTCCCTTTTCCTTTTCTTACACTGGTATTTTTAGAAAGAGTTAATCATTAATGACTACAGAAAAGCATAAAGATAAAAAATAAAATATTGTTCTTTTGTAGAATTCCGAATTTATATTTATTGGTATGTGTTTACTAGGGGTGATACATTTATTTTTTTATATGTTTTATTGGAAATAACAACTACAATTTTCCCGTGTCAGGGGATAGCGAGGAATATACTGTAAACCGAAGAGAGGAGGCAAGATAAAGATTTAAATAAAAATAATAATAACAAATTCTGAAGAAAAATAAAATAAATCGTACACAGGATTTTACATTGGGCAACAGAAAAACGTTACCGGTTTCTAGAGGATACCAAGTTGATTCTGAACATACCTACCATATTTGTTGGTTCTAACATGTTAAATTTAAATAACCGATATATAGGTTGTTTCATCAACATTGCTCGAGCCACCCATTATATTTCTTTTATATTTGGCTCATACGTTCTTTTACTGGTACCCAAACGACTTCGGTATCAGTCAGGTTTGGATTAACCAAATTTAATTTAATTTTTGGTCCTCAAAAAACACCCCTTATTTTCGAGTTTCCAAAATCCAATCACATATTTGAAAATGGCACAAAAAACTGGAACGAACTGTGTACTTTTTTCCGCATGCTACTTCTTTACTAAATTTCTGAATTTAAATTGAAATTTTTGTGAATTAAGAAATCTAAAATCGAAATATTTTGCGTTTTTCATATTGCATTATTAGAATTTTGCGATGTACCAACTTTTGAACATTCTATTTAATAGTTTTCGATATCCTATACCTGTAGAATACTCTAATACTGTAGAATCCTCTATAAGTTCCTACAGTATTCAGATATATACGTATATTTATGGTTTTTGTGATGAAATGGACTGGCTGCCAGAAGAATTTATATATTCTCCAATAAAAAAACATCTGGACCGATGTACCGAAAATGGATCTAAATAAATCTGTAACTGTTTATTATTAACCAGTCAATTAGGATTTAATTTGGATTAATCAAACAATCATACCATCACAAGAAAAATAATGTATTTTTCTTCGATTAATCTGTATGATTTCACACGAATACATACATAATCAATCAAGTCGAAGACACCATTATAAATTCTAAAAATAGCTTCTGCAATCCTTACCCACTTTGTCAGCTGCTAGGATTTGGTTTAATAAGGGGAACTTAAGTGTTCGGATGTCACGATATCCAATATAATGGACTAGCACTTCAGAAATTTGTCGAAATATTTTGAGATGGAAAATATTTTGTGCCCATGGAATCGATAAGTCAACGTGGAGAAGCTATTTTTACCCCAGAAAACAGGAAGTTTTAAACGAAATAATGTGGAAGAGACGTAACTTGGTAATACTGGTGGTTGAAAATATGCAAAATCTGTTGGTGTGTCCTAGAAAAACAAATCAATAGAAGTTATAGAGTATTTAATAGTTCGATAGGTGCAATTTTATTGAGCGCCGAACCCCGAGCCCCGAACGGAGGAGGTCCCATTTTCATAAAAACGCAAATCCGAAATGTTCTTCCCTCCGAAAACCGCTCCAAAAGGGGTTTGAGAGGACAAATTTTCTCGAAAATACAAAATCTGAGATGGCAGAATTAAAGAACAATATATCTAGAAAAGTTTAAATTGAACATTTTCTCAAAAGAGCTACGATTTTCGAGTTTCTGCGATGTAAAAATTTGAAATACATATGTGTATTTTCAAAATGTGGAAGAGGCAATTCCCTTCGAAAATTGACAATCTGAAAATTGAAAATTAATGACCAGATTATTTGTACCAACGTTTAAATTGAACATGTTATCCATAGAGTTGAGTTTATCGAGTTACAGCAGTGGTAAAGTTTATAATGTGCGTATTTCCACGATGATGTTCGTGGATTTTTGAGTAATAGCAATTACAAGCAAAGCATACATGGATAATGGTGAACATTCAATGATTTTCTTAACAGTCAAAAGTGTGAAATAAATATTTCTTACAAAAAAATGGAACGACGTTATCAGCACAACTTCAAAAGTACTAGCACCAATAGAATCAATATTATTTTGTACTGTTAAGTGCACCAATTGATAAGGTCAATCCAATTTTTTGTAAGAAATATTTATAGTGGATGTAGTTGATTTATATACTTGTTTGAAGTTTATTTCAATGATCCAAAAGAAATCAGTCGAATTAGGCTATTCTTCTTCTTTGAGTGCCGTACTCGCATTCGAGTGTTGGCGGCTTCTCTGCTTTGAAAGTGTTACCACAGACAAGGGGAACTACAGTTTAACGTGGATCTACCGAACCATCGATGTGTCCCAAGATAAATCTTAAGGGCACATCCTTCCATAGAGCTGTACTAGGGAATATATACTCTCACTGATTTCCCGTTGCCTTGCGAGAGGAGGAGAATGCAATGCGACAGAGACTAGAACGCGCGTCCGCATCAACGGTCGCTCTTCCTAGCCGTTTCCATCGTATTGCGCTGCTTCACTTCGATGATTGAAGTCGGTCACTGTTAACTCGCAGCTACGCGCTCCTCATTAGGCTCATTAGGTTATTGCAAATGAGAAATATTCTACAGCATATCCTTGCTAGATTCACATGTGAGTTAATTTTCAGGTCATATAGTCAGATACAATGTTCGTTCGTTACATGAGACAACGGCTAGGCCAACGGTCAAAGGCAGAAGATAAGAATCACACATAATAAATAAAGCGGTATGCCCTTTCTGTTGAAAAATTGTTTAATTTCTTATGGATTCAACATAAAAAAGATAAGTGCAAAGGACATCTATATGAAGGCCAAATAATAGACTATCTGCTTTAACTAAAACTGTGGGACAGTCAAGCAGAAAGTATTCAATTACACCAATTCAAATAAAATTCACTTACGTTACTGAATAATTAGACAAGCTTTGCTACATCTGCAGCAATTTATTTATTTTTAGGAGCTCAAGAATGAAAATGACTGAAACGATCTCGGTTGGAAATTCACTGTCATTTCTAAATGTTATTAATCTAAAGAACTAAAGATAGTGTATTTTGCACTTGTAGATAGTCATTTGAAATATGGAATCTTGGCTTGGTGTGCAGCACTCAGAAAACACATAGCACCTTTAGAAATTGTACAACGAAGATTCTTGAAATTGATGTAACATAAAAAATGGGACTACTCAACAGAACTTACTTATATTAAGTCAGGAGTGTTTGATCTCAGGCAAGAATTCAGATATAAATGTATGATCAGCTATCACACAAGCAAGAAACAAAAAAAACAATCATGAATATAACACACGTCAATAAAAATTACATTTGATTCCCTTTATGACAAAATCTATAGGTCAAAGATCAAATGAGTTCTTAGGACCTAAACTCTATAACAACAACCCATATATATATATATATATATGGGATATTCCGAAATTTGTTAACACGATAGAGGTCGCAGTTTTTTAGGTATCAAGTTCAAATTTGCTAAAAAAATCAATCTCCTAAATATCTCGGCCGAGTTCGTTATTGGGCAATATCGGGTAAGTAGTTTTAAAATGGCGACCGTTCAAACATTGAAAAAATTATCAAAAAAGAGCCGTAATGTAAATACCATCAAAAATAATTTTAGGTTATAGATATAATCAGTACCTACAACTTTTGGTCGAAGCGCAATTTTCCATAAAATGCACAGAAAAAAAAATCGAAATTAATAATGAAAAAATAAGAAATATTGATAAAATATGAACACTTGATGTAATTGTACATTTTCTGTAGATCCTAATATAGACCTTGATTAAAAAATATATAGTATATTTATTGATAAGAAATAGGCGAAAAAAAAAGTTTCAGCCATGAAGTGGAACGCGAACCCTGTCTGCTTTAAATTCAACAGCCAAAACAAAAACCTCTAACCGCAAGGCTATGATACATACGGCAACTTATATGTAATGACATGTAGGTATACCAATGAAAAGGTTGTTCAAATTTCAATTCAATGAATTTTGAGAAATTTACCTTTCCGCTGACTACAGGTCATCGGGATTTTTTTTTGTTATTCATTCTGTTTCAATAATGCCTGTGTCTAGTTGATTTACAATAGTACGTTCTAGTGGAGTGTTCATTACTATCATTTTAAACTACTTTTATTATAACGTTTTGTATTGCATATATAGTTATCGATATGTGAGTGAATAAATTTATTATTATTATTATTATTATATTATTAATGTCGGCAAAGTCTAGTTCAAAAATATTTCTATGGATATACAGACGTTTAAAATGTTTGTTGTGATCAATGCATTAGTTCAGGTTTTTGTATTTCTTTCAATATGGACCAATCAAATATTTCTGCCCAAAAGTTAAAAGGATTATAACAATAACAAAGCATTTGCGTAAAGACATGCCTACCCATTTTCTGATATTTACATGACATAGGTACTTTATTTTGATCGCTCGATAGCAGTTATCCCAATTTTGTAGCAAATGTTATGAGCGAATTATTGTAAAAAATAACATTTAATTTTTCAAGAAAAACTTGTCCTACTTTAGTGAATTTGACATCTGGACCTGGGCATGTACCAGTACAAAATTTATTTCAAATTTAGCAATCAACTGAAAGTAATCAAACATAATCAGCGTCGAGCATTCGTTAAATGGCATCTGGAACAATTGGAAGTGAACCCCGATTTCGGGCTGGAAACAGTTTGTGTTGACGAGGCCCATTTTCGGGTACGAACAAACAAATTTTTCGGTTTTAGAAAGATAAACATTAAGTTAATAATCCATTCAAACAAACAATGTTTCTGCAAATCTAACCAGCGAGAGACAGGTTGATGACACTAAACGTTTTATAATCTGAAATAGATCTCTGCAATATGAGGATCCAGCAAGAGTACTACCTCTCACCCACTGCATTTCATCATGGATCGTGTGATCTAACGCCCTAAAGAGCCATACGTTAATATCACAAGCAATAATCTGCAAAAAGATTATTGCATACCATACCTAGTATGCTGACATTGACTAAAATAAGATCTGCGTTCTTGTCAAATGAGATTCATCAGAAGTTTATCCCCTATTTTGCTACTGAAAAGTAATTTTTGCTCTTAAGTGTTATACAGATACATTCATTATTAAACGAAGAGGTTTTCGTTGTCCTGCTACGTGCGATTATCATCCACTGAGGTTCGAAAGTCCACTCTGAAAGAAACTTTCTCTTGAATTATTTCGCAACTCTTATATTTTAGAGAAGAAATTATTTCCATAACAATGACGACTTAGATTTTTTCTTGTGGGGGCATTATTAGAACACGGGCAAAGCCGTGATAACAGTCTAGTTGAAATCTTACTATTTTTCTAGAATAATACAAGCGTGATCAATTGACTAATAATTTTAGTTAAAAATAAGATAATCATCCTACATGGTAGATGGCACTTAATGTAGCTAAACGTGAGCCCAACCACCCATTATATCGATGAAACTTTAAGAGGTTGCATTTGAAGTTTCATCGATGTGCGTTGCAAAATTAAGACCAGCTTATCAATCGAAATTTTGCCAACAACTGTTAGTAACTTTATCAAAACTACAAAGACATTTCTATATATCTTGGCTAAAGAATCTAGACTTGATTTGAAAATTATCCTAAAGAAAAAAGTACGAGTTTTAAAATGTAGAATGTAAAAACTGGATTCGTAATTTTCGCCATGATTTAGGTATAAAGTCTAATTATATCTGCAAGTCCCGCCGCGAATAAACTTCAGAGAAATTAAGCGATTATATCCCAATAATTAATTGTTTGCTCCATATTATTTAAATTATTTATTGCTGTATAAGTATCAGTGCAGTATGCCCATAAAAATGGAATTAATTCGTAAGACTTATGAATATTTTGACTTCGAGCTTATTGTTAATTAACAAACTTTATCCGGATCAAATTCGATAAGCACCTTACGCCACCTGACAGAATTCTCAAGAGCAAAAACTTTCCTAGTAGAATTTTAATTGCGATCTACACTGGAATTGGAATGTTAATTGCGAATTATATTTGCTTCTCAGGTAGCGTTCCCTTCTAATTATAAAACGTGTTTAATTTGTACAACTTTTAATTTTGTAATATACTTCATGAGGAAGAGGGCTTGTATTGTATGCTGGAATTGTAGTTTATACCTACATATAGATATGGCGAAAATAATGTGTTGGATGGATAATCTTTATTGGAAGATCATAAGAAATTTGGTTGTAGTCATCATAAACGAGAAATTGTTTGTGCGGTTAACGTTTTTTTACTTAAATCCAGAAGGAACATACCCAGAAAATGACGGAACCTATAATCCTACCAGCTGTCGATTTCAACAAAGACAGATATGCTTAAAAGTTCTACCATATATGTCTCTGCTCGAGATAATCATAAATTCGGGAGGAGCATTGCAACGTAAGAAAGCATCTTCTGTGAGTCGGATTGAGGTGTTAAAAATTCCTCGATCGTTCCATAAGATCAGATTCAATAAGAAAACAACTTGATAAAATCTGTGTTTCCGCTATGTGGGGGAGCACATTTTTTCAAGAATTGAAAATATGAGATGGCCAAATTAAAGAAAGACGATATTATATTAGGCAAAATTTACATTAAAAAAAAGTGAGAAATAAGGTATTTTTTCAAAGACCAACTTTATGAGTTAATTAATAGTAAACTAGTAGACTAGACTAGACTAGACTACCAAGAAATTTAAAAAATATCAATTACGGAGAAATCGAAGGTACATAAATATATAAAATAGTAAAGCGGTATAAGAGATGAGTTTCTATTGATTTATTAATTTTAAGGCTTCATTTAGATACATATCTCTTCAGTATTAGAGGCAATATTAATTATTATTTAGCTGATAATTTATTCGAATTCCAGTATTGGTTTTCACAGTAAAGTGTCTGTATTAACGATATACAATAAAATATGGACAAGCAATTCATGATTTATAATATCTGAAAAAAAAATACTAGACCTTGACTTTTCTTCTAAGAAAACAACAAAAACAATATAATATAAAAGTAGAATTGAAAATTTAAATCCATCTAAAATATAAAATAGAAAGTCCGCCTCTGAAGAATTAAAGCTACAAGCAATAATTTTTTTTAGAATAAGTCTATGGAATGAAAACAAATTTCTATTAAAAAATACTCCAATTTATTAGGAAATCTGTTAAAGAGTTTTGGTCCCAAATTTGTGTCAAAAAGTTATGACCTGTTCACAATAAAGTGATTATAAATTCTGGTGGTATAATTGTGGTAATAATTATTTCTCTGGATGTGATCCTGATTCATATAGACATAGATACCCATTTGATAGATAACAATGCATTGTACAGACATAATTTTGTATCTACCTCTTGAAATAAGGTATACACGAAGTTGAATGAGTTATACCTACCGGCCATTATTCATATCACTCGTTTTTGGTATATTGATCATCTTCTGTCAAACAATAGCCGGATCAGTAATCTTGTAATCCGAGTAGATCTGGCGGAATTTTGTTACATAAATGTACAATTTTCTCCCTATCCTCCTTTTCGAGGTGCTGCTGCTTAAGGAAAGGTAAAATGTCATTGATTCAGACGAGGATATATACATATTAGAAGAAATTCACTCGAGACGGTAGGAAAACTGTTTGAGTTGGCATACCTGATCTTAAAGCGTCCGTTATCTTTGTCAGGTTACGGTAATTAGGGTTGTTTAGATGGCATTATCCCAGATGCAACTTAATCAAATTTTGGAACTTTGAGAGTTCAAACACTAGATTACAGGAGCGCCTGTCTCAGGTTCTCTCTTCAGTAGTGATATCATGGCTAGTCTACCACCGGGATTCATGTTACAAGTTGCATAATATTCTGTTCTGAACGTCCTACAAAGACATAATTGCAAGACATAAATCATACTACAAAGAACATGATTGCATAGCCTGCTTTCATATGCCTTACCCGACTGAAAAATGAATGATATATCTATAGCTAAATTCTGTTTAGGCTACAACTATTGAACAGTGAAAATCACTTTCAATAAGCATTATTGACCATATGCATTAGTTTCACAGTTATCTATTTAAAAAATTCTGACAAAATGATAATCTGTACATAATATGAAATAAAATTGCTACTTTTTGCTGTCTTTCCTAATTTTTTTCTTCGTCTTCTTCTTCTAACCCTGCAACGGATTACAGGATACAAAGATTTAAGATTTAGTTGAAAATATGAATAATTTATTTTATTGATGCTTTTTTGAGATTTTATTTATTTCTTGAGATCTCTATCACTTTGTTGATTTTTACTTCTTCTAGTAGCCCCATTCACTTGAGTAAGAATTCTACAGGCATAATTACTCAGTTTACCACTTTACCACTGCTTTCCATGAAGCAGCCACGGTAAAGCACTATGAAAAATTAGTATTTCTTACATCCTGTACAACAAGCTATCGATTTATTGAATTCATTAGGTAGGTATGTATTTTTACAAGTTTCCACTAGGATTGTCCTCAGTCTATTTAAATTTAAAAACAATAGCTATAGATTTTTATGACCCATCATTTGAAGGTATTGAATAGAAAAAACTAATATCAATTGGTTCGCTTAGGCATTGATTAAGTAATTATAATGGACATTTTATTCTGAAAATCTTCATTGCAAATATACCTCTATTATAAATATATTTATATAACCCTTTCCACCTATTCAGATACTTATCTTTTATTTGATCTGAGTTTGATTCGGTTGAAATTAAAGACTGTATAAAAAGATAACGTTCCCTGAGATGGAGCCTATTATAGCTCCCAAATGTATCCTTTTGCTCTTCAAATAGATCAACAATCACAAGTACCTAACATTCTTTGCAAGAATACCATTACAACATCCAACAACACCCTTTTGTATTCTGCTAACAAAGCCACTAACAACATGATACAAAGACTTTCCGAAATTTGCGTTAAGCGTTTGACAAAACCAAATCTTAATGAAATGTCGCTCTCAGGTTTGTTTTCCTGTGTAATTCAAGAAGCGAGAGATGTTTTGATTTCATAAATAAATTCTTTCGTTGGGAACGTAACAGCCGAATATTGTATGTGCTCTTAGTCGAGATATTTGAAGAGATTTTCTCACTTTTCTGGTGACGAGGGAAAGTGAGTTTGGTTTTCTTCATGTTATTCAAATTTGATTGATGTGAATCCGAGTGAGCGGCTTGTATTTCAAGAATATTGAATAACTCATAGAAGTGTTTACAATTAAGATTTCTAAATGTGTTTCATTCAAAGTGTGGCAATAAAGTAACGCATAGATTCATTATTTATCAAAGTGAAGACATCTTTATCGTGTGATCGGACCTAGACGAAAAAAGTTATCCGACCGACAGTTTTGCATGTAGTGTAATGGGTTTTATAGTGAGCTAGAAAGAGAGACAGTCGATGCTCCTTCGCTTCTGATAGTCACGTTCACGACTCATCTCAGGGTTCGCTACGTTCGACGTTCAGTATTCTATGCGTTCAAATACGTTCAGAATAGAATAGCTGAGTAATGATGTACATTAAACTTTTTCAGAAAATAAATTCTGCTAACGACGTTTTATTGTGTGCCAAAAATTATTTTCTTTATAAACGTTCAAATAGTTTCTGATAAAAGCACGTGCTTTAGTTCTTTTGGGATTAGTCAATGAATTGTGTACATGTAAAGTCGGGTGAATATTGGGGGGAACAATTGAAAAAATAAAAAGATCTAAGACCCTCATAGGTTCGCATATCGTATAGAAAGTTCCTGTACTTGTATGAAAAACAATAATGAATTACGTAAGGCGCCTCATTTAATATGTTGCAAAAGACTTGTTCACGATACTCAAAGGCGTCCGCCTTGAAATGAGGCGGTAATATAAAAGATTTGAGCATATTTAAAAAAATTGATTGCAGGATCGTTCCTCTCATTACATTTATTTGAAATTTAATGAATATTAATAAATATATAGTAATGAATCTTAAATTGCAAATTCCTTAATTTATTCATTAGTATTATATAAACAGATATATACCAAAGATCGTATCCTCAAAAAGAACAACTAATATAATAATATTAAGAACAAAATGTTAGAGTTAAAGATGAGATTCAGTTTATCCCCGAATTTGTACATAATATTAGCTTGATAATTCTTCACTTTATGTAGACATAGCACCTATTTTAATGAATCATTATTTTGATAAGAGGGGATAGATGCTAATAGGTATAGATTATTTCACGAATAATGGCTTATTGCCTGTAATAATTCACGAACTACGTACATCACAGCTCACTTCTCATCGCATGTCAGTGTCATGAAAATGTCTACTACTTTTGTCGATCTAAGCTACGACATCAGTATTTCAAACTTCATACCATGATAGGACGCTGCTCGCATGTCCAAAGACAAGGTAATCATTAATTCATAGGCGTCACAAAGTCAAAGTCACATTTCAGAGAATTCATATGAATAAATTTATTTCTTATAGCTCAAGGGAAAGATTTATATTTAACCTTTCTGCATTATTGTTAATAATAAATCTTTCATATAATTGCCTAATATCTGGGCGACCGAGCTTTGCTTGGGTAACACAGAATTTAGAGTGGGTCTATAAGAGTTACTCTAAAAGTTCAAAAATGTGCATATTTATAGATAAAATGTATTGCAATCGATAAATATTGCTTTTATCATTCACATGGCTCAGAATTTTAATATTTCAAAATAAATATGAATGTGAATCATACCAGAACTCACCAATCACCAATCGACTTCTCAAACCCCAAACACTATACATACTGAAACTTTTATCTGCGGAGCCATTCTTGAAATAGCTAGTGTGGACTTCGAGGGTCAAACCGATTGAATATGAAAATACCGTAAATCGATTTCTCTACTCCGAAAACCCCTTTCTGCTAATTTTTACCAAAATCTTCTAACCCTTCCTTGAAATAACTAATGTGTACCTTAAGGGTCGCAAAATATTAGATATGTACATGTTCATTGAAAATTTCCGATTAAATTATTAGAAACTCATATAACATATTTTATTTTAAAAAATGGGTTTTGCTAAAAAAAATCGTAAAGGTGATCAGAATTCAAACCGAGGAACTCTAGATTATTACTACGAAGCTTAACCATAGGACTATGTTTCCCTATGATGTAATCGGGTTCATATTGCTATCTGAAATATAGTCTGTAAAACTCCTAAAATAGGAATATTAATTGCTAAAAACGATTTTTCTTGTGAATGTGAATACAACAGATCGATTCAATACATTGTAAAAACCCATACATATGAATTTTCATCGAAATCGGCACAACACATTCCGAGATAAAATTTGCATATATATATATATACAAGCATTGCTCGTTTAATGTAATTAGATTTAATCAATCGATCCTTTTTCTCTCTAATTATACGCCCCTCGCTTGAATTGATCCGATTATCTTGTTTTCAAGGCAGACGCCGTCATTCCGCCATGATAGAAAGCTTGTCTTTATGTTGCAATGATATTTTTTGCATTAATTTCCAAGTTTTCAGTACGTTCTACTCAATCTGTATTTATTAGTAAGCAGTCGCTTGCTTGTTTGTATTTTTCTGTGAAACTTGTTCTTAATTATATTTTTCTGTATACGCACACCCATTAAACCCCATATTATCTATTAAATTATTGTGAATGTAACTATCTGAAATTGCAAAAGTATATAGGTGTTCTTTAAAAAAACCTATGACGTCATATTCTGAGAATTAGCAGGTGAACATGAGCTAATATTCTACAAAAACATATGTTCGAATTGTATTCAATATAGCGTATAGTTTACTCAAAAGTCAGATGTTTCCAATCTTTCTAGCCACCCTTTTGATATATAGAGAAGGAATATTTCCAATATTTTTTCACTTTATGTTTAGGGTTCATCATACATTTAAATATATTTTTTTACATTAAAAACATATCATTCAAAGCTTATTTGCAATGTGCCAAAAACAGCGCGGGAGTTGGTACATGCGCAAAAAAATATGTCAATATGAACAAGTCTTTAAAATACTTAAACATCATTTCCCTTCGATATTTCTAAGGCACAAGATAACAGATATGAGTATATCCGTCCGCCATTCTGGAGCGTACTGTCAAATGGGAAAGACACTTTAGCGCTCTGTATCTCGAAAATGGAAGGTGCGAAGACTCACTTATTTTTGGACTTAGTATTGATCCTGCCAATCTGGCTATGCTTTTTTGGAATACCTTGTATAGTGTTCTTGAATTTACTATCCAACAAACTTAATTTGATTTTACCATTGCAAATAGGTCAATTCAATTTGAATATCGCTATTTGTAGAGTAGATTAGACGCCGCGCCGAAGAGATATCTAGTTTATGAGGGCATAAACATTAGAGAATTCTAGAGTTGATTGTCAACAGAGTTTAATTTGAATATTAGCAAATAATCGATAAGTGCCGGCAACCAAATGAGTTAAGTAAAGATAATCAAACTAACTACTGTAAGTGATTAGGACTGAGGCGCTTGGAGAACTTTTCGAATACTCAATACTTTTCAAGTCTTCAACCAACTTAAACTTACTTCCTTTGTTCAGTTTAAATGGTATGATAGCAGGTGTGTCCGTGTTTTTATAAAATATAGTTCCTGGGCTTACATACTGGTTGTAGAACTGGGTGTGGTAAAGTATTTTTATATTATTTGTCCATGGGCTCCGACCCCAGGAAGTGTTAGCATTGCTCTTTCCATAAACCGGTTTTTTGTCACGAAAGACAATAGAATGATCGTATTACGTCATAAATTTGAATTCATTAAAATCAGCTGATTACGTGTTGTTGTATTTACAGTGAGATGCTCAAAATAATTTCCACTATTTCCGCAGTAGCTTCCGACTAGCTTTCTGTCCAATTTCAATTTGTAATTATACATTTAGTTAGGTAGGTTCCTGATTATTATAATAAATTTCACTTTTGATTTTTGATAGGTAAATATGAATCTAATAAAGAGACACAGTTCTGGAAAATAAAGTATTTTTGCAATACCATGTCCATAAGTATAATTTTAAAATTATTCTTCTCGTACTTCTCTAATTTCTGATTTAATTGATGATGATTAGGGACCTTTGTCTCAATTTAATGCAAATTAAGGAGTTATTAAAGAAGCGACAGCCCGTTTTCAGGTCCTCGGCAAAAAACCGTGTCATTAGAATACTGTTAAAAAACTCTCAACATCTCATTTTTTAAAAAAGTATCTAGGTTCATCTTCCTTATATTTCAAGCAAACAAATTTCATCTGAATCGGCAGTTCAGTAATGTAGGTTACATAATTATTTTAACCGCAATCGGCATGTTAACTTTATACAGTGTGTTTGTAGGGAAGCAGATGAAATAAATAAAAGTCAAGAAAAAGATATGACTCCATCAATTTGTTCTGTAATATTATTTGCATGGTTTAATAGCAGAATCAGAAACACCATGTCACTCTAAGTCAGTCAAGGAAAACTGCCATAAAAAATTTATATCCAAATTAATTTTTCAGGTTGAGTACCCACCGCCAACAATCTGACAAGAACCAATACGAGTATCAAAAATTTTGAAAACTTCTCCATGATATTTTCATTATTGGTTCTATTAATTTATTGAGTTGGGCTTCAAATCTTCTAATATACTTCACTATGCAAGTGTCCAAAAGAAGAAATTAAGAGGTTTTAAATTTGCTCATTCAGCTGGCATTTTGTAAAAAAGATGTGCCGTTATCTCTTTCCTGACACATCCGGCATATTTCAGTAGCATAATTTACGTCCACTATATAATGTTTTATAAACAATAAATTAGTTCAGTGTAAGATATCGAGTAGTAGCCACAACTATCCTAAACATGCATGCTTATGCCCCTCTCCCACTGACCGCTGTGAAATTCTGATTACCGATACCGATTCGTAATCGTTCAGTTTGTTAGTTTGTTGCTATGATAACAATAATGTCAAACGTTTTAGCATCAAACTTTACTAGTATCGAAATAAGGTAAATACGGCTGAAAGAGTTTCATTTCATTATCAACAATAAATTTTCTTTAAGCTACTTAATTGACTTGCTGTTCCTGATGGATCCATTTCTACAAACAAGAAGGCAGAAAACCTTCAGAGTATCTATCTACCTATAATAGGTAGATACTTGAAATAATAAGTTATTGAAGTTTAGAGGTTGTCTATTTGTTGTTGTTGTTGTTGTTGTTGTCTAACATAACCTTTTCACGATATTTAAAAACACAGTATTTGATTTATCCGTTAAAATTTGATTTAGAAACTTATGAATGTAAATTTTAACATCCAAATTGCAATAGCAAATATGTACGTGGAACAACATAGTTTATATTTACATTTTTCTCGAAAACGCATCCAAAATATAGTTATTTAGCTGTAATTACTTCATTGATATGAAAATATAAATTGTGTATAGTCTGTTCATTGATATTTTAATTCACAAAAAAACAATTTAATGTTGTAGGTATAATATTTTACAGCAGAACATTCCAGTTCTAAAGGCATCCTTACAGCCATGCAAAACATTAATTTTTGGGTGCTTAACACCTTTCTCCAAATTAAATAACGGTACGCTTATCATTTAACTTGCAACCGCAAAGGCACGGCTAAGAATTGTGCAATCGTTGCTGTCAGATGCAATTTTGGTATCATGTAACTGTGACAAAATCGCAACTGAAAACAATGCTGCCTCGAACTACATTGAGTTCAGCATATTATCAACCATCGACTTGTAATGTTACCCAGACTCACGCCACTGTGCGATGCGACGCTCTCTGACTCACTGTTCAGGAAACACCTAGATGGCCAACGAAATATCTTCCAGAACATCGACTGCAGTCGATATGCATCGGAAGTTTTCAAGAAGCATCTCGGCGTCTTATTCGATAGATTTCAATAGGGCAACGAGAGCGAGGCAAGTCAGTGAGTTTTGAATGTGCTAGCCAAGTGAAATAGATAGTGTGCTATAAATTGTAAATAGTTAGTTAGTAGTGAACATAAATTGTTATACTTGTGTGTAAATTGTGAATTATCGTTATATTAAATGAATAGACTTTAATAATTAATGTATATTTGAATTTCTATCCACATAAGAACAAAGAAGATTACAGACTGCTTAGCCTGCAACGTAATACAATTTTCTTTTAGGACTAGCAAGCAGTTTACAAATGCCACGCGACCAGAGTTCGACAGCAACTGGATTGCTCAATTCTATATAATAAGCGTGCAGAAAACTCATTAACATTATTGCATTAACCATTGACCTGATCGAAATAAGCTCAGTAACGAGATGAAACCCAAATTATTTCTCTTACTCCAAAGTCAATGTGTTGAACAACTTCTTAAAGTTGCTGGATATATATTCGATTTGTATATGCAATTGAGTTGACATACAGTTGGTTATTTCGTGAGAAACGTTGGCATGTTCCATTTTCCAGTTGATTTATTACCAGCTCGACTGACATTGATACAGTTGGCCGCAAAAGTAGCTGGGTATTTGGAGAAAATTTATGTTGGATACGAATATAGGCTAAGTGACTGTATATAGGAATAGAAAACAAGAAATTATTATATGGAGAATAAGTTTTGGCACCTTCTTTATCTCAATTGATTAATTATATTTTCAATGTGAAAATAACTGAGCCTTGAAGAAAGACAAATATTATTCTTTATTTTCCAAAATGATTGCCAAGAAGAGTGGGAATATGGTGGTATTGGTGGTGTTGAACAATTCGCGAAGATTTTTTAATCAGGAATGTCTGATTTACTTCCACTTGTTTTTCCTTCCATTCTTCTTAACAACTTGACAATGGTGATTCTCTGCACCGATGAAATTTGTAATATTATGTGATATACCCAGAGCTCGAAAGCGTCTATTTTCATCACATTGATCTTTTTTAACACGTTTTTATTATCTTGGTATGTATGTATGTATGTATATACAGGATGGCCCATCGAAAACAGTTCAGCAAGGTTTACGGCTTTATATGTAACAACTAAAAAAACCTCGGACACTTCAACTTTTGTTTTTAGGGGGACACGTTTTACCAATAATTTCATCCCTGTAACCTCAACCCCTCAGCGGAGTTGCCACCGAGATATATCTCGGTGGCAACGCTAGTATCCTTATTTTTTTCAAATGGGAAGGGGTAAGTTGTCATACATCTTTTTAAAGAAAATTAAATTCTCTTTAAAATGGCGTGCGTTTTTCGAATTTGAGCCACGTACCGCGGGTTCAAACCCTCAAAATCCCTGCTATAAAGATAATATATTGCGTATGTTCCTAAACTCAATCTAGTGCACTGACCAGAGTCAAAAATGTATGTAAATAGAGATGTTATATAGAATAACTATTTGATATTGTTAACGTCTCTATTATCTATCTTTTGACAACAGATCTCAAAATTATAGATAAGTACGATAGATTTAAAGTCATTTACTTTAACAAACTTCTCATTTCTCTCGTCACTATTTATTTTTATTACTTTTCGTATTGGAGTACCTAAGTTGAAAACATTATCCATTTATTTTATTGTAGCTACGAGTTTTTTTTCTGAGACTCCCGTAAACGAAGCGCCGGTAGAAGTGGTTATTGAATAAGATTGAATAGCTCGCGGTTATACTGCGGGTATGTTTGGCAAGAAAATGTTCCTTCTTGGGAGTTGAGTAAACAAAACCACTGAAATTGATTTTTTTATGTATAACATATGTATAACTTATATCTTTATAGTAACTTTTCTCATACATGTATAGCTCAGTTTTAGTTGCTTTCTTCAAATATTTTTCCATATATAACCGAAACTGATTGTAGCAAGCTATATTTTATTTAGAGACTGTAATATTCCAGTGGGAAGAAAGCGTAAGTTTTCAATATCCCAAGAGAAAGTTATTGTTATGGGTCCGATTTACCGGAATTCAAATTGTGACATATATAGCTATTCATATTTCAAGGTCCCTAGGGTGTAATGTAATGATGTATTTGTGATATTAATGTAGGTACCGCTGCTTGTGGCGTGTGGAATATCTGGAACACCCATAATTATGCCAAAGTTTTATTGGCTTTCTTAAAGTAGTAAACGATGTTGAACAAGTTTATACAAATAAGAAAAAGTGGTGGGTATTTTTTGGTTATTTAAAAGTGTACTGATATCTGATTTCTTATATATCTATTTTATTTTTGTGACTAAATTTGATATAATAATCATAATCGATCATGCCGTTGCTAGATAGTGGCCATCAAAAAGAGATTATAAGAATTATTATTTTATTATAAGTATCGGACAACCTCACAAAAGATAGCTTTTTTGAACTCCATGACATTAAATCACCCAATAATTTGAAACAGTAACCACGCATAGATTTTCTCTGAATTGTTTACCCAATCTGCGTCGGAATGCCATAGGTATCACAATGTTATCTTATGAACAAAAGTAAATGAATCAGATGTTCATTAGCTGCACAATCTTGAAAATGAAGATAGATTACACAAAAAATATATCTTGTCTTGTAGCCAGCATTATATACATTAAGCTATCTAAGAGTTCCATAAAACTGACAGTAATTTTCAAGTTTTTTTTTGTAATTTTGAATTCTTTTCTATTGATATTATGAAAGATTTACAATCTTCTACGTTGAATTTTTCTAGTAAAAAATTATTGAAGGTATTTGATCAATTGTATAGGTAGGTACATTTTCTTTTCGATATCTCTATTGAAATTAATCCCCGAAAAACTACTGACCAAATTTTGCATTTTACAATTTTCACAAAGTCTGACTGACCTTTTTAAATTGATCAATAAATGCTAACAATATATCGTCAATATACAGCTAAAAGCAAATATCACCGTACATTTTCATTCAAGAAAAAGAACAAACAATAGTCATCAAATTTTAGACCTTCAGAAATTGTCATATACACAAACTCTTTAATAGTACCAGTCAAAACTGCATTTTCAACGTCAAATTGCATTAGGTATAAATTATGGTAATTCCATACTGATAATCAAGTTCTAAACATTGATGATTTGGCGACTGGTGCATGTATCTGTGAAAATTCATTTGAATTTTGCTCAAAACAGAGAGATACAAGCCTTGTTTTATAGGTAAATTTTCAATTATCACCCTCTTTTATTCTGTAAACCCACTTGTTACCGGTATGTTTATTAAAGATCATGTATTATTGTCTTTCAAAGCATTTAACTCTTCATCTATGGCCTTTTTCCATTATTTCCTTTCGGAACCTCTTTTTGTTTCCTCATATGTGCTTGGAACTACATGGAAATCTGAAATTTTTATTTTCCTTCTTGTTCTTGTTTATTCTCATTCTTTATTTTTAGATTCTTCATCTAGCTTTTATTTAATTTAATCATTTTTCTCTATCTCAATATTTTCATCTTGATTCATACCTTTTTCTGCTCAATTCATAAGGTACTAGAATATTCTTCATCAAAGATCAACTGTGTATTATTTTCTTTTCTTCTTCATTCCAAAATCTGCAACTATTCTCCGTTTACTCTATAAATGTACAGATTAAACCTCTATCATCTAGTTTTTTTTTTCTAAGAGATTCTGGGACTCAAATGTATGCTATGGATTCAAAAACACTTATATGTGTTATATTTGGTTTTCGCCCTGACCATGATTTCTTATTTCTAATATACGACGATTTCATTCTATTTAAGTATGCAGCAGTAAGAACTACTTCTTTCAAAAATAAAAAAAATCAAATTAGATTGTTTGATCATTGCTCGAGCCCTATTCATACTTAAATCTTTCACTTGCACCATTAATTTCGGTTGTATTTATATGGCGGACACTATGACAATTGAATACCCTTGTATAGATAAAAAAATAATTGGTTAGAACAATTTTCCCCACCATTACTCTTTTTCACAGAAAATGGACGTTAAATTGTTTTGTTCAGTGGAATTTGCTTTCTAGCGGTAGAAAGGTCATGTGAGTGGACACATCAGATTTTATCATTATAAAAAATAGTTTCATTCTAATTAGTTGATGAGTATATTTATTGTTGTAAGTAGATGTCCAAATATGAAAGTGTTTTTAAGGATTTTGTTTAATGTTTGTGGAAATGACTGTATTGATAATGTGTGACATGTGTCATATAACATATTATTATTAGAATTTTGACTAGCTATAAAAGATCTTGCCCTTTAACATTCTCATTTTTCTCTCCAGGGATTATGTGCTACCTAATTTATTCCCGTAGTATTTTCAGTACCCTATAAGGCAATTTATAAATTTTCCACTTGAAAATTACACTTCAAGAATTACTGCGGTTTTTCTTATTTCCCATGGGAAGGGATCAATCTCAGAGAACCTTATAATTCTACTTGTATAGCGCTTCTTTTTCACGTTGAAATCAGGTGAGGATCAAGATAATAGCATGTATTGCAATCACGATTTTGCCGCAAGATTAGTGATATGACTATACTGTGCTGATTTCAGATAAAGTTAACAACACCGCCAACTGTCAATATATTATGTTGTTTCGAGTTTGAGTTAGTCACAAGCAGAATTTGATTTCCTCATGAGAATAATAATAAATAATTATCAAGTTCGATACTTGTTAATGAAGGGTTGTATTGTTGTATGAAGTATGAGACATAGCTCATTTTTCAAATGGACTGATGTATAGAGAATTATGAAACTAATCTCGATATCCACAGCACACTTTCTGAATCAGCATCAAGCTCGAGCCAAGTAATGATTTCAAATTTATTCCAGATTTCAGAGCTCTTAGTTAAGCTCAAGTTATGATAAATTGACTTCGGAGAAGAAAATTTTATGAATTATTGGAGATGATCCAATTATCTCAAGCTTTTGTATTTACTTCTAACTAGAGATTATCCACAAATAGCTGAGAAAGTTATGTGAATCATATTACATTGAGTCATATATTACATATATCTTTATAGGCGTTAATCCCTAAATACACGCATATTGAATATACACTGTGCGTCCAAGATTAGGATCGGATAGCATTAAGTTCTCGAAAACAGTAGTAGAGAAGAATTCAGTTGAAAGAGGGGCTTATGTTGAGTACTTTAATTAATTATCTATTACAAAAATGTATCAGGTTATTCGTTTAAAGATTTTTAAGAAAAAAAAGTTTTTGTTTTTTTCTGACTGTTGCTGAAGACTGAGCACAAAATGGTAATTACTTCTTAGCTTTACAGAGTGGCCGTTACAATGTAATGATCCACCTATATTATATTTCACACTCCGTTCATGGGATCAGAAGGCTCTTTAGTTTTGGATGTAGTGTTCTCTGCTTTTATCGAAGGCAGCTTCCATTACCATAACGATAGGAAGGTATACTGCCCTTGAGTAAGGTTATTTAGTATTTATACATAGTTCTTTTTTTTTGGTGCGGAAGTTTGTATTATCTTTTGTAAACCAGAAGAAGAATATAATATAATACAATTTTATAAACATACCATTTTAAAGGATATTAGTTCAAATTTTTGTGAAGTGACATATGAATCTTTTATTTATTGATCCAATAAACAGCAACATTGAAATATTCGTCCATATCCAATACAAAAAGTATGTAAAAAAGACATTTTTGCTCCTAATTTGAAATGAGTTCCAAATTTGGATTTGTATAAATATTATATAGAATATTAAATTTTATTAAAAGAACGTTTGAGGAATAACATTTATTCAAAATTTATATTCTTTTAAAACAAACATAAAAATGGAGAACTTAGCTTATGACTAATACTGAAAGCAATCCAGCAATGTAATTATTCAAAATTTATGTGCATAAATTACAAAAGACCTTGGCACGGATAAGCTTGAAAATCGACACCTTCAAGGAAAAGGTTTCTACCCTATCTACTTTATCATAACTCGCCATCACTTGGTTATTAAAACTGATATACTTAGGTTTAGGTCTTTGAGCATAGAACATAATTTGATTATATTCAGTTTGTTGTAACTCGCCGCTAGATGGCACAACAATGCTTCTACTTCTACACCGTTTGTTGTAACTGACAGCTAGTTGGCGCTGCAATGAAAGAACTTCTACCCTGTGTAGCGGAATGCTAAGAAAATTTGTACACGTAGTTTTTTTATATTATTTATTTATTGTCCCTTTAACCCTTTAGGCTATTAGAGACAATTTTAAAGTTACACATATCCTAATATGCACAATTTTCACCGAGGAGTTCATGTAATTTTGGTGGAATGCCATGTATTTGGCGTTGGTACACGTAGTTGTTTGAGACAGGTCAACGATTGTCGGGTTTCACTAGTATATTATAAAAAGAGAAAGTTCATCTCCTGGTCTCCGCAATATAATATGTACACTTTTGTCAATAAACATAAATTAACGAACAAGACGCTAGTAACAAGTCAAACTTTGAACGTTACTTTTGTTAGTTCTCTCGAAACATCGGTATTCCATATTAGTTTCCTATTCCAAATATAGCATCTTTCCTCTACCTACAAACAATCTTACCCTTGAACCCGCTCAAGTAAACCCGTCTTCATCGCATTTACTATTTACTTTTGCTGCGTGACTTTCCACGCACTAGTTTTTCTAATATGAACCGATAGAAGAAGAATTACTTTCCATTTGTTTGTAACTTCTCAGCGAGTTTCAGAAAGAAAAAGAAAATTATAAAAATATTTTTTTTATAACCTAGGAAACTAAAACAACTTTTAAATTACCACCACCTCTTTATCTGTTGCCGTTTTCGAAGTCCTATCCTAATGCTATCCTAATCCCGTCTACGTCTTGGCCACCCTGAATATCCATAAATTAGCGTCATGTACTTGCCTGAGCTAATAATACGCACAATCTAAAAACAACCCAGAGCTATTCAATCCATTATGGTTTGCTAAATGAAAGTTAAGAATGGAGTGAAGGCAATAATGATTTGTATGATTAGCAAAATAATAGAAAAAAATGTAATGATCAATGTCACGTCTTCGTAAAACGTTTACATGATTCATTTTCCAGTTGATTTATTACCAGCTAGAACGGCATTGATTCAGTTGGTCGCAGAAGTAGCTGGTGTTTAGAATAAATAATGTTAAGTTGCATCTATTGGATATATACCTATATGCTATGAGACTACACTATCGAGGCAAAAATAAGATAAAGAATCAGGTAAGTAGAATAGATTCGTTAGGTTAGGTTCATTTTCAGTAATGCGCTGTGACACTTTTCCATCTGAATCAATACTATTATTATAAATCTAAGAATACCTAAAATTGCAAGTTTTTCTTTCAACTTTCAAGTTTGTATAATGGAAAAGTAATGTCAGTATCATACGATTTTATGGTAATACATTGTAATATATCTCTACTGAAACGGCTCTCTCTCTTTCTTCAAGAGATATATTCTGGCTTCACTTTTTAGGTAGTTTAGAACATTGATTCTGTTGGTTCAATAAACCACACATAGTTGTGACTATTTCTAAATGCATTAGCAACTAACGAGTCTTCTGTGGGCTGTTACAAATATATGTTCACATTGATAAACAATGGGCCTTGTTGCTAAATATGATTTTCTGGTTAAAATCAGAGATTACTTCCAACTGCCTCAGAGCCCATTTAGTAAATGTTTGATGCGGTGTATTGTCGTTTACCTTCAGTCAGGGTCAAATGAATTTGGTACGGGTACAATCTAAGTAAAGAAGCAAAACTTACCAAATTATGGTCTGCGAAAAGGCAAGTGCTTTGGTTTAATAAATTCTCATTCAATATAACAATGTTTAAATTCGGACTACCTACGAGTATTACTGATTATTTACTGAAACAATTGACTTAAATTTAGATAACTTAACTACAAATACTCGACCTAAGAAATCTCATAGACCCGAAACTCAGAATGCCCTTTTGATAATAAAATTCTATAAATTGTATGAACTTTTCATAAAAATCTTATAAAATACTGTACTGATATTTTTGTGAAAATGTCTTTGCGCAGGTAGAACTGCGCAACATACCACTTTGGAACATTTTATGATGATATGATTGACATTAGTCATTACAACATAAAACATTGACTGCTGTAGACAGACTATGTGAACTCCAGGTTATTATAATTTTTCATCAGAAATAGCGTCATCTAAGAATTAACCGCGAGAATACAAGGGTTATCAGCAGTCACAAATTTTTAGACTTCTCCAAATGATGAATACTTTCATCATTTTTACCTAACTTTTACAGTACTTAGTTACAGTATCTAATTTTAAAACATTGTTTCAAAAACGTATGACACAAAAGTTATAGAGAATTCAATATACTATTATTTTTATTCTAGTAGGTATATTCACAGGAAACCTGAAAGTGATGAAGGTTGAAAGATTTGAGAATATCCATGTTCACCAACCATTTTACAATGCTTTTTTCTTTCTGCCCGTATAATAAAGCAAATTCTTGAATGGAACTTCAAATAAAATTTGCAATAACTATCTTAGATTATTTGTAAGCTTTCCAGTTTTTTTGAAGTAGACTACCAGGAATGGGAGAATAAAATTACCACAACCATCGAATACTGATAATCTTTTTGGTATAATATTTATAGAAATAAATTTAGGTGTCTTCAGTTGGTGGTTGTTGTACGAGGGTGAAATTAAACATGTATTTTATCAAAAAATAGTTAAAATCAGTAAAGCTCTCTTATTTCCTTCAATTAAGAGGCATAAATCGAATGAGCCCAAACAAAATTTAGCAAAATTTAAAACATTAATATGAATTGTACGTAAGCAATACTATTTTGGCGGCTTTTATCATCAAATCAAGTATGGTCTAGTCTCGCATTTTATCCTTGGCTACCCATATACCCCTAATACAATTTGCAGCATTCGCTTCTTATCAAACAAAGAGGTTGACTGACATCAAAACTTTTCACGTTTAATAAGAAAACTCAATGAAAGTTTATATAACTTCAACTTCAATATTAGTATAGTTTTCTTCAAGAATCTGAAATCTGAATCTGAAAGTGAGAAAACTTTGTTTATTATAATAACTATTTATCTCGAACAGGACTAGTTTTAATATAATATCATTCGTAGTTAAATTTGTTTAATTTTTCATGTCGATTCATGATAATATTAATTGATACTGTGCTGGAAGATAATAGTATACCGAAGAAAATATATGTAAATGAAAGTTGAACTATGCATTCCACGTTATTTTTCTAATATATATAAAAAATATGAGACAATACAAAAATCTTTTAATAGACTATCTATTAGGTACTCAATTTTAATTATTAATTTTCACATTCATAACAAAGAAAAGACATTCCCATCTAAATTAAAATTGTCTCCTATGATCTACATAATAAGAAAAAAACATTGCAACTCTTGATAACGTTCTCTTATTTGAATAAATATTTATAATTGTCAAATATTCTCTATACGAGCAAAATGTTCTAAGAAAAAGAAAATATATCTATCATCTAGGGATGCTGCTACTACCTTAAAGAATGTACTTCTGTATCTCTTACAGCATGTGTTATGGGGAATTCCATTATTGTTGTCTACAAAAAGGAAAATGTATTGTGTTAGTGTCTATGTGTAAACAATCGATATCATTTTCAAGAGATACGATTGTCGTGTATCTAAATATCTATAGATGAATGTTGGTCATGCTTTAGCTTGTGGTTTGATATGAATCAAATTCTAATATCATTAGAAGAGATATTGATAAATATGAGGATACCCGAAAACACAAAAAATTCGCATCACTATATTAGAAGGTTTATTGAAATTACTAACATAGTACGTGAAAAAGTTGAAAAGAATCTGGGAACTTTGATCCACCATTCAAACCAATTATGTGCTAATGAAATTCGTCACGCAAGAATTGAAACCCTAGATGATGTGACATACCATAAATTTTATATCTTCCAAAACTACCAGTTTTGTTATTTGAGAGGGCAATGCATTGTTAGGAATCACCGTTTTGTGATAAATTTGTACGACGGAAATATTGGTCGATGCAAAAAATGCGGAAAATAGTCACATTATAGTTGTTTCTCAGTCACCCTATGATATCAAAAGAAGGCGTGATCTATCATACAACACATGAGTAAGTATTTCAGTAACTACAGAAAAATGGGGTGATGCAGGTAAAGCGAATCACTTCTGTAATTGCCACTAGGTTTTCGATTTTTACTTTTTTACCGTTAAGACAAGCATAGTAAACGTAGTAAGCAGTGGAAGATGTTGTCATCTTTTTGGTCTCTTTTGGTTTCCAACGCGTACAATTATCTCTCGAAGCCATCGAACAACAACTAGGTTTCTATTATGTTCTGTAGGGTACCGATTCCGTACGTCTATGGCACAAGATGGCACTTTAGTATAAAAAAAAGCTTAGAGGATTCAGATAAAACATTCCTAAACTGTTTATCTTTGAATCCTCAATCATACTTCCAAAGAGCATTTTCCGGCCAAAGCAGGAAACAATATGATTATTTAAATATCATATTTTTTAACTGATTTTTCATAATCTAACTAAATATTGGATTGGAGGATTGGATTTGTATATTTGGTTAAATTTGCTTGAATAGTAAACTTATGTAAGTTTTTTTCTCAACAGTTATTGACTAATTTAGTGTCTTTTATGCAATATCATCATTTTTATTGCATAGAACATAGACAAACAGTTAACAAAATTGACAAATTATAGACCCGTACCTACTAGTTATATAGATCTATTTTACTAGGATACATTTTTGCCGAATCACCCATTTCCAGAGGTAAAGGAAACTCAACCCTCTATTAACGAGATTGATTGAATGAAAACATTTGTGAACATGTTTTTGAAAATTAAGAAGATTTAGTCTGTCAGCAACGTAGAGACGGCCATTTGTCACGGTATTATATTTCATGATCAATAAAAATAATTCGTACTTTAGAATAAGATTTTTATTTCAAGATGGCCGGCCACGCTGCTGCACTATTAATGGGTATTCGTAACACCTTGTCTATCTAGATTTTCTTATTTTCCTAAATGCCAAAACTTTTATAGCTCTAGAATTTCTATACATTTACTCCTATATTTTCTGTACTCTTCTGGTATATTCCAGAATGTTTTGTGAGGCCTCAGAATTCTGCGTGCTTAAAGAATAAGGTAGAATATGCAAGACATTCTTCGATAGTTTATGCCAAGAGCACAATGTAAAAATAGTATATTGTGAAAATCATTTTCAGCTCCAAAAGAGTAAACACGAAAGCACGAACATTTCAACGAAAATAAAAAAGTACCAAGATTTGTCTTAAATTAGCCGTAAACTTGCCGTGAAAAAAGAAAATTTGCAGCTCTTGTATTTCTTGGAAAATTCACGGTCCTGAGTTTATATAAAGTTAGCCCCGCCATTACCCTATCTCCATCAAATAATATCTGTTTTGGGAGTACCTGCCACAAAAAATTGACGTAAATTAGTCTCAAGTTTACCGTGAAGCTTTTGTGTTTTTATTCGGAAACTTTATCGTCGTTCTAAATTTACATGAATTTAGCGCAACCATCGGCTCATTATTCTAAAATAACAACCGATTCTTTTTGGTGTACCACCATTACATTCTGTAAATTAGCCGCGAAAAAACAGAATTTGCGTCTCTTGTATTTCTGGGCCACCTATGATTTCTTTTAATATGCCCATATCATTTCAATCGCCTTTGATCTATTTCTTCCATAATCCTTCTGCCTACTGGCATTCGCCTTCTTCGACGAATAAATGTTAATGCCAAATCGATATTTGCATTTTTCCAGAATATATCCTTTTTTTCGCAGCTATGTGAAAGATGAAAGAGTGTTAGGAAGTGATAGCATTTTTGAAACAATTGTAATAAAAATAATAAACGAACGGGTTCATTAGACACCATCAACATGCATTTCATTGAAAGTTTCATCGAAAATATATATATCGTTCTTCACGAAGTTTGGTGTTATGATGATACCACAAAAACATCGATTGCTTTTGAGGGAGATACTTTGACAATTGCGCTAACTTCATGTATACTTAGGACCACCATGAAATCAAAAAACAACAGTTGCAAACTTTCTTTTTTCACGGCAAATATTAGTGGTATTTCTAAAAAAATCGGTTACTATTTAATTAAGATACGGTGACAGTTGCGCTAATTTAGGATGACCATAAATTTAAAAATAAAAACAAGAGCTGAAAATTTTCTTTTTTCACAGCATATTTACGGCTAATTTACGGCAAATATTTGTGGTTATCTCAAAAGAATCGGTTGTTTTTTAAGGAAGATTTGGTGATAGTTGCGCTTACTTAGGACGACCATAAATTCTCCAAAAATACAAGAGCTGAAAAGTTTCCTTTTTCACGTCACATTTACGGCAAATTATGATACAATCGTTTTTTATTTTTTGTTGAAATGGTCGTGCTATGTTTACACAAGTTTATTAAAGTATATACATGAAACTGTGGATGAATAAATAGATAATGAAATAATATCCTTATGAACAATCAGGGTTGACTAAAATAACAAGATTTCATTTCATTAGTTTTTCATATTCTTTTTCATTTTGCAATAAAGCATGGTATGTGAAAGAGTGGGTATCATAAATGAGAGAATCCGTGAATTTTTCTCCATCTTTATTTCATAAAGCTTTTCATACTGTCAAAGCCAACCAAATTGAATTTTCCCATTTACCTCTGACATTTTTTTCGTTAGCACAGCAAAGTGGAAGGTACAGGGCATTTACTAGCTGAGAATTTGAGATTCAGTGGGGACATTCTTGTTTTTTTTTTTTGTGGGGGTGAAAGTGCTCTCACCTTTTATTTGTTTGATATGCCAGAAGTGTAAACTTTAATAAAAAGAGATGTGACTTGGGAGAGACGGTGTACGAACACATATTTCATCTTACCAAAAGGTTTGAGAAAACTTTGGAACGTGAATCGTAATGGAATTTGTCTTGGACAATAAAAGGTCATCCAATGTTGGGGCGGCGGAACATTTTTGGAGATATAGCAAACGCTTTTCGTGCCAACGAATACTAGAACAAAAGTTTATGTAATCTGAAGACATTCATATATGAGAGCTTCTAAAAGACAATAAAGAAGTTGGGAATCTTAAACAGAAGAAATTGGCGGAGGAGATACTTTTAAAGAACATAATATTATCTTTCCATTAATATACATCTTAATAAAAATGGTGATCAGAATGGAAATAATTAGATGTCCATTTCAGTTGAAAAATTGTATAAATTTCCGTATCATTGGAATTCCATGGAGATTTGACGATGAAAATCATTCTGTTCCATGATATAAATTATTCAAAGCTAGTCTAAGAATTATTATATTTCTTCCAACATTATTGCTTGTTTAGCTAAGATAGTTCAGATCTTCAGACAGAATATGTATTAAGATTTTATAATGGTTCAAACATATTACGTATTCATTAGTTCATGGTCAGGAAACTTTATTTAGGTTCTTGATACAATTTATTCTTATAGAAAAAAATATTTTTTTCAAGCCATAACAATACAAACAAAAATAATTGTATAACAAAAATATCCATAAGGCAAAAATACTAAAAAAGAGGAGAGTTCAAAGTGTCCTTTTGGAAAGCCTTAATTCCATGAGCGTCAATTTCAAGAAACATTCTAAGGACCGAGAATAACCCAGTATGTTATAATATTATATTTCCATCAGTTTGTGATGATTCTCTGATTATTTGACTGTTGTAACATATAAATATATGTATATAACTCAATACTAATTTGTGATGTATTTTCAGTAGAAAAAATGTTTTTGGTATATTATATTTTATGATTTAATGGTTTCGGCTTTTACGTGATGAAAATCCACATTTAAGTAAATGAATAAAACACACTGCTTTATATTTTCATTCATTTATCGTAAACATGACACGTGCTTCACCGACTCAGTAGCTACTTCAGATATGGTATTACAATATTAATGATTTTCATTGTATAGGAAGATAAAGATAACACTAATAGATTAGATAGAATAGATAAGTACATTTTATAATTAGATCTTAAATAAATTTAACAATGGAGAGATGTATAGTATTGAGATTAGACCCGTTATTAAGAGCTGTCTGTTTGTTTAGTTTATATTCTTTGGTACCAAGTACCAACATAAGAGTTTTTAGCAAAAATTAAATATAAAAAACCTATGAAAGAAGTATCTAATATATACGAGCAATTGTTGTATATATATAATATATATATAAATTTTTCTCGAAAACGGCTCTAACGATTTTGATGAAATTTGGTACATAGATAAGGTTCTGACTTCTAAGATTATCTTTATAAGTGGTTTCCCTGTCAAAACGCGAGGGTGTCACCTTCGAGGTCCATAAACTTTTTCTTGAATGGTTCGGCAGATTTGGATAAAAAATTACAGAAAGGGGTACTAAGACCCGAGAAATCGATTGAAGATACTTCCATTTTCAATGGGTGTGACCCTCGATGTCCACAATAGCTATTTCGGGAATGGCTCCGCAACTTGCGATACAAATTCCAATATGGTGTTTCGGGGTCGAGAATTTGATTTGTGAGTTCTGTTATAAGAAATGGATTGGCTTTCATTTTTTAATTGGTGTAACCCTCGAGGTCCACGCTAGCTGTTTCGGGAATAGCTACGCAGATTGCGATAAAAAATTCAATATGGGGTGTGCGGGTTGAGAAGGCGATTGGTGATAAAGCTGAATTCTGGTATGTTTCACATTCATATTTTGAAATCTGTAAATTATTAGCTATGTGGACGATAAAAGCAGTATTTACCGATCGCAATACGTTTTTACCAGAAATATGCACATTTTTGAACTACGATTAAACATCCTTAGTAAATCTTATAGAACCACTCTAAATTTTGTGTTACCTGAGCATAGGTCGGTCGCCCAGATATTATTCCATAAAAAAGATATTAGTATAAGATATTAACATACATCGTTAAACCGATCGATAATAATATCATGAAATAATTGAAGAACAAATTATAAAACTAAAAACTCTTTGGGTAAGATGATTAAAAATAAAAATAAAAACTATTAAAAATGGAGTCTACAAAATTGAGTTGTGGTTCTTGTCCTAAATAATATATTGGATAAACAGATAAATCATTATTTTATAGGAGTAAAGATCATAAGGATGCTTTCGTCTATAATAACATCAATAATAACATCAAAAATATACAGAACACCTGAAAACAGAAAATCATAGGTATATTTAATTCAGATTTGGAAACTTTAGACATTGAACAATAAAGTTTCTGGTTGAATTTGCCAGAATCAAACAGTAACATAAAAAATCTAAAAAACTTTTGAATGAACAATTAGATTAGACGGTTTTGCGCCCAATGGTATCTGCAAAGTTTTCTACACAAAAAAGGTAGGTACTTTTGGTCGTGAGCTCTAAAGTCGACCGTTTTCGAGAAAAATCGACTTTTATATTGAAAAAACACGGTCAATTTTAGTTTTGGTTACTTTTTCTAACGTTTACATAAATTTTGTTGAAATGGTAATTAAAAAATTGTATTTCAAAACTATTTTTTTTTTGTGTAAAAACATTGGAGATACCAATGGGCGCCTCAAAACCGTATTTTTTCCATTGGAGTAGAAATTGGGGAGAAAAACACCCACTACTCCTTCAAAATCTTCACCAATTATGACAACAAGATTTTTTTTCTGACTCTTAACTTATTATGAGTAGAAAATGCTTACAAAAGCCGTTTTCTGTACGATAAACTGTTCCGGAGATATTCACAAAAAACGAATTTTTTTTTTCAGTTTCAACACCCTGTATCTCGAAAATGGTGCATTTTAGAGGGTAAGTTAATATAAACTTTTTTTTATAATTTTAGATGAGCTATCACATCCTCAAGTCCTGTGCATATATTATGAAACACCCTGTATAATAACCATAATCAATATTGTATTACCGTATCTGAAGAAGCCGGTGTGTCGGTGAAACACGTGTCATGTGGACAGTATAATAATGAAAATCTAAGCCATTGTGATTTATTCTTAAGGTAAATTGTATATATTAATTTTATTTTATTGATTCAGGGCACATCGGGTGCTAAAGGAAACTCCGTATCTCGAACATAAGAAGGCTATGACTGCCAGTCCCCTTTTTCTGGATCTCAAATTTTATCCGAAATAGTTAATATCCAATTTCTTGTAGATTGAACTTTTGATCCCGAATTCTAAGCTAATCAAGGATTTTTTTATAAAATTATGATTCACAAGATTGCTTAGTGGTCAAAATTTAACCTTAAATTTATCAAATTTGAGTTTGAACAATATTGAACTCCTTCTGTGAAAGAGTATTCCGCAAAGATTATTGGATGTAATCTATTGAACTTTATTTAAAAAAATGCTGTGGCCAGAAATCGTATCCGGATCAAAGGTACGAAAGGCAATTACGTTACCGCCACCGGACCAGTTACTTTCAGGGTCGAATACATCGTTAAATATGCTGGTCAACGTAAATTTACTTTAATTTAATGTATTTGTGAGATATTATACATTAATTGTAGCTTGGTGCATTCCTTCATCATACAAGCTTTAACTATTATACAAAATCTCATTTTCTTCTGTGAACGCATTATATTTAAAATGGGGTCCACAGATTCAATTCTTTCTCATATATATATAAAGACAAGTTTAGTCAGTATCATTTAGTTTTCGGCAAGGAAAGATTGTGGGTATTTTTAAAAACGAAAAATAACTGTGACACAATTGTTTGAACTAAATTTCTGAGACTAAAGACTGGATAATTTCATAAATTCATTAAGGACGACAATAATCCATCCCCAGGGTCTTTAAGGATGAAGGTTTCTCATGAATGAATATCCGGAAAGGGATACAAACCTTTCTAGGTCATTAGTGAAGTAAAGTAAATACTTGGATTGTTGAATAATACAAAAGAATGGCAAACCGAAAAAGAGAGAGAATGGCTGATGATAGAATCGCGTGTGCAAATCAGATTGTGAAACAGAATAAGTGTAAGTAAGATAGGTATCATGTTTTAGAATTTTACTGGAAATAGTTAAATATCCCATTTGAAATCAACTGAACCATTAGCTGAGTTTGCTACAAAATCTTACTTCAATTTTAATCAGATCCTAGTACTTAGAATGATGATGTTTTTTGTATTGATATTTTTTTCATATTCATATGGTTAAATTACTGGGTTCGTGACTGAATCATATTATGAGTATCTCACAAATTGAAACTGAGATACGGAAGTAATCCGACAGGAGGATAGTATCTGCGGAATGAAAGCAAACAATGTAAGACGTCCATGACGTCATTTTCATTATAAAACTTCACTTGTTGTCCTCATATCAGATAAACTCTTCTGATAAACTACTGTCGAAATTTTGTAGAAATGAATGCTTGTAAAGCATCATAATTCATAAGTGAAAGTATGAAGATCGGAGATCTACGTCGTTACTTCTCCAATGTACCTAAACTTTTCTATAGATACGTACATTTAAAAATGTAAGAGAATTAATTAAGCAGTATAAAAAGTAATATCCTTTTACCTGCTGACATATGTGATCTCCGGAAGAGTGGGTACATGTGGCCCCCGTTGCCACAGCAGCTGCGCATGCCGCTGTCCCTGGCACCTTCAGTTGCTCCTGCTTGTAATCGGGCTGATAGGGTAGCAACATTCTAATTTTGCCCCAACGATTGAAGAACAACGCTATCGCCGCTATCCATACGAATAATACTAGAAGGACTATACCTATTTCTACGCCTCTCACCTGAAATCAAAAAAATATATTTTATATTTTTAAGATTATGAATTTTTATAGGGTACATTCTTGCTTTTATTCCAGAATAAATCACAAAATTAATGTTCAATATGAAAGATAATTATATCTTTAAACTTAACCATATCTTAGATCTATATCTACAGATAGCCCTTCATTTTTCTATGTTTTTTCTTCAATATACAAAATAAGATTTTTCAAATATTTCGTTCGAAACCATTTTGTTATCTTTCGAGCGAATAGTTTTTTCTCTGAATCATTGAATTGCTTATGTCAAATGTTTTCCAAAAAACTATAAATCGTTGAATGGACTTGTACACTGCAACAACAACATCGTATTGTCTTAGTCCCTGGTGTACCTACTTAGAAGGCTTCTTCGATATTTTATAACTATTTATGAATCAATGCTAAAGATTATTAACCCTTAGTTACTCGCGTCCAACAAGAGTCGCATAATAATGCGCTCCCAAATGATCCCAGAGAAGAATAGTTTTTCCAAAATCTATCTATTTATTGAATAATTTGATAATGTCTAGATACACTTAAAAGAAACATCAAGAATAACTCTAACCAGCATTGGCTGTACAACAAGTAACTTCAGGCATATAAAAAATAAAAATAGTATTTGGAAAGCACAATAACACATTTCTCAGTCTCAATCATAACAAATACGATATAAAATTAGTGGATGATAGTCATTGCATTTCATACATATCTTCCTACTTTATCTACCATAAGGCACATAAGAAATTGCTTTTGTTTCTTATCACTGACATTGTGGACTGTTAGTGAATTCTTTCTCATACAATCTCCTTCCTTGGAGTAACAGATAAATATTTTCTGAATGCAAGATGTTTATCTACTACTGCTAATGTTCAGCAAAAAAGCTACCTTTTAATCATTTGGCAACAAGAATAGGAATTGCAACAACTCCTCTGCATTTTGTAACATTGTAAAATGTCACAACTTTTGGTTTTTACCTGTTGACTCATCAATTTTAGGTGTTCTAATGTTGCGTCCTTGTGATGTCCAAATATACTACTTTTTGAGCTCAAGCTCTAGAAGTAACTGTGGAGCTATCACGAGTTTCTGCGTTTTCATGGCGTAACTACTGCCAATGTTTCGAGAATAATTATTATCAAGCAAGTTAAAAGTAAGTAGCAGGTATATGTATTTGGATAATAGTTATTTCAAGTATTTCGATTCGATACTCTTAATGGGCGCAACCAACTTTTTCATTAAGCCATCAGGAGCATCACTGCAGGCATAAGATCCATTTGGTCAAGCGCATACCTACTCTAAACAATATTTTGCTGGATTGTTTGCTATATCCAAATTAATATTATAAATGCGAAAGTGAGTTTGTTTGTGTTTTACGTTTTTACGCCTAAGCCACTGAACTGATTTTGATGAAATATTGTACAGAAATAGACGAGACCTTGAGAAAGGACATATGCTACCTTTTATTGCCCGTGGGACTCTATGTGGTGGGTTCCGAAAATTGTATATTTTAGAACTCTATGGTTGGTTTCTGATAGTCTTTTTACCATGTATATTTATAGAATTATTGGAATGAGGTGGTCGAGGCTGTAAGTATAACTGGGCCTCCTCGGTGGAGGGTTCTATACCTGTAATACCCAAAGAAATATTTCTGAGCTCTATGGCTGAATTGTCGTATATTATTTTTCGCTATATTTGTATAGTATCTCACTGGAATGAAAATTCCTATGATATCTGTAGGAGAAATTCTCATGCGCTTCTCTTTTGGTGGATGGATCTGAGTTGGTGTTCGGACTCGTTCGTGCGAGTAATACTCTGAGGTAAAAGGGTCCCATACTCAAGACTTCTTATAATACTACATAAAATCTCCTGGAGAATGATTTTGCACTGTGCAACAAACATATCGTATAGCTTTCTAATAAGTATATGGTATTTTGTATTTGGTAATGTTTCAGGCCTTACCGCCAGGGAATCAAATATTATAGATACAAGTCAAGAAGAATTTATTATAGCTCATGCAAAACCGAACCATTTCGATGCCACTGTCATATAAATTTCATAAGTCTCAAAAAAATTGATGAGCAGCCTTCAACATACCAGACATCAGCAGAACTCCAGACAATGGTCTAATTTCCAACAAATTGTTATTTTTTGCACCTATGCCTTGATGTTTTATTTGATATGGTCAATCTACTCAGTGATGTAGTCAATGATGAGTTCCAACATTAGATTAGATTAGATTGGTTGTTGGAGTGGCTGCGCGACCTATCTCACCGCGACCAGATTTGGTCTATTGTTGTTCTCCATTGCTTTAGAGTTCAGTACCTACGTTTATCCTTTTTAACAGACTTAGCAGTCTAGATACCGAGTCCTTCACGTAGCTCTCTGCCTTCGGTTTCTCTTCCCAGAATAATTGAAACCGCACTCCTACCAGGGCTTCACATTCGCTTCTTTGATCCAAGAAGCTTTGAAATAATGTTTCTTGATCTTTTTTTCCCGGGACTGGAAAATCCTTTTTCTTTTCGTATAAAACATATTGGAAAAATTGTCTTTGTCAATGAGACTACATTCGTGGCCGGTAGTTTCAACACCAGAATCATCTATATTAGCTAGCTTCCTCCCACAGCTACACTACCTTGGTCATCACATATTGCATATCGGGACACCTCTCACCATCTCAACAAACTACCTTGATGCAGTGACATCTGACAAGACAGTCGAATGCACCATATCATTTTTGCATTGATGAGTTGTCAGTTGTAACATAGTAATGACTGCAATATTTCTATTAAAGCTAACCAAAGCTAGCATCCATAACTTCTGATTCAAGTTTAACAAAACTCACTTGATCTCTATCACAATCAGATCCTTCTTCTATAATTTTATAATTTGGAGCATTGCTCCTTCAAGCCTTTTTTTAAGTGGTCTTCGAAACTCTTGAAACCTCGAATTGTCTTCGATTTTTTTTTGTTTACATAGGTACCTACTGGAAATTTGAAAATAAGTTATTTGAGCTATACATATGTAATACTGTTAACATAACTAACCCAAATAAGTCTAAGTTCTTTTGTAAGCATCTTTAACCCATGCTAGTCAGAATGAACTCAAAAATGTCATCTAAATTAGTCTTCTTCTTATTAATACGTTAGGTTCGTGACATGTGGTTACTGGGTCATAATTATTTTTATTACCGATTCGGATGTCCTGTCATCTCTTTGGTGATCGTCTTGGTAATCCTTTCCCTTCAGGTTTCCCATCTCTTGCAATCTTTGATAGACTGTATTCTTCCATTCTCTTTACATGTTAATTCCAGTCCCTTCTTCCACCTTACAACATCATGTACATAGCATTTTTTGCTGATATATTTGTATCTTACTCGGTCTTATCTAGTTATTCCTATTATTCATCTGATAGTTTTCATTTCAGTTGTTCTCAGTGCTTGTTCTATACTCTTAGTATCAGCTCTGGTTTCAATCTCATATGTAAGTATTGGTCTTATATATGTTTTATATATTATTGTTTTCGTTTCCATTGCGAGGTGCTGGTTCTTCACCTAATGTCTAATGTGCCAGCAATGATTACTTCCTTCCTTACTTTCTTATTGTTTCTTGGAAAATATTGGGATGACTTGTTATATCTACGTCTAGATATGTGATCGACATTACTTGGTTTATGTCTCTTCCATCTCTAATTTGTATTTCATTGGCTCCTTGGACACAGGTAGGTATTCTGTTCTTTCTATTGATGTAACCATGTTGTATTCTTTGCCAGTTTTGTTTAATGTGATATGCAGCATGCATTCTGGTTTTTCAGTTCTCGTATTGCGCTTTCAAAATGATCCTGTTAGTATTAGTTGTGAGCCTAGAGTATATGTTCTCTTTTTCATTTTATAAACTTGTTTATATTATACCATTATTATTGAGTTTTTCCTGGATATGCTCATTCAGGGGTCATCTGGATATGCTCATTCAGGGGTCATTTTGTTGAGCGTACAAGTTTTCACACGCTTTTATAGCTACCATAAAATTCTTGTTAATTATCCTTTGTGAATCATTCCCAGTAATTTTTCTTAATAGCTCCTAATGGCTCCTACTCTAGCATTTACTCTGTTCCTTGTTTCTATATTTTTTGTGTGTTCTTCAGGTGTTTTCCTTTTCCCACATTTTAAGTATGCGTCTCTTTTCTCTTTGCACATAACCAAGGTTTTTTTATTATTATTTACCTATAATTAGTTACCTTTCGTTTTCCCAGCGAGATGCTGTTAATATATCCTTTGTTATTTTTTTAAATTTTATTCCACGTTGTCGTTGTTTATTATTCTATTTTTTATTTCAATCTTTCTTTGATTACTTTTTTATTATAAGTTTAAAATGAGTATTTGAATGGAATTGTAGTTCCCAAGTGAACGAAACGATTTTGATCTTTTTATTTTTATTTGAAAGGTGACTTATGGAGAGCGTTCTTAGCTGGTTTCTTAAAAAGATATGTTTAGTGTGTGTATCCGTCTATTCTCGAATGGATGAACCAATTTTGGTTTAGTTTTTTCTTTGAACGATGACTTGATTTTTGAGAGTATTCCTTAGCTAAATTTTTATTCAATTAAGTTTAACGTGTGTATCTGTCTAAAACATTGTTGCTTTGATTATGAATATATGGCTAAACTTATTAATAGTTCTATGCTTTTTAGCACCAACCAACATATATTTTTTATGTCATCAACATTATTAAAGTGCACGAAAGAAAAAATCTTAACTATTTTGACAAAATACTACAATAAATAATTACTTACTACTTTATTATCTGCTCGGTGAGATCAGATTTGAATAAGAATAATATTCTGTTTTAACTATATTTGGAAAATACATACTAACACGTATAGTAAAAAATAAAAATATTGACCACTTTTGATTCAGCTTTCTTAACATAGAAACATAATAAACATGCATCTTTATCAAAATTCATTAATCTCTGAATTTTTCAACATATTTGATGACCTTACGGAATTCTTCGGTGTACTTTGTACTTTGTGTTTGGAAAATAATAAAGATCATAAATGAGACGTAACATTAATTTGAAAATTTCAGAATTTAATTGATATATGTATCAAGTTCCTCTTTACCTATTTATTTTTGAGCTTTCCTCATCGGATCTGCCAAAGTAAAATAAAGGCTTCAAAATATAGATTTTCCAGTTTTCATCAAATTACCCGATTTCGGCAGAACTTTTTTTTATAATGATGATCAAGTTACATGGAATCCTTTTTTACGGGTCATTTCCGTTCATACCGAAGGTATTATGTTCGTAAATTTCATTGATGATTTTAACAGAAAAGTATTACTTGATGGAGGCATTTAATTTTACGGTGACCCCATTCTTATTGATTTTAGTATAATTTTTGCTGAAACAATAAAATAAACATAATTTGCATCATTAAACTATTTTTTTTTCTATATAAAAGCATGAACAATTAGAAAAAAACTGCCTATAAAAATATATATTTTTTTGTAACTACTTTTAACTAGGATGATAAGTATGAAACTAGAAAATAATTTTCAGTATTTTCTCTACTGTGTCTTTTTAGGTACGTATTTAAAACATTTTTTTTAATTATTTATTTATTTATTGGAGGGCTACACATCGTTAAGTTATAAAAATATGAAAGATGTGAGTAATTTGGCCTTTGACCGTGACGCCAAGAATCTTGGTTATGATGTTGTGCTAGTGCTAGTTCATTAAGTTCACGACAGGGTGCACCACGAGGAGCGAACTAGATTTACAATGTAAGTATGGCGAGTTTTTAGATATGTTTAAACTTAAGAATGTTAAAGGTAATAAAACTATTTCATATTTTCTTGTGATTTCTTATCAATTTAAAAGAATGAACATGAAGAATTTGTCATTATAATTATATTCAAATATATTTCATATTCTATAGGATCATGTTTTTGAATACTAAAATTTATAAATATTGTAAGAAAAATAACTATCAGGAATGTTATACATCCGATATCAAATTTGTATGGAGAATACATGTGATTTAATTCTAAAGATATAAAATGTTATCGGGGTATAACGATCCCAGAATAGCTTCGATACTAGTTTAATCATAAAATGACAGTCCTCTATATTTTTGTTAAATATAGTTTGTGATAATCAGGGGATTTCATAACTAGCTTTATTTTTTAATTATACAATTTCAAGTAGTTTTATTGATAAATTTTAAAAGGATTTATCGATAATATGATACCATGAGGCTTTTCTCCTTCTCTATTCTACTTCTTAAAAAAGTTATGTGTGTTAAGAAAGTCCTATTGTGAAATATTTCTTCTCTTAAAGGACCCGGCAATGATTTTTAGAATTACGTTCGTTCGTCTGTGTGGCATTATGTATATGCTTATAAGTACTTATATAAGTATGTAGCTACCTACGGGTGTCTGTTACCTATTGGGTTCAAGTATCTAGAGATCTATAAAATGATATCGACATCTTGCTAGAGCTATTCGATATACCTAATTATACAGTAACGTGATGGTAAGGTTTACAACGTTATATATCGTTTATAGTATCTGTTATTTAATTCAAGAAAAATCTACAGGAATGTCACGATTTCAAAAACAATTAATGTTTTTTTTTCATCCGAAAGTCAACACCTATGAAATTCCCTAGAAGAGATCACAGAAGAAACAAGTTTCACGAAAGTTGTTTACCGGATTGAAAAAATAATATTCTTTAACCCTTTAACGACCTCAATTTCTTTAAAACGTTTCAATCCATAAAGCTGAATATTATTAAACGCTTTAATAGTATCATCTCTATTAATGATGGGTTCTTTTTATATAAAATTATCTACCTGTATGTACCTATTATCAACATGTATATGAATTTTTTGAATATTCAAATATCAAAGCTTCCTCCCGCGTCTACCCAAAAAGACGAGCAGAAAGGTCTAATAGCACTAGACCATATATTTGATGTAGTATCAAATATATGACTTAGGCTAAAATCTCTAACGTGCAGCTAGACAAAAGATATTACCCTGATTTAGCTAAAAAACGAACAGGATTGCGTTTCAAAAATGCTTAGGAACACTCACTTAGATTTCAGAAAGTTCTTCTGATGCAGTAAATGTTTTAAGATAAAATTATATATATATATATATATATATATATATATATATATATATACTTTTTCCACTCTCGACGCAAACATATAATTACCAGAGATGTTCACAATGTTGAATGACTAATGAGAGAAGTTACTTACTTTATTTTGTGAGTTAATACATAGAAAATTGTAGCTATGTAACTTATTCTATCATCTCATGTGGACGAGTCAACATAACTTTTAAGTTGTGCGGATCCTAGTTATAATGAAATCGGGAAGCGCATGCTTAGGCTCAGTGCTTAGTTTGAAAATATTAACTGCATGTGCTTCTGATTTATCGTGAGGGAGATTCTGTTTAAGTCGTTTCATTACATCCGAGAAATTGCCAAGAAATTGGAACAAGGTCAAACGAGGCACAAAGTTATTAAGAGTAGTAATATTAGGCATTTGAATGTGAACAGATTCTGCCCAGAATTAATATGAACTCTAAAAATTATTCACGCATTCGCTCTTACTCAGAATTCATTTTTCGCAATTGTTTTATCTTATATGTATTTATAATATATCCAGAAGACTTTCTAACCCTTTTCAAAACTAGAATGGTGGTGAGTATAGTTCTAGTACTACTAGTACCTAAGTTCTCAACATAAGCAACTATTTTCAATTCCAAAATTTAGCTTGTGCTCCTAAATTTATTTCAGTATACTGACTAGTATGGAGAGACTTCATCAACTGAAGATAAATATTGTTAGAAACACAGGCATAATAACACAGAACTTTTATTTTTATCCAAGCAAGCCAAAAGGAACAACTGGAAGGTAGGTAACGCCAGAGAATGGTGCAAAGTGAACGTCTTATCTGACAACGTAGGTACTTTCCACAGTACTCTCTCTTTCGTTCCATCACATCCCTGTCACTCAAAATATTCAGACAATGAGAAGAGTCCTTCAAAATCACTCTCGACCAAAGAAGTTTCACTTTAAAAATATTTATTACAAAAATTTTTAATGACACAATCAGTTGGTGCACTGAAAAGTACAAAATAATATTAATTTTATTGGTGCTGGTACTTTTGAAGCTGTGCAGTTGCAGTTAGATTGAAAACTTTTGGCACCAGCTTCACAAGTACCAGCACCAATAGAATTAAAATTATTTTGAATTTTTTCAGTGCACCAACTAATAACTTCAGTCATTTTTTTTGTTAAAAATATTTATTTCACACTTTTGAGTGTTATATTTGTCGCAAAAATCGCTGAAGGTTCACCTTTATCAGTGATACCAAGCTGCACCGAACATTTCAGCCTGCCACAAAAAAAGTGGTACATATTTTTTACACAATTATCACAATTTATTACACGCAAAATAAAATTTTTACACTTCCGGTGTCGAATTACAGGGTGGCGGTGCAGCTTGGATACCAAGCTACACCGCCATCTTGTTCTTTCATGCTATCTAAAAAAAAGTGGTCCATATTTTTTACACATTTATTACAATCTATTACACGCAAAATAAGATTTATTACACGTTACGTTGTCGATTTACAGGGTGGCGGTGCAGCTTGGATACCAAGCAACACCGCCATCTTGTTTTTTCACCCTATCAATAAAAAACTGGTCCATATTTTTTTAAATATTGATTACAATTTATTACACGCAAAAGAACCTTTATTATAGGTTTCGGTGTCGAGTTACAGGGTGGCGGTGCAGCTTGGATACCAAGCTATACCCCACATCAACAAAAACAAGTGATGCATATTTTTTACACATTTACAAGTCTCAAAGTGTCGATAATCGGTTCAAACTATTCAGTGGTCTCGAGGCAATCATTTTGAGTACAAGGAGTAATGTCCAATTGCTTATTGCAATTTTTTCTACGTAAGCCCTAGTTGCAAAATGTGTAAGTCAACCCGGAACAAGCTAGAGGGTCACGACCGGACTCGATTACCCGAGGGAGCTCAGACATTTATCACAACGTATTGCACCAAAAAAACATTTACTGCACATTGCTTATTGCTAAGTTTCCGCTAAATAATGAATACAGCTAATTGCATAATTCGTGCGTGAAGTAAAATAATTCATAATCAACACCATCACGGTATAAAAGCGGTGTTTTGATGCGCGTTTCTCATGAGCGAAGTAGCACCTTTGAGGCGTCAGTAGAAAAAAAAGAGATTTGTTTCGTTCAATAAAGTGTTGAAACAAAGAAAACTTTTATCTACAATCAGGGCTCAGTGCTAAGAGGAAGAATATTCCTCCATTTAAACCGTTTTGATTCGAAGTGTGTGAATCGCGCGCGCTGGTCTTGCCTACCCAAGGCCCAAGATAGCCAGACGCTCGAGCCTACCTACCATCGTGCAAAGTTGGTAGCAGAAGCCTTTATTACTCTATTCTATGTCAGTCGTGACTAGATTAGTTGGATACGTCTTCAAATGGGCATTATGTAGCGATTCTAGGAGATGCGATAAAGAATGGATAAAATACGACGGATTAAAGCCCAGTAAGAGTTGCCGTGCAAATATTTCAGCTAAAATTGAAATTTGTTTAATTTTCCTTTTTAAAATAAAGATAAATAAATAAGTATTATTTTAATTAATAATAATTTCTTTATTAATGGGCGATGAAATATCGATTTATTTCTCGATCAGCACTTGAAATATTCCATTCGAGATGTTTAAGCGCACGTTAACTCTATAGCTTCTTTTGTGGGTGAATAACTTATTAAACATTTGTCAAAATTGAGCATGTTGTGTACAATTGGCACTGGGTGCATGTGTCAATATAATTGCCTGTGCCAACCTGAGTACTTTGAGCCTCGCATCATCCTTTCAGATTAATTTACAATAATTTAGCAATACATGATTGGCCACGCTTAAACTTATCGAGGTGGTTGCTTGAGCTCCCCAATTAGCCTGACTCCGGCCGCCACTCTCTAGCTTGATCCCTGTGTTAGTTAAACATTTTGCAAACAAAGAAAAATTAGCAATCAACAATTGAACATTAGTACTGGTTTGAACCGGCTTTCGACTCTCTGGGAATTGTAGCTTTAGACTTATGAATTATACAATTACATGGATTCGTTACCTAGTGGAAACTTAGCAATAAACAAAGTGTAACAAATGTTTATTTGGTGCAATAGGATGTAATAAATGTGTTTTTTAGGTTGGGTGAAAAAACAAGTTGGCGTTGTAGCATTGTATACAAGCTACACAGCCACCCTATAATAAGAAAACTATGGATCACTTGTTTTTCTCGATAAGGTGAAAGAACAAGATGGCGCTGTTGCTTGGTATCGTAGCTGCACCGCCACCTTGTAATTCGACACCGGAACGAGTAATAAATTTTATTTTGCGTGTAATAAACTGCAATGAATTAGTAAAAATATTTGGAGCACTTATTTTTTTGGATAGGGTGAAAGAACAAGATGGTGGTGTAGCTTGGTATCCAAGCTGCCCGCCACCCTGTAATTCGACACCGGAACGAGTAATAAATTTTATTCTGCGTGTAATAAATTGTAATAAATGTGTAACAAATATGGACCACTTTTTTTTGGATAGAGTGAAAGAACAAGATGGCGATGTAGCTTGGTATCCAATCTGTACCGCCACCCTGTAATTCGACACCGGTACGTGTGATAAATGTTTTTTTGTGTGTAATAAATTGTAATAATTGTGTAAAAAATATGTACCACTTTTTTTGTGGCGGGCTGAAATGGTCGGTGCATCTTGGAATCACTACCATTATCCATTTCTTTGCTCGTATTTGCTATTATTCAGAAATCTTAAAACATCGTCGTGGAAATACGCATATAATAAAGTTTACCTCTCTTTTAACTCAAAAACCGTAACTCTATGGAAAAAATGTTCAGTATAAACGTTGTTAAAACAGTCAATAATTTTCCATTCCCATATTTTCAATTTTCAAGAAATTACTATAAATTACACTCAAAAGTGTGAAATAAATATTTTTAACTTGTTGGTGCCAAAAGTTATCCACCTGCACAACTTCAAAAGTAACAGCACCGATAGAATTAATATTATTTTGTATTTTTAAGTGCACCAGCTAATAACGTTGTTCCAATTTTTTTTAAATTTTTGTAAAAAAATATTCTCCAGTCTTTCGAATTTAACTCGCTAAGTTGCCAGAATATTTGTATTATATTTTTTGCAGTATCAGGAATAAAAATTTTAGATATATTATTATATTTATTATTTAAAAGAAATTTTAATTTATTATAATCCTTAAGAACACCTCAAAATTTCTTTAAAAGCACATCAATATCAAATATTTTGGTTCAAAATTAATGATGTTTAGTTATCGTGTATATTATTAAGTCCTCTTGCACATAATTTAAAATCATTGTTCAATCAATAAAAACTAATGCTTCAAAATATAAGGTTCTAAGTTAATTTGGATAAAGATCGTTTGATTCAGAATCCACAATCTATTTTTGTAACCAAATGGGCATTCGCAGTCTTTCGCATCTATTGATTGAATGAAATCTGTTACATAAACTTCTAGTGTGCTTTTTTACTTCCATTTAATTCTACATGATATCGGATAAAAACAACGGAAACCACTCGCGCAATGCAGGAGGTTAATTGAAATATTTGTGCCTTCAAATTAGACGCCTAGAAAATTCCATCGAATGTTCTCGTGGCATGTGTTACATTGAATCTAAGTACCTACCATTTTATTTACTCTCTGCTGGGTTTTCTGATGGAGGAAATAGTCCATAATCAAATTAGCATTAAATACTGAGGATGCCATTTCAATTTTGCTTTAATACATATCTATAAGACATTGGATGAACAAAAATATTCTCCAAAAGATTGAGGACGAGAATTATGAATCTTAGGGCTAAATAGGATCATAGATTTCGAAATATAGGGTGCTGAAACTGCAAATAGAATCTGAACTTTACCATCTCTCAAATATGGGTTGTCTATGTAATAATCAGAAACTTGTTTTTTTTTTAACATGCTCCACAATAATCTAGCAATAAACTTGCATTTAATGTATAAGATGTAGTAATTTTACGAAATTAATTTATCCTCAAACCCCTCAACAAAAATGTCTGGCGCGTCATTTAGTTTTATGATTGTTTTTACTAAATGCTCATTCATAATGAAGGCATTATTATTTCAATAATATACTATTGATTATTATAATAACTCAAATCAAATCGTGTATGCAAAGTGATGATTTTGTGATGAATTTCTTATTCCTTGTAAGGATACCTAAGATTTTGGGAATAAAACAAAACTGTAAAGCTTAAAAATCATGGTAATAGGATAAAGGAGATTAAAGGACTAGCACGAGCAAGAGATGAAGACTGAATATCTATAATATTACAAGAGGTGATATCTGTTGCCCAAATTTATGAATTTAATGATGTTTTCTTGATAAATATGACAAAAACTACATTTCTCTTCTATGGTGATACTCTAAACGTTGAATCAATCGAAATAAGGGATATCCAGTGGGCATTTCAAATGATTTTTTTGCAAATTACCGCCATGACGGAAAAATGAACTATTTTATCCTCCTAACAACTTTTTATTGCAACAAACGGTTGCTTCTTATATAGTTAAGAATTTCAATCTAAGATTAAAATTCCAAATTATTCTGTTGTTGGATTCATTAAATAGAATATGGCGTAATCAAGTAAATATCAAGATAGCTCTTTGCAGTAACATGAAAAGTAAGTGAGTGGATTTAGAAGAGTTTTTTGGAGAAGACTAGAACGTTTTGTTTGCCTTTGTATCGTTTATACCTTTTCGATTTATTTCAAAACATCCCAATTATTAATTGTGCTCGTTTTTCAAATATAAAAAAGCTGAAGGAGTATCAATATATCACGTTACACGTATAGAATGAAGACTTTACATAAATACGTCAACGTGTTTGATGATTTACATACGCCATCGAAATAATTTTTACATAAGACCATAATTTTTTGTAGTAAATAATGAAGATTTAAGGAAATACGGTAAGTACCGTGAGAATGGGGTTTGTAGATGATTAAATAGAATGTTTACCGCAGGTATTAATTTTAGTAATATGATTCCACTTGTGCAGCTATACATCTGATCAAAACTAAAGCTTCGATTAAAAAAAAAGTAAGTAAACAATGTTCAAAAGTAGAGGAAGGTTGTCATAAACGAGTTTCTGTATTACAGCAGCAGCTTCATTTCTATCTGAGGGCAATTGAAAGAAATATGTAGATACCTAGATAAGAAAGATAGATGTGGCCTTGTAATATATCAAAATGTTACTACTCACCGTCGAACTAGTTTGTGGATATTCGACCAGATCGGATGCTGATGCTGACGCATCCTTGCCATCCTTGTTCGATGAGGAGGAAGCTGACGTCGACGTCTGCTGTGAGGGCTCTTGCGTGGAGAACACTGCAGCCATGGGATCCTGTTGCGGTGAGGATCGCGGCGGTTCTGGAATACACATCGCGAAATAGTTCCGGATTATCATGACGAACATTATTATGGTTACACAGTGAGTCTTTCAATGTCTATTATGCACTTGCAATGGTGTCACTGTAACAGCAGTAGGTAATTGCTATAAGAACAGTTTCATTGAGCTTTACTGAGACAAGGGACAGAAACATAAGCTATAGGTACAGTGTGTGTGTTCCTATATTCGATCAAGTACACTGGCGATGTTGACATGATGTGACAGTACGATGTTATGTATCAGACCCTATACATTTCCGGTATTCGCCAGTGCAATGGATTGAATTTAGGAACAATCGTGAAATATTAAGTGATAAGGAAAAATCTTCAGCATGGGAATATGGGAATATCTATTTACTATAATGCTTGTTACACGTTTTAGAATGCAGTGTGGCAGGCGAAGTATTTTACATGGGAAAATGGCTTCCAGTATTCCAGCGTTACTACACGATGGTAACGATGGGCTCACATTATAGTAAGATAGAAGTTCATTTTTATTTTAAAACAATTGTGTAAATTTAGGTAACTGCAATAGAAATTTTTGTATGGATGATATTTGATTTTTTCCGAACTTTGTCAATATTTCACGTCATGTCCATGTCATTATATCATTGTTGTATATTGTTTATACTCTGATTCACAAAGCAAGCAAAAGGAGCAGATGAATCTATCCATAAGAATCTTGTCAAATCCGGAATGCATATTTTTCAAAAAATGCGTCTCTAGGCAGTTCAACCAGTGCATCAAGCCACTCTCGCGTTACCGAGTAGATTATTGTTGACAGAAAACGCCATATGCAATTTCTATGATATCATTTGTGGAGAAGCATAAGCAGAGAGTTCTCCTGTCATAGGCGGTCGTTTTGCTTTGCTTGCTAAGCGTATTCATATTCTCCAGCAATAAAATCGTTTTGTATTTAATCGCAAGTTATGCATCGTTTACATCATGACAGTTCTCTCTCTTAAAAAACACAGACTATGTGGATAAGTAAAGAGATTCTTTCTTATTACTATAAGAATTTATTTATATCAAAATGAATGAAATAAATATAAAATTCAGATGTAATGAAGATACATTATCAAATCACACAAACTCACAAAAAAATACATAGAAATTAAACGTGGAACAGTTCACTTTCACTGCCAAGGTGTATTCGTGTGTCATATAATGTAAAGTAGCATCAACTGACTTAACAGTTACTGTTAACACTGTCAAGTGCTATAGTAATGTCAAGACAGGAAACGCTGTCATGACAGTAACTATCATGCAGTTTACACCATGACAGTAGCTGTGATAGCTGATGTCATGGTGACGCTTTAAATCGATTAATTTTAAAAATAATTTTGTAATCATTAGACAGTGATCTGGAAAGGATTCTAACACATACAACAATTCAATTAAATGTTTTGTGAATTACTTAATTTATCTCCTTCTCAGAATTTTTAGAACAAGAACATACAAATGATTCAAACAATCTGAAATTGAAAATCGATGAACAGTCAAGATATTAGCAAATTACTTAATCTTGATTAATTAAATTTAAATTATCAATAATTATTGTCAATGCCAAGATCAGTTGATGTTATTATTTTTTCATTCCATAGGTACACTTGTAAACTAGAAGTTTGAAAATTATTCAACAATACTCGAAAACAAAAATACGCAATAATTAGAGGTCCTACCACCACTTTGTATTTCCTTCAATCTAAGTGTCCTGTTAAAAAATTATATCCGACTTGATTCTCAATTCTAGTCACATTACAAACTAGTCGAGTAAGTATCGAAGTCAGTTAGAGAAATTTATCAAACTACAAATAAAGTTTATACCTCGATGAATGCCTTTCTTTACAGAAATTGGATATCGACTTCAACGTAGTTGTAGTTTATTTCTGAGTAAGAATTGTAAAACTATTTCCAGGCGGCTCTATCCAATTTTCTAAGACTGTTCAAAGTTCAGGTAGATGGCTAGAACAATTGGGAATGAGTTTTCTCGCTACGTACATGAAAAAATACATTGAACAATAAATTGAAATGAAATATGTCATTGAATTTGCTATAAAAATTTGTGAGCTATCTCAAGATTCAATAAAATGAATAATGGGAATCTCTAAGATCTCATACAATGTTCTACCATTTAATAAAAAATAAATAAAGAAGCTCTTGTAACCAAGTACTCCTTCAGGGCATCAAAAGTATAAATTTGATCTCAAAAATATCAAATTGTCTATTATGGACTACGGAGCACATTGTTGAATCGGCAATGAAAATTGACCTCTCTGAAGTATGCACGATCAAATCGGCAAAAACGAAACGCACCTATCACACTTTTTAATGCTTATTTTGTGCTAATTTGTGATACTAAAGAAACTTTGTACCACGTGCAGTTTTAAAAAAATCGCGGCGCTTCATATGAAGTCAGCACGGCCACAACAAAAAAATAAATAGAAATCAAAAACAAGTTCATTAATAGAAAAAGCTTAATTTGTGCTGATTTGAGCTACTGAAAAAATTGTATCTCGTGCAGTTTTGAGAAAAAAAAAATGTTGGGCTTTTAGCTTCATATGACCACAACAAAAATAATCAACAGAAATTAAAAACAAGCACATAAATAGAAAGTATATAATTTGTGTTAATTTGTGCCATAAAAAAAAAATCATATTCGCATTCAGTTTAAATAAAACACTTAATAAATTAAAATCCAAAAATTAAATAGAAAGCTTTTATGAATAAACTCGAACCGCAAATCTTGCAACTGATACCATTTATTTTGTGCTGCTAAAATATGTGATTGCAGAATTAGTACCAGCGATATTTCATCAAAAACCATCCACGAATCAGCTAACGCTCAAGAGTAAAGTGCCATTTGTTCTCAACAGAATCCAGCCGTGAATATTACAAAAGTTAAAGCTTACTTTGTGCTACTAAAATATGTAATTGCAGATTTTGTACCAGTGGCATTTCGTGACTCATTCGCAGATTTTTTGAGCCACTTCGAATAGTCACTCACTACACTTCTATACGTGATACGAAACTTCGTCAAAAAGTTAATTTTTTGCATTACATCTTCAATTACATATTTCAGTAGCACAAACGGTATCTGTGGCCTGTTGCAAGATTTGCGGTGCAAGTTTATTCGCAAAAGTGGATTCTTACTTTTCAATTTAAATTTTGGGTTTTAATTTAATAAGAGTTTTTTTTTTAATCTGAATACAAATATGAATGTCTATTTGATGGCACGAATGAGCACAAATTATGTAATCTTTTATTTATGTGCTTGTTTTGAATTATTAATTATTTTTTTGGTGTTGTCTTGCTGAGTTCATATAAAGGTAGCAGCGTCACGATTTTTTTGAAACGGCACGAGGTACATTTTTTTTTAATTAGCACACATGAGCACAAACTATGTACTTTCTATTTATGTGCTAGTTTTTGATTTTAAATTATTTTTTCTTTGTTGTCGAGCTAACTTCATATGAAGTTGGCAGATCCACGATTTTTTTCAAAACGGCACGAGGTACATTTTTTTTGTACCACAATTTAGCAAAAATTATGCTCCTTCTATTTATATACCTACTTGTTTTTAATTACTTATAATTTTTTTGGTTGTGGTCGTACTGACTTCAGATGAAGCTAGCAGCACCACATTTTATTTCAAAACGGAACGAAGTACAATTTTTTTCTTAGAAGCACAAATAAGCATAAGCTCTAAAAAGTGTAATGGATGCATTTCGATTTTGCCAATTTGCTCGTGCCTACGTGCCTATTATTCATTTCGAATCAGTCAGTCTGAATAAAACTTCGATAGTAGGTCAGTCGGTAGAGACAGCGACAGGTGATTGGATTGTCAAAGTAAAGTTATGACAAATCCTACTACGGATAGTGGTGTACACATAGTAGCCTGGTCCAGTCAATAACATTGGTAAGGATAATATGCAGAAGGCAATGAAATAATACACAACTAGATAAACAGTGGCTTGTACTGAGCATACCCATCTTATTAGCAAATATAAAAGTCTTTCTAGTATTCTAAAACTAAAACGCATAGCATGGGTTTGTCCTGAAGAACTCTAGCGCTAAATGATTATCATCCAACAGTATCTACTTTATAGATCAGCGCTCAATTGTTATCGAACCTATATTCTCACATTTATCATGATTTGAGTCATGATTTTGATACTCGGTGAATGTAACAATTATTTTGTGCGAACTGAAATATGACAAAAGTTTTTGATCAGCTTCTAATGCTGTGCACATTAGCGTTATTTATTCTAGAATTATTTTTTCACATATAAATTTAACCAGAAATGCTGCTTTCTAATGTTGCCCAAAGACAATATACAGGGGTGCGGTATAGTTCCATAACTTTTTTTCTATACTTAAAACGGTAAGTACGATAATAAGACATATTCTTACAATATTTTCATTCATATACAGGATGTCCTAAAGTCAGATAGGCAATTAAATTCTGTTTTAATAAAGGGCGACCCCCCATTTCCAAACTCAGTCATTTTTATATGGCCATTATTACAGTTAGGTAGTCGATCTATTTAAAGCAAACTTAATTTCATTACCTTATGTTGGTACGTGTGTGTCTGTATGTGTGTGTGGTATATGTCGCCAAACCTGATCTTTTTAAAATGATATAAAAATATTACTGGAAAGTTAGTCAGTGATGATATGAACGAGTATCTTATTGTATGAGGAACGACTGCGCAAGACCATTACGAAATTAGCTAATCAACATCAAAGAGAAAAATTTCGACAAACAGCTGAATTGATTGTTGACTAGTTGACTAAAGTAATACTTTTCATACTTTTCAAATCAGGGAAACAATTTAGAGAAATATTTTATTTATTAATATTGAAAGAAATACACAAACATTATCTAATTTAATTATTATAACAAAACTTTAATGTCTTTAATGTATATTACCTGTATTTACAATATTTTTTGGAAGAATAGAAAATTTGAGTGCTGCAGCTTTTAGTATAGCTGATACCATTATAGATCATTATCTTCTGTTAGTAATAAATAAATAAAGTTAATTGTAAAGAAGGAGATTTAATTAAGATAACCAATTATAATTTGCAATATATTACATTGTTGATGATATTGAGGTTGCTACCGAAACTCTAGCTGAAATGATTGAAATGAGGAGGATCCATGGAAAGAAACAGAATCAGTTATGAATGAATATCTAAAAATTTTAACTAATTGGCTAAATGATAATCAGCTTTCTTCGAATACACAAAAAATGGTTAGCATGGCTTTTGGAGTTTATAAGGATAGTATGCCTACGGAGTTGAATACTTCAGTAAATAATAACCGCATAAAAAGAGTAGACCATTGTGAATATTTGGGTGTATGAATAATACAGTCAAATAGACTGCAATCTCAGGTGGAATGTACACGTAAATTAAAATTGTGTTGCAAAAAAGACAAAATATTTATTATATATTTTTTATAAATTAAGAATAATCTTAACAAAGATATCTCTGTTGTAGGAATGGAATAACTGCATGGGGGAGTGCATATCAGAATAAGTTGGGGATTGTATAGGCATAACAAAACAGACTGATAAAAAAATAGACAGGAACAAAAGTTTGAAACAACTAGGTGTCAATGTTGACAAATGTCCATAGACATATTTTTGAACTTCACTTTGTCGACCTTAATAACATTTGAAAGTATTGAACTGATCATTTTCGCATTGTTCATTATTTCTCAGTTTCGGTTCGTTTGAATTATTTGTTAATTCTTGTTTCCAAAGCTACTGGAAAAAATAGATTACTGCAGATGTAGCAAAACTAGTCATTGTGTAAAAACTTCTGTGAATTTTTTGAAACTGGTGTAGTTGAATCCTTCCTAGTTGTCTAACAGCTTCAGTCAAAGTAGGTAGGTTAATATATTATTTGGCCTTTCAAAAAAAAAAAAGAAATTCAACCTGTAATTGATTCTAAATGATATTCCGAAATATTCACGCTCTTATTGGCAATTGGCGTTTGATCGAGTTAATCATAGGGTGTTTATAGGAAAACTCCAAGCGCTTGGTATTTTTGGCAGTTTACTTGAGTTATTTGTTTGATAAACAGCAAGCTGCGAACGTAAAGGGCCATTATATCAAGGCAGATTATTGTAGTAATTATTATTACTACTACTACTACTGTTCAATATATCTATTAATGATATAATAACCTTCGTAGAGCACTCATCAATACTTTTATAAGCAGATGAGCTTAAAATTTTCAAATATATAGAATCTTGTAAGGGTAGTATAGAATTTCAAAATGATCTAGACAGCTTAAACTTATGGTGTAAATTAAATGGTATGCAATTCAATACGAAAAAAGGTAAGGCAATCACTTTTCGTCGAATACAAGATTCAATTTATTTCAATTACAACATTAATAACGTCAAACTAGAAAGAGTAAATCACATAAAGGATCTCACTAATAATAGGTATTACCAATGAGGCAATGAAGGTGTTTATGAAGCGTACTTTACATGATTTCTCTAATCTGAGTTGTTTAAAATCATTGTACTGTTCTTATATTAGATCTATTTGGGTGAATTGTTGCCAGATATGGTCTCCATAATATAAAATTTACATACAACAGTTAGAAGGAATAAAAAAAATCTAAGATTTCTAGCCTTCAAAATGGGCATTCCAACGGATCAGATAAATTATGTGCATATAATCTGTTTTGGATATCCCTCCGCTCGAAAATAGAAGAGTGTTTTTAGATTTATGCCTTGTTTGTAAAATTTTAATATCTCAAATTAACAGTTCTGTGTTGCTGAATTCTGTTAAACTGAATCTAGGTATGTACCACAAAGGGAACTATGTGTAAATAACCTTCTTAAAATTAATTAACATAGAACCAATTATGGAATGGCATGTACTCTGTCACTTGCTTGTAACTTTGTCAATAAGATTTGTAACGGTATTGATATGTTTAATTTAGGTTTGGAGCAATTCAAGAGAAGGATAAAAATTATTTTACACAAATGTTTCACTTTAATTATTTTTTTCCTCCACGCTTAGTGGCTGTTCCGTCAATAAAGTATTTATTTATTTATTTATTTAATTATTAATATATTTATTTATTTATTTATTTATTTAATATCAAACAACACAAAGTATATTTTGCAGCAATGACAATGGCATGGACATCACAGAACAGATCTTGAAAATATTGTAGCGTGCAAAGGGGAACAGCCGCCGGTATTGGCTACAAAGTAGCGGCATCCGTTTGAAGTAAGCGCGCGATATATGCTGTTGTTGGAAATACCAAAAGCGGCGTTAACAAAGAGATCGACGGCAGCAGTCGGCGTCTTCTGTTAAAATGCCGACAAAACGAATTTCGAGAAGCGTACAGTGGCGGCTTTCGTGTCAAAGACCAGAAGCCGCCCGAATGCTCTGGATCCTTTATCGTATATATATGGGAGAATTTTCGGCAAGAAGACAGAATGTAAAGAGGCAGTGTGAATAAATAGAATAGTCCGAGTAAGTTAGAGAGAATATAGTAAAGTTAAGTTGTAATTTATATTATTTTGAGTGTAAATAAAGTTAATTTAATAACTTTAAATTAGTCTCACTTATCTGCGAACCCGCATACGCAACAATTTGGTGTCAGAAGTGGGATAAGTGAGTGAAGAGGCTTTTGTTTATGGTGAACACCCGTAAGCAGACAGAAAAAATGGAAGAACAACTAACTAAGTTATTCTCCGATTTTTCGAGAAAACAAGAAGAACTGCGACAACAAGAAAATAAAGAAGAGGAAGAGCGAAGGCTGCGAGAAGAACAGAAAAAAGAGGAACAACTAACTAAGTTATTCTCCGATTTTTCGAGTAAACAAGAAGAACTACGACATCGAGATTTCGAGCAGGTTGCAGGATTGTTCCGAAATGTCCATCAAGAAATCGAAGAAGTTCGAGAAGAAATTGGAACAGTTCGAGAAGAAATTGGGACAGTTCGAGAAGAGTTTGAGGAGAAGTATCGAAGACTAGAGAAAGAGATGAAGAAGAAACGAGATACCAACCAAGACGAAAGCAGCAAAATGGACACGTCGGCGATCACAACAGCCAATGAAAAACTTAAACCACCAACATTTGACGGCGAAATATCCTGGGCTATGTACAAACGTCAGTTTGAGGCAGCAGCTAATGCAAATAGATGGGATCAGCAGCAGAAAGCAACGGCGTTGGTATTGGCTTTGCGAGGAAAGGCGCTTGAAATACTTCAAAACATTCCTGAAGCCAAACAAACTGATTATTCGGCTGTTGCGGGCGCCTTGGAACTAAGATACGGCAACAAATATCTTAGCCATGTGTATCAGAGCCAGCTGAAGAGCAGAACTCAAGGTTCAACGGAGTCACTGCAGGAATTCAGCAGTAGCATTGAGAGCATGATATGACTGGCTTATCCACAGGCCCCGGACGAATTCATCGAGCAAATTAGTGTCCAATACTTCATTGATGGAGTTCGAGATATCGATATGCAGCAAGCGTTGAGACTAAGTAGGCATAACACCTTAGCCGAAACAGTTGTCCAGGCACTGGAATACGAAGCTGCCAAAAACGCTTCTATGAATCGTCGCAGCAAATTAAGAGAAGTCAGGGTGTCAGACGAACCACAAGACAATGCAGATTTCTTTAAGAAGTTGGAGGCGATGTTCCAGAAATTCTGCTGCAAGGAGTCTGGATATAGAAAAGTGATTAAGTGTTACAATTGCAACCGAGAGGGACATATAAGTAGAAACTGCAGGCGGCGACCCAGATCTGAAGAACGAAATGTTCAGAGAGAGAATACCCGAATTCAGGAAAACTCAACCTCGCCAGTGTAAGGGGGCGAACGCTGGCGACCACTGATTATCAAGCCCCCAAGTTACATTTGTACTCCATCAAGAAGAGCTGTGAGAGCCTCGTTGTCCAAGGTTTTATCAACGGCAAGAAATGTGATTTGACTATCGACACGGGGGCAACAATGTCAGTGGTACGCCCCGACATGGTTTCCAAAGAATCTATCGTGCAGCACAACATCAAGCCAATACTGGAAACTGCAAAAGGAGATTTGATAAATGTTTTTGGAGAGACCACCACCACTTTGGAAATTGGCAATGCACAAGTGAAGATAAATGCAATCGTGGCTGAAATAGTGGATGAATTTATAGTAGGCTTAGACGTTTTGGAAACCTTCAATTTTATCACAGTGGACTTTAAAAACAGAATGTTAAGAGTGGGCAACGAGGAAATATTTTTCTCAGCATCTTCGAACAAGAACTGTCCTGTTAAAATAATCGTCACCGAAGATATACGAATACCTGGAATTAGTGAGAAGATCGTGAAGGCGCACCTAGAAGAACAACTGGAAGGAGTTAACACTATGGTTTTTGAACCAAACGAGAACAAAGAGAACGGGGCTCTTTTGGCTAGGTGTTTAGTTAATTCCAACGATATTATTCCAGTGAGGGTAGCCAATTTAACTGTAAACAGAATGAATTTGAAGAAAGGGGAAGTAATCGGTACCTGTTCGCCAGTCTCCCGTGTAACAAGATGTGAGCAAGAGGAATCCGTTTCAAAAGATGTACATTTGTCCCAAGAGCTAATGGAGAGTTTTAAGAAGACCTGGAAACATCTTAGCGAACAGGAAAAGAAAAAGGCCATCGAGTTTGTAAAGCAAGAAGCTGATGTTTTCGTGCAAGGAAAAATTACAGGGCGAACGAATTTAGTCGAACATCGGATCAACACGGGAAATGCTGTACCTATTCGCCAACCTCCACGAAGACTTCCTTTTGTAAAACAACAGCAAGTTAACACCATGGTTCAAGAAATGCTGAATGATGGCGTCATAGAAGAATCCAGCAGTCCTTGGTCATCAACGGTTGTGCTGGTGACGAAGAAGGATGGTTCGATGAGGTTCTGTGTGGATTACAGGAGGTAAAATGATGTAACGAAGGACAGCTACGATACCTTAAATACCTTAGCTGGATCCAGGTGGTTTTCAACTCTTGACCTGAAAAGTGGATATTGGCAGGTAGAGCTAAACAAGGAAGATAAAGAGAAAACGGCCTTTACAGCTGGAAACGGCCTATATCAATTCAATGTCATGCCGTTTGGATTATGTAATGCGCCTGCCACTTTTGAAAGATTAATGGAATTAGTTCTGCGAGGACTAACTTGGGAGACGTGCCTGGTGTACTTGGATGATGTAATGGTGATTGGCAAAGATTTCGACGAACATCAATCGAATCTGAAGAAAGTATTCGCCAGGATCCGAAGTGCTAATCTCCAGCTGAATCCAAAGAAATGCGTTCTATTCCAGGAAAAAGTCAACTTTCTCGGACACGTCGTATCATCGAAAGGAATTGAGACCGATCCAGAAAAATTCCAAGCAGTGCGAGATTGGCCCAGACCAAAGAACAAGCACGAAGTCAGAAGCTTTTTGGGACACAGCAGTTACTACCGCCGATTTGTTAAGGATTTTGGGAAAATTGCGAAGCCACTACATCAATTAACCGAAAAGAACTCCCACTTTGACTGGTCACCAGAATGTCAACAGTCGTTTCTTGAGCTGAAAAACCGTTTGACCAGTGCTCCTGTTCTTGCATATCCCTTGGACGAAGGATTGTTCGTGTTAGACACTGACGCTTCACAAAGTGGAATAGGAGCTGTTCTTTCCCAAATACAGGATGGCGAAGAAGCTGTATTTGGATATTTCAGCAAAACGTTGGGAAAAGCAGAGCGAAACAACTGTGTGACCCGGAAGGAGCTGCTAGCGGTTGTACGATCCATAGAACATTACCACAGTTTTCTCTATGGACGGAAATGTTTAGTAAGAACAGACCACTCTGCACTACAGTGGCTGCTGAATTTCAAAAATCCGGAGGGACAGATAGCGCGTTGGCTGGAGAAACTGCAGAGTTACGAATTTCAAATTAAACACCGAAAAGGAAGAAGTCACTCCAACGCTGACAGCTTGTCACGAAGACCTTGTGGCAGTTCATGTAAATTCTGTCAATGACAGTAACAAAAAGAAATAGCCTAAGATGTTGTACATATCCAACAAATGCAGATTAGGAATGAGGAAACGGAAAATACCGACGAAATCACCAGAGACAACTTTAAAAGAGAACAAATCACTGACAAAGATTTGACGATAGTACGGGGCTGGCTAGACCAAAAGCGACGACCTGAGTGGCAAAAAATATCGAGATTTGATCAGACAGTCAAGAGATACTGGGCTCTGTGGGATTTGTTGTGCTTACAGGATGACTTAATCACTCGTAAATGGGAAAGTCCAGATGGTAGGAGCATTGTGTATCAAACCGTTGTACCCCGAACGATGGTAGCTGAAGTACTTCGTGAACTGCATGGTAGTCGCAGTGGAGGCCATTTTAGAGTAAATAGAACATTGGCACGTGTGAAAGAGCGGTAGTATTGGATCAACTGTCGAAGAGATGTGGAAGAATGGTGCAGAAGGTGTGACCTCTGTGCTTCTAAGAAGGGTCCGAAGACACGATCCCGAGGGAAAATGAAGCAGTATCTGTCAGGTGGACCTTGGGAAAGAATTGCGGTGGACATTGCAGGACCATTCCCTACGACAGATTCTGGAAATAAGTACATTATGGTTGCCATGGACTATTTCTCGAAGTGGCCAGAAGTAGTGCCGATGCCGAATCAGGAAGCAGTTACAGTGGCCGAAGCCCTTCTGGAAAACGTGATTTCCAGACACGGAGTACCCTTGGAGCGGCATACCGATCAAGGTAGAAACTTTGAATCCGAAGTATGGATGCAGTTAATGAGGTTGCTGGGAATACGGAAAACACGAACAACCCCACTTCATCCACAGTCAGATGGAATGGTTGAGAGGCACAATAGGACCATCAATCAATACCTCTCACTATTTGTGGATGAGCACCAACGTAACTGGGATAAACTGGTACCTCTCTTTCTCCTGGCCTACCGAAGTTCCCAGCATGAATCTACTGGCTATACACCATCGATGCTCTTGTTTGGAATAGAAATGAAGCTCCCCGTAGATCTGATGTTTGGCAGACCATCAGCCGACGATCATGAAGAAGTGTCTCTTCCACATTATGTAGCTGACCTACAGAAGCGACTTAGAGTGGTCCACGATTTTGCCAGACAAAAGCTCCAGTTGAAGAGCGACAAAATGAAGATGAGACTTGACAAAAGGCAGTCATTAAACTCTTTTAATGAAGGCGATGCAGTTTGGTTGTACCAGCCACAGCGAAGGAGAGGATTAAGTCCGAAGTTGCAAAGACCTTGGGAAGGACCATATCGCATTGTCAAAAAGATTAATGACTTGGTGTACAGGATCCAACTTTCGCCAAGAGCCAAGCCAAAAGTGGTGCACGTGGAAAGAGTGAGTCCGTATCGAGGAGATAATCCACCGGTCTGGAGGCAAACGGAAGAAGCTGTTCGGGGCTAACAGCTTTAAGGGAGGGAGCAGTGTAGCGTGCAAAGGGGAACAGCCGCCGGTATTGGCTACAAAGTAGCGGCATCCGTTTGAAGTAAGCGCGCGATATATGCTGTGGTTGGAAATACCAAAAGCGGCGTTAACAAAGACAGCGACGGCAGCAGTCGGCGTCTTCTGTTAAAATGCCGACAAAACGAATTTCGAGAAGCGTACAGTGGCGGCTTTCGTGTCAAAGACCAGAAGCCGCCCGAATGCTCTGGATCCTTTATCGGGTATATGTATGGGAGAATTTCCGGCAAGAAGACAGAATGAAAAAGGCAGTGTGAATAAATAGAATAGTCCGAGTAAGTTAGAGAGAATATAGTAAAGTTAAGTTTTAATTTATATTATTTTGAGTGTAAATAAAGTTAATTTAATAACTCTAAATTAGTCTCACTTATCTGCGAACCCGCATACGCAACAATATTATAAAAAATCCCAATTATTATGAATATACACAATGTGACTACCATCGACCATTGACTCTATGGACTTTATATAGGCTCATTCAACGGGCGCACTCAATAATAATCTTTCTCATCTGCAACAGCCTATTTCGAATGTTTTTTTTCGATGGATCGATATTTATGAATGTTTTTAAAGAAATTGTGATTTCATGTTAGACGAAAATAAAGAGACGAACGAGTAGCCGTTGACCATACTGCAAGGAAGACCGGTGTTGAGATTTTACTTCAATTACTAATGCTTGGAGCATTTCATCGGGCCAAACGTGGGAGTTATGGTTATTGCTACTAATGCTATCTCACGTGAATATGCTTGAGTGCCTCTTTGAGGAAAAGTATGTTAGTGGTAAATTCGACCAGATGTGGTGGGTATTTATAACTTATAGCGCCGGTAAATCGATAATAAATAACAAGCAAATTGAAGCTTCTGGATACTTAGCTGTAAATATTTATGTATGACTGTTCGAAATTGTTTTGAAATATATCCACTTTTCAAGGTTCCAAGAGTCCAATAACATGTTTTTTTTTGAGAGAATGTATATAATATATAATTTATGTAGTTACGTGTGTTAGTAGAATATAATTTTCATCTTGAACTTCTCGAACACCTATAATGAATTTTATGTCTTATTGATTCCATACGATGCATAATTTCTTAAATATCATTCCAATGCTGTGTGGCCGGGTATGGGCAATGTATTTAAAATGTGAGAATGCACACAGTGTTTTCGTTATTTAACTTTACCAGTAATATTATTTTGTAATATTGAGATTCATTGTTAATTGTTACATATGAGTTACTGAACGTAAAAATTTTGACAAAAAATCTTAACCCCAGCAGCAAAAGTTACCGGACATGATGGTTAATCAATCTCGGTATAACAACGTGGCAAAGATGCGCTCCATAAGACTCAACTCTGCATTCTCAATTTGTAACACACCATATAGACTGTTCTATTTACAAATACATATTACTTTTTTCCTTATGGAACTAAATGTTATACGAAATTCATTTGTGTAAAGATTTAAGTAAATAAGTAGTTCTCATTATTCGTCTAAATTGCAAAAAAAACATTATTTATGCGGTTGAAAAAAAAAAACATTCGAAGAATTTGTAACATAAAAATATTTGTATTCATATCTATTTATTACAATTTGTACTATTTGCAGGCTACACTTATCACTTTTGCATTTTTATCAACTGTTGCGGAGATTCGGAAATACCGTATAAAAGTGTCTAACATGTTTGTAAAAACTAGATAAGTATATGTCTCTCAACAAAAGAACAACGTGGAAGTTCTTTTTGAATAAGTAGTGCGAGTTCGAAATCTAGTTAATCGTGATATGATTTGTTTCTAGATGTAGATCACGAATCAAGTACCTATAAACGAAAATCAAACAAGGTAGACAGCACAAAACAATGTTACAAATCAAATGTTCACAATTGAATACTCAGAATATTATGTTGCCTTGAATTTTTGTTTTTTTGAATAAAAATATCGATGATGAACACTCCAAGTTATTAGTTGTTAATCTCATAAGTTTAGCTAAATGACATTAACATGAGAAAATGAGGTTCTCCTTTTAAAATTTCTTGAATGGATGGTTTAAAATTACCTATACCCAAAACATCCTTATCGATTTTGTAATTTTTTATCACAATATTTTTTAGATATAATTAACAAAATAATAATTTCCAATTTCTGTTAATTTTATGATGTTTCATTTGAGGGCAATCACATTCAACTTCTATAGTTGTACAAAGACTAGATTATCCTAATATTAAAGCAACATATAATTCTCTTCAATTTCAATTAAGATGCTGCGAGAGTGGTCTCGGTCTTGCCGTCTTGGTTTTGCAAAATTTCAAGACCAAGTTCGACCATGCAAGACCAAGACCCAAGACCAATACTGCGATACAAACTAGTACCAAGACTAACCTAGTCTTGGTTTAGTTTCGAGACTTGAAAGACTCTCGAAGTTCTCTAACCAAACAGCAAATTTGCAGGAAACAATTTGTTTTGTTCCAGGTTCAGACGCTGTTGAATTACATAATTAATTTATCCTTTGAACTCCTTTTATTTTACAGTTTCTAAAAATGTTATAATAAACGTTATTGGGTGAAAAGCAAGTTCTAGAATTTCCTGATTTCAAAAAATTCCGGATTTCCCTTAACGAGCTGATTTCAAACAATCCCCACTGCTCGTAGCCAGGGGATGTTAAACTACACGTTTTTTTTCTTCTATGAAGCAGAGTGATTCAAGCAAAAGCTCTAGTTACAAATCATTTATAAATCTGAAATATTTTTGAAGACATTTATCCATTAGCCATTTTTTGACATTTCTTAAAGTTTATATTTCCCTTATTTTCAATGTTCTCGCTCATGATCATTAACTAACTCAAATTAGATATTCTAACTGATTTTTGAAAAAGATACTTGTATAAATGCGCGTATTAACAAATTTCTTACCAGCTTTTTATTTTTTTGGAGAAAGCTTTTTACAAAAGTTGAATTTACAATCTATACCTATGTTTAAACCAGAAATTCTTTTGATCCCTTTCACTCAAAGGCCACTCTGAGAGATTTTCTGGTAATTGTCAAGAACAGATAATCTTGGTATTTTCACTATTTTTTTCAAGAAAGTGGTACAAATCTATTGTAGAATGAGTTTTGATGTAGAAATATGATACGCAAACACAAAGCAAGGCAAGGGAAACCATTAGGTACCAAGAAAGCACAAGCAGACAACGTCGCGCATTCTCATGTGTTAATGGTAAATAATAATTATTTATAAACTTTGTTAATTAATTACCCATCTCCCATGGTCTAAATTAATTTCGCGCACCCATTTGTGTTCTCAGTAGGTACTTATTCTAGAATGATGTGGTAGCATTACTATATCAGAAATGTTTGTTCTGGACAATGAACAAAATTTTTTATACGGTCGATATTTATCTTCAAATGATAATATATGCAATAAGATTATCAATTACATAATTCTGATGTATATTGAAGCTACTTCTTTATTTGAATTCAGAAGTTACGGTTTAAAATCGGTCTTATGAAATGTTATTTTATTTTGCAAGAGTCTTGCGAAGTCTTGCAAGCAAGACCAAGGCTGTTTATGCAAGACCAAGACCCATACCAAGGGTGGAAGACCAATACCATCAAGAGAAGCGAGCTCTATCGATGAGTAGGACAGGCACGATCTATGAAAGAGAATTTGTAGGTGAAAATCATTAGGTGAAACATTACTAGCGCACTCTATTAATGGTTAGAGCAGGCGCGCTCTAGCGATTTTTAGAGCAGCTGCACAGGTATAACTTAGAGACATGGATCGCGCATTCCTTATCTCCCTTATAAGTGGACAATGACCAAAGGGATGTGAGCGATATAGAATAATTCTAAGGCCAGTAGGTACTGCTAATGTCTCTCTCAAAAAAAAATAATGAGAACAGTCAATTTTGAGAGGAAATTTCACAGTCCACGTCTCTACGTTAATGTTATAGTACCGACTTTGAAGGCTGACTTTTCATGTTAGGTTTAAGATTTCCGACGAGTGGGAGTTTTGAGATAAACAGAATAATTCTAAAGCCAGTATTTAATGTCCGCAAACTAGCCCTGTCTCCCTCAAAGAAAAGTCAATTTTGACAAGAAATTGCGCAATCCATGTCTCCATGTAAATAGGATTGTTTTAATTTTACAGAAACGCTCTTTTAATTATCTTTTTATCTCGCATCGTTTTTCCATAGTGACGTAGAGATGGGAGAACATTTTTTACACTTAACTGAACATACCTTAGGTAGGTGATCTACATCTAAATATATAATAAAACTGTAGAGCTCAGTGTCTCTGTACATGAAGTAATAAAGATAATAGAAATGTGAAATTTTTTGCCTGTCTTTTAGCTCTCATCTCCAAGATTACTGGAAGGATTTTAATACGGTTCTTACATAACACACAGTTTGGCTTGTAGCAGAATATAAGGTTTATTTCATTTAACCCGGATGTCAGGAAAGAGGTTATACTCATTAAAAACTATTAAGATGAAACTAATTTCACGCGAACGAAGTTGCATGCAACAGCTAGTAATTATATAAGGATACTACATGTATGATTTATAGGTTTCCAAGAAAAGGGCCAACTTTTTGAACATGCCTTGGAAAAAAATTGTCAAGTCAAAATCTGATTTTAGACAACATTTAAAATATCAAGTTTCATTGGTATAAAATCTATTAGTCTACTCAAATTTGAATGTAAAATTATATCTAGACTATAAAATAGATCATACCTATAACGGTCGTAAGAAATATTGAAGCACGTAAAAGTCGCTAATTCAATAAATGAAAGTAGGTGCTCGAATAAACTTTACGAACATCATTTCTCATTCTTATAAGCCACACACAGAGAATAGCAGTGGGTACACTTCCTACAAGCTTAAGGCTTAATCAAGTTCCTGTGCTTGGAATTGAGAGATGTGATTGATGGAATTTCAGCGCTTTGGACCTATTCAAGCGAAAATACATCTTCATTTCGAATACACGAGATAAGAAACTTGGTCCTTTGGAGACGGTGTCGAGAATATATTATGTATATAGACGAGAGAAATGTTGTGATGAATTGTAATAACCTGAATTGAATTTTTGGTTTTGTATTATACCCTGAATAAATGTTATATTAAATTAGATTTTTTTAAATACTACAAAAAAATCCGAGGAAAATAGAATAATCAGTCTCATATCACAAGATCTGGACTTCGTCAAAATTAATGTATTTTTAAAGAAAACGCACGCCACCGTGCTCGTAAAAAAGTTTATTAGGGTTTAACACTAGTATGGTTTATTTCATCGTGTTTTGTTATGAACCTGCAACAATATAACAGGTAATATATTACAATGCTACCTATATTTCTATTATATACAAATATCTAACGCGCTTATCAAAGAAAATGCTTGTTATTAAGAAACTAAACCATAAATTGTCCGATACGTAGATATGTATCATACTAATGTTTTGCCGTTGGGTGGCGTGAACTTAGATTTGTAAATAATTGTCTATAGAAATTGCCATTATTAAAGTAAACTACATAGAAAATCTTAATTTCATACCATCTGAGATGGCATTATGGGAGTAAAAATATAATATTGATATTGACGAGATTTTTACCTTTTTGGTATTTTGATTCAGTAATGACATAATAATATTCGCAAAGGTTTACTAGTATTGCAATTGGATTATTTCAAAATTATGTGATCTCGTAAGAAAAGGATAGCGCAAGTGGTCTTTCTGACAGACTGCGACTACTTTTATTACTTGAACAGTGATGTGTTTTGAAGAAAATCAATAAAGTAGTTTTTCCAATGCATAGCGGAATATGGTAAATAACTTCCTGAAGCCCTGGAACAGTGTGTACACACCATCTTACCAGAATTATTTCAGAAAAATAATGTTTGATGCACCTCTTTGTAGTTTGAGTAGTGAATCAAATAAATTCAGAGTTAACGATCGTAAACGGTGTCAAGTTTTTCGGTTTGGAGGTAGATAGCTGTCTGAACTGGAAGTCTCATTGTGAATATATTCTCAGCAAACTTGACTCAACGTTCCTATTACTTGTTTCTTAACCTTCGAAATATTTCAAAGAAGCAACAAATTATAAGCTTATTTTACGCTCATATAGATAGCAGATTGAGATACGGAGTATGTTTTCAGGGACACTCGCCGTTTTTAGGCTCTGTTTTTGTAGGTATACAAAACTCCTGTTGCGTTAAATTGGTTAGATTTCAAACATGAAATTTGTTGAATGTGGAATTCCTACTATTATAAGTTCTATTATGACATAAGTCTGTGTATATCTTTATAAATATTTTAAAATTTATCAACATCAACATCTCCCAATAACTTTTATCCATTATCTGATTTATCGAGCATATATTTTAATAAGAGCTAGTCTTTATTACTTTTTATTGTCCTCATTTTTTTTAGTTTAAGTAGATTCAGAAACTTGGAAGATATGAATAAACAAATAAATATTCTCTATCACTAGAATTGAGCATACCTATGTATAAATAAGTGTATATACCAAAATTATAATTTTAAAATTGAGAAGTGCCAAATTGATTGTGGTTATTCTCAAATTGGTATTGATAATTCTTATTATGGAATTTTTAATCTGTTCTCAAACTGACAATTCCCATTTTGAAAGTACTTATTGATATTTTAATAATAATTAATATAATTTGGAAGTTATATAGTTCATATGATGTCTGGTTCATCATTATGTTTAATATGTGAAAGACACTGACGGAAACATTCGAGCTAATATTTGGTTAATTTTGCTTTTGTAATAGAGGTATCCGCCAGAGGCATATTACATTAATGTGACATTATATAAATATACGTGAGTTGCAGTTGTACATTAAAAATGAAATAATAGTATAGCTAAAGCAAAGCTTTCAAAAATGTCCATTCTCTGCTTCGAGGCAAAATTTCTAAACATGAAATGAAGAAACAATTACAAATAGAAAGGATTTTAATAATTTCAAATAATTATAAATATAGGACGTATTTCACCATTTGATGTTAGTCCGAGCTCCAGGCATAATGTTATAGCTTTGATGAAAAATTTAAGTTTTCATTTAGAGTATTTTCAAGGTAATTTTTTTTTTATCTTTTACAAAGAAATAAATTTTATAAGCGATCTATCTTCTATCTTAATTAATAATTTCTCAATCCTAGCATGACCTAACTTAAGAATGAAATTAATTATCCGATTCATTTTAAATGTGTTTAAAAACTGAAAATAAAAAATAACTATAAACAAGACAATATTGAATTCAGATTAGAAACCGCTCAATTTCATTTACAGATGACGTCACGTGGTCGTAGGTAGCAGTATACCTACCATTGTGTGTAATTGCGGTTTTAACTGTGAAAGTTGATTCGTAATTACCAATTTTTTATCATGTTAGCCTCCAAATTCTATTTATTTATTCTAAGTTTAGAATATTCTATATTTAAGTATGCATCAAAGAGATAAGTCTATTTTTGTAATAAATCATTTCATCAATACTCTAAATATATTTATATTTATGTAACTATGAACGATGCAAGTTTAGTTTCCACAATGGTTGTGCCCTCAAGATACAATTTATAAATTTTCCAGCACAAGATGTTATTGCAATGGTCACGAGCTTCAGAAATTGTAAATTTGATTAATCTGCACGAGTCATATAAAATGTTTTTTGGAAAATGTCTGAGTCTCCATTTTTCGTTTAAGTATATGGTAGGGTAGGGTGTCTCATTTTGGGTACTGTTGCGGGGTATCTCCGTTAGTTTTATTGATAGAGAGTTGTGGTTTTCGCGACAGCTTGCTAATTTTCCGTAAAACTAAAGATGCCGTTAACAAAATTTTCATAGCCTTCTTAGTTTTTAAGATACAGGACATTTTTGAAAATGTTGCATTTTGGGATACAAGGAGGATATCTCCGTTACCCTTCAATTTATCGAAAAGGTAGAATAATATTCTTATAGATTTTTTCCGTAGAATGCAGTGATATAGATAATTTTTGTTACATATTTATTATTTTTGACTTATAAACTAAACATATGTTTTTTAAATGGAACATCCTGTATATTTATAGAATATAAAATTTATATTTTTTTACCTTTTCAAATATATATAATAGTATGAACTTTTTCTCAGAAACACGCAAATAAATGACAATTTTCTAAAATTAAATGCATAATTAGATGGAAGGCCATGAATAACAACAATAAATAATTGAAAGTTACATATTACTAACAAAGAATTGAATACCTTGCATATAGGTATATTTTTACAAAAGCATAAATATCTTTTTTTATAACAGTAAGTTTGTAACAACAGTCTTGTAGCATAAAGTAACAATACAACAATCACAAGAAAATTACATTATTAATGTTGTTTACCTACAGCAAGATGGTGCCCCAAGTCATTACTCTGGACTCTTAAGGCATTTCTTGATAATAACTTTCCTCAGAGCTGGATAGGTACCAACGGACCTATTAGATGGCCTCGGCGATCTCCAGATCTCAAAATTTTAGATTTTTGTATGGAATGAAGTATGTAAAACACGATATGACAGCATCGAAGAACTTCGAAAGGCAATTCATTTAGTCTTTCAAAATCTGCGAATGAGACCAATGGTTGTTTTTAATTCTATACAAAGAAGTACAAAGATGTGCCAATTTTGCATTAGTGAAAATGGTCGTCATTTTGAAATCACCTTTAAAATTTGTTATTTTTCTTTTTTTTTATAATGTAATTTATTTAGTTTGTTGTATTGTTACTTTTTGCTACGAAACTGTTTTTACAAACTTACTGTTATACTCTAAGATATTTTTGAAAATGTTATGCTTTTAAAAAATTAACTATATACAGGAATTCAATTCTTTGCTAGTAATATTTAACTTTCAATTGTTTATTGTTGTTATTTATGACCTACCATTAAATTATGCATTTAATTTTAGAAATTTGTCATTTATTTGGGTATTTCTGAGAAAAAGTGTTTATATCTATTTTTGAAAAGGTAAAAGAAACAAATTTTATAGTCTATAAATATACAGGTTGTTCTATTGAAAAAAAAAAAAGTTTGGTTCATAACTGAAAAATAGTAAATATATAACAAAAATGATCTACACCACTGCATTCTATGGAAAAAAAATCAATAAGAATATTGCTTTAACTTTTCGATAAGTTGAAGGAAAACGGTGATACGAGGGGGTCCTAAAATGCAAGATTTTCAAAAATGCCCTGTAAGTATATTAAAAACTAAGAGGACTATAAAATCTATTCCGTTTTACGGAAAAGTAGCACACTGAACTAGGCGATCGCTGAAAATCGTCAATGGCACACGACTGCTACGCGACTCTAACTTTTAGGATTGTCGTTGAATTCATTAGTCATCTGTTATGTCAAGTATTTCTGAAAAAAGAGACGAAAAAAATGTATCATTCAATTAGTATAAACAATTTCTAGTTGTTTACTGATAATCTGTCTAAACGGTTGGATTTTCGAAAAAATCTAATATGACCCCTGTGTATTAGAAAGAAAGAATGGTGGCTGGATTCAACGGAATGATTTAATTTTTCGATAAAATTTGGATTAGAGCGGTAGGAAAGCCGTGCACGTGGACTTTTTTAATAGCTATAGTATGTTGAATAATGTCAACAGGTCACATACTTCACATAAGTATCATCAATTCTACTAATTTAGCCATTTTTGAACAAAGAGTCAAAACATTTTGGAATAATCCGCAGTCAATTGCTATAAGTAATCACACTGACAATGCCAAATTATTTTATCAAAAATCTCATGGAATTATTACATTTCACTGTCACTGATATGATTATTTTATACTATCCAGCTACGGATTATTCCCAAATGTTTTGAGCGATTGCTCGAAATGGTTCTCCTAGAGTAAAAATGATAGATAAAATTTTTATAAGAAATTTTCAGATCTGTTAAATATCTATTTATAGAAAAACATTCAGATGCAGTTTTAAAAAATGTTGTTTTGGCTCCACTAAGAAATCTGGCAATAATGGCACTATTATCTCATGAAACAATATCAACGTTAGAATAGTTTGATTTGATGCCTAATTACGTAGCTATGAGTTAATTACACTTGAGTCAGAAGAAATTGGTTTACATATATTTTATTCATAGGTATATATTTAATTCTATAGAACCTTGCGGAATTGCTAGATTAAGGGGCGTATTCAGCAGTGAATGAATAAACAGGCGCAGAGTGCTATTGGTGACAAGAAACTTCAGGATAGAGACAAGCTAAATTATTCCTGAGAAGTCCTTCAGTCAATCTGTCACGCGAACTACTCAGTCAAAGTCGACGAGAAAACAGGTGGTGATGCTGCATGTATAATATCAACCTGGCAGATGCCAACCTTGTAGGTTTTGCTACAAAGAAGAGGAATTCGCAGTGCTCACCTTTGTGAGTGCAAAGGCATGGCAGGGGCGCTATTTCACCTTCTCGGTGAACAAAAAACGAAGGCAGAGAGCTATGTGAAGGCTATTGTACAGTTTGAATACCCATCGTATGGGGTTTCGTCACGATTCCTGACGTCATCTGCCATTTTACACATGTCGTAAAGAATTTAAATTAAATTTTAATACCTAACCCCAAAACACTGACACTGACAATACTGACATATTTGTTAAGGGGCCAAACAATGACCTATTAACAGAGATAGACAGAACACTTCATTGATAAAATGCGTTTTGTTTGTTGATAACATCTTTGTGGGCCAGGGGGGGTGAGCTGTGGAAGCGGTCAGAAGGGGGGCTACAACAGTTTTAACTAAACCCCGCCTGACTGCACTTTCGCATAGAAAATATGACACCAGTGGGGTCTCGTTCTTTTAGGTTTCTTTTGCTATACGTCAAAATAAAAAAATACCACAAAATAAATCTGGAGCTTGGTGAAAAAAGTCAATGTCCGAAAGTTGCATGTTTCAGCAATATTATTAAATAGGTGAGTATAATCCTTTTGTTAAAGGATTTGAAAAGCGCAAAAAATATAAAAATTTCTTTAATGACATAAAAATAATTAGGTAATAATTTCTTTACTACGCTCATGACCGACGTTTATATGTCAATAATTTTCTTTCAAAATTCAAATATATAAGTTACCAAATTTTAATTTTGAGGGAATACCTACCGATGAAAAGTTACTTCTGGGTTCGTGGATTCTATTTTATTGCACATTTTGCAACGTCTACTCATTTTTTCAAGTTTTGAAAGCAAGAATATAATAGAATATTCAAAAACAACCAAAACACCAACTATTTAAATAATGGGGGGGAGAAGCGGATATGCGATGAGGCGTGGCCGAACAAGGGATGATGTCATCTCAATATATTGCTTACAGTTCCGTCTATCTCTGTTAATAGGTCATTGGGGCCAAATCACTTTTGAAAAGAAATGTTTGACAGTAAACGTCAAAGAGAACAATAACAAACGTCAAAATAAGAATCAGCCGATCTGATCGAAGACATATTTTTATGACGTTAAAATTTTAATTTACCTAATTTACAAACAAAAAAAGAGATAGACAAGGTATGACGAAACCCCATTCGATGGGTATTCAAACTATATCTAGGCTTGATATAAAATAAAAGTCCTGATATTGTACTCTAAATAAATGGAAAAATGGAAAACCACAATAGATCTTATTATGCATAATAACAAATGTTTGTAGCTGGTAAATTTCATTAATCTCACGATTGTAAGTAGTTCATATTATTAATATTTTTTGTTATAATTAATTTGTTCGTTATTTTAGTTTGTCCCGATGAAGGTAACAAGCGTTACCGTAAGCTCGACATTGATTAAAGAGTTTTAATTTTATTGGCGTTTTGACTGCGACCCCAATCATTAAAAATTCATCATTAATTAGACAGTCAAGAATTTGCAATTCATTTTATATATATATATATATATATATATATATATATATATATATAAACTTTTGAACCAAATGTTTTTTTGGACTAACTTATAGACATATAACAACATGCCGTTGAAATTTTTTCGAAATTCAAAAGTGTGAACGATCGCAATAGGTATATTTCTATAAGAAATTTACCTAACAAGTAAAATTAAAAAAAAAAATAAAAAAGTTTTTATTAGGCATTTAAAATTTGAACCGTAGCGATGAGTATCTTCCCTTCTCTTGATTTGAACTATACTTATGTATATTTATTCGCCAGCTATTCCATAAAAAAATTACTGTTTATCTACCACAATATAAAATTAATCGTGTAAAGTGTAAACAAAGATTAGTTGTTCCATGCCCGTGCGTAATTTCAGTAACGTCCAACATTGTCGTTCCATGTTAAAGAAATAATTTGATTTTGCTTAAGTCAGATAATTAATCATTATTGGATCACACTTGGATCAGTGTTAAGCTTAACAGGCGGCGAGATGCCTCCGATGTAAGTACGAAGTCGAAATTTCTCTCTAAACCGTATGGGGCGCTGCGGAGTCCATCTAGAGAAATAACCGGAAGTAATAAAAACTATTTAATTATAACAAATATTAAAAATGTTGTCCTTCATTTTCTAAAAAAAGCATAACTCTTCATTGTATGTTGTTGACTGCGCAATTTATTTCTCTTCTTGTAATTTGTAATTGTAACCGTTTTTTGGGATCACCAGAATGCAGTTTTTGCGTTATGTGAATTTTGTAGCATTTGAAATCATGTCTTCTGAGTTCTCTCGAAGCAACGGTATGAGAAGATTCATCTAGTTCAGTGTAAATTTGGCGTGAGGATTTACCTGGATTCATAATTATCTCCAAGATACATACTTATTTAGTTTTAATGAACAGTGTAATAATATTTTTTTCTACAGTCGATTGCAAAGTAACTAATTCCCAAATTCATATAAAATAATAAAGTCGACGTATGCCGCAGCTATTATAATTACGACTGTAGAAAAAAATCATGTGTTTTCATTATTTAAGACTTATTAAACCTCATTATTAATGTTTTCTTTAGTTTCCTCATCCATCCTGTTCCCAAGTTTCTCTCCAGTAAGATGAATAAAGTTCGGTGGGGTTGTCGTCTCTCAGGATACATGTTAAGATACACTTCCAATGTATTCACACTGTTTCTTTCATTTTTGTAATAAATTTTTATCATATTTCGTTTTTCGTCATTGGAAAACTCCTCCATTTTCAACGACTAAGAAATTGACAATACCTAATACAGAATGTTATTTACGTGTCACCGATTGTAAAAATGAAAGCCAACCGGTTTATAAAAATAATTTATTTAATTTCTCGGATTTTTAGGGCATCGTCAAAAAGGTGATAAAAAGTGCTATACAAATTTTTGGAATGCCATTATGGCTCCCATAAGAAAAAAAAATTCATGATAGTTACACATAGACGAAACGTCAGGTTACAAAACTATTAACACAATTGGAAAGAGTGAAAAGAGTGGCAATGTAAATGTGCTGTTTATTTAGAAATTCATTAGAAAATAAAGCCAGGGAAAAATTTAATGATTTTCAGAGAATTATTTTTTTTATATATAATTTAACCATCTTCGTATTTTCTTAAGTTTCTATATAGATCCCAATGGATTGAGTCGAATTTGAAACAGCCTGTATATTCCTTTCCCGATCCTATATATTATTGGGATCTATTGTATTTGCATACTATTTTATATCTGCTGCTCTTCGTTTTTGCATTGAGTTAGTAAGAGAAGGGGTAGATGAAATATGTGTTGATACTCATTTATAAGAATGGCATCACTTCAGTGATGAAAGGTTATTCTAGAGATGTCCGCAGTGTCATAATCAGATTAATTTGTTAATAATTTAATTGCATCAGTTTATGTTGGGTAGTTTTTACTATATGTCTTATTATTGATAATTTAAGCCTATTTATATAGGTTCTGTATTTAGTAGTATTTAGTACCAGCAGAATCAATCCAGCAAATAATTCACAATATAGTCTTGTCTACCCTGAGACGCATTAAATTTTTAGATACGAATCTGACGCTTGTTTACACTTGTAAAATGTAATTCCAGATGTTTCCTTGCTTCATTAATATCGTAAGGTGTATCGATATTGAAGGAAATAAAGAAAATTGAATCACAATGAAGCCACTAAACCTTTGGGTTTAGACAGACAGGCCTCTCAATTTGGGGGAAACGATATCAATTTTGAGATGTTAACAGCTTCTCCATATAATATTCACTCAATGCGTTTTTGTGAAATTTCCGTACGGGTACCTAAATATATACCAAACTTACAAAGAAGGAAGATATAGTTACATAAAGTAGCAATCTGATTTTCCGCGGGAGAAGTAGCGGGTAGGAACTAGTTATAAATAAATTCTATTAGAAGTGGTGAAAGAAAGTTTAATTTCGTTTCTATATACATTCATACAAGTCGTATTATATTTTTCCAACTATCAGCACCTCTCTGTTGAATGATACACCAATCATCAAGTTCAGTGCAAGTTTAATATACAAAAACTACATAAAAAGAAACAAACATATAGTGGGAATGATCTTTTCGGAAGCAAGATTTGCACCTTGTTATAATAAATAGCATGAAATGATGCTGCACTAAAAATTATGAAAAACAATACGTAATGTGCAATAAAAATTTTGTTATTGTTGCCACCACCCTAAAATTATTAATGATTTTTACATTATGTAATTTTATTTCGTCCTTTCATTTGATGAAATCGGTCCTATTTTTTATGTTATTTATTTCACTATTTTTGACCGACGAACCCCAAACGGAGGAGGTATACAATTAGACTGTGTGCTTTTTTTTTGGTTTCTGCACGCCTTTCATATAGCAATCGTACTCCGATTTTTATGACTTTTAATTCATTTGAAAGAAGAGTCCTGAAAAATGGTCCCATATTCATAAAAACGGGAATCCGACATCTCCTTCCCTCCGAAAACCGCCCCCGAAGAGGAAAGGCAAATGTTCTCGAAAATTGAAAATCTGAGGTGGTATAATTAAAGATAGGACAATATCCGGAAAGTTTGTATTGAAACTTTTTTTCAAAAGAGTAGCGGATTTCGAGATAGACGCATGTAAAATTCTCAAATGTGCAATGTGGAGAGGGCGATTTCTGTCAAAAATTGAAAATCTGTGGGCAGTACATGAAGGACCTAATTATTTCTAGCAACATTTATAATGAACATTTTTCCCTTAGAGTTACGGTTTTCGAGTAAAATCGGTGTTAAAATGGTAACAACTAAAATATTCAAGCGTATTTCCGCAACGATGTTCTGAGATCTCAATAATAACAACTACAAGCAAGGAATATACGTGGGTAATAGGATAAGTACTATCTTCATTGGTATTAGTGAACGTTCAACGATTTTCGTGACTAATGTTACACTTAAAAGTGTAAAATAAATGTTTTTTACAAAAAATTGGACCGACGTTATTAGTTGGTGCACTGAAAAGTATAAAATAATATTAATTCTATTGGTGCTGGTACTTGTGAAGTTGGTGCCAAAAGTTATCAATCTACCTGCAACTGCACAACTTCAAAGGTAACAGCACCAATAGAATTAATATTATTTTATACTGTTCAGTGCACCAACTAATAACATCGGTCTATTTTTTTTAAATATTTATTAGTTATGGTGGTTAATAATAAGAAGTTATATATTTTCTTAATACTTCTGCTGGAAATAATATTCTACATGTTGTTATTAGAAACCCTAAAATATAAAAAAGAAGTAAAAAAGTGATTTTGATGAAAATAAAGTATATTCCCCAACGGGGCCACTGCTCCGTTAAAATCTCGTATTAATGTCAGAAGCAATTACTCAATATTCATAGCATTTATACTCATAAACAACATTATTGTGTCGTTTGAAATCATAAACACGTGTTCACGAGATAAGTATGACAATTTCTTATTTATTCTCAGAGCTCTAACTGCAAAACCGTGAAATTTATCGAGAAATTTTCAAGTACAAATACTTGAAATTAAGTGATCTTTAAGATAAAGAAACAAAAAGTTTTGGGAAAACAAAATTCTGGCTGTCAAAAATTTTGATATATGACCATCTCTCAATCAATCTTCTTTTGAATGAAAACGTAATTTTTCAAAATCAGTGCACGTTTTACTATGCAAATTAAGCTAACATAATTAAAAAAACATACATTGGAATTGTAGACCTCGTTTTTTCGGAAGTAGTTCAATAAAATAAAAAATAAAAATATCATTAGATATACCTATGCGTGATTTTCTATGTTAATAGTTCTGGCCTATTTATTTATCTTATATTTAAGTATAAGTATTTGATCAACTTTGTTTTAACCACAGACGACTTCATCTTATATGTCTATGGTTATAACAGTGAAAAACGTATAACCTGAAATTCATTTATCAATCATATTATCTGAGCTTGTTCTTAATCAGTTCTTAGTCATATCGAAATAAGTCAAAAATATAGATTTTTGATATAGAGATATGGTATTTTGAAAAGACTACTATATTTTTATTACTTTATACTTTATTCCTGGAAGTTACTTGGATTGCCTATGTTCTCAGTAAGATAGATATTTCTAAAACTACAACAAAACTAAAATATTTATTTAGTTTTCTAGAAATATCTGCCATTCACAATGAAGCAGCGTGTAAGAATTCGAATGATGAATAAAAATTTTAGAGAAGCATTAAATAAGTTCCCACTGTTTAGTTAATTTTGGATCTAGAAGGCCATATTTGCCTTCAATCTATTTTGAAAATGAGCAAAAACAGGATGAATAGACCCAGGAAATAACGTATATGAATCAGTGACATCATCAAATTAAAGAAAGCAATACGAGACAAGAGACAAATCAAAGGCATGACAAACGTGTAGCGCTTTCAAAGGAAGCCATTACCCTGACAGCTCTCACTAAATTGACTCTACGATATAGAAATAACTGAGACAACGATAAGAGATTAACAAGACTTCTATAATAACGCGAGTTTTTGGTACGATATTCATATTGAAAGATTATATTGGAACCACTTAAATGGAATGATATTATTTAATTATGTTATGGTAGCAACCAACAAAGAAAATAACACAACTTTCTACTTACACCATTTTAATAATATTTTTTTAAATAAACTTTCGTAATAAATACTACAGGGTCACGTTCATAACAGCGAACGCCATTGGAGCTGATCTCCTATTAGTAAAATATTAAATAAAACTTTGAAAATATCAGCGAAATATTAATTTAATAAACAAATAAGATAAGCTGGAAATTGAATAAGACCATGTTATATAGATAAATTCCCAATGCAACTTTGACTTATTTTATATTCTTTGTATTGAGCTGGATTGATATGACTTATATGTATCAAAATTAATTGGTAAACGGATCTTTCAAGTAAATCCGACAATTAAGAGTTCTACAACAATACCTATATAAACTCCTATTTTTATTATATTTTGGCGGTGGTCCTATAATTTATTTTTTTGTTTGTACCTAATGAGAGCTTTTCATTTTTTTACTTTTCTGTCTCGAGCGTGCTCAGATGAGTCACTAGTCACTGGAATGAAAGACTATGTTATTACAAGATTACAGTGGTCGAAACTCGACCATCATTCATTAAATTTAAGTTTGGACACTATTGAGGTTCTGTTGTCAAAGAGTATTCTTTTATAATTACTGTATTCATTTTATTGATTTTTTTATCACAAAAGATGCGGTGGCCAAATATCGAACCCAGCTCAGCCTTACGAAAGGCACGGCCAGAGCATTTAACGATCTAATCATAGATAAATATATAGGGATGGTCAACGTAAATTTACTTTATTTAATTTTATGTATTTGTAGCTCTATTAATAATGAATTTTACCTTGGTGCATTCCATTGCCATATAAGCTTTAACTATGCCAAGTCTCATATTCCTCTGTGACAGCATTATTTATAAAATGGGATCCAATTAATTCTCTTTGCTTATTTATATATGAAGATTAGGGGCCCCGCCGTCTGTATCAAGGCATGCATGACTTAACTCTGACATATTGTAAGATCCCATAAATAATTTGAATTTAATTAATGTTATCTTGTATATCGATTTCCTGTTGTTTGAAAAATGTAATTGCTGATTAGTTGTACGGAAGCATTTATTTTATAATACTGAGTACCTATATTTAGGTATAAATGACCTGAATGGCTTCGAATTTTAAATGAGAGATACGAATAGAGGGCGCTACTTGTTAGTTTGCTTTTTGTCAAATAATACTAGTTTCTCTGGTATAATAATATCTATCATAATATGCCTTTTCATGACACTGGTGTTAGAAGCACCTATTGTATTTTCACCACGTGTATTGATAGTGATTAAGTCATGGACAGCATGTATTATAGAGATTATATTTTTACTGACGTTTGCAGAAGAAAATCAGTATGAGAATTAACTGTTCAATCTGGCGACCAGTTTGTTCCACACACTTTTGGCATCTTGTTCCAATAACATTACACACTCTATGCAGTGTGTTTCTGTTAAATGCTCTAAGAACATTCTGCCTTGTTGTTCCAAAATTTCCCGATTCTCTGGAGGTTCCAAATTAAATACTTCATTTTTGGCCGCACCCCAAGGTCAGGAGATCTCGCAGGCCATTGTACTGGTCCATTATTTGATATTTCTGACAAGAAATTTTACACGTTACGATTGTTATGGGCAGGTCAGCCGTCATGTTGAAACCAGACTATTTCTGGGTCAAAAATTTGTCTCGGGGCGGGCATTGTTTCTTTAGTCAATAAATCTAAATATCTATCACCATTTAAATTGTAGTCGAAGATGAAAGGACCTATTAAGTGATTATCTGAAATGAAAAGACTCGAAGATAAAAAAATGATAATGATAACAGTCCTGAAATTTTCATTGGATTACCAAATATGGATTTTCGCTCAACCAATGGTGGTTGTTGTGCCTATTAAATAGCCCATAATTGGTAAACCGTGGTTCATCCGTCCAAAGTATTTTCCTCGTAATATCACCTTCATTTTCACATTTTTGGAGATACCACCTTCCAAATTGAATTATTCTATTATAGTCTTGTACAGTAGTTGGCTTTAATTTCGCAGTTCCTGTTTCTTGGGCAACACGACGAACCGACGAACTTGGATTGTTCGAAACATTTTGTAAAATGTTATTCTCACGAACGACATTGTTTGCTTGATAATGCTCACGTTTTTATTCAAAGCTTTCAAAATTCAATGGATTTATGATAATTCTGCTGAAAGTTGTGCGGTGCGGTTGGGGTCTTTCTGGAAAACGTTGTGCGTATTTCGAGCAAAGAATTTTCGGAGTTTCTGTTGCCTTTGAAGTACACTTCCAGCATATCAAGCTTTTCTTCTTTTGAAAATTTGTTGGCCATTATCACATTTCGAATTTTACTAAAACTAGTTGAAACTCTCGGAAAAATTCATTCTACTTATAATTGTCAAAATTGATAGGTATTCATAATGTGAAAATGTGAAAATAAATATATTTTTCATTCCTTTTCTTTAAAAATAAACTTTGATAGGGCAAGTTGTACATTTTTAAAAAGCTCTTATTATAACTAATCTAAAAGACTAAAAACCCAATGTGGTTGCAATAAGAAAAACAAAAGATGGCGCTAGTGACTTGAAAACATATGAAGATTTTTCGATTATGTTTACACCATAAGAATTAATGCAAAAAGTGTCTTAAGTTTAAAAACTTATGCCTTAACGAATTATACTGAAATTGGCAAAACTAATCTAAATGTCTTAATAACGAAAAATGTTAGAATGGATATGAAATGACATTCGTTGCGAGCATTTGATTCTGATAAATACTGCCTATTTAACCGTTGCTCTATCTCTTATAATAACCGATATACCAATGGTGAGCATCGAAATGTGGACACACTGTATAGTGTATTTGAATGAAGAAGGTGATTTCGTCATCAGTTATTGCCTGGTATTCTAAATTCTATCGAGTATACTGATCAGTACGGAGTGATGTAATAACCTGACACTAAAATATTCTTTCATTCTGAAATAAAAACAGAGAACTAGTAAAATATTTAGCTTAAGTTGATGACGCAATTTATGTAGATACTAGTTAGTATACTGGATTCGGGAACACAAGCATAGAATACAAAGTTTTGTTGAAGTTCATCAGTTTGGGTTGATTTTTAATGTTGAATATATTGAATCTTAAATGAGATCAATGATTATGTAAACCTATCAAACAGGTAATCAGCTTATCAGTTTCAATTTTACGATTTGACAACAAATTTCCAGCATACAAATTCTCCTGTGACGTAATATAACAGGTTACTTAGGAGGACTATGAAGAAAACCCACAATTGGGTTCTAAATCTTAATCCTCTTAAACTTTGTATCAAATACAAAACTGATCGTTATTGATTTAATTAATTCAGACAACAATGGCAATAGCGTGCAGTCCACTGAAATTGGAGTGGCTATCATCCATGTTTCTTTTTTTTGCTCTTTTCTAATTCTTTAGGGACCTTAGATGGATAGCCTAACTAATTTCGACGAAGGTCAATTAATTTTATTATCTTTATCTTATTATTAAACGAAAAAATACATTATCTCTTTTTTAAATAAATAATCAAAAGTATCTCGTTGAATATAATTTTTAATATAAGTATATATTATCTATATAATTCGATGGAAAAAAAATCTCAGTTGAATAATCTGATATTATTATTCTCAACTATTTCTGTAAGTAACCTCTTTCACTTTCCTACCGCACCCTAGGTAGCCTGGTAAAGAAAATAAATCGTGAAAAATTTACGGTGCTTACGTTTCAGAGATCCCTCTGTCAAAATAGACCAATTTTCAGTAGTTGGTCTGTTTGTCTGTCCCAAGATTATCTCGGGAACGGATAGGCCGATTTTGTTACTTTCTTAATTGGATTTGAACTGCACTGGTTTCTAGAGAATAGCTGGAAAACTTGTTTCGCTCAAGACTGGGGCCCAAAAACGGCTCTCACGAATTTAATAAAACATTCTGCTCAAAGCCCATTATCATCTGCTATAACGAGTATGGACAAACCAGATTTTTGTTTATTGGATCTCAGGTTGATTGGATATATCAGATTAAAATATATCGAATTTATGTTGTGAAATGGGGTAGCATATTACAAAATTGATCCTTTGATATAAATAATTTGAAATACTACTTTCTGACTACTCATATAGATAAAACTTTCATAAACCTTCTATAAGGACAATGGCTCGAGTAAATATTCTCATAATTTGCATAGTCTTTATACGATGCTATAAAATAATGCAAATAAGATACATAAGTATGATAATAGGCAGTCAAGAAATGTAAAACTGCAAGAGCACTTGTTTGCTGATATTATGGTATTGACTACTGAAACCGTAGAAAAGAGAGCTTTAGCTTGTTGAACTGGATAAAATCAATATGAAAATAAATATCGGGTTATGCAGAGCTATGATTTTGTCTAACGTAGAAAATATGCATAAGATTTATATTTATGATCGGAAAACAAGTTACAAACTATAAGGTACGATGACATTGAGCGAACTTACTAGCTACTAACTTCTGAATTATATAGTGCAATTTTAAATGAGAATGCACTGTGATGTCTTATGTAGCGCATTGATGCCAGTGCAGTGTTATGGCGGACTCGATCAGTCCTCAGGTCCTACTTCAGGTAAATTTTACCGGCTTTAAACTGTATATCAACATTTTTATGTTCAATAGTTATTGATAATAAACAATGAATTTCAAAATTACAGAAGAAAATATTACAGGTATTATATATTTACTAGCTAGCTATCAGATTGTGAACAATCTAAGAAAAGTCTAGAGGCCATTGCTTTCTATTCATGTAATATACCTACAAAGGGAGTTGGGATCACTACAATTTTCTGATAAAATTGATCATATATTTAGATAGCCCAGTATTACCTTATACCTACCTACCAATATGTTGTTGCAATCGTGAAAAAGTGAAGATTCTGATTATAGAATAAAATATAGGGTGCTCCCTTAAAAAAGCATAAGATTGATCTGTCACCATTTTGGAGAACATCCTGTGAATTTTTAATTAATTTCAAAAGACGGAGCTTAAGAGTGCCTACTCACTATACGTTTCTAATTTTTTACTAAGCCTTCGCTGGAGTGTGTTATCGTAGATGTTAGTGTACTGGCTGTTTTTCAAAAAAGAGTCGATATTTTCAACTTTGAATTAGTGTGTAATTTCAAAGTTATTACAGAAATATGCATCTTCGTGAACACAATAATATAGTGACAAGAATGTAGAAGTGGTACAAATCACGGTAAGGCGGAAACAGTTTTGCAGTAGATGAATTTCGTTGCAAACGTTCTACTTCATCGGTGTCCAACGTAAATTTATATTATTGTTAATAATTAGCCTCTTTTTTTATTGCCTCTATCACCGAATATTGAATACCCGTACTTATTATTTTTTTGATGAAATGTCTTTCAAATAAATTATAGAAATTTTAAAATATTATTAAGTACTGTATATTCTTAATAAAAAAATCAATAAAAGGAAAAAACAATATTTGAACAGTGGAAAAATACTTGACAATATTGGAGTTAAATGGATACAACAGATAGAAAATATTCCATAAAGTTTTTGAGCTCTAATAATTTACATCGTACTTTGAATTAGGTAGATAATTTATTAAAAAGTGATTAACGCATAGTTTCCATCAAGTTACTTTCGCTATATATGAATAAAGAACTTGAATTAGATTATTTATAGTGTATAGAATATAAAAATATAAATTTATATTTAAAGATAAAATCCTTTCATGAATAAACTTTTGAATGTTTAGAACACTATCATGCACCTAATCAACATCAAATTTTCCACATTTTCTCAGCACAAACACAAAGTCAACACCAACGGCTTTTCCGACACGTGAGTGAATGAATGAATAAAAAAAACACCACCACTGAAAACGCAAAAACCTCAATCCCGCAACACTAATAAGTTACACGACGGCGGGCAACGCAGTGCCAGCAGCTCGCAGTGACGAGTAAGGTGGAATGAACATCGTTTCCCGTAGGGGAGGCGGAAAACGTGTCGAGGAGTTGATGCAAGGATCACACGCCTACAAGGACGATGATGGGTGATTGGAGCGAGTGTACTATATTTACTGTCTGATTGGATTAACTTTTCCAACTCATTAGAAGATAATTTTCTTGTTTAGCATATTAAACAGTGCCTCTCTTTGGGTAGGTACAAGTTACTTGGTGCAATCATTTTATGAATGGAGTGGAAGAGAATGATAATGGAAATTTTTGGATGATCAAAGGAAAAGAAGATTAAAGGTATTATAGAATATAACGAGAAGATAATGAGTTTGATATAACGAAACAAAAAATAATTCTCAGTCTCGACCTGTTACGCTAATATTAATATCTTACCACCACGTCTTATCAAGATACTCTTTACTAATATAATGGCATTATTCAAGTTTGAGGTCAAGGTCAAGAATATTCAGTGTTGCCAAATTTGTTGCACGTCGAAAAAGATTAGGTAGAAATCAACCGCCTATACTCGCATTTTTTCATGGAAACAATATTTAATAATTCGAATTTCTCTAAATTACTATAAAAAAAGATAGTTATTACAAAATGCATGTATAAGGTGATAAAAGTAAAATATAGTTTCAAAATAATTTATCATGGAAAGAGAAGAGATAGAAAAAAAACATATACCTATACCTAAATAAAAGAGAAGGAATTACATGACATAAAATGTAAACGTTCAGCATAAATCAATTATGGAAGTTAAAGCTTATTTATTTAAAAATATTTGAACGAGTAAATCTTGGATTAATATTATAAAGATTCAATCCAAATCTTCTATGATGTAAACTCGCTCATTGCTGGCTGACATAAATAATTTTTTAACATATCCTCATTATCATAAACAGAAAAAATAATATGACGACTCTACTCAATTCTAGTCTATTACATTAGAAATTCCTCATCACGTTTTTGAAATCGTTCGTCTTTTATAATATTAAAAATTGGCATTGTGAATGTCAGGCTTGCGTGGAATGTATTTCATACTTTGAATTTCCGCATAGATTTTCCTTTAAACTTTGAATAAAAGTCATTATTTTCTTTTTTACAATATTTTATTCTCAATGTTTCTATGATAAGGTGGAGAGGCGGTAAATTTTATATAATTTCATTATTATCTTCTACATTCTATACCGTTTCATGTGATATTTGTCACAGGAAAATAGATAGATTGATGTATATATAATATATAACTTTTTATTCATCATTAAAGTGATCATATTTTCTATTGACAGATAAGACTAGCCAATAAAGAAAAATTCATCGAAGAAACACACATTTACTACCACGATATTTAACTAATTATAATATTTAACTTGATGCATTGGAGCATGTTGAGCAATGACAGATTAATAAAACAAAAAATAGACACAATAAAAGGCATTAGCTAATAAGATATTTTATACAGTAGATCTAAATCTACAGGCTCCAAAATGGGTAGAAGACCGTTAGTTACCAATTGATGGGTCTTCAACGCAAATGACTGTATTGCTTGTGCTGAATATCGCCATGGCTACTATATAAATAATTGAACCTAAGGGCATACCTGTTTGATTTCGTCCTAACCCAATTGAACTTGAAAGTTCACAAAAACCAAAATTTTCTTAGGGATACCCTTTTGAAATAGCATAACACATAATGTAATATTTAAGTGGGTATCTACTGTTTCATCTTCCAACACCTAAGTCTACTGATCTGGGTTATGTTAAGGTGTAATTTTTCCTTCGTGATCATTTTAAAAAAATATTCTTTCTTATAGATATGAGCGGAAACACCCTAAATGCTAGGGTCAGACCAGAGACAACACTATAAAAATATTTCATATGCTACTCCAACAAAAAATGTCTCTTATAATTTCAGTCCTCTGATAAAAATCAATCACAGGTCAATTGAACAAGTTAACTATACAGGGTCCTGCGTCAGGTATCTATAGCTCACATACCAATTAGGTTAGAAATTTCATTAGTACACAGACCTGTACTATACATATGGGTGTATTTAAGAAAAATATCTTGCGTTTTACAGGGTGCTCCAAAAAGTGCGATCTTTCTTATTTCCAAAAATTTTATCCAATTGTAAACTTGGAAATAATAATTTAAACAGCCTCACACCTGTTTTTTCCGGATAATTAGTGACAACTTTAGTACCGGAAGTTTACCGATACTCTGACATTAAATAGGGTTTCTAAAATTTACTACAGAATTACTACTTTTTGTATCTACAGGTGTATTGAAATTCTAAACCGTTTATAAGATGTTTATCAACCACCTTAAATATGTCCGATGATTCGAAATACTCTTGACAAGTAAGGTGGCCCTTAAGAAAGAAAGGGCCTTCCACGTGTTCTCCAACAATTCCTCCCCAAACATTAATTGACCAACGGTGTTGGTGGTGTATTTCTCATATGATTCTTGGATTTTCGGTAGCTTTTATTATGTTTGTTGATGCATTCATTGTTGTAAAATGTACCTTGAACGGAAAAGAAAACGTTTATAAAGAAAAATGGATGAACTTGAATGCGTTAACAAGCTTACTCACTCTACCCGATATTGAAAGTCATTTTCACTCAGAGCCTGATGCAGTAGACTATGGTACGGATGATATCGATGAAGTTTTAGAGTTCTCTGAACTGACCTTTTCCTTATTGCAACTTCTTCTCCCATACGAGCCTGACTGATGTTTGTGTTTTCCGTAACCGTCAGATAGATAGATAATTGATTTTCCTTATTTGTAAACGTTTTCATCTTATCTTCTGTCAAAAACTCCAACCAACTATCACGTAGACAAGTAATCAGCTTGTCTTAGATCTTAGATATTAGATCTTGTTAAATAAATGGCTACTCAATACACTTATAAATACAAAAAGCAATTATTCTTACATTCTTTATTAAACATTGAAATAATATACAGGGTGTATCATTTGAAATTGCAAAGAAAAATTAGTTTTTATTTGTATTTTTATTATTTGACGCAGTAGTGCCAAAGCGGGTACTTAGGCCAATTCGGCCCATCGTGCCTCTCCTCCTTGCTCCTCAGACCTACGGTTCCCCGAGTATCCCAACAACCTGGTCTAGATATCTCAGAATTGCCGCAGGCGAGGTGTGTCTGATGTTGGTCAGATCCAGCCACTTCAGTCCTAGGATGGCCTTACGAACGTCGGATAGAACGGGGCATTCTGTGAAGAGATGCTCCAAAGTTTCTTCCTATGTCGGGTCGTCGATGACACCCATTGTATGTATGTGTTTTCTTAGCGCAGCATGTCCGGTCCAGATGCTTACAATTGAGCGTAGTTTGGCCGGGGGCAAAGCTAGGCAGTCTTCGGCCCGTTTCCGGCATGGCTCCGTTATGAAGTTCTTGCTCTGTTGATAGCCCAGAATTGAGTTCCACCTCTGACAGTGTCTGAAGTGTGTGTCCTCTTTAATGAGGTTGGCCATGATGTACGGTGTGATGGGTACTGCCAGCTTATCGCCTTGTTATTGCCCTCATTCCCATCATGTGTTGGAACCAAAGCTAGTTCCACCACATTTTCATTCGCTAGTTTCGACAGTTCGCGGTGGCAGTTCAGCGTGGTTCTCGCGTCGTACCAGCCCTTTTCAAGCGCTTTTAAGAAGTCTACTGTATGTGAAGAAGCGTATTACTCATCCATGCACCTTGCTCATACGGACCTCATTAACACCTCAAGCTAGTGCTATTATTTCCGTTTGTAATGCGGTGGCATACATCACGAGCGGTTGTTGTAGAGATAGTTGCAGGTCTTGACTGAAGATTCCTATGCCTGTACTGTCCCTCTTTTTAGACCCATCAATGTATACGTCTATTGTCAGCACAGTGCGTGGGTCTGTTTCTCCCCAACAAACGTGGTATTTGCATTTGAAAAATTTGTTTAAAATTTAACATTTTTGCAATCAAATTTTAGACACCCTGTACAAAATTAAGAAAAAAAACTAAATAATGTTAGAGTATCGGTAGACTTCCTGTATTAAAGTTGTCACTATATATAAAAAAAAACAGATGTAAGACTATTTATAAATTATTATTTCCAAGCTTGTATGTATGTATGTATTTCTCCTAAGATTAAAAATGAAAAATCTTGATATACCTATGAAGATATCTCACATACATAAAATACACATAAGAGCTACAATTTACATCTTTCATTCTCGAAGCTAAGTGTAAAGCAAGACTCACACAAATATCAAGGTATTATTACTTGTTATAATCAGCATACTTTCTATCATAGGATTAGATCTACCTTTTATTCTGTTAAGGAATAAGTTGACATTTCTTAATATTTTGTATTTATATTTTACTCTATTTATTATTCAAGTGCATTAAGCTGAATATTGTAAATAATAGATAAAGCGAAAGAGAATGTGATTATTTTACATAATATTTTTTTTTCATATTTAATCATTGGCTATGTATAATTCCTTAATAAAGTATTTCTTCATTGTGACTTTTTTTCTCTGGACTAGTGTGATAAGTAACACTGTTGGTGATTACTTTAATGACGAATCAAAATATCTATCCATCTATCATCATGTGACATATTAAAGGAAAGGGCCTGTTATGAATAATGGAAATATATTTCATAAAAATCGTAGAATGAACGGCTTAGAAGATAATAATGAAAGTATGCTCAAATTTACCGTTCGCCCCACGTTATCACCGAAACGATTGAGAATAAAATATTGTGAAAAACATACTATAGGCATTTATTCAAGGTTTACAGGAAAACCTGTACGGAAATTCTAAGTATGGAATCCTCTTCACGCATGCCTGACATTTACTTGACCAATTTTTAATATTAAATGACAATTGATTTCAAGAAAGTGTTTATATTAAATATAGTTCCTATAGTACTGAAAAAAGAAACCTTCTATTTCTTCCTAATAGATACAAATGAACTTGAAAATTTACAAAACTGTCTGCTGAACAATAAAAAATCTTAGGCAACAAACGTTCAGGCTCCAGAAATAACTACTAGATATTTATTTCAGTTCTTGAATTATTCAAGATTGTCTAGCATGAAATGAAAGCACTTACATGAAATATATGTATATCGAATAATTTTTGACGCTTTTAACTGAGATGATAAACATTAATATTTCTCGATAATCGTGTAATTATAATAAAGCGGAAGTTTAGTAAAATAAATTAGATGTATATAAATCGATGAAAGAATAAAATAAGAAGACTATAAAGTAGATAGTATTCTGAAAGTAAAAAATCAACCCTATTTGAATACTACAATCTGTGTGCTGCGTTTTCTTAATAGCTGACCAGCTTTTGTTGAGATTCTGTATTGAGATAAACTGAATAACGGGAAAGAAAGATAAACTGAACAACTTGAAAGAAAGAAGATAAGTAATAGGGCGAACCTATTAATTCTCTATGGGCAAAGGTGAAGGCAAAAGCTAAAGCAAATATAAAAGTAGTTATTGTCGATTCAACCTATTTTTAATTCAAATAAAATTTTCATATTATCGAATCAAGATGATTTCCAACATTGACATTCAGGTGAAACCTGAATACATTGGTAAAAGGGATTTAAAACAATAAAGAAGTAAAAGCAAATCTAGATACAAACTCAAACATTACGTTAGCATAATTCAGGAATAATGTTTAGCTTAAGGTGTCGCTCAGAGAATAGAAAAGCTGCAAAAAATAATCGAATTACCTCAATTATTTAGAAAAGATTTTGAAGGGAATATTTTAACAGGTATTAGAAGATGTTCTCATATTTTATTGGAAAATGGCAGATCTCAGGCACCACATTTTTAATGATCATAAGTTAAGACGTTTGTTTATTCTTCTTATGTTTTTGAATAATAAAATGCTACTACAGAAGATGCTGCTTCTTTATGATTAATTTCTATTGATTTGTATTTTTTATCATTCCATGGCTTGTTGAGTAGCAATTACTACTGAATAGTCTCTCGTTCTTAAATGAGTATAAGGTAATTCACGGTGAGTGGCTCATCAGACGTTTTGAGAAAACTACTCAAATTTTAGATCTGAAAATTTGCATGATGAGATTGTTCTACTTAACTAAAGTAGGTACAAAGTTTCTCATTTTAATTGGAATTATGTATTTTTAATTTAAAATTGAGTTTCTAATCCTTTTTTCAAGACACTTTTTATCAAAATATCCCTATCTCAAAGACTTTTGAGATTTTTCTGTTTTTTTAATAAATTGTGAAATACGCGCTTAACTAATAAAATTTATAACTTCTCCTGTAATTTATTGCAGATAAAATGTTCTCTTAAGCGTTATAAGAAAGTATAAGTCTTATTTTTAATCCAGCTCGGTAGAATGTTAAAGGTGTTCAGAAAATTGTGACAAACTAGAGAAAATAAATATATTAGGTTTATGTTTGTATCCCATTAAATTTTTTTCTTTGATCCATATCGGCACTCGCTATATATAAATTGTGAGATTTTTGCAGTAATGGAAAGGAATGTCACTATTTTCAATAATATGAGTGCACCATGAGAATACAAAGAAAATGATATAAATTGGATTGATTGAGTCATATCCTTATTCTCCTTTGATACAATCTGACACTTCTTATAGCTATTTACCTAAATCGATTTATATTTGGAATTAGTTCACATTGATTATTTTTTCAGAACTCTCTTCAACAGAGTCATGAAATATTTAAAAACTGAATTTGATATGTAATAATCTATTTATTGCACCATTTTGTGTCATTTCGTACACTTTCAACTTTTTTTTCTACAACTAAATAAATCTTTTTGAAAGGAGATCAACAGCGGTCACTATTGCAAATAAATAAACACAAACAGCCTCAGCGTTTCGGCACCAGCTCTAATAACAGCTGGCCTGGTATAATTTATAAATGAAAGCATCTCATTGGCTGCTAAAGAATACTATGAGTGTGCCAGATGTCGGACTTGCTCCAATTTTAGTCATAAGAATCAGATTTAATTTTTTTAAACTTCTACATTGTTGTTGGAAAATTTTGTCACATCGAAATAATGAAACACCAGATTTCATGTACTTTTAATAAACATAATTATAAACATAAAAGACCAAATGTAAGAGTTAATTGGCAATTATTATTGGATAAAATGTTCCATTTCCAATATTTGGCAATGCAACAGCGCATTCGCCATAATCAAAAAGGATTTAATTTTCGATGTGATTGCATATCATTTATTCATTTTCAATAGATAACTGGATAAACAATAGAAACAATAATTTAGTTAGACAAATTTGGAGACTTGGAGTTGATCTCATAGAAAATAATACTTAAGCTGCGTTTAATCGATAAGCATTATTTTGAATTCAATGAACAGGCGACGAAACCAAGCTTTTTTATTTGCTCAGCTATGTTAGTATTTAGAAGATAATATGTATTTATCCATCAGTAATATTTTTTATCAGTATTAAGGAGAGGCTTTTGTGGGATGATGGAGCTCTCATCTGTGATAGAAGAAGTGGGTTAATGTTGCTGTTATAAAATGCTAACTTTTCTCTTTTTCTTCTATAATATTTTTAATCCTCCATTTTTTGGGTATATCATTCTTACTTTGCATTTTACTAAGAAAAATCCAATATTTTTACACTGCAACATCAGCCCACTATTAGAGTTCTTTTATCTTACATGAGAGCCCCATGATCCTACAAGATATTTTTTTCTTAGATGAAAATATAAATGATGGATAAATATGTGAAAATTGATAGTAAGTAAATCGATGAATAAATATTTAAGCTCGGTCTGTTCTATTTGTAAATAATTTTTGTTCATTATTCTTTTTTCCGCGATATAATGTTCACTTCCTTTTTTTGTATTTTTCCATATGCCAGTGTATGAGGAAGAAACATGCTCCATCTTGTGATGATAACTAGTTTAGAAAAACACAAAGCCACGACGGATATTTTGGATTTCCATCAACGAGTCCAGTCAGCGATTTCCGTCGTCCACTGCACATGAGTCCCGTCGCTAGTAAAACGAATCGACTTTCATAAGGCATGACTAAAATAAAATAAACTGTGAACCCCCATGTGGTACGCAATATAATACTGCTCTTGAAACACATTCACCATTCTCCTTGGCGGACTTGGTTGGACGCTGACGAGTTCCGTTCCAAAGAAAATCAGTCGTGTGTTATTTTTTAACATGAATCTGGAGCAAGATAAGACCAAAGGAGTGGTGGTTTATATATCATTGCTATAGGAAAATATATACCTTGTAATTTCGTCCAGTAACTACTTTGTAATCATTTTGATTGACATAAAAATATGCAACTATGTTCTTTGATACGTACTTATTTGTTTCAGAATCACTAATGAAATCAACTTAAAAATTTAGTGTCTTGCAAGATTTCTAGTAAGTATTAAATCTAGTCTTAGAAAATAATTGGTATTTAATTCAAATAGCAACGTAGAATAATTAAATAATTTTCAGGTGTGCTCTCATATTAAATTATTTATTTATCATTATTTAAAAGTTATCGACAGACGTTTTTGTATATTATACAGAGTGTTTCCAAATAAGTGCGGAATGTTTCAGGAGGTGAATCATATCATCAAAAAGGGGTCTTTCACGCAAACAAAAGTTCTAAGACTTTTCCTTGAAAACTTACACGCTTCCAAAAATGAGAAAGAAAAATGTTCTCCTTAGATTTTTTTGATTCCACTTAGAGAAGATTGTATTTTATTTTTTATTATCAAACTATTGTTTTTACGGACGCAGGAAAAGAATTGAAATTTTTTGCAATAAATTGTCCTTTTCAACACATATTTTCAATCTGATAAAATTTATCTCTTCAAAAAGTTCCGAAAACAAATGGATTGGGGGTTGTATGTTTCACCCCATTAAAAGATCACAACAAACTTGAAAAAATATTCACAGGTATCCTTTTTATTGGTAGAATATGCCCACAAATTACCATTCTAACACACATAACACACATAAATCCGACATTTGACTCTCCGAGAATCTGCAGCAGACATTGCAAAACTTCCATTTATGATAAAAGAAACGAAGCCAACAGCACCGCTGCCGACGAGCATAAATAAAAAAGTGGATAGTGTTTGTGTTTGTTCACTTTGGTCATTTATAACAAATAGCACCTAATTTGCATTCAAAAAGAGGTATCATTTAGTTGATAAAAAATTAATCAACATAAAAGCTTGTCCCACATAAAGGTGAATCTGTAATTATAGTGAGAACTGTAACCACATTTCTTGGTGTTTCACAATATCATCGCTTAGGAGTGGAAATTTTATATTTAGTATTTAATTATTTAAGGGGTAGCTTTATTTAATGATTGCTTAGATGAAACCTAAATTTAATTTCACTATTGAATCCTTGTAGAAGATCGGACATATTAGTGAAAAATGTGGCTGATTTCTCCGAGCAAAATGAAACTCTTGTTTAGACAGTACAACAATTAATTATTGACAAATTTATAATTTATTCAGTGAGCCAGAACTATGAATGTCTAATGCGGATATTATTGAAATTGTAACAATGATATTTTCTAATATCATTTTAAACTTCATCTAATATGAACATATTCCATTCAATAGCATTGCATGAATAGTTAAAAGTATCCTTCTTTATTTGGTTGAAATTAGGTAGTGAAATAAAGTCAAACCAAGATTTACCTATTCTCTTCTAGTTTTCTAGTACTTTACGTTATTCCCGATAAAATAATGATATAAATATTTAATATGTTGATGCTAAATATATTTACAATAACAAATATATTGCGAGATCGATCATAAATATGAAGAGCTTTGATAAGAAAATTATCATAATTACCTAATGATAATATTTTTGAGAACCTACTTATTTTCAATCAATCTGACATTATTCTTCATTCATATTATTTAATTTACTAGAACTATTGTCCCATTTAATAATTTATCGAGCAAATGAGAGTTTACCTGACCCTTTTATGTATTATCTACGTAATGTCGTTCAGTGTATCTGTCACATAATATTATTTCCGAATATAGAAAACGGAGAAAGTTCATTTCGTTTTGATACAGAGTTGGGTTAATGCAATACACTTTGTACATTTATATCAGTGATTCCCACAAGTGCTTCCCAAGGTGCGATGTAGGATCATGTAGAAGAATTATTATGCTTGCTAAAGCTACAGCAATTGCTTAGGTTGATCAGAATCATTCATCTTTTTCTCGATTAGATTAAAATAATATACGAATCAATACATACCCACGTATTTGTCAGTTTCACCGCGCATTCGCCAAAATAGAACATTATTTTAATTTTTCGTTGATCGTCGTTTATTAGATTAGATTTAGATAAGTTGAAGTGGTTGCGCATCCTAACCCACCGCGACAAGTTTTTGTCTATTGTGGATCTCCATTGCATTCGAGTTTACTACCTAGATTTATCCTTTTCAGTAGTCTAAATACCGAGTCCTTCACGTAGCTCTCTGCCTTTGGTTTCCCTTCCCCAAATAAATGAAACCGCACTTTTACCAGGGCGTCACATTCACAGAGTATGTGAACTGCGGTTTCCTCTTCTTCTTCTTGGCAGAACCTGCATAGGTCATCCACGTCCAGGCCAATATTGTTCATATGCTTCCTAAGCCTACACTGTCCTGTCAGCATCCCTATCAATATCCTTGTCGTTTTCCGACTTTGATTAGGTATGTATTTCGCGGGACATTTTGGCTGAGGGGCTTCTTAAGAATAATATGGCTTGTCTCTGTCCTGTAGTTTCTTGTCACAGTAGCAATGCCTGGTACTTCATCCATTGTTGGATATGTCCATTAGTGAGGCATTTAGCAATTCCGCAGGAGGGCTCTGGTCCAACCACGGCCTGTTCCGCTCTCTCCTTGGCTAGTTGGTAAGCCTTTACATTGCAATCAATTTCCTGGTGCCATGGGACCCAGGCAAGGGCAGTCTATTATGACTACCTATACTGTTCAGGGCCTTGCGGCACTCCCATATCAACCTTGATGTTGTTTGATATGAGTTCAGCGCTTCTAATGCTGCTTGGCTGTCGGAAATTATCGTTCATGCTTCATATATTAACTGAATAAATGAGAATATAGTACATACATAATATGTGTTTATGAATATCAACAAACGTCGAGATAATTATTAAGAATATTATAACTAGATATATGTAATCTTTGCCTATATCTTACCCATTAACTGTGGTAAGTAGAGAAGGAGATAGAGACAAAAAAAGGGGAAAGACCGATCCTGCATACAAGTTACTTCATATTATTATTCAAGTCATATACAGTAGGTAAGTTGCAATCATTACAAGTCTGGATCATATTGTAACGTGCAAGGGGAACAGCCGCCGGTATTGGCTACAAACTGGCGGCATCCTTTTGAAGAAAGCGCGAGATCTATGTTCTGGATGGAAATATCGAAAGCGGCGTTGACAAAAAGAGCGACGGCAGCATGTCGGCATCTACTGCTAGAGTGCCGACAAAGGAACTTCGAGAAACGTCCAGTGGCGGCTTTCGAATCAAAGACCAGAAGCCGCTCGAATGATCTGGAGCCTTTGTCGGATATATATATATGGGAGAATTGTCGGCATGAGAGACAGAATGTAAAAGACAAATAATAGAATAGTCCTAGTAAGCTAGTGCGAATATAGTAAAGTTAAGTTGTAATTTATATTACTTCGAGTATAAATAAAGTTAATTTATTAACTCTAAATTAGTTTCACTTATCTGCGAACCCACATACGCAACAATTTGGTGTTAGAAGAGGGATAAGTGAGTGAAGCGGCTTTTGTCTATGGTGAACAGCCGTAAGAAGACAGAAAAAATGGAAGAACAACTAACTAAGTTATTCTCCGATTTTTCGAGAAAACAAGAAGAACTGCGACAGTAAGAGAAGAAAGAAGAGGAGGAGCGAAGGCTGCGAGAAGAACAGAAAAAAGAGGAACAACTAACTAAGTTATTTTCCGATTTTTCGAGTCAACAAGAAGAACGACGACAGAGAGATTTCAAGCAGATTGCAGGATTGTTCCGAAATGTTCATCAAGAAATCGAGATCGTAAAACAAGAAGTTCGAGAAGAAATTGGAACAGTACGAAAAGAATTTGGGACAGTTCGAGAAGAGTTTGAGGAAAAGTACCGAATACTAGAGAAAGACATGAAGAAAATACGGTATACTAACCAAGACGAAAGCAGCAAACTGGACATGTTGAGGATCACTACAGCCAACGAAAAACTTCAACCACCAACGTTTGACGGCGAAACATCCTGGGCCATGTACAAACGTCAATTTGAGGCTGCAGCCAATGCAAATGGATGGGATCAGCAGCAGAAAGCGACGCGTTGGTATTGGCCTTGCAAGGAAGGGCGCTTGAAATACTTCAAAACATTCCTGAAGCCAAACAAACTGATTATTTGGCTGTTGCGGGTACCTTGGAACTAAGATATGGCAACAAATATCTTAGCCAAGTGTATCAGAGCCAGCTGAAGAGCAGAATACAAGGTTCAAAGGAGTCACTGCAGGAATTCAGTAGTAGAATTGAGAGCATGATATGACTGGCTTATCCACAGGCCCCGGACGAATTCATCGAGCAATTTAGTGTCCAATACTTCATCGACGGAGTTCGAGATATAGACATGCAGCAAGCGTTGAGACTGAGTAGGCATAACACCTTAGCCGAAACAGTTGTCCAGGCACTGCAATACGAAGCTGCCAAAAATGCTTCGATGAATCGTCGCAGCAAATTAAGAGAAGTCAGGGTGTCGGAGGAACCGCAAGACAATGCAGATTTCTTTAAAAAGCTGGAGGCGATGTTCCAGAAATTCTGCTCTCCAGGAGACAAGGAGTCCGGATATAGAAAACCGATTAATTGTTACAATTGCAACCGAGAGGGACATATAAGTAGAAATTGCAGACGACGACCCAGATCTGAAGAACGAAATGTTCAGAGAGAGAATACCCGACTTCAGGAAAACTCCACCTCGCCAGTGTATGGGGCGAACGCTGACGACCACTGATTATCAAGCCCCCAAGATACATTTGCGCTCCATTAAGAAGATCTGTGAGAGCCTTGTTGTCCAAGGCAAGAAATGTGATTTGACCATCGATACGGAGGCAACAAGATCAGTGGTATGCCCCGACATGATTTCCAAAGAATCTATCGTGCAGCACAACATCAAGCCAATACTGGAAACTGCAAAAGGAGATTTGATAAATTTTTTTGGAGAGACCACCACCACTTTTGAAATTGGCAAGGCACAAGTAAAGATTAATGCAATCGTGGCCGACATAGTGGATGAATTTATAGTAGGCTTAGAGGTTTTGGAAACCTTCAATTTCATCACAGTGGACTTTAACAACAGAAGTTTGAGATTGAGCAACGAGGAAATATTTCTCTCAGCATCTTCGAATAAGAATTATCCTGTTAAAATAATCGTCACCGAAGATATACGAATACCTGCGAATAGTGAGAAGATCGTGAAGGCGCACCTAGAAAAACAACTGGAAGGAGTTAACACTATGGTTTTCAAACCAAACGAGAACAAAGAGCACGGGACTCTCTTGGCTAGGTGCTTAGTTAATTCTAACGACATTATTCCAGTGAGGGTAGCCAATCTATCTATAAACAGAATGACATTGAAGAAAGGGGAAGTAATCGGTACATGTTCGCCAGTCCCCAGTGTAACAAGATGTGAGCAAGAGGAACCCGTTTCAAAAGATGTACATTTGTCCCAAGAGCTAATGGAGAGTTTCAAGAAGACCTGGAAACATCTTAGCGAACAGGAAAAGAAAAAGGCCATCGAGTTTGTAAAGCAAGAAGCTGATGTTTTCGTACAAAGAAAAATTACAGGGCGAACGAATTTAGTCGAACATCGGATCAACACGGGAAATGCTGTACCTATTCGCCAACCTCCACGAAGACTTCCTTTCGTAAAACAACAGCAAGTTAACACCATGGTTCAAGAAATGCTGAAGGATGGCGTCATAGAAGAATCCAGCAGTCCGTGGTCATCACCAGTTGTGCTGGTGACGAAGAGATGGTTCGACGAGGTTCTGTGTGGATTACAGGAGGTTAAATGATGTAACGAAGAAGGACAGCTACACATTATCCCGAATTGACGATACCTTAAACACCTTAGCTGGATCCAGGTGGTTCTAAACTCTGGACCTGAAAAGTGGATATTGGCAGGAAGAGCTAAACAAGGAAGATAAAGAGAAAACGGTTTGTTTAGCTGGAAACGGCCTGTATCAATTCAATGTCATGCCGTTTGGATTATGTAATGCGCCTGTCACTTTTGAAAGGTTAATGGAATTAGTTCTTCGAGGACTAACTTGGGAGACGTGCCTGGTGTACTTGCATGATGTAATGGTGATTGGCAAAGATTTCGACGAACATCAATCAAATCTGAAGAAAGTATTCGCCAGGATCCGAAGTGCTAATCTCCAGCTGAATTCAAAGAAATGCGTTCTATTCTAGGAAAAAGTCAACTTTCTCGGACATTTCGTATCATCGAAGGGAATTGAGACCGATCCATAAAGTCCAGGCAGTGCGAGGTTGGCCCAGACCAAAGAACAAGCACGAAGTTAGAAGCTTTTTGGGACTCAGCAATTACTACCGCCGATTTGTTAAGGATTTTGGGAAAATTGCGGGGCCTCTACATCAATTAACTGAAAAGAACTCCCACTTTGACTGGTCACCAGAATGTCAACAGTCGGTTCTGGAGCTGAAAAACCGTTTGACCAGTGCTCCTGTTCTTGCATATCCCTTGGACGAAGGATTGTTCGTGTTAGACACGACGCTTCATAAAGTGGAATAGGAGCTGTTCTTTCCCAAATACAGAATGGCGAAGAAGCTGTAATTGGATATTTCAGCAGAACGTTGGGAAAAGCAGAGCGAAATTAATGTGTGACCCGGAAGGGGCTGCTAGCGGTTGTACGATCTATAGAGCATTACCACAGTTTTCTCTAATTCTCGAAAATTTTTAGTAAGAACAGACCACTCTGCATTACAGTGGCTGCTGAATTTCAAAAATCGGGAGGGACAGATAGTGCGTTGGTTGGAGAAACTTCAGAGTTACGACACCGAAAGGAAGAAGTCACGCCAACGTTGACAGCTTGTCACGAAGACCTTGTGGCAGTTCCTGTAAATTCTGTCAAAGGCAGGAACATAGAGAAATAGCCAAGAAAGTTGTACATATCCAACAAATGCAGATTAGGAATAAGGAAACGGAAATTACCGACGAAATCACCAGAGACAACTTTAGAATAGAACAAATCGCTGACAAAGATTTGACGATAGTACGGGGCTGGCTAGATCAAAAGCGACGACCTGAGTGGCAAGAAATCTCCAGATTTGATCAGACGGTCAAGGGGTATTGGGCTCGGTAGGATTCGTTGTGCTTACGGGATGACTTGATCACTCGTAAATGGGAATGTCCAGATAGTAGGAGCATTGTGTATCAAACCGTTGTACCCCGAACGATGGTAGCTGAAGTACTTCGTGAACTGCATGGCAGTCGCAGTGGAGGCCATTTTGGAGTAAATAGAACACTGGCACGTGTGAAAGAGCGGTATTATTGTATCAACTGTCGAAGAGATGTGGAAGAATGGTGCAGAAGATGTGACCTCTGTGCTTCTGAGAAGGGTCCGAAGTAACGATCCCGAGGGAAAATGAAGCAGTATCTGTCAGGTGAACATTGGGAAAGAATTGCGGTGGACATTGCAGGACCGTTCCCTACGACAGATTCTGGAAATAAGTACATCATGGTTGCCATGGACTATTTCTCGGAGTGGCCAGAAGTAGTGCCGATGCCGAATCAGGAAGCAGTTAGGTAAAAATTTTGAATCTGAAGTATGGACGCATTTAATGAGGTTGCTGGGGATACGAAAAACACGAACAACCCCACTTCATCTACAGTCAGATGTATTGGTTGAGAGGCACAATAGGACCATCAATTAATACCTCTTAATATTTGCGGATGAGCACCAACGTAACTGGGATAAACTGGTACCTCTCTTTCTCCTGGCCTACCGAAGTTCCCAGCATGAATCTACTGGCTATAAACCATCGATGTTGTTGTCTGGAAGAGAAATGAAGCTCCTCGTAGATCTGATGTTTGGCAGACCATCAGCCGACGATCATGAGGAAGTGTCTCTTCCACATTTTGTGGCTGACCTACAGGAGCGACTTAGAGTGGTCCACGATTTCGCCAGAGAAAATCTTCAGTTGAAGAGCGACAAAATGAAGATGAGACTTGACAAAAGGCAGTCATTAAACTCTTTTCAACGAAGGCGATGCAGTTTGGTTGTACCAGCCACAGCGAAGGAGAGGATTAAGTCCCAAATTGCAAAGACCTTGGGAAGGACCATATCGCATTGTCAAAAAGATTAATGACTTGTTGTACAGGATCCAACTTTCGCCTAGAGCCAAGCCAAAAGTAGTGCACGTGGAAAGACAGTCCGTATCGAGGAGATAATCCACCGGTCTGGAGACAAACGGAAGAAGCTGTTCGGGGCGAACAGCTTTAAGGGAGGGAGCAGTGTAACGTGCAAGGGGAACAGCCGCCGGTATTGGCTACAAAGTGGCGGCATCCTTTTGAATAAAGCGCGAGATCTATGTTGTGGTTGGAAATATCGAAAGCAGCGTTGACAAAGAGAGCGACGGCAGCATGTCGGCATCTACTCCTAGAGTGCCGACAATGGGATTTCGAGAAACGTCCAGTGGCGGCTTTCGAATCAAAGACTAGAAGCCGCACGAATGATCTGGAGCCTTTCTCGGATATATATATATATATATATATATATATATTTATATATATATATATATATATATATATATATATATATATATATATATGGGAGAATTGTTGGCATGAGGGGCAGAATGTAAAAGACAGTGTGAATAACAGAATACTCCGAGTAAGCTAGTGCGAATATAGTAAAGTTAAGTTGTAATTTATATTATTTCGAGTGTAAATAAAGTTAATTTAATAACTCTTGATTAGTCTCACTTATCTGCGAACCCACATACGCAACAATATGTTTTGATATACCCGATATAAGTTTGCATTGTTGGAATCGTAAATATCTGTAGATTCTGAATTCAGATTAAAATACTGGGTGTTCCATTTAAAAAACATTGATCTTTCACCAAGTGGTGAACCTACCTACCTATATTTCTATTGGTATAATTTCAAAATACGAAGTTCAACAGTATCTTCCATTTTTTTAAATAATTTAAGTATATTATTATTTTTTATTATAAATAAAAAATTAGAACATAATGCAATCCAATGTGCTAATATCGGAATGAATTCCTTTCGATAACATGACTTCATTCAATAGATTTGTTATCGAATTAACAAAATTAGCTGTAAAATCATGAAGAATTGAAATTAATTCTTCATGTGGTGCCATTGGGTGCTGTTGAAGGCTATCAGAAAAAGTACATTGTGAACGAGTACGCCCTTGCAATTAGTTCTAAAGATGGTCAAATGGATTGATACCAGGGCTGACAGCTAGCCAAGCCATTCATTCAACTCCCACCTTATCCAGATAAATGTTCGTGAGACGTGCAGTCGCGCATTATTATGTATCAACAACGGATCGTCTCCAATATAATGCGAGTGGAGGGGGAATTTAATTAAATATTTTTTTGCTGGAGTAGGTAGGTGACGTCCTATATTTGCGCATTAAATTTTGTTATTTTTATATTTTCATTAGCTTTAAAATATTAGAGGTAAATTTCGATATTAGGTACATATCTTTCTTTTTATGCGTCTGTAAATTTCTATCGATTTCTCTTATGGAGTTAATAAATGAATATTTGTTGGAGTTCTAAGCGCGAGAATCTCCTACTATATAAGCGTAATGTTCATAATAGAGAATCAAAATTTGTTTTTTCACTGTATGAAATATCTGGCTAAGTAGGTATTTATTCAATCTTGTTTCAAATTGAACTTGAATCAAACATTCTTCCAAGTGATAAAGTGGATTGTATCGCAATCATTTATTTTTTTCTTTTATTGCTCACTATTTCTCTCAAATTGAACTTCCAAAGCAGCTGTTGCAGAAAATAAATGTATCCAACACTTGAACAAAGGGGAAAGCTGACATTCATGATTTACTACATTCGATTACTGGTACAGGGTCATCTTTTATGGTTGCGTACCTTTTTTCAGGAGTTAATGTACATAATACATAAGATTACACAGCTGTTTTCTTGTTATCGTTTTTTATTATAAAAATTTATTGGTAACGTATATAGAAAATAACTGCACGTGCATGTTTTACAATCGAATATATTTTTTATTTATTTATCAGGACAGAAAGTCTCTTGTAATTTCAATAAAATTTACTTGTAAATATTTTTTTATACAAGTTTGTAAGCAAAAAATATATATTGAGAATCATTCATACAATATAGAAATGCTTCAATATATCTCTAAATTATAAGCAACTAAATCAAAAGCTCTGATATCTACAATTTTCACCTTCAACTTTTTTTTATGAAAACCTCATTACTTTGTCTCTTTCTACCCTCAACATATTCAATGTAGTAATAGTTATTCTTAGAAAATTATTTCATAGATATTTTAATTAGAAAAATAACATCAAAGTAAAATAGTATGCTGTTCTAATTAATTTATTATTAATTCATGTTTCGATTAAGATTACTTATCAGGAATTGAACCAATAGAAATTTTAATGATTATAAGATATGGGAGAAGCAGAACAAGTACGTACGAACCTTTGGCGATTCTAATGGAAGATTTCGAAAAGAAATGCACATAACACAACATAAGAAATGTTTTCAAAAGTAACCCTGGCATTTGTTGCTCATTTTGGATACTGTCGGCTAACTCAATGATCACAATTTAAAAATTTGTTTTAAATTAATTTTCAATTCAGAATATTCATTTTTTTCAAATAAGTCATCTTTGCAAACGTGATCATTATGTCATAACACCAACACAATTAAAACAAAGTCATATAAACCAAAGATTATAATATTATTATAAAGCTTCATGAATGGAGTGTTTGTTCATTGATTACAAGTCCGGTTAACCGCATTGGTACAGCGGTAAACTTCGTACCGGTAGACCTGGGTTCAAATCCAGTCAATTTTTTTATATTCAATACATTATTTTTTAATATAAACTACAATATTTTAATAATCGATTTCAGAATATAATTATATAAAAAGAATTAAAGAAAAAACCTAAGGTTGACTTATTTAAGAATGTTTCAAATTATGATTTCTGCTATAAAGTCCATATATTTATACTAGGTATGCTTCATCGTAATATATAGATATGTATGGAACCCCCAGAGTAAGAGTTATGCTCGTAGTAGCCAGATTTTTCATATCTCTTAATCGTGGTTCCCAATTATTTAGTATTTTGAACTCAAAGAATTATCATGGTTTTTTATTAATACTTAAAATATGTCCATCCTATGAAAAATTGCGATGACGATGACAAGTTTTTTAATTTTATGTTTTTTTCACAGGCATTTTATCCATTATTAGCCCTGCTACATTTATCATACCGACTCCAATTCAAATCTCAAACAAACAACGTTTTTTTCAATTTAAATTTATAATTAGACCAAAAAGTTCACAGAAAACAGAATGTAAGAGCTGCTCATACGTATTAGGTACTAATGACTAAATTGTTCAGATGCTTTTGCCTTGATCCTTTCATACCTTTTAAAGTTGTTGAGGGAATATTGCAACTTAATTAACACTGGGACTTATTAACACATTTCCCACTGGAATGAGGATAGGGGACCGTTTTAATGTTTCACGTATTCGAGTTGGTCCTTCCGTAGCAGGTAAGTAAAAGTGAATTTTATTTAGTCCAACCATTTTCATGCATTATTCTGTACCAGTTGAATGTTTATGAAGCAGTTGTAACTTTACTAAGAATATAATCTAGATGTAATTAAAAATAAATAGGTACTATTTTCAAGACTTGCATAATATTAAGTACACCATTCATGTAAAATTACAAAACAATTCAAGGAATGAAACTGAATGCCAGGCTAATATTCTTAACTGAAATAGAATAGAATAAATCAAAATCTTCTAATATTTGGAATCTGGAATTGTTGGTGTAAAAAATATTCAAGATTAAGTAATATTATAAAACGCATTCGCTATAAAATCCATTAGAATGTATTGACTTAGCTCAAGAAAAAAACTGATGTAAATATAGAAATATCAGGATTACTCTCCATTTTCAGTCTCATAATCTACCTACGTATCTGGAACTTTGAACATACAATACGAGGCACTAACTCTATTCTGTTTTGCCTTATTAGGAAATTCACGCGAGATATTTCGAGAAAAACATTCAATAATTTATGAGTAATAAATTATCATACTGCATTATTGTAATAGTATTATGCATCATAATATAATAGATATTCGTTCATTATCATAATTTATTACTTTCTCTTTTTTCTAAATGGGTTGTAGTAGCATGGATTCTAGTGATATTTCTATAGTGCCCTAGCATATTCGCAAATTTTCATAGCAATGAGAAAAATAATAACTACTTCATATCTATTAGATTATGGGTGGAGATGAGCAGTTTGAATATTTTAAGGGTACAATACAATGGTTCAAATAATTTATCTTTCAAGGAACATGCAATTGGAGCTGCTTTCACTAAGCAAAATTTTCAATAACGAATGTAAATATGAATTGATTCAATAAATGGGAATAAAAAATGATTTGGTTTATTTTTATTTATCTCAAATAATGTCTGATAATCTTTCATTATTATTAGATGTTTTCATGTGTTTTTTTACTTGGTGAAAATATATGTTTACTGGTATTGTGCCATTCCAAGTACAAAATCCTTAAAATAATTCTTCGGAGGAATAAGTTTTCCAGGATTATGAGCTTTTCGAGTTAAATAATAAACTACTAATTACTTAGTTATATTCAACAAATAATAAACCTTGCATGATTCCAATTCAAACTTTGAAAATATTATTGGAAAGGAATAATTAATTATAGATTCTGATTATCGGCATTGCCGGCCATTACAAATATTTTTTTTTGCAAATGATGCGAAACTAAACTTGAGATATACCTGAGAAACAACCATTTTGTGTCTCTGAATCCCAATTTAATTCTTGATCCCCAATTCGGTCATTGCACATATTTTTTTATTGATGATTCTGAAACCTTATTAAAAAAATTAACCCGTTTTTTTCCAAATTTTAATTATATAAAAGAAAAAAAGTTCAAAAACACTCAAAATTAAATTGGTTCAAAACGTGTGTGCTTTAGCGCCCTGGGACATCACAATTCCCGCTCATCATGTATTGGCTGATTGTATGTATTAATCATTGTGACAGTGACAATTAGCTGTCAACACCAAGCGGGATTGTAAATTTAATATCTGGTGGAAGCATATCATGCAAAGAAATTTGCAAAGTAAGTAACAAGTGACTATTATAAAGTGTTACGTAATGGTATATGCGTGATGGCTGATCGGGGCTATAAGCACAAAGATGCTTCTTTAGTTCAGATAGGATGTAAATCGCTCGGGAACAGAAAAATTGCATCTCTTCGAATACATATTGAGAGAGTTATACGAAGAATTAGAGAATTTAATATTTGTCAACCGCATGCGACTGTCAATCATGATATTCTTTATTTTATGTACCATAAATTTATTATATTCTGTACAATTATTAATTTACATGGACCTTTATTAAAATAGTACCAATGAAAGCCACTATTTTACAACAGCTACATTTTTATTGTTTCATAAATATATATGTATATACACATTGTAAAAGATCAAATACAAAACAATAAAGTATTATAAAAAGCAAAATTATTCTTACTAGTACCTACTAAGATTAACATAATGGTTTATTTAGTTAACTCGTTCTAAAAGATCAGCGCAATTTTTCTTTATTAAAAACTACTTCATATACAGATAATTCTCCTTTCAAAATCTGGTGATGCCACACAAAACAGCCCCTTGGGCTTATTCGCAAAAAAACATTTGCATTTGAATATGTGCATTATATTTTTCTTTTATAATACCTTTTCCCACAAAACGATTAGGCAACAGTTTCTTTTTTGCTTGGGCATTTCACTTCTATCACATACTCTTTTGTGATGCCATCTCGAGAAGCTCCAAATATTGGGTACTCCTTTTTCAATATCAATTCAGGCGGCACAATCTTCAATGATTTCTTTTCCTCAATTTCTTTTATAACTTCGGATTCTAGATTTTGTCGGTGTTTGGTAGCTACCATCAATAAATCTACTTTTGATAAGTTCTTTGATGATCTTTTCACAAAATGTTCTTTCATTTTACCTTAATTCCGGTGTTTTGCACAAAGGAAAACGAAATACAAAACTGATACTGATCAAACAAAACAAACATCAAATATCTGCCATTACATCATTGACATATGTCAATGCATTACATGTATATTCCTCTCTCTCAGCTGGACCTGGATGTCACAGACAACGCGCCCGAACAAACTACTTGTTCATGATTGGAGCCGGGAAGTGTGACGTTTTAAGAGGGAATTTGATCTCGTTTTTAAATACGTGAATAAATTGAAATTAACATTTCGATAATTAAAATATGTCTGAATATAATTTTAATGGTGAATTGCTTGTTTGCGGTATAAACTGTATTGTTCAAAACCAATAAAACATAAAAAAAACAATGCATGCTACGACCCTATTAGGATCAAATCATTTTCAAATTGAGTGTAGTAGATATTGAGTTTGAGTGACATCTGTGAATTAATTCGCCCTAATGACTAACTAAACAAAAAAGGCAACTTCGTCGGAAACAGTTTATTAAGAGATCGAAGAATTGGTACGAAGTCACTGCTGTACGATTGACAAACGTACCTACCTACCTCATTTTGGGAAGGAATTTTGGTCCTACTATTATTGTTTAAGTAAGATGAAGAATACGTTTGTTTCTTATATACCAAAACTTAGAAATACTTAGACCTTGTTCTTCTTTGATGAAATCAATGCAAACTTTAGTTCGCAGAGGTGAGAGCGGTATCTTGCACATCAGCCTACAGAAGCATTATTTACAGAAAAATGTTGAATTTTCAAGGTCACGTAATGGTTTTTCCCGATTAATTTGAATATATGGCTTGAAATTAACGATACAATGATAAATAATCATTTAAAAATATTTTCAACTTGTAAAAGGCTGTAATAATTATATTATCAATGTAAGTATGTAAAACCAAATAGACGGATTTCACAATTTATTATTTTCAAGACTCTACGGTGTTGCTGGTGCTAAAATATTTAAATACCTAAGTAATATAGATATCGGATAAATATGTACCTAAGTGAAACTGACAAATTAATTATGATCATGATTGTAAAATCATTTATTATTTAAAAAGCATGCAAACTACTTCGTTCTTATTCGAAAGTGGTACATTTTTGACGCATTAATAATATTTGTCAAAGGTATACTCCAACTGGAGTATGGCAACATTCAGGTGGAGGTAGCTGTAGCAGAGAACAGAGACGTATATATATATATATATATATATATATATATATATATATATATATATATATATATATATATATATATATACGTCTCTGTATATATATATATATATATATATATATATATATATTTTAATTTTGTATTCTTGACTGGTTTTATAATAAATAAAAAGATGTTGTTGGTGATGCAGTCATATATTCAATGACATTTGTAATTGATGGCTATGAAATCTTTCCTGTTTTTGGCTAATTTATTTTAAATTCACGATTTTTGCCCAGAAGAAGACAATAAACATTCTCGAAAGCTCGGCTTCAATCAAAGAATTTTATTGTATATATGACTGCATCCCCAAGAACATCTTTTTATTTATATATATGTTATATTAGATTATATGATGACGTAACGTCTATAACAGACATTGTTGCATCACCTATATTGTATAAACGGAATTTGATAATCTTGATATTCAACTCTGCAAGATACAGCACCGACAACAAAGTTGCAACCACCCATACTGTCTATCCAGACACGTACGGTTGTAATAAGACATTTCAACAGCTTCACACAAATTGCAAACTCTACATTTTTTATAATATAAAGTACGAGCAACATTCGCGCTCGAGATATAATATAATTATTATCACACCAGTAACCATCTTAGTACGTAGTAACTTAGTTAATATAATATAATTTCTGTAACTTATAACTTTCAATAAATAAAGTGTAAAATTGTTTTTAAAAAGTAAATTTCAAATAAAAAGATATAAAAAATGGCGCAGTCAGTAGGATACTCTCTACACGAATAGAACACGAGAATTCTAACTATTTGTGGTGATTTCCAAATCTTCGAGAGAAGTGAACCTCAAGAAAAATCAAGAAACCACTACCAGTGTAATTCTTCAGAGCGAGAAGACGGTCTCTCCGGCATCACGGAACACGCAGACGCTCACCTGGTGTAACACAGTTCACGGAGGAAAGATTTCATCTCCCGCTGACGAATGAAGAATTTGCTGTAAGTACAGAGAATCATCACGTTTATTATTATTATTGTTACAATTGATAATCGATTATTTCGGTTTTCCCAAATTGTTATTTTATATTGTATACCATTTCTATAGTCATAATCCCAAATTATATCACGCACCATGCTTGAAACAAGAAGCCAAGCCGGTGATTCAGACAATAACCAAAATCAAAACCCCATCCAACATGTAATAACTGAACCATACAAATTATCGGAGATTTTCTCAATCATTCCCGATTTCGATGGAAATCAAATCATGCTCACAACATTTTTAAACGCTTGCAATACCGCTTTTCAAATGGCTGTAGGCGATCAGAAAAATCTGCTTGTTCTACATATTAAGAACAAAGTTAGAGGTAGAGCCGCGGAATTAATTAATTCACGCAACCCAGATTCATGGGACGAAATCAAGTCACTCTTAGATGCTCACTTTGGCGACTCAAGGGATCATACCGCTTTGATTCAAGGTCTTCAAAGAATTAGACAGTTACCTGGTGAATCGTCAATATTAAGAAACCAAACTTACATCCACAAATTAAACAATGTTCATATTGCAAACGGAACGGTCATTCTTATAATGAGTGTATTAGTAGGCAAAGTCAACATAATAGCCAGAATTTTCCAAGCATACCAAGACCACAATTTCAACCAAATAATTCTAATACACAACCTTTTAGACCCCAATTTCAAAATTGACCACAATTTCAAGTACGACCACAACAAAACCAAATTCCCCAGAACAGACCATCGATAATTAGGCCAAACCCTAACTTTCATAGACCTTCAGCAATTCAACAAAATCCCAAGTTTAATAATTCCCAAAATAGAACACATCACTTGAACCCACAAGAGTATACGCAACCAGAATATTATCAAAACGATTATTACTACCCACCGTATCAATCCTACGACCATAATTACCACAGTGATTATAATAATTACGATAATGACTACAATTCCGACTATTCTAACACTTAAGAACCATCATACTCTTACGAAGAAATCCCCCAATCTTTACAACCTCAGGATTTTCAAACACCCCAAACACAAGACCAACCCCCAGGACACAATCTTATCCAAGATCCGATATCAGAGATTTCAACGAAAACCAGAAAACTGACTCTAACGGACGAGACACCACTAGAACACCACTTTGCGTAAAACAATTGTTAACTGTAAATTCGAGAAACTTATTTTATATGAAAGATGCAACAGATACATTTAAATTTTGATAGACAGTGGAACTGGAATTTCAATCTTTAAGCCAAACACTTGTAAAAATTATAAAAGACGACAAACAGAAAATATCGTAATTCAAGGAATAACAACTGAAAAGGTTCCTATAACCGAATCAGTACTTATACCTTTTGGCATGAACGACTCTCATAAAGTCTATATATGCAACTTAGATATCGACTTTGACGGTTTACTTGGCTCCGATTTTCTTCAAAAATATTATTGTGTATTGGACATAAAAATAAGCAACTCATTACAAACTTTAAAACCATGCCACTTTACCAAGTTAATAATGATAATTGTAATGAAACGCAGAACACACTTCCCACGAATAAAATAACAATTCCACCCCGAACGGAACAAGTTTTCATACTTAAAACAAATAAGCTAGCTAACACACAGGCAGTGTTATTAAGGCAAGAAATCGAAAGAGTTTTCATTCCCAAGTCTATAGTTAAGATAGATAAGAATGGAGAATTTCTTGTGCCAATCTTGAACGCCAATGCCATTGATAAGACTATCGTATTTTCTGAACTAGAATTCGATTTATACGAAGACGAAAATAATTTCAGTATATGTAACAACAACACCAATACAGACTACGAACATACCGACAGACGATATGAAATTATTAATCAGCTTAGATTAGAACATCTCAACGACGAAGAGAAACAAAACATCACTCAACTTTGTCTTGATTTTGAAGAAATATTTTATTTAGAAAACGACAATTTGACATTTACTAACGAAGTTAAACATGACATAGAGACAAATAATTCTTTTACCCATTTACACCAAGTCCTACCGCTATCCACATGTACATAAGCAGGAAGTTAAATCCCAAATTTCCAAGATGTTAGAGCAAGGAATCATAAGACCATCCAATTCACCCTGGTCTTCCCCCGTATGGGTTGTGCCCAAAAAAATGGACGCTTCCGGGAAACAGAAATGGAGAGTCGTAGTGGACTATAGGAAACTGAATAACGTGACAGTAGGTGACAAATACCCCCTCCCGAACATATCAGATCTCCTAGACCAACTTGGCAAATGCCAATATTTCAATACGCTCGATCTAGCATCGGGTTTCCACCAAATAGAGATTAACCCTAAGGATATTCCAAAAACAGCCTTTAATGTCGAGAATGGACACTTCGAATTTGTCCGAATGCCATTCGGTCTTAAGAATGCCCCCTCTACATTTCAGCGCGTCATGGATAATATTCTTTTAGGAATCCAAAACGAACGATGCCTCGTCTACATAGACGACATAATAATATATTCACCAACTATCCATGAGCACATTGCACGTCTAAAAGAAGTATTCACCCGCCTTAAGAAAGCTAACCTTAAAATCCAGCCAGACAAGTGCGAATTCTTAAGAAAAGAAGTTTCGTAGTTAGGTCATTTAATTACGAAAGAAGGGGTTAATCCAAATCCCCAGAAAATCGAATGCATTCAGAACTTCCCTCAACCCCGAAATCAAAAAGAGATTAAATCATTTCTTGGCTTAGCTGGATATTTTCGCAGATTCATTCCGAACTTCTCTAAGATCTCAAAACCTCTAACTGAATTATTAAAAAAAGACATCACCTTCAATTTCAACTCAGAATGTTTAGAATCCTTTAACGAATTAAAACAAGCCCTTACTTCAAGCCCCATCTTATCGTACCCAAACTTCGAAGAACCTTTTATATTAACGACCGACGCTAGTGCCTTCGCGATTGGTTCAGTCCTTTCACAAGATCCCCCTTCTAAAGACCTCCCAATTGCCTATGCGTCAAGAACTTTATGCAAGTCTGAAACAAACTTTTCAACTATCGAACGAGAGCTTCTAGCGATAGTTTGGTCTGTAAAACACTTTACACCATATCTTTATGGAAGAAAGTTCATTCTTATCACCGACTACAGACCCCTTACGTGGCTTTTCTCTATAAAAGACCCAGGGAGCCGATTAGCTCGTTGGCGACTTAAATTAGAGGAATACGACTACGAAATTCGCTACAAGCCTGGTCGTATTAATAAAAACGCAGATGCATTATCTAGGATTAAAGTCAATCACATAAAAGAGTGCCTCAAATTTCAAGAAAGACTATCTCAATATTCTGTACTCCCTACCAACGAAACAGACGACGAAGTCGACCAAACGATAAACATTTCTAACGAAAGCATTTGCGAAGAATTTAAGACATTTGTAGAATTGTATAAGACGACTTCACTGATAGACTACTTTAAGATAGAATATACTAATAACCAACTTCTGAACGAAACAAATAAAAACATAATGAAGTAAATATACTTACTAGTAAAGCTATCCAAAATAGAAAATATTTCATTATACCAATCCCTTACGATCCAAACTTTATCAATGAACATCTTTTTACAGCCTTGTATAAAAGTCAACAAGAGCTCACCCCGTCCACAACATATTTCGTTGAGAATAACCCCGACATCCCAGCTACAGAAATGCTTTCATTTATATTTTCCGAGAAAGAAATAAATTTTAGAATTTGTCAAGATCTCGTAAGAATCCCCGATGAAGACGAAAAGCCAATTATTCTTGACCAATATCATAAAGGTAAAACCCATCTCCACCGAGGTATTAACGAAACCATTCGTAGATTAAGAGAGAAATATAATTGGCCTGGAATCACAAAAGACGTCGAAAAATTCATAAAAACCTGCGACACCTGTCAAAAGATCAAAACTTGTAGAAAAAATTTAGATAATCCCCTCGTCATAACAGAAACCCCAAGATCCCCATTCGAAAGAATTAATATCGACATTTTAGAAATTCCATCAAGGACCTACATACTAACGATACGTGACGAATTGACAAAATTTTCGCAAGCTTACGGACTACCAGACAAATCTGCAAAAAGCGTAACCAATACACTGCTACTGTATTTCCAACACTTTGGTACCCCTATAAGAATTCACTGTGATTACGGAAGAGAATTCGACAACAATTTATTTAGGGACTTATGCAGTTTATTTGACATTAAGCTCACACACTCCAGCGTTGGACACCCACAATCCAACGGCTCCATTGAAAGGTTCCATGTAACTCTTTTCGAAATGATAAGAGCCCATGTAACAGATCACCCTAACGAACACCCCCTGAATGTACTACCTTATGCAATTATATGCTATAACCGATCTGTTAAAAAAACCCACGGTTTCTCACCGTATGAGCTTGTTTTCGGTCACACAGCCAGCAGACCACCTGAGAATACATACAATCATAAAGAACTAATAACTAAATACGTCCGAGATCTTAATAACAGGATTTCGTATTACTACAGTTTAGCTCGAAAACGCACAGAAGCACAAAAAGAGAAAGCTAAAGAACGTTTCGATAGACATGTTCGAGACAATACTAACAAATATAACATCGGAGATAAAGTTTACATTAGGGAATCCCAAATTAAAGACAAGTTACAAAACAAATTCAACGGACCTTTCACAATACAAGACATTCACAACAGTTCAGCTACTCTCATTAACGCCAACACTAACTAAAAGACAAAAGTTAACTTCGACAGAATGAAACCCTATTTAGAGGCTTAATTAATTTTCAGGGTTATCCTGCTGTTCGGATCAGCATTTTGCCAATACAACATCGAACCGATCAAAAACACATTAGGTATCTGTTATCACGATGAGACAAAACTTACCATAACGAACAACCACTGGACCTTATTAGTGCACAAAAACATCACACTCCTACTTCAGGTATTTCAACACAACACAAGAACGAATCAATTCTCAATAAAGATCTCAGCAAGATCGAAAGAGCAATCCACCAGTTGTCTGATAAGATAGCACTGATTAATGCCCAGCTGAAATTCTTTGAAATCTGCGAAAAACTAATGGAAAGTTACATCTATCTAGAAGATAACCTTAATGATACCTTGAATGCCATAACATTTGCGAGATTGAATATAATACATTCTTCTATAATATCACTCGATAGTTTGATTGGTTCTCTTAAACAAATATCACAAAATTTAATAAAAAAACACTTACCGCTTTCAGTTAAATACTCAAGCATTGCTGAATAATTAAGAATCATAGATCTAGAAGCATTTCAAACGATATCTGATTTGGTATTTGTTCTGAAGATCACTTTAACTGAACAAAAAGCCTACACCATATTCCATTTATATCCAATCCCAATTTATGATAATAGAACTGGTTTTCACCATTTGTTATCATTTTCAAATAAATACATTGCGCGTGACGATGATTCTCTCACTTATATAAGCATTAATGACATTAGTGCGTGTAAACAGTTAGCCCCACAACAGAAACTGTGTTCAAACATTTACGCTTATCCTTTAGACAGTAACTCAGTATGTGAAGTGCAATTACTTAAAAACTATAATAATGTTCCAGAAAATTGTCAAACTTCTATCATTTATAGTCAGGGATATAATGTCCAAAAACTAGAAGAAAATGTATGGCTGATAGTTTTATCAAAACCTATACATGCAACTATAAACTGTCCTAACATCAACGAAAATGTTATAATTAATCAAAATTCGTTATTGAAACTAGACCAAAATTGTTATGCATTCATTGGCATGACAAAAATCCAAGCAAGAACGAAGAGAATCCTGGATATTTCACGAAATCCTCATCCTGTCTTTATAGACTACAAATGTTGTGAGAACATTCCAAATAACGTCAAATTAGAAGATCTAACACCTCTAAAATTGAAACTGAAACTGGAAAGGTACTCCGAAGACCTAGACGACCTCATCAATAAGCATTTTGCAGAAAGAAATATTTTTGGTTTTCATATCTAACCATAACTTTAATAATATGTCTCATAATCTTCTATATTTGCCTCAAATGCAAAAAAATGGATCCCATTTCCTAGAAGAAAACCTTCAGCCCACGAGGAGCAAAAATCCAACAAAGGACTTCCACGAATCCCAAACTTCATCCTACGAAGAAGACCACCCCTGCAAACCGAAGAAGGAAAAGAAGAAGAAGCCTAACTTTAGATTTAAGCTTTTTGTAATTTATGTTAAACAATACTTGATCAAAAATTGCTGTATAACACCAATTTTTTATATATGGGGATAGTTGTTATTTTAGATTATATGATGACGTAACGTCTATAACAGACATTGTTGCATCACCTATATTGTATAAACGGAATTTGATAATCTTGATATTCAACTCTGCAAGATACAGCACCGACAACAAAGTTGCAACCACCCATACTGTCTATCCAGACACGTACGGTTGTAATAAGACATTTCAACAGCTTCACACAAATTGCAAACTCTACATTTTTTATAATATAAAGTACGAGCAACTTTCGCGCTCGAGATATAATATAATTATTATCACACCAGTAATCATCTTAGTACGTAGTAACTTAGTTAATATAATATAATTTCTGTAACTTATAACTTTCAATAAATAAAGTGTAAAATTGTTTTTAAAAAGTAAATTTCAAATAAAAAGATATAAAATATATATCACATTTGATACATCTATTTACTAAGAGATGGCAGAGCGATCGTACGCTGTGGGTTATTAATTATTATTAATATTTGCCATATACCTAGGTATATTTATTCTAACATTATTTTTTTTTGCTTTTGGTTCAGATCACACGATATATCTTTTTTTATAATTAGACGCGGCCCGTTGTTGATAAATATCTAGGTACATTTCAAGTTATGAAATACAAGGTGGGAGATTAGTAGTGCGTAGGTATTCGGACGATTACGGGGTTATTGTAAAGATTAGGAGACAATGTTTATAACTAACCCAATCGTATGTTAAACATTCTACAACATAAAAATATTTGTAGTTATACCGGGTGTTTCTTAATAGTTGGAACTCTACACAACTTTGTTTTTTCTTATGGAATGTTTATAATTTTAATTTATTTTTCAGATCAAAATGGAAAAATAATGTCAGTTTATGTTTATAGCTAATATTTTATGAGCTTTTAATTATTATTAACCCAAAGGATGAGAGAGTCAGTATTTCGCGTTTTCACATTTTTTTTAGTTTACCTATATTCATGTCCCCAACAATAATGGTAATGTTTAAACCATTATCATTGTATTAAAATTGAACAACTTATGTCTCAACGTCATGGAAGGAATTTTGGGGGCGGTGAGAAGCGATAGAATCACTTGATGAAAATGTACCATTAAAGCAAAATTCGTATACAAAGAAACATAAAAAGTTGTATGGGTGTGGAGCTCTTACTGAGCGTATACGAAAGATTTGGGATTTTTTTGTTGAGTTTTACAGATTTTAGCTCTCACCTCCAAAAGTCTTACATTGGGAATGTTTTTTGGGGATAGACTCTAATAAGAAAATTGATCAAATATTTAATTTCAATAAATTTTTTTGCGTATATTTGGCATATTTCTAAGATCTGAGTTTTGTTTAATATATTGATATCGTTTAATATGAAAAATGCTAACAGCATGCGAATATATTACTCGGGACGGTACGTCCCTACTAGAAATATACCGGTCGGTAGCCAACTCGGTGCCGATACGAAATTGATTCCCAATATCTCCCGAGTCATAGTACCGATTTGCTACGAATTTTTTGAGGGTTATGAGTAATGCTCATGAGAACTATATTTAATTTTTTCGCGCACATTTCTATGCCCTCATTTTTCTTATAGTTTCATATATTGATTTCGTTGACGCTGAATACTAATCATGCTACCTGTTTTCCATGAAACGTTGTGACATGGAGATATACATCTTGAAAATAACAATTCGATGAAGGCAATCACAAGGAATAAGGAATCAACTTAATTTGGCAGATGAACCTAGCGCACGTTTTATAGGACTCTAGAATCAATAGAATGACTTATGGATGTTTATATCCGATCTTGACACCATATCTAAGGAAATCTAGGTATCGTTCAGGCTTTTTTTCTGAAATAAAGATACTAATGGGATTACGTTTTTATGCTGCAGACACAAATCAGATGGGCATCGGAGAAGATTTTACATAGTATCTAAATTTTCTTCTTTTATTCTAAGACATTATTGCTGACGAAATAAAAAGGTCTAAAATGAAGACGCCAAACAACCAAATAAACTTATGTAAATAGTGAATTCAAAAATGTGTAACGATCCAAGTCTTCATATTACATTTATTGTTTTGTAAAACTGGTTGCATATTGTTTCGGTTGTATTTCATACTTAATTAATTTAGCCAAGCGCCAGAATGAAGGGGGAGACGATGAAGATAATATAAAAAATAGGATGAACGAGGGATCGGTCTCTTTTCTCATTCTCTTCTCTTTTGGAGACTCAGGAAGTAGCGGTTATTTTTCTCTTCTGGTGAAAGAAATCGAGGTAGTGAGTGCCCTCGATTCCGGAAAGTTGCCGGCAAGTACCATCATTTAAATTTTAATAATTTATTTTTTAGTCGACTAAATAAAAGCATCAAGGTCTAGAGCATTGTCATATTTTTATATTATATATCATTTTCATTATTGAACAATTAGATGTCTTTTATTATATACACTTACGTTAAACGTAATTAGGCTCTCAATACCTAGGTGGCGCGAATTGTGTCCCGCCGGTAGATAAGGTCTGAGAACTTTGACTATCTTCCAATTGCTTTGGTTTCGTCGGATACAGTTTCCACTTAAGTGGTGCTGATGAAAGCTAACAAGCTTGAAATCACGTGATCCGCTTCTAGTGGGTGGCTGTGTCCGACTTAATTAAAGCATAAAGGTGTAGACCATCGTCATATATATATATATCAAATCCATCATTGAGAAATTGTTAATATATCCAGCTAATGTATTCCGTCCCGCTAAATTTATTTCCTGATAATTTCATGGATACCGGAGAGATCCAGCCTGTAGGCTCTTATCGCCTGGTTAGAAAAACCGAATTCAGAACTCCAGTGAGGCCAGGGGTTGTCTTATCAAAACCTGATAAGAAAAAGGGTTCCGACGAGTCGTTGGGTCCAACCACTAAATCATACCAAGACAAACATTACTGGGCGGCGATTGACTGCATTTTTTGCAATTATTGAGTGCCTCCGGCACCTCAAACTCCATTTCTTGTTGATGGAATTTTCTGGGTTCTCTGGCAGCTTCTGATGCCGTAACCGCCGCTAGAACATATCGAGCCCACTATCCTTGGCCAGCGCAGATATTGCCCTCACTGATACCTTCCTGAATTGCTCCCGACACCGCCCAAAGTGTAAGTCAATTCTACTAATCCAGCAGCTCCAGGGCAAAGCGGACTGATAGTTTCGGCCCTTCAGACCATTGTATGGAAACTTATTTATATAATAATTATATTATTAAAATATTTTATAAATTTAGTTATAATAAACTGTCGTAAATTTTCTTCCTATTTTGTCATTTGTGTTGAGTCTGGCGCTGAATCATAATAATTGGAAGGTCCTCATTGTATTACAAACCGCGATCCACCACTTGATCTGGGCAGTCGATAGGCTAAAGTTTGATTTTATAAATGTTGCAATTATGCCATAATAAGTCTTTGGTACTCACTCAATAACCAATGAACACTACCTAATTAATGACTTAACAGAAATAAGTACGTAAAAAGGGAAAGAAAGATGACTGTTACCCTAATTTTCATCAACTCGGTACATCATTAGGTCACGAGTCGATCCGACAGAAGTGGGCTCTGGTCCCACTGCAGCTCGAGATCTATCGAATATAGAAATGCATCAGAATCACTTAAAACGTCGATTCGATACGTGACGTCCCGAGTACGTCAATGAGAGTCCTACTAGATAGTGTTCTCTGGTCCCACTGCAGCTCGGGAGCTATCAAATATAGACAGACATAAAGATGACTGAAAATATATTTTAAAAACTCAGGTACAGAAATGTACACATCTATGGAAAACCGGATACTGTGCTACAATGTAGCGAGTGGGATTGCGGCCTATTAAGCGGGCCCTGGATCCTCACAGTTACTTATTAGTGAACTAGCTGCTAGTAACACTATCTTCGTATTTTAATACTACAAGAAAGTGTACTGCTGGATGATATGAGGTTATTTTAGTGTTTTATTTACCACTTTTCAAAACACAATAATTTATTCACAATACGACAAATCAAATATAACCAAAACTAGGTAGGTAAGTGCGAACATGGTATGGAAATTATGAATTTCCATGGCATGTTTGCACTGAGCACCTGAGAATTGTTGTGTTTCATCATCACTTTCTTACTAGCTAACTCGCCGGCATCTAAACTCGCCAATAAGCGGCTAGTAAACTCGCTCAATGTCATACTTATAAAAGGTAGTTATTATTTAACATTAATGTGTTGTATTCAGTAAGGAGCAAATATATAGAAGATTGGTAACGTAAAGTTCGTATGACCTTGTAACCAAGGTCTGTTTTCTGGTCGCACAAGTGTCTCTGACAAGACACACCTTCGATGCACGGAGCATTGATGATACTAGTTTCACGTGGAGCAACCCGGATATTACGACACTTCATAGGACTGTATCTAGAGACTTAGTCACGATTAAATCTTGGTGCGATTCAAATCTCCTATGCCTCAATGTTTCTAAAACAAAAGTTTTATCATATAAAAGTACATTGCAATCTTTTGTACTTAATAACACCACTATTGAGGCCGTTGAATCTGTGAAATTCTTGGGGCTTATTGTAGACAACCGCTTAAAATGGGACTTGCACATCGATGCTTTATCTAAAAGGTTAAGTTCTGCCTGCTTTGCGCTGAGATCAGTTTCCAAGGAGCTCAACTTGTCTACTTCTAGAACAGTCTATTATGCCATTTTCGCATCTCCGATACGCCCTTCCATTCTGGGGTACGTGCTGTGCAACTCAATTTGAACGTATTTTTAAACTGCAGAAGAGAGCTGTTCGGTATTCACTGAGACTTAGCAGTAGGACTCACTGCCAGGATTACTTTAAAAAATTTAAAATATTAACTCTTCCGTCCCTATTCATATTTGAATCTGTATCCTTAATCCGCAAGCACGTATCTTCTATTCCAGAGAGGCCATCTCACAACTATCCGATTAGAAACACGGAGCATGATCTTTATCTGCCAACCCCTCGCTCAGAGTTGGTTAAAAGCTCTATACTGTACAATGCAAAAAAAATGCACAATCATCTACCATTTGAAATCAAATCCATAAGATCTTTTCCTGAATTTCGAAAGGTTTTGAAATCATACTTACTGGAGAGAGCCTTTTATGCAGTAAGCGAATTTTTTGCTAAAAATTGTTAATACTTAATATTAAGCTTCTTACACCCACTGGTTTAGTGAATATTATTTGATGTTTGATATCCTAAGGGTCTTTTGTAATGTAAAATCATCTGTCACACAAAATTAAATCTATAACGGCTTATCCCAGATTCAATTAAATACCTACTACCTAGGATAATGCCTTTTATGCAGTTAACGACTTCTTTCACTAAGGCACGTTTCTGCTCAGCTCACGCACTGGTTTATTGTTTGTACAAAATTTGTTTTTGTTTTGTGATTTAGTTAGTGTTTACCTTCTGACTGAATTTACAGCTGTATGTTAACTTACTTTCTAACCGAATATACAGCTGTAGGTTTCATTCTGATACTTACTATCTTATATTTTTACATCTTTATTTGTTTTATATTATATAAATTTATTTAATTTTAATTTAATTTTTAGTTTTGCCTTTGTTTTGTTTTGTAGTGTTTGATTTTGATATTTTTATTTTGCTTTGTCTACAAAATTTATATTTTTTCGACAATAAAGCATTTCTCTCTCTCTCTCTCTCTCTCATTCTGAGTATCGAAAATATCTCATCGGTATCACAGATTTAGAAATAACACGATTTTGGGCCCTCCTCCAAGGAGAATTAAAATCTACATTTTACATACAATTTCGATCATTATTTGATTCTAAATAATAACATATATAAGAATTATTACCGAAGCAAAGCACAATGGATAATAGAAGTCGATGGATTCTAGTGATTAATAAAAATATTTATTTATTATACAAGGGAAAAAAGTGGTAGATTTTAGCTCGAGATCAAAAAAAGTAATACTTTGTCACCTGTCAACAGAGATAAAATGTCAAACTTTTTTCCCGTCACAGAAAAAAAATTATATCAACCAATTCATCCATAGAGTTGTCTTGATCTATACACGCTAATTAGTTTTGTTGATTTTTACCACAAAATGTCTAGGTGTTTACTTTGTTGTATAGATTACTTGTGGCCTAGGCTTATACATCCATCATAGTTGACCCCTGTGACTGTATACCTTTAAGCAAAACTAGGCTCCAAGAGCAATATTAGATGTATTTATTATTCTATTATGCATGGGCTTATCGTCAAAGAAATAGGAACAGGAACCAGCACTCACTACACACATTATTCTAAACGTTCCATATTTTCGACTCGAATGCCTTTTGTAATAAATTGTAATAAATGGATGCGAGCTACTTGCAATGGCTTTAGCAAACGAATTTTCCCTCGTGCTCTACAATTTAAAGTAATCGTTTCGAAAATGCCTCATTGTGGTGGAACAATGAGATGCTTGAGCCGCTTATTACTCATCTTGACACGTTTTAATCTCTCATACCGAATGTATTCAGGAATAGCACCATTAGGAGGTATAGGTACAGGGTGATCCTCAGTCGAAGATATGTGTAGACATTCATTGGTAACAGGCCGTATGATCGTCGTGAATATTTTGTAACTTGAATTATTTCTGAACGTAAGAACCAGAAATAGTGATAATAACCTTCCTTGCAGTAAGTATATTCTGGTTGCTATTTACGAAAAAAAGGCATATTATAAAATGAGCGGAGGAAATTGGTTTCTGAATATAATGTAAAGAGAGCAAAAATAGAAAAAGGTATGTCTTTTGTTTTTTATGCGATAACTCTGTTTTCCATTAGTGTACGAAAGATCTGCATACTTTTTTTTGTTGCTTTTTGGACTCTAAAAGGTTATATACAGATTTTTCCTACCATTGATTTTTATTGAGATATCGAAAGAAAAAGTAAACACATTTGAGGCTGAAACATGTTAATAAGTTTTCTCTTTTCTGGTGAAAATATGTCTATCACCAAACTTGTAGACTAATTATTCTATCAATTGTATTTGTGCGCAATTTTACTTTATTGGTATTCTAGAGGTTATATAATTTTTGAAGAATATTATATCTCGAATCTAAAAACTTCTTAAGTAAGTACCTACTGGCTTCACCATTCCAAAGAAAACAAGATTTTCGTATTTTCCTAAAAGAGGCGTTAGCAGTTAGGAAGTCTATTTTGATACCTATAATGTTTTGCTTCTTTAACAAAAACTTCATCAGAATGGAAAGCACATAGTGGATGGCATCGAAAACATGCATATTGTAATCATGGAATCAATACCTGCTTTTCTTTTTCTTTCTTATGTACCTAGTTGACAATATTGGCAAGCTATGAATTTTGTTATTTGCCGCCTACGGTATACGTATCGGTACATATAGACATAGACAATATATGGAACAAGGCGGCAGTTCTGCTGAAAAAATTATAGGCATTTTGGAGAAGTCCTAAGATACGTCGATTTTATTTCCAAATGGGCATGGTATCGAGAATTATATGACGTCAAATATTTATCTCTTTAATAGAATACTGTGTATGTTTTTTCGCTTTTGAATTGTACATGCAATTTAGAAATATATCATGAGCAAACTTTAGTTGGATAAATAATAGTTTCTATGATATAATCGTATTGAAAACAATTGTTGAACCATTTGAAATATTATTATAGAAGCTTGACTTACGTAGATAGCTTTAATAACAGTCAAATACCTAGTTGTCAAATTTGGACACTTACTAATGAAAACTTGCTGTGGTTTTTGATTGCTGTATTCTTTAATACTTTCTATTCATCAAAGACCTAAAAAATATATTGCAAAATAATTATATCTTCAAGATTATTTTTTAGTGGACATAAGTAGGTATAATGTATTTATTGTAGGATGAAGTCCATTTCTCGAAGTGGAGTGAAACTGATTGAATGAAATTAAGCTCAAAGTCATCTCCACATTTTATTGGTATTGATTAAAGTTAGGGGTGAGACATGTTTTTAAGTCTATAAAGACTCAACTTCAGTCGAATAAGGATCTGAAATAATTATTAATTTACTACACCTGAACGGTTTCAAAATGGCTACTATTAAATGGATACTCACGTGGAGAATATTTTCATCACCATTGTTTCAGAAAATAAATTAAATTTATTCTTCCAAGAAATAAAAATTAAAAATGAAAATTACTTAAACTACCCTCACATTGTAAAAAATTTAAATAAAATTAAATTTTAATGTGAACGAAATTGCAAATATTAACAGGACTAGGTACATCGCTGTTGGAATTTCAAGACGAGAAAGACTGAAGTAAAATATAATTCCAATAACAAAAATCCTCTTGCTTTTTCACTCTTACTCTCTTTTTGACTCTGTTATATTTTAAGTTTATTAACATAACAAATGAAAGATGATATTTTGGACTTTCTCCTTATCTTCGAATTATTATTACTTTTGCTCAAAAAGTTTTTTTATATTTCTCTGCTTTATTATAATTCTAACCTAATACTTTTCTTTAATAGATGTCACTTCTATTATAGCTATATAATTCTCATAGATTCATATAAGTTCTATTTTACTTCAGTATTCCTTGTCTTGAACTTCCAATAACGATGTAGTCCGGTTAATATTTGCTTTTTCTTTCACTTTAGAATTTAATTTTGTTTTAATTTTTCATAATGTGAGGGTAGTTTAAATTTTTTAATTTGTATTTCTTAGACGAATAAGTTTATTTTATTTTCTGAAACAGTGGTGATGTTTTTGAAAAAGAAAATATGTCTACGTGATTATCCATTTAATAGTAGTCATTTTGTAACCCTTCAGGTGTAGATATCCTTTAGTAAATTAATAAGGTAAATGTGTAGAACAGGATCCCACCGATTTTTGCGAAATTTTTTGGCTAGTTGCGTAGGTATATATTATAGGAACACTTTCCAATTAAATTTCTAGCCCGCAAGCTCTCAACAACGTTACGGGAGGGTAGAGTGAATAGGAGTGCATAGATGTTTAGTGATATGCTTTTGTATTAATTTGGCTAATGTAATACTCCTAATAAAGTAACCCAATAAATATAAATTATAAATAAAAAAAATTAACTGGGATTATCGAAAATAGAGCCATAAAAAATATTAGGGCAAGGAAAAATCAACCAGCCGCTGTTTATGTTTAAGATACAGCCATCATGCAATGTTGCCAAAATGACACGTCTATAAGAACATTCGAATTTGTAGGAAAAAATAATAGCCATCATAGTAAACACTGCAGCAGCGTTGTGGCGCACAAGCCTTTCATATGAGTCGGACTTTAGAAAAATTCGAGGTCAAAATAGTAAACTTTACAGAATTTTTTCGCGGCAGTGTGAAGTGAACGGGCTAAAATTTTGATTGGAATTTGTTCCTATAATATATACCTTCACAACTAGCCAAAATATTTGCCAAAAATCGGTGGGAACCTGTTCTACTCATTGACCATTATTAATAATAATTTCATATCCTTATTCGACTGAAGATGAGTCTTGAAGCTTGTCTCACCCCCTAAGTTTAATCAATATCAATAAAGTGTGGAGATGACTGAGCTTTATTTCATTTAATATATTTATGTTATTACCTATGAATTATCATATCAGAAACCAAAAATGCAAAGATCTCAATGGATGATGACGTCTCAAATTGGCGTAGTCATCGATTCGATGCGCGATTAGTACTAATAATCAAAGTGTCTGAGGTATTTTCCAAAATGTCTCTTACTGAGAAACAAAGCACCGTCACCTCATCCTTGTTTTGTATACTAAGGGTTCCCTTCTTCTTTGAGTGCCGTACTCGTATCCGAGCATTGGCGGCTTCTCTGCCTTGAAAGTATTACCACAGACAAGGGGACCTACAGTTTAACGTGGATTCCGAACCACCGATGTGTCTCAAGATAAATCTTAAGGGCACACCCTTCCAGAGAGCTGTACTAGGGAATATATACTCTCACTGGTTTCCCGTTGCCTTGCGAGAGCAGGAGAATGCAATGCGACAGAGACTCGAACGCGCGCCCGCAGCAACGGTCACTGGTCCAAGCCGTTTCCATCCTATTGCGCTGCTTAACTTCGAAGATCGAAGTCGGTCAGTGTTAACCCGCAGCTACGCGCTCCTTCATAAGGCTTCCCGTACATTGTTATTATAGATATTTCCTTAACGGGGACACTTTAAAGTTTCAATAAAATAGATTATAATGCAACCCATGATATCGGGCGTTCGATTTTGTTTTTTGACCGATGAACCCAAATGAAGGACGTATACAATTCGACTGTTGTTTGCTTATTTTGTGGTTTTGTGCGTGCTGTATATACTAAACGTACTCCGAATTTGATGATTTTTGATTTAAAAGAGGACACTTGAGAAATGGTGCCATATTCATGAAAAACTCCAATCCGAAATCTCCTCCCCAAAACCAACCCCGAAATGCATGGGGGCAATTTCTTTCGAAAATCGAAAATCTGAGACGGCAAAATTAAAGATAAGAGAATATCCGGTAACGTTTCAACATTTCTTCAGATGATTTATGGTTTTCGAGTTACAGCAATGTTAAAATCAGAAATATATAAATTTCTTTCGAAATTGAAATTCTGAGACGGCCAATTTAAAGACCAGTTTATTTGTAGCAACATCTACATTGAACATTTTTTCCATAGAGTTACGGATTTCAAGTCACAGCAGTAGCAAAGTCTGAAATATACGTATTTCCGCCGCGATGTATTGAGATTTCTGTTTAATAACAAGTACACGCAAAGAATATACGTGAGTAGTAGGATAAATATCATCTTCTTTGGTATCAAATCACAGAATTAAACTAACTGATTAATTTTAATGCTTTCTTAACAAAGCTGGTCTAATTGTCGTACAACAGCCTACCAGTATAAAACTTCAAACTTTACTTCGATCATTTTCTGACTTTAATATATTGTAATATTTTTTCAATATTAAATCATCGTTTTTCCCCGACTCACAGAAAAAAGTGTATTATACACGGGAAGAAAATTAGATTTTAGCTCTCGGTTTTTTACCTTTTTCCGGTTCACGTCCTTCGACAACACAACCTCGAGCTAACATCTAATACTTTTCTCCCTTGTATAATAAATAACTATAAATATTTAAGGTGTGAGTAGAATATTTTCTTTTCGTAATAAAGTATCTCTGACACTAGTTGTGATGACAGAATTATAAACATGTGACATCCAATATAAAATAAGGCACCAGGTTGAATCAAATGTGTGGCAAGTAGTTAGACCTCAAGTACTTGTGGAGATTAATTAATTCAATAGACCCCGTTCAAACTTTGCAAAGCTCAGTGGGAGACGCGGTAGATTCAGATGTTATGTATATTAATTTAACCATCTAATTGAACCCTTTCTTGTCAAGGGCGATTCTCAAGAAAGAGCTAGGGACTTAAATGAACATTTAATTTCTTGTGGTATTCACAGCTTGTTATAAGGATAAAATTTATATATAATAGTCTCAATTGTTAGTAATATTTCAACGGTTTTTTATTGAAAATTCGGGAGTCCATGATATTAACGTTCTATGAATAAGAAAGATCTGTAAACCGTGATTCCGATATCTTTTTACACTACCGTCATGGACGTCATACTTTATAATACAGGACCCTCGAGGTGTACACTAGCTTTAGAATGACTCAGCAGATTTCGATAAAAAATTACATTAAAGATTTTCAGGGGTCGAGAATACGATTGATGATAGTCTCATATTTTATTTGTGCCCCCTCGAATTTAGGAGATGGCCATGCAAATTTTGATAAGAATCTGCAGCAAAGGCTTCTTGAAATCAAGAAACATTAGCTTTTTCAAAAATGGCTCCTTAGCAGATTTTGATGAAAAATTACAAAAGAGGTTTCGGGTTCAAGAAGTCGTTTGGTGATACTGAAATAACTCAGGGTGTGAACATTAAGGTTAACATTAGCTACATAGAGAATGGCTCTGCAGATTTAGAGAAAATTTGCAGCAAAGGGTTTGACGTGGGTGACTTCTTCATTAGCTATTTAGATAAGAATTAACAGCAAAGACTTTTCTTCACCGACAAATCGAGTAAAGATAGGTACTCACATATTTTATAGCTGCCACACTCAGGGCCTTACTGGCTCATTTGAAAATGGATCGGTAGATTTTGATAAAAAAATTTATCAAAGAGTATTCAGGGTCTAGAAATCGATTGATGATTTTATCAAATAAGCCACTTCGATGTCCACACTAGTTATTTCGGAGATAGCCAATATTTCAATATGAATTTACAATTAGGCATTTTCGGTGTCCTGAAATCGATTGTTACATATTTTATGGGTGCGACCATTAAGCTCCCCGTAATCTATAATTCAATGTAGCTTTCAGACAATATGGGAGACTTCATTGCACTCATTTTATTCATTCTGTCAAACTGTGAACCTTCCTTAACGTTCATTATACTCAATATATCCACTACCTAAGACCAGTATTTCTCAAATATAGGCAACTTGTTCTTGCATTAGATCATATTTTCCTTAGGCATCCCCTACTGACATTCGTATGCTTACCTACTAATAAATATGATTAAACAGACCTAAATAAGCATATCATGTGATAATTGCTAGTTTTTCAATAAATAAGGCTTTTAATACAGGGTGCGCTTCTGTTTTGGTCCATATACAAAAACATTTAAGATGTGTCCTACAAAATGAAACGTTGTATTATATTGTAAATGACATTTTCTACAGCTGGAAAAGTTGCACGCAAAAAGTACTTATCTTAGAAAGCAATGTTTTGACAAAAATGAGAATAAAAATGGTAAAAATCTTTTTTTATTCATTATCTTCAAAACAAAACGACTTAAAATTTCAGAAACACGATATCAAAGACATTCAAGCTGCTGAACTTTTCCATGTTTAATCGACTCTGTCTATCACCGTTTTCAAAATCCTAATGATTTCCTTTTGTTATCACAGGCACATTGTTAATTTTTTCAACCTGGTTAGTTCAGATTATTTCTCAAGGGTATATTCCATACACACAATTAAACAAAGTTTCAGGAGTAGCTCACAATGTTACCACGTATATCTGAATGGATTTCATGGTGATTCTCAAAGATGATTAGATAAGAAATTCGATGCAAACTTCCCACTACAAGGACCTTTCCACTTGTATAATTCAGTACGGAGATGCACGCAATGCAACATGGTTATTATCAGGTCAAGTGAGCCCTTGAGGAAAATCGTTAGCATAATACTGGCGACCACTCAGACTGCAAAATCTGCTCAAGGATGAGATGAAATGAATGTAGAGAGAGTCCTCTTCTCTAGCATGTAGGTATACTTATGAGGTTGAGTCAAAGGTACACTTTGAGTGCTGTTGAGACATGGTTCATTAGGCTGCCTTGCAATTATTAATAATAAGCTTATTAGATGACGTATGCTGGAAATTTTCTAATAAATTGTTTTCAACATGCCATAGTCGTGAGCGTTAATCTGCTTGATTAATTGTCAAAGGTATCTTAAATTGTTCGACAAAATTACTAAACTCGTGAAGTTCTATATTTTTCATTTGAAATGATAATAATCTACATCTGATATTCCAATATTTCCTTGTTAATTCATATACCACGAGAAAATTAAGGGATGTAATGGGGTAAAAGTCGATGACCCAGATAAATATTTCAGTGTAATCGACTGAGAGAAATACATTGCTCAGGTTGAAATCCTTAGAAAGAATAGCAGTTGACTACCGATGTTTTGACCGATTGCTCAAAAATGGCTAAGTAATAACCCATTCTTTTTTTTCATGACGAGGCTGAGATCTGTGGAATAATGGCCGAAAACATTGTGTCGTCATATAAAAAATCTGGTAGGTATGTCAATTCAAATGACTTTCCTACCGCTCTGAAACAAATTCCATAGAATATAAAAATAGTCTGAACTTCTTTTTCACGTGCTTATCCATCACCGGATGCTAGCGATCATGTTGGCTATCATGCATTTATTGACTGCGGCTCTGAATAGTTTCGTCGTTGTTGTTGCAAACCACGTTCTTAGGTTAGGTCATGAAATTCGTCTTCTTTCTGGTCCTCTTTTTCCATAGACTTTTCCCAGAGGTATCAGTTGAAGAATCCCATACCGTTGGTCGTTTCTCATGATGTTGCTAAAGTATTCATGTTTCCTTCTTTGGACTTGTTTCATGATTTCCATTTCTTTTCTCATTCGTTGTGCTGTCCATGGTATCCTCAGCTGCCACATCTTGAATGCCTCGAGTTTCTTACATGATGCCTTTGTTATTGTCTAGAAATTTTCTCGAAAATTGAAAATCTGCGGTGGTATAATTAAGGATAGGACAATATCCGGAAACGTTTAAATCGAATATTTTTTTTAAAAAGAATAAGATTTTCGAGATAGACGCATGTTAAATTCTTAAATATACCTATTTTTGCTATGTGGAGAGGGCGATTTCTATCGAAAATTGAAAATCTGTTTGAAAATTATGGACAATCTCGATTTAAAGTAATTCAATAAGCGTCCGAAGCCCTGCTTCTTCAAAGCACACTATACAAATTAGAAGATTCAAAAAAGCAACGAATTTTAAATTTAGAAGGAATTTGTCTGCAAACATTTCCCAAAACAAAACTTCATTTACTAAGAATACTCTGCATTGTTTAAGGAAAATAATTAAAAAATACAATATATTACTTTAAAAAATATTTACTGAAATTTATGGAAGAATCGAAAGAGAATTGAGAATTATACTTCAAAACAGTCTTTATATCAGGCAAGAGAGGTATAAAAATAATTTGTAGGTTAAATATTGAACAAATTGTGATCTCTGAGTTGAATGAATCCAACGACGAACTAATTGAAGTACCATTTTCTGAAAGCAAAATTATTGATCCAGAAGATAATGGTCTTGAAACTGAATTGAGTCAATACCACGCCAATTACAAATGAAGTTCTTGATATTTTTCTATCTATGTTAGTACTCAATTCTAATCATAAAAAATATATATTTTTTTTAATGACCTTGATTTTCAAAGCTACTGTATTTATAAGTTATTATATTCTATATTTGAGATCTACATAATAGTACGTGAAGATAATTCTTTGGCACTCATTTTACGAATAATGCATTCACAGAGGAATGTGAGGAAGAGTATACCAAGCTAAAATTAATTATTAATATGTGTTAAAAATACATTAAATTAAATCAATGTAAAGGATCTTGGAAATAATTGCTTTAATGTTCAAACATAAATTTAATAAATTACGGGCAAATCTCGACCACTGGGCAATCGTAATAATGATTATTTGAGATTATCATACGCTACTAGGGTCCTAAGAATAATAGATTAGAAATCAGCCATTTAATATGAAAAGTTTTATTTCTGTATTTAAGAAGCGGCATACGTTAATTCACTAAGACGCCTGTGAAGGTACATACGTACACACAGAAACAGACACAGGTATATAAATTTTCTCAATAACTAGTGTACCTATACTACTCTACCTTGAATTATGGAGAACAAAAAGCTCACGGCGCAAAAAACCTGAGCAATCGAGTAGAAAATAAACATATTTGGCTAGCCCGTTAAATCTTATTCCAGTACCTTGGCCCAATATTTTTTTATTGTTTTTTATCCCCGAGTAATAGTGTCAGGCTCTAAAAACTAAAGCTTAAGCATTTTTAGAATGGGTGCCTCTTATCTGACGGAAACAAAACTTCTTATTTCACAAACTATCTTAATTGGTGTACCCAAACATACTCTTGAGTATCTATACCTACAATGGAATACAGTTATTGTTCCAATGTCTTATATTATCAAAATAGCACGAACAAATTTAATAAAGGCACTTGTGTCGAGATATTGGGTGATAATAACAAAGATTTTGACCGTAAATTGTAAGAGTACCTACTTCTAAAATAACGAACATATTGAAACCAGAATGTGTGTATTCCGAACAGTTGATGTAATAGTTTGTTGTAAAATAATTTCTAATTTGTATTATCATAAAGGTTGGCGTTGCTTTAGAAGTTTAATTTCTCATAAATCTGGAGTCAGTATACGTAAACTTAGCTTAGATAAATTTAGCTAATAGCTCAATAATATTGACAGGAAATTATATGAAATATAAACCGGCTTTCTCAATGCAAATAAACCGCTAAGTTTAATTTGGGTAAGTAAACATTATCTAACTAGTGATAAGGAACAAGCGTACCCATTAATTAAGACTTACAATCTGAAATACAGGATTATAAACAAGGGTCGAATGAAAATGATGTCTAACAGATTATGTGGTTACCTAACCTTTTGCGTTGTATAGTTTGCCTTGCCAAATCCATTGTTTTACCTATCAAATTTCATTTATACGTTATGTTTGATTCTTTTCAAATCAAATCAAATTGCTCTCCACATACATAACTAGTAGATTTTTTATCTAAAAAAGTATTTTTCCGATCGTTCATAGTCTGAATTTAACAGAAGCTCAGTAGAATTAAATCATTTTTAAGGCGTGATTTGTTTAATGCACAGTCATGCAGGTTATGTTAGGTTAAGTTAGGTTTTATGACGTCAAAATCCATATGCTATAAAAAATTTCGCTGCTTTGTACCTTACGTGGCAACTCACTTATGTTCTAAGTATGTACGTAAAGGTGAATAAGCATAAATGTTTTTAAGAAATATTTAGAGTTACGAAACCAGTTGGTAAGACCACGCTCATTTCTTTATTTTTTCTGATTAGAATCTACTATAGAATATATATTGCTTATTGTATTATTTTTATTGTTAGCCACGTTAAATTCGATTCACACCTTACACTTTTCATTCTAAAATCGGATCAATCCGATCGTAGCTTTGATAATTTATCTACAACCCCGTTGTCTCATGAGGCTAATTGAGAGAACATCCATAAAAAGTGAATTCTGTCTAATTCACTTTTTATTGTAAATAAAATCCCAGTTGTAATTTGGCAGTGGAATGAAGGAAATAGTAACAAGACCCTTTAGTTAAATCAGACTGCTTACCTATGTACCTATTTATCCATATAAAGAAATTTTTATTTTAATTGCTGTATTATTTCTTTGAATTTGATGTAATTGCCTTAATTTGAAAGCGAACTCATAATTTTTCCCAAACATTTAATAGTCTGTGCTTAAAGTTATTTATTTCTCACTTAATTAGAACTTTTAATTAATTATTTATTTTCATTAAACTTTTCCACATTTCTCATTCACTTCAGCCTTAATTTGTTCAGTATATCTAAGGAAAAATTTAATATATAGTAGTTTTTTTCCAAATCGCATTCACTCTCGTGTAGCCTTGGAACATTTTATGGTCCAGTGTCAGGTCAACCATCCAATAGATCCTTAGCGACCCCAGGGAATATAGATATGATTTTTCCGGTAGCTACTCAGATTGATCCTGAAGCATAAGCAGGTCAAGTGAGCCACACCCCGCACTTTCGAACTTGACGAAACCAAATATGGTAAAAATATGTTGTATTTTTTACATTTTTAAAAAAAATCAATTAAATATTTCCTGTAGGAAAACTTGCTTTCTTATGGATCAGGAATTAAGTACTCTTTATGTGCTTGAATATAGGATGATGCAGGAATTTCGTGCTCCGTTTTTTTAATTATTTCGCACCGCGGAGTGACGCGCGACCACGGCTCAACCCCCGGATCCAGTATAAGTCATTCCAAGCTAATAATGTGCTTTTTACTCAAAAACGAAAAGGTTGTTTCTCATTTAATTTTGTGTCTAAGCAATAATAATAGATAATTCTCAGGATTCCTTGTTAGATTTTTATTTGTATTACCAATAAGTTTTCCAATTGTATATCCAATAGGATTTATAGTTTTATGCCCAATCAAGTTTCTATTTGTACTTCGAATAAGACTAGTTGTATTCCAAATCAGGTTTCTAAATGTATTTTTAGTAGAAATTAAAGTGGGAATCCTATTGTGTTTCCAGTCTGATTCACAATTGTATTTCAATCGGATTTCCGGATAAATTTAGAAATGAGTTTCCAATGAAGTTTTACAAAATTATTAACACTTGATTTTTTAAATATCGTAAAGTTTTTAATTTCAGACCCAGTCGAAATCTCACAGGTAGGTAAATAAATTAATTAGCTAGTCAACGTTACCATTACAATATTACAAGTTCAATAGAAGTTATTCAGCTGTATATGTTCCTATCGATCACTTTTGAATTTTTGATCCCCCAAAAAAAAACATTGACATGTATAAATACTCATTAAATATATTACCAAAAGTAGCGAGATGCAATAGCAAGTTGAAATAGCATCTTCCAATCCCAAAAGTCCCGGCTATAAAAAAAATGTTTAGGCTGGGAAAGCAAGAGGAGAAATCATGGTTGTATTATTGCACCCTGCCTGGCCAAAAATCCAGGCTTGGAAATACATATAGCCATGAAATCTCGGCTCGCAATTTTTTTATGGCCAATAAGTGGGATGGAAAATTGGAGCTGTAATATTGCACCCTGCTTGACAGAAAAATAGATGCCGGGATGTACTTCAACTTAGGAAATCCCGACCAGGAAAATTCCGGCCAGAAAAATAGGAAATTTTTGAACAACAATGCGGGGTGCAGATTGAATTTAATCTGCATCTGTATTTTGAATTTCTTAAGAAATGGGTAAATTTTCAAGCACAAAATTTAACATGTTGGGACGTAAACAGCACATAAAAAGCACATAGTTTAAGAATATGCAGAGTGCCAGTTATTAGCCTGGGATAACTTATACTGGATACGGGGATTGAGCCGTGATCGCGCGTCACTCCGCGGTGCGAATAATTTAAAAAAACGAACCACGAAATTCCTGCGTCGTTCTATCTTCGAGCAGCAAGAGTACTTAATTCTTGATCCATAGGAAAGCAACTTTTCCTACAGGAAATTTTTAATTAATAACGCAGGGTGCAGCTCGATATCGATCTGCAACACGCATTTTGAGTTTTTAAAATGTGTAAATTTTCTAGCACAAAATTAACCATGTTGGGACGTAAATAGCACATAATTTTACCATATTTGGCTTCTGCAATCTAGAAAGTGCGGGTTGTGGCTCGCTTCACCTAGCATAAGCCGTTGATGTTGCTACATGTATCAAGTGTCATATCGAAGGCATCAGTGTGGTCTGAAAACTCCGACATACAGACTTGGGTCATACGAAATATTTATTGAATACTTTGAGATATACATAAAGCTCAACATAATTTCTAGTTTAACGGTGACTATAGTATGAGGTCTCTTCTCTAGTTTATTTGAATTTCAGAAAAACAAATATTTTGAATCAGGTTGTACGGTAAGTACGGAGAAATCTTCAACAAGCCTAAATTGATATTTGAGAAAGATATTGCCCATTAGAAGAATAATACTTTATTATAACTTAAAATCAATGTGGTGTAAAAACAAAATATCAACTCCATCGTCTACGCAGGTAAATGTTGTTTAGCTGCTATAAGGGACGCATCCAAATATTGAACTATCGAGAGATATTTGCTAAGTATATCAAGTCTCGCTAATCTGCAGAAGAAAGAAACATTATTAAGAGGAGGAGAATAAAAGATACGATTTCAATAGGTGAAAGCATGATTATAATAATTGTTGTTCTTACAGATTTTACAAGTGTAAGATTTTGAGTGATTTAGGTTGCATAGATGGAATAGGTACATTTGGCTGTTATTCGACCTTAAGGCAACGAAGATAGAGATAGGTGTGTAAAGAAGAATCATCATTATTTTAGGAATGTAGAAATAGCAGCCTTTCAAAATTACATAGGTGAATGTATATCGATGTTCAATTTATACATGAATAAGTTGACAAGCTTACATTTTTACTTTCATACTTCAGTTTGTTCAACAGTTTGCTACAAAATGGTTTACCTTATTTTGATCGATATCTTGTATCGTTTTAGAGAAAATCGCACTTTATTAACAATAGGTACCTATGTACTTTACATCCCAGCAATTAAAACGCAATAAAAATTCAATTTATTTAATAAATTATCAAGAAATGTATCTCGATTATGTATATTTTGAACTTCAATTCATTTCCTGAATTTGTCTAAACATTTTACGCTGTGATAAAATAACATGTGATGATCATTTCTAGTTACAGCAGATGTAAGTATATCTACAATTTATTAGCTCGTCCTTCTTTTTTACAGGAGTTCGAAAAACCAAACTTTTTAGATAGAAAAGGATAGAGAAGGATTGCGGTTGCTTCTTCGGTTGAGAAATGTACCTAATATTTAAATGATCTCTTACTTATTTAAATGAGTAGGTGCACCATCGTACATCAGCTAAATATTATTATTTCTAATACCTACTCACAGGGACCTCTTATAATAATGCAGATGTTCTAGCACATATCCAACATATTTTGATTCGAGAAATATTTACAAAAGATACACAGCCCTATTCATAAACACATTTTAGTTCTCTAATAACTTAGTTCATGATACTAGGAAAACAGTCTAGTTTGTTTGCTAATTAGTGGGGTAGCGATTTTATCATAGGTACGTACCTAACAGTTTAAGTATCAAGCTAAAATAGTACCGAACTAATGTTTGTATATGAATGCGTCTGATAAAGTTTCCTACCCTACAGAATAATGCTTTAATAAATATTGCCGTTTCAGATTCAGGTGACATTCTCTTATGCTACTGGCCGCTATCAAATTTGGTATCAAGAGCTATAAGGGAGTCATCAAATAACTGAACTATCGGTAGATACTTGCAAAGTATATAAAGTTTCGACAATCTGCATAAGAAAGAAACATTATTAGGAGAGGTGAACAAAAGGAAACAAATTAATATGCGAAAGCACGATTATGATGATAAAGTCAAATACATGTGGTTGTTTTTTGACCTTAGGACTTTGAAGATACAATTTAAGAAGAATATCAATAAGGTCCCTTACCGAGCTTACATGAAAGATTTGTTTTTTTTGTTAGTTTTCCAGAATAGAGTCCTTACTTCAAAAAGTTTTACATTTTACGTTGTTTTTTGTGAAGCCTGAAGGTTGAAAATTTGTTTGTACTTATTTAACAAAGTTAAGAAATTGTAATTCGTTGAATAAAAATATACATAGCTACATCCAATTATGTTTCAATATTCTGTGATAAGTTGTTACTAAAAAAGCTCCAACAAATGTGCATTTTTGTTAAACAACAAATTTTCAAATTTCCCAGCCTATATCAACTCTCATTTAGGTAATTCAGATGTTGTGGATTTCTGAGAATCGATAAGACTGAGCCCCGCACATAATTAATAGACTGCGACCCGTATTCATCTTGCGCTTAATTACCGGCAGCCACAGGTGCCAATCAGTCGTAGGTATCAAGTTACTGCTGCAGATGATAAGTCTGCTATTGTGTAGCTTGAAATGACTATTAGCTGATTACTGAACTACACAGATGAATTCCACATTACATACTGGAAACTCCACACTTATATTATAAACGTTCTGCAGAGCAGACACGCAATGGTGTGGGACTCAAATGAAATTTCTGTGAATGACTCGAATGGCGCAGTCCTTTTGACGAGCTGATGTGTGATTTTTCTGGCCGTTCATTTTCATCCAATAATACCTATGAATGTGAAAATGATATTGCAGAGATGGAATTCAATACAAATTTGCATGCGGGGAGCATGCAACAGTACAGGATCCTCTTTTTGATAAATGTATTAAAATAGAATGTTACACAACCTTGTGAAATCTAATGTTTGATCAATAAAGGTTTTTTACTTATTCATCCCTCCAGTTCCTATCATATTACAGTTTAATATGGAAAGTTGGATGTTTGTGAGCAGCCCTATTTCAAAACTTACACAAGCAATGATTTACAATCGTCTGTTCATTTCAACTCTCATTTAGATAGATAGTTCTTTCTCCAAGCAAAGATTAAATACACCAATCTTTGCTCCAAGAATATAATAATATACAAGTTATTCATTGGATATTGTATTGAATTGTTTGATACAGCTGGTCATATCTATTTATCTATCGTTGCGATTATCACATGAGCCAATATTGTGTCATTTTGACTTATGTAATAGTCTTAGCTACTGTTTGTTTCACGAACGATGGCGTTTGCCAGTAATCATTTACGAGCTACGTACATCACGCTATACTTCTCATCGTATCTCATTATCATGAAACTCTCTACTACGTTTGGCGATGTAACCTAAGACCTCAGTCTTCAATCTTTATTTGATAGTCGTCACATACAGTTTAGATAGTTTTGGATAACATTTGAATAAAACCCATTTTAATTATATATAAATCTATAAAAATGGAATTGCGAATTGTGGTCTACACAATGTATACCGAAAGTAAGTGATCAATATTTTTAATATGTCTGCGATTTCAAAAAAAAATACCTTCCATATCTCAAAATCGTCACGCCGCTGATTTACTCCCCTCGGTTAAATTGATCCGTATCTCGTGCTTTTAAGGCAGAAGCCATCATTCGTGAAACAATCTGTACGTAAGGATAGTATTGTAACCATCTAAAATTTTCGGTGTCTGCTTTTCAAATGTTTTAGAGCCACCTGAGTCCAAACAGCATAATATTTTCAAAGAAGTTATCTCGTAATCAGTCGGAACAGTTTTGTTGTTATCGTTTTTAATGGACCCGCTTTCGCACGCCTTTGATAAAAAAAAACGTTAACCTAATTGCAATGTTTTCCTAGAGTATTTTTCATATTTTTAGCTTCTTCTCCATATGCTCCATTGCTCTACATCAAAATGGAATATGACCATGGTTTTTAGTGATAGCACACTGAGAAGAAAGAATGGTAGCATGTTAGAATTGGACAATTTCCAAATTTGATGGATGTCGTCTAACAGTATAATTCAAGTAATAGCCTTGATTAAAACCAGTTGTTATACCCCATTTGATCTTTTACTTTGGAAATATTGGAATACGTCATAGAGTTACAATAAATAGGGTATGTAATGAGGTATAAGAACAACCAAAATTTCAGAAAGTTTCTAACTTTTATTAGGTAAATTTCTTATAGAAATGTACCTATTGCGATCGTTCACACTACTTTTGAATTTCGAAAAAATTTCAACAGCATGTTATTATATGTCTATAAGTTAGTCCAAAAAAACATTTCGTTCAAAAGTTTATATATATATATATATATATATATATATATATATATATATATATATTTTCATTCTGAATTCTTGACTGGTTTATTATTTGATAAAATAGATTTTTGTTGGGGATGCATTCATTTAATAAATAAAATTCTTTGGATTATGCCAAGTTTTCGAGAATGTTTATTCTCTTCGTCGAGGCAAAATTCGTGAATTTACATAAAATTAACCACAAACAGGAAAGATTTCATAGTCATCAATGAGAAATGTCATTAGTTTTTTTTTTTAGATATATATGGGATATTACGAAATTTGTGTGGCTTTGGAGGTATCAAGTTCAAATTTGCTAAGAAAATAAATCTCTTGAATATCTCGGCCGAGTTCGTTATTGGGCAATATCGGGTAAGTAGTTTCAAAATGGCGACCGTTCAAACATTTAAAAAAATTATCAAAAAAGAACCGCAGTGTTCATATCATCAAAAATAATTTTAGGTTATAGATATAATCAGTACCTACAACTTTTATTCAAAGCAATTTTTCATAAAATACACAGATAAAAAAATAAAAATTAATAAGGAAAAATAAGAATTATTGATAAAACATGAACACTCAATATAAATTTGATGTAATTGTACATTTTCTGGAGATCTTAATATAGACCCTGATTTAAAAAATATATAGTATATTTATTGAAAAGAAATAGGCGAAAAAAAAATCTGCCTTGAAATGGAACGCGAACCCTGTCTGCTTTACATTTTACAGCCAAAACGAAAACCTCTAGCCGCAAGGCTATGACACATACGACAATTTTATGTAATAACATGTAGGTATACCAATGAAATGGCTGTTCAAATTTCAATTCAATGAATTTTGAAAAATTTACCTTTCCGCTGACTAGAGGCCATCGGGATTTTTTTATTTCATGCGGTACGTCACCTCTCTCCTAAAAAAATTTGGTAGTTTTATTAAGATTTTTTTTAATACAAATCACTTGTTTTAAATTAAAGAGATGTAACAGTTGATAGAAAATTTAAAACACACAGTGCTATGTCTTCTTCTTCTTCTGCACTTCAAGGATTAGGCTTGTAGCCTGTTCCGTCCTCTTTCTAGTCATCTTCTTCTGGGTCTACCTATGTCTCTTCTTCCACGTGGTCTGTAGTTTACCACTTGTTTGACCAATCTGTCTTCGCTCATTCTTTCAATGTGTTGTCTCCATTTTAATGAGTTTTGGTGTATTCTGTCGTTCATTGAAAATATGTTCAATTCGGCCCTTATCTCTTCATTTCTTATATGGTCCCTCAGTGTGCAACCTTTTGTCCTTCTTAGAAATTTAATTTCGGCAGATTGTATTCGTTGTTGTATATCTTGTTTTCTGAGTGCCCAGGTTTGTATTTGATTATATTAACCATTCTTTTAATAATTTGTGAGTTAATAATTATTTTTTTCTCACCCGCTTTATAGCTTTAAGGCTGTTTATTTCTTCCATATATCGCCAGATTTCTCTATTCATCATAGCATAGATATTTTATAGTTAAATGTTCATGACCAGAAGTTTTCAATCTAATTACAACTATACAACTTAAAAATTACCAGTAGCAATAAAATTAATATTATTTTGTATTTTTCAGTGCACCAACTAATAGTCGGTCCATTTTTTTGTAAAAAATATTTATCATTTAATAATGACTAAAGGAATGAATCCAAAACCAGTACTACAAAATCTCTTAGATTTATCCCATCTACATCTACTCGAAAGGCATGTATTTGGAGCTGGCTAATTTCTTGATCAGTAAATTAATCCAATTTTTGAAAAGTGTAATTGCGTATGTTTCAGAATGTTGTTCCATTGTTACTAAGGAGAGTAAACAAGGACAAATCCACTTATACAGAAATAGGACTAGAGCGAAGGGATCAGAGATAATCTATTTATGGCATTGTTGGATGCCGGGAGCCTTCCAAGACTTTTCCCATCACAAACTTTGTTTCCGTTAAAGAGAAGAATGTAATTTGGCTTTTTGTTTTCCAGCTTGATACGAGTCAGAAAAATATTGGCATGATGTATATTATGCCAGTCAGGTATCGGAGAAAGTTTTTGATTAATTTGAGAGGAACAAATGGTCAAAAGAAGAAGAGAATGAGAAAATGGACACTCTATCAATCATATAGCTACATTTTTCCAAATTTCAAGGAAGACAGTCTTCGTAACAATTGGATTGGTATACGCAACCCGTATTGGTGTTAATTTATGTTTTTTCTAAGGAAATTCTTATTTAGAAAAAAATGTTTATACATCTCAAATGTCGGTATTTTGATAAATATCACTTTTATGTGATAAAGCCAAATTATAATGACACTTTATTAAAAGTAGTGTTCCTTGTTTCAGTGTTAAAGGCCTTTAAAGTTAGAATTTTAAAATAGCTTTTTGTTAACAAATTTTAAACGGTCCACTTGATCTAGATAAAATTTTAAGCATTCTTAGAATATCTTTGATCACTTATTTTAGAATTATGATCAGATCTAAATAGTATGGCCATGAAGCCAGTGTCGACTCAATCCTATATAGATTAAGGATCCCAATTTTCTGCAAGGATATAAGTATTCGTATGCAAATATCAGGAATTTCTTTTACTTGACAAAATCTTATTTAATTCGATAAAGTGAGCCACTAACGCATTAACCATTATTACAAAATGAATTTCCAGGAGGAACTTTGATATCTATAACTCGATAACAAAGGGCATATATCAATTTTGTATATTATTTTGGGTTGATCTATATTATGCTTCAGATTTTCTTTCCATTAGCTTTGGAAGACCCTTAATATGTATAGTGTGTTCCACGAGCATTTGCTCAAAGAAATCCAGCCCCAAAGCATCCAAATAGAACTGTATCCATAGAGAATATAAACTTGATAAAACCTGTTATAGATAAAGACGAAAATAAGTTTCAAGTAGTTGTCGTAGAATACCATTTATACTACTCTACGATAATGAAAACTAAAACAGGTAGGTGTATATATATATCTATTCATATTCATTTCCGTGCCATATTCAGATGAACTAGTAGTTCTGAGGAATGGATGTTAATCGCCTAGTTTTTTGCGTTTGAATTCCATACAAATTAGGCGGAACTGATATGATACAAACGATAGATAGGCGCATCTGAATATGGTATAGATAAAATTTATATTTCTAATACAAACTCCCCGGTAAAAAAAAGCGGCCACTAAAAACTGACCCCAATTTTAAAATTGAATTCTAGGCGAACCGCTCATATGATTTTTGTGTTTTTTTTTTTAATTGTAGATTGATTTCTCAGCAATGATGCTATGTAAAAAATATTTATTCATATTTGAATTTGAGCATATACGTAGTACAACAATGAGACGAGGTTTATAGCAGCTGTGTCAACCTGAGACACTGAACTCTGATCTTTTTTTGTTTTCTTTAATTACGACATTATCTCTGTTTTTATTGGAGGTACACATTTTTAAAGAGAATGTCTCGGAAAAAGTATTCGCCGGCCGAAATTTCTACGTACCTATAGATCATCAAGGCGGCATATGCGGAAACGGATTTGAGTTAAACATTGATTGACACTGACATTAGCATCAAGAGCTTTTCAACTGTTTTATATAGAATCACAAAATGCCTTTATCTGTGACGGATGTTGCTCGTATTGTGGGCCTTACTTATGGCCGAATTCAACGTTATGTGTCGAATATTCTTGTTATACCTCAAACAGGATGCCTGGAATCGATATATGTTAATGGGAAATTTCAACTGGAGAGTGGATTCTGAAAGAAAACGAAAAACTAGTGCATTTACCGGCCGCTATATCGTCCTGAAGGCTTTACAAAATCTTTTACATACCGTGTATTGGATTGAAGTCAGTGAAAGCACAATCCGATGAAGACAGAGAAAATCACCTATCTTCAATGAGGTTTGCTACAGGACACCAGCTTCTTCGAAGACATCGTCTAGCACGTCTTCAGTTTGCGCTTCTACATATGAATTAGGGTATTGCGCAATGGACTGAAGTTTTTATCACGGATGAGTCGCGATTTTACCTGCAATCGCCCGTTAGTCCGGAGCAAGTTTGCAGAAGTCGAAATGAAAGATTTGCAGACTGTGCACTGTCAGAACGCGTAGGTTTCAATGGGGGTTCTGTGATGGTGTGGGTGGGAATTTTGAGGGACGCACGTACAGATTTAATCTTTATTTAAAACGGCACCTAAAATGGGCATCGATATATCAAGTAAATTCTACAGAACGCTGTTGTTACCTACTCTTATTTTATCGGAAATGGCTTCTTATTATTGCATGATAATGCGTGGCACGAGTAGTTAACGAATATTTGAACGGAGTGAGTATGGAACGAATGGTTTGATCTCAATCCAACTAAGCATCTCTGGGACCAACTTCAAGGACGCATTCGTCACCGACCTCCTTTACTGGAAAGCCTACATGGTCTGCGTATTGCACTTCAGGAAGCATTTGATGCCATTCCAAAAGAAGATTATACAATCCTCATTGATTTGATGCAACATCGACTAAATGCAGTGATTTTGGTGCGAGGGGGCCACACTAGATATTAGCCCCTTAAAATTTGTTCATAATTTTATTAAATTTAATTTTTTGTTGGATTTCTGATTGAACCTACGTTTCAATGT